>OX421940.2:15309607-16634509 GCA_949128155.2 Xanthia icteritia | reverse complement strand
CCAAAGCGTAGTAGGTACCTATGGAGAAGAACGAGCAAGAAACTCCACGGACACTCTTTTAAATAAAAAAAAATGGTACAAAATATTGGTTACATCATTCATGTTGAAACTATGCATGTGAGAACAATGTAGAAAGACGTGCAAGTTTGTAAAAGCGTCCGTAATAAAAAGAAAAAAGAAATAACCATTCAAAATTTAAAATATGCCATGGCAGCTAAGACTTGACCAGTCCCAACTGACGGCGCCCGTTCACGAACATGACGCATGGAGCAGCACCATTCAGCTCAACCATTTGGAAGGGAGCTAAATGATCCAACACACGCGCCACCATCAGCGAGACATCTGAGTGAGCATGACATACTCACAGCCGCCAGGGCACATTCAAGTCAATGAAAGACATATTACCCGGTAAATGGTACCTCTTTAGTACGTAGTACTCACACCTGTGCTATGCAATTATATAATACAAGGAGATTGAGTTTATACAATACAAAGATGGTCCTACAATCTTCTGCAGCTCCAACAGGTTTAAAAAAAATGTTATTTAATTAGTTGTGGTCATCATCATCATTTCAGCCGAAAGACGTCCACTGCTGGACATAGGCCTCCCCCAAGCACCGCCACTTCGACCGGTTCTGTGCTTCCCGCATCCAGTGGATTTCTGCGGCCTTTACCTATTTATATATATAGGTATTTATTTACTTATAATTGAAATGAAATTATTGTAATCATCATCTGCCTAGCCTTTTTCCAACTAGGTCGGGGTTGGCTTCCAGTCCAACCAGATGCAGCTGAATACCAGTCTCACGCAGAGCGACCGCCTTTATGACCTCCACCAAAGATCTACGAATGATAGCCAACGCCTTAAGTGCTTTCCAAGACACTGAGGGGTCTTGGTATACAAAGATGGTCACTCATCCACGGACCATTCGCGGCAAGGGTGGCTTAATCCGATCGATCGACTCGTACGGCTGTTATTACTTAGCCACAAGACCCTAACTAAAATATTGTAATGAAAAGTGCAACGATATGAATCCGCCAATCATGAACGATCTTTTCTAAAATTATGAGTGAAGTTTATGATTTTTAACTACCGTCTAATTACAGTTATAAGTTAGGTTTAGTGCCACTGCAGAGTACAAGCTCACACACCACCGAGAACCTATGTAGTTTCGAAGAACTTCATATCTAAGCAGTGTGAAAACGAAATCCCGTGAACACTATGACCACATCTGTTACCGCCTCGGTTCTATAGCCGCCAATCGCTGCAAGCAGAAATAGTCCTTACGATGTATAGATATGAAGTTCTTCAATGGTACTATATTCTCCATCGCATGAACTAGGTACCTACATATTCCCGTATAGCTCATTGCGACTCTTTAAGAAGTGTGTGAAAAGTGGTTGCTGGCAATGGCCAATCAGTTGCAATACTGATTGGCCATTGCTAGCGACCTTTTTAGGGAATATGTAGGTACCTAGTTCATCAATAGTCCTCCAAGTTCAAACTTAACGGACCTAGAGATTAACTATAACGGACCAATCAGCGGTTCTCAAACTTTTTTGGCGACGGTACCCTTTTGGAAAACGAAATATTTGACGGAGCCCTAAAATAACCAAACACTACGTTTTATGGATTATTCCACTTTGCCCCACCAATCTGTCCCACCAGTGGTGGGACAAAGTGGATTGCTTACAGTTTTGTCGTCCACTGTGTCTCACTCATTTTGGTGGGGCAAATAACACTCGAAAACTCTTTCTCGAGGTCACTTTTTCCCACTCTGGTGAGGTTTAATAGAATACTATAGCGAAAATAAAAACAGTTTTAAAAATATGAAATATAAACTGCTTCAGAATCATTCGAATCTCGTACGACAAATTACAAAATATTATATTATTATTATAAATCTAACTATAAAATTGTGCTCAAGCAATTACATCTACGAAGAGTACCTAGATATGAATAAATGATAAAGTTTAACATAACATAATATTAATACATTAATAAAAGAGGAAACTATCGGATAGATCGAGTAGATAGAGTTTCGTTTGGTTTACCGTATTTTTAAATAAGAAAGTGTTATCTATAAAAACCCTTTTTACGATTTGTTAGGTACCTTTATTTAACTATCTAAACCTATGGTGTATAGATGGACCGACGATCATATAAAGGGGGCTGGGACAGACTGGATGCGGAAGGCGGAAGACAGGGTGTTGTGGCGCAGCCTGGGAGAGGCCTTTCGCAGGCTTTCGGAAGGCATTCGTATAACCTCGACGTTATGATATTATTTCCTCGACAGGCGTCAGCGCTCTGAAATTGGATTTATTTGGAGCTACAAATAGCGATTCGAAGGTTTTGTGTAAACTTTTTGTAGGCGCTTGTTGATGATCTAAATTCTAATCTAATCACCTACTTCAGCGCAGATGTTACCGAACTAGTTAATATGGATGACAAAAGGAATAATTCATAAAATTTCTAACATTAAAATCAATCCAAATCGAGCCCTCTAATAAAAATAAAAATAAAATTAAATAGTTCAAATACAGTAGATTATTTTTTCTCCTTCCCGTGACCCAAGGGCTGGCTTTTACCTTGGCCAGAGGCTAAGCACACAGAGCATGTAACTTTGCTAAGAATTGCCATGTAAGGCATCGTGGCAATGCGGCCAGTCTCTTGGGTACCTTATAGATTATTTTTTCTCCTTCCCGTGACGTAAGGGCTGGCTTTTACCTTGGCCAGAGGCTAAGCACACAGAGCATGTAACTTTGCTAAGAATTGCCATGTAAGGCATCGTGGCAATGCGGCCAGTCTCTTGGGTACCTTATAGATTATTTTTTCTCCTTCCCGTGACGTAAGGGCTGGCTTTTACCTTGGCCAGAGGCTAAGCACACAGAGCATGTAACTTTGCTAAGAATTGCCATGTAAGGCATCGTGGCAATGCGGCCAGTCTCTTGGGTACATTACCAGTTGATAGTGATGCGGATGAATTTTTCGACGCTATATTTTAGTTTGTATAGTACTTAGTTGTATAGGTACACATATTTTAGATAGTGTATTTTATATAAGATTTATATGTTAAATTAATAGGGTAGATAGTTTAGGTAGGTTTTTTGTAACAGTGTGTTGACAAGTTTTTAAATCGTAAGGTTGTCGATAAATATGTAGGTACCAGTTGAATTGTGTATTTAATACACACATGAAAAAACGTTAAGCGGACCCTCTACGATCATCCGGCGTGACATGCGCTTGTTACGTGAATTATCATGCTGCATGAAGGACCCTCATGGTCCAACATGCAGCATAAAATTCACAAAATTCTATGGAATTGTCAATCAACTGCCAGCACGTAGGTTTCATGCATCTATCACATGATTAATTTATCTGTCATTCCTTAATTTTTAATTATTTTTACCTAACGTGGTATAGTAATCTTATTCTAGGTGCATCGTCTTCACATATAATTATATAATTGATGTATACAAGATATTGTGAAAACATTTTAATAGAGTAACGGTGGAGTTTCTTGCCCATTCTTCTCCATACGAAAACTACCTTTTGGAAGGGGCAACTAGAATCAATTATTATTTAAATGTTGACGTTCAAAAGTGCCTTTTTTGTGCCTAATTGAAATAAATTATTTTACTTTGACTTTGACTTTGAATTCGTATCAATCAATACAATTAAACAATTAGATAGATAATTTATTCAATCAGTTGTTTTTTCATAATATCTATACGTCCAAAGGTCTGTTAATGAAATGTTATGCGCTCGTTTTCGTTATAAATCATAGACTATTTCACTAAATAAATGAATACATACTCGTATATCAATAAATCAATAAAAACCATATGAATAAATACAAAATAAATAAAACTGAATAAATAAATAATTAGACTAATTAGCATGCATATTAGTTACGCCACCAACGAGTTCGAGTCGTCGACTAGTCTACCCTTAAATGAAAGATTTCTGGCCAACCCCGCCACACTATTTCCAACGACTGCATCTACCAACAGTGGCGACTTCCAAAAAGCGCAGAGACGATGAAGATTTCAACAGTCTCAATACTCTGGCAGCTGAAAATGTTGAACAAGGATAAAGAAGAGGTTTCTTCCTATGTATCGTCCTACGTCAGGTATGTGTAAAACCCTTGATACCTGCTATTTTTGGCTTCCACCGAGACCGAGATTTTTTAACACACTCATTTGCTAAAAGTGCCAGTGGCTGTATCTAAAAAGCCGCATGGTTAAAATTCATAATTCAAAAGTCATTTATTCAAACTAGGCTGAGAATCAGCACTTTTCGAACGTCAAAATTACATAAGACAGTCCCCCAAATCGCCCACCCTTTACCACTTCCTAGTGCTTTAGCTAGGAAGAAGAATTGGCGCAACAAACTCCCCAGCAGCACAGCTGTCTGTTCAGTTACAAAAAAATGATTCTATATATAATAGTATGCAAAATGATAATTAATAGGCATATGACAACTACCACACGCCAATATACCAACCAAAAACATCGAGAACTATACTCAGGCAGAAATAAAAATAACTAAACGAAAACAATATCTAAATAAAAGCCTTCAGGCATAAAGGGCGTGCCGTGTGTTAAAATCATGTTCCTTCCAAAGATAATAAATATTAAACAAAAATACCTTACTTACCTACGAGACCATCTCGTGGAGTCGAGGATAAAAGGACTAGAGGCGTGATTACATTTTATGCTAATTTTCTTTTCAAAAATTTTTCAAACATTGGATACTGCGAAATTTTTATATGAATAAAATATTCCAATTAGTTCAAGACCCATTAAGACTGAACCGTTCCTCGTATTTCATCTGACATCACTTTCTCACCAGTTTATTCCGCAAGTTTTATGAAAGTGACCCAATTCGTTTGGTTTTGATCGAGCAATATTGCTTTTAAATACGGTGGCGCCCCGGATGGTCGTCGCGAAAATAGCCCACCGTTGACCTGTCGCCGTTACCGACTTTGCGCACGCGCATTCAATGTTGGCGAATTCCCTTTGGAGTGACGTAAACATTTTTGGCGGGATTTTAGCATACTTTGATCGAATTTTTCGAAATTAGCCACGGGTCTCAATAATTTAATGAGGTGTTGTTCAAATGCGCGGAGTCAGTTTATCTGAATTTCAGTTTTATTTGTAAATATTAATTAGAATTTTATTTCGAAACAACTACCTACTTAGTTTTGAATTATTCATCGTTCTTCAGTTCATACTGGTTGAAAGAAAACTTTAGCGAAAATTCTCACATTAAAAGCTGTTACCATTTCCTTCTTCATAGTCTTCTCATTGGATTTACTTCACCCATCATTTTCCAAGATACTAGAACTCCTACAAAATGACTTTAATGGAATACTGAAAGCCGTTTCCATTCATATTTAATCTATTTCCAATAAGTAACGCGATCATGTACGGAAGCTCGCGCTTCGGTCATCGCGTCTTCAAACAGTCGTATTTTGAACTTTAAACTCTAAAAATAAATCGTTGGTGACCCCGCGCGACTCTGGCGCAGTCTCGCTGACTTCTGAAAGGTCAAGCCACGCTGAACGTGTCGCGCCCTATTGTCTAAACAATAGTAAAATGGATAATTAATTAAAGAAATCAGCGATCGATACTGGAGTTGTGTGAAAAATACGAGGGATTGCGGTGATGTGCGCTTGTTTTTCAGTTTTCAGTAATTTCGTGCGTTTTGTGTTACAAAGTTTGAAATGTTACGTGTGTTTATTAGTTGTACGGTGTCAGTGGATTAATTGTTAGGCTTCTACTGAAAAGTGTGTTTGAAGTTTGTTCAGTCACATCGGTTTTTTTATAAACTGGAAGTAAGTAGCGACATGAAATACATTTATTTACAACAACAAGTAGGTACTCAGTTAATAAAGGTAATACTTATAACTTTAACAATCATAGGTATCAGTAGTGACTTAACAATATTTCTTACCTAATTAGAACCTAGTTATTTCATAAAATACCTTATAATGAGAGAATTATTGAAATTTTGTCACATACATATTTATAGTAAAATTTATAAAAAGGGGTTATTCTATGGTTTAAGTAAATCCTTTTTAAATTTACGATTACAAACAAACGATTATATGCGATTTTTTTATTTGTGTTAGAAAAACTGCGAAAACAACTAGCTACGATATATGGAAGTAATATAATATGAGCGGATTCTTCACTATTTATTCTATGGTTTAAGTAAATCCTTTTTAAATTTACGATTACAAAGAAACGATTATTTGCGATTTTTTTTATTTGTGTTAGAGAAAACTGCGAAAACAACTAGCAATATATGGAAGTAATATAATATGAGCGGATTCTTTTTCATAAAAAACGATCTAATAAAATATGTTATTTGCTTGGACAATTGCTTGATACAGAGTAACTTAAAAATATATCAAAATTCTGAGAAATGAGAGTGAGATATTAACAAGGTAAATAGGTAGCCCAGTGTAGTCCAAAAGATTCTTATGAGTTCAACTCTCACTAACGAAACACTATAGATTTATTACCTTTTAGGCAAATCCATAGTTACGCGGTTATCAAGAGCGAGCCTCTTTCTTAATTGATTATAATTTTGATCTTTCCTTATTTGTTGCATCAAACTAAGGGCAAAGTTCTCAGGTATGGGTACAATTCCGTATTTCGGTAGTCTGCCGAACTTTTGAGATGAGCGCAAGTCGTTGTTTCCCATGTTCCTTCTCAGACTATTCTCCTTTATGACTTGAAAACGTTTGTAAGGTTTGCCGTCAAAGTAAGGAACCGTGGAAGATGACGTTTGGAGTGTTGTTGGTTGCTCAGTAGTCGTTGTCGTGGTCGTTGTCGTTGACGATGGCGTGGGCATCGGCGGCATCGTTGGCATCGGGGGCATCTGGGGCATCGGGAACTCCAACGGCGCTGATTGGTTAAAAACTATAAGCGGTACTGGGTAGGGCACCACTAGAATGTTATTCTGTACGGCACACTGTGTCGAACAGAAGTCCTCGCAGCACCGCTTCGGTTTCGGCTTCCGTTTCTGGCACTTGGTACAGCTGCACTTACATTTGTAGTTGTATTCAGAATCGGAGTATTCGAAGTGACGGTGATATTTGTTCCGGCGCGGTGACTGGCGCTTGCGCATCACCACTTCCTCGCTGCTGTAACTATCGTAATGCTGATAGTTATTGTCGTGTTGCATCGCCAGGTTGGAATGATGGAAGTAACCACCACCGTGAGGTAAATGAAAGTTTCTCATAGAAAAACAAATTTCCAGCAGGAGACATATTGGTAATATATTATACATCTGAAAAATACAGTTGTGTTATAAAATGTGAATGAGTGTCATTTCCATCAATAATTAGTGTTGTTTAACGTTGGTACTTACCAAATTCATAGTAAACAGTTATCTGCTGCTATATTATGATTAAATCACAAAATCAAGATGAAGATTAACTGGATGTCTACATTGATTCGATATTTTTATACACCTAAAACTTCAGATTATAAAACAGAAGGCCTAAAACTATTTGTTTTGTGTTTGCATTTGGTTCCTTTACCATAAAATTGTTATCAAAACTACAGGATATAGATTGAGTTGGTATTTCAATAAATTGCAAAATTATGGTTATTTTTTAATTTTATTTTATTTTTATGTACGCACGATTTGTTTGCTCGTATAAAAACTGATGATTTCGTCTATTTGTACAAACTTACATTACAATTTTTGCTACTCTCAATAAATATTTTCACGTAACAACGAAGACTGATTTCAAGTAAAAAAAAATAAAAATACACTCGTATAAAACTCGCTAGCTTAAAACTTCTTATCAAGAGTTCTTATCGTACATAGAGACTCTTCTTTGTTGGTTGCGGAGAGGCGCCCGGGCCCTCGACATCTTCGACATGAGTTTTTCGGCTATGTTGTCAGAAATGGGCACGATGCCGTACTTAGCCATCCACGTGGGTTTAGTCCTCCGCAGTGACGTCACCATGTACTTACTGTTCCCGTTCTGCATCTTGTCCGGCGTCTTAGCTATTATATTAGAGTAGTCATCCACGACGCTCTTGAGCACTTGTTCTAGCATATTGTTATTATTTTGTGAGTTAATGAGATCGGTCGGATATTCTGTGGTGGTGGTGGTGGTGGTTGTGGTTGTGGTAGTCGTGGTTGTGGTGGTGGGCGTGGTCGTGCTTGTGGTTGTGGGTTGTTGCGTGGTCGTCGAGTCATGCGCACGCATCATCTCGTGATGGTTGGGGGCAGGCCTCACGATTGGGTTGGGCATCATCATAGGGTACGGGTACGGGACGAACACCACGCTTGAGTGACCAGACATTCCTTGTGATGGCTGCTGGTAAGGGTTGCTTGGACAGGTTTGACAGGCACTCTTACAGCAGTCGGAAGGCGGGTCACATTTATTGCAAGCACACTCGCAGTCGTCATACTCTTTGCTCGTAGCATGCGCGTGGTCGTGGTCGTGATCATGGTCATGGTCGTGGTTGTGACTGCGGCTCTTCTTGTGGCGGTGTCCCGATCGGTACACGTGGCTATGTTTGTGAGAATGTTTCTGCTCTTCCGATGAAGTACCAGATTCGTTCTCTTTGAAGTCCTCCACCTCGGACGCAGAATCTTCGAAACTTGAGTGAACATTTTGCACAAGGTAATAAAGAAAAACAAAACGTACCAGATTGACATCGTCGAGGATTTTCATCATTCAAGTGGTTGTTTGCCGGGATTTGTCGCAGCACTGGTTATAATGACTACCTAACACCGGTTACACAAACTGTATAGGTCAGGTGCTCTGTTTTTTTCTTATGCGTCCTCATTGTTCGTGGTTACGTTGCCTGTTGACTTTTTGGTTTCATTTCTCAGTTGATTATGACATAGGTATTGTGTGGATTGAAATGTTCTTGTTGGTTCTGTTACAGGCACGTTATGGTTAAGTATGATGCTTTTTGCTAACGTGCTCACTTACAACCAGAACCGTAGGTTTATCGATTTGACAGAGAGGAGTAAGAATGGTCTATAACCGAGTAGATTGATGCATTTGGTTACCATTTGGTGTCCATCCCTCTGAAAACATAACATCATATTATTCAATATTATCACGCCTCCATTCCCGGGGGCAAAGGTACCAGGTAGGATCATATGATCCACATTTTTTAATTATTAGTTGCGCCCCGCGGTTTCAACCGCACAAGTATCGATGTTGTGGGAATATCGGGATAAACATTTCCTAACCCAGGTCATGGTCTACCCATGTGCTAAATTTCATCCAAATTCGTTCAGCCGTTTTAGCGTGAAAGCGTAACAAACAAACAAAGTCACTTTCGCATTTATAAAATTAATAGTTAGGATGTTAGAAATTCCCAATGGAGAACACCGTGATATCGAAACTTTCCATTTGTATTTTCTCCCCTTTTACCTCCTGAGAGATCGATATAATAATTATTATTTATTATGATGGTAAATAGGTTTACCTTTAATATCCCATGGTAATATTGATTAAGTTAGACTCAAACGTCTTGGTAGGGCAATGGGGACGAAGGTGGACAGGTCACATCCTTACCATCTATTCGTGGAGTAGGCACATATCGCCAACTGCCGTGGAACACTGCCAGCGTTTCGTTATGAGAAGCGATTACAAACGATAACTAATAAAAATGTTATTATGTTTCGTTGTGTTGTTATTTAATATCAAGTGGTTTATATTCTGCATTTTTGTAATAAGCTCTTATAGCAGGTCCATATTACAGGAAAATAAAGCTTCATAGGTACGAAAGGCTATCCCATTTGGTACCTACTGTTTAAGTATTTCGTTCAGGTTGATATATAAATTGAATAGCAATTCATAATTCTTTTTACCTATTGTGGTATAGTAATTTTATCCTAGGTGCATCGCCCTCACATATAATTATATAACTAATGTACTTATACAAAATATTGTAAAACATTTTAAAAGAGTAACGGTGGAGTTTCTTCTCTGCGACTAGAATCAATTCAATTTTGTTGTAAATTTTGTCGTTCAAAAGTGCCTTGTAAAGGCCTATTTGAAATAAATGATTTGACTTTGAATTAAAATGAACAAAATCAAGAAATTCGAAATTCTATCCTACTATCGGAAGAAAATAATATCGGAAGTCATAATCGAACTAAAAATAGTACGATGGAAGTTTTTTAAAGATTGTCACTGATGAAAAAAATAACAGTTTGGCTCGAGACTTACGGTTACCGGATTCCAGTATTTTTAAAATGATTTCATCTCACCACATTCATCTTGACAAAAAACTTGATTTTCTTCGTTTCCTCCAGCCATAAGTATAGCTCATAACTACAGACACAGTCACACACATACAGGCAAACATACGCGCTCTTATACTGAAAGCGCTGAAAACAGCAACAGATAACCAACCGCACCTGTTACTGTGATCGTTACCAACGCGACGCGGATGCATTGATGCCAACTGCAGTGCATTTATGATGAGTAATGTTTCGATACCTTTTTGGTATCCTGCAAAGAGAGTATTAAAGGTTTATTTTTATCACTAAGTTATACTATGATTTCTGAAAACTATTATGGGCTGGAATTGATGTTGAATTCCACGAGAGATCAGGAGACTAGCATTTAATTCAGGCAAATGTAAGTGAAGTCGTATGTATGTGATCTCGAAGTGATGAAAATGAGGCTGATCAACGAAATCTTACTCTCTTGGAACTGTCGTTTAAGCCCAAATAATACATATTGGATAAGGTAAACCACTGAAGTGTTATGAAGTCCTGAAAACATACCTAATTAAAGCATGACATTAATAATTCAGTAAAAATAAAAACATTAGGTGCAAACCTACGCATTCAAAATTGTTTTATTCAGTTTCCTCAAATCTAAGATCAATAATTTACATGTTTTTTTTTATTTCGTATCTATTTCATAATAAAGCAGCCCACTCAAAACTGTGTTCAATAAGACACCAAGATAAACACCACTGTAAGCCGTAGACACGTATTTTCGGGTAGCAGAGCACGGTTCGCGTGTGTGCGTGTGCGCAGGGCGTCGGGTCACGACCTCGTCTCGCCGGAATTAGCTTGTGACGTCACAGCCAGGTGCCTGCCAACTGCCAGTACACACACGACGTAGATGACAACTCCAAATTTACACGATGTGGTTATATTTACGAAAATACTGATTATTACGATTTGAAGACGTTTTTATCCTTAAGAAAGGCCTAGAATGAAGGATGAAAGGGAGCCATATTTTCAATTACAAAAGCAAAAAACAGAAGAAAAATTAATGATGAATTTGAAACCATGCACATTACTGACATGAGACCCTTCCAATAATGAGCAAGCAAGTAATAAGCTTGCGAGATAATTTCTCTAATGTTTGGACACAAACGTGCCCTGAAAAGTAAGAACCTAATATCTTGAAATCTTTGTCTACTGCTGCACAAAATATAGGCCGACTCCTAGCCCTTTTCTGTCTTTTTCAGGCTTCCCACGCAATGTTTACTTACTTCAATCATCAAGATCCATCTGGTCCATTGTTCATACGTATGTCTTTCATCAAACGACCTGCTGTTATTTTAGCTTGAAATTTAAAGCTTGAAACTTGAGACTTAAAAAAAGGTATTTTAGGCCAAACGGAACCCTATCCCTCCTCTGTCCTTTCCTCCGTCCAGCGGGCTGTATCACATGAACCGTAACAGGTAGATAGTTGAAACTTTCACAGATTGTATATTTCTTCTGTCGTTATAACAACAAATAATAAAAATTCAATAAAGTTAATAATTAAAGGGGTCCCCATACAAGAAACGTGTTTCTTTTCGGCGTTTTTTGCTCGATCTTAATGCGGTACGGAACCCTTTGTGTGCGAGTCCAACTCGCACTTGACTGGGTTTTTTAAGTCGATAAGCTCTTTTGACTATCTTATCTTATGGTAAGTAATGTTGCGGTCGACGACGGTGCACGATCGCCTAGAAGGAATCCATTCCCTTGAAGACTCCTTAGTTATAGCCAGCAGAAAGGACATCCACCAGCAAGGAATTCCACTTCTTAGCAGAACGCACATAAGGTGCACCTCAGCTTAACCTTTCAGGTTCACAGACTTCACAGCCATGTTATTCGATGACATTCCACGCCTCAACGTGACCAGTAAGCCGGTACTTAAGGGCTCACTTGTAGAGTGCTACAAAAATAACATTATCAACTGATTTTCCTTAGAACTGATAGGAGTTTCCTTTGTCCGTGTATCTGTGTGTCATATCGGGTCTTATCTTCTGTCTACATGACCGGTCGTGTCTTGACAGGCGGTTTTATAGCTGCACATTATTTGCGGTGTAAAACAACGTAGTATAGGATATTATCTTGTATGTTTGAGTGACTTTAATGAACCACACGTTATATGAGCCGCTTACGACCTGTAGATACTATTTTAATGAAGTTTGAATTTTAATTTGGAGCTTTCTCATGTTCTTTACCTCCAAATCAATCTTCCAAGACTTTTATAGACGGCTATAAAAGTCTTGGAAGATTTATTTTGAGGGAAACAATATTTGTCTTCTTAAAAACGCCTATACTATGATCAGTCATAGAAATAGGAATTTGGAAAACGGTATGAAGAGTTATAAGAAAGGGCGACAACTAAAAGTTTCGTTTCTGTCATGTATATGTATGTATTTCAGAACGATCATAATATTGTAATGAAACCGGTAAAATGAGGTATAATACTATAAGCAAAGACTAATAACCATTACTATTTGCTATGTGGGTACCTACAGCTACGTGTAGGTTCGATAGACGTAGGTAACTCACCGCCCCGTCACCTTTTGCGATAGCTATGCAAAAATAATTGAATTTAGAAGAAAAAGTACCACTTCTGACGTGGTGAAAATAATTGTGAATAATAGGGACGATGACGTAAAATTTTTTTTGTCCGTCAGGTAGATTATTAAAAAATATTGGACACGTTTTCTTTTTTTACATAATCAAAAGATTATGGCGATACATTGAGTTAAAATTTACCATGACGTCACGAGTATGTAGATTTTTTACTTACTTGTGACATAGCGACCCCTAACTTTAATGCGTTTTATCTGAGTCATTTTTTATTAATATGATAAAGTAAAAAATACGTATCTAATATTTTTATTAACTGACGGACGGACTAAATAGTTTTTTTTTTTTACCTTATTGGTTATGGCAGCAACCGATATTTGAACGTAATCTCGAAAAAATCTGCTGTTTAAACCGTGACACTATAAATATATTAATAATATAATTTATTGTATTATGTAGTTGAATAACTCGAACTACATAATAGAATACATTATGCAAAAGTAATTAAAAATGCTACTAATTTAAAGTTGGAGTTTGTATTTAACCTTCTTTATAGATAAGGGCCCGGTATGGGACCGGGCCCTTAAATTAATCCGTTAACCAATTCGGTGTTGAACGTTAAGCAGTTCTACGGGGTTCCTTTATTGTACCTACTATTGACTAATGCTTAGTTATAGGAATCGGTTGACATGAACTCTACCCATCCATCAGTAATCATAGATGTATAACAAATACATTTATTGGTAGGTACAGTCACATAAGTGTTTATAGCATGCCACATTGATGACACCGTTTCAACTAGAGTACAGTCGGAAGGTTAAGAGCCCGTTATCACATGTTATCAGGCGTACCTTGGTGACGCCCCATTTGTTCGTTTGACCTGACACAAGTTATCAGTACCACGGCGATAACCGCTCCACCGTCACGGTGTACCTGTTGTTATTTTCCAACTGTTGTTTTTAAGTGTTTTTTTAGAAATAATTTGCGGAAATACCGCGTTGTGTCTTCTGTTTTTGAAACCCGCTTTACACTCTCAAAGAGTACAGCTGTTTATTGAAGTGTTGTAGTAGTTTTTATGGTTTATTTGATGGTGTTATCGTATGGTTAACGCGTTTGTTACAATATAAAGGTTATGTGGTGAACTCTAGAAGTTTGACGCGCGTGTAGTATTAGTTCGAAGTGGGATTTCAGCGTTGTAAGAAAACGATAAACTATTGTGGTATAGGTATGTGTATAGATATAGTATACTACTTGAAATCGAATGAGCTGTCTGTCTGTCGATCGAAAATTATCTTTTTCCATATTGATAATGTTAATTATGGTGTTTGACATTGTCAATAATGGTAATTAAGGTATTATTATATACCTACTTCAAGAAGATGGTAAGCATAGTCTTCCTGTCTGTTATTATTAAATAAATGCAATAGTCAAACTCTTTGCCAAGCGAGGTGGCCCCCTTTGACCTTTAGGGTCAAAGTCTTCTGTATCAATATCCTAAGCAATAGGATATTCAGAAGTTCATGTTTTATAAAGGACGTTTAATAATTATGACACATTTTATTAGATCCAATTCGCCAAATATAATATTAATCTTACAAAAATGTGACGGTAGTGTGTGGTGGTGGAGTCGGTGGTCTAGCTGTCATCGATTTGTATGCTCAAATATTTAAATAAGATAATAACACCTATGTAACGATACTGATACATAGTCTGCTTAGTAGTGGTATCTAGTCCGTTTATGAAAACTACTTATTTGAGACATCTCTTGAAATGATTGGTCTATTTTTTTAAATGGATGCCTATAATAGTTATTTAAAGTTTGCACTTGTATTAGGTATATATGAATTTTCAGAATACTCGTTGAAAATTCAACATTTGTATACTTATAAAACATTTTCTCCAGCACTTTTCAGTATTTTAACAGATACCTATAAATGTGAGATACTTTTCAGTAATAAGCAACCATAGGAAATCATATCACAGGTTAATAGCATCAAAACCAATTCGAAAATATGAGCAATTATAAATCGTTATGTTTGAGTCCATTAAACATAACATGGTAAGCAGTACTCCAGACATTTTAAGCATAGCAATAATGCACAGAACTGGAACATGTGAGTATGCGAAACCGTAAGGCTGAATAATCATTCAACGAGAAAGTCAGAAATTCATTTGAAAAAACATAATATAACATAGCATCACGCCTTGTTTTCCCGAAGGGTTGGGCAGAAGTGTACCTGTAGTAGGTACACCCACATTTCGCCAGTTATGTTTCAGTAATTAGGGGCTAACCTATTGCCATCAACCGGGCACAAATCCAGACCCCGGACTGCTACTGAGAAATTCCAGATCGAAAAACCCAATAACACTTTGCCCGACCGGGGAACCGAACCTAGGACCTCATGCTGCAGTAGCGTTTATATATTTAAGCTCTATGTATTTATTTAGGTATATGTTAATTTATTACGTTATACGTGTAGGTTTATTTCAATGTTTTAGTTTAAGACTTCGCATATTTATATTTTTCTCTTCTTGTTCTCACACACTATTTTCTACATCTCTTTCTCATTTCTCCTGTCGCAGGTCTGCTGGAAGAAATTTCTTAAGAAATAAACACTACCTTTGTACTCATAATTATGATTATGTCGTATCTGTATCTATTTTACTGTGTGTACATAAATAATAAAATATCTAACGTTTCTGCGAAAACGGGAATTCTAGAATCTTTACAAAAAGAAAGACTTTATTGACGTAAAAATTCTTCCGAAAATCACACTTCACGAGGAAAAAAGAAAAGCCGGCACTCCCCGACCCGGACACTTTGATGTTGTTCTTGGATTTCAGACGTCGTTGGTCTAGTGGTGGTAACCAATACTGCTGAGCATGAGGTCCTAGTTTCGATTCTTCAGGAATTTCTCAATATAGATGACAATAAGTTCGCTCCTATAGCATGGGACTTAAACATAACTGGTGAACTGTGGGCGTATTATGGTACACCTCTGCCTATCCCTTCGGGGAAAATAGGCGTGATGTTGTGTTATATGTGTTAGGTATGTCTTTTCTTGACAAGTGTAACATACGCAAATGATAATCGTAAATTATTGTTGTCCATCAGAATGTGATTGATCGAAACGCGTCAGACATTCTGTCATTGGGTGTGTAATGCATTATCGTGCGAGTTCAAGTCTACCTATGTACTGTTGCCAATGTATGATTATGCTTGTGTAAGGTTGCAAAATAATTAGAGATTACGCAGATTATTTTTAAATTAAAAGCAGTATCCATAACGGTGCAGGAACTGATGGACGCTAGTGATGCGCCAAACACGTGGCCGAATTTTGGGCCGAGTCTATTTAGATTGCCATCGACATGCTAAGAAGAAGTATCTATTAAATTTTAAGCTTAGGTAGTATTCTCATCCCTTAAACTAAACAGATACCAATGTCAGAAATAAATCTGACTACTTATAGCTTTTAAATATTTTATTTAAAGCAAGCAAGGATTATATTCTACTATACTGTTTATTTTATTTTACTTTATTACCTATTTGTATAAGCTGTACAAATCTTTAACTGGTTTCCGTGCATCGGTTTTCGGGTGAGCAGTAGTGACTACTGAAAATCAGCACTGTGCTGTGGCCCCATAGCACAGCATCATGCTAAGTGGAAGTCTTCTTGTCCCAGTCACGGCGTGCAGCTGCCGACTGTTTCAGTTCTGTGCCCGTGATTATTCTGTTATGTTTTTATTATTTGATTTAACTTATCTTTTCTTTCTTTCCTCTTACCTTTATATTTTAGTCTCATAGAAAATCTAGATAAAGAGATGATACTAAGTACTGTTCGCAGGGTGCGAAGAGAGGCTTAAAACAGGTATACTAAGAGCATGGACATAACGGATACATCTTTGTAAGATTAAAATCATATTGCAATTACTTATCTTCCTACCAGGGGCTTATACTATTTCTTAGGGCTATTCACTGTTGCGATCTCAATTACAAACATTAATTAGAACCTCTTTCAAGTAATAATATTATTATTATTAAATGAAATAATTCTATCTACTACCATGGGTAAAAGGCGTGAGTGTCTGTATGTATTTATTTAACTAGGCTTTTAAGGCATTTTTCTTTTTGTTGCAGTTACCCCAGTGCCTACAATCTTAAACAAAAGTGCCAACTTACTATATCCAGCGCAACTATGGAGGCGGTTCAGTCAAACCGTCAGTCTCCTAAAGTGCAGTGTAGTGATGATGTCGATGATGTGAAGAGTGAATTGTCGGTGAAGATCGAAGATGATGAAGAGGTCCTAAGTCGGGGCAGTCAGCGGGAGAACCGGCTGACCAGTATCATCGACCAGCTGCGGTGCCAGAGCAAGATGAAAGGTAAGATTTTTGAATTGAATTATAAACATTTATGCTGGGTTGTGGAGGTCAGGTAGGCAGTCATTCCATGTAAAATACTGGTTAGGCTGGAAGCTGACTCCAACATAGTAATGTATGTGTGAGTGAGAGTTCCTACTGTACCTATAATTATGATCAAATCAGCACTCGGTTGTATTAGCCTACCTCAACCATTTCACATTCACAATCATTCGATTCGGTGCCGAATTCGATTGTAGGATTCGTTTATTGGAAAACCTACATTATAGTTTTTGGTAGAAGTAGTTTAAGAGTAAACGAAATATTACAATTAAGTATTTCGCAACATAAATTAAGTGCTACTATAAAATATACATTGAGCGATTAATAAAAAAAAGGAAACCATTAGTAATGTTTTCAACATAATTATTATGTTTTTCTTATTTCGAATTAACTTGCTTTGTAAACATTATCGAAGAAGTCCTCTAATCGCTATTCAGAAATCGAATGCCGACAAAATGTTGAGTTCAAATTCGACATGAAGACGTAAATTCTTTCAACAGCTATTTGCTGTCAGGAGCAATTCTGAAGTCTGAACCCACGCTTCGTCACCTTTAGTATCAGTCTATCAAATTAAATAAAGTCTATAATTAACCTCTTGTGAGGCTAATAGATAAAACTAAGTTATAGTCCTGACTAAAACCCTCACAGGAGGTGGTACAGTAGACTGTACCACCAACTGTAGACTGTACCCAACTTACTGCTCCAAATTAATGTCTACAGGTAGACCTGACATTAATTTGGAGCAGTAAGTTCCACTACTTTACAACGTAGTAAGACGCAATTTTCTTCGACTTTTCCATTCAACATGACCGACGGGTTAAGGTGTTAAGGCCCATGCTCACGATTCAACACATGTTTTCAAACACGGTTCGACCTGCTAAAATATCTTTGCCCATAAACCACTGTAGATCTTCAACCGTGACGAGAACAAAACTAACCTTTACGATTTTATCGTGTTCATGTAAATCGCTTAGTAGATTTATAAAAGTAATTACAACAGACAAAGGGCACGCGTGTACCGCTGGCCACAATTAGTGGCTTCGGCGGTGTGCACCTTAAATCTTGGCAACAATGGCGCTGATCTCTGATAGGGTATCGCCGCATCTGTGTCGGGAACTGCTCTGAATTAGTTTGGTTAAGGCACGGCTTGCAGGCTCTGATTATGATGTGGGGCGGCGGAATATGTTATGTATGTTTTTTTGCAACTTTTTGTTGTTTTGCAACCGTTATGTTATGACTGTAGCGGTCGCGAACTCAATAATCACCAACGTTAATTATGATGATTGCAAAAGGTAGTCTAAGTCCAAAGCATACTCTAGCGTCTAGAGTTGACAAGTAACTCTGATAGTTATTCGAATAGGAATTTTTTTGGTACAGACACATCAACCTACTACAATCTGTCAAATTTCTTTAATAGATTTTCAACTTAATCATTAAAGAATAAGGTTCAAAGTTGATTGGGAAAAATTGACAGTTTCGGGTAGGTTGACCTGCAGGCGTACATAAAATTTCTTGAAGATTTTTCTACGGAAATCATCCCTTTTGCCATAAAAACCGTAAATGAGCATATTTTTCATACATATTACCCTTATTTACTGTAGGAGGTAATGTAGCTTCTTTTACCAATAAACAGTAAGATAAGCATGACCTACGTAGAGTAATTTCTACATTCTAATACAATTGCTGTATTTTCAGCTCGTAAAGAAACATAGGCGTCGTCTCTTTAACTAGGGCTAGAAGTGTAACACGCCGCGCGTGTCAAACTTAGGGCTGTGTCTTTTTTATCACTTTTATTGCTTTAATTGAAAAAGGACGAAAGATTCACCGGTATAAACATGAGATTGAAATGGCGTCAGCGTCGTCAGCACGTGAGTTCTGAATAGTGTTGTAATACCTACTTTTAAATGTTTGCAATGCTAAAAAAAACGTAGGTAAATTTATTTTACGTTGAAAATGTCGATATTACTTCAAGATGAATTGGACGAAAAATGTATATACATGTCATCAGATACATATTTTTTAAGAAATTGTGTCGTAGATTTTTCTTTTGAAACATCACAATAGGCAGGTTGAGCGCCAACCCTATACATTGCACTACTACCTGAGCGACGGTGCTGCCACTGGCGCGCGCGCATTGCCGCTGAACTAATCAGCGCAATCATCTCGCTGGCTCTATTAATGATCATTTGTCTTGTTTTTTGTCATTACAGTCGAGGAATATATGTAATTTAGCGAATAATTGAATGTTGCAGTAGTTTGTGTCTGGAAACAGTAATTTATGTGGTGCAGTAAAAATAGAAATGTAAAATCAACCGAATTACGCTCTTTTAGAAAAATAAGATAAACAAAATGGGCTGAAGTCAATCTTTTTCGAAAGTTACAGAGCTGCATGTCTTTCTAAAGATGATGTATTTAAGTACCTGGGACGTTCTTCTTTTTTATCGACAATGACTTGTCTTCTTCGCAAAAAAAATAAATATATTGCTCCTAAATACTAACCCTCTTATTTATAAACGTTGCTTAAAGTTAAGTGATGTTTAAACGTCAAAAATGTATGGTTAAACAGGCGCTAATCATTACATAACTTTAAGCAGCGTTTATGAATAAGGGGGAAAATTTCTTATTTTTTTTTATAAATCTATACTTGACAATGCAATAATTATAATATCCTCAAAACTAGATTTTAATTAATAATATTTTTTAGAAAATTAGTGTGACATAGTATACAAAAAGCGTGACGGAGGTGTTTTACGTACAAAAAAAGTGTGTCCCTTTATGACCACTAATGTAAACAAACTACTCTCGTAAAAAAAAATCACATTGAAAGTTTCTAGTCAAAAACATTTACTAAACTACTTAACCTTTGTTATTAAATTAATAAGAAGAAATCATTTTTAATGTTTCTATTATTAAATAAAAAAATATTTTATTGGCTGTCTCCCGACGTATATGATTTTTGTTGCTACCTTCTGTCACGCATTTTATGGTACAAAATAATGTGCGTTAGAAATTTTGACCTTGGTCACTAGACAAGAGAATAGTCCCCCTCCACCCCGGACCCTCGCTATGCGTCCCTACGCCCCGGCAATACCAGCCAGTCGCTCGCAAACAGTAAAAGGGAGTGCGTGTGTTTATTTAGCGACCGCTCTGTCACGTAAGTTACTACTTTCAAGTGTTATTGTAATTTCTGTGTTTTAATATTATTTTATTGATTCCTGATAAATATTTCATATATGCCCAGTTTTATACGTAAATTATAATTAGGAAAATGCTGAGAATCTCGAACACTACTATTTTACACCTCTGTCACTCACGAGTCACCTCTGTCACAAAAATGTGACGGAGTGGTATAACTCGTGACGGAGTGGTCATTTTTGTATGGAACTTAGAGCCTTAGTTCATATTCATAATAGATGATTGTTAGTTTTCGTATGTTGGTTATTATATCGTCGATTATTTTGGTAATTTTAGGTGTTACCATCAGGCAAATGAAAAAATGGCATTATCTGCGGCTGAAAGACAGCGACGGTGTCGTGAAAATAGAAAAAAAAACCCTGAAATCGTTGCAGAAGTGAAACGAAAAGATTTAGAAAGATATCATGCTCGTAAAAAGTTAGTTAAAGATATGACACCAAAAGAACACAAAAAAATAAAGAGACAATGGCAGATTAGAAATAAAAAAGAAGAGAACGACAGAAAGCTTTGCAGAACGTTTTGATGATCACTCCGGCTTCTACACCACCTCCTTCAAGCCCCAGACTACATCCATTAAGTCCTAGATCTCGTTCACTGACTCCAGCCTCGTCTACTGCCAGTGCAAGGGGAAGAAAACAAGTTAGACGGGATAGATCACGACTTTATAGACAAAATATTAAACTTCAAGACCAAATACAAGAATTACTAAAAAAAGTACAGAAATATGTTCGGCGGGTAAACATTATTTACCACTCCGTCACTTCGTTAACCACTCTGTCACAATTTTGTCCCCCTTATAATTTAAGTTCAAAGTAATGTATGAACCACTTTATTGGTAATATTTACAAAAATAACGTTTTCTAGTATTACATGCTAAACAATAAAGGTGTTCACTAGATTTTCAAGTATATTTTATAGGGCGAATTTCATAATATTAAATAGTTTAATGTCTTAAAAAGCAAAAATGTGACAGAGTGGTATAGGATATATTTTTTTAAATGTTTATTTTAAGAATTCCGTCCAATGAAGCTAGATAGCAATGAATGTTTATATTATTGATAAGAAAGTAATAAGAAACTGAAGATCTGATTTTAAATGAGAAATAAAAAAAATAAACAGTTTTGTGACCGAGGTGTTATTTTTTTAGGACCATTCCTACGAAATTTGAAATAAAACAAAAATTACAAGTAATACTTCGATGCATTATATGTTTTTGAAATCTACAATAACGAGGCAATAATTTAAATCACATTTTACTAAACAAATCACATGTTTACTTTTTTAACAAATATAAAAATTTGCCGGTCAGATTGTCGATAAAAAAGAAGAACGTCCCACCTGTCTTTTGACAAAATCTGCAACGAATGGCATTTATTTTATAAAAAGCTCAATTTCTAATGAGATTCTACTCACGTTACAATATTCTCCTTAAAATGCCCGCCAGCTTTCACATAAAACGGTTTAAAACAGAAGCGGTATTGCAAGTCTGCCTAATTAATCCATCGGTTAGGGGTCGTTTAGTTAATGAATGAATAAATCGCCGTCAGCGCCCCCTCCACCACACCTCGCTCCCCCCGAGCAGATAACGTTAATCGGCGCTCTCGATTTATGTACCTTCCGCGCTGAAATACGGCAAATGGTAGTCAACTACGACCACATCTTGAAAAAATTATCCTCACGTAACCTCTCTACAAAAATTAACTCAAAACTCCACGTAGAAGGTTGGTATTCGTTTGCGAGGTTGCCTGGCGATAATTTCTATCGGTCGTGAGCAAATATAGAGAGCAAGCGCAGTGATGTATAGACGGCGCGCGCGCTGCTATCGCCGCAGCGTAGACCTGCCATAGATGAGATAGGACACAGACTGTTACACTGGCGTGCGTAATTTAGAAGAAGCTTCCAGCTAATTTAATTAATCTGAAGAACCAATGGTCCTCGCCTACCCTGAAGCAGTTTTTGCTACATGCAATTGATACTTGGTACTGAACACATTACAGCAAATGATCTATATGTCAGTTTTTTATCCACCAAAATTCTTAATGAATTCGCATTGGAATGGTGGTGGTGTGATTTCAGCGTAAGCAAGAGTACAGAAAGAAGGTTAGTGCTCAAAAATACGAGAGAGACTACAGCCGTCGAAACTTAGGTATACTCCATTTGAAATAAGATTTTTTTTACAGTCCGTTCAACCGATTTTGATTTCTATACCGTAGGCATAAGGATGGCATTAAAAGCAAAAAAGTGGTTACAATACCAACTGTTTACTGCAGCTGCCATTTGTCATGCCACCAACGCAATAGAAGTCTAAATCTGTTGAACGGACTGTAAAAAAGGTTTATTTGAATGTCTAATCTTATTTCAAATGGACTATACTCGTAAGTAAAAGAGGGCCTAGACCAGTGGCAATAGCTTTCGAAAAATTTCGTATTTTAACAACAGCTTTCACCAGGATTGACATATATTTTTCGGTACCTTATGTCAGTTCTATACATTTTTGACTGTTCTATCATCGTTATCGCTGATAGAATGTCACTTTGTCCAGGCTCTAAGGTTCTGAATCCGTAACTCTTTCTCTATAAACAGCAAAATGAGAGCATTTTGAGATCACTATTTCAGTCCAGCTCCATACAATTATTATGATAACGACAATGAACATTAAATAAAGCACTTGAATGGCAATAGTCTTTCACCTGAACCTCACGGATACTTGAGGTTGAACAAATCAGTATGATCGTCGTGATACGAGGGCGAATGATAACGCTATAGTAATGGTTGTTCCGTGACGGGGCGCTTATCAATACCTTGACGTGTACGCCTGATTGTGGGTATTTCATGTTGTTTTTGTCATAATCATCGAAAACTGTAGTGATCGAAATGTGTTTTGCACTTCTATGAATATGGCTTCTTTTGAATAATGTGTGCTGATTAAGTTTCAGCAGATTTTTGGGCAAGTAATGTGTAGTTTTCATGAATGAAAATGAAATGCTACCTACCTACTATTGGTCTAATCATTTGATCAGTAAGTACCTAGGCAAAGTACGTCATGTCAAATTATATGTTTCTAATGATTATTGCTTATGTATGTAAAGCAAATATTATATGAAGCTTTTGGTTACTCTTCTGTATATCAGAATACGGAGATAATACTACTCGTACAATTTAATTAACGATTTTACATTACCTGAACACACTGCACGTCTCTACCAACATGCAGTTCATAAAAATACGTTCTCACAACTCACATAATATAATAACAATAAATTAAACTAAACTAGCACATCTGCGAATCGGGTAGTCTTTGTTCTAGGTCGCGTGCGCCCGCGCCGTTACCGCGCGCCGCAAATTTATAATGATCGATACTCGCCTCGGACGAATGGACCTTGCTCTGGTTACGCGGGTCGCGGGTTGCTGATTCTGTTCAGGATTCTTTTGTTATTAAGATAAGCTTTTCCTAGACGACTTTTTCTTGGAAACACATAGGTTACATTCTCCTAGCGCAGCCATAAACATCAAGAAATAATAATTATCTTTGACTTACGGGATCGTCCTTCTGTGCATGATATCCATTGTTATATACCAAGTTTTTACTCAGAGAACTATTAGTTCATTCACTTAGGACATCGACTGCTGGTCATCTGTGGCGGTCTCTCCAATCGCATGCCGTTTTACTCGAACCTCGGTTACTCTATTTCAATAAATACCAGTCATCTTACAAAGATCGTAACTCCGGTTAACCTAAGGTCGTCCTTCCTTATATTTGAGGTTACTGAAGCGAAATGATTGGTATGTTTGTTAGTTGGTATGACTGGCATGCAATGCCAATCAATGACCGACATGAAATATGTCTGGCAAGCCAAAAAGTCGGACACCCATGTCGACTTATTAAAATAATATCTATACCGCAGTATAATTGGCATTGCTTATCATTTCACTTTTTAGACCTGAATTTCGCAAAATTTTCTCTTCGCGACATTTTGGTACCTCTCATGGTGATGTGAAAGTGTCAGTGTTGCATAAATGTGAAAAACGTCAAGAACCTACAGTTTATTACGTTGGTAGTTGGTAGCGAATCGAAACTGCAAGACGTTCATGTACTGCTGCTAATCAGTGCGCGGAAATCCTTATGAGATGGTCTAATTATTTGTTGGTAGGGTTGGCAGTGCTGTCCGAAAGGTCATTGAGTCACACAATCCATCTGCCGGGGTTGCGGAAAAGTCTGAAAGGGATACCGTGGACCCTGGCAACGTACAAGCAACTGAAGGACCACGGGTGGGTTTTATTCAGTAAGAGTCTGACACGCCCTCCCGCTCCGCCCAGAGCGGAAGAAGTTATTTGATAATTTCACAAACAAAAAAAAAAGTCACACAATCCACTGGTAATAGCCGTAGCCCGCTTCAAAGGGTTTGAAAAAAGGTTGAACCTATAATTAATGTTTTTTGCCGCCTTTTGTGAAAATCGTTGGTCAAGCTCACGTCATAAGCCAATAGTAAAAGTGTTAGCAGTGCGTTCCTGTGCAAAGTACCAGTTTGAGAGGACTAGTAAAATTGCCGCCGCCTATGATAAAAGTTCCCGAACCCCCGCAAAACATCGAACAACGTTTAACTGACCCCTTACTGTTTGTGAAGAAGAAACCACCTTCCAACAGCCCCTTAATTATTCTTAGGTGATCCCTTGTACTTAGGGGATGTCAGTGAAATCGGGCATTAGAATCTTTTTTTTGAAGCGTCATTCTCTTATGTATCTTTAAAAGCGACTTCCATACTCATAATAATGCTGTACAGCAGACAGGTTCATGTGAGGATATGCCCAGTCCCTGGATTGTTCTACTTGTTCCTTCTCGTTCAGCCAGTTCAGCTCAGCAGTCGGTGATTGGAGGGAGTCTAAATCTGGCATGCTTGAAATATTCTTGGTTTTGAATTTGACACCAATGAGCACTCTTCATCAGGTTGTCCGACGACCTGTTTGCGAAAATGCCGACCTATTACATAAAAACTACACACTTCATCGACGATTATATCCATTAGCGATCGAAGATTGTCGTCTTGTCTAGACTTTCAGATCAGAATCTAGGCACAGTCGGCAGCCCTGCACATTTGGTGCTATCTCAGCGATCTTTACTTAAGTAAATTAATTTACCTCACCTCGTACGATGAGTGAGATCCGACGATAATAATTACATTATTATGAACCGCCAAGTTAATATAGCTAAAATATATTCAGCGCAATTACTTGAGCACGTCGTTAGTGAAGATTGTGTATGGATGAGTGTCATGCAATGTATACATAGGTTGTGTTTGCATATTTTAAATTACATTTTGTTTAACTAACAATTAAATGTTCTCTATAATATAAAACATAATAATACCAGCCTATTATAATTGTCCTACTGCAGGGAAAAAGCCTCTTCTCATACAGAGAAGGCACGATCATTTATCACTACGCTTGCTAAAGATGGGTTGGCGATTTCAGAATTATGTTGATTAGAAGTCCAGGTTTCGTCACGATGTTTTTCCTGTACCGATGTCAGTAATGTCCAAGATAAACTCAGATAGTTACATTATGTATTGAAAAAGTCACATTGGTAATATCATACATATCCACCAAAAAAATAAAAAAAACATACTTGGTTAGTAATTTTGGGTCTAAGTTTTTTGCGGTTACATATAGCTGTTTATACAAATATGTAACAATCATAGATCGCATACTCGATAATCAGAGACTCGATACTCGTAACATACAGTCAGACATCGCCATGATGGCTAAGAGGCTAGATCAACACCTCTCGTTAGCCGCAGCAGTCGGGTCAAGGGCTTGATCCTTAGGAGAGCACTCGACGGCTCCGCACGCATATCGCATATATTCCTTCTGTAGGAGGAGGGATGTTAGAAAAGTATGTTGGATGAAAATACCTTAAGAATACAATATGTATTTAAAAAAGCGAGTGCGAAAGCTGACCATTGGGTTTGAATCTCTGATCGGGTATAATGTTTTTGAGTTTTTCCATCAGCAATTTCTCAGTAGCAGCTTGAAGTCTGGAATTATTCCCGGTTTGTGGTATTTAATAAAAATTAAAACTTTCATCAGTTCAGAAAAAACACGGTAGGTTCAAAAAAAAAATAATAGTAACAGATAATTTGTAAAAATCTAGCACCGGATCCTTAGGTGCTAGATTTTTACAAATTCCTTCGAGGACACACTAGGATTCCCTGAGTCGTTGGGTCCAGTCTCTTCCCAAGTAAGGCAAACATTTTTAATTTATTTATTTAGGTTAAGTAATGAATTTAAATGTATATTTTTTTTATTAAAATAAAAACAAAAGAAAAAAATAATAATTATATATTTTTTTTAAACTTTGCCCCACACTAGGAATTTCTCCTGTATCGTGGGTGCGTTTACAAACATTTAAACTCACATACACAAACAGCCAGACCCGGAACAACTAATTGTAGGTCATACAAATATTTGTTCCGTGCGGGAATCGAACCCGCGATACGCATCGCAGCAGTCAATCGCTTAACCACTGCGCCAACCGTGCCGTCAATTAAAGTGAACCAACTAAAATTATTATGTTGTAGGAAGACGGTTTGATGACAAGACGTTCAGAGGTTCTTGACTCCCCCCTATTGTATGGGACATAACATAACTGGCGAAGTGTGGGTATGCATATCTATTATACAGATGATATGTGTTATTCTGAAAAGATGAGAAATTTAATATGATTATCTACTTAATAAATAATCGTAAGTTTACTGACAGACAACGCACAGTCTAAGCCGCTGGGTCGTAGCATGAAATTTTGCACAAAGTTTTCTTATATAACGAAAGTATCAGCAACAAGGAAGGATTTTTGAAAATGCATTCCTTAACGGGGTTGTTTAGGGCATAAAACTTTGTGCCCGATGGAAAATCCCATCGGGCACATAGCTTGTTACATCATAAAAACGTATGTAGGTATGTTTTTTCTTCTCGCCAATTTATCGATTTGCACGAAACTACGAGCAATTGAAATACGGTTCTTATAATCTCGGGTAAACGTGGAATGTCTAATACCTCGGCTGCCGAGTGCGATCCGTCGAGTCATGCAGTGAGCTAGTGACACACGCCGCAGAAAGCGTGACCACATGTTACAATTAGCCGTATCTCCCCGCGAGGTGTCCGCTGCCATCTTGATAGGCGAGGTGAAATGCTATCGTTTGTATTGCACACAATAGACTTAGGGTGTGTTTATTTGGTGGGAATTTTTGAATGAGCAGTAGTTATTTAAAAAAAAAGAATTAGGTTATGTTGGAGGACGTGTGGTTTCGGAACCAAAAATGTGCTTCACCTCTTTCTCTGCCTTAAAAACTGACTTATGTATTATGGCCAGAAGAATGGTGATCATGGAGCTAGTGGTATCTACTTAAAATATGTGAGGGACTGCGATGTACAGGGTTACTTAAAGAAAAGGCCGACTTAGTCTTTATGGATCTTTGATTTTTTATTTAAGAGTTAAAATCTTTGAAAAGATGAGACTAACAGACCCTTGAAAATTTGAATACCTAACTGAACTTTACAATTTCCAAAATCATATTGTAAGAACTGAACTATTATTAATTAGCTTTAGGTTATTGGTAGTGTATGGAATGAAAGATTGAATAATCTCACAAACATTTATTGGAAAATATAACACTTTATCCATTAGGATATTATTAACACCAGAAATGACATTATACATCTTAGGCTTAAACTACTTTACACGGCTGGTTATATTACGTTATTTAGATATAACAAGCATAGCACTCAAATATTTAAATATTAAACACTAAATTAACTGACCTGGCCTTGCTCCAAAGGATAGCAATATTTCTACGCAGAGTGACACTTTATGATCTTTACACTTTGGCGTCGCAGGAACAACTGGCCTGCGCACGGCCGTTTCGTCGTTTTTATAAACCAACCAAGTGTCATGCGCACAGTAACGCGTCGCCCGCCGACCGTTACTTAATTCGAGCAAAAAGGCGGTAGTTGATAAAATAAATGCGTTTATCATAAATGTAAAACGCATTTATTAAATCCATTAGTTATAATTCTGTAATGAGTTTACTAAAATCCTAACAGCTCGGCCATCCTGCTAGAGCAAGTCTCTTCGCTCTTTTATTCTTAGAATATTACAATTTATTGTTTATTAAATTATCATTCATCACACTGTTAAAATCATAGTGCAAAAAAAAGTATGGATCTCCATTGATTGATCATTCGTTTTACTAGATATACCTACGAGTACTTATATTATTATTACAATGAATGTTTACAATATCTATTTCTAATTAGGCTATAATAAAAATAATTACAAAAAAAAAGTATAAATTAATGTTTTAGCACATGAATTACAATATGACGAATACAGAGCTTAAAACAAAGACGCAATTTAAAATAAATAATTATACAATACTTTTCTTTGTCTCATTTAATACGCTATAATAAAAAGTAATAATGTTTTAGCACAGGATATACAATATTATACATTAGTAGAAACATTACGGCGTTTTTAAATATTTGATATTTATTATAAATTACTTCTGTAAATATTAATGTTAAACATTTTTTTTTTTTTGTCGCCATGATCTTGATGTCTTATTTACGAAATACGAAATTTTTCTATGATGTATGAGATGTATCGTTTGATTGCTCAGATCCCGATGCAACGTTTTCACATTCGGATTCCGAACTACCAAAGTTTTGATTAAAACTAAGCCATGGTTTCATTTTATCTACTGCAATAATGTTTTCATAGTTACGACAGCCTTTTTTTTTCGTGAGAGGGGTATCTGTTACTAAATAACGATCATTGGGCAAAACTTTAACGATCCTGTAGGGTCCTTGAAATTTCATAATTAATTTCTTGGACTTACCAATATTCGGGATTTCCCTTCTCACACTTACCAAATCTCCGACTGTATATGATTTGTTCTTAATATGCTTTGAATCAAACCTTACCTTATCTTTAATCTGTTGGTTATTGATTCTTTCTCCCGCTTTGCTTCTTTCTTTCTCCAAATCTTCTGACGCTATAGTTTCTATGACTTCGTCGATGACTTCACTGAGCCTGTTCTCAGTCCGACTTTTTAGTCGTACGCCAAATAATAGTTCTGAAGGGCTCTTACCTGTAGTTTTGTGCACTGTAGTGTTCAGTCCAATTTGCACGTCAGGGATAAATTCGTCCCATGTCCTTTCATCCTTACCATGCGTTTTAGCAGAAAGGGCATCGATGATTGTCCTATTAAATCGTTCCACCTGACCATTGGCTCGCGGCGTGGCAACTGCATTTAGGATATGTTTTATACTCAATGATTTTGTATATGATCGAAAGTTATTACTTGTAAAGGAAGTACCCTGATCGGTGATCAACCTAACAGGTGTTCCAAAATAACTGATATGTTCTCGTAAAACTCTTATTGTTGTCGATGTCTTTGTATTCTTTACAGGTGAAATGTTAATGAACTTTGTAAAACCATCTATTATAACTAGAATATAAACATTACCTCGTTTGCTACGCACGAACGGCCCCAGGTGATCTGCATGAATAGTATGAAAAGGTATCTCTACCTTCGGAATTGGATGTAACTCACCTTGCTGTTTCCCAGTTGTGCCCTTGTGGTGAGCACATTCTAAACATGATTGGACGTATTTTTTCACAAAACGTCTCATCTTTGGGAACCAAAATGATTGTTGAATTCGAGAAAGGGTTTTTTCGAAACCAAAATGACCGATGTCATCATGGTTCATTTTAACAACTTGCCAACGCACCCCTTTCGGTACTACCCATCTAACACAATCATCTCCGTTATAATTTAATAAACGAAATACCTTATCGTTTTTTAGTTTGTAATTCCTGACTATTTCCGAAACGTTTTCAGATTCCGGATCAGTCAAAATTTGTTTAATCCGGGAGATCTCTTCGTCGGTGGATTGGACAGTTGCGATCCAGTCCTCCGATTCGGTTGATAGAACGTCAAGTACGTGATTTTCTATAAAAGCCTCGTCCACCGGATTTCTACTTAACGCGTCTGCGTGCGTCATACCTGTACCCGGCCTATACTCTATTTCGCAATCAAACTCTTGGAGTTGGACCCACCAACGAGCAATTCGTGATACTAAATCACGCTTTATTAGAGTTGTACGAAGCGCGTTGCAGTCCGTTAATATTTTAAATGGAATTCCAAGGAGATAAACACGGAATCTGCTGAGAGAAGCTACAACCGCAAGTGTTTCTAATTCAAACGAATGCATTCGTTGCTCATCTGGAGTTGTTTTCCGACTGAAGTAAGAGACTGGTTTGAAAAGACCTTCCTCGCATTTTTGCATTAGAATACCCGCAACGCCATACTTGCACGCGTCAGTGTGTAACTGAGTCTCCCTTTTGGGATCGTATAGAGCCAATATCGGACGAGTAATAAGAGCGTTCTTTAAAGAATCAAACGAGTCATTTTGTTCTTCAGTCCATTTCCACCGACAGTCCTTTTTCAAAAGATCTGTCAATGGTTTGCAAATAACGGCGAAACCTTTTACAAATCTACGAAAAAAACTAGCCAAACCGATAAACTGCCTGACTTCGTGTTGGTTCTTTGGTACCGGGAATTTGGCCACTGCTTCGATTTTGCGAGTGCCTGGTTTAATTCCTACAGAGCTGACTTCGAAACCTAAGAAGTCTATTTTATCAAAGAAGAAATGGCATTTGGAAAGTTTTAACGTTAGTTTTCCTTTGCGTAAAAGAGTCAGCACTTCCTGAAGCCTAACGAGACCTTCCTCAAACGTTGGTGCCGGGATGAGAACATCATCCATATAGACCAGAGCATATTTGATCTTTGCTTCAGAAAGTATTTTATTTATGGTTCTTTGAAAGACTGATGGGGCATTTACTAAACCAAACGGCATCCGAGTATATTCATATTGACCGTCTGGGGTAACAAATGAAGTTTTATCTTGCGAAGACGTGGAAATAGGAATTTGATAGTACCCGGATGCCAAATCAAGGGAAATAAACAATTTACTGCCAGCAAGTTGGTCTAACTGATCTTCAACTCTGGGGAGGGGATAATGATCCTTTTTAGTTCGTTTATTTAGAGCACGGTAATCAACACATAGGCGTTTTTCACCGGTCTTTTTTTTAACGAGCACTATCGGACTTGCGTACGGTGACGAGGACTCTCGGACTATGCCTGCGTCAAGCATTTCGCCAACCATATCGCGAACGAGGTTCCTCTCCGCCAAAGACATCCGATAAGGTCTATAAACTACTGGTTCAGAATTTTCCAACTCTATAATCATTTCGCCCGCAGAGGTTAGTCCTAAATCTTTTAAATTAGAAGAGAAGCAATCGTTAAATCTATTGAGTAAACATTGTAATTGAACTTTTTGTTCATTTGTAATTGTGGGGCCAACGAGTAAGGATTCATCAAAATTAGATTTATCAAAAGAGACAACGGAAACCTCTTGAATGATATTATAAAAGGCACGTGTCAACAGTATATTTTTGGCAAAGGTTATTAGTGAATTGCTCATATTGAATACGATTACTCGACCTATACCCGATTTAAGATCGTATCCTCCGGGAAATAAATAATATTCACTACCGGGCGAGCCCCTTACTGAACCGTTGACATATATTTTCCCATTAAAATTATTGCATGAATATACTGGAACTGTAACTATTTCGCACGGTGACAAAGAAACTTCTTCTGAAGCCCTCAAAAACAGTTTAGTATCTACACTAGTCTTTTCAAAAATAATTTCACTAGGTGTTTTGGTAATGAAAATTTCAGGTAATTCTGTAAAAGTGTGTCCCAGTAACACAGGATATTTTAGAGCGCGATTTTCGACGATTAGGATTTCAATATTTTCTTCTATACCTTGAACGTTAACGTTAACCCTGGACCTACCCAACGGACTAACATAATTTCCGCCTATTGCCCTCATCAAGGGTAAATTTTTGGTATCAATAGATAGTTTTAAACTTTTAGCTTCGCTTTCCCTAATAAGGCTGCATTGACTACCTAAATCAACGTGACATACTAATTCCTCATTGTTAATCAGAATTTTAATAATATATTTCGAATTGGACTCACCTGACGTTAGTTCCGATACTAATTTTTCTTCAACAGCGTCCTTTTGATTGTTGTCTTGTGGCTTTTGTTTCTTGAACCTACAATAAGTACTTAAATGACCCAACTTACTACAATTACTACACGTTGTTGGTGTCTTCCGGCAATGGATACTCTTGTGACCTTCTACATTACAATTGTGACATACCAACCTTTTTGGTTCTGGACCGTTTCGTCTAGTGGAAGCGGCCGTTCCAGTAGCCCTCCTATCATGTTTTTGATGCCTTTCTCCAGCATCTCTAGTAGAAACTATTTTAACGGTTTTTATGTATTTTAGTACCTCTTCCGGCTCACGGAATTGAGCAGCTTGAGCACCAACTCTGACAGCGCGATCTTCAATCCCGTTTAGAATGCAGTCAACCGCTTTTCGACCTTTTATTCCGCACCTATTTAGTAAATTCATTTTTTCATAAAAGTAGTGCTCCAATGATTCGCCATAACGGGCTTTTTTAGCTAACATTGCTATTAAAAGTTCCGCGTAATCGTCACGACAAGGGAAATTTTCTACTAATTTTCTCTTCCATTCGGTCCATGAATAAAGGAGCGTGCCGAGACCCTGGTACCAAATCTTTGCAACACCGGTTAATTTTGGTAAGGCAAAATGGATGGTTTCTTTTTCGTCCCAGCCATAGATCTCTGCACACTCCTCCACTTTAGTAAGCCACATCAATATGGTCTGATCTTTTGTCATTGGATCAAATTCTGGAATGACGTTATTTAAGGAAAGTTTGGAGCCAGACCGACCTTTTACATCTTTAAGAATATCTAAAAACTTATCTAAGATACTGTTAGTATTATCTTTATCATCTAAATTAGTGTTTACACGTTTATGTGACTGATCATTTGGGGAATAATGACGTCGTTTTCTTTGTTTAGAATTAGTTGAATCATCAGAATTGTTACTAGTTCGCCGTCTTTTATTCCCCTCACGTCCGTCACATATTCTATCGTTAGTTTCACGGTTTTGTTGATTATGTCGTTTACGCGATGAAGACCGATCTTCTGAACTGCTACCAGAATAATCTACGCACCTTGAATCTCGTGATCTACGGCGTCGGCGTACTCGTAATTTGCGGGACTTACTACGTTGTCTAGACGCATGTTCCGAAAAGCGTGACTGGTGACAACTTTTGGACGACGTTCTTGGTCTTTGAGGTTGGCCGTTACGAGGACAGAGAATAATAGACTCGTTGCTTGAAGCATACGGTGAATTATCCTGTTGCTGATCTGCGCCTGCAGCCGCTCTACTGGTAGACATCTTCGTGCTCACTAGATAGTAGCACCGTGCCCAAGTTACTTACACTTGATAACAGCACTTGTGCCCAAGCCTTTATACTTGATAGCAGCACTGATGATAAATGTGCCCAAGCCTTACACTTGACTTGATAGCAGCACTGATGATTAATGTGCCCAAGCCTTACACTTGACTTGATAGCAGCACTGATGATTAATGTGCCCAAGCCCTACACTTGACTTGATAGCAGCACTGATGATTAATATTAGTCAAAGCCTTGATGGTTAATGTGGCAAAGCCTTGACGATCAATACGCCGAAGCCTTGTCGATTAATGTGCCCAAGCCTTGACGGTTAATGTACCCAAGCCTTGACGGTTAATGTGTCCAAGCCTTGACGGTTAATGTGTCCAAGCCTTGACGGTTAATGTGTCCAAGCCTTGACGGTTAATGTGTCCAAGCCTTGACGGTTAATGTGTCCAAGCCTTGACGGTTAATGTGTCCAAGCCTTGACGGTTAATGTGTCCAAGCCTTGACGGTTAATGTGTCCAAGCCTTGACGGTTAATGTGCCCAAGCATTACTCTTGATGACAGCACTATGATCGTTATCGTGCCCAAGCCTCACACTTGATAGCAGCACTGACGCTCCATTAATGCGTGGTTGAAAACTAAAACTTTTTAGCAAATGTTGACAACGTCATCATCATTAGAATAATGATGACACCGTCAGCATCCACCAAAAGTGCTTTGGAAGATCGGACATAGCATTAAAATGATCAACATTAAACAACAACAACAGTACAGTAAGTATTGAAAAGTATGCATTCGAGTGTTACAAAAACATTTTAAATGAAAATAAGCGTTGCAATATTGAAGCGCCTCCATGGGGTAATAGAATTGGCAAAGCTGAGTAATGATGTAACACTTCCAGAGAGTAGCCCTGGCAAAGCTGTGTAATGCTGTTACGCTTCCAGAGGGTAGCCCTGGCAAAACAGTGTAATGATGTAACGCTTCCAGAGGGTAGCCCTGGCAAAGCGGTGCAATGATGAAATGCTTCCAGAGGGTAGCCCTGGCAAAGCTGTGTAATGATGTAACGCTTCCAGAGGGTAGCCCTGGCAAAGCGGTGTAATGATGAAGTGCTTCCAGAGGGTAGCCCTGGCAAAGCTGTGTAATGATGTAACGCTTCCAGAGGGTAGCCCTGGCAAAGCTGTGTAATGATGAAGTGCTTCCAGAGAGTAGCCCTGGCAAAGCTGTGTGATGATGTAACGCTTCCAGAGGGTAGCCCTGGCAAAGCTGTGTAATGCTGTAACGCTTCCAGAGGGTAGCCCTGGCAAAGCGGTGTAATGATGTAACGCCTCCAGAGGGTAGCCCTGGCAAAGCTGTGTAGTGATGAAGTGCTTCCAGAGAGTAGCCCTGGCAAAGCTGTGTGATGATGTAACGCTTCCAGAGGGTAGCCCTGGCAAAGCGGTGTAATGATGTAACGCCTCCAGAGGGTAGCCCTGGCAAAGCTGTGTAGTGATGAAGTGCTTCCAGAGAGTAGCCCTGGCAAAGCTGTGTAATGCTGTAACGCTTCCAGAGGGTAGCCCTGGCAAAGCTGTGTAATGATGAAGTGCTTCTAAACTGTATTTAATATCATACAAACACTCGAATGAATAATAATATTTTACACAATATAATATTTAACAGTTTACAACAATACATTGTAAAATGGTATGAGTTCACTTAAGGTATAATGTCATTGCCTGTTTTATTTTATTTATTTTTTTAATATTCATTACTCACAGACTAATAAAATGCAGGTTATATTTTAACAGCAGAGGGAAAAAAAAACAAAATAAATTTTCAACCGACAACCTGTGGGCAGGATAAACGAGTAGGTAGTAATATTATTTTTACTTTTACTCGTCTATCCCACTTCTGAGATGTAAGAACTGAACTATTATTAATTAGCTTTAGGTTATTGGTAGTGTATGGAATGAAAGATTGAATAATCTCACAAACATTTATTGGAAAATATAACACTTTATCCATTAGGATATTATTAACACCAGAAATGACATTATACATCTTAGGCTTAAACTACTTTACACGGCTGGTTATATTACGTTATTTAGATATAACAAGCATAGCACTCAAATATTTAAATATTAAACACTAAATTAACTGACCTGGCCTTGCTCCAAAGGATAGCAATATTTCTACGCAGAGTGACACTTTATGATCTTTACACTTTGGCGTCGCAGGAACAACTGGCCTGCGCACGGCCGTTTCGTCGTTTTTATAAACCAACCAAGTGTCATGCGCACAGTAACGCGTCGCCCGCCGACCGTTACTTAATTCGAGCAAAAAGGCGGTAGTTGATAAAATAAATGCGTTTATCATAAATGTAAAACGCATTTATTAAATCCATTAGTTATAATTCTGTAATGAGTTTACTAAAATCCTAACAATATGTAGCGTCAATGTTTTCTACATAAAACCATATATCTCTTTTATTCCATTCTACGTTTTCCAAATATAAAATTATATCTCTTGTCCCATAATCCCATGTGAACAGTGGCTAACCGGAGCTACAACTAGAGTTTACCTTATCTGCGCACTTTGTTTACTGCGCGGCTCGCCGTTACGGGGCTGAGAGCGCCAAAACGACGAACACTATCGCCACTTTTATGTCACTAACTTTATCGGTCTATTATAACTTTACGGCTCTCGTTGAGGTGAAAAGATGACTGTGTTATAAATTTAAGGTTTCGGTTTATAGTTTAGACGATTTGTAATGTGGATATCAGCACTGCGCAAGAGTTCCATGTTAATTAGAGATGACAATTTGATCATCATCTTTGTTTAGCGTAATTTAAGATATTATGTAGCCTTTGCTAGAACAAAGGAAAGCAGTAACGAAGTAAGCTTTGGTTGGGGCCAATAATCTGGCTGACCAGGTTTCCTTGACCATAGACTTCAAAGACGAAACTACGCCCTAAAACTTATAACTAATAGTTCAGTTAAAAATGGAGAACCAGTATGTCAGAAATACTTATTTACTTATTACAATCATGCAAAATGATATGGTTAGAAAGGGGGGGCCTACCGAGATGACGACTTATAGAGAAGTATGGAAGAAAGAGACACATGTTGGGCCGACCACAAATAAATTGGGATAAGAGCGTGAAGAATAATAAATTAATAGTTTAAAAAACACTAGAAAAACACGCTTTTATAAATGCACGTAAATATTACGTGGTCTTTCTCACAAGTGCAAACACGACTATGATACGATATTCCATCATGGAATGCCAGTGCCTATCTTCCGGCTTCATCATCAGACCTTGAAACCTAATCGTGGTCCAAGTTCATTACAAGACTTTTTTAAGAAATCCAAAGCAGCTATGATACAATTTTCCATCACGAAGTTCCAGTTCATATCTTCCGGCTCCATCGTCAGATCAGTTCGACAGTACCGTATTATTTATTGTATTGTCATCAGAACTACATACAGCTGCCAATTTTCATTACGCTACGACCCTTGGAAGATGGTTAAATTAGTTACTTTTTTTTTTTTTTTTGAATTTTCATTGCGCTACGACCCTTGGAAGATGGTTAAATTAGTTACCTTAGATTCCATTACATAGTTACATACAGGTCGACCTAATAAAAGCGTGTTAAAAATGGATCCCCCAAATAAATTTTCTATTTACCGCGTCCAAGTGCTTAGTGCCTATATTGGAAGAAGAAACAGCGCAAAAAATCTTGAATGAATCTTCAACAAAGTCAAAGTCAAATAATTTATTTTAGTGCCAATTAGGCACAAAAATGGCACTTTTGAACGTCAAAATTTACAGAAAAATAGAATTGATTCTAGTCGCCCCTTCCAAAAGGTATTTTTCGTCAAGAAATTCGATCGTTACCTACTCTTTTAAAATATTTTGTATACATTAATTATATAATTATATGGAATAATATTACTGTATGTAATAGGTAAAAATAATTTAAAATTAAGCAATGACAGATAAATTAATTATATGATAGATACATTATGCTCACATATTTACAAACATTGTAAAAGCATATCTACGATATTCCAACAAATTTAACAAGTAATACTAATAAGTTAGTGTGAGAGTTCAAGTAATCACATGATGTAAAATCAATAATAAATTATTCAATTAAATTAGCAACCAGTTTGATTTTGTCTAGATTCTAAATTGTCGTATGGAGCAGGACCAGCATGTACAACACTAATTAAACTATTCACAGAATTCAGTTCAGGGAGCATATCGCGATATCCTGTTATTACCTTCTGACGCAGTTCCGGTCGGCAGGCACAAGTTGCTCGATGGAGTGCATCATCAGTTTTTATGGGAATGCTAATTATTGCATGCTACGCTTCTTCTCTGGTACTGTTATGGGCGGGTCGGCTGGTGAATGAGAGCGTGCTCGCTTTTTGTTGAGTTGCCTATTCATCTCAGCTATTGTTTGCTTTCAGTGGTGATTAGGTTCCAGTAATTGGGAGAGGAGGAGTTGGTAATCTTGGTATCAATTATGACCATGTGAAACTGTGAAGCCCTCTATTGTATAATAACTAGGACTGGAAACTATTTTTGTAATATTTGGATCGGAATGTTGCAGAATAATGTTACCTCTGGTCAAACAGAATGCTTCCACCGTACGCTAGTAAAAAACTATCTGCATTCGTTAATACGTTGCCTGGCCCTTCGTTGGTGCTGTATGCAACAGGAACAAGTAATGTTCTCTTTAATGAAAAGTGTAAAGCGATTATTCCTTGATATATATATTGTATAGGCGACAAAAGTCCAATGTCATCATTCTCCTAGCCTTTCTCCAGGTATGTGTTCCGCCTCCATTCTAACGATCTCGGGAATGCTAAGCAGCTACATTGTTACGGCGAGGAATGTAAACTGATTAGAAATTGGTTCAATCTGCAGGCGACCGCAAGACATAGGGTTTTCCGGCAGGAAATTCTTGAGCTCCAATAAGTGGGAGTATGTTACAACTTAATATTTATTATGGTGTGTTGCTTATCATAGTTATCATCAGTATTGTCATCAGCTATTGGTATTGATATATGTTTGGTACGATGTCTGGAAGTGGAAGCGCCTGACGTACATGTTAGAAAAAATTTGAGCTGCCGCGATGTTTAAAGTTCTGCCCAGTCAATGTCAGTAGACTAAATACCGTTATGTGCCTACACAACAGTCCAGCATCAGAAGATGCTGATGTTATGCAGCTTTGCATATCCAGATGGCATCTTAAAATAATTAAACTTTTAATCCTACCCAAATTACCCGAAAGCTATGAGAAGAAGCCTCTTCTCATAGCTAAAATAGAAATTCGCCCCAAGTGCAAGGTATATAGCCATATACCTTGCACTTGGGGCGAATTTCATCAATGAAACTGTACGCGATCAGCAAAACTGAACCGCGTATAAGAGCTATTATTGTATTTCCATAGCAATGATGACACTGACAGCTCTTGAACGCGGTATAGATGAGTTGATCGTGTTCAGTTATATTGGTGAAATTCGCCCTTAAAAAAAGACGACACGAAGAACATGACAAAACCATATTTTCAATTTTTTTCTCTACAGTCAATATGTGAAAAATCTAAACAAAGCCCGATTCCCCCAACATAATAACGAATTCCAAACTGAATTTACGACGCGCTAACCGTCTCGATAGTCGCTGAGTAAAAGCTTACATTCTAGTGTTGTGCCGCGACAATGCGACTGTCATCGGTCGATATATTACACCCGCTACCGGCTCGGCACGCGGCTAATATTTTATATGGGCGGTCTTCATTGCGATCGGGACCTGTTGATGTAGGGTTGGGATGTGAGTTGTCGATAGTTTTTTTGGTTTGGAATGATCTTGGCGATAATAAAATTATGTGAGATTGATAGAGAATCGTGAATTATATTGTTACAAAAACTAGCCTAAGTAAAACTTTACAAAGATTTTTAGCGTCGTGAAAATATCCAGTGCAGCTTCTTTGAAATAATTTATTTTCATTAAAAAAATCTTTTTAACATGTTGCGTAAAAGCTGAAGCTAGTTTTAGCTAATTAATTTCAATCACTTCTTCTAAAATATGAACATCTAATTACAGATGTCTTGTAGGTGGTTTTTGAAAATGTTATGACTACGTGACAGTCTAGGTACTTTAAATAAGTGAGTAACTAAGTTTAATATTACGAATACAAATAAAACACAGGGTTTACACCCTGTGTTTTATTCCTAATCATGAATCATCCGTTCATTAATTTTGACATTCGTACACAGCAGTCAACTTCTAATAATTTATCGACACGACCCCAGCCTTACCGGTCGAGTGAAAGAGGCGTGCACTGGTTGCTCTCATTAATCTTTCATTTCTACGTTATATTATTAGAGGAACGGGTTTGCACGGATGCTGCGGGGACGCGAGGGTGTGGGGTGAGGTAGGTGCGCGCGGGGGGCAGGGCGTGAACCCGAGTGAACCCGCAGTAGCACCTGCCGCGTCCGGTCGGCGGCTGCTCCACGCAACTCTAAGGTTGCCAGGGAAACATTCTGATCTTGTAAATTGACAGGATTCCTTGGTTATGATCTGACGTAGTATCAGCTTTATTTAGCGAGGTATTTCCAGGAAGTGCTGGGAACTTGGTAGGAAGGAGTTCGTGAGATAGCGATCGTAGTCGACCGCTTACATGAAAATAACTCCAATAATAAAATAATAAGGACATTGCAAAGCTTACACAAAAAAAAGAGAATAGCAAATACGAAAAAAAAAAGATCCTACGAATGCTCTAGGGTTGTTGCAACGCTTTTCTGGTTCGAGGATTTTTTAAATTTTTTATATTGATTGTTTGCTGAACGATTACTTAATAGGAATAAAAAAACAGGTAGGTATTATCGTTTGAAAACTGGAACCGACTTTGGTAATTTAATTAAATCCATTAGAGTCAGAGACTTAGTCAATGACAGACAGAATAATGAACTCAGCCTTTAGATATAATTGCATATTTGATTTATACTGGTCATTAAAACTGGACCAGATCATTGCATAATAGAGATCTGATCAACTTAAATAATTCTGTATACTAAGGATGATGAGCAACTGAATGAAAATGAGAGTTTTTAGAATCTAATGGTGTATTAACATTTTAGACCTTTACCTTGTATAAAATAAAATAAATCTTCCTCCCCACCGCTCTTCGCTCCCCGCGCCACTGTCATCGAGAACAGTTCCATATAAAACTGCATTTGTACGTGTCACTCTCGCGCCGCCACCACGGCCGCCCCACCGCCCTAAGAGCCCGCTCACGGCCTAAGAGTTGAGATAATCTGTTTTCTTTTGTTTCATCGTGTTTAGATATCGATACTTATTAGGTCTGCGGGGTTTTGCTAGCTAATTGAATTTGACCCTGTATAGACTGACTCTTTCTCCTTAATATACATAGCTCCTAGATCACCCTACCTATGGTATGATTAAAACGTAACAAAATGTCTTTACGGTAGATTAATCTCCGTTTGGCTATATACAGATTGCAAAACTTTGACGCGCGTTTTAAATCGCGCGTCTACATAAAAACTGATCACATGCGTGATTAACGCGCGTCAGCGAGCGTTAACGCAGCGCTCAGAGAAAACGTCTCAAGACGCAGGCGATCGCACGTTGACGCCTTGAAACCAGACTGACGAATAGTGACGAGTACTCTCGCAACGCGCGTTAGCGCTCATCATCTGAACCCTCGATGAACTCTTGATCGTGCGTTGACGTGCGTTAACGCATGTTACATGTGAACTTAGCCTAAATCTACTTTAAGACTATTGAGAACGATTTATTCAAAATCGCAAAAGAACAATTTAAAAAATAACTGAACCCGACCAAATTTTTGCTTGCCAACCCTATCCAAACTTCGGAGGTCGTAAAAGGTGAGATTTTAATGGCTGTCACAATATGTAATCGTATTGAGAGATAACGTTAAAGGTACATGGCCTCTCGTTTCGGCTGTCTGTCCACAAACGTATTATGGACTGGATTATACCAGCTGTACTGACAGGTTGAGGTTGACAGATGTTTTATACTGTTATATTTAATTCAAATGTGTGGTCGTCCACTAAAAGCAGTCATATCTAGGCTTGATTTCGTAATGCTCTGTGTTTTGTATTAATTCGTATTGGCAAGTAAGAACTATCAAAAAATCTCATGACATACCAACTAAAAAAAAATGTCAGTAACCAAAGTGGTGGCTGAGTTGTTCGCCCGTTTTTTTTTTGTCGCAATAGGGTTGATACCTGGTCAAAACAAAAAAAAACAATTTAGTCCGTCACTCAGATTATAAAAAAATATTACACTCGTATTTTTTGCATTCAGTTGGGGAGTGGGGGTCGCTACGTTAGAAGTACGTATAAAATCTACATACTCGTGACGTCATGGCATATTTTAACTCAATGTATCGCCGTAATCTTTCGATAACGTAAAAAAAAATATACGTGTATGTTATTTTTTCATAATCCACGAGTACATGGCGGACGAAAAACATTTTTTCAGTCATCATCCCTATTCACGGAGACAATAATAACTGATGCTAAAATGTGTGCTTCAAACCACACAATTTTACCTCATCTAACCTAACTATCCCGTTGTGATTATAACAAGCTATGATGCCAAACCGTCTAATATTCATATTTTACAGACAAAGTTAATTTACTAAATACAATGCTACGAAAACAGACGGAATAATAATTAAAACTGATACTTAGGACCCGGATACTCAAATAGAACAAGAAGTAGTTACAATGGTAGTGTGGTGATTTCCTATGATTAGAACTTAGCAGGAGTTGCTCGATCAATTCTCAAGGTAAAGCCTGGGGCTAAGGCTCGTTGGAAATGTATGCGTTAGCTTATTTTGACCTTAAGAATGTTTATTGTGGTCTCCGTGAGTCTGAACAAACATAAACCCCATATTTATAAACGTTGCTTAAAGATAAGTAATTAAAATTAAACGTCAGTGTAGCCATAAAGTTTTTACAAAAATATTATTAAAAAAAAAAATTAATTGACATTGATACTACTGAATTATTATAAATTAAGATAATTAATTGGCAAAAGCCTCCCATAAATGTATATTTGTACGTCAAATGGCAAAACACAGTTAAACTATAATTATAACAATTGTAACATCTTGCACACTGTTGGAACCTATGTTTACAAATAAAGACTATTGATTGATTGATTGATTTGACGTTTATTTAAGCTTGTCTTCACTTAAAGCAACGGTTTTAAAATCAGGGAAATTATTGGGACACAGTGTATCATTCTTTATCCATTCTTCAATGTTTTTTTATTGATATACATTGTTTATTGAAATAATTAATCTACATAAATATCTCCAATGATGCCATCCTGTATACCTCTAGTTAAAGTTCCATATTGTAAATATTATTTAAAAATAGTATGATAAATCAATTATATCAATAAATAATGTATTTGATTCTACCTATTTAATTTATAATTGGAGTGGCATTTATGTCAGATTTACTGTACTATTAATTTCGCGGTCTTAATAAGTACCGCAAAATGATCCAAAGCCGTTGATTATAATAAACATTAAAATCTTTGAGTACAATTCTGATTTACTTTGTGTGTACCGTTTTCTGAAAGTCGGGTAGTGTGCGAAATCGTTAACCAATGGTCATTATAATTCAAGTGCTATCCGGTAAGGGTGGCCATGTTACAGGCCAATCAATAATCTCGGGACATGGAACGAAATTAAACATTATGAGGATGAAATAAGAAAATGCTTATAGTTGAAATTAATTTTTACCTTCACTTTTTAATACAATAAATCTATGTGTAGGTAATCTATAAGTTATATTACAAGGCCCTAATCTGATATGGATTTCGAAGTAGCAGACTAAGTATTTTAGAAAGAACAATATCTTCTTTAGCTGCAGGTATCGGATAGACTTCTTTGATAAAACCTTTAGATATCTAGTAATCCCTGGTATTGTGTGGATAGCTAACTCACGTCATGTTCTATTTACAATAAAATTGAGTTTCTCTCAAATAAGTTCGAGTTGGTTTTTATTGGAAGCGGTATAAAAGTCCAACATTTCAGCTTTCTCACAAAATAGTTTCTGTGTAGCAAAACACCTGAACACATGGGTACACCCCACAGCAGTATCGTAAGTGTTGAAGCGCTCACCAATTACCAAGTGTGAAGGCTCTGCTGATGATAATTGAATATATGTTTTATGGAGCCGCTAGCCGGCACACCAGGCCACCTAGCCGGGCTATGAATACGCCTACCCATTTGCACTCTTTATAGAATATGTAAAATCGACTGGGGGATCAATTTAATAAATATTTATTTTGTTGCTATTCTCGGAATTGAAAATTATTGTTGTTTATGAAGTTGTGCACAGTGTTCGAAAGATTTGTTAATAGAATACATTGTTGATGTGAAAACTTGGCCAATTTTTTTTTTAGTGTTCAAATACGTGATTTCGGGATTCATTTTTGTGGTCACTACAGTCGAAATTAAGCAATCTTTTAGGGTTGCAGAAGTTGGAGATCTCTTATGATACCTAAAATTAGTTAAATAAATACAGTCCTATGATAAAGTTTCTACTGTGAAACGAGAGGTACCTATAAAAATACAGTTCTTATTTTTTATCAGTATCCAAAATGAGTAAATACCGACCTCGCCTCAGGTTTCAATGCTTGAGGCTACGAATTCGAATCCCTGCCGTTCCAAACATTTATTTGCACATATAATTCTGTAATTAATGACACTGAGATTTATGCATATTAATTTGCGTTACGGGACATAAATCATTATTTCTATAGCTAGTCTTAAAGAATACCAATTCATAACCATTCCAGTTAGAAACAATAAAGAGATCTAATAAAATAATACGGTTATCGTGAAAGCGACGGAGCGGCGCGGCGCGTGCGCAGCCAACAATTGCATGCACTAACAACCTTTGCACTGCGAAGAAAGCCTTTATTGGACGCAATAATTAGTTTTATTGTTACCTTGTTTATTTGGTCAACTTGTTTATTTTAAACTGTGATTTACTGTTTGGTTTATTCGATTCAATTATGGCGATATTTTTTTGTATGAATATTTTCTAGTTAAGGTTTTCAGTCAGCCTTTACACCTTCATTGTTGTTCATATGTAGGCTATACATACTACACATATAACGTATGTATAAGCGTCTTTGAAACTGTTTCTTGTAATGATTAATCAGATTTCACCTGATATTATTACCACTCAAACCTCTGCTTACCCTGTCTGTTAAACAGAGCGTGATGATATGATCCGTTGCTTGCCATGTGCATGCAAAGAAATGATAACATCTTGGTAGCACTAACAAGAGCCTATAATGACTGTGTTTTTGAAAGAATATCATTTCGCCAATGATTGATCGGGAGAAACTATAGCAATGATTTAGACTTAAGAACCCGGTAACCGAATGATAGATTTTACTGTCTATAATTTTCTCACAATAGTCTGATTTTCTGTAATGAAATGAGAGTAAGTACCTGATTTTCTAAATCTGTTTCAAGAAACTGAAACAATAAAAAAGGTGCCAAGTAGTTTTCGATTTGAAAGTTTTTGGGATCTAATTTATAAAGCTTCGAAACTCATGCTTGATCTAACTTGATCGTTTTCTTTTATGGATCTAAGTACCTACTTCTATCTATATTTTTTATGTTTTTGAGTGTTGTAATTTTAATACAAGATTGTTAAGAATGCCTGTAACGTTACGCTCTTTAAACAGCAATTTAAACGGGTGATGATAACAAATACCTCCTGCTTGCAGCTATGCCCGATAAAGTTATGATACCAAAAAATATTAACTTACTTAATAAGTATCAAATATGAGTTTACTATCAAACGCTTCTAGTGTTCTATGGCCCATAGAAATAGCCCAACTACTTCCGGTGTTTCTTTCCCTTCTAATTAATATAACATGACCTTTACAAACCCATCATTTAAAGTCTTCCGCTACCATAAACCCATTCTAGAATATCAATGGCTGCAAAAACTCCCTTGAACTTTTGCCTGCATATACAATTCTTCCGGGAGAGATGTAAAAAGGTAAAAACGGCGGGTAGGTAAAAAGTGATGAAGTAAAAAGTGGGATCGCGATAGGTGAGGCGAGTCGGCGCGAGCGCAGCGCGTGGCGGGCGCGTGCCTACCGACCAATTACACATCTTCGCCTTTATTACAAGAACGCTCATTAGACTTGGGTGTAGAGTCGTGAAGTGGAGGATACGGTTGTTCTAGATTTGTTTGTTTTTTTTTTTCGTTAGCTCGTTCTTCGTTATCTTTTGGGTGTAAGATATTGTAAAATGGATCTTCGATCCTTAATACAGGTTACCATGTAACCTAGCTAGGACGCCAGGTCAGTTCTGTTATTGTTACTCTTTTTCTGATTATCCGTAAATTGTAAAAATATATTTATTGTAACAACTTTTTGAAATAAATAAATTATAAAATTAAATTAAATTACACGTACATTTTGTGTTGTGCGAGGGTGCTTTGACTACTTGACCGTCCATATTTCCATATTTATATTGTGACTTGACTTTCAACGTCCAGATAGTTTTGCATGAGGTCTCACATTAGGGGGCCTTTTTCGAAAGGCACAGCATCTTACACTGTATTACTAAGCTACACGCAAGATACGAGATTTTCGTATCGTGCTCAGGGACCTCCTAGATTATGAAAAACATACAACTAAAGTTCGCCTCACTCACCAATATTCTTACCACCCTTGAAGGGTAGTAAGACGTTATACTATTTATAATTCTCTTATTAAGTCGCATCTCTTATATCTCATTGAAATTTGGGGAACTGCCGGAAAAACGAAGTTGCAAGAATTACAAAGAGTACAAAATAAGGTCATAAAGATATTGTTTCGCTATCCATACCTAACACCAACTTGTAAAATTTTTAAAGAAACAAACTAATGAATATCAAACAGCTCCACACATATAATACTTGTGTTCTGATTAGAAAAATTATGGACAAAACCATCCACACTGACTTATCATTTACTAAAAAATCTCAAATTACTAAACGTAGTCTTCGTCGACCAAGTCTACTTGTTTTGCCAAGAATGCGCACTAATTACACTAGAAAGAGTATTACATATGAAGGAGCACAACTGTTTAATAATCTACCCACATATATAAAAAGTGTTAGCTCTCTCAGCAGTTTTAAGTCTTGGCTATCCAAACACATAATTGAAAACTGCCTTGACTAGCGTCCTCCAATGTACTTTAATGATTGAGAATTGAACTGTTGAATGAGTATAGAATAATTGTTTATATACTTTGGTAACGGTTACCTAAAATAAGTTTACTTAATGTTTCTTGTCTGTTCTCATGTAAGTGACTTTTATCTTTTATGAGAATAAAAATGATTTAAACCTATACACACTTGTTTTTTCCCATAGAATTACGCAACTATGTACAAAATCTTTACATCCTCGAAACACCGCATCCACTTCTCTTCTTCAATCCAAGGTCACGATTGAGTATGCGCACTCGAGTGTATCGCCTGCCAGGTCAACACGGTTAGTTTTTACTCGCGAACTAGGCGCGCCTAGCGGCTCTGCCTGCATTTTTTAACCTAACTGATGGTTATAGATCGGTTGCTTGACCGCAACCACTGCTTCTTGAAATAGCTCCATATGTCTTCAGCTGTCAGTTTTTATGATAATGTATCTTGTGTAGTTTTGTTGGTTTTAATATTTTCGTTTTGTTCTTGTTGAAAGTTTGTTTCTAGATTTAAAAAAGCTTGTTGAGCTTTGGACTACGATTTTAAAATTATGAGTTCTTTTGGAGTTCTGTTTCTATGACTTATATGTACTTACCTAACTTATTTTGTCAGTGATACGTTTAAAATACATAATGTTATCACAGCTCGTTCTGTACTTTTTCCAATACAGATTTTTCGTCTTGGTAGACATCATACATCAGGTACCCAGGAAAATATTCTGTGATGTTAGTAGTTTAATCTGCCCTCTCTGACACATCTTCATCTTGGTCTAGATTTAATTCATAGTCACATGCCTGGTTTTAAATCCATACTTATTGACAGGCAGACAAACAACCTACCGTCATTACACCGCTTGATATGGGGTCGTACGGTTGCTATGATTGCAGACGGTTGACAAAAATGACCAGTTAGGTGCCCAGCGACCCGGAGGCAGCGGTTGAACCTCATCCGGTATAACCAACTTATAAGAGGGTGATTTATTATAATTGATGCCATTTCTAATAAGAGTGAGCCATGTGGAAAATACTTAATATGAGTAGTTAGTAGCGAACCTTGGATAATGTTAAGAAGTAGTAGTGAACTCTGAAAATGCTCTTAATTTTTGGAGCTGGCCATACTCATATCTACGTCTATAAAGAGAAAATATTAGTATTTTCAAAAACTACCGGACCGATTATAAAAATTCTTTCAGCAGTACAATGCACACTGAGTAACATAGGCTATAATTTATAAAGATATCACGCGGGTGAAGCCGCTGGTTAAAAGATAATGCCGTTGAGAAAAGTTTTGGCAAACAGCAAGGTCGGTAGCAGTATGTCTGCCTAGGTTATTAAGGATCCTACGTTTATTTCTCACAGGACAAAAACAGAATAAAAAAAAAATATAACATAAACATGGGCACTTATGAAACATCAGAAGCTAGGTGCAAGGTTCCAATTGGTCGTTTCTTAAAAAGAAGACCCGGCAAGAAACTCCACAGATACTCTTTTAAAAAGAATTGGCTTTCCAGAACAGGACTTCCAAAAACGACCAATCAGCAAGGTTGGTACTCAGAATTTATCGGTCGGAACTAGACGGGCTGTCTGCTAAGGATCGTTGGTTGGTTTAATCTTGATTTGTTATAGGACAGGAGTTCCAAAACTGATCTAACCTTAGGTTTTAAACTAACTGGATTGTAGAGTTCAATCAAATTGCAGTAGTTTCGAGCAACATGTTGTCAATAATTTACATAGTTGAGAAACGACTAGAATTATGATGATACTACCATTACTAATATTGGAAACGTATACTTAGGCCCTCTAATCAACACATACAACTAACAGCTCCCAAATTGAATTTCACCTGGCAAACTAGATCAAAGACCGGTTGTTAATTACCATATAAAAGATGGGTATCACTACATATTATAAAACAAAGTCCCCCCGCCTCGTCTGTTTGTCTGTCTGAACGCGATAAATTCAAAAACTACCGAACATATTTTCATACGGTTTTCACCAAAGGACGGATTAATTCATGAGGAAGCTTTAAGTGTATTATTCATAAAGGTTTTATGAAAATATGACGAAGATTGTTGAACATGTCGGAAAAGTCATGCAGACTGTGAGCTTTATTGGTGTGCGCCGCGTAAACCAATAGAGATGAAAACAATATGTATCTAGATATTCTTTACTTTTCAAATATTTGCAAGATTAGAAATAAAATACATTAAAAATAGTCCAAGTAGGATGAAAATGAATAACATTTTGATCTAACCCACATGCTCGACGCAACAGAAACGACACTACGACAGAAAAATGTAAGATATATGCTCTGCTACAGTCCGATTCAAACTTAATGGCGGCTCGGAACATAAGGCGAGTCGCTGCGCAGCAACAAATTCGCGGGTCAGCGGGGGTGAGGGGTGTGGTCCTGCGCAGCGAGCAGCTAACTTCCGAGCCGCCATTAACTTTGAATCGAACTATACCCGTGCGAAGTCGGGGCGGGTTGCTAGTACAATATAATAAATTAAACATGGTTACCGGTAACGAACAGTTAGGCGTTTAAACGATTAGTTAGCGAGTGCACACGAGCGGCTCGCCCGTTGTTTAGTATAAAACATAGTTATTAACTTATTATGCCGTCCACCAATTAGAACAGGGCTTTCTAATAGCATCACGTTCTTTTCAACTAGGTTGTGTGCATGTTTATATTTTGTTTCAATGTTATGGTAATGAGAGAATTCCGTGTAAAATGTTATGGAGTGTTACACATTGCAGAGGTAAGACTAAAGCAACTAAGACTAAGAAAATCAAATCGATTTTACGGAAAAGTGAGAAAAAAAAACTAAGTCAACCGCGATCGCAAATCTGGGCGAAAGCAAATCATGTTAGGAATTTTCTTAAGCATAGCTAAGCCACTCACTAATATACTTATTGTTTTATAAAATCATAGCCAATTTATCTATCAGACTATAACCATTCATCCATTCAGGCTATCAAAGCCTCGATTATTTTATTGCTCAGTTTTTTATACAAACACAATTTGCCTCTTAGACCAACGAAACAAAAAACACAAATTCAATTCCATCCAGAAACGCAAACAATAAATCTAGATAGAATCAAAGCGAATGATATCATTAAAACAACACCGTAGTTTGACGATCAACGACTCTATTATACCGAGGACAGCTGGCTACCATTTATTTTGACACTACATGATGCATCGGGTTCCGTACGTGGAACTGGTCTATTGTTCATGATGATGCATTGACGTGGAGCTTATGAATGAAGATATACAGGGTTATAATTTGATAGGTAGATAAAGGTGTAAAGAATGTTATGTTCGAATATTTTGACTCCTGTCTTGGAAAATGTAAGTACCTAAAGTAAACATCTGTGTAGCTTTTTCTAAACGTTATTTAGGGTTGGCTTCTAGTCTAACTGGATGCAGCTGTGTGCTTGTGTGTCTGTTTTACATGGAGTGACTTTCTATCTGACCTCCAAAACCCAGTTATCTACTGGGTAACACGATACCCCTTGGTGAGACAGTTGTCAGACTTTCGGGTTTCTGACGACCCATAACGACTGTCAAAGATTCACGAATGACAGCCGGGACCAACGGCATAACGTGCTTTTCGAGGCACGGAGGGGTCTCGGTATGTTAAGTTTGTCACTCATCCACCGACCGACCGCGGCAAGCGTAGCTTAACCTGATCGATAGACCTATGCGGCTATTATTATTTTGACACGAGCCTTAATGTACCTAAAGTATACCTAAAAATGTACCTAAAGTATAGTTGAAAAATTCGGCTTGTTTTCGATTCACTAAAATATAAGACCCAACGAGTTTTTATACGCAAGGTAGATAGGCGATAAGGTGTATTTGTTTAAGCCCTGAACTACACCAAAGCGGAGACGAGACAATAGGAGAGATATGTTTTAAACAACCAATAGAATTTCGTTATTCACAATACATATCTGGATGCTACTGAGGAGCTATTAAACAAGCTTGAGCGCTTGCAAAACTTGTGCATTCGCTTTGTTTTCGGACTTAGAAAGTATGACCATTCTCATCTTCGCAAGGAACTCAAGTGGCTCCCAATCCGCCTTCGCAGGAACACTCGGAACTTATGTCTTCTCTTCAACGTCTTACACAACCCGTCTTATCCTTCGTAAGAAAAACGCACGCAGGTAGCGTGAGCGTTTTTCTTACGCTCACCCTAGCGACGCACCGTGTAGATCCCTCCTTAAATCTCATCCTCACAAAATAAGCTACTATTCCTATTCCTTCTCTGTTCATTCAGTAAGGTTGTGGAACTCACTTCCGCCTAGCATTCGTGATTTAAAAAGTTTTTCACAATTCAAATATCGAGTAAAAGAGCATTACCTTTACTCTCAACTGTGAGTATTTATATACCTATAGTATGTATGTTTGTTTATTTAAGCTATATGTATTTAAGTATATGTTAATTTATTACGTTATACGTGTAGGTTTATTTCAATATTTTAGTTTAAGAATTCGCATATTTATATTTTTCTCTTCTTGTTCTCACACACTATTGTCTACATTTCTTTCTGAATTCTCCTATCGCAGGACTGCTGGAAGAAATTTCTTAAGAAATATATCGCGTCTCCACTCGGCTTCAGTGGATGCCACGAAGTGTGAAGTGCGAGCGGAAATGTATCATATTTGTGTGGCGCGATCAAAGTGGAGATGTGAGCTGTGCCTCGCAAGCTGGCGACGGCGCGCAGCGGAGACGAGAAGAGATGTGAGCAGCGTGCAGTGAGCGGCGCTGATAGTTCCCCCCGCGTCACATCACACACATCTCTGCTCCAGTCTAGCCAGTACGCATCTCCGCACAGCTTCGGTGGATACATTTAGCTGAAACCTGTTCTCGTCTCCGCTTCGGACATCTCCGCTTTGGTGGAGTCCGGGCCTTACACCCATATTCTAAGTCATTTCCTAAACTCCACTCCACGTCGACTCCGCCTCCATCATGACATTGAAAGTTAAAACTTGTTATAAATTGACACAAACGTACATTTTTCTTATTGGAAGTGAGGATTCATCTGCCAAACTCAAGGTATATACTTACCCAAAATAATTAACTACCCTAATCTTACTCAAACTCAACTCAAACTCAAAGCATTTACAGGCACTTTTGAACTGTCAAGAAGTCGGTCAGTCAGAAATATGAAGCTAGTTGCCCATTTCAAAGCGTAGTAGGTACTTATGGAGAAGAACGCGCAAGAAACTCCACGGACACTCTTTTAAATCAAAAATTTTATACAAAATATTGGTTACATCATTCATGTTGAAATTATGCATGTGAGAACAATGTAGAAAGACGTCACGTTTGTAAAAGCTTCCGTAATAAAAAGAAAAACACAAATAACCATTCATAAATTTAAAATAAATTAAAATAAGCCATGGCAGCTAAGAGATGACGCATGGATAAGCACCATTCAGCTCAACCATTTTGAAGGGTGCTAAATGATCAAACACACGCGCCACCATCAGCGAGACATCTGAGATACACACACAGAAATGTTACCGAAATGTTATTATATTCTCTTAACAAGTTACACAAAAAGGAAGCCTACAAATCCACAACTCAATTAACCCGCCGTCACTTAGACCGTCGTCAAACTAACCATCTCAATCTATACAACAGTTATTGTCTACGGTAGTTAGCTGTACGTAATTTGGGCAATCACATAGTTATACTGTGAGTGATGTGCTTCTACTCGGACAGGTACAAGCTCGATGGTATACCCACTTTATTAAAGAACCAGTGGCCGTAACAATAACTGTACGGAACTGAGAATTGAATCGTTATTTTGATATCAAAAGAAACGGTAAGGTTCAGTGGTTTTAATATGTTGACTTGATAATGCTGTTAGTTGCAGCTGTCGTAGTCGTTACGCCTCCGTATTCAATTAGTTAGACGGCACATTTGGTGAGGTTTCGATTAAAAAAACAGAGTTAAAATAAGGAATTTCAGAGCTACTACTACTACTATTCAGAGTTTCTAGCAAATTAGGGTGTCATTTAGTATTATTCTATGAGTTTCAAAATTCCTTCAGAGGAAACCCAGGAGCTGTTATTAAAAAAGAACAAAATGAAATGCCCTGAACTAGGATATTTCAGAAATCAGAATGCTTTTCCCTACCTACAAACCAACTGATGCGGCCCCTGAATTTGGAACACCCTAGAAATACTTTCTCATACGCATATTATACCAATACGCATGGAGTATAATTTGCCAAAGTGCGGGGCAATGTGAAATGAAAACGCGCATAGTTCCCCGGGAAGAGGCTCATTTTTACAAAATACAGTCCTCGAGGGCAATTACACGGTAAATGCATATATCACAGGGGACAGAAAATGGGTGCTTTCCACGACGTCCGTTTACTGCTTGCAATTTATTTAAAACAACAATAGTATGTCGGTTAGTGACTGGATTGGTTTTGTTGCGGAAAACGCAGTAGATTTCAGTATGCGGTCAGGGTTTGATTCCCAAGTCAAACAAAATGTTAATTTATTATAATTTTTTATATTCAAATACAATATTTAAGTATTTATTCTTCTTTTAGACCGTAGCAGATCGTAAATTGTAACTTAGGATGGTGCGCTTTTTATTTTCTTACATTTTACTTCCCTGGGTTATGGGATCGTGTTGCGTGGACGTCCACGATAATATCGCCACGTTATAAATTATAAAAGGTGGAACACGTCATAAAATATTAAATAAATATAAAGTAGAACGAATACTTTTGCTCAGCATTGATTTTTCCTGTCAATAAGTAAGTTACTTGTTTTACATAATACATTAACTTATTTACATCGACAGGTCTTGTTTGTAATAAACTGTCTTATAAAACTGCTAGCACCGATGCAATAGCAACATTAATATGAGATTATGCTAAAAGAAACCATTTATATTCGTAATCCAATTATAACACCACGTGTCGTAAATTTACAAGATACAGCTCTTTTTATGCGTTGTTAAACACCGATTATGTTCTAAGATGTATTTTGTTTCCAAAAACATAAGCCAAGAAATGCATAAAAAGCGTCTCTAAATTGCTATTGAGAGTATTTATGAGGTTTTTAGCATATAAGTAGGTTCACGCTTCAGGACTATAATAACTAAACGATCCATAAGACTGAACTACCTCTTCATCAAGAGGATTCCATGGCATAATATTGGTTCGATAAAAAAAAAACAGTTACTCTAAATTCGAGTATAATTTTCCCTAGTGTGTCGACAGCTATGGAAAACGCGTCTCCCGTGAGAACGCGCGCCTGTCCGGTTTTCTCAAGCGCGCCACAAGAACGCACTGATTGCTGTTTGTTTGCAAATATAACGTCTGTTGTAATTTTTGCAAACAAAGTTGATCGGTTAGTGAATGGGCTGAGATATGCGCTTATTTTGCATCTACTTGCTTCAGTTTGGTGAGGTGAAATTGCCATGAGAGCATTATGATCTGTGTTTGTAGAAAGAGTGTGTTTACACCGTCTGCTTACCAATTGCTTGATGCGAATCCTGAATGCCTAAGGCACAATGATATAACTTATAGGTTCTCCAAGCACTTTAAAGTATATGTGGATTTAGTTCTTAAACGGAAAAATATAAACTAAACTTAATGTTAAAACGGTATCTATTAGTTTTTATGGTGTTTTTTTTTAAACACACCTAACCCATTCTCTGTCTATACCTTGACGATAGTATGTACTACTTATAAAGGAAAAAACACTAAAGCATATTATAAGCACCTTGTGTTTATTCGGGATTGATACCCGCATGATACTAAAACCATGTATTTTTAGAAGCAAATTAATGCAGGATTCTGTTGGGGGGAAAACAATAAGTAGCCTGCAGTATTCTCTCCATCTCCCTTTAATCCATCCAAAGGTTGTCTGTAAAATATTATGGCTTTTAGTATCGCTAAGACCGCCCATTGTGTCGCTGTAAAACTTCTACATTTTTATTATATGTTTGTAATTTGTATGCTGTATACATAATAACGAGTATTCTATCTATCTAACAGTCAGATATTAATAATTAATTAAAGTATTAAGTCCGAACGTTAATATATTTACTGCGATTTCTGTGCTTTACTGTCAGTTGTGGTTTATGCTCCCGTGGCTCGGTGCATGCGCGCTCTCCCATGACGCCATCTTGCTCTTTTGGGCGGGAAAACGTTACTATTGTAATGACCACTTTAGTTGGAACGGTTGGAAAACTTGTAGCTAAGTATTTTTGAATCGTTTTCTTTTTTTTTTTTTAGTCTGGGTAAGTACATTCACGTGGGTTGTTAGCTTCTCCTGGTACTTCAGGCTGCTTTGGACTATTTCTTGCCGGACAGTTTTTATGCTGAGGTCTAGGTACATGTAGTTATTGCTAATACACTGGGCGATACCGAATATTATTCTCAGTGTTTTGCTCTGGAATCTTTCTAGTATGTCGATGTTGCTATTGCTGGCGGTTCCCCACAGCTGTATGCCGTAGGTCCAAATGGGTTTTAATAAACGTTTTCCATTGATAAATATATTCTGTCACGGCGAAGGGTACCTAAATGTTATTAGTATTACAATATGGAAGGATGGTTATTCAACGCTCATAAAAACCAGGTATGGTGCATTGCTTTAATTTGACATTAATAGGAACATTAGATGTTATACAGCTGTTTGTTAGACTTAAATCCAACGTTGAATGATGTAAGTATTTCAAAATTAAACCAAAAAGAAATAAAACGAAAATAGCTTTGCATTACTTAAACTGACATTTACTTGGCTTGCTTCAGTAACTTTCTTTCATAAATTAATAACAATATGTAGTTTGTCATACAACGGATATTGCCTACAGGAAACGTGTATTGTGGCCAGGTTATAGGCTAACAGCCTGTCTCCATATTTGTATAGTTGTGATCTATGGCGAGCCCTGCCAGTGCCATTACTGTTACTGCCGCTTAGAGGATTTTTGAACGAAATCAGGTGCGAAGATTGGAAGATAAAAGTGAATCAGATTTTAGTAACATATAGATTGTCGTTTCTAGCCACTCTTATCAACCTTTAAAATGAAGTTGAAAGTCTAATAAATACACATTATACACGTACAAACAACAAGTTTAACAACATTCAGTTTAATTTAGTGATAATAATATTGTCGTTTATATTTAAATAAGAGAGCGCGATCACCCAGAAACACGCCATTTTCATTTCTTTTTGCACTGATTTACAGGCTCTTTCTATCTGGAAAAGAAAACCTATAGGTAAGAGACATTTTGAGAAATGGATTAACAGATGAGTTCAATCAGTAAGGATACCGTTAGTGAGCATACAACTTGAATCAATCACAAAAATGTGGATCACGTGTTGCAAGAAAATTGGTGCAAAAACTGCTCGAGCAACAAATAAGCAAGTTTGGTGCGATCACACGTAGCGTGTTTGGATATTTAATGAAACTGATATACGGGTAGATGAATTGCTTTGAATAAATTGCACTGTTTAGTATTTGGGTGATCTTTGATTAATCGATCGGACTAGAAATGTAACATTTCTATTTGCAAGTCATTTCTTTTATCATATCATATCAATTAAAAATATAAATGAGTAAGGTTGATACATATGAATGAGGTTTGTGAATGCGGCTGAATAGACGATCTTAAAAAGGCAACAGGGTCAAACTGTATGACGAAGACAAAGACCCGAGACGTGCAATTTGGGCAAGGCGTATGGCCATCGCGATTAATTAAACAAACATAGACGTACTCTATCTGCTGCGGCGTTAGATGAATGGGCCATGACCATATGGGTATTAGTATTTCCAGCGAATAGCTTATTCTAACAAAATAATGGTAAAAAGAAATGCCCGTATATCGTTTCCTCAAACATAAACACAACCAAGTCCGTCAAGCGTCCAACCCGACCCCCTACTTACGTCCGTACGCACAATTGCCATATGTCACACAGTGAACCCTCGGAATTCAATAGAGCTGAGCAGTGACCGTGGCAAATGATACGTTTGTGGTGTACCGAGGTGACCCGCCCCTTGTATCTCTGCTTCCTTTGGTTTACGTCGGCTGAGCGGGTTAACTGCTACTTACAACGTGGTCTATTGTTTACCTGGTTGTAAGAAAAGGTTGTGAGTTTATTGATATGAACGGTGCAGAATAACAATCTAAGGTTAATAGCAATTTACTCCTTGAAGGCTTTTAAGAGTTAGAAAACCAAGATAATCGTATACTACTTTAATATTATAAACGCGAAAGTTTGTGAGGATGGATGGATGTTTGTTACTCTTTCACGCAAAAACTACTAAACGGATTTGAATTAAATTTAGCACACAGGATACTTTTTATCCCGATATGCCCACGCGATTGAGAGTTATTCGGGTGAAACCGCGCGGCGGCGGCGCCGCTAGTTATAATATAATTTTCTTGGTTTTCATATTATGTCATCAACTGTGTTTAATCAAGAAATTAAAATAGTTTTTTTTTTTCTCTTTATTTGTTTTAACTAGATTAAACAAGAAAGTATTTTAGAAACTGGTGGCGAAAATATGCGTACCTTACCCCCACATTTCTCGGAAGACTATAGCATAGACAGACAGATAAAAAGTTAACACAGAAGAGACATGCTCCGAAGACAGTTCATTAACGTCACGCGTTATATGACAAGCGATCATTCGCCTCACATAAGTGATCCAACTATAGCGTAACACAATAATAGTTAGTTTGGTTGCAAACACGATGGTATTGCACACAAACTTCTTAACACAATGGGTAGGCGTAAGACGGTAGATAATATGGCTGTGGTAATATATGGCACACGACCCATGACGATGACGCCCCTCTGTCATACTTATATCGTCACTGTACTGTTTTCAAAGAGAGTTTGTACGGAAATGACGCACTTATGGAACGCATTTGCTGATGGAATTGCTGTCACAGATTTGATAAGGGCGCTGGTAAAGAAACGCTGTACATTGGGCAATATTTGGCGTCAGAATCATGAATCTTTTTTTTTTTTTTTCTTATGTTTACCTACCGCTTCAAAGACATTGCGAAATACAGAAGGGTTTGTTACGGAGATTCGTAACAACAATAACTTATATTCTGTTCTACAATTAATTTGTTAGGTTTAGTTTGCGGTTGCAGATTAACAATTCGAGTATAACCTATCCTTCTACGACGCCCATGAAGAAGGGCGGATAGCTTTATATATCTACAGTCATATACCTATTGTTTGTTTGGCGCCATCCGGCCGAATATAATAATGTCAGTGAACAATCGATTCATAAGAAGTACTTCTACATTGACCGTTTGAACAAGAACACAAGCTACCTCACTCACTCATCTACTTCATCGCTGTCGCCTCCGCTTCCACACAGCTTCGCCATAAAAACCAGCGGAAACGTCCATCAGTGCCTCCGAACAGTAATTATTACATCTCGCCGGATAACCGACAAAAACTGGACGTCACCTAACCTGTTAATAAGCTGGAATGAAAGCAGGCCTTCTGAAGCTAGCCGGTTGTTCCTCAGACATTTATATAAAAGTTTATTAGATGCTATTGTGGAACTAATTTCCGTTCTAAGACGTTTGTGGTGGAAAGCTTTGGGACATGGGGGAATTTATCGGGACTTGTTAACAGTGGCTTTTAGGTCGGGTGCCTGCGATTGGGTTTTGAGAGACAATGTATTGTAGACCTGGGAGATATACACACTGTCATTGGTTAAGTTAAGTCCGGATGTATAAGTAACACATGCGGCTATAGAAAGAATTGATGTATTCTGGCGCACCAGGTACAGGCAACCGTTCGACTATGCTAACATTTTGACTTTGATAACACCTTTATTTCTAACTGCCTTCAATACTACAAGGACAGTTTTCGTAGCTCTAGTGTTACTACTGAATTGCAGTTGACCGTACAATAAATAAAAATAACTTAAAAAGAAAAAATATTTAGATGACATTTGCAGTCTGGATCAACCCTGCACCAGTGTGTAATACTAAAGTAAAATATAAATAAATACATAATTTAATTTATTTTAAACTAGCTGGCCCGTCAGACGCTGTCCTGACAAAATTTCGATTTCGATATTTCGGCTATTCCTTTGGGTTTCTTCTAATTTTCTTTTTTCATAAACCACCTCAGGATTCAGGCGAAAAATAAAAAAAAAGAAATGTATTCTTATCGGTCGATCCATTTTCGAGTTTTGGCGAGACTAATACACGGCAATCGATTTTTATATATATATAAACAGGTACTTAATTTTATTTTTAACTTTTTTTATTTTTTATTATACCTATTCTTTATTTTTATTTTGTCTTATTAATAATTAACATAACGAATTATTTATTATTAATTCATTATTTATTTCAAATAATTTTATTTATTTCAAATTATGTTTGAGGACATAATTTGAAATAAATAAAATCATTTTAAACTTGTTCTGAAAAGCGAGAAGAAAAACTATCTAAGTAGTTACAATTGGCACAAAACTCTAGAATCCTGTGTGAGATCAGGAGAAAGATGGCTTCAATCAAACAACTCAGCCTATCACCGTTCTTTCTACAGATAGATTCTTTCAAGCAATTTGCCTCGTAGTGCACGCAAAAAACGAATTGAAGAGTCTAACAAATTTGTTTTAAAGGAGGAACAACATAGATTCGTACATGTACATGGTCCATAACATGTCGAGAAAAGCTGGTCGTTGATACAGCTGTTAAGTATTAATATGGGCATGCACTAACTAAGCCGACTGGCTGCTATTAGACCAAAAGGGGTGGGCAGGGATACTGCGGTTTTAGCACGATGAAGCACTATTGCTGACTATATTTGATCACTGGTAAGTTAGACCAGTAGTCATGTAAAGTGTATATGGATTAAGGTATTTACCGAGATACACTATTTATTTTTATTCATTTAGGCCAAAAAATATAGATAAACTTAAAGCACTTCACATATCTCAACTTAGAGAAAAAAATACAATCAACTAAAAACGTATAAACAAGACATCGTAGACAGACAAATTAAAAATCCAGAGTCACACGTAATCTGTTCGATTTATGCCCTAACACGTGTGGACTCTGGATTTTTAATTTGTCTGCCCATGATGTCTTGTTTATACGTTTTTAGTTGATTGAATTTTTCGTCATAGTTGGGTTTTCGTTTTTATAACTTTCAATTTTATTTAAAAAAAATGGGGTTATAATATATAATTTTTGAAATGTGATTATGATATTGACGTCCCGCGCGAAGCAGCATTTTTACGCACGGTTTTTACGACTTGACAAAACATCAGGATTTCTTAGGATATGTAAATTTAATATAAACGTATTATACACATAAACGTTCCGGAATAAATTCTCTAAACGATGGTGAAAACCTCATCAAAATCTGTTACGTGGTTTAGAAGAACAACGCGGACACACAGACAAACACGAAAAGCGACTTTAATTAATAATATGTATAGACATAGAAGCTTCCTACTTAATTACAAATTGCAGTGAAGCTTAACTTTAGCTTAGTTTAATCAACACAAAATACAACCAGTTACAAGTTTCTATTACCTACTTAATTAAAATAGAGCAAATAAATTAAGTAAGCTTGAATGACCAATCGTAATAAGTAACTTTATCAAACACGATAGTATTGCAGGCCGGTCTTATCTTAAAACTTTGCAAGCGGAACCGGCACAAAATCAAGTCTGTGACCTGATTCCGAGGGCGTGGTCCAACCTCCAATCTTAAAATACTGAGTACAAAATCATTTTGTGACTAAATCGAAATTGTATTTGATAAATAGTCCCCGTTGAGCGAAAAGTCACTAAGTTGTAAAATGGCCATAATCCAGTATAAAAAAAAAAACTTTTATTTACAGACTACATAGGCCCACATTGTGTTATTGTCTAAATTATCTTATAAACTATGTTAGTATATACTTAAAAGAAAGGTGATAAATTTATAATATATCGACCACAGATAGTTTCACCAAGCCCCATGTAATACATGAAGCTTGATAAACCTACCCATGGTCGGCCCATCCAGCCTTTCGGCAAACACCCTCAAGATACTATTGGTGCTTCCTCCCACTCTGCGTGTCACCGACGCGCGACGCCACCTTTTTACGCATTATTGCAAAATAGTCGTCAGTGTGCGCTTCAGCGAACATACCTGACGCACTACAACAGGGTGGAAGCCTCAACAGCACTCTAAAGGTATTATTATATTGTATTCGCAGGGCATTGTTTGCTTTTTGGGTGTGATTAGCCAAAAGGCTGCTGGTGTAAAATGTTTGGCAGTAAGCCTTGAATGGTGTAATTTTTACTGGTACTGAGCAACCAGCAAACCTTCGAGCCACCATATTTACCCTCACAACCAATGTCCTATGCTCCCTTTCCATATCTGTGTCGTCTTTAAATATCAGTCGTGAAAAAAAATTGAATTAGATAGACAGAATATTCTTTATTGTACACCATAAAAATTACAGATATAAATTTAGAAATATTACATAGTGTGACACAATGGGCGGTCTTATCGCTTATACCGATCTTTTACAGACAACCTTTGGATGGATTAATGGTTACATATACAATAAATACATACATACATAAAGCATAAACTAAACTATTAGAAATTAATAAGACGGACAGTTATTTAGTTTTATTGGTGGTGTCAAACTTTCAACGAAGAAAACTATAGGTTCTTAGATACCTTGTTGTAAAAATAAACTTTAATGAAATGAAATTTTTTATTCTGTAAATAGGATATCGGAAAACGGAAACACTTTTACAAGCTTTATCTTTTTCTCATTCTAGGTGCATCGTCTTTACATTTAATTATATAATTAATGTATACAAGATATTGTGAAAAGAATTTTAAAATAGTAAAGTGGAGTTTCTTGCCCATTCTTCTCGATACGAAAACTACCTTTTGGAAGGGGCGACTAGAATCAATTCTGTTTTTTGTTAATTTTGACGTTCAAAAGTGCCTTTTATGTGCCTAATTGAAATAAAATATTTGACTTTGACTTTGAACAAGCGACATTTCCTATCTGACTACCCCTGAGAAGAAATGGCGAAACCAACTCAGGGATCAACAGGTAGCTGGGAAGAAGAAGTGGCGCAACAAACTCCCCAGTAGCACAGCTCTCTGTTCAGTTAGAAAAACTTGATTCTTTACTATAATACATATTCAATTATTTTCTATATGTCACCTTGCACACGCCAATATACCAACAAATAATTAAACTCTGACCCACGCTCCTAAACTGGAATGTCCAATATTTGGTTCAGAATTTTATGATCGTCATTAGTTATCCCATGTTTATACTGGTCAGTGATAAGCTGTATTTACTACATTATCTGTTTATATACGAACTGTCCGAAGCCACTTCCCTGAATTAAAAGAGATAACTGTTATTAATATTGTTCAATTCCACATAATAATTACTCGTTGGTTATCGAAATGAAATAAAATGAAATTGTTTATTCTGTAAATAGGATACCGAATTCACTTTTACACGTCATATTGAAAAAAAAAAAATTGCCAGATGAGTTCGGCGTTTGAGAAGAAAGGCCGAAACAAACTCAGAGGTCACAGTCTCTTTTAAAGTCCAGACATAATCTTGGTCAGATCATGTGAGGACCACGTAGATTAGTGTCTGAAATTGTCTTTTGAAGAAAGAACCACACTTGTTATATTTAATTTTATAAAGAGAGAACCTAATTTCTTATAAAATCAAAATATGTAACCGATTCCTTATTACAAATTAACTTAAAAGTTACTACTCGTAAGTATTAATTTGTAATTAATACTTACGAGTAGTAACTTTTCACTCTACAGGTGCGATCGTCATTTCGTCAATATTAATGAGATGTCTAATGAAAGGTTTTACAAGTAAAATGCAAATATAATGGGCCTATACGATTTGTTCGGTGGACTGTGAAAAAGTTATGCGTGTGCGCAGCGCGTAATGACCTGCGTTCTGATTTCAAATTCAAATTGCGGTCTGGGACGTTGGTTGCTAGGTGTTGCACCTGACTTCTCCTTGGTTGATGGAATATTATATTGTTTGTAAATTCAATATTAGTTATTGAAAAGCGGGTAAACCAGGAAGGTGCATCGAGCATAGTTTCCTAAGGAACTCTCCTTACGACATTATCTTCGATGCACTTTATCAACAATGTAACATACTTGTGGCGGCATCTACATCGCCACATGCGAACTACACATCAAATACCCGACGTCACACAAAATCCTGCATCGCGCAAACAGAGTTTATCACTCGATCAACATATATATAACTTCCCGACATGAATCGTCGGGTAATTGCCCACCAGACACGACACCCGTCTGGTCGGAGGATCCTCCCTTTTGGCCTCCAAAAATTTACTTATTTTTTTATAAAGTGATAGATGGTCTTTCACAAAGAATATTTTTAATTTTGATCACGTGAATAGAAATAAATCCAGCCCATTTCTAGTTTTTGATGAGCATACAGAAGTACCCACAGACAATTTGACCATACAATCCTTGGATAAAATATCTGCTCATAATATGTTTGTCCAATTAAGAAAATTATCATTAGATGTTCGTATTAATAACAGTAATAGTGAATTTAACTGTGAAATTGCATAAAGAGTTCAAAGCATACATTTTATTAGACAGGGAAACAGTTCCTGGTTAGAAAGCGGTCCAGGAAGAATATGTTCCGATGGACTTAGAAGTAATTAGATTATAGACCTTCCTAAAAAATAAACAGTAGAGTGTACGGGAATATTAGAGACTTGAGCTGGCTGAAATTAAAGTTTTTAATGATAAGGATCAGTTCACGCCAAGAAGCGACGCGACGCGCGCTCTTTTAAGATCCGATACAATATCAAATTTACTGACTAAGCAATAAGGTACACGCGCTGTGCAGCACCGCGCATCTCAGCGTACTTCGACATGCGTTTACGCTCGTACTGAAATTATACATGTTCAGATTTCCTATTATGTACTCATTTCTTATTATATCCATTCGTGATATAATAAGAAATGAGCGCTACCCCAATTTACACAACAAACAAGTGCAGTGAAACTGTTACTATTATAAGAGTTTTTTTACTGGAGATGAAAGTATTATTATACATTTATATTATATATTTTAATAAAAGTGCAAAGAAAAAATTTCCGAACAAAAAATTTGAATTGAGTTAAATAAGTTCAACATGTCACCCGTTACAAAGCATTCGTTATTAACAAATGATTTTAGTTTAAGTGCTTACCCGAATTCCCTGCTTCACCATCGCTTTGCACGAGTGAACAGAGATACCGAAAGACAGAGCAGACTGAGAGAAGCGCGATATCTAGCGCTATGACTCCAGAATTGCAGAGACCGCCGAAATCACAGACTATACGTTCAGTTTTGGTATCGGGAATATTTGAAGGGTTTTCCATTTATAAAGGACGTATTTTCGGGATTTTTTTCTATGACATTTGAGTGTCTTATTAGAATTAGCAATTTTCTTCTAATTTTGTGATCTATTGTCTAGTCCACGCTATTACATACTATAGAACAACGATTACCGTTTACTGTGTGTAATTACATAGGTGTTATCGAATTTAAATTGGATATTATATTATATCATGATGAATGAAGTGGATACATGTGTTAATTATTCACTACGATGAGTGTTAGGTGAAATATATAGGCTGTACACGCAAAGCAATACATAAGCATATGTAATTAGAATCTTCTCTATTCAACGTTTTCTATAAATGGTCCTTTTTCCAAGGTGCGTTAAACTACTTCTATTTCTCTTATGTCGGTACGATTTACAAAAAACTGGTCACGACTGGGGCGAAAAGATCGTAACCTCCTCGAGTGAATTCAATTACTGCAATTGCTACAATTGCATAAACTTGTACTTAATGAATAAACTTAAAATTACCCAATGAATAATAGATGCAACTTTTGTACGCCGTCTCTACGTCCAATAGAATTCGCCAATATCGGTGATATCGATATCTAAATCTTTTAATATTTACACATAACAACTTATAACTAATTAATTAATAAATATAGCAAAATTACATATTAACTTAACTAAAAATATAGAAAAACTAAAATATAGCATCGAAAAATTCATCCACATCTCTGTCGACTGGTAGTGTACCCAAGAGACTGGCCGCATTGCCACGTTGTATAGCCATGCTTAGCCTCTGCCCAAGGTAAAAACCAGCCATTGAGTCACGGGAAGTGTCAAATAGCTGTTTTGAGATTTCATTAAAGAGGCCGTGAGCACTCGGACCTCACAGCCCGAGGGTTTCAACCCCAAACGGCTCGAAATCTTCGTTTTATTGTAGGTTTCATTAATTGATGACAGACACAATTACATTCCCGCTATTTAAGAGTAAATGATATCTCTCTTGTCCAAAGTATCAGTAGCTACTGAGTGTAGGTACTTCAGATTTGTTTGAAATACTTGTAGCTCAAAGTTTCATGGATACAATATCGAAGTCTTTCAGCCCCTACATCCTTTAACGCTTCAGTTATATAGACCCCCAACAGATGAGATAGTTGTAGATAATGTAATATAAACTAGTATAAAATAACCAGTAAGACAGCACCAATCAGTCTGAAAGTGTATCGCTTGTGTTTGCTAATGGCCGCGGCGGCCGATAAATATTCATCGCGGCAAAAAAGCAGCGCACGCGCGGCGATGGCCAGCGCGCTTTCTTCTCAACGATGTGGGAAGGGGATGAGGTGGTTTATTTAGTTATGGGTTTGATATAAATTCAAGATATCTTTATAAAACCAAACCTACCAAACAGAACTTGGCTTATGAAATTTTCTCAAAGCATTTCGTCTGACCCATGTCTGAACTCTGTTTCTCAGAGATGTACTTAGATGCATCTTCGTCAGGTCATATATTTTGGCTTTCAAAAGAGAGAAACTGGATCGAAAAGAGTCACTCTTTTAAGAATGAGAGTAATTTTCAGTGCCCACATGAAGGAGAGGTTAGCTTTGATCCCTGTGATCCAATGTGACATCATATTGAACGGAGAAAAACTGGAATTTATTAAAGAAACTGTTTTCCTGGGAATTACATTAGACGAGAAATTACAATGGGGACCTCACATAACATCTCTTGCGGGGCGGCTAAGCTCAGCCGCTTATGCTGTTAGAAAGATAAGACAGTTAACAGACGTAGAAACCGCGCGATTGGTCTATTTTAGTTACTTCCACAGTATTATGTCGTATGGCATTTTACTGTGGGGTCGGGCTGCTGACATTGAATCCATCTTTATTTTGCAAAAGAGAGCTGTCAGAGCCATTTATAATCTACGTCACCGCGAATCTCTCAGGGAACTATTTAAAGGGATTAATATTATGACGGTACCTTGCCAGTTCATTTATGAAAATACTATGTATGTTAGAAAAAATCGACATCTTTTTAATAAAATAAGTGATAGACATAATTTTAATACTAGAAATAAAGATAAAATAGATCAACCATTTTTCAGATTATCTAAAGTACATACATCTTTTATGGGGTACTGTGTTAAATGTTACAACAAAATACCTTGTGATATTTTGCAATTAAATGAAAGAAAATTTAAAGCTCATATTAAAAGTACACTTTGTAAACAAGCATATTACAAATTAGAGGATTATATCCAAGATAAGAATGCTTGGAAACATGCTGGTCCTGCTCCATAGGATAATTTAGAATCAAGACAAAATCAAACTGGTTGCAAATTTAAGTGTATATTTTATTATTATTTCTTATTATATGACATTGTTTTTACATTCTATGACCAATTCCTCGCACACTGACTTATAAATTGTGGAATCTTAGGAGGATCGTCTACTTTTACAATGTTTGTAAATATGTGAGCACCATGTATCTATCACATAATTAGTTTATCTGTTGTTGCTTCATTTTTAATTCTTAATTTTTTTTTTTTTTTTTTTTTATCTATTGTGGTATAATAATTTTATTCTAGGTGCATCGTCCTCACATATAATTATATAACTAATGTACTCATACAAAATATTGTAAAACATTTTAAAAGAGTAACGGTGGAGTTTCTTGCCCATTCTTCTCCATACGAAAACTACCTTTTGGAAGGGGCAACTAGAATCAATTAATTTTTTTTGTAAATTTTTGACGTTCAAAAGTGTCTTATACGGGCCTACTTGAAATAAATGATTTGACTTTGACTTTGACTTTGACCCTGTCTACCTGCGATGATATTTCCCACACGTAACAACACAACACAATTACTGATCATTCTGCTAACCGTGGTGTTTGTGTTCGTAACTTACGAATGTAATATTTTGGCTGAATTAAGTCAACCAGGATAAAAAACTTGGGGCCAACATGCAATATTTTATTATTATTTTATTTGACTGTGGCCTTTAAATTGAAGGCCACAGTCAATTGTTGACATCGTTTTGAGAGTCGCGATCCAAAAATTACTCAAGAATGTTACAGTTACTTATATACAAAAAAAGCCGTATCCACACATTCTCAGCTCCTACCGTACGGTTGTTGGTCGGAATGCTCCGTCTCGTCTCAGGTCACCTGTTAGAAAAACGTTGAACCAGCCACCGCAGGTGTGAGCGAGTGAAATGTACAGACCGGGATTCTTCGACACTTCTGGAAGATATAAAGTAGGTATCAATGATGGCAGGTATATCCAGTCCAATAGGTATTCACCGGGAAAAATAGCATTTTACTAAAGAAAATTTGTTGTTCAACATGGCTTGTCTTTGTAAAACAGTCGTCGCTGCGTATAGGCTTCTAGGTTCAGAATTTTTACTGACGTGAAAACGTCTTTTCGCAAATATTTCTGACCAGCAAAAATATGTAAAATTTCAATCGCTATTATCTACGAGACTTTTAATGCTAGAGTAATGTTTGAGCCGAAAAAGATAGGTCATATTTATAACAGTTTTGAGGCAGGATATAATTTGCCTATGACGTCACATCGCAAGAGCAAGCGCATGCGCGCGACTCTTTATTTTTCACTATATGTCGAAGTTCCAAATGGTATAGTGCAAAAACATGTTTATTTAGCTAGAACGGTGATTCTGGTGTCGTTGCCGAGAATGTACAAAGGACTATCAGGACCTAAATAGGTACAAACATTTTTTTTCGCAAAATAGTGTTAAATATGTATATGAAGTTGAAAATAGTAAAATAATTTCATAAATCGTCTCATACCGGCCGTAAATATGCTCAGAAATGAAAAAAATCCCAATCGAATAAAGCTTGTATTAAACGTTTATTATGGACTAATTTAGGTCTGAATAAAAAATGTTTTATTTTATTTATTTATTTATATCGAATGCAATGAGCGTAAAAAATCTAGTGCCGACCAAATCCAATAACAACGGCAGTATAAGAAACCGTAAGAAAATCAGTTGCAAATAGCAAAAAGTTTAGCCTCATAAAGTCATAATGCTTAACTCTACACTGAATTGTAAAAAAAAAAACAAATGAAGAATGTTGCGTTCAGTTTGCATCGTAAGCAATATAATAAGACCACCAAATCCAATAATGAGTGAAAATGAGAGCTGCGTCAGCATCATAAACCACAAATAAAAAAATGTTGCAAATAGACCGCCCAGAGAACGTTGAACAACACCGCGCTGTTCTTAAAGCGGTAACCTAGTGCCAATTTTTCTGTTTGAATGGGCGCACTTCCCTCTTTTAAATCGTAAGATAGCTCGTTTCGCTCGCTCGGGTCGTGCGCGTTGACAAAGTTCACACGCTCTTGGTTTTCTCATTCGTTTCTCGTAAGTGACCGAATCTTAACAGTCTTTATGTAATCAGTTCACTGGCCACTAGTGCAGCACATTTAATTAATTCACGGGAAGAGTGAGCCTACCCACGATTAGAATGCTTTGTCACGAGTCGGCGAGCGTAGCGAGCCCATTTTCAAGCACAGCGACTGTCGCGTACTGTCTCACAATCCGGCGAATGAAGCAAGCCCATTCTCAAGCAGAACAGCCGTGCAAACCACCTCAAAGCCGGCAAGCGAAATGAGCCCATTCTCAAGCCGAGCGACCGGTGCGAACCGCCTCATGAGCTGGCAAACGAAGCAAGCCCATACTCAAGCAGAACAACCGGTGCAAACTGCCTCAAAGCCGGCAAGCGAAGTGAGCCTATCCTCAAGCCAAGCGACCGGTACTAACCACCTCACAAGCCGGCGAGCGAAGTGAGCCTATTCTCAAGCAAACCAACCGCTGCAAACCGCCTCAAGATCCAGCAAGGGAAGCGTGCCCATTCTCAAGCAGAGCGACCGGTGCGATGCGCCTTACGGGCGAAGCGAGCTCATTCTCAAGCAAAGCGCTCGCTGCGAACTACGTCAAAGCTGGCGAGTAGAGCGAGTCCATTCTCAAGCCGAGCCACCGATGCGAACCGCCTCAAGAGTCGGCGAGCGAAACGAGCCCATTCTCAAGCCGAGCGACCGGTGCGAACCGCCTCATGAGCTGGCAAACGAAGCATTCCCATACTCAAGCAGAACAACCGGTGCAAACAGCCTCAAAGCCGGCAAACGAAGTGAGCCCATTCTCAAGCCGAGCGAACGGTGTGAACCGCATCACGAGCCGGCGAGCGAAGCGAGCTTATTCTCAAGCCAAGTGACCGGTACTATCCACCTCACGAGCCGGCGAGCGAAGCGAGCCTATTCTCAAGCAAAGCCACCGCTGCGAACCGCCTCATGATCCAGCAAGGGAAGCGTGCCCATTCTCAAGCAGAGCGACCGGTGCGATGCGCCTCACGGGCAAATCGAGCTCATTCTCAAGCAAAGCGCTCGCTGCGAACTACGTCAATGCTGGCGAGTGGAGCGAGCCCATTCTCAAGCCGAGCCACCGATGCGAACCGCCTCACGAGTTGGCGAGCGAAACGAGCCCTTTCTCAAGCCGAGTGACCGGCGCGAACCACCTCACGAGCCGGCGAGTGAAGCGAGCCCATTAAATGTTGAAGAAAAAATGCCCATAAGATGTCGTCTCATAACGGCCGTAAATCTGCTCAGAACTGAAAAATATCACAATCAATGAAAGCTTCATTAGGAATGTAATTAACATATTTTTTTGTAATTCGTTGCAAATATTTAATAAACACCATTAAAGAAATTGTTACCATTTCACCATACGTTTTCTCGAAACTTTGCGGCACCGGGCTCAAACTGCGCCTAACTCATTATTTTTTAATTTAAAAGAGTTCGTATAGTTTCTTGCCTTTTCTTCTCCATAGGAACCTACTACGATTTGGAATTGGTAACTAGCTTAACGACCCCTCGACAATTCAAAAGCACCTGTAATGGTTATGGTGTGGTTTATTTCAAATAAACGCTTTGAGTTTGAGTTTGCGGAAATGAGAAACCGAAGTACTTCCCTATAATATACGCATCGATACCCAATTCTTTGCTTATTTTCTTAATCGTGTTTAAAAATATTCTTAGACTTTTCAGTGTTTTATTATCACCTGTTTCAGTAAATGATGTTAAAGAGAATTTGTTTTGTATTTATAAAGCGCTAATAAATAACGAATAAGTAGATAACTTGATGCCTTAAGCGCTTTAATCCAGTTTGAATGATTGCTGTTGCACTAATTACAGACATATTTTGTACTGAGACGCGATTTTATTATGCATCAATATAGAAAAGTTTTAGTAATTTTGCTGACATATCTCTCTCCTGAATGCCTGTGAAACGAATGGGTCCTGTAAAAATGATGTGAGAGACTTTTGTGGGTTTGATCATATAGATCAAATGTAATGTATTTTGTTATTGTGACGAGCGGATATTTTCCTTTAACGGCTTTATTATGAGTCTTGGAGATAGTGGGTGCTGCAAAGGTGGTTCATTAGTAAACGAAACCGTATCTACTGCCCATAGATCTTTGATCAGGATGATTGCGAAGATGATGATGATGATGTGATGTCCCGTCTTACCAAGGGGTATCATGTTACCCAGTGACTCGGTTGTGGCGGTCAGATAGGCAGTCGCTCCATGTACTCACGCCTTGTTTCCTTGCCTACCCATAGGCAGGAACTACAGAACGCCACCTGCTACGATCCTTACATACTCCTTTTGCCTCGATTACATTCATACATCTGCAGTGCTATTCTGTAACCATCTCACCGTGAGAACTTACGTGAAGTGAGCTCGGAGTGAGCTGTCAGTCCCTAGCAGCAGGTGGAATGACAGCTCACTTCACATTCACTTCACCTAAGTTTTCACCGTGAGATTATTACAGAATAGACCGGCAGGTCCGGCCGGTTGCCAGTACTAATTACCTGAGCATTCTGAAGAACATCGCCAATATGGTCACTATTAGACCTCCCTAGGGCATGCCTTCCCGGCATTTCTACTCAAATATGCATTGTAAATACCTTTTGTTAGTCGACTTTCATTCATCCTCTCAACATGACCCAGCCATCTAAGCATAATCTTTTAAATTTTTTGCGCTACATCTTCTTTAAAACCACACAGTTTCTAAGGCAAGCCTTTTTTTTTTTTTTTGATGGGAAATTATCAAATAACTTCTCCCGCTCTGGGTGGAGCGGGAGGGCGTGTCAGACTCTTACTGACTATAACCCACCCGTGTTCCTTCCGTTGCCTGAGGTTCTAAGGCAAGCCTGAGCCTATCATTCATAGTCACTCCATGTAAAATATTGGTATTCAGCTACATCTGGTTAGACTGGAAGCCGACCCCAACATTGTTGGTAAAAGGCTAGGCAGATCAAAAAATAAAACGTAGGTATCTACTAATTCATGGACTGTAATCCAGGACTGAACTGAAAGTGATGTCACCAGTCGTTTGATGTTTGCACTTTAATCCTGTCAAATCTATCAACTCTTACAAATTCTTCGGTAAATATAAATTAAAAGAAAGAAACATTGACAGTACTGCGATTTATAAAACCATTACTTACAACGAGTGCTAAAGGGAACAATCATACATTTCTTGCATATAAAATGCCAACGAACCGATTATCAATGAATATTGAACCCGCATTCGTACGAAAACACCTAATCTATTCAAGTGGCTAGTCGTAAGGGTCGTGACACTGGAGACAAAGACACACATACACTTACACAAAACGATAAAAAAGGACGGAGAAACACCGATGCTCGGGTCATATGTCGACCGATATGTCGTAACCTGTTTGAATGAAACGGCAATATTAAAAAGTCGGTATGTGAGAAAAGGATAGTACTGACAATGACGTGAAGGGTTAAAAGTCAAGCATAGTGTCGCGGCCTGTGGGAGAGGGACGGATGTATGATTATATCGTGTGTTGTTGAGGGAGGGACGTATGAGGGTCAAAAGACGAGCGTCGGCAACCCTGACCTCTCCAGACGACTCGTGGGCCGTACTTGGGACTTACAAAAAAGGATGTGTTGTATCGAATGTTTTCAATGCCTTATATTATTAGTTTGGTTATGGTACATTTTGCAATTTCCAGTATTTTTCTTTTATTTTAATTTATTGATTGTCATACCTGTGTCTATAGTTCAAATACGTTTTTCAATGTAAAAATAAAGTTGAGAAAATAAATTAACAGATGAAGTTTCCGGAACAGACAATAGGCTGCAAGTCATTGCATAATTTTCAATACTGAAAGCCGCGATGAAATTCTCTAGAGCACCGAAACGGAAAGAGAAAGAGAGATAGGTACTACCTACCTAATGTATTTATTTTCCATTAGATTTCCATCAATATCGCCTTCGTAAAAAAAAAACAATAAAAAATCCCATTCGGAAGCCGTCCCTGAAGCCATAGTGCACTAATGAATCGGGACAGTCGGCATAATTAAACAGTTGGCGACAATCGGTCGGTCGATGTTACACTAATATTTTGTTTGACATAACACTTTATAAGACGTGTGACGTCAGACACGAAACGTTGACTTCGAATTTTGAATTTAAAAACGTATTGGAAAGCGCCATTTTCGAAAAGTTAGTTTTTAAAATTGGAATCTGAAAACGAATGTTCGTCGAGTGATTTTGAATTCGGCGGAAAAAGAAATTTCCACGTTCGAAAATAAGTGGTTTTCGGGTTTTGTTAAGTGCCAGTGTTTTTATTTTTATTTGGTTTGCGGTGATTTTTGTTGGATTTTATGTGTAAAGTTATGTTCAGACCGGAATTTCATTTTTCAAGCAAACTGCTCGAGTTGCTTACTAGAGGTAATCAGTGTGTTTACGATGACATAATTATTACATGGTATTTATAGACAATATTTTAAATACTACATTTCATCATTCAAAATTATTTAACTCAGATACTTAAATAAAACATTTTTTTTTATCCCCATGTCACCGATACATTAACGATGTGCACTTTATGTTGAGCTCTTCACCCATTGAGGAGTAAATCTGAGATTAATAAAAGGTTGACCAGAATTTGACGAAATAGGTACGTGTTTGATAATAAGTGAGTTGTCACACTGAATACGTTCTGCGTCCTGCGGTGCGGTCAACTCGAACATTTATGTTATGTCATGTTCGATTTGACGCAGAATGCATCCAGTGTGACAAGTCCCTTAAATGTCAGTTTTCCTACCTTACAATCTATAAGCAGTTACTACTTATAGATCTATTTTGTGTTTTTTTTTATCGTTAATTGAATATTTTTTAAGAAAGCAAAATACCGCGTTTAGCTAAAGTTATCGAAAAATATGACTCGTTGGTCTAGTGGTCGCAAGTGCTACTGCTGAGCATGAAGCCCTGGGTTCGATTCCCGGGTCGGGCAAGTGTGATTAGGTTTTTCTATCTAGAATTTCTCAGTAGCAGCCTGGAGTCTGGATTTGTGCCCGGTTTTTGGCAATAGGCTCGCCCCCTGTAACATGGGACTTAAACAAAACTGGCGAAATGTGGGTGATTATAGGTACACCTCTGCCTAACCCTAAAGAAAACAGGCGTGATATTATGTTATATTTATGTAAATAACACTGTTTTTATTAATTTCAGGAAGCATACAACGAGATACCTTTGCCTTCACTTCAAGTAACGGTAAGTGATAGTTACAACCTTTTTAACACCTACATTACATTATAATCCGGGCACGGCAGTGCCCCAGCCAAGTCCAGCAAAAACATTTTACTTTTTTTTATGCTTTACTTACATTATACTTTGTGTGTATGTACTTAACACAAATGTAACAGATAATTGAAAATCTTAAAATACATAACTGATGAATGAATGGAAGAAAAGTATTTACATACTTCGTAAACTAAGAAAAGAGTAGCAGCATTGTGGCAGGGGTCGGTTGTGTCACTACTGCGTCAGAACTTAAACGAGATGATTATTTTCGTGACTGAGTATGTCCTTTTAACTTTTGATTCTTTTGACAAAGTTTTCTAGACATTAAGCTATTTCTGCTATTAAGCCCTTATTTAATAACCCTGGAGTGAAAGTGGAACAAAGAAAGTAAGGAAATAAGTTAATTTGCGGTAAACATGACGCAAAGAATGGGGGAAAATATGGCCATCGCTGAGCAGAATGCGCTGGTTAAACTGACGCCAATCATAAACCAAGACAAGAAAAAGGTATTGTTAAACTGGAGTTATCACATTATCAATAAGGGTGTGGGTTGAAGGCGAACTCTTAGGATTTTGTCAAAATAATGTAGCTCAAATATCAATTACGCATAAAAATTATAATATACTTATGTTTTAACCCACCTCAATGCCTCAGCAACATGTTGACTACACTTGTGCGGCGCGCACTGTTCGGTCTGTTCGTCGCTGCGCAGGCGCATGACACCACAATGAAACCTTTCACCCGCCGCTACCCGCGCTATGCGCTGTAATCTACATCTTTTCATACGTTTCCTTGTTCTGTATAGATATGGAGCTGTTCTAGATTGTTATTAGTCTAGATATCTATTTGGTAGTGTCCATAGGTCTATTGCACTGTACGAACTACCGGATTCTTCAAAGGTTTGGAGTGTGGCGTAACTGAGTTAATCATATTTATGTTTACTTTTGTCGGCGTCGTGAATGTGATTGTAGTAGTTTATCAAAAATACTGACACATAATACTTAGTAAGACATACTACGTCTTGATTGTAATGCATTTTTTTTTAAATCATTGCATTCGTCTTCAAATGATGAAATGCGAATTATGAAACGGCGGTGACCATGATCACCGTCGTTTCATAATTCGCCGTTTTCATGAATAGCTATTATTTAATTGGATAGTCCATTCTCTGATACTATTAACGGATCTCTAGTACGGGCTCGTAAACACGAGGATGATTCGTATATTTTGACGAATCGTCTTTTTTCACGAATCGTTTTTTTTTTGTCGGCGGCAATGCTTTTTAATCGTGAAAAATGTCGGACACGTCTTAAATCACGTATCGTCTTTTAAAAAGCAAGTTCGTCAAAAAATATGAAACGTGATTTTTTTGCGACGGATCAGCTGAAGCGCTCGTCCAAGACTGAAGTCTGAGCACGAATCAAGTGTGAACATGTATTCGGATATTTTGACGAATCGCGAAAATACTCGCTTCCGTATGCAATATGAACGTGCATCCGTCATAACGTATCGTTCTTTTTAACGAATCGTCAATGACAGATCCCGTGTGAATAAGCTGTAAGTTCGATCGTCAGTTTATACTATTAGTAAACTTTCATAATCTTGGTTTGGTGAGCGCTGTCCAGTATAATTTGGCAAAACTGATAGTTCACATCTGTCTAAAAGCGTCTTTTAAGAAGAAGAGAGACTGTACAATGCAATGCAATTAGTTCACGTCCAAATATCCCCTCTTATATTAAGGAAACAGCGGGATCCTCCACCGTATGTATAACGTACACCACGCAAAAAAAGTATAGCATTATGTACAACAGGGGACAGTAGCCTAAATTATTTTTTATTTTATTCGTTGAATGCGTGTTAACAAGAAGCCGTTTGGTATAATTACTGGTAATCAGTGGTCGCATCTCGTTCGGGACATTGTTCGGACCGGCTACCTTTCAACCGGTCCAGAAGGCAATTTATTGGAAAACTTTTTTATATCATGTTTATGTGGTATGGTCTGATGACTGCGAGAGTGTATCATCAGTATTAAAATGGTTGACCTCTAAAATGTTCTTCTTTTCAAATTAAAACAGTTCCACTATTCTCAGTATTTTCTTTAATAAACGGTTTTATGGATAAAAATGAGCACAAAAATAAAAAGGTTATTTTTAAATCCTTTTTTATGAGAGACGTTTACCTAATAATTATTTCTGCGTAAAGTCGTTCTAGCTACATTTCGTGGGTGTGTCTAGACGCATTTAATGTTATATTTTAATCAATGAGACGTCCTCAGGGTTACAAGTTAGAGATTTTGACCTTTAGCAACTTTTTTTACGTAAAAACTTATCTGATAGCAGTTAAAACGTTATGAGGTTGTTTTTACCGCGTGGCTGAAATTGGAACTAACGCTGCCATCTTCTTTTTGGAATATAATTCACAAAACTTTTTGCAAAAAAAAGAACGACTTAAAAAAAACACTAAAAAGTGAAAAATTACTTTAATTTCGAAATTCGGTGTCAAAAAAAAAACCATAGACACAAGTTTTTATTTTTAGTAGCAGTGTACGTTTAACGAATTATCCTAAACAGCCTTGATTAAAAATTGGTTACCTACAAAGTACGATCGAAAGCAGTTTTATTTCCAGTAATCGATTATAACATCACCGATCCTACATAAAATATTTCATAACCTATCTTCTATCAGATCTCAAAACAAAATCGCTTTTGAATTTCGAACGTTCACTATCGCGCGGAAGGTACTCGAAATCTAGATAATTTCGCACAGACTCTCACATAATGCAAGATCTTACATTGCAGTTTCTCAGAACCCAGTCTCAGTATTCTTGAGATCTGAACCCGGGCTCTTCTCATATTTTTTACGAGCTTAGAGGTCGCATACACTCTCAATGTCGCGAATTAATTCGCTTGTGCTATCTTCATTGGTAATCTTGATATGAAAAGTTAAAACACCCGTTTTTTGCGAGAAAGCATTGTTGTAATGTTGGGTTTTTCTGAGATTTTTAACTATCTTATCTGTTTATGTTTAAGATTGTAGCTGGATAAGATGTTCTAGACATTTTGGCTAAATTGTTAGGTCTAGTTTTGAGGTAGACTGGCTTTTATTACTAGGCTTTATAGACATATGTAACCCCAGAAATCCCAGGCCTAGGAACTGCATATTGTTATATTTTCTCGTAATTAGATTCAAAGAAGTAAGTACGTAATTTTGGTCATACTGACCTTCACATTACTGTTTACAAAACGTTAGATATATTTCAATTGACTATGTTAATCAGATTTTAGTTGAGCCATATCATAACAATACTTTTAATGAAAGGTTAACTTTATTAAAATAAAATCAGCGGGGTAATGGTGTAACACACTTACAGTAGCAATGGCTTTCATTTTGACAGTTCAACAACATTCATTGCGTTATTTACGTTGTCGAGCAGACAAATTTTTCGAACATATGAAGCAATGGATTAGCAAATCATTCAGATTGTGAATGAAAGTCGGTTACGACTCCCACAGAATTTCCGTGAAGTTTTCATAGAAATTGTTGCACCAGAGTCGCGTTGCGCCGTCGCGTTGCGCATGTCTGTGGGAGCCTTTACGAAGTTAGGCTGCAGGTCTTCATCAGTACACTCTAACGTATATAAAAATAATAGGTAGCTCCTCTTCTTTTTGGCTTTCATATTTTCAGCCCTTATAATAATATGATAAAGGTTCAAATTCAAAATTCAAAAGTCATTTATTCAAACTAGGCTGAGAATCAGCACTTTTTGAACGTCAAAATTACATAAGACAGTCCCCCAAAACGCCCACCCTTCACCACTTCCTAGTGCTTTAGCTGGGAAGAAGAAGTGGCGCAACAAACTCTCCAGCAGCAGAGCTGTCTGTTCAGTTAGAAAAAAATGAATCTATATTATTGTATGCAAAATGATATTTACATTACGCAACACAAAACATAATTTAAATTATAAAATTAATAGCCATATGAAAGCTAGCACACGCCAATATACCAACCAAAAACATCGAGAACTAGACTCAAGCAGAAATAAAAATAACTTAACGAAAACAATATCTAAATAAAAGCCTCCAGGCATAAAGGGCGTGCCCGCTTACAAATAGCTGTAACTAGAAGTTATAATAAAATTGATAAACTAGGACCATCGAGGTAAATTAAAAAATTATCGAGGTTGCTAGCTAACATATTGCAATACAACTCATTAAAAAAAACATTGTAATGAGTAGATTATGTCAACAAGTATCAATAATGTATATATAATAATAAAGGTATCTCAATAATGTAGTTATTTCTTTTGATATCAAAACAAGCATAAGACAAATAAGACTAAAAACTCTATCAAAATTCGTTCAGCGATTCTCGAGTTATAAACACATAAACCGCGCTTGTATTTTATATGTAAATGTAAGATGGACTAGATATGACTATCAACCGTATTATGAAGCTATTTAGAAGCAGGAGGGACGGCAGATGCAGTGCTATTATGTCACTTTATGTGCTTTTTATTGCTGTGTAAATTTATTCTAGTAGGAGAGGCCAAGTGATATTCAGTGGCTAAGTAGAATTTGTGTTTTGAGTATTTTGAAATAGTTTTTGACATGGTAGGGTCAAATTGATTCAGAGAATATGAAATAAAATTTGCTATGTTTGCATACTGCAACACCGTATTATCCAGAAGGATTAAATAGAGGTATGAAGAGGACTTTATCTGTGTTATTACTTTGCTTTATGGATTAACTGATTCTTATTCTTTTTCGTATGGTTTTTGACTACCCTGGTGTCAGAGTTTTTATGTCGCCCATGGGCCTCTGATTTTTGACTTCACATGCCGTCGAGAAATATCTTTCAGGCTTGCATGCTTTTATTTTAGAAGTTTTTCTTGTGAAAATACTTTTCCTTTATCCCTTTTAAAATCCATGGTCTTTTACAGTTAACAGTGTGGGTAGTATATGAGGCAGAACTTAGAAAAAATCTGAAGACTAATTTAGATATAGCTTTTCGGTTTTGAAATACTTACGCATATTTTCCACAGTGGTAGGGCTCATGATTTTCATTTTCGTTGCTCTCATCGTCGTTCGTTGTTTAGCTTATTGGTATTTTAAGTGATAGTGTTGTATGTCCTGAAATGTTGTTGGATGTGGCTGATGAAATTGTGGCATTAATAATATCAGTGAAAATGTAACATTGGTTAAAATAACTAGATAGAGTTAAACTAATAATTGTCATGATAGGGTTAACAAACTAGCAGGCCTTTAAAAAGTTTACATGTGAAGATCTCGTACTAAATGGTCGTTGGTCAGTTCCCTATATGTCCATTTATTATTTTTCAGCGAGCAACTAAATCCAATTTCCTACATTCACACCGATACAATTCGAATAGTATCAGCAGGCTCCATCTTCAGGGCCGGACTATTTACGCGTTTCTCACACCATTGACGCGATGAATCGCTCCCATTAGCGGCCGAGAACATGCTACAAGAAAACTATAAGGTTAACTATGCCCAAAAGTAGTAGTAGATATGCCATACAATTTGTATGGAACGACCTGCGGGCTGCAGTTACTAGCTCCCAGATCGAGATAACGCGACCGCTGCCGCAGCTCGACTGGCGCGATTTTATCTCATCCAGCAATATATACCCTGCGTTGGACTGTACAGCGCATGCGCCGGCGATTGATGGACCAATAAGAACAATGCGAATTAGGGAATTATACGATAGTGTGCATGAGTGTTTAGAGGTCTTATTTCACGATGACAGATCAGATAATATTCTGGTTTCAAATTGATATCCATGCTAGGTGGGAATGATCTGCGAATGCTCTGTCAGCCTTTTATGGAACAAGATTTTACGACGTCCGGACTTCTGCGATGTTCGCAGTTCAAACAATTCAGAGATCGTAAGGTATCTCACTTTATTTAAAGAACGGTACCGTATATGAGACTGAACGCCTAATTTATAATCGATTTTGGAAGGCATTACTTACTCATTTATGTATTAAACAGTATATGAGAAAACCGTTATTTGGATCGAACTTTTAAAGCCTTAAAAAGGTAGCACCGGGTTACATCACGTTATATATTTTGACACACCCCACTTGTCACGATTAAGATATTTCACAACAGAGCCGTCAAATTATCGATATAATCGATCCCTACTTCGTTCGTGATCTCATTCCCCTGCATTCGACGGTTGCTGCGACCTGTACTCGAAGTTTAATTTTAGCTATAAATCATGGTCGGCCTTTCCCCGAAGTTGCGCGGAGGCGGCCGATCGCCCCCGACCGGTTCAACTCCCGCGCAGCCTCATTTAAACTGTAGCACATTCCTTCGCTTGTCGCGTATCTGTAGTCAGGCGCGATAAATTGTTATAATTAATTGTTTATAGGTTATGAGAGTGTAGTAAGGTTGGAGCCGTTGACTGCACCGCTGCGGCGTATATGGAATCTATACCTTCACACAACGGTCATGACGTCAGAAACCGCGTTGCCTTCGGGTATATTTTCAAATCCAGTAAACAAAAATCATTTCAATAAAGCGTACCTTTACCTAACATTTGTGACGTCACTGGCGCGTGTTGATATCGGGTATACATTCAGATTTAGTATACGCCCCTGCAAGTATTTTAAAACATACCCGACCGCAACGAAGCAATTGTTCGATACTTTTTTGGCACGTTACTATTTCAATCGTTCTATCCTTTTCGCCCGCGGCTTGACGCAATATTTTGTTTGTTGCATCATTTTGTGACCACGTGCGAGTCAGTACTGTTTTGAATTGTGATTTCAAGTGTTTTTTAATTAAAAAAGTGGTAGGTAATAAGTGCACAGTACATTGCGAAAATTATAATAAAGCGATAACTATATGGTTTGTGATCCTTTTAGCGTAAAAGTAGATGCGAATAATGATAGATAAAGCTAGTTTAGAGGGTTTTATAACCGAACATTGTGGAGTTATCGAGAATGTGGATTTTGAATCGGAGACATTGCACTGGCACTCGCCGGCCGCTGCCGCGGCACCGCTCGCTTCGCTCGCTCGGCTCGTGCTTTGTCTGGTCACAGTTCTAACCTAACCTAACCTACCATTCAGCCATTTTCATTTACCACTTCATATTTCTATAATACAATGTTTTTTATCCCACTGTTAATATTAGTCGCCATGTCATTATTTATAGTACCTCGCCTATGATTTTTAGTAGCAAATAATTAGTCGCCCTCTAAGTTGTTAGTCGCCTGGAAAATAATTAGCCTAAAATAAACGTCCCTTTATCTGATATCTATCCCAAACGAATATTGCGGTCGGGTATATTTTGAAATCCTTAACACGACGGTAAATATTTTTATACTATACCCAAAACGAATGTTGGAGTTGGGTATATTTTAAAATCCTCAACACGGCGTTACATATTTTTATGGTATACCTGAACTCAACACTATAGAGCGTTGTGTGAAGGTATAGATTCCATATACGCACCGCTGCGAGGAAATGAAAGGTGAATGGCTAGAATGTACGTAAAGTATTAGTGCTGTAATTATGTTTAATTAAATTATGAGACTGAAGTGGAAAACAGATCTTTGGACACGGAAGGACGACGGTTCGTTAGTATACGAAAGAAGGAAGTGGTTAACTAATGACATCTAAAATCTTTATAGATAAAGCATTAAAACTAAGACGGTAATTATAATTCGAAAGGATAATTAAAACAATGAGATTGGCAATCTGTATTTATGGTACTTGAAATCACGATTTATGTGTGGCATTATGATGTATAGTGTCATTGCACAGGGAAGTATATTAAGGAGCTTCGCGCGAAAGTCTCGTTTAGCACGTTCAGTACCGGGAGCCCTCCGGGAGGGCTCACTCTAGTCGCATGTGGGGTGCCGGGAGCCCTTGCACAGGGCTCATTTTAAATGTAGGTTTTTATTAGAGAATACAGCACTAAAAACTGTGAAAATAAAATCTGTATAAAAGGTGTAAATTAGTATATGCTTTTGTTTTTTATATATATGTTTATTAAGAGACTCGAAAAGTAAGGTCAAGACTACACATACGAGACGCGTAAGTGCAGATCCTCTTTTATCTCAGCCGGCCGCAGCGGTCGCCCTGTCATATTTTATATGTTTTTATCAATAAATATCGCTGCAAGTAATTACATTTTTGTGCAATAACAATAATTATGCATGTACCGTTAACGTTTGGACTATAGCCTTTTAAGATTTGAGAGCAGATCATATGTAAGTCTGCAAGTAATGGTGCGAGTGATGCAGATAAGTTATTTATAACGTTTATCTTCAAGATGGTTATCCTTTATGGTGACAGCAGAGCTTATGTGTCGAGTTAGAAAGGCGGATACTTTTATGAACTAGGATAGATGGAGGTGATAATTGACCAACGGCCACGTCGACTTGCGGTCCGGAGGTCGGGAGTTCAATTCATAGTCGTGCCTAGGAATTTCTGACGAGTAGAAATTATAGACTGCTTAGATATTACAGGTGTAGTAGTTAGTCCTTTTGAGCCCTAGCTCATATAACGGATGGATTTTAAATAGATCTCCGAGTAGGTACATATTCCTTCCTTTTATCGGGCTGAATTCCAAGATTTTGACTGAGAATTTACCTATAGACTCGTAACCAGTTTGCTTAGCCTGGGAATTTGTAGAAAACCATAATACCAAGTGGCCTGTACTGTCACTACCATTTTCGTAAACATACCATATTTCTTGCTACTGTATTATCTTACGAAACGGGTCGAATCGACTACACTTAATTACACTATATTAATTATCCAAAAAGGTATCACATGGACTTATCAATTACATTCGATGTGGTTAATTAAGGCTGGAATCCTGCTCTGGATATGTCCACGTTACTTAAAGAATAACTGTCTGTACGGTTAAAGTGTGTGTAGATTCGGACGAATTACGAATGCGTTTGTGAAACTGTAGTTTGTAATGTAAAGTTTTTAAGGTAATGATATTGTTTGTTGGTTTGAGAGTTGAAAATGATTAGAAGATTTACTTATTTGATTAGGTTAGTACTTATCCAGATAGATGACAAAAGTTATAAAAGCTTTGTATTTTAACAAAGAATAAAGCTTTTCACCTACCATAATAATTTGTCTGCGTGTAAAACTATGTAATTCAGGGATGAGAACACCGGTTTAGTATATATATCAAAATATCTATCTAATAATGCAGTAGTATCCTATAGAATATTTATAACACTAGGGTAAACAAACAGTAATCGGTGTTTTAAGTATGAACAGTGGTATCTGATATTTACCCTTAGAAGTGAAGGGGTACTCACTACTCATACACAGATATTCTGTATTTCGGGTACAGAAATTGAGTAAACCTCTTAGCCCACGTTCGCACGAACGTAATAAAATCGCAGCGATTTTTTTCGTGCACTGGATTTTCAACGCTCTGCTTAGCGCCGAGAGTTGAAACTCCAACTGTGTGCTTTTTCATCGCGCTGGGACGAGAGTGCGCCCCAACGCGTTGGATTCTCAATTTACGTCCGTGCGAACGTGGGCTTACAGTTCTGACTCCTGCGGCTATCTAAAAGCCTCAAAATGCGACGTAACAGGCCACCGCAGCTTCCGATGCTACCCGAGATGACGCGAACACGTGGGCGTACGTTCGCTTTACGCCCTTTACGCTTTCCAAGCGAGTTGACAATCGATTGTATCGGAATCGATTAAACCGATGATACATAGTATAGATTGTATCAAACCACTGGGGCTTAGTTAGTCGGTTAACTATGTAGTTACTAGCACCCAATTACTGTTGTGAACGTAATCGTCACGCGGACCAGACACTATCAGTATTAATAGTACTGTCATTCCTTCCAATAATGACGTAAAACTATTAAAATATATAGATTACATCATCATTCCAACCACCACACTGTCAGAAGTAATTCCATTACTTGAATGTAATGTCATTATTAGTGAAATAGTGTCTGGTCCGCTTTAAAACATTTATTTCCGACCTATGTATGGTACGACCAACAAAAAAAATCGAGTTACTATTCAGTATTCTGAAATTATTATCTTGACAAAATTATTAGTTTTCATTGATATATAACAAGTCGCCTCTTTTCCTCGAAGGGTAAGGCAGAGGTACACCTATAGTACCTATTACACGCACATTTCGCCAGTTATGTTGAGTTTTCATTGGTTAACTCATTTCTAAACTATATGGATACAATCGTCATTTACTATAGATGGTGGATATACGTAATCTTATGTGTTTTGATCGTCAATATCTTAATGAAACTTTACAGCTTGAAATATCCTCCATTCCAGCCAGACTGTATCACCCCTCTAGAGACGACAATCACACAATTCAGCCATCCGTTTAGACTCAACAAAACATAAATACGGAGGTGTGAAAGGGTCTACAATGTAAGGCTAACACACAGGTATTATATATTTCCCGTACATATTAAATAATATCTATCTGTTGAAACAATGGGATTTATACGCGGCAGCGCGCGGGGTCAGCTTACCTGTCGGCTGCCTTGTGGCCCGTACACACGGTATATCTGGACCGGAGATGCTCAACATTTATCGGAGAATCGGTGATTTCCTATAGTTTGATCGAGACCGCTGTACCGCGCCTTGAAAATGCGCGGTGAGGCGGGGTCCTCTGAAAATGAGCAGCCTGCACGGCCCCCCGTCTCACCGTGCACATACCTCAGGCGCGCTACAGCGGTATCGGTCAAACTATAAATGAAAGAAACTTGTTTTAACAAATACCGATACCGATACCGATACCATGATACCAGCCTATTATTGTCCTACTACAGGGCAAAGACCTCTTCTCATTTAGAGAAGGCACGAGCATTGATCGCACAACACCTGCTCAAGACGGGCTGGAGATTACCATGAGTAGGTGTAAAAAAAAACCGGCCAAGTGCGAGTCGGACTCGCGCACGAAGGGTTCCGAACTATTATCTATAAAAACGGCAAAAAAATCTCGTCTGTCGTATGGGAGCCCCCTTAAATATTTATTTTATTCTGTTTTTAGTATTTGTTGTTAGCGGCAACAGAAATACATCATCTGTGAAAATGTCAACTGTCTAACTATCACGGTTCATGAGATACAGCCTGGTGATAGACGGACTACTGGTGATAGACGACCCTGAATTTCCTGCGAGCGTACCTCTACCAATCATTTACCTCTCTGATTTATTCAGTCTATAAAGATTAAAGGAAATAACTAAATATAATGAGAGGGCTAACGGCTAACAGCAACTACTCAATGACGCAATGACAGGATCCTGAATTCTTTTATCAGTGATAAACGTGTTCAATATAAATTATGTTAAAATAATGTTGCATTTTATCTATAGACCAATCAAAAATATGCCACAATCGTTTCACTGAAAAAATCCTTCAAATAGTTAAAAGGATTTCGATAAAATTACTTAATTTACTTTATCTACTAGGTTGAGCACCGCTGACTAACAATGTACGATATTCGGTTCCCTTACAATGGTTTCTAAGATTTCGACCTCCGGAGGCACGATTTCAGGAAGCCTCTGATATGGGAATGAGATGAATCAATTTATATTGTTTTCAGGGCTGTGTATAAAGGAAATAACTTCTGAAGAGATAGTATGAAGGAAGGTCTTTACTTTTCATAGGATATGGGTTGTTAGGTCGATGGTTATCTCACAGAAAATATGAAGTGCCGCCTGTGTTAACTTGCTACCCAAGTGATTGTCACCTTTCACTATCCTAATATTGTACTTATCTCTAAGAAACCAATGTTTAACCTAAATAAAACAGGATCACTACAGCTTCTAGGGAGCGGAGTATATGTATACATATAGCGGTAGAATTCATTCGGAAGAAAAAAGAGTTTACTTATCTGTAAGAACCCAATGTTTAACCCAACCAGAAAAGTATCACAGCAGCTTCTTGGGAGAGGTATATACCTAGTCTGGCCATAAATACTGTTAAAATTAAAAATAAGAAAGATATTACATTTGAATTTGGAATCTGTCATTTTTATACGATTGTTCATTGAGTTTTCTAAGTTTGGCGCCAATACATTGTACAATATTTTGCGATATTAAAATGGAGTGGGTGATAAAGAGAACCGAATCGCTGTGATTGCACTACACAAAGTTGGTTTGGAGCCAAATGCAATTTTTAAAACTCTCCATACGCTTGGTTTTAGTCAAATGTTTGTGTACCGGGCTATTAATAGGTACAATGAGACCTCCTCTGTTTGTGACAGAAAAAAATCTGGCCGTCCACGTAGTGTTCGTACGAAAAAGGTGGTCAAAGCAGTAAGGGAAAGAATTCCAAGAAATCCTGTCCGAAAACAAAAGATTTTATCTCGGGAGATGAAGATAGCACCAAGAACCATGTCGCGTATTCTAAAAGATGACTTAGGACTTGCAGCCTATAAGAGACGCACTGGTCATTTTTTAACTGGTAATTAAAAAAAAGAATAGGGTGGTTAAATCGAAACAACTACTGAAGCGGTACGCAAAGGGAGGTCACAGAAAATTTTTTTTTACGGATTAGAAAATCTTTACAATTTAGCAACATTTTAACAAACAAAATGACCGTATTTATGCTCAAAGCTCTAAGGAAGCTTCCCAATTAGTCGACAGAGTGCAACGTGGGCATTATCCGACTTCAGTGATGGTTTGGTGGGGTGTTAGCTATGAAGGAGTGACTGAGCCATATTTTTGTGAAAAAGGTATCAAAACATCGGCACAAGTGTATCAAGATACCATTCTTGAGAAGGGAGTTAAGCCCCTTAACAACACCATGTTCAATAACCAAGTATGGTCCTTCCAACAAGACTCGGCGCCGGGTCATAAAGCTCGGTCCACGCAGTCTTGGTTGGAAGCGAACGTTTCGGACTTCATCAGAGCTGAAGACTGGCCGTCGTCTAGTCCCGATCTTAATCCGCTGGATTATGATTTATGGTCAGTTTTAGAGAATACGGCTTGCTCTAAACGCCGTGATAATTTGAAGTCCCTAAAACAATCCATACGATTGGCAGTGAAGAATTTTCCCATGGAAAGAGTGCGTGCTTCTATTGATAACTGGCCTCAACGTTTAAAGGACTGTATTGCAGCCAATGGAGACCACTTTGAATAAGCTTTTTATATTTTAAATTGTTTTATATTTATGTATTAAACTAACACACTGTAAAAGTAATAAATATTACTTGCAATAAAAAAAAAATATTTTTCCGTGTGACAATATTTATGGCAAGACTAGGTATATCGGTAGAATTAATCCGGAAAAAAAAGAGTAACACAAACAAAAGAAAATTCGGGTAATGAGATACTCTGACGGTGGTGCTTCGGAACACGTCCACTGCTGGACATATGCCTGCGCCAAGCACCGCCCTTCCAACCGGTTCTGTGATTCCCGCATCCAGCAGATTCATGAGGCCTTCACAAGGTCAGGTATCACCTTGTGGGACGCCTTCCAATGCTACGTCTTCCGGTACGCGGTCGCCTTTCAGAACCTTTCGGCCTCATCGACCATCTGTTCTGCGAGCTATGTGCCCTGCCCATTGCCTCTTAAGGTAATATAGAATAAACCGCTGAAGAGGCGAGGTTCCAGCCATTAATCATATACTAATTTCTAATTTTAAAACACACATTATTAATGTTTTTACGATATAACTACGTAAGAATATATTTTACGCGCATCTGTCAGTATTTAAAACACTAACGAGATAGATTAATAACTTCAGGTTCAACTCTTCCTTTGATCTATGTAAATAACGATTAGTTTAAGTACGGTGAAAATAAGTAACAGCACATAAACTTTATTAATACTTACCGGCTTAGCCAAACATCAACAAGTAATTAATGCTCCACTTTAGTACTTGAAGATGAGTACTCTTTAAGTTATTATGTACCTAATTCTTATCTGCTTTATTGTGTAAATTCCATAAGGAAAATTTGATTTCCTATAGTTTGACCGAGACCGCTATACCACGCCTTGAAAATGCGCGGCGAGGCGGGGAGCAGCATTGACGAATGAGCAGGCTACATGGCCCCCCGTCTCACCGTGCACATACCTCAGGCGCGGTACAGCGGTATCGGTCAAACTATAAATGAAAGAAACTTGCCTTCTTTCTTGCATACGAGTATCATCCACACCTTTCAGGATTTCAACGAGGCAAACGATAGAGTTGTCCAGATAGCTACATACTATGATCGGATAAAATATATGACTAGTCTATTGACACGAAAAGAAGAAGAAGAGCTAAAATGCATAACCCGTCCTTTCCGCCGTAGGGTAAAAAAACACGTAATTCCAAACCAACCCAAGTCCTATATAATAAAGGGCTATAAGATAACGGTAACAGGCAGTGGGACAAGCAATAACTCGGAGCTCTGCCCACGCCTGGCGCGGGCGCAGCGCTATAATATCTGCATGTCAGCTCGCCTGTCACTTGCTCGGATACACTCGGTGATAGTGCACTCAGGTGGGTATTAGGATCAGTTTTAAGAAGGAAAATTGGTGAAAAATTTTGCAAAAGAAAACATGCGTAAAAAAATTGATGTGAAAGTTGACGGAATAGAACATGTATGTGTGTATGTGTTAATAGGACTTTGCAATTTTGGCAGATACATAAATATTTTACACCACATATTATTATTTATTAGGCCAATCATTTAAGACATCCAAGTAGGTCGCAAAAAATTGCATATTTTCGGACTTCTTTCAGTTTTTAACCGACTTCAAAAAAAGGAGGTTATATGTTCGACTGTATGTATTTTTTTTTTTTTTTATGTATGTTCACCGATTTCTCCGCCAATTGTCAACCGATTTTGAAAATTCTTTTTTTATTCGTAAGGGTATACTCCTGAGGTGGTCCCATATTAATTTTGTGAAGATTTGATGTATACTTTGGGAGATAAACGAAGGAACTCCTCAAAAACAAACAGTACACGTAATGTGATTTGGATATTGTACTAAAGATCAAAAATAATTGCTGGTTCTATCTATCCATCCGTGGTGAACTAATTATAGTCTTCGAAGATACCGCATGGAACTCCTCATCGGTGAACAGTACATATAGGAACTTACAGTGAAAGGTTAGAAGGTTAGGGGATAATTCTTTGAATATTATAGGCACGTTTAGACCGTTACTTGTATTCTTATATTCCGTTGAGCTGATGATGGAAGGTACAACTCCTTATCGATCAGGAGTTAGAAGATATCTTGTCCTAGATAGACATACTCGTTGACATCGAGAATTGATTCCTCAGCAGACACTAGAGTGGGCTCTTACCCACTCTACTGTCTGCTTAATAAAAAAAAAAGTGGAATGATTCGTTAATTTTAGAAAAATCTTTTGTTATGTTTCCATTATTCGACTGGTATACGAATTTGTGTGGGGTAGGTATAAACGCAACTAAAAAGTGAAAAATAAAAACTTTTTTACAAAAAAAACAACCGACTTCCAAAAAAAACACTAAAATAACTTTTTACAAAACAAAAACCACCGAATTCCACAAAAATACACTTAAAAGAGAAAAATAACTTGAATTTCGGAAGTCGGTGGCCCTTAAATATTTATTTTATTCTGTTTTTAGTATTTGTTGTTAGCGGCAACAGAAATACATCATCTGTGAAAATGTCAACTGTCTAACTATCACGGTTCATGAGATACAGCCTGGTGATAGACGGACTACTGGTGATAGACGACCCTGAATTTCCTGCGAGCGTACCTCTACCAATCATTTACCTCTCTGATTTATTCAGTCTATAAAGATTAAAGGAAATAACTAAATATAATGAGAGGGCTAACGGCTAACAGCAACTACTCAATGACGCAATGACAGGATCCTGAATTCTTTTATCAGTGATAAACGTGTTCAATATAAATTATGTTAAAATAATGTTGCATTTTATCTATAGACCAATCAAAAATATGCCACAATCGTTTCACTGAAAAAATCCTTCAAATAGTTAAAAGGATTTCGATAAAATTACTTAATTTACTTTATCTACTAGGTTGAGCACCGCTGACTAACAATGTACGATATTCGGTTCCCTTACAATGGTTTCTAAGATTTCGACCTCCGGAGGCACGATTTCAGGAAGCCTCTGATATGGGAATGAGATGAATCAATTTATATTGTTTTCAGGGCTGTGTATAAAGGAAATAACTTCTGAAGAGATAGTATGAAGGAAGGTCTTTACTTTTCATAGGATATGGGTTGTTAGGTCGATGGTTATCTCACAGAAAATATGAAGCCGCCCTTCCAACCGGTTCTGTGATTCCCGCATCCAGCAGATTCATGAGGCCTTCACAAGGTCAGGTATCACCTTGTGGGACGCCTTCCAACGCTACGTCTTCCGGTACGCGGTCGCCTTTCAGAACCTTTCGGCCTCATCGACCATCTGTTCTGCGAGCTATGTGCCCTGCCCATTGCCTCTTAAGGTAATATAGAATAAACCGCTGAAGAGGCGAGGTTCCAGCCATTAATCATATACTAATTTCTAATTTTAAAACACACATTATTAATGTTTTTACGATATAACTACGTAAGAATATATTTTACGCGCATCTGTCAGTATTTAAAACACTAACGAGATAGATTAATAACTTCAGGTTCAACTCTTCCTTTGATCTATGTAAATAACGATTAGTTTAAGTACGGTGAAAATAAGTAACAGCACATAAACTTTATTAATACTTACCGGCTTAGCCAAACATCAACAAGTAATTAATGCTCCACTTTAGTACTTGAAGATGAGTACTCTTTAAGTTATTATGTACCTAATTCTTATCTGCTTTATTGTGTAAATTCCATAAGGAAAATTTGATTTCCTATAGTTTGACCGAGACCGCTATACCACGCCTTGAAAATGCGCGGCGAGGCGGGGAGCAGCATTGACGAATGAGCAGGCTACATGGCCCCCCGTCTCACCGTGCACATACCTCAGGCGCGGTACAGCGGTATCGGTCAAACTATAAATGAAAGAAACTTGCCTTCTTTCTTGCATACGAGTATCATCCACACCTTTCAGGATTTCAACGAGGCAAACGATAGAGTTGTCCAGATAGCTACATACTATGATCGGATAAAATATATGACTAGTCTATTGACACGAAAAGAAGAAGAAGAGCTAAAATGCATAACCCGTCCTTTCCGCCGTAGGGTAAAAAAACACGTAATTCCAAACCAACCCAAGTCCTATATAATAAAGGGCTATAAGATAACGGTAACAGGCAGTGGGACAAGCAATAACTCGGAGCTCTGCCCACGCCTGGCGCGGGCGCAGCGCTATAATATCTGCATGTCAGCTCGCCTGTCACTTGCTCGGATACACTCGGTGATAGTGCACTCAGGTGGGTATTAGGATCAGTTTTAAGAAGGAAAATTGGTGAAAAATTTTGCAAAAGAAAACATGCGTAAAAAAATTGATGTGAAAGTTGACGGAATAGAACATGTATGTGTGTATGTGTTAATAGGACTTTGCAATTTTGGCAGATACATAAATATTTTACACCACATATTATTATTTATTAGGCCAATCATTTAAGACATCCAAGTAGGTCGCAAAAAATTGCATATTTTCGGACTTCTTTCAGTTTTTAACCGACTTCAAAAAAAGGAGGTTATATGTTCGACTGTATGTATTTTTTTTTTTTTTTTTATGTATGTTCACCGATTTCTCCGCCAATTGTCAACCGATTTTGAAAATTCTTTTTTTATTCGTAAGGGTATACTCCTGAGGTGGTCCCATATTAATTTTGTGAAGATTTGATGTATACTTTGGGAGATAAACGAAGGAACTCCTCAAAAACAAACAGTACACGTAATGTGATTTGGATATTGTACTAAAGATCAAAAATAATTGCTGGTTCTATCTATCCATCCGTGGTGAACTAATTATAGTCTTCGAAGATACCGCATGGAACTCCTCATCGGTGAACAGTACATATAGGAACTTACAGTGAAAGGTTAGAAGGTTAGGGGATAATTCTTTGAATATTATAGGCACGTTTAGACCGTTACTTGTATTCTTATATTCCGTTGAGCTGATGATGGAAGGTACAACTCCTTATCGATCAGGAGTTAGAAGATATCTTGTCCTAGATAGACATACTCGTTGACATCGAGAATTGATTCCTCAGCAGACACTAGAGTGGGCTCTTACCCACTCTACTGTCTGCTTAATAAAAAAAAAAGTGGAATGATTCGTTAATTTTAGAAAAATCTTTTGTTATGTTTCCATTATTCGACTGGTATACGAATTTGTGTGGGGTAGGTATAAACGCAACTAAAAAGTGAAAAATAAAAACTTTTTTACAAAAAAAACAACCGACTTCCAAAAAAAACACTAAAATAACTTTTTACAAAACAAAAACCACCGAATTCCACAAAAATACACTTAAAAGAGAAAAATAACTTGAATTTCGGAAGTCGGTGGCAAAAACGATAGTATTTTATTAGATACATAATATAGTAAAATATACCGTAACATATATGAAAGCAATTCATAACTATTTCCCTAGGGATATAACTATATCCCGACTTCAACTGCGAACCATCTTAAAATATAACTATATGGATCTGTATTTTCGTTTTTGCCACCGACTTCCGAAATTCAAGTTATTTTTCTCTTTTAAGTGTATTTTTGTGGAATTCGGTGGTTTTTGTTTTGTAAAAAGTTATTTTAGTGTTTTTTTTGGAAGTCGGTTGTTTTTTTTGTAAAAAAGTTTTTTTAACTTATAAGTAGGATGCACCTTTTAGAAGTTATAAGTCAAAAACTGAACGAAGTCCGAATAATTTCGAGGTATTCCGAGCGCCACGTAGTTAGCACAGGTCTTTCGAAGCTGCAAATTTGGTTCTATACTATTGGTATCTATGCTAACAAACTCAAAAATGTTTGCGATCCGACGCGATTTTTGTGTCTGCGGTGACTGGCCTATAAGAGATGTCCCGTGCTACGATACGTGTTCATCTGTTGCATCTTATAAATTATAGATTTTATTTCCTTAAATGGCGCCCATTTTTTTCAAGAAGTATTATTTATTACCTTTACTCAATTAACTTTTAGTTAAACTGTAGGTCACAAACAACCTCGCTTTAAAAATGGGCAGCACCAACATAATATTCAAGAAGTAAACGTGCAGCTATCGTATCTGTGGCGAGTGGAAAGCTAAACTATAGTGTTTGGTTTTCACCTCGCCCATTTTAATAGTTTCAATCAGGGTAAGTGTCGGACGGGGCAGCCGCGATTGGGCGGGGCCCAGGTGCCACCGGCAGGCGTACGGCAGCAAGAAAGTACTGCCAACGACAAGGAGTTTGAATGTATGCATTATTGTAATTCTAAATGTGTTTTTTTAACACAATGTTTACACAAAAAACAAAAAAAATAAAAATAACTTTGAATAGTATTGTGTGCCTCACGGCTGTGCCAAATAGGCCCAGGGGCCGTATTATGACGTATTAATACCATCATTATTCCAGTGTGTGTGAGAGACGGAGCTATACAATGCCGCTAGCACCATCCTTTTTTCGCAGTGGAATAATGATGGCATTAATACTTCATAATAAGGCCCCTGTTCAGGTGCCAGACAACTAGTGTCTGACGCTGGTTTTCAACTGGACCTTATGTTACGAGGACGTCTTACGGATTATTTTTTTACAGACTTTTGATGCATTTTTATTTTGTTTTTGGTTTACTAGTGCAATGCAGTGGCACGTAGGGCATATATAGGAAATATAGATTAGGGATATTAATGCGCCAACTATTACCATAAATTCAGAACATGATTCTAGACCACACAGCGTAGAACCGTTGGTTTAAAAAAAAATCAGCAGTTTCATACAAACATGCAATACCTACACGATTAAAATGTATGGAGCTGGTGGGAATCATGTATCTAGTGAATTTATAGTAACAACTGTTACGTATTTATAGTAACACCCTGTTTAATAAAAACTATAACATGAATTCTTGATGAACCGTGGAAGGTTGACCCGTGTTTGGCTGACTATTGGCAAAAATAGGCTCTCGCGGCTGTAATAGAGCTGAATTTTTCGAAATCCACGTACAAAGTACAAAGTTTTTGTACCCTATCTGTATTTGTGACGACATGGCTAAGCGAGTGGATTCAGATTGTGTGATGAACGAAATAAATTATTTTATTAAAATAAGATTCAGGACTTTCCACCTCCCGCACCCGACGACCCACACAGAAGCGGCGTGAGATTAGATTTTCTAATGGTCAGCCAAGTTCAGCGCTCTCGGGTCGTAACACCCGGCCCATTTCAGATGTTGTCTTGACCGGTTGTTACGCGACTGGACACCATCCTTCTTCAATTAGTCGGGTTACACACACTTGCCTTGCTTCCTCTACGCGTAATAGCTGATCGAATTAAAGTGGTTTGCTTTCTTTACCTTTATATTATCATTGGTGGTGTCAAGGGAAATGTTTAGAAAGGTCTGTTTATTTTCTCGCTGATTTTGTATTGTGATGTGGGTTTCTGTTTTGATATTTATAGCTACTGTAAAGGTTTTAGTAAATGTGAAAGGTAAACAGAATTAAATGCTGTGAATGGGTAAAACTTATTTGACTTTGGGGTACTTTGGTGTAAGTTGCATAAGCGTAGCTACTAATTCCATGTTTGTGTTAGTCTTGGGCAGTGATACCTTGGATGCGTTGCTAGGGAGTTTGGTTCACAACTTCTTCCAAGCTAAAACACGAGGAAGTGATGAAGGGCGGACGTTTTAGGGGCTGTCGTATGTAAACTGTAATGATTTTCAGCCCAATTTGAATAATTGACTTTTTAATTTGAGTTTTTGAAAAATAAATTAGTTTTTTAATTATCAGTAGCAGGCAGAGATCGGATTAGAGTTCACCCCTTAGTTCTCGCAGAATATTTATAATCATCGGGAGGCGGAAGTCGTCAAACTGGCTTCATAACCTGCACAATTTTGCTAAACAACCTGTACCACAAAAACTGTAAAGCCTGGTACACACAGCGGCCGTTACGATATCCTGGTGGACAGGGATATTCTAATGGCTACCGTGTCACAGCCTAGCTAATGTATCATGTAGTAACGGAACGCGGTATCTTAAGGTAAAAGTAATGGGGTTGCACTGAGATTACATCTATTTATGTACTCTGTGCACTGATATGAGAGTAGACTGGTAAAGCAGGGAGCTTATAGTTTTCGTTTAAAATTAGAATACGATTAACCCTTCGCTATATTGTGACGTTTAGCTGTCAATGTCAGAATTTGCTTCAGTATAAATGCGGTAGGTATGATTTACATAGAAATAATGTTTAGCACATTATTTCTATGTAAATCATACCTATCTGCTCATTTAGTAATTTCGGTCAAGCCAAGTCCTACCGGTCAAGTAGTGGTTTATGTCACTAATTAGTTCTTTGAATATGCTTTGATTTTATTGTCATTGGGAATTCCCTTCAAGACAGGGCTTTTATGGACGTGATAGGGTAAGACAATATTACAAATTACTAGTCGAGACTTTCATTTATGTTGTTGCATCGTTTATGTTAAAAAGCGCATTTGATTATCCGTTCTCTACAAAATACTTAATTTGGCAAAGATAAACCGTTGGCAAATTAAGTATGTAGATTTTTCATGAATTTTATGATGAATGTACAATCAATAAAACACAGATTTTCTTATCGAAAAATCTTAACGTTTACGATAAAAATGTTCTCACAATATATCACAAAGTTTCTCAGTCTCAAAGTTTCCAATTTCAAAATACAAAAGTGCTGAACTCAATAGGCTGACATTTAAAAGCCGTTCGTAATTCAAATAGTTCCCACAACTTTTCGAAATCATTTCCTTGAAGTGACGTATTGTCGGAAGGATGTGAACTGAGCTTTATTAAGGCGTTGCCACACTGACCGGACGGACGCCGGACGTTTAGGCTGATGTGGTTCCGGCCTTATTACAAAGTATTTGATTGACTGGTTGGAGATTTTGTAAGTACTGTGTTAATTGTGCAAACGGATCTAGGCAATTATTTTTTGCTGGTTAAGATTTCTTAGATAAACAAGATAAGATTTAATCGTTTGGATAAGAGGATGAGACTTGATAGAAGCTCACATTAAATCGGAAATTGATGATGAGTTTTGTTTTTTCAACTTTCTCTCCTGCATATACACTCTTGCTTAAAATAATCCTGTTTAGGCGTGAATTTAATTCTCCAACGTATGTTTGATACACAAGCACAGTATAAATAAGTAACAGTATTATATATTCATAGAAAACTGCCCAAACGATGCGCTTCGAAATCTCAGAGTATGCAATAGTATCGAGTGCGCGGCAGTTACACACGGACGCGGAAGGTTTATCTACAGAGCGGCCCTAGTATTTCAAGGTCACTACCGAAATATAATACTGTTCCTTTATTATATTGTGACATAAGCCTTCCTGGCAGTCCCTAGAAAGAGGACTCATCCCTCAAAGCGAATATACTAAGTTAATTCTTTAAACACTTAACATCGTTTGAGAAATTATAATGACGATTTGCATAATTATTTCAATCCTTCGCTTCATATTTTCTGCCGGATTTCGCTGATCGTAATAAATTATGATTTATTAATGGAGTACATAGCATAAATATTAATAACATCAGTTGTTACCTACCCACGCTGTCCGTTGCACTACCTGAAGGAAATGGGACATATTATCTGTAAGACTTGTACCAGAACCTATCATTTCCTATCAAAACTGTTTCACAATTCAAATATCGAGTAAAAGAGCATTACCTTTCCTCTCAACTGTGAGTATTTATCCTTATAGTATGTATGTTTATATATTTAAGCTCTATGTATTTATTTAAGAATAAGTTAATTTATTACGTTATACGTGTAGGTTTATTTCAATATTTTAGTTTAAGACTTCGCATATTTATATTATTCTCTTCTTGTTCTCACACACTATTGTCTACATTTCTTTCTCATTTCTCCTGTCGCAGGTCTGCTGGAAGAAATTTCTTAAGAAATAAGCAGTACCTTTGTACTCATAATTATAATTATGTCTTATCTGTATCTATTTTTCTGTGTGTACATAAATAATAAAATAAATAAAAGTAAAATAAATACGGTTATACAATATCCTACTAAGTGTAATTTTATGCTGAGTTCAAACGAGTATACAGGGTCAAATTAAATAACTTAGCGAAACTCCACAGTTCTGACGGGTCGATATATAAACACTTTTTTTAAATCTTTACTGTCCCACTGCTGGGCAAAGGTGTCCCCCACCCACCCGTACTTCGTCATTCGTATTTGTCTGCTGCCTTCTAGTCTAGTTGAATCTAGGTCGTCGCGCCAGCGTTCTTAGGCCTGCCTCAGTGTCGACCCCACGAACAAAAAAGTATGAGTTGAGAAATATGTTTTATTTTTGTTTTATCGTGTTATGATATCGATACCTATCTAATTACGCAACACATATTCGTAATCGATTACGACAAATTTGTTTCATTTTGACAGTTCATCAACATTCATTACGATATTTACGTTGTTGAGCAGATTTTTTTTCGAACTTATGAAGCATCGGATTAGCAATTTGTTTCAAAACGATTCAAATTCCGATTGCTCATGTATTACGTAATTAGGATACAGGTCTGTGAAGATTACACAAAGAAATTGATATTTCAAGTGACTACACTGTGGTGGATGACCAAAAAAAATACACACACTTATTACAACATTTTTTTTTTTTTTTCGTTCATGCTTAGATATCGAATCAGGTGGAGGTATGTGTTTACCCATCATGTCAGCGTAGTTTCATGTGACCCTGTAGTGATTGGTGCCTGTGGACTCCCTGAGTTCAGATAGAAATAGAAAATAGTTTTTTTTTTTAAACTTTGCCCTACACTAGGAATTTCTCCTGTATTGTGGGTGCATTTACAAACATTTAAACTCACATTCACAAACAGCCAGACCCAGAACAACTATTTGTAGGTCATACAAATATTTGTTCCGTGCGGAAATCGAACCCCCGACGCGGCGCAGCAGTCAATCGCTTAACCACTGCGCCAACCGTGCCGTCAAAAGTTTATCATCCAGTTGATACAGCAGGGACATAGTTTAAGCAAAGGATTAGACAACATGGGTAGCTTTAAATATTACCTACAGCTAGGTTACGAAATGTTATTTGCCAGATAGTTTGTTTAATTGCGATGGAGATTCAAGTATGAGAGAATCGAGGAAATAGCACTGATTTGTGTAAAACTATACTTCGTATGACAATTAAATGTACTTACTTACGTCTTACGACTCGGTGTGTTGACTTTGTGAACCCCTTACAATAAAGCGGAAGTAACTCCTCATAGCGTTTGAACTTTTCGAATGGTTTGAAGTTAGGTACATATTAGACATAAATCGGTGTTTTTATCTGGTCTAAGTTCAAGCTGAAAGGTCAAGGGTTGATTGTAGGCATTATGATGTTACTGGCAAGTCAGCATTATTCTGTGTTGCAATATTTATAGCTGTTTTTGTGTAAACCGTACATACCTTTCAAATTCAAATAAACTTTCAACATTAACATAATCAACTGTTTCCATATTTTCTATTTAATGTTCTACTTACACACCGAACGCACAATAAACTTAATAATTATTTTAATTATTTACCTACGTAGTTCACCACAATTATATAAAATAAATTCTTTACACCTTAATGATAGCTTTCATTTTTATGACGCCGGTAATGACAGGCGAACAATAAAACTATTTCATAGAGCATTAAAGCCTTTCGTCACAAAAAGCTGCGCGCGCGCACAATTTCCTGCGGTAGCGCGCAATGAGAGTAAAACAATGCTGTAGGGATGTGACGACGTGGTGTGCGTACATCTTATGATATTTACTGACATTACAATTATAGTTACATACACTGCTCTCGATATATTGTATTGTATGGTCTGATAGGTCTTCATGAAGGCAGTTAGAACCTGATATTTTTAAGTTTTTTACTACTTATACGAAGTTTGGAAAATAAAAGAAGTATCTACAAAACCAAAATCACACCATTTTTTCTCGGCTCATAACAACAAGAAGCTCAAAGATCTTTGGAAGAACAGATTCCTCTCTCCTCTTTTACCTCCTGGGCTACGCTTATGATACGTCCCGGAGAGCAAAACAAAAGCACTGTTCAGGCAGACTGTGTATATTACAAATGAAAACTTCAATCTGCTTTACCAGTATTCAGCTAAAAAAACCCTTATAAAGTACACTAACTCAAAAGCCCCAATGAAAAACTCAAACCACCCACAACAAACACAGTTCTATCAACACCTTATCGAGAACCCATCACCCGTCATCGTCACTCGATACTTCGATATCGACGTCCACAATTAGTGTTGCGCTATCGATAATTACGATCGGCGAGCGAACCTATCGAAGTATCGATACTAGTTTACGAGGGCGAGAAGGCTCTGCTCTTGTCTTACTATTAATTGGATGTGTAGATTGGTATTTACTGTGGAAGATATGGTAGGCCCAGTGTTATCTTAGGTTGTACACGTATTGGTAATCATTGTGTTCGGGTGGTGTAATGTGGGGTGCTGCATGTACGTATGTGGAGAAATATGTGGTGTTTCTGTGGTGGGAATTTACGCCGGTAGCACATCTCCGCCGCGAAACCATAGCACCGAAACTGCAGTAGTTTACTTCAACTGGCTCGTGTCGTGTTCCGCTACTCGAGTTCCGCTACATACTTCCGGAACATGACGCGAGCCAGTTGAATTGAACTACTGCGGTTTCGCTGGTATGGTTTCGCGGCGGAGAAGTGCTACCGGCGCTATAGATATCCTATGTAGATTGTTGTAGATCTTGAATATTATAATCTAAGTTATATACACCGTAATAGTATAACCTGTGACTTCTGCTTATCTACGGTTAAAGGCTGAAGTTGCACCTCGAACAAATAAAAAATCAAATTTCTTGACGTGTTAAACTGTTTGTACAAGCCTAGTTTATACAGAAATAAAATCTTTATCATTTAATCTACTTCTGGGGACGGTATCTTTCTCCATTCCTATGGTAGGTATACTTTATTTATTATTCTTCTGGTCCAATTGGATCAACGTTCTATCCATTTAGATTATCTTGTTAAAAGGCTTCTGCTGTAAAAAAAAAAACTATAATGGTTAATCTTTTTACAATCAAAACTCTCGCAGCAATCTCCGAGATAGACCACAACTAAACACAAACAATTTCATTGACATACCACAGCGCATTGCAATACCGATGCTGCAATATTCAACCAGCTGATTACCATATAATTAGCATTTGTTTTAGTCGGAATGTGCTTAGACCAGCCTCCGAAGGCAGCTGTGAAGGCCGCACAGCCGATGGCTTGAATGATTGTTGTTGATTACCGATAACCATTCGTATCTGGGTTATTGTCGTGTTAGCTTGCAAAATGTGAGGTGGAATAAATTAATTTGTAAGCAGTGATCTTGGTTAACGAATGGGGCGACCGGCCCACCTGATTGTAATTACTGTTGCATATAAATACTGCAACACCATGGATATTGTCTATGCATTGACTTTGGAGACAAAGTTGCAGATTCATTTACCTGTTATTTTAACAGCACTTTGATCTGGAACAAAAATGCTGCTACCATACTCGTACCTATTCATTAATACCACAGAGGTATTAATAGTCAGTCGCTCCATGTAAAATACTGGTATTTAGTAGCATCCAGTTAAACTGGACCCCGACCACAACATAGTTGAGAAAAGGCAGGTAGGTGTAAATAAATAGTTATGGTGGCGGAGTTTCCCCGGATAAACCCTTTCAAGGAGGTCCACTAAACGACTAACGAAAACTGTCAGTTCCTGGAATGCAACATTTATTTAATGTCTTACTTTATTTCAGGATTCAAGATGATAAGAGAGGTATACATATTGTTTATTGTCTGAATATAAAAACTTTTTTACAAAAAAATACAACCGACTTCATGCTTAATTTGTTGCTGAAAATACCTAAATCGCTATGTGTGTGCCTATAATATTTGAGGAGTTCCCTCAATTTCTCATGGATTCCATCATCAGAACTAAATTTTGATAAAAATGGGACCAATCGGAAAGTGTATCCTTTCAAATAAAAAAAATATTTTCAAAATCGGTTCATAAATGACGGAGATATATGAGGTAACATACATTAAAAAAAAAAAAAAAAAAATACAACCGAATTGATAACCTCCTCCTTTTTGGGAAGTCGGTTAAAAATGAATTGTAACTGTTTACTAAAGGTAGAGAAACCGAACCGTCTGTCAGTTGTAGCACAAAGTTAGCACGTTGGCAGAATGACAGTCGTTGTGTTCATGATGACAGCGAAATCGTGCTCAACTTACAAGTGGTTTGGTTTAACTTTGAAACTTACTACCGTTTCCATTGATACGTGTCTAACTACGGTTATCACAATAAATTAATTTATGTAGCGAAATGGTTGTATTTATGAATGAAATCTGCAGAAATACAAAGTATACAAACTTCATAATTTGCCTAGCCTTTTCCCATCTCTTGGTGGGGTCGGCTTGCAGTCTAGCCAGAGCAACAAAGTAGACAAACTTAAAGAATCTTCTTTTCAGTGCAAAACTAACACCATTCAATGATGCAGACATCAGCCGGTCTATTCTGTAATAATCTCACTGTGAAAACTTAGGTGAAGTGAGCTTGACGTGAGCTGTCAATCCACCTGCTGCTAGGGACTGACAGCTTACTCCAGTGAGATGGTTACAGAATAGGACTGCAGGTCCAGGTGACAGATGCGGGGAAAGATGAAAGGTGGGCCATAGCCCTTAAAGAATAATAAAAGGAAATTGTTTCAGTAGGATATAAAAATACAATCACACATAAGGTTGAATGCAGAACCTAATTTTATGAAGACGGTTATAAATATAGCCTTTGCTGTAGACACGTCCCTGTTATTTCCTTTATTTCAGCAACTTATTGGTAAAGAAAATATGACCCTCCAAAAATTACAAAAAAATCCCCATTTTTACCGCCGTGGTTAGAGGACTACCAGACAAATTACAAAAGTTTTTAACATAAAAGAAAATGATAGAAACCTAGACATACTCTTTTTTTAAATTGTATGGTAAAAATAATTGAATCGGCTCTGTTTTCAAGGAAAAAAAAGGGGAATACGAAACGTCGATCTCGTCAATTTTTTTTTGTGATATAATCGGTTTGAGCTACAGCTGTCCTTATCGCACTCTACGGAGGCAGACTTGAGGTAAGACGACGGCAATAGTTTCTTCAAATACCAATTTTTCAAATTCCTCGCAGCCCCTGTCCCTCTTAATGACGTAGGATTTTACCAAGAAAGATTTTCATAAACCAGTACCCAAATTTAAAAAAAATAAACGTTACGCGTTCGTGCCAGCCCAACTGTATGTATAGTGATAGCAGTACAAGGCATTCTGTACCTCCCTACCCCATAGCCAAAGGGTATGTTTCTCTCAGCTTGTAACACAAATACATTACACTTCCTCCCATTCACATTAACTAGTGCAACATTGCCACATTACCCACAATCATGGCTTTCTCTGTTTGTACCAGGTTCCAGTTAATCGCCAGCGAATAAGTGTAACTAATACGGAAGACTGAGAGAAATCAGACGTCAATTTTATGAAATTACATCGAGCGACACAACACTTATATTGTAAAATTATTACATGTTGAGCTTATGTTAAGGAATGCGTTCTTATTTGTACGTGCCGGGCATAGCTATGCGTGTGGTGGTGACTGCCTTGAAGCGTGTGCTGTGAAATTCTTCAAAGTGCAATGATAATGCTCATTTCAGTATTGTTATTTTACCTAACCAGAACATACCTTATCCACTGCTTCACGAAACATTGTTAGAAAAATTCTGGTTATTTTTTAATAATTTTGGAGAAATTTTACAGATTTCGATTTCTGTGTAGAAATAAAACTAAATTTTTCCGGCCCACCAAAACTGAACAATAAAATCTCAACATCTGTACAACAGACTAGATCTGAGCCAGAATCCTGTGGAACAGATTCGATCACGTAGTGTAATCTCAGTATGTTAGTATTAACTCATTGTACCATGTAACTGGGTATGTCGAGCAGCGCGATGTGTTTATAATTTGGCATAACGTAACGTCATTGTTTTATAACTGTATGACGACTCTTACGCAATAAACAACTGATGAGTTGTTTGTGTTATGATTCAGGTTTAGTTCCTATTTAATTATTACAGACCTCCCTGAAAACATACTAGAAAGAAATATTTATTTGTCAAAGAAACACGTGCATACAAAAAAGATCTGGAATCAAAAAACAAAACAGATCTATCGTCACGAGCACAGAACAGAAATAGTTGGCAGCTGCACGCGCGGGACTGGGACAAGAAGATCTCAGCATGATGCTGTGCTATCGGGTACCCACAGCACAGTGCTGATTTTCAGTTGTCACCCGAAATCAACGTACGGAAAAAAAAATCACAGGGTAACTCTGTTGCATCGGTGTTGTAATAAGGAAGAATATACGTGTTTGTCACAATCAGAGCAAACACCTGCGACATACAACTCAGATTGTTTTCCAACTGAATTTTTCCTATTGTTTTTCAAAGTCCTTATTAACAAGACCAAAGACACGAGAAAACAACACTGTGTTTAAATATTTAAGCCATGATAATAAGAAATAATAAATCATTGAACAGCATAATAAGAAATGCAAAACCTATGAATAGATCTCAGTACTAGGTCAGACGAGCTGTTATTAACCTACAAAACTTGAATAGCTAATAATTTATGTAATAAATTAAATTAAAACAATAATAAACTAGAAATTGAACGTGATCGTGATATTTTTTAATCAATGGTAATTCTATTAGGGCACAGTTCAACCTGTTATTCGACAAATAGATGCAGAAGGCCAAAGAATTATCACACAGAGTAAAATTGTTAACGCTTTCTATCATGGTGAAAGTATTCCGTGCCTTTCCCAGGAAAATAAAAACTAAAGCCTGTGGAAAAAAACTAAAAAGCGCGAAGCAAGAAAATATTCTTGTCTGAATTCAACTTTCAGTTATAGCTTTTCGGTTGCCGGGCAAATTATCCATTTGTCTAACAGTGGTAAGTACTTAGGCATATTTTTTTAACGTCTTCAGGGTCCAATGTCGCTTTCGTTGCTCATCCGCTTGTTCAGGTATTTGTTTTTTACGTATCGTGATCTGGTAACATTGTACCTTCTGATCTTTATCCTTCTGTGTCCGACCTATGATTAATGGTCTCGCTAAACAAATAAACGTCCTACTCGTCCACAGTACTGTTATCTTCGGAATTACGACCCGATATAATACTAAGTATTATATTTAGAAATCATCGGTTCGCTTGAAATTATATAGGTATTCGGATGCGTAGGAGCGTATCGAACGAAAGATTGTTTGCTTTTGTTTAGTTAATAGAGTTCAAAGAACTAAAATATTGACATAGAGGATACTGCCGTAATCACCATGATTGACTGGCAGATTATTGATCATTTTAGCATGTTTTTATTAGCAGATAGGAGACTGATATATAAACATACCTACCTACATTTATGCCTGTTTCCTGAACCTTTTTAGCGCGGCCGTGAGGCACACACTATTTTTGTTAAAACATTATTTACACTTTTTTATGTTATTTGTATTTCAAAAACTGTGTTCAAATAAACTTAACCTTGTTTCATTTCTATGTTTCTACAAAGGAATGAGCAGTGCAGTACATAATAACCCACATTTCGCCAGTTATGTTTAAGTCCCATGTAATAGGAAGAGAGCCCATTGTCATCAACTGGGCACAAATCCAGACTCCGGGCTGCTACTGAAAAATGTATGATGTCAAAACCAAATAACACTGCTCAACCTGGGAATCGAACCCAGGACCTCATGCTTAGCTGTAGCAAATCATTCAATAAATCTTTCAATGTTTTCTTCTTTTGTCTTCCTAAAGGGTTATGCAAAGGCGCATAATACACACACACACCCACACACACACACACACACACACACGCGCATACATTTCGCCAGTTATACCCTCGACCATCGACAAACTTAATATGTTTGTGACAGCTACAGTATAGAAGGTGTGCGGCCTATCATAGCTGGAAACCACAAGAGCGATTTGTTTGAATATGTATTAGTTTTATTCTAAACAATGTGTCTCGGTTAATTTTACAGAACATTATGTCCATTTTCCTCATGACCTATGATTTAATTTAAAATATCGATTTTCTGCCTGACCGTACAAATCACCGTCATCGGGAGTGAAACATCTGGTATTATTATTCGGGTTGAGTTGACTCGGGCCAAGCTGTCACTGACCCTAATATGTCACGGCATATACGTTAAGTCATCATAATTATCTAATCTTTTCCTTAGAAGGTGCTATCTTAATTTCCTGTTATCCTCTTAACGATTGCTACTATAAACTTCACATAGAAATCGAGGCAAGAAAACTGATTTTCGTTTTTCCGGAAATGAAACTGCGTATTCAGGGCTAAACTGCGTTCAAGAGCTGTTCAAATTCAAGATTCTCCAACAATAATGATACTGACAGCTTTTGAACGCGGTTTAGATGTGCTGATCCCGTTTAGTTACATTAGTGAAATTCGCCCTTAGTAATGCTAAATCTGGGCAAGGTCAGTGTCTGTCAATTTTACTCGTACCTACAGGATGAAGTTTCAATGGGATGTAATATAAAATTAGAGCAGCATGTAGGTACGTACATAGGCGATGCACAGGTAGGTATGGTGATACGATCAAATGCAGGAGTAACTCTTAGTGGATTTCCCTAGCCTTAATCACTTAACAATTGATATTTTGCAAAGTATCACTATAACTTCTACTCCTCATCTTTCTCCACCTTAGCAACTAGTATAAGCATAATCAGCCTATGATGTTCCCCCTGCTGGATCGGAGGCCTCTTCTCTTCGACAGGGAATGAACTGTAATCTACCATGCGGGCCCAGTGCGGGTGGTACATGTCATATGTCTTCGATTTTTTTTTGGTTCTAGAACATGGCGGTTTCCTCACGATGTTTTCCTTCACCGTTTTGTTAGCAGTGGTGATGAATTATTTATTTAATTCAAACAAGGTAAAGCGCCGCTCACGACCTACTACTTCTAAGTCGGTGCCGCTACTGGGCCACCACTGCTCCTAGCGACTACAACCAAGCAATCACCAAATAAATCACAGCATTACTTACTCTAAGATCTCGTAAAACTAAATTTAAACTAAACAAAGTATATTAAATAAAATTAAACTGCAACTTGAACGCGCATTGGACGAAATTCATAATGGTATCGGGACCCGCTCGTGCCGTAGTATCGTTACATTAAAAGCACATTTATAATGGCGACTTAGAGCTAAATCAGGGCCGCTAATATGCTGCTGCTGATTTTTGAAGTAGGAAGTTTTGGCATGTGTATTTTGTTATACCTACATGTGTTTAATATGAATACAAAATATATTTTAAAAACATTTAACACTTTTACATTGTCTAGTTGATTATACTAGAAGATGATCTTAATAAAACTTCGGATTTTTTTTATGTCCCTGTTTAGTTTAGTCTTCTTGGTAAAATACTGAAAAATGTAGGTGCCTAAAGTTCGTTGGCATATTTATACTGCTGCTATTTTCCAAGCACAAATAATAAGCACATAACTAAACAGTAGAGTTGTTGAAAATAGAAACCTTGAGTTTTATCTCTATACAGAGTACTGATACAGCAAATATTTCAGCAATACCAAACAATTTACAACAATTATGTTGACCAATTTTGAACTAAAATAAATAAATTAGTGCGTGCAACATTTTATCGTTCTAGCTAAGTTACTGCGGCCACTGCGCACGCGCCGCTCCCGCCATCTTGTTTAATCTAGTGCCGTTGATCGCGGAAAAGCGCGCCAACCTTCAACGACCTTCGCTCTCCGACCGTTCTAACGAACCATACACGCTATAATCAGCCCTATAGATTTAATAATTCGTATAATTAAGATTGTTTTGGTTTGAATATCAATGTGGTTGTTATGCCGTTTTATGTGTAATGTAAACGACCCTGCCCCATGTTTTGTGTTCTACAAACACAGGATTTAAATTCTAGCCTGGGTCTATAAATTTATTGCAGGTAGATTTATTTTGAAGTGATATTTTGTCACATTTATTGGAATAATTCTCTGGTGACACTATTTTATGATCGCGATTATGGTAATTTAAACGCTTATTGTTCTTGTTAGCGTTTATTGTTTTCGTTTTAATTGCTCTTGTTTAGAATGTTTTAAAATACTTGATTGGAAAATTGTAACCCATATTAATTTCTGGAAATAATAAATCACAGTTTTAATTAAACTAATTGAATTTAAATCTGAGATTGTAATGTTTCTTGATTAGTTTACTAACCCACTCTGAGCCGTCAATTACCTCTTAAATAATGCAAATAAATAATGACAAATTTCCAATATTGTAATACTTCACTGTAATATTGTAATACCTTCACAAACATTTTCAAGAAAAGTTTATGAATTCACTTTCAGAAGAGACTACAACAGACTCTTCACAACCTTAAATAGAAAATAACGAAACATGCCTTTATTGGCATTAGAACAAAGACACTTTAAAATCAATAAAAGAACAGAAAGAATACATTGTGTATAGTGCCAAAAGAGCCTCAGCTCAGCATAATGTCAGATGACATCACAAGGTATTTTCTTTTTCACGTTTTGTTTTTGTCTGGGACATTTTCAAATAACTTCTCCCGCTTTGGGTGGAGCGGTAGGGCGTGTTAGACTCTTACTGACTAAAACCCACCCGTGTTCCTTTAGTTGCCTGTATGTTGCCAGGGGCCACCGTATCCCTTTCAGACTTTCCCGCAACCCCGGCAGGCATCGGTCCTATCAGACCCCTTCAATTGTGCTGACATCTCTTTGAGGCGCGCGTGGAACACAACGCGCCGTCGCGCGTCGACTCGGGCCATTGCTCACCGTCCGCAAGCCCGCGCCTACGGTGGCCGGGAATCCTCAAAGAGGGGACTTTTCGCCCCAATTGTGGCGTGCCCAATGGTATAACACCTGACGTTGAAATAAACTGTATCAACTTCACCAAAAAAAAAACCTAACTAGGAAAACTATCGAAATTAAAAGGGCGTAACTCCATCTATATCAAATCGTCGATATGCCTTTATACACGACACCAGAACTACTATGAAAATCTCACAAAGTATTTAGCTAAGTACACCCTACGACCGGTTATCGGCCGGCTACCAATAAATCGTCCGGTGCGATCCACACGTATCATCACGCTTGCCTTCCGAGGGGCTGCCAGGGCATTTTTCATCGTCCACCCGCTTCCTGCTCAGCTGATTTACTAGCGGCGAGATAAAGCAATCTTTTGCTAAGCTGTGCCTGCTACTTAGTTTGTATACTGTAAGGTGTTAATGCTACAAAGTGTAGGTTAAAATTTGTTTGAGAGTTTGTCTTTCATATCTCTTAGCTTGCTAAAGTAGTTCTAAATAAGTAGATTTCTTCGTCCTCGTTTATTGAGGGGCCAAAGTATAGATCTTTAGAATACATAAAACACGCCACTAATGCCCCGAGGGCCCAAACAGTTTAGAAAAGGATTAATATTATAAAGGCTGTATCAGAAAGGTGTGGTCAAATTTAAGGGTGTAGTACAGACCATCAAACTAAACCACTTTCTTCATGGAACCAACATCGTAATCGAGAAAAAATCATCATCTATCTCATACATTTGTCTCGAGTTTTGTTCGGTTCAGCAGATAATTTTACTGTACCCTTAAATCTCATCTGTATTATAACCAGTGATTCGAGAGAAGAACTAATCTATAAAGAACAGTCAATATCAATCATTGGCATAATTATGAACCAAGCTTCATAACTTGGCTTGGCTTGTCAGTCTCAAACTCACGTTTGAGACTGACAAATACTAACAACACTGCTCTTACGCGAACCAGAAGGTTGTTGCAATCCATAAATTGCTTCTACATATAGGTACGCTTATACCCCATTATTCTTAAACGCTGCATAAAGTTAAGTAATGATTAGCACCTGTTTAACCAAACATTTTTGACGTATAAACGTCTCTTAACTTTGATCAACGTTTACGAATAAGAGGGTTAATGTTTAAGTTTAGTTTAATAAGTCTTATTATGCCGTAAAGTTCGGTCACATTAAAATCCCGATAAACTAAGAACCTACGAAGTCGCGAGAAAAGCTATGTAGTTCTAATTCTAGCTATGTCTTGGCCGTGACAATGCCATCTCATCTGTTCCCATGGGATAGGATCAGGTCAGCACATTCATCTGTAAAGCCGATACAGTATATCCTGATTTCCCCATGGGTTGGGAAGGTCAAGCAGTCCGTGTAACCAGAAATTCGCCATATCATGCTAGGACTGGTTTTACGGCTTAGCTAAACAAGGGTCGGAATAGACAAGCAAAACAAAAAGCCTAGAATATGTGCATAAATATATAAAATATGAGCAAGGTTTAATGTCAAAAGTGCTTGTCAGCTGTTTTACAAATATTATCTATCTACTAAACACGACAATGACTTCTGATTCACGCAATTGATAGGACATACCTACATTGTTAGAAATCAAGTGGTTTTAAGGTTATTTCCTCTTTTTATTTAACCTGAACATTATATTGTAAGAAATCAAGTAGTTTAAGGTTATTTCCCGTCTCATTCAATTTCATGACACCTCATTATCAGAAACAGCTTAAAAGCTACTCAAAACAAAACACTAAAATAAAACAAACAATCGACTCACTGAAAACAGTGTAAACCAGTTTTATGCCAATGTATTCCTTACTATGGCTTACGCATCTACCAATGTAGGTACCCACATTTTAATCTCCCCGAAACAGGCTGGGTATCTTACCGAGAGCAGCGCGACCCGATGCCGATAGCCCGGTTTGCGCACAATTGTCGCATCTGACCAGCTATTGTGCTATGGGAACACGGCCTTAATTGCCACTCCGAATAAATTAAAACAAGAATGCTATCGCATACGGCTTGTACCGCTTAGGGGTACTAATGTTAGTATGTATTTGTACACGTAGTTTGGCTTTAGATAGTGTAGTGTATGTTGTTGAATAGACAGGTGGTTGTTCATTGAATTTCCAATGAAAATTGCGGTTGATATTTTGATTAATAAAGGCTTGTTTAAATCGCGAGTTTTTTTAGAATGGCTCATGCCGTAGTGAAAAGCGAAGTCAGTTTGTAAAGGCGGTAACGATCCTGAATGCCTTTGTATTACAGTAAAGTGTCCAGTTATTTACTTAAATCACATGAGTCTCCTATACTATGATTTTTGTGATTTTCATATTCCGCCTTAGATGTCAGTTGTTTTCGAATTTTTGGTTCTAAGACATGCCGGTTTCTGCACGATGTTTTCCTTCACCGTTTTGAGAGCAGTGGTGATGAAATAATTTACACAAAGTAAAGCGCCTGTCTGGGTTCACTTGGGAACTTACAACTAGGGTGCCTCGATACGCCTTTTTACCGATACCCGATGCTCTTAAAAATATCGGCGATACCGATACCAATACGCTTATTGAATTCAAAAACGAAGGTAAAATAAATAAAACACAAGTCAGGTTTAAAAAAAATATATATATTTAACAAATAACAGGACAAACTAAATAAACCCGTTTAAAACCATAGACAGGTTGAGCTTAGTTAATAGTTTTAGTAATTAAAATTAACATTGATGAGATTTTTGTTTAAAAAACAAAGTATTCTTAAGTTTTGCGGAGAAAGGCATTTCGCAAATCTGGATATTGTAAATATTTTAGTTCGTGCCTCGTTTGCAACGAAATAGACGAGACAACACGCGCGTTTACATCACATTATTAAAGCGCGAAATTTGAAAAGTATCGTTGAATCGGCCATAAAAATATCGCCGATATATCGGCATCGGTATCGGTATCGGATGCATCCCTACTTACAACTCGTAAGTTGCGACCTATACCACTGGACCACCACTGCTCTATATTGCGGCTTGCGTCTTCTGATAAGATAAGTGTCCTAAGATGACCCAAATTGCAAAATATAGGTTTTAACGAGCTACCGCTACCGTCCTGAAAGTAGTACCTACCTACGTGAAGGGACGGTAGTAACTATAGCAAACTCCTTTCTAACTATGTTACGGTAGTCATAATTTGCGTGTAATCTCGTAACACTAACTATGGAACTTATTGACTTCCCACTCTATAATCCTACACGCTCGTAGCTCTGCCACAAATCCTGTGCGCACGCAAACAGTTATAACACAAATTAGAGAGGGGCAGAAGATCCAATCTTAGCAATTTACGCATAAATTGTGGTTGTTAACGCCATCATTTTGCGTTTCAGACGTTTTAAATCTTCGACAAAGTCGTTGCTATTTCTTAATTAAATAAACTATAATAGTTTTTCTTAATTATAGTAAACTAGGTACCCGCACATGATTCGCACGGTCTTCTTAATTTGAAAAAAAAAAAAAGTTTTTTAACTTCCACCCTGAAACTCTTGGCCTGCATCTCACTTGATGTTAAGTGATGATCAGCCCGAAGGTGGAAGCGAATTTCACCCAGAATCCTCAACCACAGAGGAACTGCCTATCTTGCCTCGTAACTGTCGAAACACAACAATGCTGTTAACATTGTTGTTTTGGCGAGACTTAGATAAGATGGTGGTAGCTAGCCAAGCGGACTTAGAACAAGCCTTACCATTAACCAAACCGAGCAGAAAATTATGCCCTCACTGGGAATCGAACCCGGAACCTTTGGGCCTGAGACAGGTGGTCTAACCACTAGATCGCAGAGGAGGTTGTAATGACAAATTAAACACATAAACCTTCTAAAATGACAACTGACTGCAGCACAATTCGTAGCGTGGTATGGTTTAGAAGAACAGCGCGATCACACACGAAAAACGACTTTAATTTCATTTAGTTTCCGAGATATAAGAAGTTTTGTAGTTGGGTGAAAAAATATTATTTCGCATTTTAATTTAATGCTCAATTATCTACAATTTCATATAGTTAATTACTACGAATATATACGACTTTTTCAGGATTTCAAAATCAAATGTCTGATTAAAAAAAAAATGTGCCAGTTTTTGAATATTTTTTCAATCCTTCCTATCACTATACATATACTGGACCGTTTTTGCTTGGACGCCCATATAATGTTTAGATAGTAGACCTTCTATACTTTTCTTTTCTAGTGGTAATACCTCGTTATTTGGCCAGCTAGTTAATTGAAATGCGTGTAAATATTCGCTGGCTTCGTTCTCTTATGAAACAGGCTTATTAAGGGCACTGTCGCTGTCTACGCCAATTCTGCGTTTGTTTTATAATATGCATAACATTATGTGGAGTATAACTTGTTGCTTATGTTGGTAAAAGTTTTATAATGTAAATGTAGTAAATTTTAGTACAGATAGTGCCATCCACGAAGACGCGCCTCACTCGTATTTCTAATCGCTTACAGAACTAGTGTGCAATATACCGCTTATGTTTTAGTTTTGGCGTGTTTACTAATTACCACTCATAGGTAATTAGTGTATCGACAATACTAAAACACTAGCGGAATGTTGCACTCTTGTACTGTAAGCGTTTATGAAGAAGAGTGCGGTACGTCTTTGTGAACGGCACTATATGTACCTACACACGTAATGTAGTAGTTGTTGTATATAGTGACTGCCTCGTGGGTCTAGTTCAGGTCCTGGGTTCGATTTCCAAGCCGGGCAAAGTGTTATTGGATTTTTGCAGTAGCAGCCCGGAGTCTGGATTTGTGCCTGGTTGATGGCAATAGGCTCGCTCCCTGTTTCATGGGACTTAAACATAACTGACGAAATGTGGGTGTAGGTGTACCTCTGCCTAACACATCAGAGAATACAGTCGTGATGTTATGTTTATTTCGTTTAACTAAACAATTTCATTTCATTAACCAAAGTTAAGTGTTGCAATTACTGTCGAACCTCTGACTAACAAGCTAGCATAGCCGTTTACCTATTAGTACTTATGCCTACCATTTAACGCTCTCCTCTGTTAACTTTTATGATGATAAGTATCATTATTAATATTAACATATTTATCTAAGCAATGTTCATAACTGCAGATGTAGGGTATACATGTAATTATAGTTCTTAATCAAAAGCGGCTATGATTTTTGTTATCTTCTCTCTCATTTTAGTTATTTTATCTTATCTCTCAATTTACTATTAAGGAATGATTAGGAAAATAAATAAGGAAATAAAACTTTTTCTGTTATCTTTGTTTCAACTTCGATATTTTTAAAGTCTTAAGAAGCCCGTTTATGAGTTCTTAAAATAAATCTTTATTTAAATCGTAAAAAAAGTGGTAATTTTTGGGATAATAATATAAAATTCTAATTAATTTTGTTGGAATAACAGTGGCACAAGCAACTATACAATGTCCCAGTTTAGTTAAATAACACACTTAACATAATATTCACGCATGTATGTCTCGAAGGGTTAGGCAGAGATGTACCTATAGTACACCCACATTTTGCAAGTTATGTTAAGTCCCATGTAATAGGGGGCGAGCCTATGCCATCAACCAGGCACAAACTCAGGCTATAATTAAATAGTTCCTATAATATAATATAACAAAACATACAGACTATGCTATCGAAAGAGTTACTCGTAAGCTTACTTATTAAACTTAATATGGCTCGATATCTGATTGTTTTCGAGATCGCTGGCCTAATTACAAACGAAAACCTAAGGCGAGCACGGTGATTAAATTAAACAAGAACTTATATAGAAGTTAGGAGATATAACATTATTTAAATCAAACAATGTAATATGCAGTAAGTGCCTGCATACCATGATTCGGTTAACAATTTATTTAAGGTACTTAAATATCTAGGTTTTTATTAAGTACACGAATTTTATTCTCATTTATTTTGGATTTATTCTTGCAAAGCTAGCTAACTAAAGTTAGCTCTTTCGCCATTTAGCTTGAATTGGCGAGTGACAGTGTCACGTGACCTGAAAAATAAATCCGAAGCGTAGTAGTCTCGTAGACATTCGTAGCTAAATCTAGGCTTTACAACTTTTTTTTTGTGTTTTGTATGGGATAATGTACACGTCCTTTATATTTAGGTAACGTAGGCAGCTGACGCAGTTTGTATCGAAAAATATGACATAAGCTTATAATAGAATTGACCAGTCTCAATTGACAAATCAAAGCAAACAAAACCGAGGGCAAAACCCAAACTACTCACGCATAACCTTTGATTCAGAACACAACAGAAAAAAATAATGTTATCTGAACAAAAATGTCACAAGTAGGCGTAATAAAATGAATCGATGCCCAAACAATAGTAATGAACCTGTCCACAATACTCGAATTGTCACACAAAATAACAAAAGAAACAACAGTCCACTCTTAAGTGGCCGGGACTACGATAATCAATCTAGTTTTACATCTGATTAGGTGCAAATTACAATACAAATAGACCAGTCACGATCTAAAAGTTTGATGAAAAAACTGACTTAAGTTTTTGTTAAACATCTTCGCAAAAAAGACTTACAGCCGTAGGCAGCATGAGCTACAATCGTTTGAAATAGGAATCTGATTCAAACGTTCTGCCCTAAATCGATGTTATTACTCAAAACGTTTTATCAACCATGTAATGTTTACATAATTTAGATATCTAAAATTAGAGCAGTAGAGTTCAAAAATGCTTCGTTGTTACCGAGTGTTACGTTCCTATGCTTCGCGCAACAACAGTGTCTTTGCGCTTACGTCAAGGTGACATGAGATGTTAATACCTATTGTATTAGTGCTAAACATCCGTGACCTTACGATGTACAAAGTTCACTAAGTGCAGGAGGCACGATTTACCCACACCGATGAACACTATTATAACGCTACTGAATTAAATGGTCGGAAAATTGTCGGAAAATTCGCTACGCGCTTTATCATCTGAACTCGTCTATATAAACATGTAATGACTGTTACGTCTGTGTGGGTGCAAAATATCATAACTAACCCATAAAGGTCAGATTTAGTTAATAATAAACTGATGACTGAACCTCTGTTCCGTCAAAACAATGGCGAAGATGGACGTTTTTAAAGGCAATACTTTTTATAAACAGCCCTAAAAGAGCAAAACTGATAAGTTGCGGGGGCACAACAGGTAGGCAGCATACATGCGCACATGACATCTGACCAAGTGTGATTACTAACAAACACAAAAGAGTATCACCTGTAGAGCGTCTCGCACACACGCACGCTCGCGGTCATAAATCTGAACAACACGAACAAAATGGTGCACGCACACACGCGGCGCGGTTCACCTGAGTAACCTCCACATAGGGTCGCGTGCGAGTTCATTTGTAGCACACTGTTGCGTTTTCACCTGTTGAGCGGCGCGCGTGTGTGGGTGCGCGCGTAGTGTTTCAGTTGGTCGGTCTGTTTGGCGCGCTTTGGTCGTATCGTCTTGCTTCGGACATTCCGCGCTTCGTACCCACGTGTGCGCACTGAATGCTAATTGACTGTACTGATAAGTGCGCGCTGACATTTGACTGGCGATAACATTGTGCCTATGTCCTGGTGAAACCATTGTTTAGCCATTTTTTGTTTTTTGCTCTTATTGAATGACAGAATTTTCGTTAAGTGGACAGTGATAGAAAGTGTTTACAGTGACTTTGGACGTTTCGTTATCCAAACTGAGGAATATTTCGACCGAAGAATACATTTGGAAATACATAAAAGGTATGTTTTTGTTTTTTGGGTTATTTGTTTGTGAATTCGGTCCAAGTTTTAAATATTATTGCGAATACAATGTTGCTTTACCTCATCTAAGTTGTAAATACATCAAGTGGTTATGATTAGCATGTAATCCTTTACAATTTATAGCACGACATGGCATATAATTACGATCGTAATTCATTGAAATATCTCTAATGTCATATTTATATGACATCAATTGAATTAATTAATAAGCTATAAATTGGCTTGAGTCGGCCCAGTGTGACAGGGGTAGATTTTAATAGGGCTCCAATTGATTTTAATGGTATAATAAATTAGTGACGATCAATTACCGAGTTTATTGCTAAGTCTCTATATAATCCTTCTAATTGGAGTGATATTATGAGTATTGATTTACTATATTCATCCTTGTATACTTCTAAATAAGGCGGTTGTTTTCGAAAACAATTTAGTGACTTGCTAACATAACTACCTTCCTTACACCAGTTTTACCTAGACAAATGACTAACTCTATGAGCAAAAATCTTTAAGAAAAACGATTGTGTTTTTCGTTTACACTTTACATAGAACATTTCGTTGACGTGCCTATAATATAAGAAATTTCTGTGTTTTTAGTAAATGTTTAGGTATTACGTTTTTAGGCTCACTTGCACCATACATCACTAAATAAGTTTTTCGTGAATTTCAAAAACATTGCTCTAGTTCTGCGAATTGTTTGAAGTTGACAGGGTCAGAATCTTAGAATATAAAGGTCAAAATGATGTTTTAAATATGTTCAGCCATAGTGTATTAACTGATTTTTGGTGCAAGCGAGTCTTAGACTATAAGACCAATTAGCTGTAAATCTATGAAATACAAATAAAAAAATAATGCGTAACAGGGATTTGCATGGTTTCGCCAAACATCTCTTTTTTTTTCATTTTTGAAAATTATTTATACATAAACCATTCTTCTAATCAGCGGTCATTCTCTTATAGCATTTTAGCGTAAAATAAGGCGTGTTTTACGTGGAAGTGAAGTACTAACTTAATCAAGAACAGCAATTTCTTTCTACAGCTTGCATTTTTTTTTTCTCACAGACGTAACCTCCACATGCAATGCAATCCAATATGTTACTTAATTTACGAATTTACAATATCTCTTATGCCTATTTTTAAAATCAGCGGCGTCCGAATCGCAAATCTTAACCGATAATGTAGCGTAGTCTTCGTAGCGCAAACTTCGTAGCGTAGTCTTCGTAGCACAAAGTTCGTAGCGTAGTAGATTCTGCTCGCTGATTTTACTTTACTGCAAGTAAAATTTATAAAAATTATAATGACAATGTGTAAATAAATGCATTTTGTGTCAGTGATATATTATTATAAAAAGTGATTTTATTACTTCTTAGCTTTTTTCTTAGTTTCAATCAATACCTGCAGATGTGTGACGTCAATTTCATCGTGCCAGTTACTCTTAAGTTCTAATTAATTGAATTTGTCTCTTGCAAATTAAGTTTCTTATCCTTTCATTATAAAACTGTCGTTTTAAATAACAACACTCTCTTTTAACCCTTTAATGGCCACATGTGTATCAACCATACATCCCCTTTTCAAAGAACAATATGTCTATAACCATTAACACCATGTATTATTGAATAGAAACACCACAGTCATTACGAAGAATTAATATCTTATTATTTTCCTTAGTCATGAAACCTTAAGGAGGTAATATTATGTACGTATTTCTTTTACGTCATGTATCGATTACAATTGTAATTGGCTGTAATTGGTGGGCCACTGAAGTACGTCAGCGTGAGAACAGTTACAATTAGAGTCGTTATTGAAATGATGGCTTGATTGGGTGTTTACATAGTGGGCCAGGATTTGTATTATTAAGATTATTTTTTACAAGCTTCTAAGTTCCAACCTGTGTAGGTAATCCTTTCCCTCACAACTGAGGAGATCGACACATCGCTGAAAAATGTACACTCTCACTCAAAAACTTCGTAGACATATAAATTGTTTGGTTAATTGTGAACATAATGTATTGCATTTGTTAAGAATAACACACATGCGAACTGACATCTTTAAGCTGAAATTCGGTCTCTATATTTTTAACGTTTTGCTTGTTAAATTAACTAATCTATTTAGATTTCTAGCAAAAAGCTACCTGGATATTTGAACCGACTGTTCGGAAGCTAGTTCGCCTCAGGTTTCCGGACATTTTCAAACCATAGCGATACTCAAGAGTCCAGCTCTCATAAATGTATGGGAACCTTAATCAAACCAGCATCATGCAATTCCCAACCGATTCTTAAATTATAAAGATTAAAGTACGTCCAACATGGACCATTATGTAATGGTGTCATTACCAGGTAATGAGTGAGACGTCAGGTGTCAAATGTAAGTCAAAAATGTCAAGTTTTTTTTCTTTTTACACGATAACTGCATGATGAATTGTTTTTAACGTGTCAAAACTTTTGTTAATGACGTAGTGAGAAGTGAGACACTTGAGACATGCGTTTTACTTAAGGTTAACAGAAAGTTAGGCTGTGTTAAGGCAGTTTTTTAGAAATTGCCTACAGTTTTGTTTATGTTAACCTAGATCCTTCCTACCTCTACAGACACAAATCTGAGAGCCAGAAATATTATATTATTTAACATATTATTTTTAGGAGAATATTACTCATAAGAAATTATCAATATTTTGCTCTATGGTATCGAACCTGTGGTCTGTAGCAAATGGCTAAGCCCGTAACCACTTTATTGATAGGATTCTTGGAAAGTATAAACCAATGACCAATATTCCAAGTTTTAGTAAGGATTTTATTAATACTACGGGAATTACATACAATTATGAGATTGTGGTTATTCATTATGACGAAAGGGAATATCGCTGTACCTACCTTTATTATAATTGCGTAAACTTTCCTGCACGCGTAGCATGACCACCGTAGAAACGGGTTTTGTCGACGGAAGAATAGATAAAATGACAGATTGTGATTGTTTAACTGTCATTTGTCTATTCTTCCGTCGAGAAAACTCCTTTCTACGGTGGTCATGCTACGCGTGCTGGAAAGTATAGAAACGAGGATAAAACCCTTGGCTTAAAAAAAAAAACAGAATCTAATATATTTACTACATCCTAATATGGAGATGCTTCTTTCTGCATGAGTAATACGTGAAAAGCTTATGTTGTAAAATAATTATCTAGTCATCAAGGAGACTACTCACATGACCTGAACTTTTTTACTTTTTTATCTGCTGTATATTATATACCTATATTGTGTACCTTTTAGTCTGTGCTAAATAAATGTATATTCTTTCTTTCTTTTAATTGAAAAACAGTAATAAGTGGGTAGGTACCTAAATGTTGCTATTCTCCGAAAAGGCCTAGGTAATCCTGTTGACGTAATGCTAAACCAGAATAATGTGCGTAAGTATGCTAAGTGAAAATTTATGTCAATAAATTGTTTACGTACCTAACCATAATTTCCATTTCGTAGGGAAAAAGTGCTTGAACTTGTAGGGGAAAAGTTGACAACCAGTCTCACCATGGGGTATCGTATTACCCATTAACTGAGTTGTGGAGGTCAGATAGGCAGTCGCTCCATATAAAATACTGGTATTCAGCTGCATCCAGTTAGACTGGAAGCCGACCCCAACATAGTTGGGAAAGGCTAGGCAGATAATGACGAGGGAAAAAGTGCTTGTGATTCAAATACTGTACTTCACTTTAGACTTATTGTGACTTATCATAAGCATGCTTTCCAAATAATAGGGATGTAGACTGAGGAAACAAATAAACTATTTAGTCCATCAGTCAGATAATAAAAAATATTAGACATGTATTTTTTGCTTTATCATATTAATAAAAAATGATTTAGATAAATCGCATTAATGTTGGGGAGTGGGGGCTCGCTACGTCAAACTGAAGTGTGACGTAGCGAGTGTATAGAATCTACCGGAGAGTCACGTCATGCCACATTTTAACTCAATGTATTGCCGTAATCTTATACAACGCAATAAAAGAAAAAATACGTTCCAATATTTTGTAATCATCTTTCTGCCGAACATAATTTTTTTTTTGTCTACGTCCCTAACACATAATAATTATTGTATGATAAATCCGGACAAGTACCAATGTGAATTTTTCAGTTCATATGTAGGTAGCTACTTTCATCTCGAACATTATGTGATCGTGAGAAAACATGGACTGAAATCGCCAACCCGTCTTGAGCAAACGTGTAACAATCAATGCTCGTGCCTTCTGTGTATGAGAAGATTGCCCTGTAGTGGGACAATAATAGGCTGGTATTATTATTATATTTAACTATAATAATAAAAATGAAATGCTGTACGTTGGTAAGCGCATAACTTCTGAACGGCTGGACCGGTTTGGCAAATATTTATTTGAAAATGTTCGTAATAGTCTGAATCATGTTTTACGGAAAAAATATGAAAAGTTGCAGGGAAATTTGGAAAATTCGGGTAAACTAAAAGGACAACGTTTGTCGGGTCAGCTAATTTATTATAATAATTCATTAATCTGTTCTGTTAATTTGCTCTTAGGCACGTCTACAAAGTCAGTTGGAACTGTATTTCGTAAAAAAGACAAGAGAAAACTTATTTACTTCCATTTGACTTCTTTTTAAACAGTGAAGCTTATTCAAAGTACAGTCGTCTCCATAAATACTTACAAGACATTAATAGGCCGTACAACGATGATCGCTGCTTATTACCATCAGGGCCGGTCACGCTCCGTCCCGGAAGTGACAACACTAGCTGCTCATTGACACGCCGGGCGCGGGACTGACACGCGTGTCACCTCCCTAGCACGTCTTCAATATTCAATGTTAAGGGCTCGTTCTGACGAAAAATAATACCAATAAATTGTTATTCATGATTTATTCACTTTAATTGACCAGAAGAGAAAATTAAATAACTCATTACACTATAATTAAACATGCTTTGAAAAATCTATCTGAACGAGACTTTGGATACGAGATGACCTTTAAAAAAATAGAAGATGTATTTCTATTAATTCTTTGTGTTTTTTATTCCATTCAAAATGCACTATGGGAAGTATCTTAGAATCTTTTAAGCTGTCTATGAACTTTATGGTAAATGGTTGTGGTTTTGGAAAATACTAAAACTCATTTCCTGACTGGTTGGTAACTATTAATAGTACCTACTAGCTACTAGAGTAATATTTATTGCCAAGCTACTAATGTGCACATTAAGTGGACACCACAATTAAATTAACATTTTAAAATTAATCGTTTTTGCGTGACTGCAGTATAAACAATCCTGTTGCGCACTACATTCTATTTCAATACCGGTGTCCATCTTATGAAAATTATTGTTTTCTTTAGTTTTTGTGTTTATCTTCACGTATTTATGCTCTTAGGTCAAAATAAACAATATTATGTTTCGTGCAATGTTTATTTAAACTTATGACTATATTGCTGTGACTAGTTCTGGTACGATTTATTTTAGTATGACAAAGATATGATTAAGATCACGAATTTCATGCTGCTATTTGGCATCAGTGACTGTATTACTATTTACAAGTGACTCTAGTATCAAAAACAATTAAGATAACAATTCCTCAAAAAATGACGGATTACTTCAGCACTGCCGGTACCTTTGGTACAGAATTATGCACTAGCTTATGCCCACAGCTTCGCTTGTGATAGTCAGAATTGAACCCGAAACCGTACGGTTTCTAAAATTTTAAATTAAATAAAATATTTAATGCAGTAAAAGTTTTCAACGTTCGACATCTTTTACTAACCTCTTAAATTGACTGGCAAAATCAGTTCACGTTCCACTGGTCCGATTTTATTTCGGTAGCATATCTATCAGAACGCTCCCTTAACCACCAGGCACAAACAATGATGGCTCGGTTCGGATGTGGGCCGCGTCCGCATAATGTTTCATCCTCTTGTGTTAGTCTCATGGTAAACAGGGGTTTACTATGTGGTCGGATTTATCTAGTTTATTACCAAGCAGGTACAAAAGGAATAGGACGATAAGCGTATGTGCCTTTATTCGTCATATTTATGTAATAGTAGGACAAAACGTAGAATTATCACTTGTATGGTGATGCAAAGAGCGACATCTGCCGATCTATTTTGTAAATATGTCACCGTAAAAATGTCGGTGAAGTGAACTGTCATCTTACCTGACGCTAGGAGCGCCAGAGTAGCTAGGGATTGACAGTTCACTTCACGTTCACTTCACTAAATTTTCACGGTGAGATTATTACAGAATATCACTACAGTATTCGAGTACTTTTGATGACTTAAACTTTCCTACTGACTACTTGACTTAGCTTTACTTTTCTGGAAATTATTCAACTGTCAACTGCGCCAAAGAGGTGTAAACAACATGTATCTAATTCCACGGTTCCTTCTTTGCTATGAAAGCAGTACAAAAACAACTTGTGATGTTTTATTTCATAGTGACTAACATAGCAAAAAAACCCAGTGCATTATTTTGAAAGCACGTATATAATTTTCTCTCCCCTACGACATCAGTGTAGCTGTGTTTCAGGAAACGATTACCTACAGTAAATAACATATTGGAACGCTAACACATGTTACTATTCACACGTTATTGCAAGTTACTGTATCATTTAGTATCCTAACTTGGATTATAAATGCGAAAGTGAGTTTGTTTGTTTACGTTTTCACGCTAATACGGCTTAACGGATTTGGATGAAATTTGGCTAATGGGTAGACCATGATCTGAGTTAGGATATAAGACTAAAAACGCGGGGCGCAGCTAATTATTAATAATATAAAAATGCTTGCTCTTAATGCAACTTACAATAAGTAGCAGAATATTGTTGATATGGAGTGCGGTTCAAGTCAGGATTAATTTGCAGCGTAATACATCAAAGAAATAATCTTTTTATAAGTTAACAATTCCTAAAAGTAGTGATTTCCTAAATTGTAACGTTACAAGTTTGCCTCGTAGGACGGACTAAGTAAAAAGGAAATTCAGCTGCCACGAAAATTATAATGAACTAACTGCGTCCTGCGGTTTCACCCGCACAAGTCTCGGTCCCGTGGGAATATCGGGATGAAAGGTATCCTATGTCCTTCCCCAGGTCATGGTCTACCCAGGTGCCAAATTTCATCCAAATCAATTCAGCCGTTTTAGCGTGAAAGTGTACAAACAAACTCGCTTTCGCATTTATAATATTAGTTAGGATTAGTAATTAATTTCAAAACGTGCTGAGGAACATTATGCCTATCACTAAGGACCTCTATAAAAAGATAATAAATAATAATAGCTTGTGTCTCGTTACAATCTGAAACAATCACTTAATCACTTTGCCCACTGCAAAACATAACAAAAAAATTGGTACCAACCCCAAATAAATCCATAAGTTCACATTATTTAAATCATTACTTATAATATTCTTCAATAAACTCAACAACATATTGGATAAACACATAATCGCGCATGCGGCAGACACACTCGTGTGTCGCGGGTTCGAACCGCGAGGTGTCAGGTTACAGTATGCCTGTTGCACTTCAAGTGTCTATATTGAAGTGGTGTTATTGCTACTGTTCACTTATAATATTATAAGTACCTGGGCGACCGCGCTCTGCTCTGGTGAAAATAGAGAATGGTCATTTAATAGTATAAGATAGTTCATACTAATTCCATGTATAGTACATACTAATTCCATACCGCCGTGATATGCTTTAGTCCATGCTTCAGTGCAGAGGTCAAATTGCTGTCAGCATTTTAATTTACATCAAGTGTTGTGGTGGCGCACAAACTTTATATTTGCACAAACTATATATACAGGCTGCCACCCTGTATATATAGTTTGTGCATATATAAAGTTTGACATTGACGTGCAACCTGTTACCATGGATTCAGTATATGATTCTGGACCACCATGCGTAAAAAAATAATTAAAATTAAATATTTTAAAATAAAAAAAATTAAAATTATTAAAATTAATTAATAATTGTTCTTCTATACATTTTGACCGCTTATTTATCGCACTTTTGAAGGAAACAGTAGTTTTTTATTAATGACCGATCAAAATTTCAACGCATTGATGTCCCTGCCATCCTGTATAACAGATGGAGTATGCTAATGCATATTACCAGTTTCCTTCCATACACTGCAATATTATACCCCACAAAATTCAACTTATAACACTTATTAGTTTATTACATAGGTATACATAACAGCGGTCGTATGTCCCGGGTTCAAACCGCGAGGTGTCGGGTTCCACCGCACTGTAAAGCCTCAAGTAAAGACACAACTTTATTAATATCGCGTTTTCGCTACTGCACCGCGAAATGCACTTGCTGCGGGGTCACACGATATCTTATAAAAAAATAAAAGTAAGAAAATTTCGCAAAGTGAATGGTTGTCTTTTTGAAAGACTGAAGACGGTTGCAGTTCGGTTTGGTAATAAGTTGTTCTTATTTCAAAATTTAATGTTTTTTTTTCCGCACGTGTGCTTTGTTTGTCAATCATGTCTGCTTTCTTGGGATTGAAGTATGAAAACAGAATAGTATTTAAGTACATAATAAATAAGAGTTTAGTGATAAGGCCCTTTTTCTAGAAAGTTCACCAAATAAAATAAGACTAGAAACATAATTAACACATTACAAGTTAATTATTTGGTATATTGATTCTACATAGGCAGCCGCCATGTTAGCCAGCCTGAAACTCCAACATGAACCGCTACTCTCCTTCAATCTTCGTTCACCACACAACCCTAACAAATGACAAAAAGCAGTTCCTACCAAGTTCCACATCGATTCGTGTCCGATAAGTAATGTAAAGTAAAACATTCCTGGCCGCGACCTCGGGCGACGCTTCGCAGTCGACGCACGCGCCGCCGCGGCATCCGCATAACCTTAGACGACTGCACTGCGCCTGAGTATGTGACTGAATGACCTTACTGGAATGTTGAGCGACGAAAAATATAGCCACATGAGGCCCTAGTTCAGTAATTAGTGACTATAAGATTCATCAGACTAGTTGGTTTAGGTCCTATAAAACTTGACGTGAAGAACGTTACCCTAATGAACACTGTTGAGAGCATTTCCTTCAGCAATATCCCCAGGAAATTCAACCTTTAGGAGGAATAGAAAACTGATCGAAAAGAGATCCACTTCGGTAAGATTATAATATAGAGAGAAAGTCTTTTATACAGTAGGGAAGCGCGGTTCGCTAAGCAATGCTTAATGACTGTGGCTGATAAAATTCTATGGATCAGTCACTTATCTATTTTGTCGGAGACTATGCATTCCAAATAACAAACAGAATACAAGAGGCAGATAACGTTACATTAAATAAAAATATTAACTATTATTGAAATACATCGGTAATTTTATTGCTAATTTTGTGATAAAGAGCGAAATGGACATATCCTTCCAAAGAAACTTCCGATTATTTCTTTAGTAAACTCTATTACCTATGTTATTTTGTATAAAACCTATCAAGCTCAGTCATGTACCAAGCTAGATTTAGGAAGTAAGCATACCATCAATTTTCAGCATTGGAGTTTTTCTGACCGCGATTACTCACTATTTACATCAAACAAGAATTTCAGAATTCGAACGCATTTTTTTGTCTAACCGCTGCGTTCGATTGGGAAAAAAAGGAAAAAGAAACGAGAAGTTGGACTTGGGCTTGATGAACTGTCTCGAAATAAGAGCAAAATGCTGCTGAGTGGTAACATGATAGGTTTTTTACGAGTCGTTCCGGCCCGTCGGTCGCAGGAGGTCACGACCGCGGTCCGGCAGCGCGGCGACCGCACGGCGACCGCACGACGTGACCGAACGATGGGAACTCTTGCTACGGTGCACCTGATGATCGCTTCCTGGTTGCGCAACCAATTCAGGACCTGAGGTTTTAGGCTCTTTGTTTAGAAAAAATCTTTTTGATCAATAATAAGTACCATAAAATAAATAACTTGAATTCGCAATAAATATAGTAAGTATACAATAATTTGTGAAATTTCCTGGTTAGACTGATGTGTCATTACTGAACTTCAGTAGGATTTTTTATTCTTTGCCTTATAGCATCCAGGTTTTAAGAATTTGATCTTGTCCATAAGACTTTAGAGCAAACTAGTGACTAAGTGAAGGTCAAGATATGACTTTTTTTCACAGGATATATCTCTATTTATCTAATAGGTACTTATAGTAGTGCACTAACCAGCCTCTCGGTTTAAATGATCGGTTTAAATGATTTTAGGTCCAAAAAATAAACCACAACGAAGGTCAGCACTTGTTCATGTTTTACTATATTTTGTTGGAGCAATTGATCCAAAACGTGACACAATTACAATTGGGACGTTTTTGTCCCATGGCCCGTTTTTGTCACGCGACATATTTGAGTGTCCCATAGCAGGTGCGGGTCACGTTCTGGCGTCACGAAGAGCTTCGTCACCATCGACAAGTGCCATTGGATCGCGTTTTTGTCAAGTGAAAAGACATTTTTGTGCGATTAGTCGCGGCTACAGGTGGAGGTCGCGACAAGTGCACGACTAACGAATCATTGATATGCACTGTAACAGGCTGTAACGCCACGTTAGGGTTATTTAGGATGTAATCGATTCATAATTCGAGTGTGATCGAGGATTCGATTTTTAAACGTTTTGTTTTTTATGGTGATACGTGATCTATTTAGATTCAAGAAAGCTTTCAAATGAGGAAAACGTTTGGAGTGTTAGTTAACTATGGTCCAATGGTTTTATAGCCGTATCCTGCACACATACATTATATTCTAGTTCAGTTATCCTGAAATCCTATGTAGTGACCACTTGCATCATTGCCTACTTCTTAAAGTTTCACCTTATTTCAACAAAAAAGAAAACCTGCCAAGTTTTTTTAACGCTCCGAATTAATTCACTCCACTTTTTATACAGAACCAAACAAAAGACAAATGTTCGTTACATTCTTTTTACGATCTCAAGTTTCGTGTGCTCTTTGAACTGGTTTCGATGGAAACTGAGTAAAAAATCATCGAGACATACCTACGGACCGATCGTATGACACGGATCAATGGGCCGTGCTCTATTTTATTTATTACACCTCTAGTTTTGAGGTATTTTAAGCATTGGCTGGGTTTATTGGAAACTTTAATGAGAATATAAATGATAATGATGCAGTTAATTTTGAATAGATTTTGTATTTGAATGAAGAACTTAAAATAGGGGGAACGAGGAAGAAGGCTAATCACATCACAAAAAAGAACGAACAGTTAGTTTGGAAGATAAAGAGAGTAAACTATACGAACAAGGACTATACGAACAAGAACTAGACGAACAAGAACTATACGACCAAGAACTATACAAACAGAGACTTGGAGAATATATGAAAAACGAAAAGGAAATGGATTTAGAGTGATGAATACATAATAGCAACTACATTAAGAGACAAAAAAAGAGAAAATTCCAATATTTGGGAAACCACAGTAACATACATAAATGCTGTTTTTAAACTCTTTAGGTAAGAAGCCATGTAAATACTACGTGATAGGCTACGTTATTTGCAAAAAGGCCGAGTAGATCATTAATTTCGTAAATGATCCTAAAATGTCGTAAACAATGTCATTATATATCTGTATGTCTTCATACTACGCATCTATGATGCTTTCACTCATACGATGCGCGGATCACTGATCAGTTATAAACGCTTATTCATGATTGCTGTAAGACCTGTACAGAATTGCATCTCACGAACGTTTCATTGCACTTTTTTGTCAATGATCATCAATTTAATAATAAAAGTTATGACTCAGTTTATTGGTGTCTTGTGCAAATAATAGTGGATTTCTGTTTCTAAAGTTGGTTGAAACTTTGATAATTAATGATTTTTCTTCTATCCTACTAATCTTATAAACGCGAAAGTTTGTGAGGATTGATGGATGCACGGATATTTGTTACTCTTTCAAGCAGAAATTACTGAACGGATTTAGATGAAATTTGGCACACAGATAGTTTATAACCTGGATTAACACATAGAATACTTTTTATCCCGATAATCCCATGGCATCGAGATTTATGTGGGTGAAACCGCGGGGCGCAGCTAATTCAATATAATCTGTTTTGTCAATGGAAGATCAAATGACAGTAAATTTATTTATAATAGTTTATACTTAGATATAGACAACAATAATGTTAGATCAAGTTGTAGATTAGTACGCTAGCAAGACCATGACCCGGTGCCGGCTGACGACATGTCCAATCCTTAAGGTAAGAGAGCATGAAAGATAAGACATTTACTTCTGGGTTCAACCGCACACGGTATGAGGTCGTTACATAAATTAAAATATCGACGCAAACTGGTAGCCAACACGATACAGTTTGTTTTTGAAAGTTACCGCAGTCAAAACAAGAGCATTTTGAGAATACAAGACGTATAGAGGTCGAGAAAAATCTGAGCGAAAGTAGTGTGGACTGAAGTGATTGGTGGAACTCGACCCGAGCGATCGAAGGCTTCACCGAAAACACTCCAAAAATGGATGAGAAACGAACCAGTAAATTTTACATTTTGTTGCTTTAAATTACGTCATTCCACTTATGATAATAAAATAATTACGTTATTTTAAAACCATGCTCCAATTATCTGGGGTTATTTGTCGTCGATTTTAATTTGCTTGGCTTAGGACACGTTTAGATCGAATGATAAGCCTTGTACGCTGCGCTCGCCTAAATATAGAGCGATTGTTTGACTGGCTCAGTTTTAAATTGGCCTGTTTGTCATGTTGCTCGATTAGAGTGTCACGTGATCTGAGATTTTAATTAAAGGTTACCGTTTTCCTTAAAAGTTCACGAGTTGTTGCCGATAATGACTGTGACGTAAGCATCGACTAAATAATAGAGTACAGAGTACAAACGATGAATAATATTTTTCTATTATGATTAAATAAGTGATTATCTTCATTATCAATTCAGATTAACGAAGTCAAGTCAATCACTAATTATTAAGGCTTCTCGAAGATTTATCGTGACTAAAATTAATTTCCATATTCTGGTGATGCAATATGATTATAATGATCGTAATCTTGTCGTTTCTTTATCTGTTTCCGTATCTTTACAAGCATCTTTAGCATTTTCTTCCACCAGTAGAATATTTTTTACCAAGACCCCCGCCAAGTCGACAAACGTCGCGTGCGCCGTAGAAAGTATTTAAAAAAAGAACGCAATTTCATGGGGAGTTGGTTGTAGCCCGCCCAATTCTATTGTCAGGCAGTAATGGCTCGCAATTATCCACACATGGCTCATGGCTCATGGCTCATGTCACCGGCTTCAGACCGCGACAGTTATGTTAGATGGACTAAGAGAATTGGCTGCAGCGTTTTGTGAAGGTAATCGTTTGTGTCGTTGCGATTTTGTAAAACTAGAAACCGTGTACCTATCGTTTGTTTCATTGTTGACTTTAAACTGTGTTGGTTTGAGTTCGTGGAGCATTTGGAAATGAGGTATCTTTATTTTCTTCTGGTTTGCTTCTCAAGAGCTGTTATTTGTTTTATGTTGATTGCCCCCTTGAACACGTCTATCTTACTCGTCTCTATACGCAGATAGAACTTTTTCTTATTTATTTACTTTTTCTACATTATTTTGTTTATGTTAATATTTTAATTTATCTAATAATTTGCACGCCGTAGGGTAGACTGTAGCCGATTTGAAAAATGTTTGCACAACATTCTATACCTGTACCTACATTCATAGCAAATAAAGTTCTGATTCTGATTCTGATTCTTGTCCCACGTTACTTGGGTTCAGCAAAATATTATATATTTATTATTATTATTTTTTTTATTTTATATTTATTATATATTCTCTGTCATTCGGCGCGTTATCATATCATTTCATGAAACCGTTACAAACAATTATATACAATACTATCTGTGAAATTCGTTAAGGTAAAATAAAAACAGTTTCTTGCTCTTGAGATATGGACTACCTTTTCGTCAATAACGGGTGCTATTGAAGCCGTCAGAATATCTTAACTGTTCTGTTTTTTACGATACAAATAATAAAGTTGTTAACTGAGAATCTTCTCGTTTTATGTCTTAATCATAAAACTTATACCATCTAAACATTTGAACAATTTTACTACAAAATCCGATTACCAATGGTTTATTTCTTCATAAGATTTGTATTGCTATTTGTAAAATTTAACAGCTGTTATAAAACTAATGATACTCAATATATATACCTACTAAAGTTAAGTATATAGGCTGTTGATTCAGTCATTTGCAATCTTTAAAGGGGTGGTTTCACTGGTCATACTGAACAAGTTTCTCTACGACACCTATACTTACCGAATCATATAGTATTACGGGCAGAATAACACTCTTCAAGATCGCAGAAGAAAAATAATGGAAACGAGTTTATACCGCTGTTCATCATCGTAACAGATTATAAATATCTGCTGTCCAACCTGGACTTACTCCGGATAGCTTTAAAGAAGGGTCGTTACGAGTTTTATGACGTCGACGTTTTTGTTTAGATTATAAGACATGCAAGGTACAGATTTTGACGACAGATTTATGTACAAATCAACTCGAAAGATGAATAACACTTACTCAAACGAGTTTGGTACTATTAACTAATAGGTGCGCCTCGCGGTTTTACCCGTATAAGACTCGATCCCGTGCGAATATCGGGATAAAAGGTATCATATGTCCTTCTTCAGGTCATGGTCTACCCATGTGCCAAATTTCATCCAAATCCGGTCAGCCGTTTTAGCGTTAAAGCGTAACAAACTAACTCACTTTCGCATTTATAATATTGTAGTTAGGATTATTCAAGACTTGACACTTCCGTAGTTCCTTTAAATACATGACACGAAACAAAAACTCAAGCGTCATCACTACACCAAATTAAAAAGCGTAAACGTAGTTCGAAAGACCGAAACTACAAATCAGCTACGTCAAGAATGTCCTTATTGCGATAATGCTCTATATAGTCGGTCGTTTACCTAGCAGGTCAGATCGAGGTCGCCATGTCACCGACGCAAGCGCAACTGACCAGAATACCTAAGCAACTTTTGCTCGCATTGCACAAAACTGCGTACGGTCATTGAACTAAACATAGTTTCTCTTATACTGTCTTCGTTGATATAGGCTTTTAGATTGTCTGTTCATTGTTGTATTCGTGACGATATTTGGTTAATATATGGTCGAGATTACTTATTTCGCTGTTTTCTTCTTCCGTATGTTTGACATGGTGAGCTTGGGTTTATGTGAGTGATTAGATTTGAAGATGATTTACATGAAAAACGGCTACTAAAAAAATCATGCTTTGAACGAACCTTTAAAAAAAAAATTGTTATTTGACATTATTAGGTGTACGTGATTTACATACTGTTTTTAAAACCTAGACATAGGTGTCAGATTATGTTTTTAAACATCCTTTAATGAACTCTGTTTATAAGGTTTTTATACAGCAATTTTTATTAAGTTTATGACATAAATGGCGTTGAACCAAATTCTTTTTCTAACTATTAAACTTTTATGGCGAATTTATAGGTTTTAAACTAAATTCTATAATCAAAACAACCTTTAAGCCTTCGTATTTTTTGGGGTATTTCTCAATGAAATAATTTAGTTCGTTCATTTCGCTTAGATTTTATAGCCCATAATGTTTACGACGATCTTATTCTGCCTAAAATTTTAGTATTCTACAAAACGTACAACGATGGTGTAAAGTTTTTATTGGAAAAATATATAACGATTTTATGGACACCGTTTGATAGTAGAGTCAGAATTAAGATAATAAAGAAATCTTATATCAATAAAATAGGCACAAAATGTAGCAAATTTTAACATAACATAACATTACGCCTATATTCCCTGAAAGGCTAGGCAGAGGTGTGTAGCTTGTCCACTTTGAAATGACGCGCCCCACTACCGCATTACCGCAGTACCGTGTGCTCAAAATGCGGTAGTGTCAGAGTGGACAAGCTTTACCTATAGAACTATAACCAAAAATGTTGTAATGGAACTCAGTTGTCTTTCGCTCCTGGGGTGGGCGCTAATAACTGTGACACAGTTACTAAACTAACGCAGTATTAATGTACACAACAATTGTAATCTGTTTTTGTTCCAATCAAATATTTGTAAATGTGTAAAGTACTCCCACATTTATATAAATAGCTGTTTTATAAATATGCCGTTCAATTATATTAGGTATCTATATCTATTTTTTTCCTCCTAAATCTTGTCTGCATTGGGTGGTGCAGTAGGTACCTATTCGCTCATACCTTGTTATTCAAGATTAGCCGTATCTAACAATGATAGCGATGGACATGGAAACCAGGCACAACACAAAATCTATTCCGCCATTCAAACAATCCATCAACTGCGGCACTCCTGTAAAGGCCGCCGCATTCCACCCAATAACAATATACTTTAATTTAGTCATAGCTCAATTTATTTTTCGTTCATGAAGTAAATGAGACAGCATTTCGTCGCTTAAGGACGCCGGGTGTCAGCGGTGTCGGATACGAAGTCGTTAACGCGAGCAAACTCAACTAGATCGAACTAGAATGAACCGGATTGCAGCGGATTGACTGTTAGGTTATTTATGAGGGGATCGTGCGACAATGGGTCTAATTGACGTTTAATCGCGATTGGTCGGTAACGAAGCGACTAGTCGTGTCACCTGGTTGCGGACGTGGATATGGAGTGCGTTGCACCAGTGGCAGCTCTTGATTACGGCGTGATAGTAATTGATGATTTGAAAAGAGGATTCAATGTGGATTCAATGAGCACTTGTGTTTACCCGACTGACCCAGAAGGAGGGTAATATTTTTCAAGAGTATGTATGTATGTGTGTATGTACGTATGTCTATTTTTTGGCACACTCTGTAGCCTAAACGCCTCGATGGATTTATTAACGTTTTTTTTGTTTTTCGTAATGTCAAAAATTACGTAATAGGCTTCTTTCAGCAATAAGTCAATATTTAAGCCCTAAGACTGTCCTCACAGTAAAGTTTACTAACCTGAAGTTTAAAAAACAAAAGATAACTTTACTTTGTACACACGGCTACATTTCAAACTATACATTACCAGTGTAAGCTGACCTTTCTTTGTACGGAAATCCTATACAATGCGAGATCCGATTAAACTGGAAATGTATAGCTTGATATGTAGTCGTGTGTACCATAATATAGTAATTAATATCTAGAATACAAGATGTTTATTTGCACACGTAAACAGCTCATCCAAAAAACTTGACCTCAATTTTAAACCTTATTGTCAAATCAAGATCATAATCTTACACGTTTTTAATCGATACATTTAGTAAGTTTTTATGATCGATTAATTTAAATCGATTAATATCATCGGTACTAATAATACGTTTGGCAACCATATATTTCGTATTGCTAATGAATTTGTTTAAAACGTAATTTGCTTGGCGGAAACCATTACATGCAGGACACATAAAATATGTTTTATTGCATATTTGACATCTGTACGTATCAAAACAAAACGAGTTTCTTAGATAATTCTTGTAAGTATTCATGAAAATATCGAAACGATGTTTATTTCGATGCTTATCTTGCTGGTTTTGTAGGATAAAAGACGTCATATTATAAAAGAAATGCTTCGCAGCTGAGAAAGAATCACGAAGCATCGAGATTGAACTGATTTAAAATACTTTTTTTTGACAAGACGGAAGCAGGAAGAACTAGAAGAAGCTACATCTGACAAGAACTTTATAAAAAACCGGCCAAGTGCGAGTCGGACTTGCACACAAAGGGTTCCGTACTGTATTAAAATCGGGCAAAAAACGCCGAAAAAAACACGTTTCCTTTTATGGGGACCTCCCTTATTTATTAACTATATTAAATAATAATTTATTTGTTATAGAGGCATTAGAAATCCAAAATCTGTGAAAATTTCAACCGTCTATCTGTTAATGAGATACAGCCTGCTGACAGACAGAAGGACGAACGGACAGCGGAGGCTTAGTAATAGGGTTCTGTTTGACACCCATCGGGTACGGAACCCTAAAATTGATGGTGATAATTAATTAAACAATACTTTTTTAAAGGACGGTAGCAGTCTTAAGTTTTTCGACCGTTTACATTTGGGCATTACTTTTCATATGGGATGGGTTTGCGTTTGATCCTTCTCATACCTGATGTTAAGCGATGACGCGGTCAACGATTGTGCAAACCTGCCTGAAAGAAGATTTTCCTTTGTAACGTAAAAACTCCCAAATCATCTATAGCTACCGAGGAAGAGATCTACGGGGCTGCTGATCACACCTCACTGTTGTTTTTATATTTATTACCTTCATTAACTTTATAGAGATTATTAATTTAACACACGCAGAGAATAATTCTCGTAATAAGTATGTGACAAGGTGAATAAGACCTATGACCTTTAACCTATGTTCAATAGATTCTATAATTATGGCCTATTACCATGTTTGATACTTAATCTTACATGCTACTCTGAGTAAACATAACTGATAATATTTATATTTCTTGTTTCGTTCTTCGAGATCGTCCTCTATATCAGTGTCTATTCGTAAACATTCTCCTGCTTCTATTCTGAAGAATTGCAAGGGTATCAGGAAATGTCGCAGTGGCTCAGCGATTCGCTTCTGTACTACGGGTTACAGATACGTATCCCTCGCGGATAAAATATACGATGAGGATAAAAATTATTGCTTAGCCTAAAAATAGTTTTTTGTGTCTTGTCACCACAAAAGATAAATGTGGTAGAGAAAATAGAGTGACATAACAACAAATATACAGCTATATCTACCTTCAATTCTAAACCCACAACAATTCGACATCAGCAACATTTATCTTTTCGCATAATGCGCGCTTACGCAGAGAAAACGTAACATTCCACAAGCGGTCTGCGCGTGCGCTGGTTAGCAAACAGAACGAATATCGTGTGGTGTGACCTTAACGGACATTAGGCTTGGTGCATGTCACCGGTGAAAGGGCAGTCACCTGGTGTTGATTGACTTGTCAGCTATGTTAGTTTGTTAATTAGAATATTTATTTAGCTGTAGTAGGTACATGTGATTTGAAACTTTGATTTGAAACACGAAAGAAATTTGGAAAAAAAAATCAAATAGAACGCTTTGAGCGGTATTTTTTGCCGGGGTTGCGCGAAAGTCCGAAAGGGATACCGTGGCCCCTGGCAACGTACAGGCAACTGAAGGAACGTGGGTGGGTTTTAGTCAGTAAGAGTCTGACACGCCCTCCCGCTCCGCCCAGAGCGGGAGAAGTTATTTGATAATTTGCCACACAAAAAAAAAGGGTATTTTTTTAAACGTTTGCTCAAAGTAAGGTAATGATTAACGTTTGCTTAACTTTTTAAATTTCTTAAATTTTTTGTGGTTTAGACGTCTCTTATTTTTAAGCAACGTGTATTAATAAACTTTATTTGTAAAACTGAAAAATAAGCGATCTTATTGAGATGGACATTAAAAGGAAAATGAAATTGCATTCATCACTGTGTTAAATAATTATAATTAAAAACTCATACCGTTGTCCAAAGCTTATCTAGTTCCTTAACAATCAGTCAGTCCGAAGATGTTCTTGCTGGAGTCTATCAAACTCATCATCATCATTTCAGCCGAAAGACGTCCACTGCTGGACATAGGCCTCCCCCAAGCGCCGCCACTTCGACCGATTCTGTGCCTCCCGCATCCAGCGGATTCCTGCGGCCTTTGCAAGATCATCGGTCCATCTTGTGGGAGGCCTTCCAACGCTACGTCTTCCGGTACGCGGTCGCCACTCCGGAACCTTAACCCATCAAACTAAATAAGTTTATTATTTATAAGCGTGGTTAATTTTAACTGCACTTATAAATAATAAAGAAAGTTCATTGTTCTATAGGTTTTAAAGGGATCGGTTTCTCTACAAGTAGCAGCATTCACCCTGTCACTGCAGGCTTTACACTATAATCATGGATCCGCCTACAAAGTGCTGATAATGGAACTACCGCCAGGACCGATCGCATTAGTGAAATACCGTTTATATCAGAGAAAGTGAGCTGCTGCACAAATGCTATTTTCTTAGGGTTTACACAAAATGGGTGAAATATAAGTACAACTGTACAAGGCTCTTTTGGCGCGTGGCGAAAATTGGAACTAACGCCGCCATCTTGTTTTTTCAATACAATTTCTCAAAACAATGTCACAAATGTTTACCAACAACGCCCCCTGTCAATGTCATTCGAGCGCCAAAAGATCCTTGTAGAACTACGTAGGAGTTTTTTTTTTAATTGCGTGTTGCCGGTTTTTAAAACATGGGTGAAATATACACCGTGTTCCTTAGGTTCTATTGGTATAGAAAGTTTTTAACGTTTATTATGCTTGTTTATTTACTAATAAAAAAAAACCTACCTACCTAAGAATTTTATTATCATTGAGCAAGAGTATTAATATTGGTCCGACAGAAGGGAACCTGTATTTTTTTTTTCAAATACACTAATGCATTTTTTTTTTAATCACATTATTCTTGTCCCTGAATGTTTCGATGCACAGTGAAAACATACTATTTACAAGCATTAAATCTGAAGTACCACTAAAACTAACCGATCACTTATCACTTAGGTTATTCTGCAAATCTTAATTAGGTAAAATCTTACCTAAGTTTTAGTGCAAGTGATAAATTAGTGGGTAACGAATTAGAATCAAATTGATCGTTAGTTGGGCTTGTGGAATGGATTCATTGGTAATAGGTACAACTTCTACTGATTATTCACAGCTGATAACTTGAGGTAATAAAAGAGGAAAACGACATTAAAGTTAAATGGTAGACATGTTTGTACTACCGGAAGGGTTAGGTAAGATCACGTTACCCGGATGTGTCTTAGTTTTCAGAACTTCCGGGAAACTTAGTTCAGAAACTTTCAAAGAAAACTGTTCTAGAACAACAAATGGCAACTTCTAAAAAAAATACATAAGTACTGCAGCTGAAAACAATAGAGTTTACGATATATATTTTTTTTTTTTGGTTTTCCCTTATTTTATAATTTGTCAGGTGGTACAACCCTAGGTAAAGGTCCCCTAAGTACAGAAAGCAATGTAGACATAACATATCTACACCAACAATTCGCCAATATTAATTTCAAGCAATGGTCACATAGATCTGATGGCTAAATTTAAGCCAAGCATATACCTACATACTGTATCAATCCCGCGTAGAAAGATCTCATGACCGGTCTGACTGATATTATGATCCCTACACATAACTACAAAAAAAAAAGTTAAAAATTAAACGGGGTTAGAAATGTGTTTTGTTTTTAAATAAAGTTTTTTTTTTAATGTATTGTTAAAAAACATACGATGGTGCGGAACCCTTCGTGTGCGACCCCGACTCGCAATTGGCCGGTATTATGTCTTTATTTTTACCTTTTTTGTATAAAAAAATTATATATATCTTACAAACTTTTAACCGGTTCTAAAATGTAGAGTAACGTTATTTATTACAAAATAAAACGATATTATTAATGTCACTCTAGTAAATTGCTCAAGAAATAATTAATTGACGGAAAATCTATGTCATTCACAGTTCACACACTTGTGGCCGAGGAGAACTGTAACTGTACAGAAATAAAATAAAAACTAATACTTAATTTAAATTTTTGTTTCAAATCGCGGCGTAAGTTGAAGCAGGGTTATTTATTTCTAAAAGGTCAACGTATAATATAAAGATAATGTAATTGATTTATAAATAAAGATTAAAATGGTTGGGTAGCGCAAATTATATCCGATAAATAAATTTTCATGAATGTCTTCAATAGTAGTTTTCTAGCTACTATTGAAAAATCTCGAACAAAATTATTTTTAAATTACCACGTTAGTTGTTGTCGACTACAGATATTCTTCTAAAAACTATAACACATAAAATTAACTTATTTTAAAAATCAGATGTGAATAAAGAGAGAGCCGGTAGTACCCTAACCTCATTAACTTTATGTCTCCTCATTTAATTACAGCCATTAATTCGCCATCATGTGAACACTGACAGTTAATTATCGGCGAGCACAGCTTGACAAATGACAGCAACACCTTTGTGTCTTGACCTTGTCAACGTAACCCTGCTCTCTCACTGCGGGTCAAACGTACTAATAAATGGAACTAATAAAAAATGTGCCAGTAATTGTGGCCGCAAGTGTATGGTAGTGGTTTCACGATTTCTGTACCTACCATAAGATTTGAAAGTGAAATTGTTGCACGATTTTTCTATTTACTTGTAAATATGTGCCTGTTTTATGTAATTATCTTAGTAAGCTTGCATAAAATGTTTGATACTTTTATTTTTTTATATAAAAAAAGTAAAAGTACCGTAAAAATTAATTTTGCTGCTCAATTATCTTCTAATCATGCTAAACATACACAGAAAGGCAAGTACGTAATAATACCTACCTACAAAAAAAAACATTATTTTGAATCGTGATTAAGCAATACAACTTAAAAAAAAACTAAACGAAAATAAAAAATAATAAACCTATGTATAATTAGCACAAATTGCATGCGAGACGGGCTAGCAATTCTGGAGTTACGCGCAAAAATACATACGGCACATAAAATATACAATTATGAGGTAGCTGCCATAAATAATGATAGGCCACGTGGCCACGTGTGAACCGAGTGGAGGCTAAATTGATACTGGCACTAATGCCCGCCAATAGATTGAAAATGAAAATTATAATTGATTTATTTCTGATATAAAGTCCAACACTAGTTTTTGTTGGACACGAACGTGGTTATTGATATATCTATCTGTCATAGCTTTGTAATTTGTGATATAAATGTAAGAAATCTCATTTATTTACCGCATAAGTAGTACATAAAGGATAGGAGAAAATAAATCGGCTACGTTTAGGAATATTAATTGTTTTTTCAGGTTGAAATCCGTTATAATATGACTATATTTTATCATTACCTAAATAGAGAAGGTTAACAACATTTTGATCCACATTTTTTTCACTTAGTTTAGTCAAAAAAAATCCCAATTTAAAACTAAAGCAGTCGTCCAACATGGCAGTACCTACGTAACACTGATTTTTTTGTGTTACGTACGCGTATACGACCTCTGTGACTCCTATAACCTTAGCCATCGAACTAATAATTCCTTGTGTCCTTTTGACAGTACTTTTAGTTTATTTAAGGTTCTTTAAAAAGGCATTACATTGAAAAATATCGGTGTGGGCTAAATGATAGTGATGTATTGTGGCTGGTTGATATTGTGGTGTTTTTGTAGGGAGTTAGTTAATTTATTATTGGAACAAAAAAGAACCGAATTGTTTTAGTTTGTTTTATTTTTAGCTCTCTAAGCAAAAGGGTAAGCCTGTTTGTCATTTTGTACACAGCTACTGGGCGTTATTTTGCTAAAACCTATTCGTTCTGAATAAATTAAAAAAAAAAACTGACAGAGGACTGCCTCGTTGGTCTAGTGGTCGTAAGCGCTGCTGCTGAACATGAGGTCCTGGATTCGATTCTCAGTTCGGGCAAAGTGTTATTGGTTTTTCTGTCTAGATTTTCTCAGTAGCAGTCCGGAGTCTGGATCTGTGCCCGGTTCATGGCATTAGGCTCGCTTCCTATTACATGGGACTTAAACATAACTGGCGAAATGTGGGCGTACTATTGGTACCGCTCTGCCCAATCCTTCGGGGAAACAAGGCGTGATGTTATGTTATATTATGTAAATTTTAAAACTCCATACAGTTTTCCTTACCAGCCCTTTTATATAAAGAGTAGCTCCTTATACTTACTCAATAATAGATACAACTCATTATGTAGACAGCGCCAGGGATATTTAAATAGGTAGGTAGGTCTAAAAACTACAGATTTTGTTTTCGTGTGATTTTTGTTTCAATGTTTTTGTTTTTTAATCACTCGCACACACATTGACATGTCATTTGCATGTTTGTAGTTATGTAGGTGTGCAAATGACAAGCAATGACACTGACGTCACATTTGACATACTGCGGTAACACTATAATACCTATTCGAGCTATTTCAGGATGGTTCGTATTAGGTATGCACGTAGTTATAAATACATCTATGGTTATGAACTTGATAGTATTACGGGCATGTTGTTTCATTTTGTACATAACAAAGATGAGGTAATTCTGGAAGGGGTCAAAGGTCGTTTACTTATTGAGCTCGTTAAGTTCTGAGTTGAGCTCCACGATTACTGACAAATGCTTGCACTGACAGGACAGGTCCACTCAAATCTGTGTGGTTCTTTTCTCAAAAGACCATTTCAGACACTAATCTACATGGTCCTCATATGGCCTCACCAAGATTATGTCTGGACTTTAAAAGAGACCAGAATAAACAATTTCATTTTATTTCTTATGTACTTACATAAATAAAAAATCCTATTGTTTGTTTATACTTTCTAACACAACACAACACACTTCGTCACACCTGCTTTTTCTGGACTTTCATATAATAAGTATAAGTGCGTGCCAACTCAAATACTGGGTATCTAAAAAAAATGTTACACTATGCAAAATACTAGCTTCTGCCCGCCGTTTTTTTTTTGGGTGGCAAATTATCAAATAACTTCTCCCGCTCTGGGCGGAGCGGAAGAGAGGCGGAGCGGAAGTGTCAGACTCTTTCTAACTAAAACCCATTTGTGTTCCTTTAGTTGCCTGTACGTTGCCAGGGGTATCTCTTTCGGACTTTCCCGCAACCCCGGCAGGCATCGGTCCTATCGGTCCCTTTCAATTGTGTTGACATCTCTTTGAGGCGCGCGTGGAACACAACGCGCCGTCGACCCGGGCCTGGTCCTTATCGGACGGCGAGCTACCCATTGCTGACCATCTGCAAGCCCGCGCTTACGGTTCTTGTTCCCCGTCTTCACCCCGTCACATCGCATCGCCCGTTCGCGCTATTACTTCGTTTTCGTCTAGCGTTCTTAGCCTTCCACAGGAATTAGGCTATCAAATACAAAAAAAAACCGACTGGTAATGCCAGAGATTAGCGCGTTCAAAAAAACAAACTGTTCAGTCCAAAACGCACCACTCTTTTCACTTGTGTAACACAAGAATAGTTTAGACTCCGACAGAAATCATAGCGGAACTTTACTTACCTGTGCCTTAACGAACAACCTTTAAACTTGAGACCTCCATAACTAGCGAACATTTACATGTCATATGACTAAGGTGACTCGTGCGCCGTCAATTTGAGCTGCCCTGTCAATGTGGTTGACACTGACATTTGTGCAAACTCCTGCCTAATGATTCTGACTAAGAATCAACATAATATTCTCTAATATTCTGTTGTAACATCCGCTGACCGCGCTTATTATTAACTAATAAATGTTTAATTAAAAAGTTAATTAGGTACATAAATGTCAAAATTGGTTTTAAGTTTATCTATTAAATCATTGAGAAATTTGCTTAAATGTGGCAATATAAATGACCGGTATTGGCCAGCTTAATAGGGTCACCTGTCTATATCCATTTTTGCCGTTAAATAACAGACACATGAGACCAAAACAAATATTCTAAAGAGAAAAGATTTGAATTTTTGTATGTTTGTATTTTCGTTTGTAATGAGTAAACTCAAAAACTACTAAACCGATTTTAAATATTCTTTCGCTAGTTGAATGCTATTTATCACTGAGTAACATAGGCTATAATGTATAAAGAAATCACGCGGGCGGCGCCCCTGGCGGATGCTAGACCTTCTAAAATCCTACTCTGAAAATGCTTTCGACCAATTCATGATAATGTTGTCCTTCAACTACACAAAAGAACTCATGGTGTGCTAAAATGAATAGTCAACCAGAAATGTTGGTAACGAGGTCAATGTACATAATTTGGAAAATCTCTTGAAAACTCCTTCCAAGATTTGAATAGAGGTTTAAGAAGTTATCATAAAACCCCTGACGAATATTTTCAAACTTTCTTTTTTAAGCCGTTTGGATATTTTTCCCCTGACAGCGATGAGGATGAATTTTTTTATGCCTGTTCTTGAGTTCTTGCCTGTTTTATATACTCATACAGATATTGTATTTAAATATATGGAAATAAATAAAAATACCTTACTTCCGCAAAATGTGGTAGATAAGTTACGAAGCGATGTTGACACGGTAATATGAATTTGCCCCAAATACGGTTCAGTAATGAATGAGTGAAGGCCGATCTTGTTTAAATATTATTTATAGTCTTTTAATATAATTATATCAAAATATAAGCCGGAAACATTACGGAAACCTTGGTTTTGACTCTGTTCCGACAATGTTATTGTTATTATTGTTTCCCAGTTTCAAAAGTTAAGTTGAAGAAAACTTAAATATGGCATGATTTTATTTAGGACCCCTATGATAAATTAGTAACGCTGGGTTTGTAGTAAAATAATAAATAATTAGTGTGGTTTAATCAAGGTATATTGTAAGTTCTGTAAACTTAACATGCATTGTAAATAAATAATAAAATGGGACAAGATAAGGGTCCAATCTGTCCAGCCGCCAGGGCTCCAGATAGTAGAACCTCCTATAACATTTCAATAAGTTCCAAATATTTATTATTTTGACCAAAAGCTGTTTTATTTAATAATGGCTACGTGACACAAGTAGAATTCTTATCTACCTGCCTTCAAAAACTACAAAGGCCTCTGCCCACTCATTTTCGCCATGAGACGTAAATACCTACTAACAGAAGTTATGGCTACCTGGTATACAATAGGTTGTGACATACGGTGTCGTGGTCCGACCTTGCTCACGCGCCGAAGGCTACGAAGCTCATCTAAGTTAATATTTGTCTTAATTGCGCTCTCCGGGTGTTGCGGTGATAAATATATAGAAGTATAAAAATAATGAGAACTAACTAACTACTTTGGTTCGGTTGAAACGAGCGGGGGAAATGAAATGAATTGAAATTGTTTATTCTGTAAATAGGATATAGTAATCACTTTGACACGAAACTTGAAAAAAATAATAAGCTAGATCGAGTCTACATTTCCAATCTGACTACCCCTGAGAAGAAATAGCGAAAAAAAATCAGGGGTCCAACCATGTAGATTAATGTCTGAAATCTCTTCTCTTCTGAGAAAAGGGCCACACAGATTTAAGTGAACCTGTTCAGTCAGTGCACGCATTTGTCAGTAATCGTGTTGCTCAACTCGGATTGATATACATCCAATACACAAATCGGGTTAAATGTCTGAACTTGTCGGTACTTGTTGAAAGACCTACACTGTCCTCCCATACCTAATAACACTGTTATTTGAAAATATTGTAAAAGCCCATTATTTTTAAAAGAGTAACCGTGGAGTTTCTTGCCGGCTCTTCTCCATAGGAAACAACCAAATGGAACCGTGCACCTAGCTTCTGACGTTTCATAAGTGCCCATGTAGGTTTATATGAAATAAAAATATTTTGAATTGAATTGAATTGAAAAAAGGTAGATGTTACCAACCTATTTAACAATAGAACTTAGGAATATAGTTGTTGTTAGATCTAGAAAGAAAGAAACAAAGAAAAAGTGTTTATTGGGATAAGGACAGGAGATCTTAATTAAACTAGACACACACTCACTAAAAATAAAAATAGAAAATATAAACGAAGTAAAAATTAAAATAAAGCGGAAAGTCCTGTGCGAAGCCAAAAGGTTCCTATCTCAGCATGATCCTGCGACATATAAAAATAAATGTCGCAGCGCTGGTATTCTGATCTACGCCCAAAAGCAAATGACCAGTCATCTTGATTTCATGATTCAATTCACCCAATAAAATGCTCTGATATAACTTCTAACTAGTCGCTACATTATTGACCATTCTTTGGATATTCACAAAATCTACAATCGATTTAATAAGAAATAAAAAAATACGATAAAACATATCAGTACATTGAAAACACAACAGTATTGCCCTAATCTGACTGGCGAGGAACTTCAACATGTTTTTATAATTTTTATTTCATAATGAAATCCTTACGTTTGCGCTGATATGCGTACCCTACATATTTCCAACAATATATACAGCTTACATATAGGCTGTGTTATTTTGTCAAACACTTGGCTATTGTGATAATTGACATTGGCGGAGGCCAACGCTTGTCCGCGCGACCTCTTCGAAACAAATTGCACAGATATATTGTTTCTTATTGAAAATACCTTGTCTTTTGTTTTTGTTTTAATTGTTTTTTAAAGTATTCATATGACCATGACGAGTAGCATGTATATGTTCTGTTCTTAGGGTTTAGAGAAGTAATTTTAGTTACAGTATATGAGAATAAAAAGGTTTCGACTTATATTACTAGGTAGTAACATATTTTATATATAAATTAAAGCCGCTTTTCGTATCTATCTGTGTGACCGCGTTGTTCTCCTAAACTTTGCAACGGATTTTGTTATTGTTTTCACCATCATTTAAAGAATTGATTTCGGAAGTTTTATGTGTTAAAGACTTACTACCTTACATATAGTAAGGAAATCTCGATGTTTGGTCAAGTCATAACCGTGCACGGCTGGGATGGGTCGCTGGTATTTAATAAATTACCTTTTACAATCCCCAATAAATACCCTACGCTAAAATACAACAATAAATAAAAATAAATGAGGGTGGGAGCGAGACAGAACACTGATTGAATCAATATTTACACACTGGAATTTTTCTTATTTCATTCATATCTAGTTACTGACTTTGATGTCCGTACGTATTTTTCGGGTGACCACTGAAAATCAGCGCTGTGCTGTGGGTCCCTCATAGCACAGAATTATGCTGAGTGGAAGCCTTCTTGTCACAGTCATGACGTGCAGCTGCCAAATAATTATGTTGTTTATATTTTTGTTATTTGTATGCACGTGTCTCTGTGACAAATAAACCTTTTTTTCTTTCTTTCTTTCATATACTTACTACAGATTCCGTTTTACAAAACAGTCACACAAAACGGAATTTTCAGTAAATCTTTACGCTATTATAAATATTGTATTAGCTAGATATTATTATGATTCCGTAGGAGACATGACGGGAAAACGTGCAAATAATATTTTAGTGTCAAACGATAGAATGGATGGCGTATCACCGCGTGTCATTGCGATAAACTCGTGGGAAACTGCCAAGAACGTTGACCGACTGTGGAAGCCAAAATGGGGAATACTCGATTGTATTAGAAGATGTGGGTGTTATGTGAATCAATTAACTAAAACAAACAGAAAATCCAGCCAAGTACGAATCGCAAAAAACGCCAAAAAAAATCATCGTTTCTTGTATGGAGATTTTTATTATTTGTTGTTGTAGCGGCAATAGAAATACACAATCTGTGAAAATTTGAAGTGCCTACCTATAAGGGCGCGTTCCCACTATGTCGTGACGATTAATTTATCGTTGCAAAATTGTAGACAAAAGTCGTGGACGACAGTTAATCGTATCGCCTATATGTGAACACCTCCATTTAAGTACACAAGCCACGACGCTTTAAACGACACGATAATCTGTCGTCACGAGATAGTGGGAACGGGGCCTTACGGTTCATGAGATACAGCCCGCTGACAGACGGACGGGCAGCGGAGGCTGGTTTCGTTTGGCACTCTTCGAGTACAGAACCCTAAAATTTAAAAGGAGTCCTTGAAGAGAGAGAGAAGTAAAGATTTTGTTTTTTTGTATAAATAAGTGGACTTCTATCCTAGTGTTTTTATTCTAAACTACGCAACGGATTTAGATGTAGTTACTCACATTTAGAGAATTTATTCCGGAAGGTTTATATACATTATACATACCTAAGTATAAAATTTACATAAAATAAAGTAATTCCTATGCTATCAAGTCGTAAACACCGTACAAAGCAAGGTACAAGAGTAGAACACAAGAAGGAAAGTACCTACACGATATCGGTGCTCAGAAGTACTTTAAGTATTTACATTAAAAATCTAGACGCCTATCTTGAGTATTTACATAAGGTCTGAATGCTGTCTGGATATCTTAGCCATCACAAAATATTTTGTTATCAGTTAAATGTATGATTTTCCGCACTTGCCGTACCAATATAAAATTTTAATAAATAGTTAACCACTTACCTATACCATAATGATGGCAATAGGCTCGCCCCCTATTACATGTGACTTAAATATAACTGACGAAATGTGGGTGTACTATGGGTACACCTCTGTCCAACCCTTAGGGGATTACAGGCGTGATGTTATGTTATGTACCATAAAGTTTACTACACACAACAGGATTTGGCAGGTCGTATGTACAATCACAAAGTTTTACGGCGAAAAAAAAATAATACAAGACTATGAAACACTATTAAAGCTCCATAATACATTTTGTTTAATTTGTGTTCATTTCTGGGCCAAGAAAGAAAAAAAAGAAAGAAAAATAGGTTTATTTGTCACAGAGACACATGCATACAAATAACAAAAATATAAACAACAGAAATATTCGGCAGCTGCACGTCATGACTGTGACAAGAAGGCTTCCACTCAGCATAATAAGCTTGCATGGGACCGTTATGACGATGACTACAAAAAAGGAATTTTTGTCCGTCAGGTACTCGTAGATTATTAAACAATTTTGGACACGTATATTTTTCTTTTTTTACGTTATCTCAAACATTACGGCGATACATTGAGTTGAAATGACATGACGTCACGAGTATTGATTTTATACTTACTTGTGACGTAGCGACCCCCACTCCCCAACTTTAATGCATTTTATCTAAGTATTTTTTTATTAATATGATAAAGCAAAAAAAAATACGTGTATTTTTTTTTATTAACTGATTGACGGACTTATAGTATATTATGCAATTAGTGAATAAAGTACGGATTTAAAGAGAGGGCCATAGATTAATCACGAGCAAGTGAAGGATTTTAACGACTGAATCACGACCGTAGGGAGTGATTCATGATGATTGAATCACGATCGTAGTGATTCAAGTGTTAGAATCCTGAGCAACGCGAGTGATTCATGGCCCTCGATATAAATCAGTTTTATTCAAGAGTTGCATACTATAATTTATACCATGACTACGAGAAAAAGAAAGATTTAAGTGAAAATAGATATTTAATGAAGAAAAAAGGAAGGTTAAATTAATTAAAATGCACATTAGAACTGGAACAATTTGTGTTCGTACACTTACAGTATTCAAAATAGCGCCAATTTACTAATGACAGCAAAGAACATAAAGCAGTTTTTATTCTAATGCTAAACTCCTTGTCGAAAATTCCACCAATGAAATCTCGAGGAGTTATTTGCACGAGGAGTTTGTATATCGAGTATTCTTTGCACAAGGAGTTTGTATCGAGTATTCTTTCGCAAGGAGGTTGTATAGCATTGAGATGGAGGTCGAATATATTGGTGTTTTCTAAATTCAAACACCAAAATAGTGATTAAAAGTGCTTTTTATTCACTGTTTTCAGTGAATAAAAAAAGCTTTTTAGAGAGGGAATGGTATAAATCGAATTTGTTTTTTTTACCCAGTCATTTTCTCTATTACCTATTATTAAGTCCAGTTATGTTTTCAGTTAGAACTAAACCAATCAAATTTAAAATTACCCACACATACATATACTCTATATTATATACTAACCTTATCAATGACTTCATAATCAAAATACGCTAAAAACACTCCATCACGATAAATAATTTAATTAACACATTTAACATTTCCTGGTTTTTCAAATTTCCACATAACCTTTGTAACTAACGCTTATCACATGACCTCTTTACCAACCTTTACCTCCTGAAACACAATGACCTAACTACCACACACCTGAAACCAAAAATATTCTCTAAAATGTGAGAACTAAAGTTGAAAATTCCTTGCCTGAAAAATGTTTTGTTTTCAATTCTTATCGTTATGTTTCTTTTTAGGCGTTTCAGCCCGTGTTTGTAAGCAATTTCAATCGTTCGTGTAATTTTATTTTTAATGAAGGCATTTCAGTTATTTTCCGTGCTTATCTCTGTAAAAGGAAACAAACTGCGTTAAATGCTTGGAGAAGGTTCAGTAATGCTCTTTTTCTTGTAGTTTAAAATTGCATAGAGTTGTTGATTAGAAACTATGTGATACTAGGTACATGTTGTTATGCTTGTGTTCTTGAGGGTAATTTTTGACCTTTGTTGTATTTTATCGTAGGGAAAATCGTTTTTTTTTTCTTTTTCCGTTGCTCGTCGTTGTTGTCGATAATTAGAGGTTTTAGAATAATAGCCTTATTTGCTCATATGTAAATATATTGTTTTCCTATAAAATATGGCTGTTTTATGCTACAAAAATACTACAAAAAAATCCTATCCACACAATATAAGACACAGATAGGACCCTCTTTGCATAACTTCAAAACAAACTATTGACATATCCACAACCTTTAAGCATAATTTAACAATAATACTCATACATGTTCCCCAGCTTACACCATAATCCCTCGACCCACAACGCTAAACTTCGTTCAAATCGATCCCGCCGTTCCCGCACAATTGGGACAGACATACACACACATTTTTAAGGCCGAACCCACACGCAGCTTCCATAAAAGCCTTCCAGTATTAAGTTGTATTTAGACGGTTTTATGTCAACTTTATAAATAAGAAAACCTTCGTAGTGTTAGGATGAATTTAGATTACTATATTAGCATTGTTTATGGTATTTGTGTACCGGACTCTATGGTGGTCCAAGTGTTCGAGATAAGATTGTCTATGCAATTTGACACTTGGATGATTTTTGATTGCGTGGGTGATGACGGCTCAATAGAGTGTAGGCTTGCTCATTGTTTGGGCTTTTATGAATGGTAAAATAGTGGAGCAGATAAGAAATCTTACTGTGTTTTTCATGTTTTTATCACAGTGGGCAGTTAAGGCTGTTTACCTTTGTTGATACCTTTATTTGTGTTTCTTGTAGTTACTGACAGCGATAATAATTTGGATGAATGCATTCAGTTCATACATAGAGTTCATAATAAATATACATTTGACGGTTATTTAGTTATTTCTTTCTGAAAATGAAAAACGCTGAAGAGTTCATATAACGAAGTAAAGCAAATCTCTAAACAATAGTATATCTTAAAATTGACAAATTACAGTAATAACAGCTATCAAGACACGTCACGACAAGTTTCCACCTTATCACGGATAAAGACACCCATTCACACGCCGCTTCTAACTTGCACCTCAACCCGGCACGAGCCACGCGTGGGGTAATTCGTGGGCGTCCGAATAAACATGTCCGTGTAACGAGTCGCTCGTAAACAGCGCCAACCTATCGCCTAACCCACCTAGTACTTGAACCCTTTGTCGCGACAGTCGCACAGATTTGCCGCACGACTTGTCGCACCGTGTGTAGCCCGGTGACGCGTGCTTGTGTATAATTGCTGTATTTAACTTTACATACGTGTTTGATGAGTAAATGGACGTGTGACGTAGGTTAATTAGTAGGATCTGTGGCAGAAAATAATGTAAATAGTTATGTGTAAGCAGATAAAATCACTAAACGAGGCTTTGCATAGTGAGTACGGGTTATATTGTTGTTATTCGTTGAGGTTTGCGGACTGGTTTCTTAGCTTCAGGTCAAAGGTTATGGATTAAACAATGACATAACAAAGGAAATCAAATATTAATCGTGGGAAAACCACGACTTTATGTACGTCCATTGCCTCTATCGGGAAAGTTTCAGGGTGGTAATATTATGTAAGTGTATACAGAAGAAATACATGCTTATGCTATGCCATGCATGCCATGCATACCTACTGTATACACTAACCAGTTAGGGCATTTGTAATATAATATACCTTAATTGAGAATCGGAAAATACTATTAGGATATAAATTAATAATTATTTTAGTGCTTTATAGTTTCCTCGAATGATATCAAAAAACTGTCATGGCCGACTAATCGCATGACGATTATTAATCGCTTCTATCCGACTCGACTTAGCATGAGCTTAACTTCGACCTCACATGGAGTAGGTAGGCTTTGTGAGGTGGGCCGAGGTGTGGTTGTCATTTCCTTTCGATTATCACCTTATGGAAACATTCCTCGGTGTAAAACGTTTTCTTTAGTGTAGGCGCGGCATTTGTAGGGTTTAGAGTTCAGCTGTGAGTTGTAACCTGACTCCTTCCAAGAGAAGAGTAAGAAGATAGTTGCGTTGCGTAACGCCTAATTTGTAAATGTTATAATAAATAATAATAATAATTCTTTATTCAAGCAACAAGGACTCAATGTGTTAGTAAACTTAAGAACTATGTTAGTTTATTTAACTTTTATTTACAATTATTTCATCCCATGGGAGATGGCACTGCAGTGATAGATGTACATGCAATCGAGCCTGCTAGAGATCATTTTCAGGATATTGTTGGAGCTGGCCCGTACTCTGCGCACCAGGGATGCACACCTCATTCGCATTGTTGCGTCAAAGCAATTTATACGTTATGTTATCAATCTGTTTTTTTATTTCATTATTTAGAATGAAATGTTTGTTATTAATATTGTTACGTCGTGACCAAAAAAGATTGAATAACTTTAATTGTTAATATCCTTTTTGGCGTTGTAATATTACGTCAAACCATAAATGCTGCGTGTTGTGTTAGTTGTTGCACTTATAAACGTAACTTATACTAATAGGGAAGTAATTTTAAATATTTTGTGTAAACAATTGTTGGGTAACCCACTAAATAAATAGATATTCGTCGATATGATAGGCTGAGGTGTTAATACACCAAAATTGTCCCATCTAATATGCTAGTTAAATAGATGGGCGAGTCATTTTACCCACTAACCGAGCGCAGACGCAGGCTCTGGACTGCAGCTGAGAATGCCTTAATAACACTGCCTTATCTTGGAATGAAGTCCAAGACCCCACGTTTGTCAAGCAGTTACACTCACGAGGCATTCTGAAGAAGATAAATAAACTTTATTACTCTCAACCAACGGCGATCATAATCCGAGTCAACACTCAGAACAAACTCTGTAAAAACTTGTCATTTTGTGCTAATCATCATAAAATAAACACTAATAATGTAGGTGTAAATATTTTCCTCAAAGGTGATCACGACCGACCTTCATAGTGACTGATAAATGAGGCATTACCCATTAAAACGATTGATAAGGCCGCTTTCAGAGATTTTTATTAAAAAATGAGGTTATTTTTGCAATGAATTCTGATAATGTTTATTATGGATCTTGAGTACGCAAAAAGAGGGAAGAACTGTTGAACATTGACAAATGCGCTGTTCGTGTGGCGAATACGTACGGGGCAAATAAAGTAAAATTCAAAATTCATTTATTCAAACTAGGCTGAGAATCAGCACTTTTCGAACGTCAAAATTACATAAGACAGTCCCCCAAAACGCCCACCCTTCACCACTTCCTAGTGCTTTAGCTGGGAAGAAGAAGTGGCGCAACAAACTCCCCAGCAGCACAGCAGTCTGTTCAGTTAGAAAAAAATGATTCTATATAATAGTATGCAAAATGATTAACATTACGCAACACAAAACATAATTAAAATTATAAAATTAATAGCCATATGACAGCTAGCACACGCCAATATACCAACCAGTATGAAACGGGATACAGTACACACTTAGAATAAGTTATAGATGTCACCTGGAATAATTACTATTAACGCTATCATCAATGACAAAACTGCCTCCTTTATGGTTTATAATTATCTCTTCTCCAAGCGTGTCGAAGGCAATCGAAATCGAGTCAGCACATAATTTGGCTACGAGTTGACGCCTTCGGTAGCGTCCATCAGTACCTGTAACGTGCAGAAAACAGGACACGTAAGACAGGATATCTAATTGATGAAGGTATAAAAAGAATACGATATGGTTGATGGCTTCATTGCTATACCAATGAAGCAATCAACACAAATACCAATTACCAATCACTATGCACTTATAACCTTATCTTCCAACAACCACCCAGACAGACTACCCTCCGTACTTATAACCTATTGATATAATCTTTACTACAACATTAAATATAAGCATAAAATTAAACGGGTCGGGCCAGTCGTAATGGCCAGTACAGACGACCCGACCGGGTTAAGGCCGCATACACACGCCACGAGTAGCATCACCATTGACATATTTTACTGCGTTACATAATAGCGAGGTGCATCGCAAGCGCATCCGCAGTTGTGTGTGATGAGTGAGGTATAAGCGATTGGCTTAGCGTATTAAATAAATCAACCATTTTTCAGACTATCTAAAGTACATACATCTTTTATGGGGTACTGTGTTAAATGTTACAACAGAATACCTTGTGAGATATTAGAATTAATTGAAAGAAAATTTAAAACTCATATAAAAAATACACTTTGCAAACAAGCATATTACAAATTAGAGGATTATATCCAAGATAAAAATGCTTGGAAACATGCTGGTCCTGCTCCATAGGACAATTTTGAATCAAGACAAAATCTAACTGGTTGCTAATTTAATTGTATAATATTTTGATGTGTTTACTTGAACTCACACACTGACTTATTAGTACCTATTACTTGTAAAAATGTTAGGAATATCGTATAATTTTACAATGTTTGTAAATATTGTGAGCACCATGCTTAACTTATCTGTCATTTCTTAATCTTTCATTATTTTTACCTAACGTGGTATAGTAATTTTATTCTAGGTGCATCGTCTTCACATATAATTATATAATTGATGTATACAAGATATTGTGAAAACATTTTAAAAGAGTAACGGTGGAGTTTCTTGCCCATTCTTCTCCATACGAAAACTACCTTTTGGAAGGGGCGCCTATAATTAATTATTATTTTTCTGTAAATGTTGACGTTCAAAAGTGCCTTTTTTGTGCCTAATTGAAATAAATTATTTGACTTTGTATTGAAGAAACGGAGAAAAAGGTGCCCTGAAAAGAATGGAAGAGAAACCGGTTACTGTGGGTGCAGTAAAAAGTGCATATAGCATAAGAGCATAATCAGCCTATAATGTGCCCACTGCTGGGACAGAGGCCTCGTCTCTTCAAGACGGAGTGGGCTATAATCTACCACGCGGGCCCAGTGCGGGTTGGTAGTTGTCACACGTCTTTGAATTTTTGGTTCTAGGACATGCCGGTTTCCTCACGATGTTTTCGTTCACCGTTTTGAGAGCAGTGGTGATGTAATTATTTAAACAAAGTAAAGCGCCTGCCTGGGTTCGAGCCCGAGTCCTACAACTCGTAGGTCGGGGCCACCATTGGTCTAAAAAGTGTCACTAATGAAATAGATCGATCATCATCACAGTGCGACTGCTAAACATAATATAATAACATATCATATAATAATCTTTATTACATAAGAAGTGGTTAAAAATTGTGTGAAGAACACCCTTGTGGTAAATGGTTAACCAGTGTTATAAGAGGCAGTACCCTCTCCCAGGAGGAAATACAATTGAATGATACTGTCAAAGAATAGGTATGAAGGTAATGAATAACTTAGTGCCACATAAAAATTTCAGTCTTGGCTTTGGAAAAACCTCCAAAGATTTTCCGAATCTTTCTTTTTTTTCTCTACCAATATTTTTATCACTAAGTCGACCCACAGCTGCAAACGATATGGTTGACTCTTGACTCATAATATCAATCATACATAACTTCAAATGGCTAACCGTCGAATAATCTTTCCATTTTCAACTTTGAACTTAACTCGGCCTGCCTAGAAATAAGATTAAGATAAAAACAAACTAAAACTACCAGCCATTGCGGCAATACCTAGCACATTACTAACACATAGGAACTTGCTCTAGGTGTGGTTCAACAGTTCAACTATGCAGGCTTTGAACCCGTGACCTTTTGATCCAATCAACACTAGCCCAGTTTCGCTACAAGTACACAAAGTACTAAGTGTACGTTGATACACGTCAACATGCAAATCTGTGACGTCGGTTGTCATACCTCGCGATAAACGATAATCTGTGGTAAGAATGGTGGAAGCGACAGCGAAAAAAACGTTACATTTTGTAATTAAATATGAACTTTGAAGATGATCGTCTTCCGCGTCGGTTTAATTGATGTTACGTGGTCGATGTACTTGGTCCGAGGGCTAGGCGTTATAATAGTATTTCGCAAGTACGATTCATTGTTCGAAAATCTTCAATCACAGAAATTACAGTTACTGTAACTTTTACAGTAGCGGTAACTTGACCGCTCGCGTAGTATAAAGTCCATGACATAAATTTATGTAAAGTAGAGAACGTGCCACAGTTTTCACCATATGTCGCGTGGAATCAACGCCTCATTTAGGACCATAAAGAACTTCCTTTATAGCATAGCAGCTAAGCGGCTTAAGCTAAGCTAGTTACTAATTCTAATGCTAAATACATCGTTCATGCGTGGAATACATAAGCTATATTTTAGACATACTACAACCTCTTTAAAAACGTTCTTCACTGTTATTTGCTTCTGTAAGTCCTTACCCGCTATCCGCTCGTGCCGCATACCACACTCACCCGCCGACCTTCGCCCGCACTTCGGGTCGTCGGGTCGAGCATTTTCCTCCCGCGCGTATCAATAAAACCTATACCAGTATACCAGTTATGGTTCACGGACATTCGTGATACCATGTTCAGGAGGCCCTGTTTAACACGACGGGTCTGCGAACGTCACGTTTTTAGCATTGTGCGTAGTTACTAGTTAGTAGGTAATCGATATCATTAACGCTTTGTGTTTAATGTTGGCATGGCGATACCTTTAAACAGCTGTCAGTTAAACACGACGACTAACTTTGTTGCCTACCGCTGTCACGTAAATAGAAGGAGGCCTCCTTACGTGGGTCCCTATTTACGTAAATAGGGACCCACGTAAGGAGGGACTTTAACTTGGATAGTTAAGCGCAGGCCACACTCGGAATGAAACGAAACGAAGCTAAGTTCGTTTAGCTTTCTTCCGTGTCTTTTCATACCTCGGTTCACGCCGTGTACTATGAACGGAAGTTTGTGAAAAGACGCGGAGGAAAGCTAAACGAACTTAACTTCGTTTCGCTTCATTCTCAGTGTGATCTGCGCTTTAATTTTGCTTACGCGGCTTTTGGTTATTTCTACCTGATTCCTTAGAATTCCGCGATGGCAATTAGGTACTTAATGGCGTTTTCGAGAGACCGCAGAATGAGGTTATTTCATGTACACAAAGACAAAAAGAACTGTAAAAATATTGCGGAATCAAGATTAGCATGATTTTGTGTTGCATCTTAAATCGAAAACCTTTACATCTGATATCCGATAGTGATGACCATACTAATCGTAGTAAAAAGATACCTAAAGCATATACCCAGCCAAAATGTCACAGGCCATCATAACAGCACCAAACAGGAAACATCCCAGCGCTGATTTGCTGGATTCATTTTCTCCTCTACCGATCGTTATTTCTCCTGAGAAAGTTTATTCTGTTTATATGTATGTATATATCTATGTATTTATACTTGTATTTTATAGTTATTTTCATATTATCAATCCCTTATGTTGCACCTGCCTGTTTTGTCTCTGCATCACCCTAAGGTTGACTGGAGTAGAAAATGCCTCAGGCATTAAGTTTGCCTTTGTACGGAGTTTTTTTACTTGTGCATAAAGTATTAATAAATAAATATCATGCAGTTTTCATATTAGTTATTGATCGTATCTCAATCTTACATTAAATCGTTTCAAATATTTTATTCTACAAATAAAACAATTATTTTGTTGCCTACTGTAACAAGTACTAACCGTTTCAGTATAAAAGTCCTTGTAAAAACCATTTCACGAGAGGTCACAGGAAAATGTAGGGCATTGTCCTTTGTAGCGGCTCCTATAAATACGATGTAGCTTATCATCTGGTAGTAAATAGCCCATCATGGACGTTTGTTAGTGGTTTCATGTTGAATTAGACATTGTACAGGTTGGTACAGTAAATCAATAAAGAAAATAATGGTATTTAATCCTATACTATTAAATGAGCAATATTTGTATACATAAATATATTTGTAAACACGTTCACGAAAACGGCTCTAACGATTTCGATTCAAAGTTGCAATATAGGGGTACAAGGGCGAAAAATCGATCTAGCTAGGTATCTGGGAAAATTCGTTTTCTCCGTATTTTCACCCGAGCAGAACTGGGTCGCCCAAAGTTTAGAACAAGATGGCTACCTTAGAATAATGACATGGCAGCATCAGCATCATACAAGATATTGTGAAAACATTTTAAAAGAGTAACGGTGGAGTTTCTTGCCCATTCTTCTCCATACGAAAACTACCTTTTGGAAGGGGCAACTAGAATCAATTATTATTTTTCTGTAAATGTTGACGTTCAAAAGTGCTTTTTTTGTGCCTAATTGAAATAAATTATTTGACTTTGACTTTGACTTTGCATGGAATTAGTATGAACTATCCTATACTATTAAATGAGCATTTCCTAGTTTCACCAGAGTAGAGGTCCACCGCCCAGATACTTGAATTTATTGACTGAAAAGACGAAAATATTACCGAACTGATACGTTTGGTATTCACTTATTGCATACAGGGTCTAATTAAATTAGCAAAAACGTGACAGACGTGACATCATTTATGTATATTTAGTTTTATCGTGTTTAGATGTCATCACGTCTGTGGAGTTTCGCTAGCTAATTTAATTTGATCCCATATATTTTTAATTAAATTTAAATTCAAAATATTTTATTTCACATAAACGTACATGGGCACTTATGAAACGTCAGAAGCTAGGTGCACAGTTCCAATTGGTCGTTTCCTATGGAAAAGAGCCGGCAAGAAACTGCACGGTTACTCTTTTGCAAAATGATTGGCTTTTACAATATTTTTAAATAACAGTGTTAATAGGTATGGGAGGACAGTGTGTGTCTTTCAACAAGTACCAGGTACTTAACAAAATAGAAAATGGTCAACAAATCTACAGTCCACTAGACTGATTTCAGAATCATATGACATGACTCATCTCTTATTAGGTCATAGCGTCATAAGTTTGGCCCTGATGCAATGATGAGGTCATCGGCGGAAAACCTGGGTAACCAAATTGAGAATTCGCAATTAAAAAATAACCTCTATTTGCCCTACTGCATGTCAGTTTTTGAAGCTTATAAGGCATGAACTTGTTATATATTTCATCCTAAGCATAAATCTAATCTCCCATCTTTATAGGAACCAGTAAATACCCATAGTTTGCAAACGGAACACTAAACTTCTGTTTAACTTTGTTCACGGTGGTTACCGCACGGCGCAACACAGTGCAAGGTTGCAACACTCATGTTCGACACGTAATGCTTCTACATAGTTTCAGTTCATTGTTTATGTTATACTATTGTGTACTTGTTTGTGTACTTACTTGTGTTATCGATAAGATCAACGCATATCAGTGAGCAAAGAAAATTATAGAAGGATTCGCTAATCATATTGTTATTATCAGTATCGTTGTCATCTAAGGGTAATGTTTGTTGTGCGCCTCATTTCTAATTTTCTATCAATCCGTTAAAATAATATTCATGTCCACAGTTACACTAAAAAATTATTGATCTTACACTCAAACTCAAACTCAAAGCATTTATTTCAAATAAACCAATTACAGGCACTTTTGAATTGTCAAGGGGTCGGTCAGTCAGAAATATGAAGCTAGTCGCCCATTCCAAAGCGTAGTAGGTACCTATGGAGAAGAACGGGCAAGAAACTCCACGGACACTCTTTGAAATCATATATTAGATACAAAAATATTGGTAACATCATTCATTTTGAAATTATACATATTATGAGAACAATGTAGAAAGTCGAGCACGTTAAAAGTGTCCGTAATAAAAAGATAAAACCAAAGAACCATTCAAAAATTTAAAATAAATTAATAAGGGTTAAAAGCCATGACCAGTCCTAACTGACGGCGCCCCTTCACGATAATGACGCATGGATCAGCACCATTCAGCTCAACCATTTTGAAGGGAGCTAAATGATCCAACACAGGCGCCACCGCCAGCGAGACATTAGATTGAGCATGACATACTCTCAGCCGCCAGGGCACATTCAAGTCAATGAAAGTCTTACACTTGCTACTTATATAAGCAATCAATCTGCCTAGTCTATTCCCAACTATGTTGGGGTCGGCTTCCAGTCTAACCGGATGCGGTAATAAATATTTTTTCAAATCCGACTGGGAGTTTCGGAGATTACCTCCTACATACAAACCTAGAAAAAAAACTAATTTTACCTCTCTATAATATTTTCAGTATAGATTGTAGTTGACTTACATCCCCTATTCATGCACACTGTTTCTCAAAATGTAGGTTATAATATACGGTAGTTTGAGAAGCAGGATTTAAAAAAAAATTGTACAGATTTTACCAACAACCCTAATTAACTGTATAACTCTCTACCCACTGATTGTTGCTGTAACTATCTGTAATTTTTTATGAATAAACATATTATTATTATCCATGACTACACACATTTAAAATGATCGCGACTGTTAAATTTTACTGTAAAACAGTTTTAGCTTCACTGTATTTATTTTGTGTAGGTCGGTTTAGTTACTTGAACGTTATAGAACTTCTGTAACACCATTTACAGTGACGTGTTACCGGTCGCCGCCCGTTGCAAGGTCGCAACACTCATGTTTGACACGTAATGCATCTAGTTTCTGAGCATTGTTTGTACATAAGCATGTTATATTATGTACAAATGTGTGTGAAAATGTTTTTATAATAACATACCTGTGTTTTTCAGGTAAGGACGCATATTATTGTTTTTAAACTATTTTTGTAATAGCTGTTAATAGTCTGCTTTGATTTCGATATTTTTTTTTTGCTTATTGTCATGCATTTCATAAATGTAAACCTTTTGTTGCGACAGCTCTTATTTTACCTAGTCGATAAGTTATTACAATTTTATTCTTTATGTTCTCTACACTTTTACTTGTACTTTAATGCGTACTTAATTAATCCAGTAGAGAACGTCCAGAGACAACCTCTTAACAACAGCCAATTGCAGGTTGACCTTATCAACACTAAATAAAAATAACTGAGGTGGATACTTCATAATGACAAACGGAAGTTCAATATCTCTCATGTTTACCATTTAAAAAAATACTTCGTTTTCCTAAAGGAACAAAAAAATACCAACAGTAATTACATTTTTTTTTACCACAGTCGGAAAACTCCGCTGACGTCGGAAAACACAGTTGACTCAAAAGTTCAAAACCAACTTTTGACCAAAACCATATCACATAACGGCAATAAAGCAACGCAACAATGACGATAAACAACCCACTTTCGAGGAGCTGGTGCCCCCAGGACCCTTGGAGCTACACAATACGTTACTCTGATAGAGTATTGCCGTCGCCATGGCCTCACGCACCCCGGTCTGACCTAGAGGTCTGCGAAGGTGATATGATGCAATAAACTTGTGTTGATTTAATTGAAGGAGTACGGGATTACTTGGATTTTGGTTGGAATGCATAGTAGGGAACTGTTGTAGGCACGTCCCTATTTCATATTAATTTGTATTCTTACTGGGGAGTTTGTGGCGCCAGTTCTTCTTTCCAGTTAAAGCACTAGGAAGTGGTGAAGGGTTTTATAATTTTTGACGTTAAAAAGGTGTTGATTTTCAGCCTAACTTGAATAAACGACTTGTAATTTGATTGTGAAGTCTTCCATTTCCAAAGAATTTGCGATTTTTCTGCTTAATTGTGGAACAAATTGGACCACCCAAAATATATGTCGTATCAGTTTTATCTTAAAGCCTCTAGCTGTCTAGGTGACCAATTCTTTCGTCACGATGGTACATCGAAACGGCTATCCTCAGAGCCACGACCAATGGCTCTTTTTAGAGCAAAATTACAAAAACGACGACTCTATGGGTTGGGTACCAATAACCGGCTCTTCAAGTCCGCCCTCATTATCACCTCAAACAGTAAAAGCCTCAAGCAGCAAAGTCGATGCGAAAAGAAAACTAAGTATTATCCTATCAAATTAATTAACAAAGCCCATCTTTTATCGTAAAGCACTAACTTATGGAAATATATTTTAATTGTTTCTTAATAAAACATAACAAATTCCATTCACTACTTAAACTGATGAAGTGCTTCCTCTGCTCTTAGCTTATGCTATGAACCTGGGGCGTGACCCATAGGTCTGTGAAGTCAATGTGATGCAATGAACAAGAGTTAATTGATCACATGTATTAATTCTAACGGGTAATTATTGTCATTGGAATGCGCATGGGGCATCTTTCATCGGCCAACCGAGTGCAAGTGGTTATGGAGTAATCCAGGAAAGTTTTGATGATCGAATCCTAACTAATATTATAAATGTGTTGTAGTTTGTTTGTTAAACAAACAGATTTGGATGAAATTTGGCATATAGGTAGACCATGACTTGGGTGAGGACAGAATACTTTTTATCCCCGCGATTTCACCTTATTTTCCCTTTAACTATTTGACAAACAGTGCCAAACGATTTTAAACCATGAGCGGTTATGGTACAATTCCAGGTGCCATGATTGCTTGGACAATCATCTACGTTAATAGATAGAATGCTTTCGTCTTTTGTACAGGTTTATACCCAAGTTGTCTTTATAAGCGGAGTCCCTTAAGAAGTATCCTAAATTGGAGGTTAATTCCAAACTGAACCCAACAATACGTTAATCTGATGAAGTGTTTCCGTCGCGGTGCCCTCAGCGCCACCTGACTCCCGACCTCAGGGTCTGCGAAGCTGATATGGCGCAATAAACATGTATGCGTTAATTTCTGGCTGCTATTACAATGTAGATTTTGTTAGACGGGAATGTGATACCGTATCCTTTGTAATTGGTGATGTGAGATATTTCTTTATTAGACCAGTGTTATTCTGTTAAAGTTAAACAATACTTGTTTGTGAGTTCAAGTTTGGTTTACAAAATGGACTTATTGAGTAAACATTAAACAATTTGAGTACTTTGTTAGAGGAATACCTAGGCCCCAGATACGAGCGATAAATGTCTACCAAAGAAGATTTTATTTTATATTTTTTTCCTGTTGACAGCGATGCTGTCGATTTTTTTGATGCTGATTCTTTTTTTATATTCATGTACATATTATTATTATTATTTTAAGTTTGTTAGCTTATATATTAAGTAAATATTATATTAAGTTGTATTTAAAAAAATCTGTAATAAAAAAACGTTGAAGTGAATTTGTGATTAAGTCATTATGTGATAGAATTATGAAAACGACTAGATTTTATTCAACCACTCTCTCTATTTTAGTTTTTTCAATAGTATTAGTTAAGTTAGTATATCATTTTGCTATTTTTATTAATTAATTAGTTATAAGTTGTTAGGGGCACATAACAACTTATAAATATTAAAGACCACTCTACCCAAGTTTAAATATCAAAAATGGTTTCAAAACGTTTTATTTATGTTCAAGAAACGCAATGGTCGGTTTTTCCGTGAGGTTTTCGTAACCATAACATTGTTTCGAACGAGAAATCTGAACTGAGCCAAAAGTGTCGCGTTTGCATGATAAAGGCAGCCGATTCACAATGGCGCCGCTAAAATGATGCACTGGGAATATCAAGTATGATATTACTATATTTTTTAAAGTAAAAACTACCTTCATGCTGAATACTGATGATAACTCACACAAACAATAATAAGAATTCCATGTCCTTTTGAGCTTTATGTATGCCTATTCAACGTCCTTTTTTTACGCTTATCAGCCGGAATGAAAAGTACCTAGTGGCCAAATGCTGTTACCAAGTCAGCCATCATTAACCAGCGAAGCAAAGTAAAGCAACATTTTACCGCTCACAGACTGCCGTGCGTCAAGTGTTCTTATTCATTGCGAAGGCTTTGTCTGTATGCTAATAGTGGATGGCCGGTCACCGCCGCGACCTGTCAGGATCGAAGGTCGAATGTAGGACGGAACGCGCCGACGATTCGCGGAGGATTGTCGTTCGAACGTGATACTATGTGCAAGGGAATTTGAGCCTTATTGACTAGGGAAAAGTTGGGTAGGCAATAGAGTTGTGTAATGATTATGTGCCTGAATGTATAAACGAATCCATTTTAGAAGATTTGAAAACTATTACTTAGATTTTCCACAAAAGGATTTGTGTAATCGTTAGACGAGTCATAGAACACATTATTATGAATATTAATACCTACAGTTGTGTCAGTTTAGTGTTATTATAAAAAGGCTGTACTAAAAATTAGGTGAGTAGATGAAAAGAAAACAAAATGTCTGCCTTGCCAAAAAACTTACTAAATAGTAAAAAACAAGTTGTATTAGTTAATCTGTTTATAGAAAACGAAAGGTCACTCATTTATTCGCTGACTAAACAGATAAATAAAATTATCATTGCTGTCGGAAGACCGTTCTGTGGAACACTTTTTAATCTAAGATGTCTGTTATGGCATTTCAAATTGGAACAAAGAAACTCACATCGATCCTCATAAATCCTGAAAACTTTACACTCCTTTTTTGGGAAATCGTGTAAAAATAATCTATATAGAGTGAAGTCCTTTACCTCCTTTGCCCGTCGGTGAGACGGTCATCATCCTTTTGCCTCTTTTGAACCTTGAGGTTCAAAAGTAAATACTTCTATAGCTCTATTGTTAAACTGTCAGAGGGACAGTTTTAATACTTATTAATGTTAATAATAACATCATCGACACTCCATTCACCATGAAACTTGAAAACAATAAAACTGAAGTGTTTTCATGTCTAACCTACATAGCGTTGTGAGGAACAAAAGGCACCGGCCGGCATCGAACCTTGGCCCGACCTCCGCGCATCCTCGCTCCACATCACCATTGTTCGTTCCGGTTGTGTGTGGGTGAAGATTCTTGATAATAATTAATAATTCATAATTAATAGCATCCTCACTTTAGGTTAAGTAATGTTTTCCTTTAAATGGTTTATGGTGAGGTTTTAACCTGTTTACGTGTAATGAGGAGTAATTTACACGATGATACTGAGATAGATTATAAAAAACTTAATTAATTAACTAATCAATTAACTTAACGTAGTTCAGTTAAATAGAGCAGACACTTACATCAATCACGTAATATAGCACTTTGATTGTGGCCAAAGTGTAAAATTAAGTGGTTGTTTTGACAGTCATCATCTATAAAACGTAAAATGTGCAGTTGGGACCTGTTGTAGACACATTAACCATATAGAGGTATGAGGAACAGGTACAATTCACTTATTCTCCATAGAATAGGGACGATCCTCCGACCAGACGGGTGTCGTGTCTGGTGGGCAACTGCCCGACGATTGATGTCGGAAAGTTATATATATGCCGATCGCGCTGAAAACTCTGCTTGCGCGCTGCAGGATTTGTGTGACGTCAGGTCTTTGATGCGTAGTTTGCTTGTGGCGTTGTAGATGCCACCACACCTTTGATTTATGAACCTTTTGTCAATGTCAATACACCTCGTTCTCGTAGCTAGCTACCCCAGAAAGCAGTTCCCTGACAGGTATATGAAAATGTTTTACGTATTTATACTATTTTTTTTATATTTAGGTATAAAGACACAAATACGGGAACTTATTGGTTGTTCTCAAGTTACACTCGGGATAAAGCCGCGGGAGAACAAGGTTATGATGAGTAACACACGTGGGAAACGCAGTGTATTGCATGTGACGCGAAAAAAGAAAATAAAAAAGAAAGAATTAAAAAAAGAAAGAAAAAAATGTATTTGACTCAGGTTACAATATTCAAACAAAAACAAAAAAAAAAATGTTTTTTTTTATAATTACTTAGAATAGTACTGTGTGCCTTACGGCTGTGCATTTTTGAGTCTGTGTTAAATATGGATTTGTTGTTTTGTATGGATTTATTAATCTGAATTAAATGAATTTTATTTTATTTATTTTTATATACCCATCTGATAAGCTTATCTATATTTTTACACAACTAACACTTTTGGCTGCAGACCTATTCTATTTTTTAAGAGGGTATTAAATCATTTATAAATAATTTTGTGGTAAGGAAACATGGATAAGTCTGAAGCCGCCAACCCGTTTTGAGCAAGGGTGGTGGTCAATGCTCGTGCCTTCTCTGTATGAGAAGAGGCCTTTGCCCTGCAGTGGGACAGTAACAGACTGGTATTATTATGATACAACTATTAAATGGGCAATATTTGTAGATATATATATATATAATATAAGTAATCACGTTCTCGAAAACGGCTCTAACGATTTCGATGAAAGTTGCAATATAGGGGTTTACGGGGGCGAAAATTCGATCTAGGTAGGTCTCACAAGTGGGAAAAATCGTTTCACAGCCTTGGGAATGTGATACAACGTCGGTATACCTGGACGATATGTTTATCTATTTTCACCCGAGCAGAGCTCGGTCGAGATGGTACTTATAATTATTTGTGAAAATCACGCAACATTTTATAGAATTTTGTTTAACAAGACACAATATTTTTACTAACATAACGACTTAGGTACATTACCTACTCGAATCAATTTTACACATTAAATAGACATGAAATCATATGACGGACTAAATACTGTTCCAATATCGACCGCCTAGAAAAAGAAAATGGTTTTCACTCCCCGTCTGTCCCTGCTAAACAGGCTCTTACTAAACAATATCCAGCCACAACTGTCTAACGGTCCTCTAATGAAATATAATAACTTCTTCTTCATAATGACTATCTATGCGAAATCTCGAGGTCAACGTATAATATTATAACTATGACATACACACCTTTACCCCGATAATTGTGTACGACCGTGTCTTAGATCGGCACCCGCATCGTTGCGGCACTGAATAAGTAACAAATGAAGTGCTAACTGCATCATTGGTTATACATGTAAGTACTTAAATATATAAGGCATCTGCTGTTTCAATTTGTTAATGTATAGGTATGTAGGTGTTTAAACATCTTTTAAATTAGCTACCATGTTGGTAGCTAATTTAAAAGATGTTTAAACACCAGACCAACAGATCTCACTTCGGAAGATTACAAGAACAATGTTTGTTTTTGTTCTATGTATCGGTCTTTTCCATTCAATGTAATCGGTTCATGTTAACATGGACATTGAAAAAAAAATTTCCCATTAAAAGACCACCAACGACAAGCATCGTGTCCGCAGCTTCCGTTGTCGGCTGTCACCAACAAATGCAGTGTTCGTGCATAATGTCTAGCGCACACGTTTGTCGCATTAGCATTCCGTTTGTTCTCTCCTCCTTGTCTGCTAATTTAAATAAACTAAGAATATATTATATTATGACAGTGAACAAGCTATTAGCGGGATGCGTCTGTCTGTACACCTGTTTGACCTAGCACCTTGTAATTCTATTGATATAAGAAAACAGCAGGTGTAGCCACTGAGAATAAAATATTTAGCTAACCCACTTGTAAGCAAGTACTTGAGTTGTAAAAGTTGTGTAGGTACATAATTCTCTAAAATACTGTAAAGACAATGTGCCTTGAATATATTTTCTTAAACCATCTGCATCATCAGCCTCTATGAGAGGGAGCGGACCATAATCCACCACATGAGCCCAGTGAGTTGGTGGATGTCATATATTATCTTCGAATTTTTTGTTCTAGGACATGTCGGTTTACTCACGATGTTTTCCTTCACTGTTTTGAGAGCAGTGCACAGTGGTGAGAAATAAAATACAAAAATGAAGTAACTGCCTGGGTTCGAACTCACGACCTAGAACTCGTAAGTCGGCGCCGATACCACTGGGCCACCGCTGCTGAAATCATCTGCGATCTTAATAAATCAAAACATTTATCTAACACACATAAAAACAGCAATTACATTAATGTCTGACCTCCCAAATGATCATGTTATACCATGGATTGACTTGTTAAACCATGTCTTAATTATCACTGTGAAACATACCAAGAGATCGCATTGTTGGTGTCATAAGTTATCTAATAAAAGTTCTATTGCGTGCGCAGAGAAATCATTATAGATTTTACGCCTATCAAAATAATTTTAAAGATTTTTTAAGGGGAAGTTCGACCACGGAATTAAAGGTACCATAGATTAACAAGAATACTTACTTAATATTATTTAAGTAAGATATACTTAGGCTAGTTTATGTGAAAAACGAAATAACTTTTTGAACGTATTTTTTTGTTATTTGAATTAGGCGTACGATTATCTTCGGAATACACTATCCACACTCCTTACACTAGCCAATTCTAATTCCCCAAACTAACTGCTCTGAGGCGGTCCCCTTAGAAATATGAACTACAAAAATAATTCTTAAAGTGATTAATGACAAAAATAAAAATTGCAACACAGAATTACAGCTCAAGTTTCTTTTTTGTTTGTTGCAAGACAAATGCAACACCACCTTAACGAAAATGAACAATGAATACTTTCTTCAAATTAATGATAGACTACAGATATCATTATTAATTGGGTTAAGAAATATGATTAAAGGCCGAGCGGTCATTTTGTACTATAACCAGCATCAATCACCGTAATGACAGCTGTTTTGTTCGGTCAATGTGCGTAACGTAAGCGGATATTACTGAGAATACTTAATTAGGCGTAATGGGGTATAATAAAATGGTTATTTTGATTCATGATGCCTTAGAGCCATGTTGCTGTCTGATTGATGTAAGATTTTTTCTCTGGTGGTGATTGTTAGGAAATTATCATTATTCAAAAGAGAAAACTATTTAGAGATAAATTAGGTTTTAAATGGTCGTTTTATCTAAAGCCTTAAAGTTTTAAAAATGGATGGATTTCTTGAAAAATAATACGGCTAGAAAGGGGGTGAATACTGAGATGAAGGCTTATGTCTGTATGGAAGATGACTGTCTTTTTCCAAAGCTAAGGTCAGTTTTTTTCCCAAGCCTGTTTTAATTATTAAGTGTCTAAACTAATCTACTTAAAAGAACTAAGGGATCAATAATTTGAGTATAATTTGTTATGAGTAGTTTCTATATACTTTTAATTTTCAATTGAGCAGCTTAGAGTAGAACCCATAACTAACCTTGCATATGCAAGAAAGACCTACATGTAACATAACTAAACACGTAGATGGTGACTGCACCGCTCAACAGATGCACACAACTTTCAACGCTGAATAAATTAAGGAAACTGTATATTAATTATTCATTAACTCGATAGTTATGTTCTTCCGTAGCAATTTTAATATTCCATTAATAGATACTTCTACAATATACATCACCACTTATCTTGAATTTGCATTAAATTCCAAGAAATAAACCTAAGGAAAATTTAAAATCCTTTCTGGAAAAATACACCAATAATATTTACGAACAGGTTGGCAAGAAAAATCAGCTCTAATAGCTGATTTAGAGTACCTTTACGATGTTTTTGTAGACATTAAAAAAATCAGTAACAAAGTAGGTACAAATTTATTTGGTCAGCTTGATTATACAATTGGTTAGCACCCCGAGACTGAGCACCCTGACCAAAAAAAGGGTTAGGTTAGAACTGTGACCAACCACGCTGGAGCTGACCGAGCGAAGCGAGCGGTGCCACGGTAGCGGTCGGCGAGCGCAACATCGATATTGCTCACAGTAATTAGGATAGACATGCCCAATATGACCAATATTTGCTGACCAATTTTTACTCTTGCTGGCCACTAGAGTATCTCAATTAGCTATATTTGCTCACAGAAAACATTTTGAAGCTGACCAAAACCTCAAAATTAAGTTGACCATTGAAATCATAGCCATATTTAAGTGTCGTGCACCTGCCCGTGATTTTTTTTTTAAATCTGGCCTATCTAGGCAAGTGCCTGATAACAAGTTCAATCAATTTACAAGATCTTCACTTCTTGGCTCATGCCACTACCTGTTATATCTGGTCGACTGATACTGGTAATCGGTTTGACAAACAGTTCAATGGTAAGCTGGTTGTCTTCCTTGTACCTATAACCCCTCGAACTACGATAGGGTGGTCCAGTCCTATTCTCTTCAACCAGGAAACAACTCTGTTTAAACAAATATTCTGTTAACAATATTGAGTAAGACTAGGTCAGGGATGCTACACATAATGTAATTTTACAGCACGAATAATTTCTGGTCTCTTTTCCGGAAACTGGCTAAGCTAAAGAGGCTTGTTTTTCTTAAGGAAACAAGTTTCATTTTGTTTTCTCTGGTAAAGTTATTCAAAATAGACTTATAAATTAGATTTTACTTATTAACTGGGTTGTTTTAAACGTCGATATAAAAGCAGACTGAGACAGTTTCCCTGAAAATGACAGTAGGTACTGCTTAGACTGGCTCTTCACACGAAGACTTGTTTGAATTAGCACTCCATTGCCTTATTATTTTCTACTAATATTATTTGAAAACCCTTGCCGTAAACATAGTACAACAATATCAGCATGTCCGCTGACGCCATAACTGTTGACCACCCCTAACATCTCGTTAGTCCATCAGACACGTGCGGAGTAGATCGCGACCACCTGCGGTCTGACCCGCTTTGATATCTGCCGGTATTACCTTCGACCCGACCATTAATCTCGATCTGCTTAATGAATTGCTCGCCGACTATGTTAGAGTACGATTAGCGTGTTCGGGGACCACACTGAAGTCATGTTATGTGGTTTTAAAGGGATTGTTATTCGTTTTGTTGACGAAGAGGCTTATAAAACCTTGTCTTAGCTTTGATGATGAGATCCGCAGTCTCACAAGGCACATTCAAAACTCAAACTCAAACTCGAAGCATTTATTTCAATTAAACCATTTACAGTCACTTTTGAATTGTCAAGGGGTCAGTCAGTCAGAAATATGAAGCAAGTTGCCCATTCCAAAGCGTAGGTTCCTATGGAGAAGAACGGGCAAGAAACTCCACGGACACTCTTTTAAATCATAATATTGTTACAAAATATTGGTTACATCATTCATGTTGAAATTATACATGTGAGACCAATGTAGAAAGACGTGCACGTAAAAAGCGTTCGTAAAAATTAAAATAAATTAAAATGTCCGTGGCAGATTAAAAAAAAAATTACTATTTTTACTTTACTAGCTTATTGGTTAACTTTATTGTGCATGCTGTGGTTTCCTATAAGTGGAGGCCTAAAGGAGTACACAAACCTACTTTATACCTAATGTAGCCCCTTATTTATGTCATATATTGTGTAGAATTAGTTTTGGAGATCCTAAATAAATAAAGAAACCTTGAAAAACTGGACAATCATTTACACATAGTGCCGGCAAGAAAGTTAGCACTTTTCTTTTGACACTTCATGACTTTTCGTTCCTTTATCGAAAAGCGTGGTGATCGGTCTTGTACAGTAGTGACGTGTGATTTACTGTACTTAATGGAAAGTATACAATCGGGGATACAAACTGAAATTATAACGTCTCATAAATCATATTTAGACAAGATCTCATCCAATTCAGTTGCCAGCTGTAACTACCTACCTACTACTTCAGCGATATTCATGGTAGATATCCGTCAAATGTTACCTTTGTCAGTACGTTTAAAAACACAGGTCATTATAGTGTGACAGTATGCACAAAGTTTAAGAGTGTTTATATAGAAAGTGGGCAACGTTGCAAATAGCTGTCAAATATTTCGCTGTTTTAATTAATTTGGTTTGGAGAAATATGACTAACTAGTGAACTAAAATATTGATTATGAAATGCAATAATTAATATCTTCATACCGAATATATGGTTTTAGACGTAAAAAAAGTATTTGGAAACTTTCCAAATGCCTTTTTTACACCTAAAACGGTTACAACATCAAATTCAGTGTTATATAATTGCAATTCATTATTAATATTCTAGTTCACTAGTTAGCCATATTTCCTATTTCCATACAGTAATATTGCAAATTTAATCAAAACAGGTAAATATTTGACAGCTATTTGCGACGTTGCCAACTTTTTGGATGAACACTCTTAAGGCCCGATTACAACACCACAAATCAATAAATGTGTTATATCACAAAATGCGTTTAGCGCTAAGCATATTTTGTCATCATTTTGTCTTTATAAACTTCACACGATTGAAAAAACAGAACGAATTTTTTAAATCCTTTAGTGTTAAACGTATTTTAGGGGATTATTTATAAACGTTGCTTAAAGTTAATTAATGTTTAACCATACATTTTTGACGTTTAAGCGTCTCTTAACTTTAAACAACGTTTATAAATAAAAGCGTTAGTGATTTGAGGTGGAAGCGGACCTAAGTTCTATTACACCGTAAAGTTTAAACATCGCGCCCTAATTTCGCTATAACATTAATTCGTATCTTGACCAGCTGAGAAACTAACCGCCCCCCACTTCCCCTCTTGTTATATAGGGGGGTAATGAAATACAAAGACAAGGATTCTAACAACCTGCGATAGTTATAGTAGCGACCACTTGTGAGGGCCCATAGTGATGCGACATATGCAAATACACGAATACATTAGTCGATGGTTCAGATTAAATTGAATTCTTTTTCTTTTTTTGTACCTTACAATTTAAAGAGAAAATAAATTCGAATAACGATGTTATCTTTTAATTCGTTGAATAAATAATGGGAATAATCCGTGTTTGTGCTGATAGATCTTTATTCGTTTCCAAAAAATAAATCACGTAAATTAGGAGATTAAATTCTATAATTATTCAAGATTAAATATGGGAGCTTGTTTTCTAAATACTTTAGTGTTTTTGAATCGAACTTTGAAATTAATCATTCTACAAAAAACACAGGTCATTATATTTTTTATGGATATTTTAGCAAATTCCTAGTGTTTATTTTATTTTATTTATAATACTCAATCTTAGCGCACATAATGCGCTAACTTTGTAAGGTGTGTGATATTTACTATGTCCAATACTTAAAATTAAGAAACAGGTAGAATTCGTATTAATGGGCCAAAAACTTCAAAACACTTTTATTTAAAAATAAAATAAGTAATGAACCAAAACATCGAAACCTCCATAAAAAAGCCTGATCCTGAACACATCCGATCTAACTGTTTTTATTGGGATTCCATTGCACCTTTTTGACTTCTATTTATCACCCTACAATTTTTTTAAACAGATTTTTTTTCTATATGTACCTATATACGAGTAGTATGCAATGAATATCAACAAACAGCAAATATCGATATTCATTTCACCTTATCCCATTCCTACTGATCTTAATGTTAGTCGAACCTACCGCGCTGGAGGTCTCATTCATAAATCCAGTCGGCCAGGAACAACACCGTTACATCCCTAGCAGATATCGACTGTCGACCGACTGATTTAGTCGTGAGGTCTACTTGCATTTATACTGTTACATTATTTAAGAGGTTACGGAAATATATTTGCGTAGACTGTCTTTACAATGTTATTTAGGTATAGGTTATTATAGTTTTAGATTTTTTCTGTGGAGTGGACAGATTTCCGGAAAAGTCGGAGTAGTCTTTGGTCCGTGGCTTTGATATCAACCAATGAACAACATTGTCAAACTTTTATTGGTTGAATACGATTCTTTTGGCTACTGTTGTAATTGTGTGTATCTTGTCTTTTTTTTTAATGTGCCTTTTGTTTGTGCAGAATAAACAATTATTCTTTCTTTACTTTTATTTATTTCTACGTCATCTAAGTTTAGGAAAAGTACACATTTTGAAATGGCTATATGGCATATCTTTTAGACGATTTATTTGCTTTCGGACGTTACGCTATTCTCAGAAATAAAACGAAATTATTATTGCAGTTATATACTTAAAGTGTTTATTTATTTAAATTAAGCGAATTTATTAGTTTTATCACAGCAATTAACATTTTAAAGCTGAATTTATTGGAGAGCGCTGAAATATTTTAAATTATTTACAGTGGCTATTTTCAAAGTCAAATAATAAGATTTATGGTGTGATGTCAGAGGTAATATAAATTAATATGCCATAACTTGATAATGATTTTAAACGAAATTTTCTAAAAAAGTCTCATGGATGTCTTGTAGATTTTCGCTAAGGCTATATATGATGTGCTTAAATGCTGTTGTGCAAAGGGGTCACCACACTATCACGTCCTGAAACGAATACAATGAATTACAGTATATGTCCTAATTAGTTGCGATTGTTCTCATCTCGCAAATGGTTGTTTTAAATTATGGTAAACTTGATCATGAGCCGAATAAAATCCTGATGTGCAAATCAAAACTAAAAGCCAAATCATCCATTCCATGTGTCGACAACATTCTTCGCTCTTGATCAATCGCTATTTGCGCTTTATCCTTTGGTAGAGTGGGCAAATCAAAGCGTGCTCTAAAATAAACCTCAATTAAATAAAAAGTTTTTTTAACTGCTTTGTCAGAATATAAATTTTCTTAATTTTTTATTTGTCGATCCCTAACAACTATGTTAAGTTGTTGACCAAAGCTTCAACAAAATAGATGAATCAGTTTATACGAGAACACGTGAATATAGAGATGCATCACGATAAAGACAGGATGCTACAGTTGGCAGCGGTGGTCTGTCAGCGGAGTGCCACGTAATTGGCACCGCTTTCTACTTATATGCGGCCTGTATACAGCGTGGAGTTTTTTCTTGCTGGATACCGTTTTTTGAAAGGTAAAGGATATTTTGATCGGAAGTAGTGTACCTAAGTCAGTTTTAGTAATGCTGGAAACTTTCAATTTTATTTTTTGCGTGCCATACCTATATATCTAAAGAAAACAATGCAAGAAGGCGAAAACTCGTACATTTTTTGTGAAAACAAACAAAATTATAAAAAGTTTTTGTAAAGTAGGTATACGATTTTGTGTTTATTTAAAATGAATATGCGAAAGTAACATTTTAAAAGGATTATAGAGTTGATTTTTTTAATCTTTAGATTTGTAAAGATTAGCGATACTAATTAATCTCAAATGATCAGCGTTTAGCAAAAACTAGACAAATGTCTTGGATATCATAATCCTAATTAATATTATAAATGCGAAAGTGAGTTTGTTTGTTTGTTACGCTTTCACGCTAAAAAGGCTAAACAGGTTTGGATGAAATTTAGCTCATGGGTAGACCATGACCTGGATTGGGACGTAGGATACTTTTTATCCCGATATTCCTACGGGATCGAGACTTATGCGGGTGAAACCACGGGGCGCAGCTAGTTAAAATATAATTTCGTTAGTATTTCTGCTCAAACTTTGAGTGAAATGAACTATTGAAGATGAGGCAACAAATTAACGATAGATACTCAGGAATATTTCATCATTCATTATAACAATAACAAAATATTGTAAAACATTTTAAAAGAGCAACGGTGGAGTTTCTTGCCCATTCTTCTCCATGCGAAAACTACCTTTTGGAAGGGGCGACTAGAATCAATTCAATATTTTTGTAAATTTTGACGTTCAAAAGTGCCTTATAAGGGCCTATTTAAAATAAATGATTTGACTTTGACTTTGACTTTGAAAACTACATCATTTGAACATGATAAAATCTCTGTAAACTAAATGAAACATGCTGTACACAGACTGTCACCTAGCTCGCGTGTCGTCTCTAATGGCGGCTCGGAAAAAAGCCTCAATTGCGCGCAATTGACGGGCAGCGAGTTACCGGCGATCTGCGCACGACGCTAACACCTGGCGCGAGCGCAGGGTTCACGCTAGGAGAAGTGGAATAGAACTGTTCGATTTGTTGTTGGAAAATGTTAGCTGATGCTTGTGGTGAGGAATACCATGTACCTATTGATATATATACCCTTAGAGAAGCAAATTTAAGTTTAAAATGCCATTAAATTGCTAAAGTAAAAGAAAAAATATTATAAAGTAAAAGGAAAACTCCATTCTTAATCATTTTATTATTGCACAGTAGTTACACTTTTTTTTTTTTTTTGGGTGGGAGATTATCAAATAACTTCTCCCGCTCTGGGCGGAGCGGGAGGGCGTGTCAGACTCTTACTGACAAAAACCCACCCGTGTTCCTTCCGTTGCCTGTACGTTGTCAGGGGCCACGGTATCCCTAGTAGTTGGTGGAATATGAATTTATTGAGTGTCGCTTTTAGCGGTATGCAACCAGGGCGGTATCTTGTAATTTTGCCACATAAAACAGAAATAAATAAAACCTATTTACAGGTATAAACCCATAAACAACATAATCAAAAACAACCGTGACCCACTACTGTATCTATCAGTACATTACTTAAGTACCAAGAAAACTGTAACAGCAAGTAACAGGCAACCCTACAAACGCTCGCGGGCACACAAGCGGCGCGGGCGCAGAGCGGGCGCGGCGCGTGCGTCGAACACGCCTTCAGAAACTAGACCGACGCCATTTAAATTTGACCATTGTCACGGAAACAGAGGCCACGATATCTAACGAAAGTCGTTTCGGAATTCATTTTGATAGAATTAATTTCTGGGTTATAGGCACAACAAAAAAGTCTACCTATTTAACATTATTGGCTATTGAACATAAAATTAAATCTCAAAAAAAAAAAATGTTTCTTGCTAAATTTTCACAAAAAACAGTGTTATTCCAGAACCATATTTTTTTTTGAAAAATCTAAACTCCTTTTCATTTTCCTCTTTTGTCAGTCAATAATTATGTAGAGAATTCAGTACTGACAACTGAAATGAAGATATTTTGAAGGCGTCACTTACTACAAATTCAGAAACTTGATTCGTTTTAGGTGCTCTGATTTAAATGAGAGGTCAACACCCTCATAGTTCATCTTACCCTTTAATAAGCAAAAACCGTAAAGTTAACACAACAAAAAATACAGTAAACGTAAACTTTAAAGCTGCCAAACTAGTCTAGAAGGTTGCTTTTTGCAGTTGACCAATAATAATCGAAAATAATGGAGTATGTCTTGGTAAAGTATCACCGGCAAAGAATTGATCGGACCCGTAAATGATCAATTTTTCACGCATTCTTGTCGGGCCCAGTACTATTTTATCTCGGGTGAAAAACCGAAAAACCACCGTACTATTTCTGGCTATTTATTGAATAATATTATTTTAATTCACTTACGAGTACATAGGTAATATAATTTTCTATTTAATGAAAAAAACTTTGTAAAAACCTTTTTTTGTTACTGTTTTATTTTTATTATTTTTTGCTAAATAGTTTATTTACAACATTTCAGTATAATAATAGTTAGCTCCAATAATTATCAACACTTATTTTTAGTTTCATAGACCATTTTTGTGGTCGCGAGCAATCGTACAGTAGCTTTGCGCGCACGCATGTTAGAATCTAAATGAACTTGGACCGAATTCAATGTACATAAGTCGTTTTTAATGTGTAACTAGCGTGTTATTGGTGTCGATTACATGAGTTTTTGTTATAGGACATTAACTAGACGCTAATTTATGATTGTATTCAATAAGCCTTGTCATCGTGTAAAATATATGTTTTTTTTTTGTTGTAGTTTGTTGTTTTTAGTTCCCTTTGAATTGCAGATGCAATGAGCCTTGTCATCATCGACTTTAAACGCAGTCATTGGTTGATAAAGTAGTATTATTTTTACTGTTATTTCAATTGTCAAGTTTTCACTAATTATGACGATGCTCCCTTAGTTTCTTTCTATCAAAAATAATTACTAGTACGACGGCGTCTCGATTTACTTTTTCTGCAAAAATTTATTTTAATATAAATAATCATTAGTACCTGACTAAAAAAATCACTAACTGCACCTAGTTAAAACTTGACCAATAGATCCGTAAACTTCTAACTTTTGTATATCAAAATGCGTAATCGCCGATCCTATTAGTTTTAATCATTTTCGAAATCTATCATTCAACGTTCTAAATTCAAATGCTCCAGTAACGAATTTATAAAACACGGGGCCAATCACAGCATCCCACGTAATGACGTTTTAAATGCACATTGTGTGTAACCAAATGTGCTAACCAACATTCACCATAAAGCTAAAGGGGATCTCCATAGTCCATGGGCCATTGAAGACCAGTGTATGATATCAATTTGTAGGGTGTTGCGATGTCGGGCAGCAACGGCGGCTGACATGCAGCACTGATGATCGCCTCGCTGTCGGCTCGCCGGGACGTGGACGCTGAAACGCCGGTCGTCTGGCCCGCATGGTGCTATTCAGGTATATTAATATGGTGAATAACAAAAAAAGCAGGAAGTAGAATAACAAAGGTTCAGCCCAGAGAGTTTACTCCAAGTCTTACCACTGAGTAAATTCTGCAAGCCAGGACCATCAATGGTCACTAAGAAAATACTGAGCAACCGGGGAACTCATTTCATCGATTTGTAACCCGTGACCCCGGGACACGTCGCTCACTGCAAAATTTTAGAAAACGACCTCTACGTGAACATCTTAAAAAAAAAAAAAATCGTTTCCTCCACAGGCGACCAATTCGTTTGAATTGGTGACCTTATCCACTGGCATTCTTATCTACAAACAAGGTGCTTTTAAAACGGTAATTTAAAAAACACATCACAATATGGAAGTTGTCACTTAACACAAGATTGATTTTCCGAATCAGCTCATTTCGTCTTGCTCATCTTCCTTCAAAGTATGCATCTCGCCTGGAGGCGTACTAAGAAAAACAATTTCTAAGACCCATTTTACATCGTTTCCCTCGTTCTCCTCCATTTCCAGCGTAATGTCAGTAACGAATAGGCAATGAACCTCAATTATTACGCCCAGGAAACTGCTGCTAAACATCTAGACACCGTAAGTCATCTAAATGTTTCTTGAAAACGGTAGCGGACGTAAGTGAAAAAATGGTAGGCAATCTACTGTAACAGGTAGTTAGCAACAAGAAGATGTGTCACAGAACAGAAAAGGGTTAGAAGATCCACTGAGTTCTTTAAATGAACATAGCTGCAAGTGTAACGCCACATATGCTCGGGGACTTAACACACAATCAACAAACTTTTGAGATTTTGACTTCAGCTCGTGCCTCTTCGTGATTTTAAATTGGGGTCAAAGAAATGGCTGGTAAATCTCTGAAAAAAATGAGTGATGAATAGAGATCATCGAAGGCTATTGTGGCTCTTACACACCCTTTCTTCGTGAGCTAAACATATATGATGGTTCCGTAGACCAAACACCTTTCGAGATTTTTACTCTTATGGTTTTCCATTATTAGAGACTTATAGTAGTGTCTAGCGGTCCTTATTAAAGTAAACTCCAGAGTCCTGAGTCAGCCTTCTGAATAACCCTATTTAGTGGTGTAACTAAGTCTGGTTTATCTGCGCGCAGTGGGTGGCGGAGTGGCAGGTGCGCGCGCATTTCCATACGTCTTCCGTGCGCAAGAGCACGCCTCAACGACGCAAGTGACGCGACGCTCAAGTTTTTTCGGTACTCCTAGAAAGGCTTGCTTGTTAGAGGAATTTATGATTGATTTTGCTAGGAAATATTAACATTTTGTTTTTTTTCCGAATGTGTCACGTTGAGATATTTCTTTAACGATCATCCGGTCAAGAAAAACGTTAAAGCACAAAAGACCGTTATGTTTTCCCTTTAAATGGTATGTAATAAAACAATGTGCAAAATGATTTCTCGCATTCCCATACATTCTCCAATAAACATACTTTTCAGTTAATAATCGTGAGAGTGTACCTTCAAACTATAGCACGAATTTCTATAAAACTATAAAGTCTTATTGTTTGTACTTACAGCCGATTGCCGTAAAATTACCGGCAATCAACAATTACGGTGCTAAGTGGGTACCAAAAAGTGCCACCTTCTAGTCACTTTAGGTGGCAATTGAACACTTTGAACTGATCACCAATTCTCACATCGTTTTGGATAGTCATCATGGTATTCGTGACTGAAGTTCGAGTACAAAATAATACGTAGTTATGACGTAGAAAATGGCTTTTTGCTTCAATAACAAAAATATGAAAACGTAAATTTAGAAAAAAATACGAGATTTTAATTACCCATTATGTCTATCTATTTAATTAGGGTAATCATTACAAGTTCTGCTTCGTGACTTTTCCTTCAATAATAAACTTATTTTTCCCCCTATAGTTCTTTGTTTATTTAGAGCTATTTCATTAAACAACCTATAATAAATATTTTTCTTGGCATTATTAAACAAATCACGTTTCTCCGTTTCGCGGTATTCCAGTTCTAACTAATTTGGCACAGTCAAATATACTGGCAGCCTATTATATCAGTTGGCAGTGTTGCCACACCTGTATTGTTATTTATTAGTATTTCAACAAGCTCTGCATTTAAAATGTTTACCGTTATTATAATAAATTCTATTTATTACTCATTCAATCTTATAAATCGGAGTCGAAAATATTATGTTTGGAATTGTTAATGCATGCAACTTGGGCAAAATAATAGAACTAAAAATCAGCTCTGACGCACGACTGAAGTTTATTCCTTAATTTGCCCAGCAATGGGACAATACTTACTACTTGGATTAGATTAGATTAGATTTTTTTTTGCATGATTATATTTTGTATGTTTAAAAAAAACTTAATCATGCAAACAACAAATGAAAATAATGCATTAAAAAATCCTGGGAAAAAGCAGACATACATTTAAAAAATACACTAAAATGAAAATGAAATACCTGCAAAATATTTAGTCCACGTTTTATTCTAAATTATTCGAAATCTCATCTCAGACCATAGTTCTACATCATCCGAAGCCTCCACCGAGGCCAGAGCATTACCTGATTACTTATTTATGAGCTCTTCACCATGTTCTACTTATAACTTATTCCAATGTCGAGAATTCATAGAGCGATTTATGAACATCTGGCATCACACGATTTAATATTTACGATACAGGGACGCTGGAAAGAAGTTTAGTAGCCCAATAGCTAGACACTGATCGGTGATTGAGAGGCTGTGAGTTTATGTCCTGGCTTTTAAATATTGTGGTGTACATTTAGAAAAAAGGCTTTTGTAATATGCAATTTTACTAGTAATGTAATTAATGCTTCGACTGCCTCGTTGGTATAGTGGTCGCAAAGTGCTACTGCTGAGCATAAGGTCCCGGGTCGGATAAAGTGTTTAATGGGGTTTTCTATCTAGAATTTCATTTAGGTATATTGCACTGCCAATAAATATATTTTTATAAGGGTTTATTATATTTCATCTGGAATTTCTCAGTAGCAGCCTAGAGTCAATATTTGTGCCCGATTGATGGCAATAGGCTCGCCCCCTATTACATGAGACTTAAACATAACTGGTGAAATGTGGGTGAACTATAGAACTCATTTCGTTTCATTTATTTGCATACCATAATATGAATTAAGTTGTTACAAATAGGCTTAAAGCTAAGATACAGTTAAATGGACCCTGTAAGGGCACAGCAACATAAGTATGGAAAATTTAATATTCAAATAAAATAAAATAAGAAATAGCATTTAGAAAATGAATAATTCTTAAATAGCATAAAATAGCATTCTAAAATATTCTAAAATAGAATTTAGAAAATGAATAATTCTTAATTAACTTAAATGTATTTCGGTTAGAATAATTATACAATATTTATTGTTTATTTCTAAATATAGAAGTAATCTCAATTAAATATTTACATTTTATTGCAATTCCAGTCTCAGTTCATCATTCATGTATGCATTTATATTATAATAGCTTTTATTTATTACTAAACATATTATATTTATTTATATTCTTAAGATGGTCCGGTAGTTTATTACATATTTTTATTGAAATTACATACATATGTACTTGATGAATGCATTTTAAGTCGTGATGTTGGAATGTTAAGTCTGTTTTTACGTCTTAGAGTAAATCTATTCTGTATGTCTTCTCTTTTGGTGTATAATTCGGGATATTTACGTACAAATTTACAAATTTCAAACATATAAAGGCAAGGCAAGGTCAAAACCTTCAGTTCCCCAAAGTGAGGCTTACAACTGTCTGTTTCATCTATGTTAACCAGAGTTCTCATAATCTTTTTTTGTATGGTAAATAATGTGTGCGCGTCAGTACTATTACCCCAGTACTATTACCCCATACTAGCCACCACCTCTGACTAGCCCTTCGGGGAAACACAGGCGTGATGTTATGTTAAGCTGTTTAAATATTGTAGTGTACATTTAGAGTAAGTAAAGACTTTTGTAAGATGTACTGTTTCTAGTAATATTCATTAAATCCTACTTGGGGGCTGTTTAGCAAGAGTAAGATAACGATATGGTTATCATTCCAAATTGATAACTTTTATTCCCACTTTGTGTTGTGTTCGTTTCATAATTATGAACATTGGATGTTCTACAATATTGTCACATGTCTTTTCCCTGTCAAAATCAGATTCATATGTTCGTCTTCATAGTTTGCCATGTTGATTCACAAACGTCTAATCAAAACATTATCACCTTAAGCGGCTTGCGCAGCATTTGCAGCTAACATAATATTTTTAATCTTACTCGTCTATTCATTATTCCTATAAGACTTCTTTAGCTTTGATTTATCATTCTTGATAAAAGCATTTTAATGGCTGATAGGTAAATATCTAATAGGTCAGACATGACGTCATTTTACTAAAATGTCGATTTATTGGGATCAAATGTCTGAACTCCTTCCTGTGTCAAAATTAATAATATCAAGGATAATATTATTATTTAATTACCTAGATGAAATTAAGTTCAATATTATACCAGTCAATTCAAAAAATTCAAAATTCAAATTTTTTTATTTCACATAAACCTACAAGGGCACTTATGAAACGTCAGAAGCTAGGTGCACGGTTCCAATTAGTCGTTTCCTATGGAGAAGTGCCGGCAAGAAACTCCACGGTTACTCTTATAAAAGTAAATGGTATTTACAATGTTTTCAAATTTCAGTGTTAATAGGTATGAGAGGACAGTTTAGGCCTATCAACAAGTACCAGCTACTTAGCAAGATAGAAAATGGTCGACATCTCTACAGTCTGTTAAGCCTACGAACTAATAAAAACTAATAAAAATAAAAAGCTATTTAGACCAAATGACATGATTGCCACTACAGCTGTATGTAATAAATCTAATTGATTATAAAAAATATAATATTTTAGGTATATAATGTCAAATAACGAAGAGATTATGTCAAGGTAGTATATAAAAGAAAAAAAAAAGAAAAAGGTAAAATAAAATAATCATCTTAATTTGGGAGTCAAGTTCTGTAACTTATTTATTTTACTTTTGGAAGACTTACAGCCAAACAAAACAAACTAAAACAAAGAACTTGAAAATGTGACAGACAGCCAATTACAAGCCTTCACATATAATAAACAGAATAATAATGAAAGAAATCTGTGAACAACACAGTACTGCCAACAAAAACAATAAACCGCCAAAGCCAAAACTAAACATATGACTACTATATACATACAACAATACAACAAAGGCGGTAAAGTTAGGCTACTCAGGCTAACATAGTTTGAGCAACACAAGCAACAGGTGAAAAAGTTAAGGCTCAAGCACTTTCTGGCCACAAACTCACCTGTTGTAAAAGGAGAATCCACATGGATGCCGCCACTGTCTGGTAAAAACGGAAGATTATGTCGGAATCCTAAAGAAACACCGCACGTGTTTCTCTGCTTTATTTCTTAGGGCGGATCACACCAATGCAACCGAACGCGATCAGCACATCTAAACCACGTTAAATAGCTGTCAGTGTCATCATTGTTGTCGAATATTGACACTGACAGCTTTTAAACGCAGTTTATATTTATGGGCACTTAGCGTTAGCCATTTTCCTCATTTTTGTTCGATTCTCATATATTCAAGCTTGTCTTTGTGTCTTATAACTCTCCTTCCTCCATTTCGTCTTCAACTCAACTAATCACAACAGCACCAACAAAAACTCTGTACATTCAAACATCATCAATATTGAATTCTTCGGCCATTTCAAAGTAAGATAAAACCCCATGAAAAGCCATTGAAAACAATGAGTAGAAATCTCTCCAAGAGGAAGCTTACCTGTCGCTTTAAGTCTGTAAACGAGTTTAAACGTTCATGTATTATAGATTTATTTTCACTGCTCCTACTAGTGTATTAACACTTAATGTTTTCTAAACTTGGTTGCCGAACCGTATTTCAACCTGTCACAGAGTCTTCCTGTTTTCATCGTACTCGGAGTATATTCATTTAGTCATAAATGATGACTCCTCTTTTATTAAAATTTCCCTTAGTGGTTGAGTTGGGACATGTCCATACAATGGTGAAGTAGTTTGTTTTTGTCTTTCGATTCCCCATTTATCGGGTCATCGTCATCCCTGGTCCGCCTTACTAATAGGGTACTTATAGCCCTCTCTTTCAAAATTTCATAAGTTCATGTCATGTATAATCAGCTTATAATGTTCCCATTCCTGGGATATAGGCCATCTCTCTTCTAAAGGGAGTGGGCTGTAATCTACCACGCAGGCTCAGTGCGAGTTGGCAGATGTCACATGTCTTCGAATTTTTGGTTCTAGGATATGCCTCACAATGTTTTCCTTCACCGTTTTGAGAGCAGTGGTCGTGAAATCATTTACATAAAGTAAAGCACTGGCCTGGGTTTAAACCCACGAGAAACTCGTAAGTCGGGGCCGTTACCACTGGGCCACCACTGTCCTCAGGTAATCCAGTACGGCAGTTTGTGGACCCGAGCCTATCGTACCCATCCCCTTCAAACAAAAACGCAGGAGCTCACCCACACACAAGCGGAGTACTGGTGGACCTCGACACCGGGCTGCAGGCAGTCAAAGGAAGCTATGCCATCTCTAGATATCAGGCTGACCAGGCGTTTATTACGCCTAAACAGGTACGGCCTGCACCTGGTGACAGGGATCATCAAGGGACACTGCTCGCTACATACTACAACATTTCCACACAATAGGCGTAACGGACAGTCCTCTGTGCAGGGCGTGCATGGAGGCTGACGAGACCGTTGCGCACGTGCTCTTTGAATGCACGGGCGTGTTCTAAACAAACCAGGAGACCTAATTATCTGCTGGAGGGAGGTGGGCTGGTTGGAATAACCACCAAACGGCCGCTATAGCCCGCGCACAATGGTCCACCTAACGGACTGAGTGCGGAAATCAAACCTCATAACATAGAACATGCATTTATCGATTACTTTATCGTTTTTCACAGATTGTGTTTTGTCCTAATAACCTTTCTCCTGCCCTTGTCCCAATTTATATGGGGTCGGCACAATATGTATTTTTCTTTCATACTTCTCTACTTTGTCTAATGCTGCGGCCGCATCTGCGTCTATCGTGACGAAGCTTCGCACAGTGATACGATACAAAACGATGTGACCAACAATTATCGGGTATCGTCGCGATAGTTCGGGCTGCGTAGCACTTATCGCCCGGGTGGCGGTACATAATAAACGTGGCGAAGCCGCTAATGTGATCACCTCATTAGCACGATAACTTTTTAGCGGGCAAAACATACGAAGCTTCGGCACACATTGCTTTTGTCACGATATTATTGCAACATTTAAATATTAAGTTCTAAAACAATAACATGTTTACTGCTACGCTGAATAAAACGATTGCTTCACCTACTTAATACTATCGTAATATAATTTAGATTGCTGTGGATATTTTATTAAATTAAATGCACTTACAGTGCATTAGCATAATATGACAATAATTTAACATAACTCTAGTACGAACCAACACAAAACCCTTCAATGTTTTGATACGGAAAGCAAACAGCCGCTTACAATTTGGCTATTCGACTTTTAGACATACCTTGTCTTGTTAACATTGAGGGCCATTTTCCCTAATGAAACTGAACGCGATCAGTACATCTAAACCTTGTTCAAGAGCTGTCAGTCTACAACAATGATGACACTGACACCTCGGACGCGGCTCAAATGTGCTGATCGCGTTCATTTCATTGGTGAAATTTGCTCTTAGTAATTATGCGTTAATAATACGTGCAGATGCTAAAGATGCATCATGGGATCTAAAGAATTTGGTGCTTTTTGTCGCACTCTCTCTAATAAACGCGAATTAAAATTAACATGCGTTATCGACGCCTTAGAGTGAAAACCTCGTAAGTGTAAAAGAAGTAACTTTTCAGGAGGAAGAAAAAACTGCGTGCTGTAAAATTTTTGTACGGCATCTTTTATGTTTTTTTATTAATTAATATGGAAATTTAACCCGCTTTTATATCCAGAACTGTTCGATACTATAAGATTGTCCGAAACACATAAAATGCTACTTACGAGGTATTCGTACAAAAAAGTCGCCCTAAAGCATGCAAATACTAGGTTTTCACAGATAGGAAGAGAATTTAAATCGTTTATTTGATTAAATTATTTTTATTTTTAGGTAACATTCTGTCTAAGTTACAGTTTATGAACTATTTATTATACTAGTTAAATCTAGATATTACAAATAATACGTTCTCAATAATAAACTAAATGTGACTGGAATTGGGATGCCAATGCGGGCATCCCAGTTCCATTCAGCCTTAGAGTCAGGGTGCACCAGTTCCTGACGACAGGAATAACCCACCTGCTCCATAAATCAGGTAGTACAGCGGAACCCAAAAATAATAGACCGATCACTTGTCGTCCGACGGCCTATAAAGTTTATTACATCCATCTTGACATTTAAAATTAACAAACAAATAGACTCCAACTTCATTATGTCTGCCTCTCAAAATGTATGTAGGAACGGGTCCCGCGGTACTAAGGAGCTGCTCCTCATCGATATGGCCATTAGCCAGCAGGTTCGTCGTTCCCGAAAGGATCTGTCGACATGTTGGATAGATTATAAGAAGGCCTATGACTCGGTGTCACATACATGGCTCAGGAGGGTGCTGGAGTTGTATAAAGTAGATGCAACTCTACGCACCTTCCTGATGTCATGTATGGGGCAATGGAGGACGGTTCTTCGCTATCCAGGATGACGACATATCCAGAGGAATAGTGAGCCGATAAGGATCGAGCGAGGTATATTTCAGGGTGACAGTCTGAGTCCACTTTGATTCTGCCTGGCCTTGAATCCTCTAAGCACACTGCTGGAGAATTCAGGGCAGGTCAGGTTATATCTCACCTCCTTTACATGGATGACTTGAAACTCTTTGCCCCTAACAATTTGCAACTAATGGAGCTACTGAAGGTAACTGAAACTTTCGGTAGCGCCATCAGGATGGAATTTGATATGGACAAATGTGCGGTCATGCATGTAAAGCGAGGGGGGATTGTGGAATCCGTGGGAACCCAACTCTCGGATTCCATATACCTTAAATCCCTCTTCTCAATCGAAACCTACAAGTATTTGGGTATGTCGGAAGCGTTAGGTATCAACACTACTGACATGAAGCAATCGCTGAGGGAGCGCTTCTTTGGCCGCCTGAATAATTTAAATTAAATTCAAATAGTCTTTTATCAGGCGTAAACAAGCCCTTCAACGGTTGGTTCATGCCAATTTTGATGAACTCTTTCGGCATACTCAAATGGACTCAGACGGAACTTGATACCCTGGATAGGAGGGTCCGCACACTGCTGACCACAAATCGGATGCGAATCCACGTGCATCGGTGATGAGATTGTATATCCCGCAGAAATGCGGAGGTCGAGGCTTCTTAAATGCTATGATCCTGCACAACCGTGAGGTATGTAGTCTCAGGAAATACTTCCTAGAAGTCGACGTAGGGATGCACTGAGATGTGGACAATGGCTTTACCCCGCTATCCTTGACTAACGAGAACTGGCGTAAACCTATAGTATTAGATACTAATGACCGCAGGGAGGTATGCCAGAGTAAAGAGCTTCACGGACGCTTCTACCGGGCCTTACATGGACCTGCACATCGTAGAGCTGTTAGCGTCCGTATCCTGGTTGCGAAACGGTGATCTTTTTGGGGAAACCGAAGGTTTTGCCTTTGCGATATAGACGAAGTTATGATGACGAACAACTACCGGAAATATATTGTGAAGGACGGCACGGTTGACATCTGTCGGGCATGCCACCGTCCGGGGGAATCAATCTGACACATTATTTCTGGCTGTTCTCGTCTGGGTAACGGAGACTACCTGCATAGGCACAACCTTGTAGCCATGATTATCCTCCAACTACCAGCAACTTGCTCTGAAATAAAGTCTTGTGGAATTGTAAGTACCGTACTATAGGCATGTGCCCGACCCAGTTATCCTCGTAAGTGCTTAATGAACTAGAGAAATTACATAAAAACTATGTAATGAACTGGATTTTAGCTTTTAATACATTGCATAGTAACATAAATGCATTATATATGATTTATAATCTAGCTTACTGATCTATTTATTTGTACGAAGACCTCGTAATCATCCTTACGTACTTTTCCTTTTCGACGTAATACACATTTACAAATGAATACCTTGTAAAAGTACAAACGTGGTATTCTGTCTTAATTTAAGTTAAAGGAAAACCTCGTATTTGACTTTACGAGCTTTGAAAACTTATTTATGTGTCTTTATGAGGTAACTAATTAGAAAACTAGCCACAACTTTTAAATATTTAATTATATCTGTATAAAAATACGTTTCAAACATGAACAGTAATTACCTTCTTTGAAAAAACACGAAATTATACTGCTACAGCAGGATAAACTCAAGTAATCAATTTTAAAATAAGAAACGACACATTCGTTGCGAGGTATTCACGCCAAACTGACAGATGCGAGTATTTACGAGGTTCTCATTTACTGTCATAGACGGCGCTACGAGTATAGAATGAACAAATTAGTCAGATCAGGATGTGCGTTGCGAGGTTTTCTTCCTAAAAACGCAATAAAATAAATTTGAGCAAAAATGCATTCCCGAGGTTTTCACTCTAAGGTGACGTTATAGTATTCGTAGTATCTCTTTAACAACGTTATATTTTAGATGTCTTTCTTCAACATAATATAAATCAAAGAGCTAATGGTGCCCAATAACTTTTTTTATTACTTCTACATAATATATAGTCATATTTTAAAGTTAGCTTGTGTAATATATTTAGGTATATTGCACTGCCAATAAATATATTTTTATAAGGGTTTATTATATTTCGTCTGGAATTTCTCAGTTGCAGCCCAGAGTCTAGGTACACCTCTGCTCAACCCTTCGGGGAAACAAGGCGTGATTTCATCATTAGGATATAATAATAATAATATTATAAATGCGAAACAACAGATTTGAATAAAATTAAGCACATGAGTAGACCATCTGGATTAGGGCATAAATAATTTTCATCCCGATATTCCCACGGGATCGGGACTTATGCGGGTGAAACCGCGGAGCGCAGCTAGTCTATTATATTGCATAGAAAACAAATTCTTCCTTTAAGTATTTTTTATCCCTTGTTCAAATTAGCCTCTTCCTAATCTCATCCTCTATTTATCCCAGTAAGTAATTAAGCCCACAATTTCTATATAATCATAATTATCGTGAAGACGAGCTACCAATCGAAGTAATAGCAACATGCAATAATCACCGATCCTGCCAAGCGTGGTAATTACAGCCATATTTCTGCAGGATCGATCATTGAGCCCCCCAGGCCTATGTTCAGCCATGATTTACGAGCCCCCGTAATGATGAAAAGTAAGATTGCGTGTGCTTGTGGCTAAGTGGCTACTGCCGGTTGGTCTAGGAACTCTAGGACGTTAGGAGTACGTGGGGTGTCGCAATATTTTTAGAAAGGTGACATTCAAAGTCAAAGTCAAAAAAGTCAAATCATTTATTTCAAATAGGCCCACTTTTGAACGTCAAAAATTTACAAAAAAAATTGAATTGATTCTAGTCGCCCCTTCCAAAAGGTAGTTTTCAAGAAGAAGGCAAGAAACTCCACCGTTACTGTTTTAAAATGTTTTACAATATTTTGTATAAGTCCATTAGTTATATAATTATATGTGAGGACGATGCACCTAGAATAAAATTATTATACCACAATAGGTAAAAAGAATTAAGAATTAAAAATGAAGCAACAACAGATAAACTAATTATGTGATATGTTTTGGATACATTTTTGTTATTGTTTACCTGATCAAGTACAGAAGGTAGCTACTTGCCGAAATGTAACTTTTATTCAAGTAGACAATAATGGTACCTAACCTAGCCATGAGGGTAGGCAAAATATGATGGAGAAATGTTTGATAACTTAGGTTATTACATTACATATTACCTTTTTTTTCTCAGTAAACAGTGCTATCTTGAAAGAAGCCTTTTCAGAATCAGTAATAAATGTACAATTTTTATTCAAGACTTCTCCGACTAAACTGTTTCATACAAATAGGCACCTACGCACTTGAAAAAGAATCCACCATGCTTATTTTTTACGCCACCCAAAAATTCACCTCTTCATACACCTAAACTCAAAAAAAAACTCTACAAAGACACGTCTGTCATTTTTTCCTAGTGCTGCCTTATAACATGAATTGCTATGATATTTACATTGGTAATGTGTGCGTGGGCAGCGCACGCGCCGCACCTTACCTCTATTATTTATTGAGTGACAGTGTCAATGGAAAAGCCAAATAGTTCCTAGTACCGCGGTCAGGTTTTTTGGAGTTCCGTAATGGAGATCAAGGTGGTCTAGTGAATTTTGTTGGGTTAATGTTCTTTAAATAATAAATTATTAACTGTACATTTTTTCGTCGTTTCAACTCATGTTTATGAGTTATTCTTCCCTTACTGAACATTCAAGATTTTTCTACAAATGAAATTATGAGAAGTAGTTCTACTAATATACTCATGTCATTTGGTTTAAAAAGGTTTTTATTGTTATTATTTGATTTTGCTTTTATATAGATTCTTTTCTTTTAGATTTTGTGAATGTGAGAACGTTGTAGGCTTAACAGACTGTAGATCTGTCGACCATTTTCTATCTTGCTAAGTACCTGGTACTTGTTGATAGGCCTACACTGTCCTCTCATACCAACACGGTAATTTGAAAACATTGTAAATACCATTTACTTTTAAAAGAGTAACCGTGGAGTTTCTTGCCGGCTCTTCTCCATAAGAAACGACCAATTGGAACCGTCCACCGTGCTTCTGACGTTTCATAAGTGCCCTTGTAGGTTCATGTGAAACAAAATATTTTGTTTTTTTTTTGAATACATGAACTAATATTTTCATAATTTATGATAGATAGTGTATCAAAAAAGATTCCCGTATTTCATCGCTGTATTCTAAAAGTTACCGGCATTTAAAAAATATGCAATAGGTAGCTATTTCGTCTGTGAATTTTCGCTAAATAATTCCTAAAGGCCCTGTAGGTATTGAAAACTGTCTGCTACTTAATTTATCCGGAACCCAACATAAACCTTAACCATCAATACACCACGCTGTCATTGACACTCAAAACATGAATGAGTGGACTGTTATTTCATAACAGATGCGCACACGCATGGGGTCACTTACGCCTCTAAGCCATATTTCGTCGAGTCATACAGAACCTACTTGGTAAACAGCAGTAGGTACTTGACGAGCAAGGGTCAAGTTCATGACTTATAAGGTTAATTCATTTACTTTTTGCGTGCTGGCCGTTCAAATACGTAGTCGATTGGTTTAGTGTTTTTTTAACGACATTCCTTTAGTAAAAAGAACTGTAGGTACAGCAGATAAATTTAAACTGTAGTCAAATTAAAGAAGATCTCAAAAGATAGGGTTGAATTTCATCGTTTTAACAGTGACTTAAATCTTAGCCACTAAAAATAAAAAAAATCTTATCCAGTATTGCTAATCGTTATATATCTTGAATAAACCCCAATCCTTATACGGCACATACTTTACTTAAGTACTCAGATCACGAAGGCGCCACATTCTATAGCAATGAAAAAATATAACCAAAATCAATAACAAAGTCAGAATAATAAAAAACTGAAGGTTTGCTCAAACGACCCGATAAGGTTAATCGAGGTCACCGATATTACGATAACACACGAGAGAAAAATTGAAAACTCCGATACATTATCGTTCGGTAATTTCACGAAAAGCATTACTTTAAAAATATTTTAAAACGAAAATAGCACTAAAAATTACGACACGATTAAAATTGTTGGCGTTTTTTTTTTATTTTCTCCGTTCAGTTTTAATGTTTTTGATATAATTTCGGTATCTGCCGGTATTCGGACGTCTCCATTTGAGGTGATAGCCCTGTTTACGACCGGAGTTAGGGAGTTGTGCGTAAATTGGAGTATTTTGATTATAATATACGCGATTACTTCAGAACGTTATGTTTCGTACTGTAGTAAAAATTTCTGTACTGTATTTTTTGTGTGAATTATTTTAAATTTATTGCTACTGGTTGATCGCCAACCATAATTATGTAGGTTACATACACCCTTTGCCTGCAGTTATTGGTATCACAAGAAGCGTTAAAAATGTTGTTTTTTTACAAAACGACGACTGATATTTTCATAATACATTATCAAATTGGTTATTGTAATAGATAGATGGATAGAGTACTCTTTATTATGTACACCATATAAATTATACATAAAATATGAATGAAAAATTAAAATTATTTTACATGAGTAACACAATTTGAATAATCTTGGATGCATCGATCAATTAGAGAATTATGTAGATCGCACCCTCGCAATAGAGCTCTTAGGTTTGCCTGGCTTGCATTTGTCTAGCAAAAATGAATAAAGCACACACACACATGTATGCACATTTTCCAGCAGACAAAGTATCCCGACGTAATTGTATTTATAGAGAAGAAAAATACACTTTTTTCCCGGCTCAGAACTGCCAGCCCTAATTCCCACAAGAACTACCGAACCCCCACGATAACGCGACATAAACACTCTTGTACACTCGCGGAAACCCGAATATAACCTTAATGACCTCGACGGAACCCGTTCTCGTAGCTATGTATATGGACAGTCGGGGGCATTCCTTTTACTTTGCAAAAACTCACCGTTTCTCACAAAGACTTGCTTTTGTTTTTTTAAGGAGCGTTAAATATCGATAAGTGGTGTTTATTTGTTCTTTAGTTGATTATTTTATTTTTATGGGAGTCGTAGGACGACTTTTTTTTCGTGAGAAGATTAACAGTTGGGTTGAAGTTGATGAAGTACTCGTAGATAAAATAAGAAGATTAGAAGTAAGAGAAGAGGAGAAGTTCTAAAGGATTTCTTTACATCTTATCTTTATTTATACTTAAATAGAAATGAAATGCTATTCGTTGGTAAACGCATGTTAGTCCGAATTATGTTTTTATAAAAATAATAATTGGAAAAGTTGAGGAGAAACTGAAAGTACATTTTTCTATGGGATTTTTGTATGAATTAACGACCATATTGTAATTTTGACAGAACAACTTCTGTCGGGCCAGCAAGTATAAAATAAAAAATAGTAACAAAGACTGAATGGACAAGAAAATGATTTAAAAAACTGACACCAAAATGTATTATGAAATGATCGAATTAGACATTTTCCGCTTTGTCAGTGAAGAGTAGCGTAGAAGTGCAATAATATAGGCTTTTTCAATATTTCACCCAAATGAAGTGATTATAGTTTGCAAATTGAACCCGCACGTTTTGACGCCACATTAATATAACTTTTATTTTTATATTCCTACCAGATGTATGAACGTAAACCAGGCAAAAGGAGTATATAAGGATAGTAGCAGGTGGCTTACGGAGAAGGCATGAGTTTATATGTGTATGGGTATTATTATACCTTTTAGGATCTGAAGCTAGTCACAAACTTACCTCAATATGTTTCCGTAAACAGTCTCATTGTGCATAGATTTGCTTTCACACCCAACAGCTCTTTTGCTTGCGTCCCATCAATTAATTATTTATTGCACTACAGGATATAAACTTTGTCATACAAATGGCGCCAGAACCTATCACTATAGAAAGCAAAAGCGACTTAATGTAATGTATAATATGTTTATTCCGTTCATAAGTCTCAAACTTGCTTGCATACCAGTCCTGCAACATTGTAACAGTACCTTCGGATATCACTGGTACTTGCTAGCGTCATTTATATCGTTTATTTTGTAGTATTACACTGTAGTAAAAATGTTTAATGTAGGTAAAGGTAATTGAGACATCAATTTAAAAAGGAAATGAAAAGTTTGATTGATGTTAAAGGGATACCTTGAAAATTGTTAATCAGTTGACTAGGTACCAACTTAAATTGTCCGTATTACATAACTGTCATTATTTGGCTATTGTATGAAATATCTATAACACAGAAAATGTACGTAGTGGGTCCATTTAATAAACAATACAGTTTTCCTGACTGTACCCTAAGTTTGATGGGATATTTGGCAGCTTATGACATCTTTAAAAAAGAAGTTTTAACGAAAACATATTTTTTTAAATTTAGTTTTTTAATTAAAAAAAAAAATCTTTAAATATATGAAATCTGTGGCCTTGCACTCCACTCCATTGCCTACCAAATTAACGTTGAAAGATTCATATTTTGTCATATATGTTTGGGACTACGGGTGGGTATCAAACCCACCCGTAGTCTAGTCCCATTTCGAGTCTGTTGAGTAAGTGATTGACAGCGTAGGTATAACTTCCCAGTCAAATATAAAAAAAAACCTTTCAAGAACATAGTAAATACACCATTTCACAATTATATAAAATAATAGTGCTCTGCAATTGAGACTTTCACCTAATCTTATAGAGTGGCTACCGGTACCTATAGAACAATCGATTATATAGCGCAATTACAGTATCATTCGATCGAATTACCAGCCTTAATTAGTACCTAAATGTTAAAGCACTTCTGTGTAATAGACCATTATTCCAAAATATAGGTTTATGTAATTTGGTAATCAAAACTAAGGCAGGCAGTTACACACAATATACAAGCTTGCAATGTGCGAACGAAAGATTGATAAATATGGCTACTTATTGGAAAAAATCCGCTCTGAAGAACAGCTTCTGCTCGCGACTCTGTTCGAGTGGAAGTCGTAAGATACACAATATACATAAATAACAGCCACATTTTTATAAAACTTCTTTGGCTTCCGACCCACCGAGTCGCATCGCATCGGCCGCCTGCGCTGTTACTTAATTTTCGGTTAGCGTTCTTCCTAACCTTTTTTTGCTCGGCTCCTAAGGGTCGTAGCGTGATGTTAAATAGCTTTTATTCTTACTCAAAAATTGGGCTATCAAATACAAGAAGAATTTTTCAAATCCGACTGGTTTTCGAATCTAAAGATTAGCGCGTTCAAACAAAAAAACGCGCGTTCAAATAAAGGTATATAAATAGATTCATAACCAATAATAGTAAAGTTATTATGACTGATGCCCGGTAAAATAAATAATCCATCAAATTACTTCAAATGTAACGTATAAAATTCGCGTAAACATCATATCAATCGAATAAAATTAAAGCATTTTTATGCCTTATTCAATCGTTTCAATATAATGAATGGCTTTGACATCAAATACATTAGCGTTACGTCACTATTAGCCGACTTAGTAATACAAAAGCGTTCTTAAAAAATGATATTAACGATAATTTTAGTTAATTACCAAAAAAACAACGTCTGACAAGTATTATGCAATAATAAAAACAAACTGGTTCAAACTTGGACTCACTCAATACTTATTTTATGAAAATGAAGAAATTATCGAGTCAGTAACGAGCTGCGGATTGCGGGTATCGATAAAAACGCCTTTATATCGACTTTTATGTCAAGCTCTAACGGTTGTCGTAAATTCGACATGTTACTGCGGCCGTCACTGGGTATAGCTTTATTAATGCGTAGAGAAGTGCGTTGTTTACTCACTTACGATTATTCCTAGTGTCGTATTATGTAACTCGTGTAATCGTAACACCACGCATGTGTCGTCGACGTAAATCTAATTTAACTATAGAGATTGTTCCGTATTCTCTTGACACGCGAACCGTTAAGTTTTATACGACAGTACATGTTTGTTTTAATGGCTACAGTGTTACCATAAAGTTTTATAGAATGTTAACACAAATAAAGTTTACAATAGCGGACGTATTAAATTGGAGAGTGGACAGTAACGCAGGAGAGTTTACAAGCAATTAACTATGGTGTACGCAAAATTATTTTACGATGTACTAAACTGTTTCAAGTATTATTGACCTCTTTAATCGATTTCTAGTAATAAAGTGGGATATGTGTATCGATAATAGTAATCGATATCGATGTTAGTTGCTGTAGCTGTACTATTTGCGGTTCTCTGGACTTGCGAATGTTTACGCGAGCACTGGAGGTTGCAATTTTTTTTAATTTTTATTAGTGAGTAATTTTGTGCCATGGGGACACCAGTAGGGATGTCTCTTTAGGCTTTTACGATGCAAATAAACCGTAGGGCTGTGCTCAGCATCCTACGCCGCGCAACCTTTCCGTGTCACATCGATTCTTTTATCGTCGTGTTCTTTAAATGTTCTTAGAAGATAAGAGTGGAAATGGGAACTTTATTTTTGTTTATTTTCTTGATTTTAAGACGTTCCTTATTCGCTTGTTACATTCATGAAGCAAACAAGTCGAGTGTTAGAGATGCTCAAATGTAGCCATAAATATCCTCGCTTTTCTTCATTCAGTGAATTACATTGATATCTAGAAATCTGTTAACACTTCGCTACCTGCTGTTAGCCAATCACAAACCTTTGATGCTTGTGAAGTGTTAATGTTAAGTAGGATTTTATTAATACTTGTGAGTATGGCGCCAATTAGAAGGTGATTGAAACGCAAAGCGACAAAAGAGCTGCAGTTTACTAGCTGTAGAACTTAGGCCATCAAAATTAATGTAGATGCAACGTCAATGCATTTATTTATTTACTGACGACATTGTTTGCTAATTTGATGTTAGATAAATAGTAATAACTCCGCCGCTAAGACGACCTACTGCCCAAACTACATCTTGATTAAAAATACTTATAAATCTAAATCAAAACTCATTTATACAAATTAGGCTGAGAATCAGAACTTTTTGTCAACGTCAAAATTACATAGGACAATCCCCCAAAACGCCCACCCGTCACCACTCCCTAGTGCTTTCGCTGAGAAGAAGAAGTGGCGCAACAAACTCCCCACAGCTTTCTGTAAGTTAGGAGAACTTGATTCTATACAATAATATAGTAGACTATGTATAAATATTTTAACCTACCCTTTACAGGTACCTATAGCCTTAAAAAATGCTACGATATCAAAGGCTCTATTCAAACACGACCGTATTTCGGCTGCTTACACAAATATTTAATTTTTAACGAGCGTATCTTTAACGACTGTTAAATAGCAATTTGACTTATTTCGCCGAATAGATCTTATCATGCCGAATAGAGTTCTAATACGCGTGCCGTCCGTATTGCAAATGTATTATATAAGGATGCTCTTAAATAAAGTAAAGTCTCAAATACAACTGGCTCCATATTAGAATTTCGGTGAATCTATATTGTGGAGGTCAAAGAGCTCCATGTCAAATTCAACCAAATTTGAAACCGAAATGATGGTTAAGGCTAGACGTGGTGTAAAAGTGAAATCGTACGTCAGTCTGCAAAAAATCTTAAAAAATATTATTTATCAAAAATATAATTTGGCATGCATTTTAACACTGCAAGCAAAAAGAGTTAAAAATAACATATGCTTGTACTTGACGACATCGCATTTACAGCTACGATAAATATTTTTTATTTTTATACATTATCGAGTAACGGCTTGGATGTTTTTTTTTTTATTTAACAGTTAAACTCAATCCAGAAGCGCCATAAAGATTCACTTTTAAAATTAAAGCATTAAAAAACGTTTTATGAACTACGTTTTTTTGCTTTTTTCTGAAGATTATTGTACAGTTTTACGCATCTTACTTTTAATTCGTCGAGGTAAGCAGTCGTTAAAGGTTCTTCACATGAATAACTTAGTAGGTACTTACCTACTTTCTTTAATTAGATTATTTTTATTTTATAAAACGGTGAAAACGAACGTTTTAATTAAATTAAAATGACAGGTTGCAACTTCGTATCTACCAAAGGCAGATTTAGTTATTAGAATTTAGGCTTGACGTGTGGTATGCCCGTTGCATTTAAGCATGTGATTTAACAAGGCCGACTAAATCTGCGCTTGGTTAGATACGAAATTCCCAATACAAAGCATTGCGAATTACGTTTCTAAAACCCATTTATTTATCAGCTTACTGCGTCTAAACATCGTCACTCCAATAAATCAACAATTCTCTATCATACCAACAAAAATGCGTGACATAGAAATTTAAACTTCCGTATATTAAAAATGATTTACGACACGACGTTCACGGCACATAAAGGTGAGTTTTGTTTTACGCGATCAAAACGCATCAGGCACGCATGATTATGACGGGCCGCACGCGCGACGTACGATCGACGACGCTCGTCAAGCGATTTGTTCGAAATTACTCTTTCACCGTGGTCCATGGCACATCAATTCTAATGTAGTTGAATCGATATATCATGCATGATTTACCCCCTGTGAGGGTTAGCGCTGCAAATGTTTTTATACCTAGTTGCAGAAATAGGATTATCGATGCAAAAATGTGTATCTAATAATATGATGGAGTACCACAACCACATTTTCTTTCATGAGTACATTAAAACATAACGACTTCCTATCTCTTCGTAATGCACATTTTAGAATGAATAAATTTAATTAACCTAATTCTATACATATGTATACAATAAGTCTTCAAAACTACGCAACGAATTCAGTTTCCACCATCGTTTAGAGAATTTATTCCGGAAATTTTGTGTGTATACTATAATGAAGATATCTTGATGTTTTGTGGAGACGTTAAAACCGTGCGAAGCTGAGGCGGGTTGCTAGATTAATATTGAAGTCCACATCGTTTTCTCGTTTTAAGCTAGACGATATGTCATCAACATAGAAGGTGATTTAAAAAAAATTGTGACTGTTGACACAAACAAAAAGGTAAATTTTTGTTTTACGCGGTCACATCTCGTTGGTTCCGCGTGATTACGTTCGGCGCACGCGTGACAAACATCCGTGTCCACTAAAGCCCTTACAAGCGATTCGTTCGAAGAGCCGTGGCTGATGGATTTGAAGGTACACATGTTTATCAAATTGCAGCTCATTGTAACGTTACAAAATGCAATAGAGAGTCTTATTTTGTACCCTAGCTTAGATAACTTTAGTATAAAGGAGAAGGGAATTAATGTAATTAATTACTACAGTAAGATTTGTGTGCGTGTATATCCGACTTCAGGTGTCTGCTTACAATATAAATAACCAAACTGAAACTTAAGAAAATAACACTTAATTGGGCAGAGAACATGTCTATTAATTAACAACGAAGTTAGAACGCTACCGCGCGTAACAATTTATAACCTGAAAATGTTTAAATTATACCTGTAATATGAAATCAATAAACATAAAGATCTTTATCGCGTAATTTTAGGAGACATAAGAAACTTATCTGAAGCAAGCGGTCAAAGATGGAGTAACATTCTGTTGTCACAATAAATGTGATTCACGCGCGCTCTAATGTCCCGATGAGGCGTGACTAATCCGCGGTAACGAACCGCTACGCCAACGCGCCAGTGTGGTCGCGCCTTTATTGCATTACTTCGTAAATAGTGTTGTACCTCGATTATTTTCTTTACAGCCATTTCAACTTGCAGTCCAACAGTTATACTCCCGGCAGATTTAGTTTTATGGAGCGACCTATTGAACTCATCGATTGAATTACCTGCCTATGCACTATTGCACGTAATGATATTGGAATGTAGACTTTTGTAGAGATACTTAAATGGTACTACAGTTTATACATACTAATATTATACATACATAATTAACTCCGTCTGTCTGTCTGTTACCTTTTCACGCCTTCACGAATTTCGATGAAATTTGGCATATAGGTAGACCATGACCTGGGTTAGACATAGAATAATTACTATTAAGCCCGGTTTTACGTTCCTCTGGAAGAACTTCCGACCACGCAGGTGAAGCCGCACGGCATTTCACCATTTGTTTCAAATGATTCGATTTTCGATGTATTTACCTATTCACCTACGTACTTGTCGAAGCGATCTTTAGTTTCCAAAAAGTCACAAATGTCACAGTTTAATGTCAATACACCTAATGCAACTGACCCACATTCTGTAGCAGGTGTTATTTTAGTTAACCCTGTTCCAGTAGTCAGTAGTCCTCTCTCTTAAATCACTATCATTAGTGATAATCATTCCTACTGAGCGTACGTGCACCTCTTATATTATTATCTAGTGTTTTTGCTGAACTAAGGCTGAGAACACACATGTTTTCTTACTAGGAGAAATAACTCCTAGGGTATTTTGTCCGGTTTGCGGTTTTGGCCAATTTAAATGTCACAGTTGTCTGAACTGATTTTGTTTTTAATAAAATAGATATGGAAATAATGTTACGATTTATGAAAGTATAATGTTATGTCAAACGTTAAAAGATAATTAATTTAATTCTAGTTAAATGTTTACTTAAGAATGTCCAGCTGTTTGAAAGTAAATTCAATTAACATTCAAGAAAATTAATTAATTTAATAATTAATATGTTTCATCGAGATTTGCATTGAGATTTGAGATAGATAATGATAACTCTGAATGTTGCATGTTCTTTTATGGGACATTGAATGCCAGGCATTCATTTTAATTAATTATAAATCGATATCTATTAGGCATGTTTTATAAAATGAGGAAATAAACTAATATTATTTTAATTAATATTGTTTATAATCTCATCACACTTATATTGACTTAAAAACTGTTTTAGTTTTTTAATCTTTAGGTAGTAAGTACATACATAATGAAATAGCATTAGTGTTATGTCTGAAATTTCTCAGTAGCAGCCCTGAGTCTGGATTTGTGCCCGATTGATGGCAATAGGCTCGCCCCCTATTACATGGGACTTTAAGATAACTGGCAAAATGTGGGTGTCCTATAGGTACACCTCTGCCTCACCCTTCGGAGAAACAAGGCGTGATGTTATGTTATATGTTAAAATATCAACTAGGTTTATTTGGTCCCATAGACAACGAGTTAGGACTAGGGTCATATTTTGTAGCAGGTATTTTATTTTATAGCTTTTTTTTGTTTTATTTTATTTGAGCAATGATTTGTAACATACACCAATTTTTATCATACATCATTTAAGCCGGAAAATATAAGTTAAATTAGAACTTAAGTCAGATGAATTTAAAAGCTTTTTTGCATTTTTTCTTCGACTTCACACGACAGTCACTCCTACAACGTAGTAACTTTCTAGCAATGTGTCCTCGCCTCAACAGTAATACTGTAATCACCTAATTGCCGCTACTCGTTGCCGTGTCGCGACTTTCGACAGAATGAATTGTTTTTAACAATGAGCAACTGCAACTGTTGTTCGGAGTTGTAGCCTCAGGCTTGAAACAACTGAATGGACTCATGGACATGACGTGTGGAAAAAAAAAGATTGTCAGTTGTCGTTTTTTTAACAAGTAATTGTTGGTTGCAAGTTTCTTATGTCGACTCAATCACAAATTAGTTACAAACTTGAAAAAAAAACATTATAAAATGTAGATCTAAATTAGAAGAAAACATTGCATACACATTAACATTGCATTGCATTGATTGATAAGCTATCTAATTACGCATCACATTTTCGTAAACGATTACGACAAATTTGTTTCATTTTGACAGTTCAACAACATTAATTGCGTTATTTACGTTGTTGAACAGATTTTTTTTCGAACTTATAAAGCAATGGATTAGCGATTTGTTTCAAAACGATTCAAATTCCGATTGATCGTGTATTACGTAATTAGGGTACTGAATTGATGTATGAACGTAAACATGTCCGTATGGATTGAGGATCCTGTAAGCGCGAAGCAAAAGGGGTGTAATGAAAGGATCATAACAGTTGGGGTTCTGTAGTTTCTGCCTACCTCCATGTGAAGGAGGCGTGAGTTTATGTTTATGTGTGTATAGCATTGGTAACCGCTTATCTTTACTCTCCATTCGATGTCAACGGTTGCATAATATTCCGTTTTTGGTCGGAATCAGAAGTGACCAAGTAAAGGCCTATTCAGATATAAGCGATATCTCTGTTGCGCTTGGTAGCGATACTGGTCCAAAGTGACTTACCAGAAGGCGGACCAGTATCACTACCGAGTGCGACAGCGATATCCCTATCTGAATACGCCTTTATGCATGTGAGTGCTTGCGTAAACCATTGTCAAAAACCCCTCAAGTCAAGTTCTCTGTCAGATATATTAGCTGAACTTTAAGGGCCGTACGTGTTCCAGTTCCAACGAAGGCGTTTAAACTAACATAACCTGTATTCCCCGAAGGGTTAGGCAGAGTTTTACCTTAGTACATGCAAATTTCACCAGCTCTGTTTAAGTCCCATGTATCAGGGGGCGAGCCTATTGCCATCAACCGGGCAGAAATCCAAACTCCGGGCTACTACTGAGATATTCCAGATGGAAGACCCGATAACACTTTGCCCGACCCGGGAACCGAACCCTCACCTCCCAAACAAACCCGACCTCTTGCTCAGCAGTATTGCTTGCGACCACTAGACCAACGAGCAATGCTTTGGCAAAGTTTTTACTAATTAGTAATTTATACAATTACAAAGTTAACATGCGCAACGTGACGAAATAAGAAACATGAGACATATTATAAATGTTCTAGAAAGTGCACTCAAAATGTTTTCGAAAGTGCACGATCCAGATAAACGAATTAAACATTTAATGTTTGATTTTAAAAGACGTTATGAAATTATTTCGATTGAGTTTTATTTAATAGGCTTTTCAGTTATAAAACTTTAATTGTTACTCTCTCTTGATAAATGCAATTTTAATCGGTTTGTTACTGTTAATCTGAGTAATGCGAATTTATTAAAAGTAAAGTGTCTCGGGCCATTTTTTAGCTCGATATAAACCATGATTAAGACACAAGTGTCATCGCGAAATAAACGACTTACAACAATTCCAACAACTATGTATAAAAATATCTAAATTATTACATGTTTAAAGCTATCTTGCTCCTAATTTATGTACATTTGTAATGTGAAGTGCCAGGTTAGGCAATATTTTAATTAAGGGGGATGCACTAAGGTTACCCGCGGAATTCAAATTTTATTGTGTTTTTTGTAATTTGTAGGCCAGTGTCAGGTTGTATCTTGATTAAAATATAATTCGCGACCGTAACAAATATGGCTTTACAGAATTATAATCATTAGAATTAGCAATACAACTCCTTATGTAAGCTTTAAATAGTCATTAAATAGGATTATATGAACTTAGAGAGTTATATTGATGATTTTTATGATTATAATTCTATAAATATATATTTTATAGGGCTGCGAATCATATTTAGATCAATATACAAACTTACACTGACCTGTAAATTGCATCTTTCACCATCTTTTTTTTATATTTTTTTTAATTAAAATTGGCTACCCTCGACGCTTTCGCCTTAATTTAATATCACAAGCGCGTCGAATGTTCTACTTACATTGTAACAAAATAAGTAGCTATGTAGTTACTACTAGTTATTTAATCAAATAAACGTTATCTGTTCTAGTTTTGTTGAATTAAAAGAATAAAACCGTAACTTTAAAAAATAAACCTAATCCTAGGTGGCCCTAGTCATCACGCGCCAGTTTGAACAAAGCTTTACGTTTTAAGATGTTGTTAATATTATTTTTATGTTGTGACTAACAATTTTTTACTTTTGTTTACAGGTAAATATTAGCTGTTTTCAACACGATTTTCAGTTGTAAGTAGCGTACTCAATTAATTATAAATCAAGAAATCAGTAACAGCGTACGCAGTTCAGGCCAATAACTTTTTCTTTGGAAAAACAACAACATTTCTGAAGCCTCTTTAAACAAAATATACGAACGTTATATAATTTTAATGATACCTTTTTTCTACATTTTTTTACATACAATAAACAACTTCCCACCTCAAAAGCAGATCCTCAAATTATGTAAATAATAATATAAAATACGTAGTTTCAATGCACAGGCTCTATTATCACATGTTTATGTAGATTAGAGAACAAAGTACCGCGCCCATTTACATATTATCAGTAGACCAATTAATTTTACAATATATTGGTATTAATTATTCCAGATTTATGCAAAACCATCTTTGAATTTTAAGCAAGCCTTCTGCCTAGATTGTATTTAGATTAAAGACGAAGTTCAGGTAGGAATAGATTACCTAAGGTTCCTATTCTAATTTGCTGGAAGAAAACAAGCGTACAAACATAGGGTTATAATTATGAAGGCAATATTAATGTCATATTAGCGACGTTGCTGTAACTTTGTCGGAAAAATTAGCGTCTGAGGACATCGTTGTCATAACTTTACCGGCAGAATTAAAGTCTTATGTGGCGTGGTGTCGCTTTGCCGGCAATATTAACGTCATATTAGCGACATTACCGTTTAGAGAGTACTACAGGCTCGCTAGCAGTTCACACATACCGGGTGTACACAATTAAACAAGTAGGTTTATTGACTATGCTTCATTTGATGCTAGGTCCGACTGAAAGCGAAGCAGATTTTCTGTCCTTTTCAGGCAAGAAATTCAAAAAAAGAAAATACATTTATTTAGCACATACTAAAACGCACACAATATATTCTGCAAATAAAAACATCAATGAAATAGATAAAATAAAACATTTCTAAAAAAAGTTAATATTAATAATTGGTAAGGTGTATGGCAAATTATCACAATAATTACCTGATATTGAAAATACTGTCATCTGGCGATGATTTGTTCAGCAAGAAATAATGTTTGATATGTAATAACATAACGTAACATCACGCCTTGTTTTCCCGAAGGGTTGGGCAGAGGTGTATCTATAGTACACTCACATTTCGCCAGTCATGTTTATGTCCCATGCCTGAAAATTCTTGCAAAGCTAAGCCTAAGGTACAATAGGTCGTACATTAGTTGTAACAAACCAGTACAAGCTGGCCTCTTATTCTAATAGAACCCCGTACACCAGCTAAAGGTCAAACTGACATCACCGCCGTGTGGTTGACTGTACCTGTGTTATTTAACCAGCAACGTTTTGAGTCAAAATTTTGACGTTTTGATAAGCCAATGCATTCATATAAAATTCTATCTATCCCCATTGATGCATTTCATTAATAGACGATCACGTCTGAGCTACTTATCTTGTACCGCCTCCGCTTGCATTTAAACCTCGCCTCACCAAATCTTTCTTACCATTACACCTCTTACTAAAACCAACCTTATCACCACTACACAAGGTCCACAAATACAGCCTCCACCACAGAAACTCTCCACATAATTCAGGTCTAACAAACAGACAGCACGGGAATACTTGGGTTCTCAATAAAATTGCAATAGTTTCTTTGTCGCTAAATACATTAGTGTTGCCAGTAAATAATAGGACTTTCACCTGGCAATGAATGGAACTATTAATGTGTAGGTTACAGTACAATCTGGATGTCTGGCGTGCGCAAGAGTGGTATGAGGAACGTTTATCTTGCTGGCGTAACTTTGAATAGCTGGAAATAATGATAAACAAAAATGTTTTGAATGGCGCGAAATAAAACCTTGGGCGGTTAGAGGTAAAATAAAATAAAGTCATGGTATTATGTTACAATGGTTGACGAGGTCTTTCATGAAGCCGCGGGGGGATCTGTTTACTTCAAAAACCATCATATTTATTTTTAAATCCAACGCGTCAAATTTGTTGTTGCACATTCATCATCAGGCTCCACATTTTGCACATTAAATTATCAATATGAAGAAGACATACTGGATTAGGTATGTGATTAAATCCATGGATTTGCCCAGATACTACAACATTACCGAATCTTTTAGGTGATTTTTCCTGTCGCTCTCTAGTCAGATTTGCAACGGGCTGACCAGTTGCAACAATGCCTTAGCCTAGCTTTTAAAAATAAAGCTGGCAAGTTCACATGGTAACTCTTTATATTGTACGTTTTATTTATACCGTAGTGTCATTAAGTATGCTAGAGAAAAGTGTGAAATATTTAATATCTGTTACCTAAAAAAGCACGACAAATCAATTGACCTGCGTTACATAAAGTGCAGCACAATTTCTCAGTTGCACTAAGACGGAATTGTTACGAAACTATCAACCTTATAACTCCACTTTACTCGAAGAAAGCTTAGATTTATTATCATTGCCATAGATTTGCATTATTTATCTTAATAACAGATATAATTAGAGCTATGATAAATATTGCGTGACAGCTTGCATGAATAATTATTAGTTATTGCAGCTTTTCGTAATAATTTGTTACATATTGATAGCTGTTAAGTGGTACTGAATAAATTTTATTAGCAACGATTGGTACATTTACTCCGGAAAAAATTAAATAAAAGCAGGTTTTCAAATTATGTTAGTAAAAAGGCTTTTTTTTTCAAACACTTCAGTATAGTGACGAGTCGGATATAACTCATAGGGTCAGTTCACACCGAGACGTGACGCGGCGCGACGGGAAACCTCGCGGCGTAGCACGACGCATCACGAAGCAGCGAAGCGTGGGGCTGCCAGCGACTACACGACGTCGCGCTGCGTCTCCCGACGCAGCGCGACTTCGCGACGCGCCGGGAGACGCGCGAAACCACTAGCCTCTTCAAGCATCGTCACGTCACTTCACGTCTTGGTGTGAACTGACCCTTAGTCGGACGAAAAACGAATGGAATGTGAAAATTAGTGAAAAAACTTTTATTTAAACTGGTTTTAGGTATTTATTTTATTATAAACTTTTCAAAATGTCAAATATGGTGTTCAGTTATAAGCTGACTTGAATTTGATAACGACGATTTACAAGCTCGTGCAAGGAATATGCAGTAAAAAAGGTCCTACAACGTTTATTGGATTTATTCATATATTTCTGATGCCTCATCTCCATAATTCAACTCAATACAAGATAAATAAAAAAGTAATCATTAAAAATTCAATGATTTAATCAAATGGTAATTAACACTTGGTGGCTATACCTACAACGCCGCAGCAGGCAAAGGGTTAAAATAAATTATACTTAACTATAAGTGTTAAAGCAAACTAATGCATCTGCTGGGCTAATTTATACTAACTTTATAATAGGTAATAACGATCTTAGCAGTTTAGGGTTGAGATTTGTTCAGATGACAAGATCTTTTTCTCTTACGACATTATATACCTACAATTTAATTTTAACTCTTTATTAGTGGCTTTTGTGGACATGATAATTATTCAGATTTGATACAGCTGTAATAGCAATCACGTCATTTCGTTTAAAATACGTTTTTATTTTTATTAATTTTATTATCTTTATATAGATTCTTTTCAATTTTGTGAATGTGAGAACGCTGTAGGCCTAGTGGACTGTAGATTTGTTGACCATCATTATTCTGTTAAGTACCTGGTACTTGTTGAAAGACCTACACTGTCCTCCCATACCTAATAACACTGTTATTTGAAAATATTGTAAAAGCCCATTATTTTTAAACGAGTAACCGTGGAGTTTCTTGCCGGCTCTTCTCCATAGGAAACAACCAATTGGAACCGTGCACCTAGCTTCTGACGTTTCATAATTGCCCATGTATGTTTATATGAAATAAAAATATTTTGAATTGAATTGAATCTTTCTTCCGTCATAAACCATTATTCGAATAATGTTGACAGTAATTTCAGGTACTTTCGAATTTAAACCAGCACCCTATAATTGCATAGCACACTTTTAATCACAATCATAAGGATTTTGAAGGAAATTGCTTTTTCTTCTTCTTTTCGTGTCGATAAAAATATTAAAAAAGGACTTTTTTTTAATATTGTAGCCCAGTGGGTGGCCACGTTGATTGCGGCATCACTGGCGTTCATTAGGTCTTCTTTAGTGCAAGTGAACGGGCACTTAGGACACTCCAGCAAATGGAACATGGTCTGATCAGAAGCACTCACACTGAATGTTGGATGGAAATTGCTAATCCATTGCTTCATATGATTAAAAAATTCATCTGCTCAACAACGCAAATAACGCAATTAATGTTGTTAAACTGTCAAAATGTAAGGCATTGTTATTGTAGGTTTGTTACACAATTTCCCCGCGGGTCTAAACCTGGTTCGACAAGAAACTTAAAATGACGCTAGTTTGAATAAGCCGTTGTTACACAGCTTTTTGTGTCAAGAAATTCTTCAAAGTCAGTAATTATAATCTTAAGAAAAACTTTAAAAAAAAATTAAGAAAATTTGAATTTTGTGGGCTAAGGAAGACCACGAAAAACAAATAATCTAAAAAAAAAAATGTTGGTCCGTTTTAGATTATATGTTGATCAAATATGATTCGCGACCGTCACAAATATGATTTTACAGAATTAGAACCATCAATAAAGCTCTCTAGTTAAAATTGGCCTAAAAGTCATGATTTCATGAAATAGTAATTCAATAGGGCAATTATTTTGAGGGTATAGTATGTGTTATATTGTGATAATTTTAATGATTATTATTCTGTAAATACATAATTGTTATCTCGAATCATATTATCAACCATTAGGTTGAAAAATAAAATTAAAACGTAAGAAAACTTAAATTTTGCTCGTGATTATTGAACATACGTCACCGGTATAGAGGCATAACGAACAGGATGAAAAGTGCAATTTAAAGAAATATAAGGAAAGGTTCCAGGTTTATGAAATATGGTTTAGGGGGCAGTTTTGACAGCTGCGCGCACAGATTGCATCCGCGGCGCTTGAGTTGCCGACGGAACGAAATGTTGCCATTTTAAATATTATATCATTTAGGAACTATTGTATTTATTTTTATTTTGTTATTTCACTATATGCTGCATCGGTTGACGTCATCACGTCAACGCCGGCTGTCGCTGAAAACCAGCGCTGGAGCTGTCTCGCATAGGGTCGCAGCATCATGCTGAGCGATGGCCGTTTTACGTGGATGTGACGCATATTTTCCCCCAATTAGTTATTCTGGTGTTTTTTTCTTTGCGTCATATTTACCGAAAATAAACGTATTTTCTTTCTTTCTTTCTTTTCAGGTCGGTAGTAGCCCTACCAACAGTAGCAATCACTGGAAGTAGTTACGTTACTATGATGGCCATAAAATTAGGCATTTCCTCAGCACCTGCTACTGGTATCGCAGCTACAATTATGTATTGAAATGTAGCAATTATGTAGGAACCTACATACATTTAGATAATAGTTAGTTACTTTATCCTATTTGTACATTTTGGCAATAGGTTTTTACAGTATCATAGTGAACTACTTTACTTACTTACTTTACTTTACTTGGCATCTAAGGATATGTAAAAGTCATCATAGAGCCGATGCAAGAAAGAGATGGAGCTATACTGGATAAATACCGCCTTCCCCTTTTGGCACTGAAAAAAATATGACTTTATGGGTACACTAGTCGACGGCTCGAACTCGTTGGTGGGCGTGACTAATATGCTTGCTAATTAGTCTAATTATTTATTTATTTATTTAGCTTTTATTAATCTAGTTTTTATTTATTTGCTTAAATATTTATTAATTTATTTAATGAAATAGACGATGATTTATAACGAAAACGAGCGCGTAAAATTTTATGAACAGACCATTGGGCGTGTAGATATTATCAAAAAACTACTGGATTATAGATATTTACTCAAAATAAAATTATTAATTAAGACGAGTTAAAATTAGTTTTGAAATATGGAAGTTTCGACGCTCATAACTTCCAAACCAATGTTTTTTTCTAATTTTGCTTCCATACTGGGCTAGATAATGATAAAAAAATATATATTATTTTTATTTTTTAAAATACACCGTCAAACAGACGAGTAATCACCATACTACGTTTGTATGGAAGAATGACCGACTAGCGTGTCCTTAACACTTGCCAATACGGTCCCAGGTTTATGAAATCTTTAATGAAGTCTGATAACAGATAAATCTCATCTTAAATTAGCTGAAAAACAACAAGTTGATGATAATACAGCTTCACTTATTTGACGACAGATTAAATTAAATATTAGAAACCGGGAAACTAAAAGAGATGCGTAACTTCCTTTAAAGCCTCCGCATATTAAAGCGCTATAAACAAATTTAATGCATTCATTATCAATTAAAATTAGAAATTCAATTTACATAATCTCCAACCTACTGATTTTAAAGTGAAAAATCATCGGGTACTATCATCTCATCATATATTGATTATGAGAAAAAATGCACGATGCTTGAGGTACTAAGCGGTATTCTTATCATAATTTTATCATAACTTTGATTACAGACGGCTTTTACGGCTAGAAGTCAGTGGTATCAACATCTCCGACTAAAGTGTATGTTAATTCAATCTCATTAAATACCTGTTGAAAAGTATAGTTATGTGGAATGATATTATCAGAGATATTGTACGGATACATAGTTCATTCTTGGGAATTTATGGGAAAATGGCGTAGGCATCAAAATTATTCCAATTATTTCTATACCTGGGGCATATCGTTCTTACCTACTTCTTTGGAGGATGCGAGCTTTAGTGACTGAATCTGTATTGCCCGTTTCTACAACGTGTAATGTTAAATGCGCAAAACCTGAAAATAGTTTGATCAGAATAACGAACAGAATCAATTGAACCACTTTTTAATATAGATCACATTTTTCATAAAATCTTCATTAAAAACGTTGCCGTGTCTATTCATTAATAGGTCAAGCCATCACATGCGCAAACCCGCCAAAATAGGTAAACAAACACAAATTATTGTCGATCAATATAAATTTTCTCATACGCGGGATAATAATAGCTTTTATTTCAATGCAAATACGAATCTTCTAAAACTAAAACAGCACATAAATACTTTACAATTTTTTTTATCTCTCTGAAGTAGGTCAAATAAATTAAAAATCAGTTGGGGTGTCTGAGGTCTTGCGCATTTAACGTTACACGTTGTATAGTGTCCACATTGCCACTAGTGGATACTAATGGTTTATAGCTGCCAAATTCAGTGCTACCAATCGCGTCACGGGACAAGTTAGAATAAACGCATTGTAGCAGTGTCATTCAAACTGACTATATCAATTCTAGTTTTAGCTTGTCATCCCTTTATCATGCTCAGCTTGAACAAGGCCTAAAATCAATGAGACAAACCAATACGCTATCTTTTTCAACTCCGACGGCTGAGTTGCAAATTCCTTCTTCATACATAATTCCGTAAAAATCTAAGAAAGCCCATCATTATTCAACCCTGTCTCTTCCACATGCAAACACGGCAGATCCGCGCAGATCATCGCGCCAACATATTCCGTAGACGGCGACTTCTAAGCCAGGCTAATAAGACACTCACGCGCAGGCCGGAAGGCGTCCGTCCCCGTCTGATGAATATCTGCCATCCTGTGCGCTTGAGACGTGCCTCCGGTAGCGACATCTAGTCCCCCAACACTGAACTAATTTACTACCCATTCTCAAACGACAGCCGATAATGATACTAATAATAGATTCTAATTAAAATTTGTTTTATGACGTATAAATATTTATGTTTCGATGAGTTGGATTTCCTTGATTTTCTTCGAAAGTGTGCAGCGCTTTCCGCCGAATCGTGTTTTCCTTATGTAATTTAAATATTACTAATCAGATTTTAGAAAACTCTATGAATATTAATATCAAGTGTCAACGTCACAGTAGTAAAATTATCAAGGTACGATAGATACTATTTTACAAAAGAAATGTAAGATACATATTCATTCACATTCCAGTCGTGAATATTGAGCATAACAAAAATGATTTATTTTACGCCAACATTTAATTAAATAACCATTTAACAAATCTAATTAAGTTTGGCTACAGAAGTAATAAAACATTTCTTTTTAATCTCACTATCAATCAAAAACTAATTTTTGAACAACCTCTAAGCCGACCAATCACCTAGACAATCGTGCAGCATCGCCAAAACATAATTAATTACAAACAAAAACTGCGGTGCGCAAGCGCAGGGGGCGTCGCTGGGCTGCGCGGGGGCAGGGCAACGCACCTGCGGTAGCTCCCTACCAAACGCGCACTAAAAATACGTTATTAACACAACTACTTTTATTTTTATATGCGATAGCCGCGAGCTAAAGGTTAACCCAGAGACGGACTGAAGACGAATTCCGATTTCGAATTTTTGAGTCTGGAATTTGTGTTCCATCTTTGAAGTTTATTTTAGTCTTTGAGTGATGGTTTGTGCTTGTGCTTTCGCTTGATGTTCGGTTCTGTCTGTAGTTGTGTGCCGTACTACAGAGAAACTGTTTTTGTTTGTTTATTATTATGCCATTTTTAATGAATCCATCCTCAACTCAATGGATTTTTAAAGAAAAACTTTCATCTCATCACGCCTGTAATCCCCGAAGGGTTAGGCAGAGGTGTACCTACAGTACACTCACACTTCGCCAGATATGTCTGAGTAGTGTAATAGGGGGGCGAGCCTATTGCCATCAAACAGGCACAAATCCACGGCTGCTACTGAGAAATTCCAGATGGAATAACCCAATAACACCTTGCACAACCCGGGAATCGAACCCAGGACGCTACTATATGTACGCTACTGCTGAGCATGAGACTCAGCAGTAGCGCATGCGACTACTAGACAGTGGATGTAGTCAAAAAAAATTTTTTTTCCGTAAAAACTAATGTATGGTGGCTAAACATAGTTTTTTAAAGTTACAAAATTCTTGCTATCGTGCCCCTGCTCAATTTTATCCCGCATGCAATTAATTATTTTGATCTTTGATGACCTATTGATGTTTTTCTAATTTAAAATCCAGTTTATACAATTTGATTATAGAGTTAATGAACTGTTCAACTAACCTAACCTATACAGTGACCTCTGTTTTATATTCAGCTACACCAAATAGAAATGTAGAATAAATATAAAAAAAAAAAATATTAGCATATCGATTAAATTCATAACATGACTATAAATTGGACCGTTTCTGATGATATTTAAAATATCTGAATATTTTAATATTCAGATATTTTAAAAGACAAATGATTAGCTTCATCTGTTGACATCACACATCATCATTATTACGAATGAATTCTAAAATTATGATAATTAAGTTATAATAACTAATATAATTTTACTATGTGATGATTTTCCCAATAACACTAACAGACTGAGTGCTTTTGAGTATGTTAATCAGACATAACTGCGTTTTGTTTTATATTAAAACACTTAATTAATTTTTATATTATGATATCTCTTACCAAGGTGATGAGATATCTTGGTTTCAATGGCTTTAATTCGATACGAGTTTTAAATAGGTCAACTTGTAAAAAAAAAAACTGTTTGCAAAAATTCCGTCAGTACATTTTTCCAACTGTTACCATGAGTCAAATGTGACGTCCGTCGTCACGGAGCACGGTAGCAGTTTACTTTTAGACATCATTGACCTACTGCAATGTTATACATGGGAAATTCGCTTCACTTTTTGATTATATAACTTTAATAAAAGTATTTCGAATCGCTAGCCTCATAAAGTGCCTCAATTATAAGTGTTAATATAGCTTATGATAAGTGCATTTTGTTAATTGTTCTTATGGTAAATAAAGACATTTGAAAATAAACAAATAAAAGTATTTATTTTAATAATCAAGAAGAAGATCAAGTCAATCGCTCTAGTCCGTGCCTGGCTGACATCTTTCGGCATCTGGCCGGTCGGAGGCTGCGATCTCGAGATAGCTCGGGTCACTGTCCCCTCACTCACACTACCCCGACTCACTCACTCACACACACACACTCACCCTGTCACACAGCCTCTGGAAACTGGAGCGGTTGTGTTTTGTAACATTCGTAATTACACTTCATTGAACAGTGCCGGTGGAAATGGATACCTCATTCGTGAGGTGTGGCATGTAGATTCATGTGAGGTCTGTATTCCGAGTTCGATAAATGACTGAAGGGTCGGAATTTTATGACGAGTCCGAATTGAGAATCTGTGGAGTTTGGTCACTTGATGCGTTTGAAATTGGAATGTCTTGTCGAATGTGTCAATCATTCAGATACCGAAGCCCGCATTAGGTTTAAATTAGTCGTTCCGTTCAATTCTAAAACTAGTACATCAGAGTTCGATTTTATTCGTTTAATAAATGAATGAATGACATTTTATGCTTAGTTTACAATTTGATGACGCGTGTAACCTATTTATACATTCGATCTTACAAAGTAAATACTACATTATAGTAAACATGAATGTAAGATCGGTCGCTTGAAAAACAGATAAGTATTTAAGCTGTTTTCTTACCAGCTGTTTAAAAACAATATTTTGAAAAAATCCTTTTTTTAAACAAGTTTATATATCATCATACATATTTTGTTTTTAAACACTTTCTTCCTAACACACATCATAATTGTGCCATGTTTGTCTCATACACACACGTGTTGTTGTGTTTGCCCTCAACAATCAACTCTGGCGCAGTTGTTACGTATTGCGTGATCTAGTTACACTGTCAATGTATGGGATCTTTATTTATTTTCGAATAAAAAGAAAATTCAATATTCTACTTACTTTATTATTCATCTTTAATCTAAATGTTCACTGCTAAACATAATTTCGGCCTTTCGCTGACGCTACGAATCGTCTTTCTTTTTCGTGTGGTGAGTTACTAACCTGGTGTCAGAGTTTGTATGCCCGCCATGGGCTGCGTGGCTTCACATGCCGTCGAGAAATATCTCTCAGGCATGCCGATTTCGTTACGATGTTTTTCTTCACCGTTTTTGAAGCAAGTGATAATTACACAATACACACATGAATTCGAAAAGTCAAAGGGCGTGCCTTGGGTTCGAACTCGAGACCTATCGAGACAACTAGTCATACACTCACACCACTAGGCTATCACTACACGATACAGTGATAGGTCAGACAGTAAACACCGCTACCATTTTGCTGACTCGCTATAATGTTTTAAATATGGGACGAGCGTCCTCGTATAGGTCTATTTGAAGTTCATCTTGATACGAGCCACGAAGAAGAACTCAGAAAGGCGTCTGTGCATATCTACTACTCCCAAAACGACTTTAATTATTTGACACTCCCTTTAAAATAAAACCTTAACATGCAGCGGACACAGATACGTAATAAATACAGTAATTACCATACGAAACGGGGCTTTTAACAAAATCTCACACTCCACCCACATAATAAAAGTTCATAATATAATATGTATATTTAATCAAATTGACTGAACGCCTTAATTAAGCCCGCGTTGTTTGACACTCCACTTTATCGGCTAGTGACGCGCGGCAACCTCGATACCGGTACCGATACCGAATACCAATTACCTCGGCAATAAACATCGGAACCGTAAAGTTGTCCGTCGCTTCGTTGATATAGATATTAGCATGTGTAATTATTATCTGGCTGTTCATACATATTGAGATATTATGGAGATGTGAAATAGATTGTTTAAGGGCAATAAACATGTTTCAATATGGTGCGATTTGTAGTCAGAAGGAATTAAGTGCAGTAGTATCACGCAGTCGTCAGCTATGCAATAAATAAGGATTATATTTTGCTACTTTATTCTATAAAATTGTTTGACTTAGTACTGCTTAGATAAAATAACTGATCCTTCGTTGAAAAACATGATAGAGGTACTTAAATATTTGTTACAAAATAAAATTAAGTCAGTCAAATCCTAACATAATTGTTGCCAACATCCCAAACATTAAATTTAACACCCATTTTTTTTTAAACAGGTAGGTAGATAATACCAATTCAAAATTAAAATTACCCAATCAGATTGAGCTCAAAAATTTGACTCATTTACTCCGCAATGAGTCATAGCTGCTCTGTTAAGAAGATCCTGGTCCCAACAACAAAGTAGGTATGATAGCTAATTTATTTCGAAGACATTCTTATCTCGATACATGTCCAGGTACACATATATAATATTGTAACCGATACTATTCTGAACTAAAACAAAAAACCGATTGACCATTGGCCACAATGGCCACTGGCCATTGCTCGTAGGCATTACTTGTAAAAACTATATTATGACTATTGTAATGTGACCACATCGTTTTAACAAACAAGACTTGGACTATAAACAATTTATTTAGGTAATTGACAAAATATTGAACAGTAAATAATTAATTTTTGCAGCTAAGAAAAGCCGTCTTCAAAACACGGTGACAGCTGTTTTTTTAAATTATTTTCCAGTAATGTATGTATTGAATGCAAGGTCTTCTATCGTAGTAAGGCAGTATGAGAACGTCCAGACTCAGAAATTAATTGTGAAGAAAGAAAGAGAATTTACTTTAACTTACGTTTAAACCAATATTTCGTGTTGAGAAAATTATGTAATTTCCTGAGATACGTTATTCTTTTCGCCATATTGTTTCAGTTTGAACCGGACAAACTTCAAACTCAAACCCAAATTGACTTCAAAATTCAAGATGAAAAGTCGCCAAATTCCGTCTCCTAATAAACGTCAAACGTACGACACCTACTCGTAAAACTAATCTCCTCTTTTTGCTGGCCCCGCGACACGGGCGAGTTCGACAGACATAACTCAATATCAGGTGATAAAAACCACCGCCACACTTCCGTAGCTGTCAACGAATTTGATCCAATTTTAATGAAGAACAATCATTTACATAATTACGTCCTACATAAACAATTTATCATGTATGATATATATCATTCTTCTTTTGAGTATGAGCTCATGTAATTAGACGATGATATTAAGACTGCACAAATAGATGGAAAAGATTCTTCGGTAGTGTCAAACTCGTATCAATTAGAGGCAGCCATGAGAGGAAACGTTGCCTCAATATGAGACACGTCGTGACATAAGATCAATTTGATCACCTGAGGACGAGAAATATTTTGGATATTATGGGTCAAATGATTCTGAGTGCTTTTGTGCGACCAGTATGATTGATGCCGAGGCTGCTCACCCTGAGGCTACTTAAGTGAATACGCAGCTTCAAAATCAGAATATGATACCAACTCGTATTGAGACATACTAAATTAAAGAGGAAAACTACAAAATTCAACATCACCTAACAACATCAGAATTCTGCTCATAATTAATCGGGCGAACTGCTCAATATATCACTCTCGAACAGATATGCCCAGTGGCTACGAGCATTGTCAATTCTTCCAGGGCAGCAGTAAGTCTGACCACCTGTGGTCTAAGCCCATAACATATACATCCCAGCCCGTTTTAGTATAACATAAGGCCTACTGCATTGGCCGTTAAACCAGAGATTGCTGTAGGCATCATAACATAAACCACTTGAAGGTGGATTTGAGTTTATATTCGAAACTTGACATTTGTTAGGTGCAGTTCGTGACATTTCAGGAGTGTGAGAGAATAATATTAAATAGTATAACTAATAATAATAATAATGGACCCTCCTGTCCAGGGCGTCGAGTTCGGTTTGAGTCCATTTGAGTATGCCGAAAGAGTAATAAAAATTAAATAAAATTTTAAAAAAATGTAAAATATATGTATACATATTGAATAAAGGTGATAATAATATAAATAGTTTTGCAGTATATAACTTTTTCTTTTTGTAATGTATTATAAAGTTTAAATAAATAAACCCTAACTAATGTTATAAATGCGAAAATGAGTTTGTTTGTTTGTTTATTACGGTTTCATGCTAAAACGGCTGAACGGATTTGGATGAAATTTAGCACATAAGTAGACCATGACCTGGAAAAGGACATAGGCTACTTTTCATCCTGGAAAGCAGAGAAAGTCGCGGACAACAGTTAGTAAATAATAGACATAAAAAGACTAGAAGGCATATTCCCGCTATGAAAACCGTTTAAAATCTAGTCGCAATCTCATTTCAGCGACAGTCAAATACATGTCAAAGTTGTTACAGAAAAGGTTAGAGGTATTTTTGACAGATTGTCACTAAGATTAGAATGTGAACGCTTTTAAAAAACGAGAATTGGCCCTCAGAGAATTAAAACAAATGAATGACGCATACAGTCTGACGAAAACAATGAACTCATTAGATTTCTTCCTCACTCCTGAACTATCGAACTGCATTCATGATGAAATAAACTATACCAGCAATAACAATATTTGAACTTTAAGCTCACAAAATAGACCAGTAGCAGCACGACTTTAGATTTATAACCCGTTCAGCACTGGACACTTGGAACCGAAGGTCTAATAAATATTCATCGCCTAAAATAAATAATAAGCAATGCTTCACAAAGGAAGAGATTTAATTAGAGCAAAACACACGCATGACATTCACTGAGTAATGCATTAATCACACGAACAGGTTTTAGAGCGACGACTGTATCCATCACAAAAAGGTGATACACGAGTTTTAAACTTGTGCAATGATTCCGTAGTCAGTTTTTAACATTTTAGGTCTTGGTTTGCTCATCTTTTGGAGCCAATTCAATGAAGTTGTTCAGCGGGGTAATTGCGTAACATACTTACAGTAGCACTGGCTTTTATTTTGACAATTCAACAACATTCATTGCGCTATTTACGCCGTTGAGCAGACAAATTTTTCGAACATATGAAGCAATGGATTAGCAATATCCTTCAACATCATTCAGATTGTGATTGAAAGTGTGTTTTGCAATTAGGGTGCAGTTAGAAAGAAACCTATTAGGTGTTTCTACTATAACTTATTTTTTGTAGATCTTTGATAATTAAGATTAAGAATAAGAATAATTTATTGTTTAAAAAATTACATTCAAGTGCGTTGATTTCTGGAACTCAAACTAGGATTTCCTGAGTCGTGATTTCATGTTTAGCAAGAACAACTACGTAACAAATGCAGTAAAATCTCTCAATATATTTCATCTTACATATTTGAAGCCCGTCCTGTTAGAATACCTTATCAAAATTCAAGAGGCACACAACATTAACTCAGCTAAACTGCCGTAGGTGATTCGGTATTAAATAATGTAAGGTCCATAAAATCCACCGGTTGGCCACTAACCTGTCACTGCCTGCTCTCTGGCCACAGGCTGAGCATGCGCAGCATCTGAACAATTAATAAAACTAGGTCGCTAAAGTGTTCGCGGGCTTAAACTAATAACCTGCCACAGTATGTTTTACTGGTGTCCTTAAACTCGATTTAGTATTCCTCCAGGGGAACAACGCGATACGATTATTCGATTTCCCCTGTCGCGTGTCGGCTCAAAGTTTATCGAAAATATGCAAACTGTGTTTGGCTTAATAACGACATAAATATTGTTGTATTAGTCTATAGGCAAAAGACCGTATCTGCTATGTACATTATTATGTACATAGCAGATACGCTCTTTTGCCTATTAACTTAAAGAGAACTCTATTTCTTAGACTGCTGAGTTATGGCTAATTATTTTCCAGGCGACTAACTATTTGCTACTAAAAAAGTAACTTGGCAGCGATTAAATATTTTAGCAATAATTATATTAGATGAGCTTCAAAATGCAAGGAATTATAAAAACTAAATAATGGCTGCTACTTTAAGGCAGCAAACATATTAAACAGGGCCAATTGAAATCATAGGCGAGGTACTGTAAATAATGACATGACGACTAATATTAACAGCGGGATAAAAAACATTGTATTATAGGCAACTATAGGTTTCCATATAAAAAATACTTTTGCAAGCGTTTTGTTAATTTCTGAATGATGATCGCTGAAAGGTAGGTTAGGTTAGAACCGTGACCTCACAACGCACGAGCCGAGCGAGCGAAGCGAGCGGTGCCGCGGGAGCGGCCGGCGAGTGCCAGTGTCAAGTGTTCGCTTAACAATAAATTCAGTTACCAAAACAAAAACACTACTACACACCACACTAAACACTGCTACTTTCTACTTAAAATGATCCTTCGCTGTAGCTGCCAACCTACTATTTTTGCTACCGACTTTAATTATTTTGGAATCCTAAATTCAGATTAATTTGGCACTGCGTTAAATACATGCCCTGAGTTATTGGATGGAGATGAAAATGAGTTTTCTGCTGCAATTGTTGACATAATTATATCAGAATTGTTACTAAGGTAAGCTTAAAAGACTTATCGAAATAGAGAGTTTCTACAAACAAGTACGAAAAGGTACTTAAAATACTTGAACCAAATTCTTGTGGAACCCCAATAACCCAGTTAGGACAGCATCGACAGCCCACACCCACAAATAATAATTAGACGTATGGCGGGCGGTAATGTCAAATGTCGAGTAAATGCCAACACATAAAAAGTCATCGGTCATGAGTACACAAGGACCTACTTCCGGAACTACTCTGTGGCAGCTGTCTCTGACATCGTAACTGTGACAATTTTCAACATAGATTTATTACCTCGCAACTTTTTATGGGCATTTAAGTCAGTATGAATAACGCGAAACTGTGGAACTTAATGTATGTAGTGTGTAATAAATTAAATGAGGTATGAAATGATATGTCCTAACCGTGTTTTGGAGTCATTTTTCTACTCTAATTATGTTTGTGATTAAGTCCGTATATTTTGTACGGTAATTATATCTAACTAATTTCTGAGTTTAATCGTCAGGCATTGTTTGAGAGAACTGATGGTATTAGTCATCATAGTAAACGCGTGGAACACGACCCATCAATATCGTGACTGCAGTAACAAAACATGCAAATTGCAATAAAATAATTAAGGCATAAGAAGCACTTAACGATTTTATTACGGCACAACAAAGTTGCCGGCTCAATTCGCCGCGGATTACACAACCGACTGCATTCACTTGAGAACTCGTAAGAAACACGAAAATATAAATAACGAACATCAAACAACAATCAGATAAACGATTACGATCGGTATTACGGGGCAGGCTGATATAGTTTTATGGCATCAAATAAAGGACTATTACATGAGCGTTACGGCACGAGCGTGCGTTCACGGCGGCGTCCGAGCAGGAAGTGACACTGAGCGGTCCGTGCGTCGATTTCTCCTGCGCGCGCGCAAGCGATAAATAACCGCGGGTAGTTCTAATTCTGCGCTATATTTACGCGGCGGGCCGCGACAGGCGTGGGCGGGTAACACCGCAGAGTAAGCAAAACAGTTGCCCTAAGATATCGTTTGCATACGACCTTCCGAGTGGAATCAATAAATCTCGTATTAGTAATTGAAAATCAATTGATTTGATTACAATATTTGATTGAAATAAATATGAATACCTATCCAATAACGATGTAGAATTAAATAGACAGCGTCAAAGACTAAAGTTATTCCCTGAGTATGCTGTCTTATTATTTCTGCATCTTTTATAAAATACTCCTAAACTAATCAGTCATATTTTTCATTCCAAATATACATACAGCAACAACCTTTCGCTCAACAACATAATAACACAGAGTACCTTCCATAATAAATATGCACAATCAAAAGAAAAACTGACACAAAAAATCTCCTCTAAATAACCTACCCACACAATAGGAGCCATTAAATTCTAATTGCAACGTCCATTGTACATTAAAATGCATATATAAGTTACAGACCAGAAATCATCGGTGCGACAACCGTGGAATTGATGAAATAAGTCCGCACTGCGCTCTCTGTGCCTACATTAATCTGTGCACCGATCCTAAGACCTTTATCTAACGGACAGGACTCGCTATTGTAGAATCAAGTGCTAAATTATGATAGGACCAAGTTAGATTTCACGGGAGAGATCATTTTCTGTTACTTTCCCTTCGCTCGGATAACGATCAAACTGATTATAAATACTTCGATTTGAAATTCAAAATGTCTGCGGTTTTAGTTGGGTGCAAATTATTGTGCTTCTCGTTACGAACTGGAGACTGGAGGGACCTGCTACAAATGCAGCAAGTTATGTAAGTGAGGGAAATGTTCGCAGAAATTGTAATCGTCACTTCGGTTTATTACGCTGGGTGCCTTTGAATCTTGTGGAGTTTGTTTTTATACTGTCATCAGCGTAGATGATATTGTTGGTTTAAATGTACTACTTATTAGTTGATAACCGAATATTAGTCCACGATTTAGAATAAAGTAAGTGCCACAGATTTCTCCATATTTTCGGTGAGATCCCCACATCGTCCTGGATTTAGGCTTGATCCATTAATATTGCATCTTTTTAACGTCTTTCAAATATTTTCCTGTCTTTGATTCGCATTCCCAATCCTACCTACATTTTCAAATGTACAGGTCTACTAATCTGCTCTCCAAAACTCAGCCCCCCATTGATCAGCCGCTAGACCTGCCCCCATTGATCAGCCCTAGAGCTGCGCCCATAAATCCATGGTGTTATCGATGTGTTCCCACTATCTGTTCTTGTTATCACGTCGATACTTAGCGATACAAATCACGGCTACTGTTCGACATTGTACAATATTCTGGATTGTATGTGCCAGTTGCCAATAGACGTAGATTTATAACCAGCAGGTGATATTGTTGGGCCAAAGGCGATTCGTGCAGTAATACTTTGTTGCTTTATTAGTTAAGCTAGGTTTACTAGAGTTTGGTGTCGTAAAATTGTGAACTTATAATGTAGGTAAGACAAAAAAATACGATTTTTGAAGATACAAAAATACTCTAAATCTTAGAACATAAACAAATATTAAGCATGGGGCATTACAAATGATTCAGGTTTCTAGAAGTAAGAAAACGAAGACTCAACAAACATAAATAAAATTATGTATTCTGATCTTCATTTTTTTTTTTAAGACCAAATTAAATAACTTGTGATAATGTGAGCGTAGTACTTTTATTACGTAATACAAAACATATTTTGTAACCTAAACATATTGATCCAATTTTACCTTATCGAGCAGTTTGGAGCTCCTAGCGGTAAACTAGGTGATTTTAGTCGCCACGGCAAGAAATTAATGTACCGTGTCTTAATTACCAACAAAAAATCTCGCAATTTTGACCTTAAAGTAGTTCAACTAATCACCTTACACTTGAGTACAAAATAAACTATCCTAATCCTAACTAATATTTTAAATGCGAAAGTGAGTTTGTCTGTTTTGGATTTGGATGAAATTTGGCACAGTAGTAGACTATGACCTGTGTTAGGACATAGGATACTTTTTATCCCGGTAGTACATTCCCGTGGTATAATTTCTGACACGCACGCGGGCGAAGGTGCTGCCGCGCTGGCAAAAGCTAGTAAGAATATTATAAATGCGAAAGTGAATTTGTTTGTTTTCACGCTAAAACGTCTGAACGGATTTAGATGAAATTTAGCACATGGGTAGACCATGACCTGGGTTATGACATAGAATACTTTTTATTCCGGTAGTACGTTGCCGTGGGATAATTTCCGACCTCCAGGCGGGCGGAGCCGCAGGCAAAAGCTAGTAAACAATACTTTCAATAAATTGAATGTACTATTTTCGCGTACAATTTTAATGTTAAACATATTACCCTGGGGTCGGGTGTACAGAGTTCTAGGTCAGGATCGAAGATCACATGTTACGTAAGTAATGTGCTGACCGGAGGCTCTGCACCTTGTGCGAAGTGCGCGTAGGCGGGGCATACTATCCTGTGGCCGCCAGTGTACGGGACTTGGTTGTAGTAAATAATTCTGTACCGATGATCGGGAAAATTAATTTTCTTTAATTTGCGTGGGCGGTAGTGAAGTGCATGTAGCGACTTAGCTTTTGAAATTATTACTTTTATTTTATTTCGCACTGTGAAAGCAATCTGTTTTATTTATCTATTGTTAAATAGGTATCACAAGTAATAACAGACGCACGAGTCGATCCATCAGGTTAAGTTACGCTTGCCAGGGTTGGTCTGTGGATGGGTGACCACCTTAACATACCCAGACCCCTCCATGCCTCGAAAAGCACGTTTTAAACCGTTGGTTTCTGGCTGTCATTCGTGGATCTTTGACAAATCAATTGATCTTTGTTTGATCTTTTACGGGTCGTCAGAAGCCCGAAGTTTTACCAAGGGGTATTGTATTACCCAGTTTAACTGGGTTGTGGAGGTCAGACAGGCAGTCGTTCCATGTAAAATACTGGTATTCAGCTGCATCTGGTTAGACTGGAAGCCGACCCCGACGTACTTGGGAAAAGGCTAGGCAGATTGATTGAAGTAAGCCACACACAGAAATATTTCAGCAACCACATTACGCGATCGTCATATCTGACCCACGTTCAAGAGCTGTCAATGTCAATATACCACAATAATAATGACACTGACAGTTCTTGAACGCGGTTTAGATATCCTGATCGCTTTCAATTTCATTGGTGAAATTCGCCCTAGGAAAACGAAAAAGATTAAATAATGAGAAATCTTAAATAGTTTAACACATAACCTCTTGTGTTTTTCCCACGTCCAGCCTCTTTACTTCAAACAATTTTATTATAAGTTCAAACGTTGTTAGTCCCAACGCTATATAATGTACTAAGGTACTGGGTACCTGGGTGCTAGTAACAGCCGTAGTTAACACGGTCTTATATTTATTCGCAAATTATACTTGTTAGGGATAAATGGGAAATAATAGAATGTTGTTGTTTTGCAGTTTATGTAGTGTGAAACGAGCCGTAATTGAATGAATGTTTTATACGATCCTGCGATGGTTTTAATGCGCTTGTCTAGATGAAAAAAATAAATGGAATTGAGTGTAAAATGTTTCTGGGATATAATTGAGCATGTGTTGCGTGGTAGAGGAGAAGAGCTCGTGGCTAAGTAATAACACACGGTCGATCCAACAGATTAAGCTACGCTTGCCGGGGTTGGTCCGTGGATGGGTGACCATCTTTACATACCGAGACTCCTCCGTGCCTCGGAAAGCACGTCAAGCCATGGTCCCGGCTGTCGTTCATGGATGTTGTTCTTTGACAGTCGTTACGGGTAGTCAGAAGCCCGAAAGTCTGACAACCAGTCTTACCAAGGGGTATCGTATTACCCAGTTACTGGGTTGTGGAGGTTAGATGATATTCAGCTGCATCTGGTTAGACTGGAAGCCGACCCCAATAAAGTTAGGAAAAAGCTAGGCAGATTGATTTTTGTGTTGCGTAGTAGTGTTTTTTAAACGTAGCTTAAAAGAACAAAAACAATGTAAAATAACAAGGTTTATTTTGTCAATGTTAATTACTTTTAACTGCCAAATATTGCATTAAAAAATTGCACCTGCCAATTTTCCATTGTTCTAATTAAAATCTAAAATACTTGAAAATCGAAAGTCAAACCTTTTAACGACTTTTAAGTTACCCAACCTTAACATAATTCGAAGTATTGATGCTTAAACAATTCAAAATATCAGTTCGAATATCTATACAGTATAATTGAATTATTGATTTAGATATTCATCGATTCGGAACAATGGACATAATCGAATAACTTTATCGATTCGAGACCTCACCAGACTTGACTCAATAATCGACTATTCGGTTTTATAAAGGACGTGACAACTGGCTATTTAGAATACGTTTGTTTGGCAGTCACAAAAAAAAACAATGAAAACGATATAAGTAGTTTATTGGTAGCTATGAATGGCTTTATTGTAACGAAAAATGATTGCTTTTGTGAATAATAGGAACTCATATTTTATGCATAATGCTGGGCGGTGATATCGTCTGATTGTTGGCAAAAAATAACCTCTAGTATGACATAAAAGGGCAGAAGTATTGCTCAGTGGATTTTAATCAACGCAAATGTGTCAATAAACCACATATGAATTATACAGATGGTTCACTCCGCAAAATCATTTAAATGAAAAGCAACTCTTGTTACGACACAATAAAGTGGAATTCAGGACGCCAGCGCTGATTGCCCACAGTTATATTCATCTAGAAGTTGCCTCTCTTTCTATCACGTAACTCTTATATCTTCTGACTCCGTTACGCTCACTGGATTGGCCCGACAAGACGAGCCCGCCGCGTACTTGTGTTTTCATACCTAAAATGCGGAGTGAACCATCATCTGTAGCTAAACATAGTAGGTATTTCGTTCAAAATAACAAACCATAACATCACGCCTGTAATTCCCGAAGGGTTAGTCAGAGGTGTACCTAAAGTAATCTCACATTTTGCCGACTCCGGACTGCCAGAAAAATTTCAGATGGAAAAATTCAATAACACTGCCCGACCCAGGAATCGAACCCAAATCCTGGGTTCGATTCCCGGGTCGGTCGGTCATGATCAGCACTTGCGACCACTAGACTAACGAGGCAGTTGTTCAAAATAGAACACTATTAATGTGATAATTGTGTATTTTTATCCTTTATCTCAGATCACCCTCTGTGTCTACATTTTAACCCACAGAAGCAATTTCGCAACACCTTTTTATCACACGCAACTTTTACGACACTAGAACTACCCAATCACTCATGAACCGACATTTGACAACAATGAGACCGATCCATATCTTCAATCCATCGCCACCAAGGCTAGGCAGACTCGTCCGTCAATTAATGCCAGGCAAATAGCACAGCGCGGCAAAGTTATGTCGTCACTTCATCTCGTGGCTAAACGAGAAACGTATATATCTACGCATAGTCATGTCTCGTTCTGGTGCGAGATAATGTGACAGCAGAATTTAGTCGCATGCGCATGCTGGTTAAAGGTCTAACGTGATCACTTTCTTGGCTCGGATTACCTTCCAAAATGTCAGTGGCTGTGACATTTTTATATCGCTTCGACATTTTGAAGGCAGATACGATCACGCCAATTAAATATTAATTTATTTGGGTTAGCGTCGTGGGATTAGGCGCAGTGATGTGTCAATGCTGTGGGGTTTTGATTCATGGGAAGACACATCGTGTTGCAATGGGTTTGTTAGCGAGGTGATTTTGTATTAGGGCCGACTAAGTCGAAATGAAATTAAATGAAATTGTTTATTCTGTAAATAGGATATTGATATCACTTTTACACGTCATATTAAAAAAATATTTTAAAAAAAAGAAGAAAATGCTAGATGAGTTCGGCGTTTCCTATCTGACTACTCTGAGAAGAAAGACCGAAACAAACTCAGAGGTCACAGTCTCTTTTGAAGTCCAGACATAATCTTGGTCAGGCCATATGAGGACCATGTAGATTAGTGTCTGAAATGGTCTTTTGAGGAAAGAACCACACAGATTTGAGTGGACCTGTCCAGTCAGTGCAAGCATTTGTCAGTAATTGTAGAGCTCAACTCAGAACTTAAGGAGCTCAACTCGACGAACAATACCAAAGAAAAGACATTTGGGTAGGTCGCATAAAGTACTCAAACTGCCAGACCATCATTTAAACTAACTGAGAAAGAAAAAATTAAAGAAAGAGGAAAAACAATAAAAAAATAAAATATCCACATAGTCCTCACATTCACAATAATTAAAATAATATAATACTTTACAAAGTAATCATGTTATTTTGTATATAATTTTCAACAATGTCAATATGTATATAAAAAACTGGTATTTTTAATTTTTTACATAATAATTATAATAATAATCGTGTTGAGAACTTGAGACATCAAAATGCCGACGATAAATTTTTTCAAAAGGTTCAAGTATTTCGGGAGCTCCACAGACATCATAGAATCATGGTAATAATCTATTTTCAGGCCTCCTCCTTAAGACTTAGTCCAAATATTTTTGGTATATGGATAGCTCATGGTTATGACCTAAAGAGGTGCCATAAAGAATCATCATCATCATTTCAGCTGAAAGACGTCCACTGCTGGACATAGGCCTCCCCCAAGCACCGCCACTTCGACCGATTCTGTGCCTCCCGCATCCAGCGGATTCCTGCGGCCTAAAGAATATCAACAAAAAATTAAATATATATAAATCAGCGAAATTTTACGGGTCAAAGCTAGTTGTAAACAATGTTAAAGAAAATTATTTTTAAAAGAGTAACCGTGGAGTTTTTTTGCTGGCTCTTCTCCATAGGTGCGTCTAGCTTCTAAGGTTTCAAGTGCCCATGTAGGTTAAAGTGAAATTAAATATTTTCAATTTAAAGCCTTTGAAAGGCTACCGACAAATGAAGATCCCGTTTACAAAATTGAATTACCATTGAGTTGGTCAGTCTTCAATCTTAACCACTCAATTGAATTAGCTCTTTCTCTCACCATATAAATCCTTAAATTCCCACTCGCTACACAAATCCACTTAAACTTATAACTCCACATTTTATCATCACCCCCCCGAGCCAACAAAGTATTCCGAACTATCCAGTTCGCCTACAGTCCCATTGTTTTGTCCATAAGTCGCTCGTACAGGCAGCGTCAAAAATATATGGACAAACAGCCATAGCAGACACGATACACATTCGGCTATCGGCGATTTAGCAACTGCATCAAAGCTGCATCTCGTTTTCGCGTTTCTGTGCGTACGGTTGCCGATCGCTGATGATAAAAGTATCGTGTATGTATATCCCAAAGGCACAAGAGGTGTTCAAGAATAAATACAGTCATTGTCACCCACTACTGTCATTCTGACAAGAATTTTATTTATATTGAGATAGAGTATAATTTTCTTAGAGCAGTTTTTTCAATCTTTATATAACTTTTATCTGAGGAATATAATATGGCAGTTTGACACAATATTTTCTATGCAAAAACTGTCAAACTGTCACATTTATTCCTCAGATAAAAGTTATCTGACCATTAAAACATCGTCCCTTAGTTGTTGTGATAATTTTTAAAGGTCTGCTAGTCTCTATATTTTTGCCTCTGACTGTACATTCCATTTGTCCCTCAGATAGGACAGAAACTAGTTCGGGGCTTAAACACCATCAGTTTATGGTACAAACGTATACATATGTCGATAGTTAATAGACTGGTAATGTTTAGTTGGAATGGCAATACATTGTGGGTGTCGGCTTCAGTGATAAGCTAATACTGGCGTAAGTTAACAGACTACGCTTAATGTGGAAGAACTATGGCGTTCTGCTTTTATTTATTTTCTTTAAAGGACTTACAACTAAACAAAACAGACAATTACAAATCTGCACATAAAAAAACAGAACAATAATAATTAGTCGGTCGGAGAATATCTAAGCTGACAATACCAAAACAACTTATAATATTACCGATATATGGAACTAAGACTGAAAAGCCACGCACTCAACCTATTGATCTTACAAAATATGGAAGTAAGAAGCGTAAAAGAAGTGCCCAGTACTTTGAGGTTGGCCATCAACATTCTCCTGTGCTTATCCCAATTTATTATGTGTTCACGCCCTATTTGTTTTCACGTCCTACTTACATCTCAAACTTCAGAGTCAGCCTTAAGACTCATTATAATCTTTAACACAATCCATCCCACTTTTGTTTGTTCTGACTCTTTTTTTATGGTCAACCACATTCATACTTCAAACTGTCCGGAGGGCATAGACAAGTGACAGTGGCTTTCAAAGCGATTCGTATTTCTACAATGACTTTGATTCTGTGAGAGGGAGCCGTAATCTACCACGTGGGCCCAGTACTGGCTGGTAAATGTCACATGTCTTCGAATTTTTGATTCTAGGACATGTCGGTAGCTTATGTCAATCCAATACAGTTTTGACTTTTTGATGCCTTCTTGTCTCTTGCTCTTGACGCCAGCGAATAATACAAATATTTCCACCAACTTCTCAATACTTATTACTTTAGTATCGCCCATCAAAGTTCAAAGCCCGTCCCCGCTGTCAGTCGACCTTTGAGTAACCAACCGTGAAACCATCGCTAAGTTTAATGGGCTATGTTCGCTCTCATCTCAATTTCACACTTAATCTACAGGGCCATTAAATGGGTAACGGATCAAACTAGCTGTGCTGAAATTGACCACTGAACATGTTGAACCAGATCGAATAGAATGGCGGAATTCTGAAAATTAATACTAATAGAGATGCAGGGATTGAAACATTTGTGACATCATAGTATGAAATAAAACATACTTATTTTAATTTTATTAACGATTGCCTCGTTGGTCTGGTAGTCGCAAGTGCTACTGCTGAGCATGACGTCCATGGGTTAGATACTCAGGTCGGGGAAATTGTTATTGAGTTTGGCCATCAGGAATTTCTCAGTATCAGTCCGGAGTCTGGATTTGTGCCCGGTTGATGGCAATAGGCTCGCCCCCTATTACATGAGACTTAAACATAACTGGCGAAATGTGGGTGTACTATGTACACCTCTGCTTAACCCTTCGTGGATTACAGGCGTGATGTTATGTTATTTTAATTTAAAAAATATTGATGGATTGGATGGGTGACATGGATATAAAGGAAGTGAGGGAGAAAATGAATGGAAGAAAAAGACAGCAGTGTCACAAAAACATACCTACATTACGATAAAAGCAAGAAGATAATGAGGATGATCTTGAAAAAGACGAAAAACTAAAGAAACCATTAACTTTCAAGCGAGATGTTTGTACCAAAACAAGTCATTATTATCAATACCAATTTATACACAAAATAAAATAAACAGTACAGACATACCTATGGCCAGATGTGGCGCATACTAGACACACTTACGACCAAAAAAACCCAGCCAGCCAACCAAAACCGCAACGTCCACTTACCGAGCGTCCAGCCACAGTAGTCTACAGTTAATATATAGCAAGACAAAGACGCTCGAAAGTACCGCAGATACCATCGCCACCTTTCACCGAGCGATCGGTTTTGCTCCAAATAAGTGAAACCTCGCCATTATGTCGCATTAAAATTGATACCTGCTCTATATGACGTAAATACTGCTGCATTTTATGTAAGGCTGGTAAAAATCGATGGTGGCAGGGATGGCGAACTTTTGGCACGCGTGTCATGAGTGAAAATTCTGGCATTGATTTTAGAACGAAATCGTACGACATTTTATTCTAAAAGTACAATTTCAACGCTACAGATGTTGTACAACTTTTGCACGCCCACTGCTGACTATAGACTGATAATGACGATGATTAATTAAGCAAAGCTTTCAATAAGGGTCATTCTTGTGTTTAATAACCTATCTAAGTAGTCCGTGGCATATACCAAATGGGTAAAAAAATTAAAGGAGTCGCACATTTGTGAAGGTTCTCCATCCCTGGCGTACTTACTGCTTTCGGGACGTTGCGTGTCTTGTGTATACTTACCATTCAACTTACCTTTTAAGAGTCAAGACAAATGCTTGACAGTAAATTTTCCTGTTTCATAGGTATAATTTTCTAGAAAACTTGAGTTCAATGCGTATATTTCTTCCGTCAGTTTCAACCCTGTAGTTTATGGATAGATGAATTGCGTTTCTGAGCGTAAACACTACATTACTACTACTATTATTATTATTCCTACTTTATTTATTATAACGGACAGACACTTCCCTATGTTTTTTTTTATTCTAGTGTATGGCACTCGTGGGTTGCAGCTGAAAATCAGCGTCAGGTGGTACACCTTGTGTTGTCATCTGACATTATGCTGAGCTGAGGCCCTTTTGGCATTATAATAATTTGTTTTCTGTTTTTATAGTTTTAAGGTATATTTTTTGTAATGCCAATAAACGCATTTTTCTTTCTTTCTTTCTTTCTTTCTTTTACACTTCTCTTCTATGAAAGTCTATCTTCGAAGTCTTTTAACGAAATCAGGCGTCTATTGTGCGCGTAACGATATTATTGTGGACGTTCACGTCACGGCATCACGATAATACAGGGAAGGAAAATGTATGGAAAATGAAGACACTAAAACTTTCGTCCGCGGTAACGTTATACTCGTAAGAACACTTCTATTTAACTCATTCAAAGTCACACAATTCTCAACCAACAAACAACAACATTTAGCATTAAAACCGCGTGTGTGGCCATCATATGACACCTCCCAATTTGAATACAACCTCAACATTTGAAAGCGAACGAGGATAACTGAACATATCCTAATACTAGAGGCAAAAGGGGATAACATATGTACAGGCCCGCGACAAATGTCTTCATTATTCGGCCCACGCACTAAGTACTGCTTATTACCAAAGAGCTGGCTTTATTATCACAGATACGACTGAGGAATTTATTGTGACCACGACTTAGTTTGTAGGTGTTGGGCGTGAATGTTGATTTGATTGTGGTAGTTTTTTGTTTATGAGGCGTATTACTGTCGCATTAGAGTTTGTGGAAGCTCTGAATTTAATGGCGGTGTTGTTTTACTGTCGTTGTGCTTGGAATGTTATTTATTTATTTATTTAGGTTAACCAACAATTGTTTAAACTACATATATACATTTCTGATTTAATAACTAGAGTAACATATTCAAGTGCAACAATTAATTACAGGTTAACACCACATGCACAAAAAACGGCTTACATAACATATTTATAGAGTATTAGAATTTATACATACAAAGAATAATAATTAAAAGCAATAATAAAGAAAATTATCAAATCCTTCAATTCTGTATACAACATAAAAAATCATTGGGATGTAAATTACTTATTAAAATTAATAAATTATTTCTCAAGTCTAAAATTATCAACATTAGAATTGAGACATATATTCATTTATTGGCGATCTAACGTAATGAAGACGATCGACTCAAAACACATCAAATACCTTTCTTTAGGACATACAGTCGATCGCACGTTGGTGGTAAGACTTTGACCTTGAGCTAGCCTAGTAGTACTAAGTTTCAATAGAATAAGAGGCCAGCTTACACTGGTTTTGTTAGCACTGACATACGGCCTACTGTGCCTTAGGTGCATATGAGATGGGACACTGCGGTATGTTCCACCAAAGTTTTCGGAACGCTCCTGATTCCTGATTTGCCGAGGATGACCATGTTTCAATGAGCAAATATCCAAAACAGCCTTCCACCTTCCCTAGGCAGGCAATTTATAAGCAATTTATCCCCTTATTTATAAACGCTGCTTAAAGTTAAGTAATAATTAGCTTCTTTTTAACCATACAGAAGCTAAGAAGCTAAGAAGCTTGCAGTATCATCACAACGGTAATGTTTTCCCATTGTTTGTTTTATTTGTGCTTATATTTATATATAATTAGGTGTATTTATTATATTTATAGTTTTAAATAGGTATATATGTATATCTTTATATTTAAATGTAAAAAATCTTCTTTTCTCGCTATTGCACCTACCACTGTTTGTCTCTGCATCACCCGAAGGTTGACTGGTAGAAAATGCCTATGGCATTAAGTCCGCCTCTGTACATTTGTGTGCTTGAAGTATTAAATAAATAAATACATTTTTGACGTTTAATCGTTTAACTTTAAACAACGTTTATGAATAAGAGGGTTAATATCCACTTAACTACAGCACTACCATAAAACATTTCTGTCCTTTAATATATATCCCGTGACAATAACATTATACTACAGCCTTCCTAATTTCCATAGGCACAAACAGGTTCCTGCACCCACTTGATCTATGGCCGGGTCACGCCCAGGGCGGGAGCTGCCCACGCGCACTCCCAAAGGTTACACCTATAACGTATTTGCTGAACAATGGAGGTGCAATGATCGAAGGCTTGTCAACCGTCGAGGTCGTTCTCCTTTGATTCATTGCTTGTGTAAGATGCAGTATGACTTGTAGTCTGTCTGATAGTCATCGCCGTTGAAGATTTAAGGGGGATGAGGTGCTGGCTCGATTTGTCATTTTACTTGAGATATCTTAGCTTTAGAATAAGCTGTTCTTTATTTCCGAATTCAAAAACTGCACTGAAAGCATGAATGTCGATTGAAAAGTTTTAGTACTCAAGCAGTTTTTCAATCGAGTTTTTTATCTATATATCTTGTGAAACACTTTAGTTGGCACCACACAGCCTAGAGTAAAAAACCCTTCCAGCCTTAAGGTGTGTTACAAATAGAACTGCCTTCAAATTCTTATCAAAGGCTGAGTTATAAATTGGTCCACTTTGGGACACGCTAATGATAGAGGGGTAACATTAGTTATTTAAATTCTGCAAAGCTATATTTGACCTCAATTCCTAGTATAAGCATAATCAGCCTATAATGTTCTCTGTGAGAGGAAGTGGGCCGTAATCCAGCACGCGAACCCAGTGCGGGTTGGTAGATGTCACATGTCTTCGAATTTTTGGTTCTAGGACATGCCGGTTTCCTCACGATGTTTTTCCTTCACCGTTTTGAGAGCAGTAGTGATGAAATAATTTACACAAACTAAAGCGCCGGTCAGGGTTCAATCCTACGACTCATAACTCGCGACGGTTACCACTGGGCCACCACTGCTTTTTCTCAATTCCTAGCGCCTGTCAGGGTTCAATCCTACGACTCATAACTCGCGGCGGTTGCTACTGGGCCACCACTGCTTTTTCTCAATTCATAGCGCCTGTCAGGGTTCAATCCTACGACTCATAACTCGCGGCGGTTACTACTGGGCCTCCACTGCTTTTTCTCAATTCCTAGCGCCTGTCAGGGTTCAATCCTACGACTCATAATTCGCGGCGTTTACCACTGGGCCACCACTGCTTTTTTCTCAATTCCTAGCGCCTGTCAGGGTTCAATCCTACGACTCATAATTCGCGGCGGTGACCACTGGGCCACCACTGCTTTTTCTCAATTCCTAGCGCCCGTCAGGGTTCAATCCTATGACTCATAACTCGCGGCGGTTACCACTGGGCCACCACTGTTTTTCTCAATTCCTAGCGCCTGTCAGGGTTAAATCCTACGACTCATAATTCGCGGCGGTGACCACTGGGCCACCACTGCTTTTTTCTCAATTCCTAGCGCCTGTCAGGGTTCAATCCTACGACTCATAATTCGCGGCGGTGACCACTGGGCCACCACTGCTTTTTCTCAATTCCTAGCGCCTGTCAGGGTTCAATCCTACGACTCATAACTCGCGGCGTTTACCACTGGGCCACAACTGCTTTTTCTCAATTCCTAGACCTATCAAAAAAAGCGATTAAACACTACCATTGACCTCAACAAAATTACATCAAACCATGACGTTTCATTATTTACTAACAAAGTTTGGCCATAACATGTGATCATTGTTATATGCAGCATCTATTATTACCACACTGTTTGTTATCTTATTCGGTAACGATGTTTTGGCATCTCGCTCGGCGTCTCCGACACGGTAGGAATTATGTCAATAAGTTTAGTCAGAGCCAAACATGAGCGAAATTTGTTTACACACAAACACGGTCTTGAATCATGGACACATAACTGTTGTAATTTGTGTAGCTATGTTTTGGCCCTGGAATCTAACAAGATGCAAACATTTCAAGAACTCTTGTCTGAAGTGTCGATGTACTTAATTTTATATAAGAGGGCCGTTCACAGTTCCTGTTGACAAATGCTCATAGACCCAAAAACTACAAATAATAAATAATTTAGAACTTTTACCGAAAAAGATAGTAAATAAGTAAGTAAAATAACCAAAAGAATAGACGACGACTAAGCTAAAAAAAACATAATTTTGATACCTACTTTAGAATACTTACATCATCACTACCTTCTAAACACATGATTATAGCGTTCATAACAGATTAGGTATATCAGCGTTCTAGTGAATTCCATCTAATTACATTCAAGACACCAGCAAAGTCACCACTAATAACCATAAAGTTTTTTTAAACATTACAAATACACACTGATACGTAACCAAACATTACAAATACACACTGATACGTAACCAAAGCTTTTACAAAATAAATCAGAATTCCGTACTACTACCATATCGCCATATTAGATAACTCAATAGCATAGAATGGGAGCGCTCCCCGGGACTACGTTAACCACACGTGTGCGTAATGAAACAGTCGCGCGGCGCGGACGCTGCGGTACGGGACTGTAGTTGTATAAGTAGGGGGACATAAGGTTTAGGTGTTGCAGGACTAGGTTTATTTTTCCTATGTCAGTCATATTAAACGGCTGGTTGACACTTCCCGAGACCCAAAGGCTGGCTTTTACCTTTGCCAGAGGCTAAGCATTGCCATACAACGTGGCAATCTCTTAGGTACATTACCAGTCGACAGCGATGCGGTAGAATTTTTCGACGCCATATTTTAGTTTGTTTATAGGTTTAGTTAGGTTAGATTATTATTATATTTTAATTTTAATAGTTAGTTAAATAATTTAGTTTAAGAAGATTATCCAGTGTATATAGTTTTATCCTCTTTAATAAATACCTATTGTGGCAGTTCTTTGGGATTGCAGTTTGGTGTAATGTGCTCTGAGTGAAATACCTCATTTTATTAGCTTGACATTTTTGGCATAATGTAACAGCAATCATAAGGCACTGTGACAGAACAGTATTTTAAATGGCATAGCTTTCATATGCCCTTCATAATAACAGGTACCGTATCTTAATTTTTGCTTTTTATCTACTTCATTTCCGCAACCTTATTTACCTAAATTATGAGTGCAGAATCAGAAACATCGTAAAATCTGTTCTAGAAAAACTTTTTCTATATACAACATATAAAAAAAACCCGTCCGAACCGTGAGAGTGAGAGTCTATTTATGTGGAAATTTTCAGGAAAAAGAAAAATAGTTACGCCGCATTATTTTTAAGTTTAGCGGGTTACGTTTAGCTTATGGAGTTAACTCCTGTTGAAAATTTGGTAATTTTTTATAAAATTGAGATAATAATGTTACAAAATATGTGAATTTTGGTTTTTGTTGATCGGTCCTTTTATCGGACAGGTTTTTTAAATATATTTTATACGTTGTTCTTCTTCTTGTCGATGGTAGTAAAATTTTACTGGCCGAAACCTTCACAGTTTGATAAGTTTTCAGCTACAACATGTTCTCAACAAAATAATACCTCTGTATGATTTTTTTGTTCTTCAACAAAATATGATAATAAGTAAAAATCCAATCTGTACAAATCCCGTAACTGATGGCTAACATGGTGCCACACCGACTCCGACCATATATCGCGAGCTTCTCAGCGCCGCGTAACCTCTGCTTAACTAATTTACAATAGCTCATTGAATACCACTATTATGTAGCTGCTGCCAACAGATCGTAAATATTCCGTAGATATAGTGAATATACTGAGATTTACTGAGTATTGGTGGTATTGTAGTTTGTTCATGTGTGGTTTGAAGAGCATTAACCAGGTTTGGTGTTTCGAACTGAGTATTAGTTAATTTTTAAATTAAAATGAGCTAATTCAAAGAAGTTAATTTAGAATCGTCATAGCCACTGTATTTAATTTCCAAGTCCTAAGCCTCCAAGTCCTCCCCAGTATGCCGTGTGCGAATATACACGCAAAAAGGCCCAGTATACTTTGGACGACCGACGGGCTCGCCCAACGTGTACTGCGGGGCTTTAGTGTCAGTTTGATACTTAATTATAGAACACAAATAAATAAACAATTGAATTCTGTGAAATAAAAAAATAGGGTAAACACTATCACCAAAACTAGGGTGTCCTTTGATTTCAGAGCGAATGCTATGTTCAATGATGAAGTACCCACACAAAAACCATCTCATGCACAAACCAAGAATCGGTATAAAGGATCTCCATCACTATGACATAACATGCTTGTCATGCCAAACACTTATAAAAAGGTGCAATTTATTCTGACCAGGATGCAGACTACAACCATTAGTCTAATACCAACATTACACCAGAAATGCTTCCCGTCACAATAAATAGCCACGCAATGGGCATTTTGTATTCATATACCGAGCAATATGCTGTAAAAACTGGTTCACCTTTTAACTGAACTACGGTAAATAGCTTCCTAAATAATTTATAATATAGCTTACAATCTGAATGTGATATGTAATGGCGGTTTTTATCTTAAAAATCCCGTATTTACATTCCTTTTTAGTCTATATATTTGAGTTTATCGAAGTTCACTGCTCTTCACAGGTCCACGTTTTTTGGTTGTTTAGTTCAGAGTTCAGATGGGCTCGTGGCTAAACGGCCAGATGTGGAGGACAGATCGGTCAGACTGGAAGCCAACCCCAACATAGTTGGGAAAAGGCTAGGCAGATTGTGTTCAGATGCCAGAAAACGTACGATGTTTTTATTCTATGATAGTTAAATATAGTAGTAGTTGAGACCTATCAAAAAAATCCCCTTAACTTCCCCTTAGTTAAGGGGATTTTTTTGATAGGTCTACGAGTGACCCGCCTCTACTTCACACGGTTTTATCGACTTGACAAAACATGAAAATTTCATTATTGGATCCGAATTAATTATCATGTTTTATACACAAACCTTCCGGAATAAATTCTCTAAATATTAATGAAAACTGCACCAAAATCTGTTGCGTAGTTTAGAAGAATAACGCGGTTACACAGACAGACACGATAAGCGACTTCAATTTATAATATGTACAGATTACCAGCAGTAGATGCTAGTCTGAACAGAAAACTCTAATTTATGAAGACAATCATTGACAATCGTCATATATACTATATACACATTTTTAAAAACAGAGTGGGGTCTACTGTTACCAGCGCAAGTCAAGTAGAAAATACACAATTCATTCTTCCCCGTTTTGCAACTACAAATACGTAAAAACAAGTAAATAATTGAGTCATTTACGTAATTGTTGAGTATTATCCCAAATTGGTTTAAATCGGTTTAAGATTCTCAATTCGTCTCGTACCGCCTTAATTCTGATATAGTTCCGAATCGTTGGCTACATTTAGCCTAGGAAGAAATTGTTACTTTGACTTGCTAATTAGTTTACAACCAGTTCTAGTTAAACTGGAGATTAGGCTTAGAATATAAAGGCTGAGAAGAGTAATACTATTTATCTAGACTGCTATTTAGAAAGTCTAGCTTAGATGAATAATTTTCTAAAGGAATCGAATCAAGAGGAACTAAATCTTGAATGATGTCAAATAATGTTTTACTACAGCCAATCAATAAATGTTTCCTATAGACTTAATCCATCGAACATCGACTTAATCCCCATGTCTTAAATTGTCAAATGTCGAAGAGCTTCACACGGTGTCTTAACTTTTAACGCAGACGCTACGAAAGTAAAAAAAAAATCAAAATAAAGTCTCGATAATCTGTGGTGAACTATCACGCACGGGGTCAATGGCCGGTTGACATTTGACATGCGAATGTCAAGGTGCGCTCGGGCTGTTCCAAGAACGGTAGGGCGCATGCGTCAGGAGATCGAGATTGTAATGTGTGTAATGCATCGTGACATTTTTCAACAGAAATGTCAATGTGTCTTTGTGTTGGTGTTGGTTATGATCGATTAAAGTGTAAAGATTTCTTATTTATGTTCCTATATTATGTGTACTTATAATTTGTTTTTCTTGCTCTGAGCTCAAATACCTAAACTAAACGTAGTGGCAATGTGAGTAAAAAATGCATGGTCAGGTCAAAGATCACACAGTAGTCCAGAATTTTTGTATTCGCTCTTAACTTGAACACTGTATAGTAATGTAAATATTAACCCAACATACCTTCTGTTAAGAATGTAAACTATTGCCTTACCTATAGTAGGACCTTTAATTGCACAGACTTATTTGGTTAATGTCACTGTATTAATAACACCTAGCACCTCGCTTGCAGGCGAATAATTACTCATTAAGGAAAATTACTCAAGAATAATACCGAAACGTTCACTTTTATTATCAAAAACGGATTTTGATCAGTCAATCAAAGACACAGACTGAAATTAAAGCGCGCACAATTTCAAGAAAGCGTAAAAATGGCGCTAACTTTTTAATCTAGAAAGCGTAAGTGATACACATACCTAGATTTTTTAAATCTCACTTTATTCCGCGATAATTTGTCTGTCATGCTATCACGGTATATCACAAATCAAGAGATTGTATCTTAGTTCGCGGGTCAATGCGCATAAGCATATTTAGTCCAGTCACAAATCGCACTAGAAATTGTTTACGTTATACCTGAATCACAGTATTTTGACCTCGGAGTTTGCTGTCTCAATAATCGCAAAGATACTGTGTAATAAACGTAATGAATGATTTGACGGTATTACGAACTTAGGGTCAATCAAAATTGACTACTTTATGCACCTACTGGAGTTTATTATCTCTCGTTATCTTCATTAGTTATAGCAGTTATGATATCTTCAAATCAGGCTTTCCTTGTTCAACATAGTCAACATAATAGTCTTCTATGATAAGTTTTTATTTTTCAAGATAAATACAATATGAGCAATTGATTGATGGAAAATGGTATATTGCCAGAACTCCTATAGGCACTACTGTTTAAGTATGTAATACGTATCACAACATGAAGGCAAACAGAATGCAGGATGCTGTCGCTCAATCCTCCATTTGAATTTTTCGAACGAAAGGTCAATAAACTCATATCGACATAACCTTTAAAGGATAGCAATCTAACAATAACCTCACGTCATCCTCCATTATAGTAACTGTGAAAATGACTCAAAAACATGAGGAAATCAATAGGAAAGAACACATGAGTCAGAAGAGCCGAAACAACCAAATATCTTAAAAGAAACATCTCAATTTCCATTCTTGAATCCTACACGATGATCGTTTATGGAGTTTAGGTGATTTTGTAGGGTTGCTACTCAATAAAAAACTTATTAAGTAAATTATGGACGAGATAATTTATTATAATCTCAATAAATAAAGTCAATTTGAGCCTCCAATTTCGTTTGAATTATCCTTTTTGGCGCTGCTGGTTTCATTCAGTGAAAAGTGAAGCAGGGAAAATGAGGTTTTCTTTTCTAAAATCTCACCCTGGTAAAAAGTTTAACGTAAAAGCAAGGAAAGCATCTGGATAGTTGCTGTCCCGCCGAGGGCTGTATTACCTTGATGTTTGATTCTCATACCTTCTCAAAACGAAAAATAAATCATATATTTAACCTACAGCTCCAACAAAACATAATACAAAAAACCCACATACAACCTCGCAACCTACTCACAACATTCATAATAAAAAAGAAACAAGTAAACTTGATCATGCCAACCCTGGGTGCGCGGCACACGTCAGGGCGCGCACGTGGGCTGCGGGCGTGACATTTGCCCCGTAAGTGCAACATGTGACGTCATCGCCGTGCATGCGCCATATACAAATCCTACAGTACATATACTGCATATTGTATATTGTAGTTGTAGGCGATAATGTTAGGAGTTTATTAGAGACCGTTTATAGGCAAACGTGGTTGATCTCTGGTAATGTCGCCTGGATTAAGTAAGCTTTGTTGTGTATAGTTGTCGGGGATCTACTAATATTGTGTTATCTGATGAACTTTGCGTGTGATAGGTTTATAATTTGTTGATGTGGAATTCATGAATTTGTGGAGAGTATCAAATTACTAGGTTGGCAATGCAAAGGGGTTTTTGCGAAAAAGATTTCGTCAAAAGATGTCTATAAAATAAACTATAAGCGCTGATTTCTAAATTATTATTATAGTTTTAAAACTGTCTTTTACATAATTTATGTCCCAAAACAAAATATCCAACAGGTATCCTATGACTCGGAATTTTACTGTCAATAATCAACATATCCTACGAAAAACACATAAAAATTTAAAACTTTAGCTTGACACCGATCGCAAATCTTGCTCGAATATCTACATAACTAAGTTTAGGTTGAATGTAAAGGTTGAAAAGCCATCCAGACTGTTTAGGCGACATTAAGATCTGAATAGGCTAGCCGTCCGCATGCGTCCGCCTACACGAAACGGCGACTAGTAAATTATAATTGTCGGCGATTTGTCGCAAAACCGCTGCGGCGACAATGTATTGTTATTCGGTTAAATTGTATACGAAATGTATATTTCAAGATTAATTTGTAAATTGCGAGTGTAATTTTATCGTTATGACATTTAATTTCAATATTATGAATGTTTTGAAAGTAGGATAATAATGTCGGATTTAAGTGGACAGTCAAATATTTTCATCGTTTGAACCTATTATTTCTTCACGCGTCTTGTGGCTTCCTTACTTGTCTCTATGTTGCGTTGTTTATTGACAACCATTTCGCTTTTCGCACTGAATAATGCGTCTACGCTTCACGTCTCTTAGAGCGACTGTTGTGTAAACAACGTGGTTCCTTTTCTTCAGCCAAGTGAAATTCTCACTAACGTACACGAAAAAAGTCAACAGTAAAATAAATAAGCAAAACTTTATCTATTTCACTTAATAATTTCAGAATTATACAGGGTGCCTAGACTTCCCAACACAACCGAAGCTTTACAGCACGTTAAAAAAAGACTGTCTCCAGTCAAATCTAAAAAAGTCGTCACCGTGCAATCGGCCTAACCCTGCTCATGCAACACGACCGTGTCTAAACACGTCCGCGGCTGCGTGGGCGCAGGTCACCGCGTTAGCGGCTTATTATGTCTGTCGCGAATAAACTATGCAGAATTATGCGCCACGATATTATATTATATGCCTTTTTGATTGTTAACAACAATGTGGACAGCGTTTTTAGGAGAAACGGCAGTTTTATTTGCTAACCAAGTGACACACCTGGGCCACAGGTGTGTCACTTGGTTTAAGAATAATAGAATTTGCTATGAAAGATGTTTAATTATGAAATACTTGCATATCCTTTAACACTTTCAGCTTCGAGAAATTGTTCTGAGTGTACTGTGTTTTAACTGTGTTTTTTAACCGACTTCCCAAAAAGGAGGAGGTTATCAATTCGGTTGTATTTTTTTTTTTTTTTTTTTTTTTTTTTTTTTTAATGTATGTTACCTCATATCTCCGTCATTTATGAACCGATTTCGAAAATTATTTTTTTATTTGAAAGGATACACTTCCCGATTGGTCCCATTTTTATCAAAATTTAGTTCTGATGATGGAATCCATGAGGAATTGAGGGAACTCCTCAAATATTGTAGGCACACACATAGCGATTTAGGTATTTTCAGCAACAAGTTAAGCATTTGCATTCAGAAAGTATCATTTAGTGAAGTGGAACTGATGAAGAAGACCACAGATTGCCACCGGAATTCCTCAATGATAGGTATTTCACGGGTGGCGCCATTTATGAACAGATTTGGAAAATTATTTTCTGATTTGAAAGGATATACGCCCAGATTGGTCCCATTAAAAAAAAACATCAGTTCTGATGATGGAATCCATGACGAATTGAGGGAACTCCTCAAATATTATAGGCACACACATAGCGATTTAGGTATTTTCAGCAACAAGTTAAGCAATTGCATTCAGAAACTATCATTTGGTGAAGTGGAACTGATGAAGAAGCACCGGAACTACTCAATGATAAGTATTTCACGGGTGACGATAAGATATCTCGATTAAGATAGTTAAGCGACAATGAAGCACGTTTAAATAAATAATTCTGATGACCTTCGAACTGATCTGAAGATGAAGCCGGAAGGACGGCACCAGAACTCCGTCATAAAACAATGTATCCTAGCCGTGTTTGGGCTTATTCGAATTGCTATGAGATGTACTCTGGCTATAAATGATTTTAATGGTAATATGCCGGCATCAAATTGCGCTACTTGAGTCGTATGTTATGTGTGGCCTTGATTGTCAGAAGATAGATTTTGTAGCCTCGTTATTTCCGTCAATGATCTGTGGCCGTGTGGTCGCTTTAATAATTTGTTGGCGTCCAACTCTGATAAAACTATGCCTTCCAAACTTTTGACACGACAAGCGCGACGTATATTTGCTCTTTTGCAAAGTTTTTTTTACCAAAGTCGATCACAGCTCTTTCGAGGGTGGTAGCCTGTAATTTATGGACTGTGACCGCCCAGCTTAATATTAGAGGCAGCATACGCTCCACATCTCCGTTACCCCTTGCCACCTGGAACGTAGTGCTTGTTGGTGGTATGGGTATCACTTTGAAAACTTTAAATTAGCATATCTTTTTATTGTATGAGACGATTGCAATGAAACAAAAACTAAATGTTACATCGTGATTATATTCTATTTACAATTTTAATAGGACTGTAATTAAATTGCAAAAATGTTATTTCTGTTAAATTGAATGTAGAAAAATGTATTCCAAAATGTGTACCATTTTGGGCCAATAGATGTCATTGAGATGCAAAAAAAATTGTAACCCCCTTTCTACACTTGTAGCCAGTTTTGAAAAATGTATGATTCCATCATTATTATAACCTAGATAAGTTTATACCACGTTTTCTAAACCAAATGAATAAGATCTTTTTTTACAAACCGTATCCCCCCTTTTCACCCACAAAGGGGTTAATTTAAATCATTCCACTTTGCCCCACCAAGTCGCCCCACTGCTGGGGCAAATGCATTCTGCCCCATGGCATGGATTCTTCCCCACTAGGGTTGGCACCTTAGAATTTGTGTAGGTAGGTATGCTCGTATTTTATATTTGATTGGAAATGAAAGAAATTGATATCTAAGTAAAATGGAACTAGGACTTTTATTTACTAAGATTTTATTTTATTTGTAACAAATCGTGTAATTAACGTATGATTTACAACCCGATTCCTTCCAGAAATGACTAGTAAATAAAAATTAATAATAAAATAATAATACCAGCCTATTACTGTTCCACTGCAGGGCAAAGGCCTCTTCTCATACAGAGAAGGCACGAGCACTGATCATCACGTTTGCTCAAGACGGGTTGGTGATTTCAGACTAATATTAGGTTGGGGAAAAAGTCTTTTCGCATTATAGTATGTATGAACTTGTAATAAAATCTCTTTGGCTATACTATGTGTATCTGGCTGGTTTTGGTATCATTGAAAGTTTAAATTTTAAAGAACATAATTCCAAATTCAAATTAGGAAAATGTGTGATTTTTATTTGTTTTTCGTACTGTCAAGATGAGTGAATCTAATGAAGAAATTCGATACATTTTAAAATTTTACTACAAAAAAGGTAAAAATGCAACGCAAGCCGCGAAAAAAATTTGCGATGTTTATGGACCTAGTGCAGTGTCTGTGAGAGTAGCACAAATTTGGTTTAAGCGTTTTCAATCCGGAAATTTTGATGTCAAAGATGCACGTCGCTCTGGTCGCCCTATTACGGATAAAATGGATGCCATTTTTGAAAAAGTGGAGCAAGATCGGCATATTAGTAGTTACGACGTAGCTGAAGAACTGGGAATTGACCACAAAACAGTTTTGGCGCATTTGAAAAAAACTGGGTACACAAAAAAGCTCGATATTTGGGTACCTCACGAGCTCACTGAAAGAAACCTAATGAACCGTGTACTCATTTGTGATTCTTTATTACGACGTAATGAAACCGAACCATTTTTGAAGAAGCTGATAACTGGTGATGAAAAGTGGATCACGTACGACAAGAACGTGCGAAAAAGGTCGTGGTCAAAGGCCGGTCAGGCTTCACAGACTGTGGCAAAACCCGGGTTAACTCGCAACAAGGTGATGCTGTGTGTGTGGTGGGATTGGAAGGGCATTATTCATTATGAGCTGTTACCACCAGGCAGGACCATCGATTCTGAACTCTACTGCGAACAACTGATGAGATTAAAGCAAGAAGTTGAGAGAAAGCGGCCGGAATTAATCAACAGAAGGGGTGTGGTTTTTCATCATGATAACGCTAGACCTCACACATCTTTAGCCACTCAGCAAAAATTAAGAGAGTTTGGCTGGGAGGTGTTAATGCATCCGCCGTATAGTCCTGACCTTGCACCTTCAGATTTCCACCTGTTTCGGTCTCTTCAGAATTCTTTAGGCAGTGTCAGGTTAACATCACGGGAGGACTGCCAAAACCACTTGTCGCGGTATTTTGATCAGAAGTCCCAAAATTTCTATAGCAATGGGATCATGTCCCTACCTACAAGATGGCAAAAAGTTATCGAACAAAATGGTACCTACATACTTTAGTTAAATGTAAACATACTATGTTAAAAAATGTTTTGAATTTTCTTAAAAAATGCGAAGAAACTTTTTCCCCAACCTATTATTAACTATAAGTCCATGTTTCCTCACGATGTTTTCCTACACTGATGTCAATAATGTCCAAGATAAACTCAGAAAGTACATATGAATTGAAAAAGTCACATTAGTACTTGCTCAGATTTGAACCCACAACCTCATGCATGAGAGGCGAGGCCTTAACCTCTGGGCCATCATAACATATTAAATTACCAAAAAATATATATTTTATTTAACTATACATTTCTTTCTTTTTCAAACAAATATAAAATACGAGCAAACCTACCTACACATTTCTAAGGTACCAACCCTAGTGGGGCAGAATCCATAAAGATTTTAGACTAGTGGAATCTGCCCCACCAGGTCGAACTAGTGGAGCATATTCCTCTGAAAAATTTTAGGCATTCCTCTTTGCCCCATCAGCGGGGCGCGTGGGCGGCCCGATGGGGCAAAGTGGAATGATTCGTTAATTTTTGAAAAATCTTTTGTTATGTTTCCATTATTCGACTGGTATACGAATTTGTGCGGGGTAGGTATAAACACAACTAAAAAGTGAAAAATAAAAACTTTTTTACAAAAAAAACAACCGACTTCCAAAAAAAACACTAAAATAACTTTTTTACAAAACAAAAGTACACTTAAAAGAGAAAAATAACTTGAATTTCGGAAGTCGGTGGCAAAAACGAAAATACAGATCCATATAGTTATATTTTAAAATGGTTCGCAGTTCGCATAGTTGAAGCCGTGATATAGTTATATCCCTAGGGAAATAGTTATGAATTGCTTTCATATATATTACGGTAGGTATATTTTACTATATACGTATCTAATAAAATACTATTGTTTTTGCCACCGACTTCCGAAATTCAAGTTATTTTTCTCTTTTAAGTGTACTTTTGTTTTATAAAAAAGTTATTTTAGTGTTTTTTTTGGAAGTCGGTTGTTTTTTTTGTAAAAAAGTTTTTTTATTTTATTGTTTCATTTATTATTGACATAATCTAATCATTACAATGTTTTTGTATGAGTTGTATTGCAATATGTGGTTAGCTAGCTACCTCGACAATTGATCATATATATTATTCTTGCCTAACTATTTATTTATTTTTCGATGGTCCTAGTTTGTCATACGTGACTTCGAGTTACAGCTTAATTAGCTATATGTAAGCGGGCACGCCCTTTATGCCTGGAGGCTTTTATTCGGGTATTAAGTTCTGTTTATGTTTTTAGTTTTTATTTGCGCTTGAGTATAGATTTCGATGTTTTTGTTGGTATATTGGCGTGTGCTAGCTATCATGATGGCAAATAATTTTATTTAATGTTTTATGTTGAGTAATGTAAATTATTTTGCATACTATTGTATAGAATCAAGTTTTTTTTTCTCTAACTGAACAGACAGCTGTGCTGCTGGGGAGTTTGTTGCGCCACTTCTTGTTCCCAGCTAAAGCACTAGGAAGTGGTGAAGGGTGGGCGTTTTTGGGGGACTGTCTTATGTAATTCTGACGTTCGAAAAGTGCTGATTCTCAGCCTAGTTTGTATAAATGACTTTTGAATTTTGAATTTTTGTTACAATAAAAAACAAGATTTAGAGTTTTTGTAACTTCTGAGAAATTCGCTAAAAATGTATAGCGATCTAGTTAAAAGTACGTAAATAAAGTTTATCTTCTAATTTCGTTTGAAGTTTTCCTGTGTTACAAGATCATCATCGAAAATTCAAATCTCCACCGTTAATCAGATTTTAGTTAAACTCTTGATTACCCAATAGTAGAACTAATTGAGAACTATTTAGGGCCGGCGTGGGAAAGGGGCCCAGCAGTGGGTGACGATGACGTAATGACCCCGGTGTCAAACCCAGGACCCGACCGTAAAATCCCACGCGTCCACGACTTTTGACCGCTGCGCCTACGTGCAAAACGCTTATGAGTTTTGTAAATAGCATTATTTTGCAACGTCTTTCGTTTGTTTGTTATAGTTATTAGAAGTTTATTTTGTAACTGATCCAGCTAAATTGATTATTTTCTCTAGATCTTCCATTACCTTACATAATAACTAAGGTTCACACTCGATTCAACGGTCGTTTACAGTTCGATAATGGTGACATTGATTTATCATCTTAATTGCTTTTCGTATTTAATTCTAATCGTATTTTTAGCATTCCTACAGATAATCAAGTCCAGCCATTTTAAAAGTGCATACCAAGTTAAATTAAGTTTATTTTTACACACTGAATTTTAAGTTAAAACTGATAAAATACTAAGATCAACAAATGACGGTCTGCAAAATAGTCTGTAAAATAAATAATGCATTAGTTCAATTAAAATAACGTAACAAATGATTAAGTAGATCTAAACTGATATCAACTTTTTCAAATGATTTAAGTATTAAAACTTATTTAACAGGAACCCTCTTCAAACGAGCTACATCTATCACGTTTATGAATTCCAATTTACATTTAAATGTACTTTACGAAGTCCGTCTTCATTTAAACATAGCGTCGTCAAAGGGCTACTTATATCGTTACATTTCACACCATATACATTAACGACACGTTTAGCATAACACATAAATGATTTACAAGACTTATTCATATGGAAATATCGAATTATTACTGATATTAGGTATAAAGTGTGTTTTGTACCTTTGTTAAATTAATTCTAAAGTAATTGAATTTTAAATGATAATGGGTTGAAAGCTTATTTTATACTGATTAGGTACTTGGGTTAAATATCGTAATTTAGTCTTAACAGGAACGTCGCTATTTTAATTTAATAAAGATATACTCGCATCTTTCATTCCAAATTAATCTTCATTTAAATTAAGACTATCATATACTCTCCCTTTCACATTCAAAGTAGTCATATATCTAAATAACATGATAAAATTAGCATCATTAAAGACACATTAACAGAAATAAAATTAATCAAAATAATATACATTTTAGCTTGAGTGACGGATGAAATGTCACTACTTCTACCTATTAGCACTGAACATGGCCACAAAGCAAGCTGCAGGTACCAAAGTATAATGTTCTTTAGCGTGTAAAACATATTAAAACATGTTTAAACGACGCGTTTGTCATTATAAGTAGACTTGGTGGAGGCGCCTAGTTATGCGTCCAAGTAGCAGTAGGAATTTCCATAGAAAAAACGTGTAGTGAGTGTGTGTGGATTTCCTATTTAAATATCATAACAAAAAAGAGAATTCGTCGAAAAGCCAATCTTAGCGGTCAAGGCCTTATCACCCTTCACTTGACAAAAACCAATACAGTGGGAAGAACGTACTATTCTAATAGTTAATGTTTTATTATTCTGGGGACCAAATCGGTTCTCTCACGATCGGTAGCAGAGCATTCCACCACTGGATCATCGATCCAGGAAGCTTACCACGACAAACACCAAAGAAGCCGCAATGACCTCGGCCACTAATCAAAACCAATTCACTACGCTCCATGCTATTGTAGTTACAAATAACGGTTCAAGTCCTGCAGCGGTTACCAGTACTAGGATTTTAGATAATTATTAGGCTCGTGAACGTAATTTCCCGGCTAATGAAATATCTAATAGATTACAGAAGGCACTAGAGCCTTTTAATAGAATATTTTGCTCGATAAAGTAAGTGTAACGGTAGTTAATTGATTGGGAGTCTTTGGAATTGGTTAAATGCTTTTACGGGCAATTCGGACTGTGAATGGAAGTTATTGAAATATGAAGTGTGTGGGAGGCCTATGGCCCCGAATTACAAGTTATCTTCGTTGGAGTCGTGGGTATTTAAAATGTAGGTGTGCCTTGAAGGGACATCAATGCTCAAAGGTTTTAGGTAGGAAGAAACGTGAGAAGACTAGAATCAGATCTAAAATAATTGAACAGTTGCGACATCAGCCAACCCTGCATGACGTACGTTTGAAACCATGACCATACAAGAGTTACTTAATCAAACCAGTGTTTTAAAAGCCGTGATACCCTCACACAACCAAACTGTCAAGAATGCAAAAACATACTTGTACTAATCTTTAATGCAACACAACGAGCATGCCATGTGGTTACATAACAAAATGATAAACTTAAATATCCATCCTTTATTCCCACTGACAGCGGTAACAACCATTAATTATTAATCCCTAAAATAAAACCACAATATAAAATCAATTGGCAGTCCGATGTCGGCTCACATTTTTCTAAGAAGACAAGCGACGCGTACTGCATCGCATTAACCTTTGAAACTGCGACAGATTAGCATGTGTCCAACTGTCCAGCAGTTGCAATAAACGAGGTTGAAATTTAACGAATAGAAATCGAAATGGAAGGCAAGCGACGTAATAAATTTTGTTCGTTATCCACTAGATGTCGTGGTGACCCGGAGGTTTGCAAATCCGCTTCATATACACTAGGTTGTGGGTTCAAAACCATGAATTAGAATACGATCGAAAAGGGGGGGAGCCAATTAATGCAGGCATCCGTATAATATCAAAACTAAGGATCGGTCTTAAACTTTCTTCTCGATATAAGAAGTGGGTTTAGCTCTGCAGCAGATCAATTTAAGACCATTATTATACAATGAATGCTGCAGCATCTTTAATGCAAATCATCACGTTTGCAAGGTAGATCTTAACGAAAGCAGGCCAGATAAATAAGTCGGTTAACATAATTCCAAGTTATGGAAATACTAACTAAAGGAAATTGTAGTGGGAATATATAATAAAAGATAGATTCTGACTTCTGTCCTATCATACCTAAGTGTTAGGCCCGGACTCCACCAAAGAGGCCAGACGAGAGGAAATGTGTTTTAAACAACCAATAGAATTTCGTTATTCACACATCTCCTCTCCACTCAGCTTTAGTGGATACCACTGAGCGGAGATATATCATATTAGTATGGCGCGATCGAAGCGGAGATGTGAGCTGTGCCTCGCCGAGATTGAGCTGGGCGGCGCCGTAATTTCGTTAACATCCAACGCTCGCCGCACGCAGCTCAATTCCGCTCGAGCCGGATACTTCTCCGCTCTAGCCAGCACACATCTCCGTTCCAGTCTAACCAGTATGCATCTCCGCACAGCTTCGGTGGATACACCCTAGCTCAAAAACATCTCTTCACGTATCCGTTCCGGACATCTCCGCACATCCCCGCTTTGGTAGACTCCGGGTCTTAACACTGTGTATAATGACAACATTGCAAAAGACAAAATATTTTTTAAAGAGTAACCGTGGTGTATCCAGCCGTTTCTTCTCCATAGGAAACGACCAACTGGAACCGTGCACTGACGTTTCATAAATGCCGGAATGCACATTAATGTGAAAAAATAAAAAAAGAATTCATTTATTCGTATAGGAATGTGGTCAAAAAGATGAAAATACTTGAATGAGTAAACATATTTGACGCTGAACTATAGGGTACTTGATTACAATTCGTCTGTAACCAACCTTTATCCTCCCGACCGATTTACCTATCGACCGACCACGGCGGTCAATCCCAACGAAAGAGATTTGCCAGATACGCAGGAGATATTATAGTGCACAAGTGTTTGCGCAAATACGGGCACACTTTCTGTTCCTTTACTCTCATAGTCCAATGGGATGGCAATCCAACACGACCAACCAACCCAACATCACTTACCACAAGGAAAAAACCAACAGCAATACAAAAACAAAACAAAAACAATCCATTGGCGGCCACCGCCGTTTCAAATCTGACCTTTACTTATCAAACGGCTAATGGACGGCCATCGTCAGATTATCAACGGCCACATTAACATAATCCTTATAGCCGACCTGTCTATGAGACTTTCACTTCGATATTTGTCAAGTAGTTTTGTTACAAAAAATGGACGACGATGACCTCTTCGTTGCGAAAGTAAATAGGTATTACTATTAAGGCTCCCGCAGACAAGCGCGACGGGACACCGGTAGAACAATTTCCGTGAAGTTTTCATAGAAATTGTTTCGTCGCGCCTGTCTGCGGAAGCTTTTAAACAGTCTTTTGTGCCTTACTTAGTGCACTTACAAAGAAAGTGGTGTAATTTGATCAAATTAATTTTGGAGACTGACCCCCGAATTCATAGGCATATTTTTCAAACTCAAATTCTTAAATATCTATCTTTGTATTTATATAAATATGTACGTATTCCTAAATTTTTCGTCCATTGCATACCCCTGCTTGTCTCTGCATCACCAATTTGTGTACTTAAAGTATTAAATAAATAAATAAATCATTTATTTCAATTAAACCATTTACAGGCAGTTTTTAATTCTCAAAGGAGTCGGTCAGTCAGAAAAATGAACCTAGTTGGCCATTCCAAAGCGATGTAGGTTTTTAACCGGTCTCGTTTTTAAGGTCATTCTTAAATACAGTTATCTTTATCAAGTAATCATTTTATGAAATCAGAGAAAAACCCTTGTTTTAAAATGAATCATTTACTAACATTTTTTTTTATTGTTTCAGGTAATTTTGGAAGTCCACAACTGTTTGACGATTTCTTCAGGAACATTATTTAGGATTAAGGGAGTTTTCAGTGAATTGTTTTCAGTTCTTCAGTGTGCTATGCAGCACTGCTTCAGTTCATAAAACCGGAATAAGGAAAAATTTCAGTTCGACAGTGCATATTCCAGCTATGACCAAGGATATATATTATGTGTAACACACATAATGTATATATATATATCAGCTATCACAGCTACAAAACAGGTTCTTCTTTCCTCATAATAACAAATGACAATCAACCCAGTCCAGCCAGGGTGTAAACAGGCGTTTTAAATCACATAACCAGTCGGTTCAGCCGAAATGCCACGAAGCGCGCTCGGCATTCCTCGGCGCGCCTAGCCTACGCACCCTGCGACCTTCTCAATGCTAATCGGCGCCCGCGCAGGCGCACAATAAGACCGTCTGAACGCCACCACTGCACCCGGAAATTATGGCGATTGGTGACCTTATACTTTAATAGTTTGAATGGTTCGAGTTTATAAAAACTTTCGAAGTGGATTTAAGAGTATGTCGTTCAAATTGGATACGAGATAACTTATTGTATGAATAAATTCCAGACTGAAATACGATTAACTTATTCTATTCTCTGATAAGTATCTATTTATACTATATTCTAGGCACACAAACCAATCGATCGTAGTATATATAATCATAAAGCTAATTTATATTAAGGGTTGTTGAATTATTTTTGTGTAGCTAACTTTTACATGTAATTTCATGTTTAATACACATACATAATTGTATGCCTTTTTATCATATCACCACGATATGATAAAAAGGCATAAAGGTCTTCCTAACCCATCTGAAAAAAATGCGTCATATTCAAAAATTTGCTTCAAAGTAACCCCAATTTCCCAACAACAGTCCTTTATTATTCCACCTTTAATATACAACTAAAATCACCCAACTCTCCCATATCGGTCGTAAACTAAAATAAACTAAACTAGAATTGTGCAAACGAACAATTCTATCGAGCTTAGGATATAGAAATGTAATGTGGGCGCAAGCCGCTGAACAATGAGCGCGCTGCCATAGTTCCCTTACGAGGGACAGAGACTTCCACTGAGCTCTGTATTTGGAACCGCATAATGTATAGTGACGTATGAATCGATGAGTGTTGATTGGTTTTCATACGAACATCATGGTTGTATTCCCCTAAGGGTAGGGTAGGGTGTTTAGAGCAGGCATATTTCCCCAGGTATATTGTTTGTAACTCCATGGCGAGCGAGTCTATTGCCATTAATTAACTAGGCATATTCATATCCACAAAAAATAAAACCCAATAAAACGTTTTCTGATGATGAATGATAGTCTGGTTTTAAATTTCAATTCCTTTTGTTCATGTGTGATTAAAATCAACACTGGGTAGGTTCTACACTATAGGAAAAGCTCAAGTCATTCCCGTCCAGTTGGAAATGATATTTTCTTAAGACAATGTAAGCAAACAGACGTACAAGTTAACGGTACTCGGTACGCAGTGAATTTTCTGATTTCTGTCACACTTTCTACGTTAAGTTAGAATGAAAAGTGTTATTGTTATAGCAAGCAATAAGCAAGAACCATTCACAACACAGTGGATTATTAAACCAGTAGCACTTATGCTAACGTAGAACCACTTGTATCGCAAAATGAAGGATATTTCAGGACAATATTGCAGATTTATGACATTAAAACAAGTGAAGACAAATAAATAAATTATACTACTTGAACAGTCAAATCATTTATTTCAAATAGGCACATAAAAGGCACCTTTGAACGTCAAAAAGGAACCACAACAAACGTCAACAGTAGCCACACGATGGGTCAGATTCTAAGTGCAATTAACAGACTGAAGAGAGTAAATTATGCAAAGAGGGTTAAGTCCAGCAGAAAGTAGGTTCAGACTGCAAATAATAATAATAATGATAGATAAACACAACATTTTAAACCGAATCCTTAGTAGCAAGCAAATTATAAAAACATGCAATCTCACACAGCAAAATAATAACTCCATCGAAGACCGCGATAATCGTCGCCGTGACGGTTGACAACACAAACCGCACATAGTACATTCTGCGTCTACGCCTATTTGTCAAAGAGACACTTTTTACGTAAATCTCAAGTTACAAGCACAACTTTCGTTGTCCGTTCCACATTGTTTATAACCACACCACGATCATAAAATTGTCAAATGATAATCTTTTGAACATAATGGTTATTTTACACTTTATAATATTGTCTTTAAAATTGATAATGGCAAATGTATAGCCGTTAGAGAGAATAAATAGATTGCTTGACAGACACAGCGTAAAGTAAATAAATGATTGCCTGCGAGATGATAATCTTGAAGTATTTTACACTTAAGACAATTGCGGTTATCGGTTATATATTAGAAGCTGTTTCTAAGCCTTATAAGGGAACTGATTTATAAACTGAGATGAATTTAATCGGTAACATTTTATGCTAAACACTTGCATTGGTGCAAATTTGTTTGAAATCTATTTTAGAGCAGTGGTGGCCCAGTGGTAACGGACCCAAGTTACGAGGTGTAGATCATGGTTTCGAACCTAGGCAGCCGATTTATTTTGTATAAATAATTTCATAACCACTACTCTCAAAACGGTGAAAGAAAACATCGTGAGGAAACCAGCATGTTCTAGAACGGAAAATTCGAAGACATTACACAACCTACCCGCACTGGGTTCGCGTGGTAGATGGAGTGGAGGCCTTCTCCCTCTCGAAGAGAGAAGACCCAGGTGTACCAACATTGAGAACATTATAGGCTGATTGTGCTTTATGCTACCTTAAAGTCAGTTCGTTCTAAATATTGAAGAACGCTAACGAGTTCGTCCCAATAAACTGTCAACGCGACTTGATTTCAATGAGGTTTTCTATTTGATAAGGAACATGAACAACGCAAAAATGCTCTGAAATGCCAATTATATTAATAAAATAATGATAGGTACTTAAAAGATAAGAAAAATATTACGTTTGCAGACTCCTTTAAGGCTCGTGCAGACCAGCGCGACGCGACGGCGCGACGCGACTCGAACAATACAATTTCTAAGAAAACTACACGGTATAACAATACCCGGTGTCGCGTCGCGCTAGTCTGCACGAAGCTTTATGCGTAACCGTAACTAATAATTATATTTTGTGCATTTGTTTTGCAAAATCAGAAAATCTTCACACTATTTTTATTTTGTTTATTTCAAACCAATATATACCAATATTATTTTTCTTTAATAAATTCATATTATCGCTCTAATAAGCATATCAAATCCAAAAATTTTGACACTTCTAAATAGTAAATATCTTTGGACTTATCCTTTTTTGGCAAACAAATTCGGATTTACCGCCAAAATGACATAGCGACCATTATAATGAAATGGATTCGATATCGTATATTGGGATAAGACTATAATGATGTCGTATTTCGTCGGATATCTAAATTATATTAGGATTTTAAACTTGAATGTGTATTTCAAGGTATTATTTTACGGAAATATGATATTGTTAGTATGCTTTTAAGTTTTTTTTTGCAGTCACTTTTCTTCAAGATCAAATTACAATTCAAGGAATCTGAACGAAATTTCGTCCGAACACAATGAAATATGAAGAAACTGTTCTGTCTTTGCTTTGGTAAAATTTTACGATTGAACCAAGATATGTAGTTGATGTTTTATCATAAGTAGAGGTAAACAAAATCGTCTATGTAATAATATTAGAACATTTCTTATACTTACTAGCTTTGTATTAAATAGCTTATTGATAATATAAACATAAAGGTTGCACTAGTCGACGGCTCGAACTTGTTGGTGAGCGTGGTTAATATGCATACTATTTAATATAGTTATTTATTTATTTAGTTTTATTTATTTAGTATTTATATATCTAGTTTTTATTTATCTAGTGAAATAGAGGATAATTAATAACGAAAACGAGCACGTTAAATTTCATGAACAGACCTTTGGGCGTATAGATATTATGGAAAAACTACTGGATGTATCTACTCAAAATAAAATTATTTGAACTTTTGAATAAATATTATCTATCCCAAAACGATTTCATTAACAATTATCTATCGGATTTTGCCATTTTCATACTACATACGTTATTTATATAAGGTCCCATTAAAATAGATGGACAAAATTTTTGAAATCATTCAGACCTTTGGTGGTCTACCAAAATAAGGACAATGGTAAAAAAATAAATAAGATAAACACATTAGATACTTACAAGAAAAATAAATCAGCTAACGAAAATACACTAAAAATGTCGGTTACCCAATGCCATTTATTATTTTAGGTCAAAATAAAATCACTGTAATCAGTGTTTTTTTTGCTTGGATATCTTTGGTTAGAGGTACTGAACGCTGTGTTAAAATTTATCCATCTATTTTAATGGGGCCTTGAGTTAAAATATGGAAGTTTCGACGCACATAACTTCCAAACCAATATTTTTTTTCAGAATTTCCATACAAGGCTAGAAAGTGACAAGAAAAAAAAAATATATTTGAACGTACACCGTCAAACAGAAGAGTAATCACCATACTACGTTTGTATGGAAGAATGACCGACTAGCGTAACCTTAAATTTTATCATAAGCACATTACACTACCTAAATCGACACGTGCCTCTCAATACACATTCTATTCAAATTCCCTGCGTCTTCATAAACACGCTCTATTGGATATCGGCTATATAAGATACTTTCTATAATGCGACGCCTCCGCTAAAATTGACATTAATGTCTAAATACGGTCCACTTACTTTTGACTGGCGGGCCATTGAACAAGCGGAGCGGGGAATTCTTAAAATAATAAAAAGTAAAGTAGTACGGGTTGTGTGGTTTTTAGATTTGTTACAAAGTTGAAGCACTGCGTAAACACTCCTGTGTAGGCCAGAAGTAATTGAAGGTCACTGTATGATTTTCGCGAGTTATAGTCCGACAGTAGATATCCTGGGGCGGTCGGCGGACATCAGAAAAAAAACTGTCGAGTTGGCTAATTAATTAAATTTCTTTTCCGAAAAAAGAAATACTCTGCCTTTTTACCAAAGTCTTTCTCACGGTCCTCAAAAAATTGACATGAAATCGCGAACTTTAGAGACACTCCATATAATTCTGACAGCTCATAAATAAACTGACGAACTCTTCGGAGGTGGACGAGTCAATTAAGATGGAATCCACGAAATAACGCGGTTTTTATATAGATTGAGAGCGCAAGAATTTAGACAACTCTAATAATACGAATTTCACATCACTTCGAGATGATTTCAAGTAAATTAATTCATACTTGAGACGTTCTATTTCTTAAAGGGGTTAAGTGGAAGAAATTGAAGAATGTAGATGAAATAACAACTGCCTCCGTTGGTCTAGTGATCGCAAGCGCTACTGCTGAGCATGTGGTCCTAGGTTCGAGTCCCAGGTCGGGCAATGTGTTATTGGGTTTTCTATCTGGAATTTCTCAATAGCAGCCCAGGTCTGGATTAGTGCCCGGTTGATGACCTGGATGATCACAGTGACCCGTAATTACATGTTTGAATCCTAACTAATATTATAAATGCGAAAGTGAGTTTGTTTGATTCCTTTCACGCTAAAACGGCTGAACAGATTTGAAATAAAATTAAATTTGGTACATTGGTAGACCATGACCTGGAGAACGAAATAGGCTACTTTTCATCCAGGATTGTAGACGAAGTCGCAGATGACAACTAGTATTAAAAAGCTTAAAAAAAGGCCAGGCTGAATGTAGGCTGTCGAAAACAAATACGAGAAGCAAATTCATAAAAAAATATTATTTACATTATTTAAATACCACACCAGACAAAAAGATAGACATACTTTTGTATATGTATAACACAGTAATCGTACAGTACATCAGTAGGATGTAAAATATGCAATAGTCTTCTGAGCAAGCCTATCCCCAAAGTATGTAGTTTCACCATACTAGTCCAAGGGGTTGAGATTTGATCCCTCGACCTCTCGATCGCCGGCCAGCTTCGTAGTCGTTAGCCTATTGTCGTGTTAAGTGTTAGAAAATGTTGTCTTGCCTTCTCTGACCGAATATATTATAATTGATTTTCATATAAATGGTCAAGCAAAAGTTTTAAACAGTAGATAGAAAACGTAGGCCGCATAATATTATATTAATACATAAAATGAGTGAAATCGAATTGTGAATTGTAACGGAGGGAAAGAATTACAGGGCACCAATAAAAGTGTGTGTGTCAGCTCCAACGCACGACTGGAGTTTACTCCTTAATACGATTGTCTTTAAATAGGCAAAGAGGATAAAAAAGGAAATTATTATAAAAAATGCGGCCGAAGTGTGAAATATGTAACATATTTTTTCAAAATATTAATCTGTGTTATTTACGAAAAAAACAAGTTAACGCTTGTATAAATGTCACTCCTTATAAAATTTCTATACCCTGCCTTTATGTGAAAATGGATTTTTAAGGAGTAAACTCCAAAATTCGTCGGCAGCGCTCTCAACAGGAAAAGTGACAGCATTAACAAATTGACAAAAGTCTGGCAGCATTGGCATTTGTAGTTTACTTTAAAATAATAATTTTACGTTTTCACGGGAAAAATGACATACGGAAACATTGATTATATATTAAAAAGAATTGACTAACAGTGTTATTATAAATTACGTCGAGTGTCAGTTACAATACAGTGTCTTATTGCAAGCTTGTCACGCAAATGATGTATCCGGAAATAACCCATGATGACATGATGGTATCAAAATCCCTTACCTACGTGTTACTTGTGGTGGTAGTTCTAGGTCGTAAAGATGTAGGAATAAGGCCTATATTATATCCCGCGGAGTCTTGCCAAGCGGAAATAGGACCTGACACCAGCCGTTAACAGCTTGATCTGTACAAACAAAAGTCATTTTAACTTAAAAATTAATGAGAAATAAACGAGCGTACACGCAAACCTACTACTACAAACGGAATGCGATAAGTTTACAGATCATCAGTTTTCCACTAATAGGTGAAACATACATAGCATCGCGCCTGTAACCCCCGAAGGGTTAGGCAGAGATGCACCTAATAGTACACCCACATTTCACCAGTTATGCTTCAGTCCCATGTCATAGGGGGCGAGCCTATTGCCATCAACCGGGCACAAATCCAGACTCCAAGCTGCTACTGAGAAATTCCAGATTGAAACACCCAATAACACTTTGCCCGACCTAGGAATCGAACCCAGGACCTCTTGCTCAGCAGTACCGCTTGCGATCACTAGACCAACGAGGCGTCTTCAGCAAATATAATGTTTTATGATTTATTAAAGTTTTTAGCTGCAAACTAGCAACTAGCATAATCATAACATAATCATAACATAATCATAACATAATCATAACATAATCATAACATAATCATAACATAATCATAACATAATCATAATATAATCATAACATAATCATAACATAATCATCACATAATCAGGCTATAGTGTTCCCACTGTTGGGACACAAACCTACTATCTGTGACAGGGAGTGGGCCGGAATCCACCACGCGGGCCCAATGCGGATTGGTAGATGTCACACGTCTTCAAATCTTTGGTTCTAGGACATGCAGGTTTCCTCACGATATTTTCCTTCACCGTTTTGAGAGCAGTGGTCAAAGTCAAAGTCAAATCATTTATTTCAAATAGGCACTTTTGAAACTAAATTTACAAAGAAAAAAAAATATTCTAGTCGCCCCTTCCAAAAGGTAGTTTTTGCATGGAGAACAATGGGCAAGAAACTCCACCGTCACTCTTTTAAAACGTTTTACAATATTTTGTATAAGTACATTAGTTATATATTTATAGTGGTGATGAAATAATCTACATAAAGTGCCTGCTTGGGTTCGATCCCACGACTTACAACTAGTTAGTCGGGGCCGTTACCACTGGGCCACCACTACTTGCAACTATCTTGAAAAACATCGTGAGTAAACCAGCATGTCGTAGAAACAAAAGTTCGAAAACATGATTGTAACACCCATCAACGCGCACTGGGCTCGCGTGGTGGATTTTGGCGTACGGGAGTACGGGATCTCACAGAGAGGAAGCTTCTGCGCAGTGGGAATATTATAGGCTGATGATAGTGATTGTGTTATGTGTGGCAATAGGTTCACCCCCTAATACATGGGACCTAAACATATCTGGCGAAATGTGGGTGTACTATACTAACTTCATATCTAAGCAGTTTGAAAACAAAATCCCGTGAACACGATGACCACATCTGTTACCGCCCCTGTTCTATAGCGGCCGAGCGCTGCAAGCAGAAATTGTCCTTATGGTGTATAGATATGAACTTCGTCTATGGTACACCTCTGCCTAACCCTTACATCGTATACCTAAACACAATAATTGAACACACTTTCAGATTCATAAATATCCCAGCCAAAAGGGAACAAAGTGCTTACAGCTAAATACATATAATAGTACAGTTAACAACACAAATGCCAGCAGTTCTTTGCATAAGCATTCAACCTTTGACCTTCACGACAGAACAAAACAATGTTAGATTCACATAACTAAAGTAATTATTCACGCTAAATGGTTACAAAAAAAAACCGGTCAAGTGCATGTCAGACGGCGCACAGTGAAGGGTTCCGTAGTTGGGATGAATTTATCCCAAGAACAAACTTAACATTGTAGTTGATAAACATGTTCTCACACACATCCCAACTGCAAATTTAAGTTTGTACGCACAATATTGGGAGGTTTACCACATTATTTTAAGATCATAGACTTCTTATAGGTTTTCCTGTAATTTATTTATTTAAGAACAACCATAAAGCATACACCAAAAATTCATGTTAAAATACACATATTATTTTGACATAATATAGTGTAGCCTTCATTAAAGGCTGCCACGGCATGCATTAACATAGCAGTAGGAAATGCAGTTACAAAACAGTTACAAAAAAAAGAAACAGTTACAAAACAAAACATATTTTACTAATTTAGATAGTAGTAATCTATAAGTATTGAACTATTTTCTGATTTTTTTTCAAAATTTTCGGCTTGTAGTTTCGGAGATAAGGGGGGGAATAGTAAATTTTCATCTATTTTCTTAAATATTTTTAAAAGTTTTATTTTAAAGTTATTTAAAAAAAATATTTGAGGTCCTCACAACAAGTCAAGTCAATTTTTCTATTTGCCCCAGAAAAGTGACCCCCTCAATCAAAATTCATTTATTTACGTTATACGTCCGTGTTTGGGTCACAGAAATTGATTTTGGTCCATTCGATTCTGAGAAAATTGGCTATCACAGACGGACAGACAGACACGAGTGATCCTATAAGGGTTCCGTTTTTTTCCTTTGAGGTACGGAACCCTAAAAAATATAATTTATTTATTAGTCAACGTTATTATGATTATTTAAAGCTGAAGGTAGACTGTCCGGCATTCATGGTGTGGCCTAATGTTAGTGAAAACGGACATAACTGTTGATTTATGAAAACAATGATTGTACACCCGTGGACGCTTATAATATCCCTATAGTCAGTTATGGCCAAAGTGCTGTAAAAATTGTTTAGAGTCAAGACAAAACTATTTCAACTCAAGACAAAAGTGTTCAGACTCAAGACAAAACTGTTCTACCTACCACAGGCGAAACTGTTTTGACTGTAGAGTGCGAACAGTCTCATAAAAACCTATAATTTATTTAAATAACTCAAATCCATTATGATTTAATAATAGCAAATTGTGTCGTGCCGGACATTATTGTCCGAATTAGGTAAAAATCGATATCATTTTAAGTTTCCTTGATAAGTTGTAGAATGTATCACGGCGCCCACGCGGCAACCTATTGTGATTTTACCATAAATCGGCGATATAGAGCCTTCTACATGCTTAGTATACGCCACTACGGACGTGATTATGATGTGAGAATTAACACTTATCAATATACATTTATTTATAATATATTTTTTTAAATATTTTTACTACCTTTTGGGATATCCGGACGATATGACGGGAACCGTTTCGCCGTTTTGCGCCAATCCGGAACATATACCCAGACAAACATTCTAAAACTATATTTTCGGCATCTGACTCGTTCCCTCACCTCATACCAATTACTTTTTCCAAAAATATTAAATTTATAGTTTTAATTTAGTTACTATTTTATTATACGTATACTGTATAGATTAGGAAAAATACGTAATGGTTCAACATTTATTCATATAGTGTACTATCTGCCATTATCATTCTCCTGCCCTTCCCAGATCCCAGTTTATTGGGGGTCGGCGCAAAATATATTCTTCTTCCATATTTCTCTGTAATTAGTGGCCATCGTCATGCAGTGTACTATCTGCCTCATACACATATATCCTATAATGTAGAAGGATAAAACGTAAAATTACAGTAATGTATACAACTTGCGTGTCTTTTTCACCGACTTCAGAGCTGGCTGTGCATTACTTTAGACACGTTTTATTTTTATTTCTAATATATCATTAGGAACTGAATCACACTGCATATTTATGTAAAGAGAGTAATCAAATGAATTCTTTCATCCTATAGCCTGATATCCAAACGATTACCCGATCGAAAATCGTTTTTTAATTCGGTCTATCGGATGGTGATCGATTCTTATAACGTTAGCTCAGTATGTTATCAATATAAATCTATAATGGTGGTAACACGGTAGCTACAACTACGAATCAATGCATAATTTATAAACGAATAATATTAATAGAATATCGACCTTATTATTGTTATATATTATCACACTGATTCAAAAATATTACATTGATTTACGAAATCAATGTTAAAAAGTGATCGTTTAGTGTTGTTCGAACAATAATGGGTTGATAATAATATAAATGATTAATAAAAGGATTATTAATTTAGTCTTGATTAACGTAAGCGTTGACAAAATTATACTGCTGATTTTAGTGTGATCATAATATTATTATTATGATAGATGGAAAATATCCCGTGGAGTTTAAATTGGTTTTATTACTGTTCTTTTGTGTTTGCTAAGAATATGGATTAATATAGACTAACTTATTTTGTTCATTCAGTCTTTTTATATATTAGAATAAAATAGATAAGAAAGAGTTTCTTATAATAATTCAATAGACTGGACCCAATATTTGTCTACGATATGTCTGCCAACACTGCCAACTGACCTTTGCAAGAAAACACACAGTAATTTAATTAACTATTTATGCACACACATATTTATACAGACAAGAAGAAAATAACAGCAAATTACTTACAAAGGTGATGCTCTGCATGCATGCCAGCAGCTTTGACGCTATGTGCATGTGTATGCGTGGTGGTGATGTTTTACTTTTGAATTTTTTATTCACCATTGGCTTTATTTAGTCATTGTCCAAAATCAAGTCATTTATTCAAACTAGGCTGAGAGTCAGAATTTTTTGAACGTCCAAATTTTTTGTTTTGTTTGTTTTTTTTTTGTTTTTTTTTGTAAAAACGTTGCCCCACACTAGGAATTTCTCCTGTATCGTGGGTGCGTTTACAAACATTTAAACTCACATACACAAACAACCAGACCCGGAACAACTACTTGCAGGTCATACAAATATTTGTTCCGTGCGGGAATCGAACCCGCGACACGCAGTGCAGCAGTCAATCGCTTAACCACTGCGCCAACCGTGCCGTCAAAATTAAAAATTACATAAGACAGTCCCCCAAAACGCCCGCCCATCACCACTTGCTAGTACTTTAGCTGGGAAGAAGTGGCGCAACAAACTCCCCAACAGCACAGCTGACTGTTTAGTTCAATAATAGTAATTACCCGATCAGTAAATAAAAAAGTAATGCCGCCATAATATATATCATATTTATTTTACATTCCTTAAGAAGTACTTACAATATATATTATTATTTAAGGGCAATTCTGTTAATTGGTAAGCCAAAATTCAGTCATTACGAGTACGTAATTTATTACAAAAATAAAATCTTATAATGATAATAATTTAATTAACTTTAAACGTAACTTAATTAAAATGATCATCATAATTATCTTACCCTCTTACGTTTATTTGCAGTCGGTACAACATGTCTTTTTCTTCTATACTTCTCTACTACTCGTCATCTCGGTAGTCACCCCTCTATCAAACCATATAATGTTTCAACCAGTCCATCCACTCTTATAGCCATCCACATTCATAATCAAAAGTTTCCTCACGACATTTTTCTCTTAACTAAAACGATCATGTTGATTAAACGGATCGATATCGGCCGAAGTTACGGACGCTTCCCTCTCCATCTGACTCACGGTATGTCCGTAAGTGAGACAGAGAACAAAGCGCCCGTAACTACACCCTAAAGTGGGTAGACGCCCTGACCCTAATTGCGTAATACACGATCAATTGGAATCTGAATCGTTTTGAAACAAATTGCTAATCTATTGCTTCATTAGTTCGAAAAAAATATCTGCTCAATAACGTAAATAACGCAATGAATGTTGTTGAACTGCAAAAACGATACAAAATTTGTCGTAATCGTTTACGAAAATGTGTTGTGTAATTAGATAGCTGGTTAAATCCAATTTCAATGAATTTATAATAGAAATTGTTCGCCTATCTGCTATCAAAAAATATTCAACAATACTCACTTTTCTGCCGCGGCCTATTTAAGTAGCAAGATCCCGTTATCTTGACCCTTATGCATAAAAACCGGTGATGGACAAACATACGCTAAATCGTACCTTTTTTTTGCATTCTATTGCTAAGTCGGGCAAAATGTTAGTGGTTTTTCTATAACTCAAATTCCAGTGTCAACACGAGGTTGAATGACGTATGATTTTAATACATAGTGGTTAAGAGGGAACAGGGCCTGCGATTCTCCATACAAATGTTTTCCCATTTTTTCTTCAAGAATCTGACCTTCTAGAGCAATATTTTTTTTATAAAATCAAGGCCTACTGTAGTCACGTCCCTGTTATTTCCTTTTTTTCAGCAACTTATCGGTAAAGAAATTATGACCCTCCAAAAATTACAAAAATGCCCCATTTTTACCGCCGTGATTAGAGGAAAAGTTTTTAACATAAAAGAAAATGATAGGAACCTTAACATACTCTTTTTTTAAATTTTAATATAAAAAATAATTAATACGGTTCATTTTTCGAGGAGAAAAAAGGGAAATACGAAACGTCGATTTCGTAATATTTTTTTTGTGATATAATTGATCTGAGCTATAGCTATCCCTATCGCATTGAGGTAAGAAGACGGCAATAGTTTCTTCAAATAACTATTTTTTAAATTCTTCGCAGGCCCTTCCGACCGTATTATGACGTATTAATGACACCATTATTCCAGTTTGAGTGAGAGACGGAGCTATACAAGGCCGCTAGCACCATCCTTTTTTCGCAGTGGAATAATGATGGCATCAATACCTCATAATAAGGCCCCTGATCCCCCTTAACGCTTTCAGACATTACGGGGTTTTAAAATAAACGTCGTGTCGCTTAAAGTTAAGTACTAAAGGGTTTATTTACAAACGTTAAAACTTAAGTAATTATTAGCGACGGTTTAATCATACATTTTGACGTTTTAACGCCAGTTAACTTTAAGCAACGGTTATAAATAAACCCCTTAATGATTAGCGACTGTTTAACCATACATTTTTGACGTTTAAACGACTCTTAACTTTACGCAACGTTTATAAGTATAGGGGTTCAAGTTATCATGCTTAGTAACATAATTATACTCTTACAGGAGACGGGATAAGGATGAGTTTATGTCTCTCTAAGTTGGACGTTAAAAGCGAAGGATTGCAAGCTTTAGTATTTTTATTAAGGCGATGACTACAGGCAAACGGTAAAAGTAGGCTTGACTTAAACAAAAAAATTGCCAAAACTATAATATAGTGGTGTGGTAGCGGAAAAAATATATGTGAATCTCGAACATATTTCTCAGAACTTGATTGTTACCAGAATATCTGTATTAAATAGCAACGTAAGTTGGTATTATAATTAATAACAAGAACGTCTTATTTGAATGCAGAACTTCGTTGTTTTTCATTACAGTTTACTCATATTTTGCAATAAATTACAGGGGTTGTGTCATCGCGCTTCTCTTTCTTTTCTATGTAGTCCGACAGTGACCGCGGTTTAGCTGTTGTCAGCGTCTTAAGGGTTTGTTTAAATGTGTGCAATTGTTTAAAGATGGATATAAACCGTCATTCATTGTAGATCTTTGACAGTCGTTACGGGTAGTCAGAAGCCCGAAAGTCTGACAACCAGTCATACAAACTGCGTGGTGGCAGTCAGATAGGCAGTCGCTCCTTATAATTATTATTAATTATTAAATAAATTATTCTTTACTCTTGGAGATAGTGGGTGCTGCAAAGGTGGTACATTAGTAAACGAAAACGTATCTACTGCCCATAGGATCTTTGATAAGGATTAATCCGAAGATACCAAGGGTCAATTACCCAGTAACTGAGTTGTGGTGGTCAGATAAACAGTCGCTCCATGTAAAATACTAGTATTGCCTCTAGTTAGACTGGAAGCCGACCCCAACAGGTAAAATAAAGGCAGATGACGATGGTAATCAATGATATTGATGTTAATAGACTGGCATCACAAAAATGTAGGTCTACCGGTGATCTAATTACCTCTAGCCATTTCTTCTATGACCGTTTCGTCTTGCGGTCACTTGAAGTCCCATAATCAGTCACCAGTATATACCAAATATTTACCAGTTGATTTGACGACGACGTTACGCAACTGTCACGATGCGTATAGGAACCGTGTTTACAAACCAAAGCTTTAACAAAATGACCTGGTTTTACAAAAATTAGGCGGAAACCACAGACATAACGACTTAATATTGTGTTTAGCCAAATAGCTGTCATATATCATCAAATGAAAAAAAAACTGGAAAGTTTAAGTTCGGTTTAAATGTCGCATTTCAGTGATTTTTATGGACATGTTAATGGCGTCGCGAAACTGCATACGGATGCTATATTATTGTGGATTTATTACTAACCCAATCTAACTAAAATGAAATCGCAACTGAGATAGCTTATATTTACCTACGTACTCAATAATCTTTCAAAAGATGAAAATAACAGTGATTTTTTTTTTTTTTATTAACTGGACTAAAACTTGAGTACCAAAAAGCATTGCAATAAAAACAAAGTAGATATTCTTTTATTTTGAAAGCATTAAGGTACAGATGAGTTTATCAAAAAGCCCAAAAAAATACAATGAGGTCCACAGCCATTCATAACAAATCCCAAAAAAATATAAAGCCGATATTTCACTTAATGCAACACCTATAAAAATACTCCCACATCAATTAAAAACCGTCACCTAAACGCGCAAACAAAACACCACGTGAACGTGGCTATAAACACTAGCTATATTATGGCCGTATAGCCTCTTCTGTGGCCGGCCGAAGCCTCGTCCACTACCTGTGTGCTTTTTTTGTCAAAGGTCCGATTCGTCGGGTGATGCGGGTCGCCAGTGTTTGCGCGCACCTCGGCTCGGCCGCGCGTACCGTTCCATTTTCAAACACATCGGTGTTATTCCCGACTACCCTGTATATACAGGGTATATTTCCACTACCTTAGTGTTTATAAATATTTTTAAAAGTGGAATACAATTTTAATTTGAATGTTTTTTGTGGTGCAAACTTTTTGGTTATAAACAGTTTTGTTTGCACGTAAGGACGTAAGGTTGTGACCTGTGATGTCATTGGACGGTGATTATAATTTTGACATTCCGTTTTTAAATATTTGAAGTGGCAACGTGTTGTTTATTTTTATATTCAAACTCATTTTGTGTGGAGAACTGTGCTGATAGTGATACTGTTTATGTACCTACATTTGACTCGGAAAAACAAAGTGATTTTATTTCTCAGTGACAGTAACAATAAAACATTTTTTTTATAACATTATCTATATGCTGTGATTAGGAATGTACCTGAAAATGTACATAAAATCGGAGAGGTTCTACCAACAGCCTGACAATCAGGCGCTCAAGGAAGACAGGTGCTTCTCAGACTATGAGGAGGAATTAGACGACCGTAAGTACATATGATTTAAATGAATTAAGATTTTTAAATAAATAGTGGTCGACTGAAATAATATTAGAGTAAAATAAAATAATGACATCGATATAGTACTTATACTTTCGTATATTTATGTGATTTCCAAACTGTAACACTATGTTTTTAAATGAACTGGTAAAATCTTTTAACAAAATTTATTTAAAAAATAACATAACGTATTCAAGATCTATTTACAAGTAAATATTTATTATATTTTAGATATTGCCTGCTTAAACCACAGAATGATATATTGCGCTTTTACTACATTTTAATGTTTTTTACAATTATTTTAAACACTTTATTTAATAATTACATATTACCCTTTGCTACTTATTAATTTGATTATTATTAAAATAAGAAATAATAAAACTATTAATAAAATTTGAAGCTCTCATTGTGTCCGCGCGTTGATGTCTTTTGTATGCGACGTAATGCTGCCGACGGAAAGTAACAAACTGTCTTATTAAACTTATATGGCTTCTTATTCATTATTATTTTACTTTAATAATGCTTATTATTATGTAGGTTTATTAATTATTATTAACTAATTCGAAACTGCATTCATGGGAGTCAATTAATTTAGCAAAAATAAAAGTCTTTAATTTTAACGTTGAATTAAGTTAAAACCGACGGACTGAACTTCAGCAGAAAAAAATAATTGTTACCGAACAACCAAGGATTCCAACATTTCTGAACAAGGGGTGCACCGTTTTTCAGCACAACCGATAGATACCAAATAAAACTGTAAAGTAGGTAACTCAATAACAGCTTATAGTTATAACCAAAATCTCTAAACAATAACGTTACATTTTATTTTTTCTACTAATTATCCCTTACTCCTCACGTGCACTTCATCGGTATTCCTCTTTTTTTAAACAAATCCCCATGAAAAAGCTACACAAAGCCTAAATAATCCCATACTTTCGAATTTAATAGCAAACAGGTAAACGCAAAACGAAATCCCTTATGGTCAACCCTTACCCTGCAAATGGTACAAAGGGCCCCTTGGACCAGACCAATTAGGGACAAAGAAAGGTCCAGGGAAAGGGACAGGTACAAAGGACCGGGAGATTAGTTCAAGGGTTTGCTAAACAATAGGGTCAATTGTTTGCAAGATTTCGATTTCCTGTTCGGACTTTTGGACCCACCGCACTGTTTTTTTAAAGACCGTAGCGGATTTTAGATTTTTCGGTAATGAATATTCCAGATTAAAGTTGTTAAATAGTTAAGCAATTTTAGTTGCATGGCATAATCAGCCTATAATGTTCGCCCTGCAGGGCTTAAGAAGAGCTCGTGGCTAAGTAACAACAGCCGCATGGGTCGATACATCAGGTTAAGCTACGCTTGCTGGGGTTGGTCTGTGGATGGGTGACCATCTTTACATACCGAGACTCATCCGTGCCTCGGAAAGCACGTTAAGCCGTTGGTCCCGGCTGTCATTCGTGGATCTTTGACAGTCGTTACGGGTCGTCAGAATCCCGAAAGTCTGACAATCAGTCTTACCAAGGGGTATCGTAGCCAGTTACTGGATTGTGGAGGTCAGATAGACAGTCGCTTCATGTAAAATACTGGTATTTAGCAGCATCCAGTTAGACTAGAAGCCAACCCCAATATATGTACAGTCACGTAACTTGACAAGGGTTTAGCGTATTGGGAGTAAGTTTGCGCATGTTACGCTTAGTGGAACAAAAATAATTACACTTTTATTGCATGCCAGTATTCTATGGTTATTGCCATAATTTATTTTTGAACATGTTTCTTAAGAAAAACAAGCGAAAACGAATACTCTACGATTCTTGCCAAGTTACGTGCCAGTGACTATAGTTGGGAAAAGGCTAGGCAAATTGAATTGCAGGACAAAGGCTTCTTCTCATTCAGAGAAGGCACGAGCATTGATCACTATCCTTGCTCAAGACAGGTTGGCGATTTCAGACTTATTATATTATCTACAAAAGTCCAATATTCAGTTTTCCGATGTCATTAATGTCCAAGATAAATTCAGAAAGTACAAATGTATTGAAAAAGTCACATTGATTATTGGTTTATGCATATATCATTATCATTAAACCAACAGCAATATAATTGCTAAATCTTTGATTTAATAAACCTAACTTATACCGTGGTGAAATAAAAATGACCGTCGCAAACCATGTTAATGAGAAAACCTCTGCATATGTGGTCTCAAACTTGCTCTTGTTCGTGGTCTCAAACGTTGCTTGATTCGTTAAGGAAAGAAAGAAAGAAAGAATAATATTTATTTGGACACAGTTCGTGAAACACATAATACAAAAATAAAAAGTGAAAATAATCATAAAGCGATAATAGTGTGTGCCTCACGGCTGCACCAAAAAGGTTCATTTCAGCATTAATACCCGACAAATGCTGTCTGACGCTGGTTTTCTAATGAACCCCTATGGACAAGTGACGGGGAGTACCAACAGTTTCAACATACCTAATACATAATTTTTATACCTCTAAATAAATAAATAAATAAACTACATAAGGTCTATTTAAATAATTGTTTCGAATCAATGTTATTTCCACTTAAACAAACATCAACTTTATGTAAGCGTTACCAACGAAGGCTGGCAATACTTTACATATATTCGGCCAAAATAGTATTTCTGTTGACTTTAAGTTGACATTACTCGTAAGTGTCAAATCCTATTGATGGATTATCAAAAGGTTATTATTGTTGCCGGCGGGTAAGCGACCTGACACTGCTGGCTTTGATGTGCATCTTTTCAAAACATGGATGCATTGCAAATTGATACATAGTCTATGGCAAGCTTTATAACTGTCTATTACAAAATCAAGCTTTCCAATAACTCTTTGCTATCATCTTGCAAAAGCTGTTGTCATACAAATAATCATATTTTCCAACGCAATAAATCTTCAGAAACAATAATCTAAAGAATTAATACTCGGCTACTGCGGTAGATAAGAAAGAAAATAATGAAAGAATAATTGTTGATTCACCACAAATACGACGCACATTACAAGTATCCCGTTTACTACACACCATACTTCATGCAATATCATGAGGAATGCTGTATCGACAACCGACATTAATGTCAACACGGGACGACATGAAAAACACTCATAGATTCTTATAAATACCGTTCGCTTACCTTATTTATAACACGCGTAATTTACATTACATTCCTACAATGCACCCTCAAACGTTCGACCTCTCATAGAAACTTGCCGAAAAACAATCCACAATTTTAAACCTTACTCTTTTGACATAAATGACACAGAAATTACCAATGTTTTTGCAAAATTCTGAGAAACATGTACCTGTTTGAAAAAAAACTGGGCAGTTTGGTACCTGACCTTACCTGAATATTCTATTCTTCTTTTTTCGAAATGGGCAGGAAATCGCGACAATACGGGCGAGACGCTCATAGTTTGGGATAAGTGCGCTGTGCGTATGAGTTTAACAATGGGGCAAAAATCTATTGTTGTAAAGTACGATTGAATCGTAAAACGCCTTTTTGGAAATGAGTCACGCAGTTTGTAGGAGTGTACCTACATACATTGTATGTATATTATACTGTAGTATTTAGAAACTTCTGTACGTGATACACAGTCATGTATAGGTGGAAGTGTTGTAAAGAGTGTATTAGAGTTTTACGGGCTGCTCCGCGAACGATATTGTTAAATAGACTTGCAGATTCAGTGTTATTTCTTTTCAGTTCCATTCAATAAAATTATTTGTTTCTGAATGTTTATGGTTCAATATAAGCTTATAAGGTTACCGTAGAAAATACATAGTCAGCCTATAATGTTCCTAATGTTGTTACACAGGCGTCCTCTCTTCGAGACGGGAGTAGGGTTACCATCTATGTAAGGGAGGATGCCTGTCTATGATGTACAAAATGCCTGATTATTCAGAAAAAACTATAAGTCTTAAAATACGCAACAGATAGTTTTGAACACTGACATTTATTCAAAATGAAAAGTATGAACAATTTACGACCACTAAACTAATTTAGAAAAAAACTAACTTACTACACTGAGTGATGTGTGATGTTTCAAAGAAAACTATTATTTTTTTTTTAATTTATTATTTCTCAAAAAATTTATTCGAATGGTTTTTAAAGCTTTGTTGAGTTACTAATAAGGCTTTCCCGGGTACATTGTTAGGCGATTCCTTTCTTCATTTCACTGTGCATTAATTAGGAAAATTCAAAAATGCCTGTCTCAGCTAAACGCCGGCCGCACGCCTGTTTTAACCGTAAAATGCCTGTCAAATGCGGCAAATGCCTGTCAGATGGTAACCCTAGACGGGAGTGGGCTATAACTACCACGCGGGCCCAGTGCGGGTTGGTAAATGTCACATGTCTTTGAATTTTTGGTTCTAGGACCTGCCGGTTTCCTCACGATGTTTTCCTTCACCGTTTTAATAGTGAAGGAAAGAAAATACAAAGACATTAGGAAAATTATCGACGTTTATACATATTATTGAAAAGCTACTAAGAATAATAAAACTACAGGGCAAAGTATTTCGGAAACCCGGGTACCCTCCGTGTGATTGTCCAAGACGTTGCTGGCCTTCCTTGAGGAGCTGGAGTGGATCGGAAGATCGATTTTCTCACCCGCATGCAAAATACGCGCTTTGACGTGGAGTTGCGGACACCAAGCCCGTCTTACTAATCCTAACTTAATATTATAAATGCGATTGTGAGTTTGTTTGTTTCTTTTTACGCTTTCACAGCTAAACGGCTGAACCGATTTTGATGAATTATGGAATGAGGATACTTTTAACCCTGGGAAAGGACAAAGACTTCGTTTTATCGACATAACTCGGGCGAAGCCGCGGTTGGAAACTAGTACTAAAAAGATTAATGCTAAACTCAAGTATTGCTTTAACAATAAAAACCGAAGATATCTATAACAAGCCTTCAATATAAAATTAAAACATAAAAGCCGCAAAAACTAAGTGCTGAATAAGTTAAGGGTACACTAGTCGATGGCTCGAACTCGTTGGTGGGCGTGACTAATGCATGTTACTAGTCTAGTTTACTAATAATTTGTTAAGTTTTATTTATTTCGTATTTATTTATCTAGCTTTTATTTATATATTTATTTATTTATTTAAATAGACCATGTTTTATAACGAAGACGAGCGCGTAAAATTTCATGAACAGACCTTTGGCCGTATAGATGTTATTGAAAAACGAATGGTTGTATTAAGTCAAAAAACAAAATAATAAAATAAAACAGTTTATTGTCACAAAGAAATATACATTAGTATACACTGTTTAACATGAAGCTAATTAACGCTGCAGTAGTTTGTATACAGATATTGTGAGCCCTGCCTCTCAAACTAGGATAACCTGTATTTTAAGAGACAGTGTTCAGCTGTGAGGTTACTTAAAAATAGGGATCAAAACAACTGCAGCCAAACTGTGCCAACTTATAGTAGGTACGTGTTAGCAACTTAACAATCTTATTACTTTTGACAGAAACATATTATATTAAGGAAAAAGGAAAAATAATGTAAGAAATAACAATTTGAAACTTATGTATGTGAGTGGGTGAATGTGTGTAAGTATGTCTGTATGATTTATGTATCTATGTGTGGTGAGTTTTTGTATGGGAGTAGTGAGTGTGAGGTGTTATATGTGAGGGAGTAAAAGCAAAAATAAGGCAGTGTTAGGCAATACATTTTAGCAGAGATTCAGTTTGTGTATAGTCCTGTTGAAGTAGCCATTCCATCAGCTTAGCTTTTAATTCAAACTTATTGCAATCCAGTATATTTAATTCTTTATGAATTTTCTTGCAGATCAGTGAACTTAAGGTAAGTATTGGTAAATTATTTGAACTTGAACTTAACTTTGAATAAATTATTTATCTCTGTACGGTTTCTATTTTGCCACTTTTTTACTACATAAGTTATTTATTTACGCCTAAAGACGAGTTAAAATTTGTGTTGAAATACTTTTAAGTTTCGACGCTCATAACTTCAAACCAATTATGTTTTTTCCAATTATGTTTCCATACAGGGCTAGATAATAACAAATCAAATTGATATAGTTTTTAGTTTTGAACGTACACCATCCAATAGACGAGAAATCACCATAATACGTTTGTATGGAAAAATTACCGACTAGCGTACCCTTAATGGTAATAATTTATTTTATTGCATTCGACATCAACAACTTTGTGTATTAATCAAGGGGATCAATCAAGGACGTCTTCTTTGTACTTTAACTTCAACTTAATTGCATATTATTGTAGTGAAAAATTACGTGGGTGCATGGCAGTGCCCCCGACAAGTTCAAAAACCTAAACAATATTTATAATCTTTTAAAATATAATAAAAAAGTAAATTACCAACACACGATGCGGTGTCATTGTTATACCAGTGCTGTGTCATATTGACAATGAATATAACATTTATTTAATGCTTCATAAGAATTACTATTATTCTTTTTTCTTTTGATAAAAGTACATGAAAATTCTTGTCGAACAAAACCAAGCAATTCTAAACAAAACTTTTTGTTTTTAATTAATTACCTGCATCCATTAAGGACCAACACGATGTTTTGTCACCTCTAACAGTACAAGTGTTGCAAGCCTCAAGTAATAAAAGATTCATAATGTTATACACGACAAGTTTTTACGAGTAAGTATTAACAGACGATAAAATAAAACATGACGTTAATTAAAATGAAGTGTCATCGCCATAGCCGCTATCTCAGAACTTACTTGTCAAGTTGCATCACTTATTTTGAACCTTAGCATGTTGACTTGGAATTAGAATTCAATGTAACAGCAATATTCAAACAGATTTTTTATTACCATTAGAATTAACATCCTGTATCTATAAGAATTATTTTTTCATATGGTACATTGTATTCTTACTAGGAAAAATCGTCGGTTTATTCTTGAATATTGATATTATACAGTTTTAATGGCAATAGATACCTACAGGAAGAGCTAGGATAAGGGGTCCATAACCTTTGTCATCAAAATATAGGGTTAGTACAGGCGAGATATTAAAAAAAAAAACTTAAATCATGGACAGAAAACGCACAGCCTAAAGCAGTGGGTCTAGCTAGAAGCCTGAAATTTTAAAACAAGAGTTCTTTTTATGACGAAGGTGAGCCATAAGGAAGGGCTTTTTTAAATTTTTCTCCTAATTTGGTTAAATAGGGATGTTTAAAAAAAAAAGTTCGTTATTTTTGCCTGACGTGAAATCCCATCGGACGTCTTGTTACATAAAAAAATGCAATGTCATTATTTGTATTGTAAACAAAATAATAGTCATTTCAAATAAAAATCATGCAATCTGCATTATCTTTGCGAACATAACTCGTTAGTCAAGGTAAAGGTTATAGTTAGGGCAAAAGGTCGCTGCAAGAACTATTCAGATTTACATCTATGACGCATCTTTTGAGATAAAATGAATCATTGCACTTGCAATGACACTGTGACTGTGTCCTGAGATGCGATTTGCATAACACATTGTTAACACATTTGATACGTTATACATATACATCATTAATTATCATCATCACAGGCTTTTCCATGCCTTTTGTGCCATGCTTCCCTGCTTTATTCCATCGCTAGCTGCCTGCCTGCTATTTCACCCGCGTAAGTCTTGATCCCGTAGGAATATCGGGATAAAAAGTATCTTCTGTCCTAGTCCAGGTCATGGTCTACCCATGTGCCAAATTTCATCTAAATCTGTTCAGCCGTTTTAACGTGAAAGCGTAACAAACAAACAAACTCACTTTCGCATTTATAATATTAGTTACTATTACTATCTCCAAATTAAAAGCAGGTACAATAGCGCGTCTATAACTCAATAATGACACTATCATTGGACTTCAAAAAACTTTGTAATATAAAATTCATTAAGATTGAAAACCGTCTGATTTGAACCAAGTTCAATGTGTGGATACTATAGCTACACCTCTGCTGAAGCCATCGGGGATAACAAGCGTGATGTTATGTTATATTGACCCAAGTTATAGCTGTGCATAAGCATCATTCTTGAATTGAATTAAAACAAATTAATTAAAAGGCATACAAATGCAAACTTCACAGGTCATGCATTGAAACATCACATACCTACCTACAACAGAAAAATACTTTCAAAAGAATAACTTACGTCACATCATATCCAACGAAAACAGTAAAACCAGCCGAATACGTATGTAAATCGTTGAAAACGTAAAAATGTTGGTCGTCAGGGTCAGGGTGAGGATCACGGCCAGGGGTCGTGAGATGAGCGCTGATTCATTCGGGCCAAAGGTTTAGCACCTCTGACATTTCTACGTAATCGCTTAACGGAACCTCCATATACAATGTTGTACAGAAATGTTATTGTCAATATGTATTGGTTACAAATGTATCGTAAATGTTAAGTTCATGTTTGTAGCGTTTATTGGTAAATATTTAACACGTGGAAAATTTGACGATGTTTTTTTTTAATTCTGACGAATGTTGTTTGGTTAGCTTCTCGAATATTTGTTGCTTCTTCTTGTGTCGACGACTTATTAAAAATATTTTGTCCCACCAGTACATACCTAGTGACCTGGGCCACTACATTGTTTGCCTGGAAAAAATCAAATCCTGGAAGGTGCTGGTAGTAATTATTTATTACTGCGAACTAAAAGATGTATTTCTGAAAATATTTCTTTACTTTGACTACATCATGGTTTAGGATCATGATTTCTTATTATAATAAGTAATAGCATAGCAAACAATATACGCACTTGAAATGACACAGCAATTACCAAACTCACCAAACCAAATACAATCCAACAATTTCCTCCAATCCACAAAACTCTTAATATTTACACAAAATCGTCATCAGAGCCAAGGTCAGGTTCAAGGGCACGCGGGTCGTGAGACGCGGGTTCGACGCCTGTTGATTCACAGCCGGTCGAAGGTTGGCAACCTCTGACATTTTGGTGCGAAACGTCAAGCTGCTCTGCAAACGAGTTGACTGCAGTAAAAACGAAATTAATGAAAGAAGCCAAAAATTATTGGAATACAATTTGTTGTTGTTTATTTTATTTGTAATTCTTGATGTACAGAAACACATAATTTAATTATTTACAATGAGAAACAATAATAAGTTGCAGGATGCGACCTCTAAGCTTATGGTCCTGGGTTCGTGGGTTTAATTTATTCCTGAGTCAAGCAAAATGCTTGTGTGTTCAGTATTAGGATATTCCTAGTACAGCCCGGAGTTGTGTCCGGTTACTGGTTTGGCCCCTCAGCTAAATGGACCGATGACCTGAAGAAGGTGGCTCGGACAGACTGGATGCGGAAGGCAGAGGACAGGGTGTCGTGGTGCAGCCTGAGAGAGGCCTAGTCCACAAGTGGACTGTGTTAGGTTGCGACTGAGTTGATTGACTGTGTAGTTGCGATAGGCTTGCCAGCTTCTACATGGGACTTAAATAAGTTGTCTTTAAATCCATTATGGGTAAACAAATTACAGTAAAGGGAATCTTAGACCTAAGTTCTCTCTCTTGCATTGCTTTCATATTTAAAAATAAAATAATAATGTACAAGCTTTTTACTTTCCTTGATTTAACGAATGTAGAATAAAACAAAAAAAAAACATGACTTTACGTATCTCATAGATGACCCCTGTGATATAACTGTATTTTAATGTAAATCAATATGATCATTTAGTTTAATGTCTTATCGTGTTGAGCGTCTATGTAAATATTTACATTTATTTGTTTAAACGGAATCTACGTAGAGATGGTTTTTTGAATGCTCATCTAAGTAAATGAGCGGGAGGCTGAATGGCTAAATGGCTAAAAGGTTAAATAACCGTAGCGAATGACCGTTTTGATGGTTATAATTTATTGTTATTTGTTTGACCTTCCGAGGTTCTCACAGAGTTCTCACACGGGTCGTACGCAGTTCAAAAGTTCATTTGACATAAGAAAACACTGTTTTTGTTTTTGTCGTCTTATAATATTATAAGTTTTGTTTGATTTTAGACGCAGCATAGAATAAACACAGTAGATTTAGATAATCAAGAAATTAAAGAGTTACTGAAAGTTTGAATAAAATTCTAGTGTTCTTTAATGAATAAACGTTAAAAATAGAAGAAAATAAACATTTTTTAACGGCGCAGTTTTTATGTAATGCTTCATTAATTGATAAAGATGGCTTGAATAATTCTTCACATTAAAATAAAATTTTCTGAAAACATAATGTAGCAAATAAAAGCTTGGGTTTTCTTACATAGGGCAACCGCTAACTAACGGATGTAATTATCCTCTATGGTTAGTGTAAAAGACGACTTCTAAAGTGTCACCAAGGAAGTAAACTCAGCCAGTCAATTTCCATCTTAGTTAACTACCTCTGACTGCACAGAAGCCAGAAGCCCGACTTACGTTAACCGCATCACATTTTTTTACGTCCGCTAGACGTTGGTATTGTCGGTAGCAAGAAGAAACCCTTTTACTGAAGTGTACAGAATAATACCATATGTGGATTCAATCCGCATCCAGAACATTCTTAATCTTCAAGGAAAAAAAAAAACAAAAGAAGTACCGACAGAACTCGAAAACGTTCGAATTTCAAACATTGCTAAGGCCTTTTGCACACTGCACTGCGGTCCGCGCATCACGGTGGCAAGTATACAGGAAGACAGCGAACTCAACTAGTGTGAATTTCACCAATTAAACTGAACGTGATCAGCACATTTTAACTGAGTTCAAGAGCAGTCAGTGTCAATATTCCAAAGAAAACAATGACACTGACAGTTCATAAACGTGGTTAAGAAAACACGTGTAAGAACTGTCAGTGTCGTTATTTTTCATGCTGATCGCATTCAGTTTTATTGGTGAAATTCCCCGAAATGTATGAAAAAATACCACTCTTCGTGGCTTTAAGCGGGAATATGCCACAGTATAAACACACAACGGTATGTCCAGCAGTTGTCGGATACGCCGTCGACGGTCGGGTCGTCGCGTCGGTTCGAATGCAAATACGGGTTAATTGCAGATTCACAACGACCCTGCTTTTAGAAAACAGAGACCTGAGTGGAATTTTAACTCGCCATTCAAACTTCTTTTTGCTGTATTTAAAAGTTTTTTATAGGAGCGATGATGTGGCTGTGTGGTAGATTAGTGTTAAGCAGTTATGTTCACTATTTTATTTTACCATACCAATTGTATACACTATTTAATATACCAATTGTATGCACTATTTGATACGGTTATATTTTGGCAACAAAATCAAAGATGACTCTTGAGGTCTAAACATAACTCCTGCTGGGGAGTTTGTTGCGCTACTTCTTCTTCCCAGCTAAAGCACTAGGAAGTGGTGAAGGGTGGGCGTTTTTGGGGGACTGTCTTATGTAATTTTGACTTTCGAAAACTGCTGATTTTCAGCCTAGTTTGAATAAATGTCTTTTGAATTTAACTGCTTCTCTTCCTTCCTTGAATTTAAACCGTAAGTTGAGGATAAGTTCTATTTTCTGTTTAAACTTTTTCTATTGTAGCAAACACGTGTATATTTTTGCCTTTATACTATGCCTATAGTAACCATTATACTCCTGTATTTCTCAGAATGACCACCTTGTTTCAATAATCATGAGGGTATTATGGTTCTTTTTTGAAGAAGGTTGAAAATATTTCCTCTTATTTTCGGTCCTCAAAAAATCCCGTTTAAAGCCCGCCTTGTATACGAAAACATCGCGTAACCCTACGTATGCTACCACACAGGTGCTCTCTCGTCCGGTCGAGAGGTTGGCCCTCGTTGGAGCAAATGTTTTCATTTGGACACAAACGTTTGACCACACGTCAAGGGCACTCCTTATTAAAGGGCCTAGTGAGGGGACGTGACTGAAATAATTGTGTCGAAAATGTTTTAAGTGGAAATATAATGTGTGTTTGGAATTTAATTTTCATATTAAGCTAGATAAATAATATATTCTCTCTTTAGAAATCTGATCACATAAGCAAACATTATTCCACATATTATATTATATGGCGGGATCGTGTTTTAATTTTTTTGAGATTTATGAATGTATAATAGGATGTAGGTAGTTTTGATATTTCATATAATCATCCCGCAGTGGTGAAACTTGGAAGATGGACGTGGCCTATGTCCAAGTTGACGTCCATTGGCTGTAATGATGAAGAATAAGAACAATTTATTTGTCAAACATAGGTGATAACTCTTCTAGCAAATACATATAAAATAAAGAAGGCTTGTATCTCTGTTCTTTTAAAAACCCAGTCTTTGCCGTCGCGTCATCAAAAAAACATAACCTCTAGCTACCGACTATCGACATCGATAACCGGTTAGATATCGACTAACCGCATCACTATCTCCTGAGAGCCGTTCCTCGGAATCTTAACGACGCTAACAGTTTAGTGCTAAGCAGGTGACGTAATGTTTGTTGTAGTGTGTTACATTAGTTTGTGTACCCCACGCTTGGGATCCCAGTAGGTAGGTACTGTAGGTAGGTAGGGAGTAGGGTTGCCAACTTTTTTTATAACAAATATAATATTTTTAATTAATATAATATTTTTTGCCATTGCCTGTAAAGATATAGCAGATGGCGAAAATTTTTAAAAAATATATGAAGTAGGTACAACATTTTTATTCTTTATTCTTTACAGGGTTTTTCAATCTCAAAACTATTTTTACAGTTTAAATTACAACTTACATGACACTATTAATTCAGCTTTTATGTAGATTAATACTAGTAGTTTCGCCAAATATATTTTTTACTTAGAAATATAGTATTTAGCCCTATAATACAGCAGGATACTACTATATTATATACTAGGGTTGGCAACCCTAGTAGGGAGGTACTTAGTAAGCGCTTGCTTTGTTTTTGGAGCGGGTGACAGAGTATTTGTTTGAGATGTTTTGAAACAATGGTAGAGTAGTTTCAGAAGTTAGTAAATATTACCAAAACCTAAAAAGTTTTCGTAAAAAAAACTAACGTTGTTTTTTATTGAAAGTACTCTGTGACTAGAGTTTTTTTACCTTAAAATTGAAACCCCATTCTGATAGATCGTAATTATACAACGTGTAACGTTAAATGCGCAAAACCTAAAAATAGTTTGATCAGAATACCGAGCAGTATCAATTGAACCACTTTTAATAATAGGTCACTTTTTTCAAAAAATCTTCATTGAAAACGTTGCCGTGTCTATTTATTAATAGGTCAAGCCATCACATGCGCAAACCCGCCAAAATAGGTAAACAAACACAAATTGTTGTCGACCAATTTAAATTTTCTCATACGCGGGATAATAATAGCTTTTATTTCAATGCAAATACGAATCTTCCATACAGTACCATGGATAAGACAAGAGCGTCGTCGCAGACGCAAGAAACGATCAGAATTGCCAGTAAAACTAAAACAGCACATAAAACCTTTACAATTTTTTTTATGATTTTTTTTTCACTCTGCAATAGGTCAATTGAATTAAAAATCAGTTGGGATGTCTGAGGTTTTGCGCATTTAACGTTACACGTTGTATATGTTTCTATATAATGTGTAGAAATATTCTAAACTGTCTCGTTGGTCTAGTGGTCGCAAGCGCTACTCCTGAGTATGTGGCCCTGGGTTCAATTCCCGCGTCAGGCAGTGTCATTTAGTTTTTTCACCTGAAATTTCTCAGTAGCAGCCCGGAGTCTGGATTTGTGCCCGATTGATGGCAATAGGGTCGCCCCCTATTACATGGGACATACCTAACGTAACTGTCAAATTTTGGATGTACCATTGGTACACCTCTGACTAAACTTCGAGTATTACTTGCCTGATGTTAAGTTATTCTACACTATATATATATAAATTATATTTTATTATATACATTTTATGTGAGTCAAGAAAATACTACCTAATATTTAGTTTACCCAATACCTACGCTATTGTAAGTACGTAAATCATTGCAATCTAATGCAAGTTAAGCTTGTTGTACACAATCTACACAAACAAAAGCATTCATACACCGTTTGGTTGCTCGCCTTACAAGGCCGCAACCTGCCACTACCGGCAACGCAGGTGGCTGATTGGCTATCACAGATACTTAGTACATGTTTATAGATACTGCTTTCAGATTGATCTACATTCTACTAAAATTAATCATAGATTCATATAAGATCTTTTAGCTCTTTGTCGTGAGAATAAGCAGAAAAATAAAAATACCACGTGCTGTGATTTTACATTTCTATTGTTCTGAGGGTTGCAGGTACCATTCCCGCTCAGAACAAATACATATTTGTTTCGGGCTTCCACAAAACGGGATTCAAGAGAAAACCTAGACTGTGTTTCCTAGACATTGCAACAACCATGGCAGAAGCATGCATGGTGAATAGATTTTCCGAAAAGAAAATAAGTAAAATATGCCATCCATCCTATTTCGGAGGGTGTCGAGACGAGTTTAGCGCTTATTTATTCACACCAAAACCACCATTCACATCAAAAGTCTTTGCTCCATACTTCTATTTCCTATAACTCTGAAGCGTATGGTTACTTCGACCCACAAGGTCGCAGCAACCAGCCACTACCGGCAACATGCAGGTGGTTGCTATGCAAACACAAATAAAGCTGTTTGAACACTGGACCGCCCTCGGCTGGGCAAACAACAGGTGCCGAGACGTGCCTGGGATAGCGTGGAGTGGTCATAGAAAAATGTATTCATAGATATTGTTTATTGATGGGGCAATATTGCTCAGGTAGTGTGTAAATGAGTTTTATGGTGGTTGATTTGGAATTAATGCTGCTTATACATGAAGGATGTAATAAAATGTTATTTTACCGAATTGAGAACGTCCTTTTTTTGAAGTCGGTTTAAAAGAGTTTTATAACTAAGGTCTATTTAAATCCTTGTTTCCAACTGATGTTATTTCCACTTAAACAAACATCAATTTTATGCAAGTGTAAATAAAGTTGATTTTAGATTGACTAGTACTGTTGAAATAGTTTTTTCCTAAAACTCGTGTTTGTTTATATGTTTGGCAAATAAATTGCGAATTCAGATTAGGTATAACAATGATCTAACTTTCTTTGTAACTAAACGGTAGAGTACAAGACAATTATAATAATAATAAAAGAAAAATAATAGAGATTGATTGATTATTAGTTAAGAGTAGCTACCTCCTCTACTCTTAAATTGTCATCATTGTAGAATCTTGAAATAATGATATTTTATTTTGATGTTTATAAGAGTTTTAATTGAAAAGCAAGATGCCACTTATCCAGTCTATTTTTTATGATATTTAATCAGACTGAACAGATGTCCTATGTGTTCAAATAAAAATAACTATATATTCTATCATTTATTACATTTATATAACCATGATTGGCTGAGTTGTTTGATTGATTGAAAAATTTGATTAAAATCAAAAATATAAAATTATTAAGCAATGGAATTGCTATCAAACATAATTAATTTAACAGATTCCTTTTTACATTTAAGATCTTCTTTAACTCAAGTTTCTACAGAATTAAATTATCAATCATTTGTCGCAAATTGATACGTTATCATTATGAAATATTGGTTAAAAAACATATCTTTATTATTACTTCGTCCGCCTGAAATTTCTTATTCCCCCGGCCCACCCTGTTGCATCGCATCGCCCACCCGCGCTATTACCTACTTCGTTTTAGCTTGCTGTTCTTCTTGACTTTTTTTATCGTAGCATGATGTTAAATAGCCTTCCTTAAGAATTAGGCTATCAAAGCCATAAATATTTTTCCCAAGATTAGCGCATTTAAACAAACAAAAAATCTGCTTTATTGTTAGTATAGATTAATAATATTATTTTTACTTGATTGAGAAGTTTCACAAGTCTCATAAAATTAAAGTTTCACAAATCTCATAAAATTAAAGTTTCACAAATCTCATAAAATTAAAGTTACACAAATCTCATAAAATTAAAGTTTCACAAATCTCATAAAATTAAAGTTTCACAAATCTCATAAAATTAAAGTTTCACAAATCTCATAATATTAATCCCATAGGTACCTGCATATGTTTTAGACGCTATTACACAATGTTTCTCCTTTCTCATTTAGAATCCACCCACATAATTAATATAAAAATACTTGCGGCATGCGTGTATGAATTTTAGTTATAGTTTAGTTAGTTTAGTTCGGTGTACAAGAGAATCGGCGCCATTATCAACAAATACCTAATTATAATATTGATCTTACACGTAAAATTAATTAAATATGAGTCATGTACTTAATTGAGGAACTTAAAGCTATTTATAGTTTATTGCAATTAATCAGCGAATCAAGATCGATCTATTTGTAGGTTTTACCTTATTTGCTAAAATACTCTTAATCCATCATTATGCATGTCCCTAGTAACTAAATCGGTCTCTTAGATTTAAGTCAAATTTGCTAAATTCCTTTGCGACTTCCCGTACACGGTACACCCCATTTATTTAATACTAGATGCGTCCCGCGGTTTCACCCACATAAATCTCGATCCCGTGGAAATATCGGGATATAAAGTATCCTATGTCCTAATTCAAGGCATGGTCTACCCATGTGTCAAATTTCATCAAAATCTGTTTAGCCGTTTTAGCGTGAAAGCGTAACAAACAAACTTCCTTTCGCATTTATAATATTATGTTAGGATTATAGTTAGGATAATAATAATGTTGCCTCAACACTTAAAAATGTCTAAGGGGCCTCTGCGAGTTGGCTTCGGCCCCTCGTACGCCTTCCAAAGGTCCGGGTCCCAGGGTCCTGAGATATGTCAAAGACATTTTAATAATAATAACTAATTAGGATTAGTGTAGATGTAGATATGAAGTCATCACCCACTTTACTATCTTTACCACCCCACCTATCCCCTTACCAAGTCAACATCGTCACATCAACCAACAAAGTCCAAAGGTTCACAGTTAGTTTGTCATTCTCTAAAGCCTCTTCATTTCCCCGAACCAGCCTCGGTTCACTGCATACAGCCTCTCAACCGATACTCAGTCAACAATCTCGGACGGCATCTTTGTTTGATCAACGTTAAACATCTTCAAACTGCGCAGGAGTGGAGGAGGTATTAAGAAAACATGATTATTGAGGCAATCAATTAGTTGGGTATTGAGTGGGTGAGGTGGAATTAGTTGTGGTTATATTTGTGTTAGAGACTGATAGGATTATTGATAAGATCTATCTCAATGTGCGTTTTCACTGGCGAAACATTCACATAAAAACATGTTGAAATGTCTATTTTCTGTCAAACATTGTACTGTACTGTACTGACGATACATTCATTTTCTGTCAATGTGCGATCATTGACAGAAAATGAATGTTTCGCCAGTACAAACGCACAGTTAGAGACCTTTAGAGACAGACACCTTTTAGCCTCTCATAGACACATAACTTGAGAAAAATTGTCTATGGTTTTTAACATTTTTAAGAGGGAACAGGGCCTGCTAGGAATTTGAAGAATAGGTATTTAAAGAAACTATTGCCGTTGTGTTACCTCAAGTCTGCCCCTGTAGAGTACGATAGGGACAGCTCCAGCTTAGACCGATTATGTCACAAACAAAATTTACGAAATTGACGTTTCGTATTCCTCTTTTTTCTCTTCGAAAACTGGGCCGATTTAATTATTTTTTACATTCAAATTTTAAGAAATAGTATGTCTAGGTTCCTATCGTTTTCTTTTATGTTAAAAACTTTTCGAATTTGTCTGTTAGTCCTCAAATAATAGGGACGTGTCTACAGCAGACCTTGATTTTAAGAAAAAAAAAAATGATTGCTCTAGGTCTAGAGGCATTATTCAGGAAGAAAAAAGGGGAATACATTTGTATGGAGAATCGCAGGCCTTGTTCCCTCTTAACGTCACTGTTATCGTCAGCCCATAGCAATCCATTGCTGGACATAGGCCTCTCGAATCGCACGCTATTTAATTTACGTCGATCTCCAGCAGTTGTCATCCACCTGCAAAGATTTTCGCCCCATCTAGCCTGCCAATATTTGCCGCCTCCACTAGTCAAATAATCCTATACTATATATTTGTAATCACGTTCTTGGAAACGGCTCTAATGATTTCGATAAAAGTGGCAATTTTGGCGTTTACTGGTGCGAAAAATCGATCTAACTAGGTCTCATATCTGGGAAAATTCGTTGTCTCTATTTTCACAGCCTCGGGAATGTGAGAGCCTCGAGATATGTTTTTCTATTTGCACCCGAGCAGAGCTCGGTCGACCAGAGCTCGGTCGACCAGGTACTATAATACATTATATGATAATCATACGTACTAGGCCACACTTCAGTGGTAACAAAACCAGTATACGCTAACGTCTTATTCTATTGAAACTCCGCTAGGCCAGCTTCCAGGTCAGAGTTTTACCACTAACATGTGGCCTACTGTAGGTACCTAGGTACACTACCTACTAAAAGTAACTTTACTCCAAGTACCCCCAGGGTACTTAAAGTGCCCATCTACTAAATACCGCATCCAGCAGTAAAAAGTCCCGCACACGATAATCGCGCGGTTCGAGCACATATTTGTGAACGGTACCGATCACTTAGGCAGTCTGTTTTGTGGACGTGCCGTCATTCGTGTCAGGTGCGCTGCCAACGGTACCTTGTTTGACGACGGTGCTGACCCTACCAGTGCTGTGCCGTAATACACCGGTGACCGCGACATGCACACGAATGTTTTTTTCGTAATAAAATGCAGAAGCCCTGTGCACCGACTCAACACACTTCTCACTCCTTTTAAAAAACAGAAGCAAAATTACTTCAACGATGAAAATTTTAACCATTTTCCATGTTGCTGTACCCTGCTACAATACAAAATCAATGACAATCTAATGATCTATGCAGGTATATCTTGATTTAGCTTAAAAAGTTAAATTATATTATGTAACACGTCTTTTAGATTTTTACCGACACAACGAATGCTTCCTACTACGAACTAAATGCGCCTTAGCTAATAAATCCAGACTATACTAGTAATTTCAAATAAAACCATTTATACAATATTATATTTTTCAACTAACTTTAGTCAGACCCCCGCCGTCGTCCCTCACTTGGACCACACGCGCTACTAAGGTGTCAAGTCAAACGCTTCGACCGGTAACAATGTGGTGTTACACGCTGCATTACCATCGGTTATTCTAACCAAAGGTTAATTGAACCTTGTTCTACTGCTATTGGTTAACTGCTTAGTTAGTTGTTATTCAATTGATAGGTACGAGTTTTCTGTTCTGTTGATAAATTCTGTTAAGTTTATTGGGTTTTATTATGGTAGGGATTTGTTAAATTGAATTAGACGTCGCAGGTTTATTTCATATGTGAGGAGAACTTGATTAAATGTCGGGTATACTTCAAATTGTCGAGCAAAGATCAATTCATAACAAAGGCAAATAAATAATAAAATCATCAAAAATACTATTTATTATGCGCTTACCTAATGCAAACATCTTTAAAAATATAGGATCACATTATAATTTGACTCTCCCGCGCCACCAAATCGAACGGTCATTTTAAAACAACCTTCCATATTTAAATTCATACTTCCACTCTCATATTCACATGCTAAGTATTTGGATAATCAGTTGACATGGCCAGCTGGCCAGTGGCCACGGCCACACAAGGCTACTACTCTAACGGATCATTTCCTCTCATTATAGACTCTGTTCGGCGCCGGAAACCACCGTTCATTGGTCGCCATCGTAAATACGGATCACTTCCTGCAAAATTTCAACATTTAGTGTTTTTTTTAATCAATATTGTAGGTATATCGTGTTTGTTTTATGATTATGAGGATCGAGTTTAGATGTTATTTTGAAGATTTTGGTTTATTTTTCTACAGTTCGTACGATTTTCGATTTCTTAATGCTAAAAGGTCAATGTAATCTTTATTCAAATCTCATTTTTGAAAAGTTATTTGATTGGCTATTTTTGCCACCTGCCAATAACCGCGCTATATGCGTTTTAGCGCTCTCAGAAAACGGAGGATAATAAAAAAAAAAGTTTAAAAAACTGTAACACGACTACGGAAAAATAAAAGTGATCTAAAAAGTACGAAATCAAGACATAGGTACAAAAATGGTCTAGGTAAAGCCGTCATCACATCGCGTTATTAGAATTTTGTAGGTATTCCTGGCACCCACATGGTATACAGGCATGCGACCATGGCAAGACATAGAATTATTTAGTCACAAATTGTCGCTAATTTTGTACGAATTTTGGAAAACCACGCAGCATTTTAGAGGTTTTTTATCACTAAATCTGTCGTCCATTAGCAATTCAGATGATTCCTAACGAAATTTTTAGATAGATACCTATAAAAACCCACGTAGTTTAATGCCTCATTTAGTATAAATATGTCAGAAATCGGAGCAACCACAGATTATATTCTACAAGAACACCATTCCTCACTCTAGACAAATACGGAAAACTTTGTCACCTTTTATCTGATGTTAAAACCTGATAAATTACAAGTCGTTTCTATTGTAATAGAGACAGATACAACATATTATACGGATCAACTTTGTGAACCCATATATCTAGCCCACGGAACTCCCACTTTGACATCCTAAGTCCGAAATTTAGAAAATATCACCCGGATCTGTCCATATATTGTTACGTTCGTTATTCTTCGTATGTGGTCCATAATCTCTTTATAAATATTATGTTATCATTACACTAGTGTATATCATTCTTAACAAAAATGTCTGCCGCCTACGCCGGGCGCTTCTTTTCATACAAAAACGTTAATTTATAATAATTTTCTCATAACATTATACGCTATGGTAACTGCCTTGTGCGTGTTCAATAGAGGTTAATATTATTATTTAGATGGTCGACAATGGACTATTTTTAAATGTTATATTGCTATTACTTAATAAGAAGTCAGTTACATCCATTAAGTAATAGGAGAGAGGAAGATAACTTATGATTATGTCGGCTATTTATGTTTCCGTTTAAGTTACAAAACTTTAGTGAATGAACATATTTTGTAACATAACTCTTCCTGCCCTAAATCGAACCAAGAACCAAATCCCAACGACACGAAAAGCAAGCCATAGATTTTCTTCGCCTCGAACATTTCTATTCGCGAATCTTCTTATATAAAAATCAATTGCCGTGCGTTAGTTTCGCAAAAACTCAAAAACGGCTGTACCTTTTTTTTTCTTTGTAAGCCTTTATACTGGGATGGTTTAGGAAAAAAGAAAATTAGAAAAAACCTAAAGGAACAGCCGAAAAATTAAATTTTAATCAAACGAAATTCAACCCGTACACGATGCGGTCAATATTATCCATCTCAAGTGGTACGAAGTTCACCGGGTCGTCTAGTCTGACATATTTATTAGCTTCTAAACCAACAAACATAAATTACCTCTTAAAAAGTCAAGGAAACACATTAAACTTCACCTTTTCTCTCGTAAACCACTCTCGTCACTTTCTTCTTGACCTCACAAAAACATCTTTCGGGTCAAACCTCACAAATTACATGCAAATCTGCGTGTTTACCAACATTAATAATGACATTAACATTATCATAATTGCGATCAAAAGTAACACCTGTGGAAAATATTATGTTACCGAGTTTTCGAGTAAAGGCTTGGTTACACTGCACGAGCTAGCGCGCGAGCTAGCTTAGGAATTTACATACTGCAGTGCAGCCTGTGCAGCTACTCGCACTGTGTGACCGCTTCATGTGAGATTTTAACCTGCGAGAAGGCTGGTCACTCGCATGTCAGCTCTAGTTTCCCGAGCAGTCCTTTGTCATCGTGTAACCGGTTGATACGAGCCGAGCTACTGTCATGCGAGTATACAGAGTCAGACCAATTTGGTCAATAGTCAGACCGGCAACTCGAGCTGTGTAACCAAGCCTTAACAAGAGTGAAACGGGTACTGGCGTAAAAGGTGTTATTAATAACGCTTATTTCGCTGTGACAAGTAGCAGGTCATTCCCACAATGAATCATTTGTGATTTATAGACAACAACTGGGTGTGACAAGCTTGCATAATTACTGTGACATTTCAAGTTATGTCCGCACTCGTAATTAAGGAGGAAAGTTTTGTTAGTTTATTTGGTAGGCCTTCTTTAATTTGTTGGTCCTTTCACTGCAAGATGATAAGGAGCTGACATGCAGTTTTCTGTCATTTGATTATTTTATGAATTTAAAGGAAAAGTATACGACTTTTCCTTTACCTTTCGACATAAACAAGAATTATCTTTCAGTCAAACCAATGTAATAGGAATTAAATTAAGATTTTCTTCAAATGTCCAGTCTGGGTATATTTTTAAAAAACCTGAAAAGTGTTAAAAATAAATTTCTGTCACCGAAAAATTCCTCATTAATCACAAACGCAACAGTTAACATTAAAGACTCGTACAGACCAGCGCGACGTGACTGCGCGAAGCTTAAAACACCAAAACATCTTACAAAAACGACATTCTTTATCAAAATCACTAAAGAATTTGGAAAACCTGTGCAACGCATTGCTTGCTATCAACAGCGAGTGCGACACTTCACACCTCGGTGCTCATTAATTCCGGAGATCGCCGAGATCGGGACGAAAGTATCCGAGTACTTCGAGTTTCGCGCACTCCGGTTCACGATCAAACGAGCCGCGAGATTCTATCGGTATGTCGAGATGGCTCGGCCACTGAGCTTTTGACACCTCCCTGCAGATCCGTGCCAGTGCCCGAATAAATATGAGTAAGAGATAAACTTAAGGTCCACCCTTGAAGTACCGCGGCTAAAGTCACTTGTGTGTGTCAAGTGCCTTATCTATGTGTCAAAGTATAAAACAGGTGGATATGGTTTTGTCAGTTTTGCCGACTTGGTAGATCGGCAATTGTTCAGTATAGCTTTTTATCGTGTTAAGATCAAGCTTATTACTATTTCCTTTGCGGATTCCGATAAAGAAGTCGAAAGGCCAATAAGCTGTGGACCGTAGGCATCTGATTCGAATCTACCGGCTACTATTAAAATCTAGGTTTACGCTTTTTTATTAACTATTGTGTCAATGAATGCCACCAACCGGATTTTGTACTAACACACGAGTCGGTGCGGTACAAATTGTTCGTGAGGTTAGCTTTTTTAACGCTCGCAAACTTTATTTTTCAAACGTTGGTATACCTATCTAGGTTTAAGTGGTGCTTCTGTTCGGGGGAGAAAATATGGTGGTAATCATTTTGCTACCTTTGCTAAAATAGTAGAGGATAATCTTCTACTATTTTTAGTTGGGAACGCTATTGGGGCTATGTAAAGGATGAAACTCTGTTCACATTAAAAGATCCATACATATAAGCAGTTCTACCGTCACCTATAGGTAGAACACTAATCGGTATTGTATTTTAGGGCGTAAGCATCCAGGCAATGCTTATTGAATCAAAGACATTTCCGAAGACCGTATACGTGAACATACTGATGTTTTCATTTAAAAGTGATTCCGAGAAAATCCCTTTCCATTTTATGTGAGCAGACTCTTTTTGGTATCTCTCATATATATAATTAATATTATTTTACTGCATATTTTTCGTTACTAATGAAACCATTGTTTGTCCTACAGGTGAAGGCGGCGGCGGCGGGGGCGGGGGCGCGCGGCGGTGCGCGCGCGATGCGGCGTCGCCCGCGCACGCACCGCCGCCGACGCCCACCCCAGCTCCGCACGCGCCCGTCAAGAGCGAGCGGCTCAGCCCGCATGACTCCAACGCTTCCAGGTAAGTTGCAGAAGATTATGATAGATGTATAGATACAATTACTAGTTAAATATAGAAAGAAAGTGTAGTGGAAAAGTGCTCAAACATCCTAAAAAAAGAGCCTCGTCTGCAACTAAATGTAGGTCGTCGATGTCAAGCATCGTCAATACGATCCTTAAACATAAACCGCATCTGCAGTACGGTGCGTCCAGATGGCAGTCATTGTAGATGGCTCCCTATTTTTCTTCAACGTTCTAATGGCGTCCAGAAAGATGAATAAAAATCCATCTTACTGGTAGCAAGCAATACTGACGCTGCAATATGGGTCGATGGGCTCCCCGTGCCAGACAGAAGTAGCATCACTATCTATGCAACGAGCCAACCTTAATTTTACTTGTGCAGCTGTAGTAACTGGACGAACAGTAACTGTTGCACCGAACAGTTAACCATTCATTCCTAAACATTAGCTAAACATTCATTCCTCTCTCACCACCAGGTCCCGTAGCGTGACTCCCTCAACCTCATCGTACCCTGGTACCCCGCCCGAGCGCGGCAGCCCGCACGCGCCCGCACCGCCTGCTTCTGCACACCCGCCGCGCAACTACTCCGACATCATGCGCTCGCTGGCCGCGCGGTACAACACGCACAACAGTAACGAGTAAGTATTATAACAGCGTGACTGCTTCCACCTCATTGTACCCTGGTACTCCGCCCGAGCGTGGCAGAAAATAAAGGAACTATATAAAACCTGCTCCTTACTGTGTAACACACTATCAATCACAATCTGAATGATTTTGAAGGATATTGCTAATTCATTGCTTCATATATTCGAAAAATTTGTCTGCTCCACAACGTAAATAACGCAATGAATGTTGTTGAACTGTCAAATGAAAGCCATTGCTACTGTTAGTGTGTTACGCAATTACCCCGACGGGAGTCTTTAAATCACGTGATTAATCCTGAGGGCGGAGACAAGTAACATTCTATCAGTGTTATCGGAATATGGAAACACAAAAATGTATGAGGCTGACGTAAGCTACTGAAAAGCTTATGTCAATCCTGTTGAAAGTCGATAAAAAATACGAAATGCTTTGAAAACTATTGCCACTGGTTTAGGTCCTCTGGACGCCATCGACGACCGCTGAATAATAATATGAACACCTCTTTATAGTAAAAAGGTATACATACTAGCAGATGTAGCTTCTGAAACTGTTAAAAATTATGCTATGAATATAAATTTGTGAAAATATTTTTCGATCCGATATGTGTACAATTAGTAAAACAGAATCATAAAACTCCAATTAAAAAACGCAACTAACATAATAGGCTAAAAATACAATTAAAACACCCTAATTACACATACGAACGTAATTGTAGGCGGATCAAAATTAATTAGAGGCATAAACCACTAATGCAGTTAATTTAATGCCCAAAAAGAATAAGCAAATTACACTTCGTTTGTAGTCCGAAATTACGACATTAACCTTGCTTCCATTTTAAATGATTACCTACAATAATTTATAGAATTAATACATGTATAAAATTCCTTAGTTAATACGCTGTCGTTATCGAATAATCCATTTCCGATTATCGATTCTCGATTCGATACTCGCATTCATCAATCATTTTTCACACGGTCGGTGTCACAATAGTATGCGACCCGCGGTTCACCGACCGATGCTAGTGATGCCCAACATCGATTAGCATATTAATCGATTTGAAAACTTACGTTTAGTCGACAAATTTACATGATTCGTGAGAACCGAAGCTGTCCGTGTGAACTTATGTTATATTAATGAATTGGTCATCTGCGGTCGCTGAACTTTGTCTATTTTAATTACCAAATACGACTTGAGCGTTGTCGTATCTATTTGCATTCGAAAAACGGAATTTCTAAGTGGTGAATCGTTCGGGTCGCATCTTAAAAACATATTAATCTTAAAGAAAATCTCAGAGGTTATATGTTTTATTTCACTTGGAGCTGTGTACTTCGTAACTTCGTAGTTTTGTCGACTCAATAAAAATATCATTTGTCACTTTTCTCTTTAACATCAAAGAACTCTTGAGTAAAAACTAAACGTATAATAAAACAGGGTGTAAAATTTGGTAATAAATTCGGTATTTTATTGGGGCCGGGAGACATTAACTTCGAAACAGATCCTCATTAATTTTCATCAAATAACATCGGAATTGTTTTGATAGCGAGATAATTATCACTGGCCTGTTGAATTTATTAACTCAGATATATTAGCATAAATATTGTGATTGTCGTATTTCATTAATTTATCGTTTTAAAATAAGTTTGATTTGTCGAATATGTGTATGTTCACGTCTTCATTTCCCACGTGTTATGACATAAATCTATACAAATACAAATAAATAAAATTGAACTGTCTGTTTGTAATTTCAAAATAACAGCTTTTTACTAAATTCATACGAAAGTATAAACGGTACAACAAAAAACATTTTTTTGTCCGTATGCCAGTCTGTTTGTTTCGGCTAATCTCTGAAACGGCTGTACCGATTTTGACGGGACTTTCAGAAAAAGAACTAGAGATCACGCGGGCGAAACCGCGGGCAGCAGCCATTTAATAATAAATAATCAGTTTTAATTAATACAAACAATGCTTAACGACTAAAAATAGTTCAAATAATCGATAACAGCAAAGCTTAAAAGAAAAAGGTACTATTAGGAACACGTTACTTCTGGAGCCAGATTAACTACAAATAATTTATTAATGTAACCTCTTATTTATTACATAACCACCATACAGAATAAAATTACACCTAAATGTGAAAATTTAGAAATTGGCTGTTTATAACTCAATTAATAGTTAACATGAGAAACGAAATCTAAAACCGATTTAATTGAGGTTACAGTTTGTTTGTACTAATGACAAAAATGCTATAATTGAGGCAGAATATCATAATTTAAGGTTATTAATAAGCTGACAGAGACAAGCGGGTCATACACAAAACCGGTTATAAAAATATTCGAAATAAAAAGTCGTTGATTTTTTTTCAAATCAGTCTCATTTATTAGGTAATCTTACAAGTAATTAGAAATTAATCAAAAACCAGATCGTTTTTCAGATTTCAGCAAGTTATTTAACTTTTTTTTTTTTTACGTCCACAGAAAAGACCCCTTTCCACAGAAGAGAGGTTAATCATTGACTAACCTAATAATAACTTGCTGAAATCTGAATAACGACATGGTTTTTGATTAATTTCTAATTACTCGTAATATAATATAATCACTGTCATATTGACATTTACTTGCCGTTTAAACTCGTAATAATTAACAAAAGTTATCCAGCCAATTATAGGTACTTTGGAAAATACAAACAAAAAAAATCTTACCAACAATCTTATTCCTTGATAATATTAGTAATAAAATGTAATTTTTCACAAGGGTTCAAATATTGAAATGATACCAAATATATGATTATTTTTCATTCTAGCCTCTTATCTTGATCAATAAAACGTCAAACTAATGAAAAATTAACATAAAAATAAGCTTTCAAAAAATGTTTTCATCACTATCATCATTTTCAAAGAACGAAGGTCGTGCTTTAGGTTTTTTAGGTGGTGTAACTGAGTCATCAGAATAATTATTCTCACAGAGAATCCTCTTTCGCGGAGTACACGGTTGACTAGTCACATTGTTTAAAAGTTCTGGAGAAGGTGTTAACAACAATGGCGAAGGAGTTCTTGGTCCAGTGGTAGTTGAAACAGATGCTGTTCTATGAGAAGATGGCGAACTAGTCATAGAAATACTTGACGAAGGCCTTGAAGAGCCTACTGATGAATCTTCTACAGAATCTGAGACACATTCAATATGAATTTGTCCTATTTCAAAATGAGGACAACGAACGTGAGTGGCGCATGAAATACAGCTTAATCTCCTGGCGTGCAGTAAATTAGGTTCAGTAGCGTTCCATACAACTTGGTGGATTTGGAAGGTACCTTTAAATGGACGACATTTATTTCCATCCGCTATTCTCTGTATTTCAGGAACATGAGTATCATCAACAGGAACAATTTCGATACCTTTACAATTGTCTTTCAAACAACTGACAAAACTGTCAATATTTGTGATATCTCTTCCATGAGCAACAATATTGTCACACGTCCGTTTTACACAGCCACCAACTCCATCAGGTGCGCCCTTACCGTGACCAGCTTCACTAAAATGCCACACGATCCTCTCTGCATTGGAGATTTTACTCACATAATTTACAATTAAATGGAACATAGTCTTGTTCCGATATTGCGTCCTTCAAATGTGGCGAGATAATTTTAATTTTTACAATTAGGTGTCAGATGTGCGCAAATAAGAACGGGATCGTGTCTCAAATTTTCAGATACCGAACAGAAAGACGTGGTTTTTATTACGTTTTGTGGTGGTTCTGAATTAGCAGAATAGTAGACGCACGTGTGTAATGAAAGTTGCGATTTCGATCCTCCAAAATGGGCTGATTGAATTTCAGATCCGTACTTGCAAGAATAGTTTTCTGAAAAGTCTATATGTAGTAACCCCTCAGATGGCGAAAGACTTTGTTTTATGAATTTTATAGCGTTATACTGATTAGTGATGTTGGCAAGATGCTGCATGAATATAGGTAGGTTTTTATTTAAAATATTAACAAGCAACTGATGCGATGTCTTTACGCTTTCTTTCACAGTTTTCTTGCAAATCTTCTCATTGCCTTTTATTATTACAGTATAATTCTTAGTTACCCATCTTTGGTAAATTATTGTATCATTGCCATTTAACAAAGTGTACTTTGGAATTCTCTCAGAACATTGTGAACATTTCCGTTCCAAGCAAGGAACACTAAAAGCACTATTACAGCAAAGAGATTTTGCTAAATCAGTGGCAGAATAATGATTTAATATCTTATTTTGGTGTAAGGCTCGAACAATAAAATCATTATTCGTATGAACGGCACACAGGCAAGTATTTCTTGACGCGGCTTTAGGGAACATTACCCAGAATGGACGATGTCGGCGGAAAGTTTCGTATGAGATATTCAAACCAGTCGTATTATTAAATTTTTTGTGAAGGTTTAGAAGCGTATCATTTAAAAGACGTATTTGCTTTTTGACTTTTCTGCGCGTGATCGTTTCCTTTTTACCAGATGTTAGTCTGCTATTTTCATCATTGATTAAAAAATCATGTATCCTTCTCTTAAGCCAATATTTATGATAATCTTCTGTCCTTTACTTTTTTTTAATCTTATTATTCGCATCCTATATTTAGAGAGCTTTTGTTCTAAAATATTTAATCTTTCTATTAAAAACTGATTTTGAGCCTTCAATATCCGGCGATTTCGTAATCGTATTGCTTTACCCACCTCTACACGTGAGTGTGATGAGCGAGAAGAACTGGGAGAAGAAAGCGGTGTATTCACGCGTACAATTTCTTCCGTTCGTTTTCTTAGTCGATCTCTTTCACGTCTTAGCTTGGCTTTTTCACGCCACATTTTTCTCATCTGTCGCTGCTGTCTGGGATTAAAATCTTTAATTGTTTTCAATAACCCATTTTGTTTCTTTAGATGATATCTTTCGCGTTCTTTTCTACGTCTTTCTTCTATGGCAGTAGCATCTAATTTAGCTCTAGCTCTTCGCATGCTAAGTTTTTTCTGTTCACAACGACGTATTTTCTTCTCTTCGTCAGTTAATAGGGTTCTAGACCGACTGGATCGAGGCATTGTACCTGAAACAAACGCAACCATGCTAAGCACCCCACATTTTGCAAAAAATAAATCATGCTCCTTTTTCGGATGCCGATACCAATGATGAAGTATTTAAATCATGCTATCTCAGCCTGCCCGTTTGTTTGACCAACATTGTAGCTTTATAAAACCGTTAAAATGTTATTTTTTGTGGACATGCATCTTTCCTGTGGACATTTATGTTCACAGGAAAGATGTCCACAGGAGAGATATTTCAAACTAAAATCAAAGCAGCCATTTTATTTTTAAGGTTAGAAAAACAACAAAAGAAACTTTGAAAATACTCCTCAAAAGGCATATCGGCGCAATATTTACTAAAATATAAAATAATAACTTACCAAATTACAACCCAAGCAGGAAAGACGCACTGAACTTTGACAAAAACACTTAATTTTATTTTAAAACTTCGTAAATTAGAAAATGGCACGTAGCTTTACTGACAAGGACTCCAACAAATGGCGGCTATCCAGTGTAGTCAATTTAAAAAATATTCGATACATAATAGCTTTAGTAGAAATTAATATTTGGTTGATTTATAGGTCCACCAAAAAGACCTAAATCCGTATAACAGCATGTTTATTGGAAATAAAAAAAATATATCTTGTGCAATTATTAACAACTATCTAATAAAAATAATATTCATTATATACCACGTAAATGCGACAATGATGTTTTGATAAATATGAACAAAATAATTAACTACATCTATCCAATCACTCATACCCCGAATCTGAACAGTCCACACGAAGAGACTTTTGAAACATTTTGTTTTTTTTTTTTTATAAATAAATATCATTTCATAGCTTGAAATATTATGAGTAAACAGAAAAGTAACAATGATTTAACTAAAAAATAAAAGTCTTCAGTTACTGTCGTAAATTTTTAAGTTATTTTATTCGAACACCCATATGTGTATGACCCAAGCATATCATTATTTGACTTTTTTAAGCAACCAAATACGGTATTATTTAATTTTGTATAGCGAAAATATTTATAGCTTCCGCCAGCGGCTTTGCCCGCGTGATATCTTTATAAGTTGTAGCCTATGTTACTCAGTGATAAGTGATAATGCATTCTATGGCGAAAGATTTTTTTAAATCAGTCTAGTCTAGTAGTTTTTGAGATTATTTATTACAAACAAAAATACAAATCTATTTTCTCTTATATTATTTTTGTAGACTACAAATTTTAACCATGAAATAACTGTTACAGGTAATGCAAGCAATTCTGTTTTCTGAATAACTAGTTACCCCACGATTTTTTCTCATTCTCCTCAGTGATTATTCTGCACACGCCATGATCACTTCTATCTCTACTCTACGAACTAGAGATAAATTATTATCTCTTTTAAAGTTTTTTTTTCTTTTTCTTTATTAAATTTCACAATTGGTGATACTTTATTCACATTATAATCTAGCCTATTAGCTAATAAGTAATTTAAATATTACTTAAACTGCTAAGTAATTATAAAATTAAGAATTCGTCCAATAACGTCTTTCTTAGCTTGCAAAGTGGCATCTGTTTTCTTCATTTTCGACGTAATGACCGTATCGTTTTGTCTTTCGATTTACAGTGGTCCAGCTACGCATACCGTAGTACGTTTTATAAATAATTATGTATTAACATAACATTACATCATGCATGTTTTCCCCAGCGGGTACGGCAGAGGTGTGCCTATAGTACACTCAAATTTCATCAGTTATGTTTAAGTCCCATGTAATAGGAAATGAAGACTCCGGGCTGCTACTCAGAAATTCCTGTTCGAAAAACTCAATTACACTGAACTGGGAAAAGAACCCAAAACGAATAAAAAAAAAACTAACCATAAACTTCTCCACCCAGCTACTTCCACCGCATGAATGGTTTCGGCGAGGTGCGCACCGCGGCTCCTGCGCAGGACGCGACGGACGCGCCTCTTGGCGGCCTGTTCACGAAGCTGGCCAGCAAGCAGGGGGGCCCGCCCCGACTGCCAGCTTTCCCTGTCATGCTGGATATGAGTTCTACTAAGGTAAGCAAGATTTTACAGAAGCTTCAATTTTGAAATTGAGGTTTAGAAAAAGACTGACACACAGGTAACAGAGACGACGCTCCACAACGCCGAGGCTATCTAACAGACGGTACTGTAATCTAGGGATTATTCTTGATCCAGGTATACATGCTATGGTTTCTGAGAGCGAATTTCAATATTAATAAATAATAAATAAATATTTTTTTATTCACAAAAAACATAAGCTTTGTCAATAAAAAATTATACAAAAGGTAGGTAATGAGGTCAAAAATCCAATCAGTCCAAAAGAGTCCCTGCCCCCCAAACTAGGAAAATCCTGTATCTTGGGTGGCAGTGTCTTTGCATTACATTAAGGTCGAGCATTAGGACCGACTTTATGCTCGACCGAGGTATTAATTCATAGAATCGCAATATTCCGCAACAATGGCAGCACTGACAGATCTTAAACGCGGTTTCAGATAATATGCTGATCGCGTTCAGTTTCATTGGTGATTTTTTTTCTTAGTGGTGGGGGTTTTTTCTCAATGTAATGGGTGCATAAAATATAATTTTGGAATTCGTTTCAAGACTTCGTTGGAAACAGGAAACTAATTTTGTTGTAGTTTAAACTTTCGGCCCGTAAATAAAAGAAAAAATTGTTTGTTTGAACTTTTGGAGCAATTTTATAAATTTGGTAAGACATTGTGGTTTCTATTACCCTAATATAAACGAAACATAACTTTCTTTAAATTAGGGTAATAACAAGCAGTTTGTGTACTTTCCTAATAATACATTTTTGGTTTCATATTTTTGATTCCCAAACAGGAAAATCCAAATCATAAACAATTGAAAAATATACGTTACATAAATCCCTATAATTATTTTCAAGCTATTTATTAAGGTAATTATATTTTAAGAAAAAAGTATAGTTTCGTATTTATTACTGCATAATGTACGTTACTTAAGGCAAGGCCACTGCCCCTATGAAATAATTTACGCTCAGATGAGTTTTCATTTCAAAAGAGTACATTTGTAATTCATATTAATTATATACACAAGTGCTCACTGACCTTCCTGTTTTAATTACACATCATACACCGTTTCATAGTTCACGGCTGTGATTAAAATGTCTCGTAAAATTCATAAGGCGTTATCGCGCGACGCATCTCCATCGAGCGAACCTCGTTTATGTTAATTTGAACCTCTTTAAAATCATAATGCGCGGTGAGCACCTCGCTTCCTTTCCAGTAATAATGGACGCAATTAAATCTGATAAGGCTCACGACCTTTACACTTCCTTCGGTGTTGCATAGACATAGTGGAGAGAGTGTTAATTGCCGTCCGTCTGCAGAGCGTGCAGTGCGCGCACAATCGGCAGGGTAATAGTGCTGCCCCGCCCCCTGCTCGCCAGCGAACCGACTCGACTCGGCTCTCCGCTGTAAAAGGAACTGGAGCTGCACTAATTGGCCGCGGCACGCGCCGCGCATGCGCGCTGGCTCGCCCCGCGACACGCTAGTGATGGGATGTGAAATCGAAACACAACTCGACTTTAAAATTAGTTGACTTTTTGCACACGAGTGCAATAAGAGACACGACAAAATTGCAGCGTGGAATCATAACAGTTATTCGATTTCGACTTTCTAGCTAAATTGCAGCGACATAAAGTGATCATCACGTGTTTTTTCGTAATTTCATATGATACGCAATCGAGATTAAATTGCCGTCGGGGCATGATTTGTTACATTTCTCTTTACGGTTAAAGCGATCTATAAATAGTAGTTTAAATTTATTTTCACCTAAGAGAAACAGGGGCGACGCGGAAATAAATCGGTAAGATTTATGGCGGGTGCTCTGCTTCAGCACGTAGCCACTAGCCGGTACTCCGGGAGGCGCGGGCGGCCGCGTGCGCACTATAACAGCCGTGTTCATTTCACGCGCGCGCGCCTCCGTCTGAATTTTATTCGGAATTACCCTGCATTCGCCTTTTTTAGTACGCGTGGCAATTAAAAAAGATAGATTGCAATTTGACCCGCGGGCGCGGAGCGTGACGCTCGGAACGTTATTATGATGAATGCTCGCCACTTACGATACGAGAGTGCTCTCGATCAGATAATAGCCTACTGGCTCGCCTTTCATGTTTGCTTAACATTGTACTGTATGCGCCGCTTGATGGACTTCCGAGTAATTGAGTTTTTTAATACGAAACCCGCTTTCTGATCAAGTTCGGAGTCCATCTAATATTGATTGCTTGAACTTTGAATCATAAGCAGAAAAACATGCTACCTACATATTTATAAACCTCTTTTATGAAAACATGATATTGTGCCAATAATAATTTCAAAACTTTTTACCACACTAAACAGCTCCTCCATCAATTTTAACCTTCCTAACCACCTACATTTTTCTGCAGACCCTACTAGCAATATCGCGGGTCGGTCGAGGTGGGAGGTCGCGTCGCAAGCGCAACGGCGCAGGCGCACCCGAGCACTCGCCGCTCGACCTATCAGCGGCCGGCGAGAGCGCGGCCAAGCGCGCGCGTCTCTCTGCCAGCCCTAGTACTAGGAGTGACAGCGACGAGAGGGACAGGGTGTCCAATGATGGTGAGTTTTGTATGTTTTGGCTTTAGGTGTCAGCTTAAGGACCAGTTCACGGCCTCGAGCGACGCGACTTGCGTCAAGCGAAAGGTGCGCGCGTCACCTGTTCCCGTCTATCGCTCCCCAAGTCTCGTCGCGTAACTCGTGGTATGCTCTAAAACTCTAAACAACTTCTTTCATTTGTTTTCTCTGCAGTCATTGTCGCAAGACGCGTATCGCTTGAGCGTGTAACCCGTGACCACAGGGTAATAAGCCACCCAAAGTAGGCTTCAGCAGTGGCACCAATGACTTAGCCTGCTACTAACATTCTATAGATAGTCGTGGAAGATTTTGAATGCCCCATGCGATCCTTAGATCCATGATGGCTATTGGCCTCGACCTCAGCAAAATGTTTCATAAATATCATATTTTTTCATTGCACTTGCACATGATTTTTTAAATATGTCGACATGTCGTATGATGACATGTGTTTTATGGTCAAATGTAATGTTAAATACATACCTATTAATTATTGTAGGTTTTGAATTAATTTTGCAACGAAATATTGCTATCACAAAAGCTTTTAATTTATCCATGTGTCACCAATACAACCAACCATAATTCATGACTCATTATAAAATAATAATCTTCAAAGGTGAATAGATAATATTAATTATCATAATAACAACAGTATTTCTATGTTAACAATAAATCATAAGGTTATTAAAATGCCAAAGTGCTAAATATCAACTGAGTACAACATAGTATTGTCATATTATCACATGAGTATTCATTATGAAACGAGAAACACGATCATTATGGATATATTCATTTTACGATCGCTCACTAAAGTATAAACCAAGTTTAATGTTCGATTACTTAACTTGATAGACTTAATTTCTGTTTAAATTGTTTTCAAAATGTGATTTAAAGTAGCAATAAATTAAATTTATATGACTTTATTTTTTCCCTTAGATCGTAGTGATGCGCGCGGCGAGTGCCTCTGCGCAGAGGCGCGCGCGCGGCTCTCCGCCTGGTCTGTCGATGAAGTCTGCGACTTTATCAATTCTATCGATATCTGCGCAGAATATGCAACGGTAAGTGCACATCACTATTTCCAAATTCAAATGTAGAACACATTTTGATTGGTTGACAGATATTATAGAGAGGAGCAAATGTTATTTATTAATAGTAAAACGTAAGATATATCGATACAATCTAGTAGATTATTTTATAAGCAGGAAATTGCATCTATAAATTTTATAACATGATGATCTATAACATGTTGATGAGTCGTTAAATAAAGCTAGAGAGTTTAGCTGAGGGCGTCAATCAGGTGCTTCAATAATTAATGAGTTACTAAAATATAGTTCTATTACAATTATAATAAGGTACTATTCATCGGATCCAATCATAATATAAAGTGCAAGTCGATACAAATTCGTTCTCGGAGGCAGATAGGGTCGATTTACACGCCAACGGATCTTTGAAGAAGCGTGCGCAGATAAAATCAAACGTGAAGCCTGAGTAATGTTAAAGTATAAAATATATTGACAGAACAAAAATCTTTACGATTATTTTGTCACTTGCAAAGAGAGAAAAGAGGATAATATTCGAGGTTAAAAATATGTTTTTGAACGTCATCGCTACTTTTTATAATCATATCTTAGGATTAAACTTATGGATACCGTGGCCCCTGGCAACGTAAAGGCAACGGAAGGAACACGGGTGGGTTTTAGTCAGTAAGAGTCTGACACGCCCTCCCGCTCCACCAACTTATGATACTCTTCTCCAACACATTTGACGGTAGCCTATTCCTATTAATAGTATACAATTACATTCTACAATAGTTAAGTTACGCCGCCGATAGTATATGAATCGCCCTTACAAGTTCCAGTGTAACAATAGAGATGTGCACGTCACTACCATAAAACGTGACTACAACAAAACGTCACTCCATCACGTCGACCCATAACCATGATTACTAATATAATCATTCACCGTTCCGCACCAAACCACCATTTTACCAAGACCCATCACAGCCATACAACTTTAATACTCCTTCATAAAAACTAAGGTGTCTAAAAGCCTGGCCAAGTTCGGTTACATGTTTTCATATTTGTAAACTTTTTTTTATTATATTTTAATTGCGTACCGCGGTGAAAGGGACCAAATAAAACAAGAGTATTGAAAAAGAATCATAACTTGCTTTAATTATCCGGAGGCTGATGTTATGTAAGTTCATCTTTGTTAACTTACCTTTCTATAGCTACCGCGTTTCGTCATAAAAAAGAAGTTTTAATTCTCATTTGTTAAAAAATATTTCTTGTTGCCTCTGTTTTATACATGCTTTAAGTGCATTGTGCTAGAAAGATGTTCGTACTACGGTAAAATTAGCTTCAGGCACTTTAAATTCGACAATTCCTGTATAAAAACGCAGAGCAGGCGCTTTTGATCGAATCTTAGCTAATTCTGATCCAAATTTAGCGATTAATTTTGATAATAGCTATCCTGTTATTATTTTACCAGTGACTTAATGACAAAATGAATCATATTAATACGCTGTCTACTTAAACAAACAATTTAAATGAGAAACCTTATAATTAGCTTCCTAAGGTCCTAATAAACGACTTCGAATCATCGTAATATCTAAAACATAACAAAACATAAAATATTCGCAACATAACACGGTGTGCCTTGCAATATTTATTGTAAGTTTCTGCGTAATATTGGTTCTGTGTCAAATTCATTACTGTACGGTCATTGGTCGGTAATAAACTCGGGTTTCTATTGAGTATTAGTAAAGTTTACAGCTTTAAGTAGCCAAGGCTTATTGTCAACTGGCTGTGTCAGCCGTCTTCGGGACTACTTGCAAATTTATATTCATACTGTCATTTTAACTACTGGAAACTAGATAACCTACAATGTATTGTCAAATAATATGAATAATCCGGATATAGTAGGAAATATGGGTGAATGTTTGTGGTTTATCACGGCATACCTACCTATTTTCCATACCTTTTTTCTTTTTTTCTTTAATCTTGTATTACAACTTTGTAATTTATATGTGGAAGCTTGTTATTAGCAATTGTCAGTTGTTTACTATTTCATTACCATTTACGTGTATTAGTCTGCAAGCTTAAAATTGTAAAAATAAAATAAAATAAAATATAAATCCTAATCCTATAAAAACTAATATCATACATGCGAAAGTGAGTTTATTTGTTTGTTTATTACGCTTTCACGCTAAAATGGCTGAACAGATATGAATGAAATGCAGTGCAGCTAATCTTCTTTATGATAAAACCCAATATACCATGACCTGGTGAAGAACATAGGCTTATTTTTATCCTGTATTGCAGACGAAGACGCAGGCTACAGCTAGTAAAAAATATGATTAAGACATTGAAACTGGAACCTTTTGTACAAAGTTTATTTCCAGTGAAATAAGAAACAGCCATGCTTATCTTATACATCATCAGCATCACCAGCGTCCCTTATTTGCCATTTTTTTCTAAACATCTCAATCTGCCAGTTATCGCCCGTATTCACTTCTCTCCTAGCCATATCATATTTCACACTCCAAGCAATTATAAATATTTTGTAAAACGACTCAATCCCACTAAAGAACACTGTACTTCAAGATACAGGATTCTCCTAGTTTGAAGGGCAGGGTTTTAGTCATTTGTAATTGCCATACCCCTCCCTTATTGAAACAACACTGATGTTACCTAGACTACGTTTTCGGTAAATAAATGATTACTTACACAATCGATCTATATTTTCGTTGTCCTACTTCTCTTGTTATTACATTTTGGTATAATATGCTCCTCATTTAAAGAAGATATTTCCTGAAAAATCTCAATAGAGTAAACATAGAGTACAACTACAACGCATTACTAAAATTTGAACAAGAAGTAAGAACAATAAACGACAAACATAAACCAATAAACTGAACTGCCATTAAAACAGATGTAAGTTAGCATTAACAAGCATATTGTTATAAAACATTTCTATTAGCTGATTGAGTAATAAAATAAACATCGCTTTCTGGCGGCGCTTGAGCACAATGAGTGCCGTGACGCGAATCATACCCATAATATTGCCCTATTTAGGGCTGTACATTTTAAACGTGAGTTTCACTTTAAACGTGACAACTAGTCAAAAAATTCCATATTGTCGTTTTAGTAAAATTAGCACAAAGCTCATTAACAGTAGGTATTGAACAATCTTAATCATAGAAATCGTTAGATTCGTCATCTCATATTTTTGTAGTTGTATTTTCTTTCGCGATCAAAACACAAAAAATAAAGAAATAAATAGAATGAAGAGTATTCTATTTTATTCAAAGGACCTATTTAAATATATTCATAAGACTATTAAAGTTTGCTTCAATATAATATAAGTCACATGTTGAAGAAATTAAACTCCGGAAGTCAAATAAAATACCCAAAACCCACCAACCACATCATACCGAAGTTCACCATTTGTTTATAATGCTCTAGCTCCTAAAAACCACTTAAAAACAAGCAAATATTTTTATCATCTCTTCAGAGCGTAAAAAGTCCACCACATAAGTTGCCCGCACACGACAGCCCTAACTGCCATGCATCACATTACACAACAAAGTATAATGCACAAAGCGTCGAGCATGGCATCGCATGTATTATGTCAATGTGAGGCAACAAAGACGTGGGAAACGAGCTGAAGATTTTAAATTTCCATAATATTTGTATCGCGAAATTGTGCAATGTTGTGAGCGGGACCCGGAGTAACACTTGCCCTTGTTACATACAGGTATCAAGAACTAACAATGTTTTGGTTGACGTGCTTCACCGAAAAATTAGATTACAAAAAAATAGTAAAAAATGCATTCGGTTTTTTGGGAACTTGGCTCAACGCACTACCGTAGGTGTAGGTACAGTTTCCATTAAACAAAAATAAAAAACAATTCGCAATGTTTTTATTCTCATTTAATATCAACACGTATAAAATGTCCACGATATTTAAATCTCGTAGGCTCATTCATTCAAATACTAAAACAACAAGCACAAATACATCGAAATATGTTAATGAGATGGGTCAATAAATTCACATAAGTACATGATAACATGCGCTAAGGACGTATACAATGTAATTATAATTTTAAAACAAGACTCCCCACGCGCAAGTCGTGACGTCATTAAATAGTAGAAATGACACATCGTAACACATTCTCCATAGAAAATAACCTTTGATACCTTTCAGTAGGGATGGGATCGAACCAAACATAGAATAATAAACGTTTTTGCATGTATTGTTATGTAGATTAATTTCAAGCTTTCAGTAAATTGAAAAAAAAATGCCTTTTTACTTAAATCTGTTTACACTACGTTTTAAGGTTTATCTATTTAAATAATCAAGTAATCAAATACACAATAATCATCTAACAGGAAAATTTCCAAATGCTAAAATTTTACTGTAGAAAACAATATTTAAATTGCGGGTAGGTATACTTACATCGCACTTTTTTATGTTCGTTGTCAATCCATTATTTTAAAGTGTCATAGCCAATAGTGTCATCATAATGTCTTGTTTTCTTCCTTTTTTATTTGTTTTTATATTAGCACCTTGCAGCTATTTCCTAATAGCTAATTAGTCATTATTTAATCGTGTTTTTGTATGTTGTGCTGTTTTTTTGTGTGCACTAAATGAACGATTTATCTATCTATCTAAGACTCAAGAGCTTGTTATAACATTTCAACTGAACAAAAAATCAAACGCAAGAGTAAGCGACACAAAAGCCGCAACGTGTAAACGGGCCTTTTCACGTACAAGTTAATTCATTCACACATTACGATATATATCAGAAATCATTTTTCTATTCAAAAGTTTTCTATCACAAACATGTCCCCTAATCAATCCAACACTGTATCACAGAATATTACGGTAGCAGTATCGGATTACCAAATGATTTATACGCAGAAGTGTCGTGGCAACTGAATTAATTGTTAGCCAGATAATAATATCGTTTAACCACTAATGATTAATGTTTTTGTAGACTTTTGTAGGCTATCCTGGTAAGTGGTGATTTATTTATTGTTACCAATACACGTCCGTTACTGGTTTTAAACAATAACCTAGTTTCTGTTGAAGGCGGTTTGGTAGTTGCTGGTCGGTGTTGTTCGAGTTACTAAGGGCAGTAAAAAGTAATTTCGAAAAAACCGCTAAAGCACGAAAAAACCTTTAAAAAATCCTTTTCGATATACTAATTTGTATAATATTTACACGAAACACTTTTTTTTGTAATTACATAGATATTATTTAAAATCATCAGCAGAAGTAAGTACTGATTTAGTGAAACACCTATCATTTTACACAAGAATTATGCAATATTTACTTTATTTAAAATAACTACCGTGTGAAAATGTGTAGTGGCCAACTTTGACTAATTTTAATAATATAAATTGCTAATAAATTAATTCTTAAACGACTTTTATAAATTATAAAAATTAAGAATCTCCCGCGGTTCCGTACTAAAACCTCGTTTCTGTCCCCAAGGGCGTGAAACTTGAGAAAATATAGAAAACTCATGAATATATTTCAATAAAATAATGATTAAATATTAGAAATGAATAATTCAGTGTCGCTGCATGATGCCTCAATTAAAATATCTACAAACGGACACAATACTGGCACTAATATTTTTACGATAGCCAATAACTCTAAACACTCTAGGAAAGTACAGATCCGGAAATCAGGGTCCTTAACTGGCAATATAAACAGCAGGCAGCATCATAAAACTGCCACCAAAATATAATACTTCTAATAAATTCAATTGAAATTGAAACTTTTCGTCTTGTGGATGTCGTGAGCAATAAACAAACCGACACGCAAACTAACCTGCCCCACGAATTTGTAGATGGCATCGGGTTCTGCGCCCGCGCAACGTAGGTATACGTCAGTCAATCCGTGCGTTTGCGCAAGACGTCGTGCGGGACGCGGCGCTCACACCATCAGTAACTAATGCAGTTGACACCGAACCTATCACGTGGATCTTAATAATACCAAAATAATTGAATTTAGGGTTCAATTGTGACTATTGTTTGTCGAAATTGCGGCGTTAATAATTGCAGTTTATGTTAAGGACCGATTCAAACATTACTATTGTAAGTCGACTGATATTGCTCTCCTCTTCTATTTCTCTCTGCACTAGTTGCGAATGACGTCAGTCACAGGTAGCTTCGCAGTCCTTGCTCAAACCATTAGGCCACTCACTGCACGGACGCAAAAATAATCCCGATCACAAATCACGCGATCCTCTAATATGACTTGAAATACTTCGATCTAGATGCGCATAATCCTAATTGCGCATTGTCACCTGCGCGGGCGCACCATCGGATGCTCGTGCGATCGTGACGCAGTGTTGCAACGAACCGTGATTTATACAAATTACCACTGTGTATGCGAAATATATAACGTTTAAATTATAGCAATATTCGATCGGGATCGCTTGCGCACTGGGACAGATTGTGGTGTAATAAGGCCGTGTGTAATATTGTTTTCATAATGGTGGCAAATGATGTTCTTTGTCGCACCTTTTACCTGCAGGCATTGTGTTATTATGCTACCTGTGTTGAGCACAGACAAACGTTATGTTGGTTAAATGTCTCTAGAGACTCTTCAACGTTACAGCAAAGGATTTTTTAAAATTATTTGCGCATATGGCTTAAACCAAACTATGTGTTGGTTCTGAAGTTTTTCTTAACTAATTATTAAGAGTTATAGTGAAATCCCAAATAGGTGAAATAAAGGCTCAGGAAAATATGCAATTTTTTTTCATAAGTTCTGAAAAAAAAAACAGGAAATATAATATTTTAATTGCTACAGGACGTGTAATTTTACTACCGGAAACGTTACGACATTGACACTGACGGAAGAAACTGTCAGTGCTCTGAATACATCAGTTCGAATTATTTTCACCCTGAAACCTTCAACTATCCCTTGAGCTACCTGTTTGGTGCCAGAAGCAGCTTCATATTCTTTTAGAATAGCCTAAATGTGGACTCCATTGTACTATACTATACTACTACTATTACTATATTCTATATACTATTAACTATATTCTAGCGCATACGCAAAACACAGGGTGGTCTAAATAATGACATAAAAAAAAAATATTCCTCATGCCCAGGGGTATCCTAAAACACACCATGTACGTTCCGCGATTCTTAAGTTTTCGAAATATATCCGTTGTTTCTTGCCCGTTCTTCTCCATACAGATCTACGTTTTGGAATGGGCAATTAGCTTCAACTTTCTGACTACCTGACCGACTCTTTGACAATTCAAAAGTACCTGTAAATGGTTTCATTGAAATAAATGCTTTGAGTTTGAGTATAACTATAAAAAAAATAAAAAATGGTATCCCCTTAATACACGGCTTACACGGCTTTTTCACATTCTTTTTTTTTTGCAATTTTCATTTTTATGGAATATTCTTTCAGACATGAAATAATCATTTTCCTATCATTAATTCAAGATACAAAAATTTTGACCGAAGAAAAGGAATTTCCGCTTTGCCACTGAATAAACAAACACATCAAAAACTTACGACTAGTAGAACGAATTTACCACCGTGTAGAAGATGTCTAAAATACTTGTAAATTACGCACTTTACCTCTCAGCAATACATATCAGTGACTTGGAATTCCGTATGAAAATAAATGAGGCCCGAAGCCTGCGCCCGCGCAATTAGCGGCGAAGCTAAGTGTTTGTGCACGACGCGAGCGTGCGACAGAGGGCGCTGATAAATGACGCATTTGTAACACTATGATAAATATTGTAAGCTTGATTGAGATGAAAGAAGCCCATTAATATAGTGTGGATAGAAGTGCTCTTGATAGTTATAGGTTTCGCAAGATTCGAGGGAATTGTTAAGGATATAGTTCAGTGACATCACTGTACTTACCTACGTCAATCATGCTACTTCCACTAAGTAGTATTTCTTCAGTAAAATATATCCTATCTTTAGGATAAACAAGCTCTCTAAATTCTACTTCGGAAACTGTAACACAATATATCTTACTTAGTCTCAAAGCTGTTGTAGCAATTTCACAATCTCGGATAAGGAAATATATAGCACTGACAATTACTTAAGAAAACCATTTCAATATATGTAGTGTTTCAGAATGTTAGCAACAAAGAGAAAGGACCTCCAGTAACATATTTCTCTCCGAGCCCTTCTAAGTCGCGGATCACGTCCACAAAATGCCACACACAGACAATCCATCAGTGGTATTCATAATCACGTTATTACATCCGTTTATAGCATTAATATCACCCAAAACAAACAATGTTCATCACCCGAAGCCATACACGACTCATACGGCCAAAGCTTCAACTATTGTTAAACAGATTACAAACTTAAACAGTCCCTTGCCAAAACCCCACGTAAAAGAAAATTGCTCCACAATTTCATTCTCTTCGTCGTCTCAGCTGCAAGTAGAACTTGGTATTGTCTGAGATGTAATTACTATAATGGGCGTTGTATCGTGATCAGTCGACGTATATTGTTATGATTTTAGACATGAAATCGAAAATGGTCACGGGTCATCTCCATGTGAGTATTCGTTGCGCAAAATGATTGGGGCTAACACGATTTCACTTAGAGGTGGGCGATCGAATGGTTCATTTCGATTATTCTTAGTCGATTAATCGATCGCCGAAATTAGACTGGCGGATTGAATGGTGCTTCATCGTTTTTGCGAATGGGTTTGTGTAATGAATGGAGTTGTAACATTATGTGTTATGCTCTACAGATATCATCATTTATCCAGATAACCTATTCACAAATTAACTCTCAATCTAGACACGTAAAAAATTATCGCATAAAATGCGTACCAAAAAATCGATTCCGAAATCGTAATTCGAATGACAGTGATTAGTAGTTCTTCCTGTTCCCAACACTACGTCACTCGTCCAGCGATTTTATTACTAGTTTATCAACGTTTGTCACGACATTATGTGAAATGTGGCGAAATTGCGATTTCGTCTCGTTTAAACCGAATATAATTTTAGTGTCCACGTCCAATTACTGGTTAAAAAATTACAGGAGGTTTATGACCACTTTATTTTGTTTTATATTGTATTTCCTTATTAAAATTGTCAAAAATATAGTAAAGCAAGTATTTTAAGTATTCTACTTCTTTATTACCTTTGACTCCAAGGTTTCTTTTGATTTATCAGACACTAAAGGAAAACTAGTTCTTACGATTAAATCTGATGCAATTTCTTAACTGAATTAACAATTTCGTTATAATTTCTGTCACTTGTTATGTTCCAGGAATTAATTTTAATTTCTTCTGAGTAGAGTTAAAAAATAATTCAAAATGTTTGATAAATTAATTAAACATTCACTTGTTATTTCATTTTCAACTTTAATTTGATCTGTTATTCAATATAATTAATGTTTATATTATTAAATCACGATAGTAGCACGATCTATCCATCTTGTAGTCTATTCTTATAAATAAACAAACAGACAGCTCAACACTTTCTATCGTTACTTTCCTATACAATCATCATTAATTGCCATACAATAAACACTTCATTAGACCCCGTTTACACAACACGACAATATTGCTACTTATCGCATCCGTGCCGCTCTCGCTTCGTGAGGTGTAAATGGACTCAATTTATAACGCGTCGTGTCAAAAGAAGCGGCTATAATTCGATGCTCTTGCGCACACGTTGTTCACCTAAAACGTTGTTAAAATTATCAACTAAATGGATTTTGTAGTTTTGGTAAAAGAAAAATAAACAAAAGAAAAAAAATATTGGATTATTTATTTCCACAGGTGGATTAGAAAATGAGTAAATTAAGTCAAGTTTACTTTAGTATCTCAAGTAACTAGGAAATATTTTAGATGCTAGTCATTTACTTTTTTAAATACAGAACTTTTTTTCAACTGTTTTAAAAACAAAACCAAAAAACATCAACAAAATGGTCGATCACCGTGATTTAAATTATCAGGAAATCGATTTTTCTATTTAACTTCTAAAGTTCATAAACAAACTACAAACTCAGTCGAAAGATTATTTATTCCGAATAAAAAATGAAATAAAAAACTTATACATAATTAATTAGTAAACATAACTGTTTATTATCCTAGCTTAAGTAACTAAAACCATCAGTAAAATAAAATATGGCGTTGAAAAATTCATCCGCATCGCTGTCGACAGGTCCCAAGAAACTTAAACGCAATTAAATCATCCAGAACATTTATTTCACACATATTATATCAATCGTATAGTTTCATAAAATGGCGTCGCACTGTAGAGCAGAATTTCTCCGCGACACTAATAAATTGACGCTCATGGACCGCAGCTTGACTCATCTCGTTTTTTTCTCTAATGATGTTTTAGATTTATTACAATCTAGTAAATTAGGTGCAAGAAGCGAGGCCGCTGGTTGTTTTATATTTGGGTTCCGTGGCAGATGGCCAATCTTTTTTTTACTTATAAAAAACAAATATCTTCATAGAGCGTACCTGTTACCTGTTATCTCTAAAGAAAAAAGAAATCTGACTAATCATCTTGACAAATTCATTACCATTACATACAAACCTGAAACTTCACGTTACGTTTATCAATCAATTGTTTAATTATTTTAATTTTTAAGCTCAAGAACAATTGTCGTAACGTTTACCCAAAATCGGTGATGTGAGGTTCTAGACTGCTCGTATTTTTATATCAAGTCAACCCAAGTTTTAGTTTAAATCTACAGAACCCAACAGCCACTCAAACTAATCTACCTTCTAGTTATTAGTTTCAAGTGTTCCACCGGTCAAACGTTATTAAAGACTAAACAAAATTGAATCATGACGGCTTTCTCTACCAGTTAGTGACAGCTGAAAAGATGATGACATTAAGGCTTGCCACACAGCCACGATTATCTGAAGCACCTGACATTGGGTAACCGATCTGTAGTGACTTTTGTTGCGCACCTACCATATTTGCATATCGCGTTTTAGCTAAGTAGATTAATGTTTGATACTTAATTTTGGTTGCAGTCATTAGTGTGTTAGATAAGATTGATTCTAAATAGGTACCGTAAACATCGTTAATGGTATAGCCATCTAAGCAACAGATGGCAATACAAATACCACACAATGCAAAAACGATCAATAACACGAATCCAAATAAAAGCATCAACATTATATGTTAATTCTCAAGTTCCCAATGCTCTTTGACTTTACGTATGTAAATATTAACAGCTCATACCATCAAATGACACTTGAAGACAACTCGCCCTTTAAACACAAAGGTCAAAGGGACAAAGATCAAAACGTTAACGCAAACCACGAAATAAATGGAAACGTTAACGTTAAAACTAAAGTAAATAAGACATTAAACAAGAACATTACTACCGTATTTCCCTCCAATTTCTCCACAGATAAGTCTCCACTGATCAAATGCCCTGACGTTATAAGTAAACAGAGAGAATTAAATTACCAATCATTTGGTTCAACAGTACTGCATAGTTCAGTGGACCAAACACGGGCAAATCGTAAACAGTTCAGGAATCAATCAGTGTTTATTGTATGCATTATACGTAACAAGAGCACTATATCCATTCGAAGTGTGTCGTCTGGTCACTGTCTTCGTCGTTAACAAGTTAAGACAGTTGGATTGCTGGACAGATATTGACTGTACGGGTAAGATAGAAGTTCAGGATATTCATATTAGGTGTTTTATAGAAGTGTATGTTACAGTTTACAGTCGTGTTAGTTTAAAAAAAAACTGAAATAATGTCTGATTTTAGATTGATGTCTTCAAAGACATCTTTGTCAATGTTAAATTGGTATATATGTCCTTAATTTTTGTTAAAACTTGACACAATGTTATGAATTTAATTCAGTAGTGTTTTTCCTCACTTCAGGAGTTTAGTTTAGTCACTTTATCCATCACAATATTTACAACAAGTCTTACAAGCAATGATTCAATAATTTCCCAATAAAAATACACGTCAACTGAAGTGCTTCAGTAAAACGTTCTGCACAAAACGAAACTACCGTTGACAATCTGCTTGATAGTCCAGACATCTATATCGCCCCGAGCGTATCGTCCGACCCCTGACCTCAATTAAATGCACCGATACGACCTAACTCAGCTACGATTTTACAGAAACTATTTATTCTCTCATTTAATCGACATGCCTGTAGCCCTGTATCAAGTAACTTCTGAGCTATTACCGATATTCACCGTCAATTAAAATAATCGATTAATTAACTATTTTACTTACAATCGATTTTATCGTTCGATCCATATTTATGGAACGTGTAATTTGTTAAATTGGGTCCAATTAATTGTATGTATTTTAGACTGAATATATTGATATTGTTTAATTTTATCTGATGACATAATTACTGTATTATTAGGCGCAATTGATTTTATGTACGTTTAACAGGATTAAAGACAATGAATTTATTCAGTTTCTTCGAAATGGAATGCATTATACTGTTTTAAAATCGGAAATCAAATCCTGATTTTTAAAAGAAATTTTAAAATACATCCATCAAGGAGTACCGCTAGGCGCAATGCTAGGCCCTTTCTTCCATAATGGTTTCACAAATCACATCAATCTCCTCTTTTTTCAACATGTAACCGTACAATAATATCAACAAGAATTGACACTATACAGAACCTCGTTGACCAATGACGTGTGATGTGACAAGTCTTCAAAGAATGCAATAGCGTATGCGTGATTAATGACAGCTTTCTATAACCCTTGCTAACACCTGTGTCCCTTCGACATGCTTACAACGAAAGCAGATAAGAATTCCTTGATCGTACATGGTCCAAATAAACGATGAATAGATAGATTAGTTAACCGACTCGAAGTTTTAGAGTACGACAATAACTGGTAGACTGTCGAATTGTACATTATTGTAAAATAACATTCACAATGACAACTCTTGGATTGACAAGAACAGTTCCAGAAAAGACAGATATATTTCTAACCGATGGACTGCTGAACAGAGACCTCTAAATGACTGCAAAAATAGACGATCACAACTAATATATTATATTCGTGGTAAATCCTTAAATTGTCGATCCCAAAACCTCTCAATGTCTTATATCGTAATAAAAGTTGCAAAAGCGAATGTCCGTGGAGCGTGTGTGTCCGTCCGATGCCGGATAAGAGCCGGCTAATAGGGGACCACCAATAAAGTTGACTCGACAACCGCTGCGACACGGTATCGCAACTCAGATGTGTATTAGAATCGCAATTTATAAATGGTTGTTCTATTTTATGGTTGGCGGGATTGCGTTTTGTGTCTTAGTGTTTTTCTTCCGGTTTAATTTAGAGCTAGTTGGTTAGTATTGGCTTTTTATGTTGTCACTTTGAAAAAGGGTAGGAGCATTTCTCCAAATGATGTGTTGGGAATTCAGATTGGGATTACTCGTGAGACTCTAAATGTTAATAAACTAATAACGAACGGAATAAACGTAAAGAAGACGTTATTATAACGTCTTAAAGTATAATCTCAGTAATAACGTTACCCAGAAGATATTTATCACGCATGCGTAAGTTAAAACTAAATTGCTATTATGCCTCATACAAAGTTACGAGATAGAACTTTAATAGCTGTTATCTGAACAAGAATATATTAATTTAAACCCAGAAGTTATAGTAAGGTAACTTATAGATTATTTTAATTGAACGTGAATTCTAATTAACATGCAAGCCGTGAACTATGTTGAACTTAGCTCTAACTTAACGGCGACATGATATCGGCTTTAATATCTTTATAATTATTGCCATGTTCAATGATCATTGGATATTTACTGTTTTATTAATTGGAATTATCTAATACCTAAGTTTTAATACATAATGTTGTAAAGAAGCACGGTTGATAAATTATTTGTTGTTGAGTACTAATATTCTTTGATCAAGAGTAAGTTATCAACCCAATATCACTAAATTCATCTCAATCTAAGTTAAGTCTAAGCTCCGAGCACAATACACATTTCATTAATTGTAATAATTAATAACAAGCAGTAACACCATTACATAAATCTGTTATTCAATCGTTAATTTCGCTATAATTCAGTACTTTATATCTCCACAAGCTCAATCGTTGCTGTAATAGTTATTCACCTACCACTTTCACGCTGATGTTGCGAATATATTGGATCGTAAATCCCTTATAGAATTGCTCCTCTCGCAGCAAGCCCATGAAAGGGAGTGTAATTAAAGTACCCCGGTGTTACAGTGCTACACTTGACTAGTATAATCGGCTATAATAATAATCTTTGAGAAGCCACGGAACTACTGCCCCCCTCTGCGCTCCCAAAGATAAACGATCTCGACCTCGGTTATTATCAAGTAGCAATGAAATCTTATAGGATATTAAAAACTAGTTGAAGTCATCTTCAATGTACTAGAAAACGTAGATAATTAAAAATATTGTTATTACCAACAAGCAACTACAATTTTATGACATAATCAGAGTACTAATTACATTCCAGGAACCACAAATGCGTTGCATATATAGATGATCTCATTATTGCGTGAATAAACAACATCGTTCGAGAAAATCGAATGCCCTTTTGGAAATAAAACTAAACTGCTGAGTAAAATGCCACCACCCAGATGCTAACAACATAAGCGTTATTTAGCCATAAATTGAGCGGGCCATCTAATGACTTCCCAAGCTAATAGCGTATAGAATAAGCTTCTATATACGTAAGAACATTTAATTTAGCTCAATCGAGTCTCGGAAGGCGTGTATTTAAATTGAGACGTCTAGATGCCGAGATAGGAGCTGGGAGCGGGCTACGGAGATGCTATCTCGGGAGTTGGAGCCCTCGTTTGTAAGTTTCTCCGAGACGAGAGGCAACCATCGTTTTTCTAAGTCTTGCTTGTATATGTTGGATGATTTTGTTTACAGAGATTTATAGAAGTACGTTGTACTTTTGACAAGAGTTTGAAAAAAAAACATTCCTTCTATAATTAGAACTATTACAAAAGACCACTGGCCTGTAAGTTATAGAGAGAGGTAGAACGCACTAGAGCGTTATACATTTCTTACGGCACTAATCATAAAAGCTAACTGAGGAAATAAAGTTGCTACGGTATTTATAACGTTATTACCGCCCCATTTTTCTTAAAGCCATGCAATTTCTTTTCTGTTTATAAATGCAAGCAAAAGTGCAGTCTTTATCTTTCAGTATAGAGAGACATTTATTATTTAGCACACGCAACTACTACAGAACTTTGAATCTCTTCATTACTTGGACTTGAAAATATTGTTTGATACACAAGTAAGGGTATACATGGCAAGTACATATATGTTGTGTCCATAAATGCCTCATAAGCATTCACTACATCGTATATGACGTTATAAATCAAATTCCTATAAGATTGCTAAGCTATAAAATAATTTTCTAAATCGTTCAGTGGTCGGACATCACGTAGGGCGGCCATCCTTCATCTCGGCGCAATTCCTTTCGGATTCAAGCGACACCGCTGGACATGTGGCCGACAGAGCACTAGGTAATTGTATCACGTACTAAATGTAGAATAATCTTCGACTGAACCTGATGGATGCAGCTTGGAATCCGAGCATATTGGATATGTTTACCCCGGAAGGGTGAAATGTCATTTGAAAATTGATTATCTTCGTAATTTTTATGAACAACGTTAACTTTAGGTTAGCAGTAGGTTAGTGTCAAATTATGTTTCTTGAATTAATATTTCTTGCGTCTTTGTGTCTTAATATATAATAAAAAATACATCGTCTATAGAGATTTTCAAAAGATCAATCACAGTATTGGCAGTAGAACAAGTTATTTAGTGCTATGTAGATAGCGCACCACCCACGTGGGCGTGTGACGGAGAATAAACAAGCATCGTTATATCGTCGACCACACGTCGTCAGTCATCTCTTTTGTTTTATCTTCATCTTTTAAATAGATCGAAAACATATCTGTTTTATTGAGGGTTAGTTAACAAGACTTTAAAAAGTGCTATCTCGAATAGTTTTCTTTTAATATTTTGACACTTATTACCCTAAATCCACTGGCTCCAATGGTCAGTAAAAAATGTGCAAGAAATTATTTGCAGCATTCCTCGGTCAGAAACTAGTTAGGAGCCATAGAAACTTCATACATCCTAACAGAAACCCAAGTACTGACAGTGAAAAATGACGTACAAAACTCATCAATGGCACCGATCGCATACCTTCAGACGATCATTTCACGCTGACCAATCAGTATTACCGACTTTCGAACGGAAACGTAGAGGACGCGTGCGGGCATAATACGCCGTAATCTGGCGGTGGTAATACCGTGGCGTGGTAATCCCGGCAGATGGTCGCAGATGGCGGGAATGGTCGGCAATCTACGCGACCACTGCCGGCGTCCGCCAGTAATGGCTGTGGTAATAGCCGGACCAGTTTGCGACCTTTCAATCTAGGAATGTCAACTTAGAGCAGGGCTGCCGTGTATGGGTTATTTATGTTACCAGGTAGGTAATAAATCATACAGATGACGGACATTTATCATGCTAATTTTCTTTTCATTGATGTGATCACTGAGGATGGTTTGATATGCAAATCGACAATTCGTTTTACTCTAGCATTACCTACTATATAAATGAATACGTGAAATTCATGTTCTTGAACTATGATCACGTCAGATACTACTTAGACATTTAGTGATATACATAAACATAAAATTATGACCAGTTCATAAATTTTCTATTTTCCAACAGCCACCAACCCTATCATGACGTCGCCCGTGGTCTTTCGAAAGTACTGCTATACTTTAAGTGCGGTCAACTTGCACCTTATGACACTCTAATAGAGTCTGTTTTACATTAATCTAAGTATTGTTGGCATGTCAAGTCATAATGCAGTAACGACCGCGATTGTCCGGTGCTATTTCATGATACAGTTTTATCTCATTGTGGGGTTCGATTACCGGGTAGACCGTGTTACTTTTAACCGCTTAGTCGACTTTAACGGGAGAAACCTTATTGACATTAAAGTGATTGGCAAATTCAGCTTCAGTGCTTAAGACAGTGTCTAGTTTATTTTCAGTCTACCTATTTTTGGAGAACTGCAAAGACGAAATGAATTTTATGGTAGCCTTCATATTTTGAGATGAAGTTGTCTTCGAGTGAGTGAGGCCTGTTATGAGCAGTGGCAAAGTCCAGTGTTTTGAAATTTGGTAAATCTTGTCTGTTATTATAAACACAATTTCTAGTAAGCGAGAAAACTTTAGTATCCATGTATTTTAAACATATTACATACGCGAAAGTAGAGAAACTAAATTTAGTGTTAGTTAACATGGCTAAATCTTGTCGGCATATACAATCTTCTCCTTGTTTCGTACGTTTAACAACTGTTATTACAACCGTTTTATTCTTAGTTAATAACCACAGTAATGAAGAAAGGAAATAACCTTTAAAAACAATTTCTCAAGTGTTCCTCACACTCATTTTCAAGCTATAATTAACAGGTACTTATCTTGTTAAATTATTCACTTAGCTCTTTGGAAGATGTTTATGTTTTCATTTTAATGTATTTCAAAACAACTTGTAGTTTTTCATATCTCCCTTTCTCATACAAACCTTTTTTTAACTAGTTCATTTTCTAGATTGACCTGCTTCATTAGATTTTATTATTTATCTTACTCTGTCTTTTCGTTATTTGTAATTTCTTCTGTTTCTTGTAAGGTTATCATTTCTATCAAAATCGCAAACGATATCATAACTAAAGTTGACATAAATATTGTTACATAAACCTTGTTTATAAATTCAAATAATAAGCAAGTTCAGAAGTAAATTACTCGTAGTTCGAGTTTTATCTTTCACATAATTTTAACAAGTTGAAGAAAATGTTTTAAATTAAACAGGGTTTTCACTTTTTAATATTTTATATGGTTTTGTAAAAGCGAGATTAATTCAAATCTATCTGATTACGTCGTGTTTCTTAATTAGGTGTTATAATTATACTTTCTTTCGTTATTTGTAGAGATATCATCTTTTACATAATTATGTTTATAATAAAAGGTTTGTTTTGTGGCTCCTGTAGTTCTGATTCTTAGTTTCTCTATCTGAATTTTCTTTTGGTTAGTTTATTGAATGTAAACGTGTTTTACCAACAAACATCTATGATCTTATGCATTTATTTATCCCTTTCTATATTATCTAAGTATCTAACATTGCCATAAGAAGTATTTCCTAAAATTTATCTCTTTCTTGTCTTTAATAATTACGCTACAATTAATATTCATATCATGATATACAACCTCAGCTGTTTCCGCTTCTACGGCGACAAAAATTATTGTTCTAAAGTTATAATTACCTCATTAAGGATTTAAGTTGATAAGTATTTCTATAACATGGTCAGTAGGTACAACCGGTTTCTTAGAAATAATGAAGCGTTGAAGTAATCACACAGAAGTTCAAGTAAAATAATAGCCTTGAATTCATGAGAATACCAATAAAAAAAACTGGGGAAATCTTGATGCCAGAGTTCTTTATGAAGAAACAAAGCTTGCGATAAGCCAGAACAAAAATATTATCACCAAAGTTTGTTTTGATAAAGAAACAAAAACCAATCTGTCATGCAGAACCGCAAATCAAAGCTAGTTCCTACCATGTAGAGCAATAGCAACAACAAGCAACCAGTAGCTAGTACGTTATGTAAAACAGCGAGGCTTTAGGCGCTATCATTTGTCGAAGTCGCACAGTGACATCTGTCGCCGGCAAAACGAGTTTATCTCTAGACCACACTCATTATTCAAACCTCCACTACTGGGACTCGAACCTGCGTCAATGATAACGATGCCAGATAAATATATTGTCCGCCTTTCACTAAATTTATGTAGGTATGTACCTATAGTTAATCTGCATAGTGTGTTTGGATAGAATGGTGACTGTCTTCCGTATCCTCATGGTCATCTTATTGGTTTAGTGGTTGCTACCAGTGCTCCAAATCGGCCATTTTCAAACATTTTCAATCGAGCCCTATGTCTGTTTTTTGTAAGAAAAATTACTGCAAAATTCAAATTGAATAACTAGCTTGGCCAATTACATAATGCTATTATAAACTTTGTTGATGTTCATTTCAATATTAAAATATTTAAAAAAAAAACATTTATTTCTTAAAATAATTTAAAAAAGAATATAAAAGATAATATTGTTAGTTATATAACACAAAATCTTCGAAAAGGATCATTAGCCATAGAATTATGGCATAGTTTCTCACTCTCCTAAAGAGATACAAGATCAACCGATTGTATCTCTCCACAAAATTCTTCAAACCAAATTGAATATTTAAATTACTCACTTTAATTGCTCCCATAAAGATTAAAGAGTACGTGTTAGATATCTCACATTAGTCTCAATCTATATGCGATCATCATCAGGCCTTTATCGTGGACTATCAAGAAGATATGCCATTCATCTGGGTATTGTAGGCCTCACGTAAGTGGTAACATTTGGCCTTAAGTTGGCCTAGCGTAGTACGGAATCTCAATAGCATAAGAGGCCAATTCATACTCGTTTTCTAACCACTGACGTGCTGCCTGCCGTATTCGGTCACCGTTACGATTACTCCTAAAATATTGTGACATTTATCTATTGCATGCCAGTCTCCCAATTATCATAGATATATCTAGTATTAATGGTGATTTTGATGCAGATTGAACACGGAACCCTAAAGCGATGCAAACACATGTTGGAGTTGTGTTGTCTTTATAAGACGATCTTTCCCCAAAAATGCCAAGATTAGCTCCAGTTCTTATTATTTATTTTTACAATTTTAAGAAAGCTTACAGACTAATACACTTAAATAGTAACGAAATAGTGAACAACTGACAATTGCTAATTACAAGCTTCCACATATAAATTACGAAGTTGTAATACATGATTAAAGAAAACAAAGGTATGGACCCATTGAAATATTCCCTACTCAAAATTGTCCTGATTCTTAACGCACTCGTGCAAAATAAATCAATTTCTAAATACAATGGCAGGTTGTTGAATAATATTGCACTGCGTATACAAAAAGCGTTACGCCTATAATTTGTCATTGTAAATGGTACTTGTAATAATGGTCGTAATCTAAACTGCAACTAATCTTAATCTCAACATATATGAATTTTCACCCCATCTGGTAAACCAGATGAACCAGTGAACATTCGTATTCTACAGAGATCAACTGCCGTCTTTCATCAGGCTTTTGCCTGTGCAGCTACTTACTGAAAATCTATAAGTATACCTATATCTGAAAGTATTTACGCGATTTTAACGGCCTAACAACGTTCTCTAATGATAGTTGAAATTAGGCAGCTCCATAATACAACATTCGCGTCTACTACAATCCCTAACCTGACGCAACTCGTACCTAGCTTCTCTGATTCTCCGGTCCTTGATCACAGACCATTTGCATTTTCTTACAAGCACAATTTAAACTAGACTTAAACCCAGATTGAAAGATAGCTGTTTCTGAAAATGCGACATTCCGAATCGAATTCCAATATTCATTCGACGATACGTTAAGAATCAACGTTCATGGAAATTTCAAATCTCATCTTCGTATATTGGAGGCAATATCAGCTCCATTTAGTTAGGTTAGGCTACATTAGCAGTATTTTAGTATTAAAATGCCTTTGAAATCTTTATTTAAGCTCTAAGGCTTGATTAGGAATATCAAAAAAGCACTAGGAAGTGGTGAAGGGCGGGCGTTTTTGGGGGACTGTCTTATGTAATTTTGACGTTCGAAAAGTGCTGATTCTCAGCCTAGTTTGAATAAATGACTTTTGAATTTGAATTCAAAGTAATTTTTGGTGAAGTTTATTATTTGTCCAATCAATTTCGTAAATAATTGTAGAACACTTGAGTGTTTAAAATTCGTAGAAATGGGAATTTACATTTACCTGTCTATGTAAAAAATCTATGGCAGAAGCATTTACCAAATTAATAAATTATCCTTTCCCATGTAATATTATGTTTTATTTTTCACAATCAGTGATGTTAATTGTTCCCAAACCGTAAGCTTCAACTCAGGAGGTCACTGAAAACTCATAAAAACTAACAAACTCCACTAATCATGTAGTAATGTAGTCATACATAGCTTAATTATATACTACACCAACATTATATACATCACCCTGCAATTTGATACAATAATCTGTAGAATTTGCATACTTTTACATAAATTTGTATTCGCCTGATTACTAATATACCTCCTAGCTATGCCTTGTAGGTATGAGCTGGAAAATCATAAATTATAGCTGGCTGGCTTTTCTTAGCTACTGCCTTTACGTGGGACATTTACTAGAAATTGACCTGAAATGGTTGAGATTGAGGCTGTTCGTTTTAATTGCCTGTATTTTGCTTCGTATTCAATTATGCGGTTTGATAGTTATTTATTTTTGGTTTTATCTATAAGGATAAACTTAACTAGGAGGAACTTTTTTGCTAGGTACTCATCATTTTGGCATTTTTAATAGAGCATCTTAATGTTTCTCCACTCATATTTAATAATGACTAACGTAGACCTTTTGATGCTATTAGATAAGATGTGTAAGAATGTGGGTGTACTGTAGGTAGACCTCTGCCTAACCCTTCGGAAAATACAGGCGTGATGCTATGTATGTTGAGCTTATGAATAAAACCCAAAACAATAGTTACGGTAGTCATTCAGAAACTTAAGTCGTTTATTTGAGCCCTGCGTCGCGTTTCGTACAAAAAACAACAATATACAGTTCATAAAATGATATACCTGCTCCACAGAACCGTACCACAATCTTTACATAACCCTTTATACTTCCCGCCACCCACAAAGTGGAATGACAGGCAAATGACAGGCAGTGCGCAGAATGACATACATAAGCCAGGCGCGGCTGTGATGGCCGCAGACCAAGATGATGGTCATTTGTCGCGTTTCACAGATTCATGGGTCTGGCGTTCTTGATATAGATTATAGCTCATAGTTTCGTCGCAAAGTGAAAGGTTTTACTTGGATTGTAAATTATAGGTTTTTTTTTTTCTTGTTTTGAAATCCGAGACAAGATATCTGATCTTGTTGTCACTGTTACAAAGTCATAAAATTTTCTAATTGCTTCTAAATAAAAACTGCACTCAGAATATATTATATATTATATATTTATATGTTATTAACAGGTAATTCTATTAAACTTTTAAAAGATGATGTACACCAGCTCACCAATACATCTCAATCACCAAAACCCAAAAAATATCTAACAAAATGATCTGTGCAATTTAGAAACTGTATTTAATTTTCAAATATAATTGAGTTTCCAAAATATTCATTCAAAATTATTTTACGAGCGGTGCACACAAACTATTTTATTAGAATCTGTTGGTACTGGTTACCTCAGAACTAATCTAAAAATAAAGACCTATATCTAAAATAACAATATACCCGAGAATAACCGAACTGTATCCCTACTGAAACTAAAGGTCCGGTCGGTCGCCGGTCGGGTAGAAAGTAAATAAATTGGCGGTAACAGTCCACTAGACACTTATCTATATACAGTGTGCTATGTATTAGGATATAATCTATATTATAGGCAAGAGTAAGATGTTTGAATACTAGAATGTTTATGCTTTATGTCGTGGTAGGTGCTACATATATAGAGATCTAAGTACAAGCAATACAAATTTCTTAGGAGAAAATGTATTTTTTTTTATCATTCATTTTTTTTCAAGACAGTGGCTGGCCATGCTTGTATCAATTGAAACCTGCGGCATTTTTCGATTGTGATAGGTCACTACCACTACTGAATAATTATTCTCAAGAAATACAGTACATTCTTACAGTTGTAAGAAAATAATTTTCACGAGGCCTATAAATGGATTTTCATCGTTAATTAAACTGAAATATCAATCAATTTCAGTCTGGTATATATTGGCCTCTCTCATAAACAGTCATCAGAGTTTGGTATTCAATATCAGGATTTAAGTGCTCTTATTTCAAAATCTTGTCAATTTCCCCTTAGCTCACAAGCATACTTACTGAAACCAAACCACCCTACTAACACCTTTCTCCAAATCATCAAAGAAACAAACAAACAGATACTTCTAACTTATTCCTATTATACCATATTTGTTGTAAATCGCGGCCGGCGCACGCGCCGTTCGCCCGCGGCTCGCGCCTTGCTGCCATTACTAACTATAACGGTGCTCAACTATCGGTTGTACGTTTTTTTATTAACTGATGGAGTTTTTCTTTTTAATTCATAATATTTGGACAGCTCGTCAGGCTTTGACTGATGATACTCGTAGATTAGGCGATGATTGGAAATGGCGGTTTGAGCAAAAAGTTTGCATGACGCACCTCCTACCGTTTAATATAAATTATGGTCGTTCGAGGACTAGCAGTCATTATAATTTAACGCATTTGAAAAACGTCCTCTACAGAAGGACGCCTCCAAACGTCAGTATAAGACCAAAATATTCACAAAATTTTCAGTAAGAATTTAATCTATTCAGCCACTTAATCATCCGCGCATCGATTAAAATCGATTTTATTGAAATCGATTTTAATCGATGCGTTAACGTAATCTTCTCTGCAACACAGCAGTGTCCTTCTCTTCGACATCCCGAGCGATATTTACAGAAAACAATAAACTCAATAAAAACCGATTAATCTCAAAAGAAAAAGCTAAAAGTTAACACAACAGCCTTAATGACAGTACGGTAATAGATTAGCTTTCCTTCCGCCGACATACTGGACACCATGATGTATGGCGGATGCCGCTTCCTACCACAGATCCGGAGAACACTCACGCGCAATTTTCTGTGCCTATCTTAGCTATTAATGTGCTAATTTTATGATAATGATCGATTGATAGTGTGATTAGATTTTGTCGCATTAAATTGAATTTAATTTTGTGTGATTTTTTTATTTTTAAATGCGGAAAGACGGTCAAGTTTTATGATATGTGTTAAATAGATGCGACTTTGCTTTGTAATATCAGAAGTATTTTAACGTGAAAAAAGTATAGTCATAATCCGCTAGTAAACTAACGATCAGAATCGTAATGCATGATTTTGAATACTCATTCAAAAAACTGAAACATCTGAAAACTTTATTTAGAAAGCGGCTAGTACCTAAGAAGTTATTTAAAGCAAATTTTAACAACAAATTAATTATCAAACAGCCTGTAAGTAGGTACCTACTGATCAAATGACATAAGATTATAAATGCAAAGATGTCAAAAACATTAACTGCGCCTACGGCTTTAAGCGACTTTTACTCAAGAATATTAGTTATAATTAACAAACACGAATCTGATTCTAACATAGGTAATTAAATATTTTTATGGTGGACGTGATTGATATAAATTGATTATTTATTTAAAAGCGAAATTATTTCTCAAATTATCAAAAACCGTTAGGTACAGTAGGAAACCATAATAACGGAACAGGACATTTTTTTAAATTTTTATTACTAATTATCACTAATGATGATAAAATTAGATTACTTCATTATCTTTATGACAAATTTTAAGCAAATTTGTTAAGATAGCGGCAAAAGAGTTTTCAGACGTTTTTAAAATCTAATCATAATATTATTTAAATTCATTAATTTTAGTGTAAAGAAACTCACAGCACGCGTGGCGTATATTTTTTTTCCCTCAGATGCATTAATTTTGCATACGGCGGAAATAGAAGTAATTTAGTGATGACTTTTAATTTTTTACACTAAAATTAAAGAATTTAAATAATATTATGATTAACTTTTAAAGTCATCTCTAAATTACTTATATTTCCGCCGTATGCAAAATGAATGCATCTAAGGGAAAAAAAACATACGCCACGCGTGCTGTGAGTTTCTTTACTTCTTTCCATTACTTAATTTCTTTATTTTGGAAGGCCAAAGAAACGATGGATGAATTGTGTGAGAATAAATATAAAAGAAAAGGGAGTGAATGATTTCGACTGACGTGAGGTGAGAATGGAAGAAGAAAACGTGGTGCGCCAACCCCACGTACAATGGGACAAAGGCAGGAAGACGATGATGATGAATTCTTCTGTCATTTCTTTATTTCTTGACAATCTAGGTCTTGCAATCATACCAGTCAGGTATCCTAAGTAGGCTCTGCAATCTTTTAAAATACTAAAACCATAATTATATTTCCACTCATTAATCTCCACATATGTAGAACAACTTAGCACATAATCAGCACCTAATCTGACCAGCACAAAGAGTTTATCATAAGCCCTCTGGCCAATAAATACCAGGATTTCTCTCAGCAAAAACTGGTGCAGGCAACAATTGAAGATCTAGTTTGTGAGACACGTGGGGGTGGTGTGGGCCGGTACATTGTGGTACCTGCGAAAAGATATGTTTTAAACCGATATGAAACTTGTTATTTATTCATACTGAGGCCTATCGTGATAGATGAAGTAATCCTTTGAGTGTAGTGAACTTACACGCATGATTCTTGTATTATTTATTAACATTTGTAAAGATTAGATTTCTGATACTGCAAATTTGTCCTATAATCACGAATAAGATATCTAATATAAATACCTTAAAGTTATTCACTTCCGTGTCGGTCATTTGGCTTTAAGATACCTAATCACAAATAAGTAATTAATTTGCATTTAATTGATAGGCAGCGTTGATTGATTGAATTCATTTTGAAACTTGCTTTTCCAGTTTACTCAATATCATTTTGATTACAAAGCAAAATATTTAAACTCGTCAAAGCTTGTCCTCACGACTGTACCGCTAATCTAATAAAAAGCTCACAAATAGTTCAGCATACCACCTACTTTGAATAGTAATTTTGTCCGTAGGTGTACCCGATGTTGTCCGAAAGAAGCCGAAAGGTCGCTCGTGCTAAATGTCAAATAAAACACGCGAGGTCGCATTGTCTAGGCCTCGCGGCTATTAATTGTAAATCAATACGTTTAGATATGAGTTATTTTGGCTCGTGGCAATATGATGTATTTGAATAATGGATTACTCTTTGAGCATGGCAAAAGGCTAGCGGAGCGACCTCATCTTTTGTTAACCACGCCTTAAAAACAACTGATGTTGATCATAATAGGTACTTATATACTTATGTTGTAAGTAAATGGGGCTAATTATCTTAGAACTGTTGTAACTTACAAACCAAAAAAGTTCTATGTAAAGAATTACTTCGATAAAAAGTATTTCAAACCTGGAAAGCATTTCAATAAGAAGCGTTCAAAAATAATCGTACACCTAATCACATCATCTTTAACCGACATTATAAAGTGGAACTCTCCAACCCAAATTACTAAAAACTAAATCATCCAAACGACCAAGCCCGAAATTAGTGCGTTTTTACATCGCCGCCGTCGCGTGCGTGTCGCCACTCGTTATTGTACGGCAGGTGCGTCCGCGCAGCGATTTTGTAACAGCTATGCAAACCATGGAATGTGCGGTCATACTCTTTTTATAACCGCGACATAAAATATGCGATGTCATTAGCCAAACTGCCCAAGTTATTGAGAAAAAAAAAATAAAACATTTTTTACTTGGTCAAAAGGAGGGTAATGGTTTTCACGTGTTTGTATGTATGTGTTATGTGCTACGCCTATGACGTAAAATCGTAAGATTTAACTAATTGTGTGTTGCCGCCTATGAATAATTTCTTTAGAAAATCCAAGCAATTTGGCAAATGGTGAACTAGATCAACGAACAGCCAACATTGGCTTAATAAACTTTTGGGCCATTATCTGGTCCAAACATTTTGGACCAACATCCGCTCTTACGCAAAACACAGATGGGTACCAACAAACGGGTCCACTTCCTTCCAGCATGTATTATTTGCGTCGATATTAATCAAAGGTAATTTATTAACCTTTGTGTTATATTCTTTTTGTAATGTCAACCGCAAGAATAACAATCATGTTTCGTAATAAAATACTGTTGTGACATTTGTGTAATCATAAAGAACATCTGTTGGTAGCAGATTTTTGTTGAAACATGTCCTATTATTAATCGGGTTATGTTGTCTTTATTTATGGTCTACGTCAACGAAATATTTCAGCTCGTAAAGCTTAACTGTATAAGCAATGCAAATAATTTTCTTTGTAAGTGAGTCGCTATCGTGATTGGCATAAAGTGCTATATTTATAAACTCATCAAGTATTTAGGTTTGGTCGGTATAGTAAGCAATGATGACCAAACAAGTTAAATTCAAAATTCAAAAGTCATTTATTCAAACTAGGCTGAGAATCACCACTTTTAGAACGTCAAAATTACATAAGACAGTCCCCCAAAACGCCCGCCCTTCACCACTTCCTAGTGCTTTAGCTGGGAAGAAGAGGTAGTGCAACAAACTCCCCAAACATTACTATAAACATTGCTCGCCGATTTAAAAGCATTTCAGTTTTTCAATCTAACCGCTCAAAGATCATGGCAAAGATAACTTCAAAAAAATATACAATTGGAAATATCAACCGTACAACTAACACAAACTTCAAAACTGGAGCACAGACAATCAACCAACATTCACGATGAAAAAAAAATATCGATCACTGACCAGAGAGTATCGTGCCAACACCACAAAAAGAATTCTCAAAAATAATTCAAACATTCAATGGTCCAAATTACAAAAAGCAATCAGAGTGTCTTGTGATCCACTCAGTATCGATAATGACCCGCGGGTAGAAAAAGAATTCGATGGAACAGATATGAAAGGGGACTATTCACCAGTGGCAGCCGGCCTCATCTAAAGATAATCTATTTGGTATAACCTCACGACCTCCCGGTCGGCCGCCGTAACAATATAATTAAAGAGAGATCGTTGCGATCCGATCGGTCGCAGGGTTGGGCTCCCGGACTATCAGATTTATGATTTGATGAAGAAGCAACGGTAATGTATTGTGGTTGAGGGATATCGGAAAATATAGACGGTATATGGCTTAGTAAGCTTAGTTAGTTCGTTTAACGTTTACAAAGGATCACGATAGTTAGAAGCACTGATATAGATCTTAGAAGAATTTTGTATAAGTCATATTTGAGTAAAACGACTCTTCCTAATGACTTTTCATCATTTTTATCTGCAATATTCTTCCTGTCATAAATCTCTGAAATATTTCACTCTCTCGACGTCTATTGACTTCAAAACACTTTTCCTATGGCAACACTCGTCTAATACCCGTATTTACGTGGCAACCCTAACCGGTCCGTTTACCGGCCGGATGTCGATGGCTCTGTAGAAGGAAACCTACATGATTGTTGCTCCCGACGCGTTATAGATGTCATTATTTACTTGCGCCCGCGCAGCGCGGCTTTTTACATGTAATACAAATTACTGGGTGCGGGTGCGCAACGCCACTGTTTTAGTGTGGTCTGGTGAACGTCTGAGGAAAGTTACGAATGTATATAAAAAGGTAGTTATTTCAAAGGTTTTTAACTTAGATAGAACTTCTTTTAGGAGCAAAAGTACTATCCGCAAAGAAGATTTCGTCCCAGTCCGTAAGCTTTTGTCAAATTCTGTAATTATTTTCCAAACCTTTTATTTTTTGGAGGTTGTTTATAGGTATACCTCTGCTTAACCCTTAGGGGAATACAGGCGTGATGTTATGTTACGTGTACCGTTTATTTTTGAAAGACTGAACACAGCTCAAAGTTTTTTTTTTTCCCTATGACTAATCAGTAGGCCGATAGAATATCTCCAGGATTTGGCAGTAAAACCAAAGCTTTTCCGTAAATGAAGTTTTCGATAAATCCGAGTAAAAAAGCCGCACAAAGAATGACCCATTAATTGAAAGTATTTATTAGTTATAATAATAATGAGCTGAACTGTAGACGTGTCATTACTCGGGTTACGAGCTGGTTGGTTATTTTTACGAGCCATAGTTAGTAGTTCGTTAACTCGCTATAATTTCAACACTAGCACCCGAGTTAATACCGCCATTTATCGACGCAGTGCTTCTTGTTATTTAGGATCCTGTACTAAAAAGTGAACCTCTTTCATTTAAAAACTATTATTAAAGTTAACTACTGTTTCAAATAATTATAACTGTTGTACTTTTTCAAGGGCCTTTTTGTGACATCTAAGTTACAAATCGTCCAGACATATTTCGCTATCTAGCGAATTTATAAATAAAGAAAACTAAATTCTAATTTCGCAGTAGCAACAAAAAATACGTGGTCTACCTTACAATAGGTACCTAAAAAAATAACCAACCAAATTCTTTTATCTTCAACTGGCCACAGACTACCATTTAAATAAAGAATGAATCATAACAAGCATGACGTTACTACAAAACCAGAATTCAGAACGCACTTTTGAATTTGAAAATGTTATAATTATCGTTCTTAAATCTAAGTGGCCAAAGGCAAGTTCGTTTAGAGCCTGAGACACCACAAAGCCACTAGAAGTGCGATAGTATCGCTCTGTGGGTGTATTGAGCAGATTTATCGACTGTTTAACCCGTAAAAGGTGATTTGTAATATCCCCCCACTAGTCTGAGGTGAAAAGGTACGCAGTTATTGTTAGAGGTGTGACTTTATTCTAGGATATTTTTCTTTGGAAATATTTTTATACTTTTCTAGACCATATAAAAAACTATGACTAAAGGGTAAAATTACAATTTCTATTGTTACTTGTTTTAAATTCCAAACTTAGCAAAGGCAGCTAAAACCCCAGAGCTAAAATGTTAATTATAATTATTAACAGAACAAAACTGATTGCCATCTCATTACTCTAATCCCGCTGCAATCTCTGTACAAATTCGCTCCCGAAACAATTCGCTTACAATATACAATGCGCGAAGCGACACTAAAGCGTAGTAGGACAGCGTAGCTCCGCAAATAAAGCAAGCCTCATGTATATTCAATGGTACAAACAAACGTATGAGCTATCTTGTCGTTGTCGCACACCGCCCCGAGATATGGACTTGTAATTTGTAGGGGGACCAGACTGGGGAATTGTGGGCAAGGACTCTTGCTTTTTTATGGGTAACCGGCTGATATCACCTGTCAATTGTCGGTCCAAGATTTGTGAAGGTCACAGCTCGATAAATTTGTATATTCGAAAATATGGGAACTAATCTCATATTTCATTGCACTTTTAATTTCATAGTTGAAAATAAATAAATTGGCGGCAAACTGAGAACCCAAAACAGAGTTTAATTTCCAGTTGGTTACAAACCAAAAGTAACTAAAGAATGCTTCGTGTATTTAACGTTTCCCAAAGAAAAAATCAAAAGGTTTCAATTATGTGTCCAAAACTGCCAATTTAAGGAGTAAAAACTGATTTCAAAATGATGAAGAAATACCTATAGAAACGTATCTTGGTCTCTCATATAAAGGCCAAGCCATAGTCACTTTTCAAAAGGACAATATTTACAACGATAGCCGAAACCATAAAATCTACTTACTCACATAACTCAAGTTTTAATTGCGAGAATATTTGTACGCTATTTGGCCAAACATGATAGATCTTTTTGGTCAACCCACATGCACCGTATGATTGCATATAAATCTTAAATCTCCAATAAACTCAAAATCTTCCCCCCGATCATATCAATACAATTTACCATGAACGCGTTCACCATGGTCACCTCCAGCCGACATATCCGCGTGCTCCGTCTAAGGCCCATGAATTCTGCCACCGGTCTAGTTGCGGATGAAAGCCGCGCGGCTAATAACTATACCAGTTATAATACGATATCTAGCTGGTACCTACACCGATCAGTTATGTGCTCCTCGTAGACTGAAGCTGTAATTAAATGGGAGGCTTCGAAGATGAGAAGAAGAACGTAGAAACTACAGGGGCTTTTATTTAGGCTAATTTTTTAAAGTTGATTAATTAATCTGCCTAGCCTTTTTCCAACTATATTGGGGTCGGCTTCCAGTCTAACCGGATGCAGCTAAATACAAGTTTTTTACATGGAGCGACTGCCTATCTAACCTCCACAACCCAGTAACTGGGTAATACGATACGCCTTAGTAAGACTGGTTGTCAGATTTTCGGGCTTCTGACGACCCGTAACGACTGTCAAAGATCCACGAATGACAGCCGGGACCAACGGTTTAACGTGTTTTCCTTACGGAAGAGTCTCGGTATGTAAAGATAGTCACCCATCCACGGACCAACCCCGGCAAGCGTAGCTTAACCTGATAGATTGACCCGTGCGGCTAATACTTAGCCACAAGCTCCTCATTTTTATATATAATAATATTTTTTTTAAGTTGATACTGGTCTCCAAAAAGCCTGTTGCACATAATATGCAAAATTCTGCAACTGTCATACGCCGCTTATACCTACGTTTTTTATACAACGTATAAAATTAAATTATAAAATTATTAAATTATTTGCAGAATTTTCCGAAAAGGGAAATATTACAGTAACTATAAAGAAGGACAAAAGAAAGGATAAAATATGTTTGGCATCATATGTCTCGTCATAAATACATAAATACGTATTATACCTACCAAAGCTCACAAATTAATCATATGTTAATATTACATTGTCATTCAATTCATGACTCATAGATCTATGAGTCATGAATTCATATGTGTAAGACTATTTATAGATAACAGATAACACAGAATTTCCTCATCAGGGATTTTATGAAACTTTCAGAAAACCAAGTACCAATACTACGATTGGCAAACCAAACTATCCGTTAATTTATACGAACACTTTATTAAATTCTAGATCAAAACCTTCCCTATAATCATCTTCACCTCTAACGGTACCGAACGCGAGGCTACATATCATTAGCTAGCTATAAACAAGGCCGCTAATGCAACTATCGGATACCGGGCACAAAACAAGAGTTCCATACGAAGCGGAGCGTGTTAACTAATACAACATTAAACCCACTTACCAGTACATGGTAGGAATAAGGCGACTTTGAGAACTTGCCTGAAAATGGAAGTCCTTTTTGGGAATTTCTAGATTGGGTGTGTGTAACTTAGAACTACTTAAAACACTTAAAAGCTCCTTTATTTTGAAACAAGATAATATATACGCTAACAGACATAAAATAATAAAAATAATATGCACAGGTATATAAAAATATGGAGGGGACAGAATCATCAAAAAAAAAAAACTATATTGTTACAAATTCCATCACATAGTATCCCTTCTAAGTTTCTAAACGTTGAAAACAATTTTGGTGTGAAAACACTTCTGAAATTATAACAAACGTAGATGTTTAATTTAGAAACATTCACGAATTCGAAGTAGCTCAAATCTCTAAAGTAATTCGACTGTCTTCAAAATCATAAAACATATTATTACAACTGTTTTGAAGTTTTCTTAGCTCTATCTGAAGTCGTCCTCCCGTCTACACGCTACTACTGAAGAATTGGTATGACATGTCACTTTCCAATGCAAACATAACATTACTCATTCTGACATGCCAATTAATCTTTTTTCTAACCCTTAATGCTTCACAAATCATTCGTCAAAGACATCGCACAAACACTACTTTCAATCGATTTTCTTCAAAACCCGCTTCACTTAATTCAGCCGTTTTTCCTCTAATTCTACTAGACTCGATTCAGTAGTTTTTCCACCGACTGACGACTACTTAAAGGCTAAAGAGCTCGATTAAAGTAAAACGCATAGATAGCAATCCGCGGTACGTCCCGCGTCGAGTGTCGGCGCACTTTCTTCAATCGGCCGCGAGAGGGCGCGCCGGCACGCGACCGCTACTCGTGCCAACAGAGGGATGTGCTCGTTTTTGTCGATAAACTTGTTGTTTTTACTTAGATTTACTATAAGGCATTTTTTGTGATGACAGTTGCGGTTATCATGTTCCATCTGAAGTCTAAGCATATTAATGAACACAGTTGCTGGATAATTTAAAAAGTTAATGTTATCGACCCGTTAATTAAGTATGAAAGGTATGAAAGGTAGTAGTTCTCGCTGAGCTTTTCATAGATTTAGGCATTCAGAATTATTAGTTAAAGTAATTACAGTTTAAATCAGTAACATTTTTCATGATTACTATTAACTATTTTACGAATTTTAATACTGAATAAATATTTATTATTATGCACCCGTGCTAATATAATTTCAAAACAATATGTATTTCGAGTCCACATTACCACTTAACCGAACTTCCTTATTCCTTATCTTACCTTTAGTTTACATAAAGTCAAAATCTATCGATAGTCGATACACGTTTCCCAAACATCGACTAAACAACCAGCAATAAATCATTGACATCACTATCTACACAAGTGGCACGAGCCGATAGAATCTAGCAAGCGATGATACAAGTAGATTGTTTCACCGGAACACCGTTCTGCAGATACCGAGAACTATTTACTCGATTGTTAATAATACGATTTAATCGTGAGTATCGATTCACGTTTCGAAAGTGCTTGCTGCTTTTGATTTAAATAGAGGAATAAAATGTGATTTGAATTAAGGTTGGGTGAGGTTTGTGGCTAATTATACTGTTCGTTTCCGTTATTTGGTTTTCTAGTTGTGGCTTTTTAGGCAATTGGTACAGAGATTTTTTTTTACTGAAAACAAATCTTGTCATGGAGCCGTTATACGCGTTGGTATAAATGTTAAATATTTTTTATTTTATTATTTTACGTATTTCCCAATGAAATCATTATACCTATAATTTTTTTTCATCTTATTGGTTTTTCAAGCATCTTTAGGTAGGTTTACGACCTGTCATCGGTTATGTTAAAATTTTACCAATATGACTTAAGCCGTATGACTTAAGTCATATTGGTAAAATTTCTGGCCAATTGACCAGAAACTACAAAATAACCCCTGAAACAACATTTACCACCACAAATATGACTAACTTAAATCCCCACCAGCCTCCTCCACGCTTCGCGATGATCAGCAACAACAAGGAATCACTTAGTTCTGCATAATAAAGCAGGTGTAACAATGCAATAACTTATAATAACTCAGTGTGGTTGAATAACGGGCTGCGCAAGCGCAAGGCTGTTTACTTAACGGGAGTCGCGCGCCGCCTACATTATGAAGGGGGCTACTATTGACGTGATGTAGGAAAATTTTGTGTTTTTAACCGACAAAAAAAAACGAGGTGCTGTTTTTTGTATGGAATTATGAACTCACCAGTGTGTAGTTTGCTTTATAGTGATACGGAAATCTGTGTTATAACAGCAATGAAAATAAATAACCTACAGAGTCAATATGTAGGAGTCAATAATAAAATAGTTTTTTTAAACATGTTGGTACCAATATATTATCATATTAAGCACTTATGTGCTTAGTGTACTTACCTATGTAGGTTTAATAATACTTTTATCGGCTGTCTAAGAGGTGAGGTCTGAAGTTTTCAGCGATTTACTAGAGTTGCGAAAAATACCATCTTTGAAGAAATGTAAAAAACTTTTATACATATATGTACTTACATATTATAAAGCAAAGTCGCTTTTAGTGTTTGTCTGTATGACCGCGTTGTGCTTCTAAAATACGCAACAGATTGTGATGAGGTTTTCAACACAATATAGAGAATGTATTCCGGAAGGTTTATGTGTATAACACATTAATATTACACTTATAGAAAATTAAGAAATCACGATGTTCTGTCAAGTCCTAAAAACCTTGCGAAGCAGGGGCGGGTCACTAGTTAATTAAATAAAAGCAAAATATGACGTTAAAGGAGTATGTAAGGATCGTAGCAGGTGACGTCCTGTAGTGTCTGCCTACCCCCATAGGAAGAAGGCGTGAGTTTATGTACCATCAAAGAAGTTCATAACTAACCACCGTAAAGACTATTCTTGCTTGCACCGCTCAGCGGCTGTAGAACCGGGCCGTTAACAGATGTAGTCATCGAGTTCACGGGATTTTGTTTTCAAACTGGTTAGATATGAACTTCTATGATACATACATACCTATGTATGACATTAAAATAATACCTGTCCAAAAGGAATATTTATAAAACAAAACTCTGTTAAAAACACCGACGTCTCGGTACGTTCAAACCCAAACAGTTAATTGTTGTTAACTGTTTTGATTAATTTGGCAATATTACTGTATGGAAATAATAAATGGGGATAACTAATATCGTAACACCGAATATTTAGTTTTAGATGTAAAAAAAGTATTTGGAAACTTGAAAATGCCTTTTTTACACCTAAAACGGTTATGACATCTAATTCAAAGTTATAATTGCAATTCATTATTAATATTCCAGTCCACATTTCATATTTCAAATAAATCAAAACAGCGAAATATTTGACATCTATTTGCGACATTGCCCACTTTCAGAATAAACGCTCTTAAGAGGGAACAGGGCCTGCGAGGAATTTTAAAAATAGGTATTTGAAGAAACTATTGCCATTTTCTTACCTCAAGTCTGCCCCCGTAGTGCGATAGGGATAGCTACACCTCAGACCAATAATATCACAAAAAAAATAAGAAATCAACGTTTCGTATTCCCATGTTTTCTCCTCGAAAACTGAACTGATTCGATAATTTTTTACATTCAAATTTTAAGACAGAATATGTCTAGGTTACTATCATTTTAATCAAGGCGGTAAAAATAGGTCATTTTTGTAATTTTTGGAAGGTCATATTTTCATTACCAATAAGTTGCTGAAAAAATGGAAATAACAGGATCATGGCAGAACCTGATTTTATGAAAAAAAAATTACTGCTCTAGAGACATTATTCAGGAACAAAAAAGGGGAATACATTTGTATGGAGAATCGCAGCCCCTGTTCCCTCTTAAGTCAAGCAACAAGAATTTCCTACAGTTACTTAACGAAGTTCATAGTAAGGCCCCTCAGAATCAATAATTAAGTTTAACCATTAAATAACCTATCTTAACCTCCAGCTTGTTTAATTTAAGCTGCAATGGGTAAATCAATTATGTTTTACGAACGCTGTTGCTTCGAATAGCTTATTTCATTAGCCAGTGTGGACAGTGCCCAGTTAGTTAAGGAAATGGAAATATTATGACTTGCTAGGTACAGAATATTGCTTGCAGCAACATTTTTTGGCTCATATCAACCATGACCGAACGAAAACCTACCAAAATAAATACCACCCTACCATTTTTGTGTTTTAATTTGACTAAAAAGCTAAATGTAGGAACCTATAACACACTCTCTTGATACGTAGGTACATATCCAATTTGAAAATGTGCAAAATTACTTTAAAGATAAATAAATAACCAAACAATTTTCAAACAAACAATCAAGTTATCTAGTAGCTAAGATAGCTTAACAAATTAACAATAGAAATGCTATTACACACGAGTAATTTATTTAATAAGGGATATCACAACACATGCTTGTTCCAAACAATCTATTATCCAGACTTGTATTAGTCCGATAATACCTATATAATGGCACTACATTGCTCAAACATAGTTCGCATTGTTCAAAACACCGACATATTATGACCTCTCAACACGTAACAATAGTGGAGAACAACAGCTCAAGTAAACTAGACGGTAGTACGCTTGCATTAGCGACTGGGCGTTCTCTATTCGGCTGTGATCGGGAATGGTCGGCAACACTCGGGTGTGTTAGCCCCGCCCACCTGAGCGCGCGCCCATCCCTATCTCTGTCCCTCCCGTGGCCAGTGGCCCTGCGTCAGTCTATCTCGCGCCGCTAGCACGGCCGGTCGCCACACCCACAGATCAGCGTTAGGCTATTTTCCAATTATTATGAAGGAGCTTTTTGCGCGCGCGCCGATGCCAACAATGATAAGCTTTCTAGTAACAGAATGAGTGAGGTAATGTTGTTGTTGTAAGACAACAATTTGGACTGGAGCTATTTATAAAACTTTTTTGTAATTATTTTGTAGACTTAATGATGATACTGTATTGTAATATTCATATCACGTATCAATATCTGTTCGAACTCTTATTAACAGGCATTTAAACTTCCAAAAACCAAAAGCTACCTTATTTCAAAATACAAATTAAAACTTGTATAAACTACAATAAAAACACAACATTTTCTCACACAAAACAATAACATTATTTTCATTTATAACACGTATAAGAATAACAAGATACAAACACCGAAGAATGTGACATTTGGATCGTATAATAAAACAGCATTTTACATTCATGAATAGACTATTCATTTTCTAAACAAGAACTAAATGTGGTATATTTCAAGAAATCTTATACTCTTGGTCTTTGCCTTTAAATGTGTATTCTGTTCATGAAATTTTAATAAATCCCATTTAAATATGGGACTGCAAACTAATGACACATTGGAATACAAAACACACCTCTGCTGTACCCGCCGAAGATCACAATAAGATACCATTAAAAGTACAACCACAAGAAGAATAAAACAGCAACGTACATACGAAAGTAATTATTAACATAGTGATAGTTCACGCGGTGGCATACCTTCACGCAATTAAACGACTTTTTATACTAAAGACGTAAAAAATTAATAACATAAGTGCCGAAGTACTAATGGACGCCATTACAGAGTAAAAGTTAGAAAGTTAAAAAACGACAATTGATAAAAAAATTGCGCTCGCCCAACGCCCTGACCTTACCTCTTACCTCTTACTTTGAGATTGTTGTGTTACGTGATTGATTTCAGATGTATTGTTATATAGATCTAGATCGTAAAAGTGTAGTAAAAGTGTTTGATAAGAAATCCATAACATCAAAAAAGGATTCACATAGGTGGTGTGAAATTTCAAATACTTATGATCAAGCTGTGGACCGCAAAGACAAAATAAAAAGGCTATAACGATGATGATGAAACACAAGAATGATACAAAATGAATGAATGTAATACGAAATAAGAGAAATACAGTAATTATTTAATCTAGATATCTGAACTAAATGCAACCTAAATATTTTTACTTCGCAATACAGATCTAGATAACAAAACAATCTAAATCTAACATTGAGCTACATAGTTCAGATAAAGTATAGACTAGACTTATTTTGTTAATAACTTTATCAGACTCGTCTGAAAAAATAAAACAAAACATTAAATACAATTACACAACTCACCAGAACTATTAAATTGGTTGAAGACGATTTTCAAAGACAAAGACTTTCTAGCTCCCTCCGAGATAGCAACGTCGTATGACGTGGAATTTTCGTATAATTGTGGAGACATAAGCAGCTACAGGTGGATTGAAACAGCCTGTGGATGATGATAATAACAAACAGAATCACAATATTTAATGTTAACTTAAAAGCTAAGAGAGTCAAATACAACACCATCTGAATTCTGTTGTATTCATGACTCTGCTCTTAGGAAGAGACACACACTCACTTCACTCACTCACTCACTTTGATTGTCAACGCAATACTTCTACTTCTCCCTAAAGTTCACAACTAACACCTACTATCCTCTACTCTTCTTTGTCAATATCTACATCAAAATCTTCTTCATCATCACATCCAATTCAGCATCTTTATCTTCAGCCTATCTCGGTCCAAAGATCGATCTTTTTGAATCCCAAAACAGAATTGCCCTACAAATATTGAGTCACACAGCAATCTCGAGCAATTAAGTGCGGAACTCTAAAAATAAAAAGCTTGCTTGAGAAATGGCGATGGTCTCAGATTATAATTACGGTGGAGCCGATAGAGCTCACCCGCGCACCGTCACTCACCACTAAATATAAGACACACAGGGTTACCGGCCACTCTACTTGATACACTTTAGATTCCTTTTAAATTAACGTTTGTAAGAAAAATATACAGTTAAAGGATCGATCCTCCGATGTCAGAAGCCCAAAAGTCTGACAGCCAGTCTTACCAAGGGGTATCGTATTACCCAATAACATATATGTGGTTTAGATAGGCAGTCACTCCATGTAAAATACTGGTATTCAGCTGCATCCGGTTACACTGGATGCCGACTCCAACATAGTTGGGAAAAGGCTAGAGCAGATGGATTGATTGACCTGCCTGGATAAATGCAGACAAAATTTTAGCCATTGCGGTATTTGAAAATCTTCACTAACCTATTTCTTAACCTAACCCTCCGAATCTGTTCTATGTAGATCAGTGCTGTTTTACCTTTTCTTGCTTCTCTAAACTATGCTACGATGGGAGTTCACCTCTTCCATTTTTCGATCCCAAGAACGTTTAACCCGTCCATGTGCTTTTAACATAGTTTCAAAGTTTAGACGAGATACTTTATTGCTTCGTAAAATATATTATCTTTAACGAACTCCCCATCTAAAACTTTTCCCATAACGCCAAACCCACCACTTTTCAGTCTAATTCCGCCCTCCCATTGTTTTCCCAACACACTTTACTACGTGTTATATTTACTCTCTAACTATGTGTGGCAGCCCTAACCGAAGCCTGTGCGTTCCATGCTTTAAACTTAATAGCAATCTTTATAGCCCGGCCTCTGAATAGTGATGTTATCGTTCGATACCCGATGTCGATAATGTGTTATTACATTGTACAATTGCGTGTTACGTATTGTTCTTTGTAACGTTTGTTTAATTGTTGCAACCTGTTTTTGAACTTAATTATGGTGTGTTGATTAAATTACTGGTGTGCGCTACCTGTGATTTGCGGTTTATAGAAGCTAATGGTTTTAATTATATGTCTAGGATTTGAGCTTAGGTAAATTGCTTTTGTGCCCTCCATGTTATTTTTTATTTTTTTTCATAGCTACCTACATAGTACCTTTTGTTTTTGCTATAAATTATGCTGCAAACTAGACGTCAGCAATTTAAAATTCAAACCACTGATTGCTATTTACCATAAAATATTCACTTGTAAAATTAACTGAGCAACAAACAGCACTTCAATAACTCGCGCTCGGATCGCCCGGTCGATAAACGTCGGTATAATTCTGGCGAGAACGTGCTTGTCACAATTTATCGTAGCAGCGCATCACTAGCCGGGAGCAAAGGTTTGGCAGAGGGCGCAGGCATCAATTTGCGCGCGGTAGCGGCCGCGGGCGCCGCGCCGCCCCTGTCATTAGCCCCTCCGCCCCCCGCCCGCCGCCCCCCGCTCGACCTCAGGGGAACATACTTTAACCTTTTTTGCTCCCCTGCAACCTGTTCGGGACGCGGCTGCTGCGCGCGCGCTGCGGTTCATGGCCGCGGGCGATACGCAGTATCTGCAAAATAGGGCTGCTAAGTATACGCGTTTGTTTTTGTCCGTAACTGGTTGTAATTATATGGAGATGTAAGGGAATGTTGCTATAAAAGTGCACTTTAAATAAAGTTTAAATATCCTTTTTTTTTGTTGGATGCAGTGTATATTTATATCTTTTTTATCTATTTATACCGTAGGGTAAACTTTATTTTTTGGATTATCTAGTCCCAGAAAACTTTAGGTCATAAATTAAATGTCTCAACTTTAGAAAATGACTACTAGACTAAAAGTTAATCACTCACTATTCCCACATACCAAGAAACATACATTCATCTAACAATGTCTAGCATACTTTGGTGGCAAGATATACCTAAACCATTTGAGTCTGTACCCTGTACCCAGCAACCCTGCGCAACCTGTTAAGTGCACAGGGCGCGTAATAACGTAGGCTCGACGTTAGTTACCCACAGGCTCCCACAGTGCGCACAAAACAAGCGCAGGCGCAGCCTTACGTGATAATAACCAATTTATATCGAAGCCAGCTGTCCTCGTCAAAATGTGATATTAACTTATGATATTTTATGAAAAGGGTGGAATGATTTGTGTGTTTCGATTTTGAACCTATTTCTTAATTAAGGCAAAGTTGATCTTTAGAAAAAAATATAAACAGACATGAAAAATTCTTAGTTTTTTTAAGTTACGTATGTCTTATTATTGTAGGTACTAACTTTAAAATGAACTGGTATTAAAATGAACAGTTTAATTTAAAGATAGTTTTTGTTATTGGTCGGGACGCCTTTATTTTATTCTAACATCATTGCATTATAACGACGTCGTGTCAGCAACATGCTATTGTACGGATTTAAATCTAATTATGTCGAGCAAACCTATGCTTATCTAATTGATCTTATGTTGAACACTTCCTTATCTACAAATTTACTTACTAAAGCAGTAAAAACATGTTGAAATATTTGTTTGCATTTATTTACATGACCGTAGCTGACATTTGCTTTTATTATAAAATACCAATCTTCTTTCTCTACAACATTCATCCATACATTACCTCTTACCCATATAATTTCAGATCTACGTCTCCTACGGTAATATATCATAACAAAAAACCACCATAGACTCTCCCTTTGACTTTGAACCGTCCAGATAAAAAGGTCAAAGCCGAAACAGGTCGGGCTCGCTTCCCCGAACCAGTAATTTGAGCCACAATTAAACAATTTTCTCGAATATCATTCCGCTTCATTTGAACGGTTGGGGTCACTTGTGACCCCAGGGCACACATTAGGGTCCCGCTCCGATTCCGTGGCTCCATAAACCCCATTAAACATAAACATGCCCCCAAACCACTCGCATCGAACGTCCCAATGCTCCGTCTTTCGTTCCACTTTATTTAATTTCAATACATTAGAACGTGAAGTTTTCTAATCTCGCTCGCCGGCGGAATGGCTTCGCATTTGCATAAAAGTAAATTTGCTCCCAAGCCCGGGATAACGCTAATGGCAATCTCAAAAGGAACAAAACGAGCGCCGCAAATTGACCTGTCCCTCAGCCGAGCCGCCGACCTGTCGCCGCTACGTTCCCATCATCTAGCCAGTAGCTATCTCACTTTAATTATTCATAGACTTTTTTATACGCTATCGCTTTTTACCGCTCGCCGGCCGGTCGAAGCCTTATAAAATTAAAAAATAAAATAATCGAACGTCGGCGCAATTTAAAAAAGAAATAAGTCGGATGACACGGATCGAACTCCGGGCAAATGTCGCGCAGTAAAAAGTGGTCGAGCGCGCGGTGAGCGGGCGCGCGGGGGCGAGGCGCGGGGGGCGCGGGGCGCGGGGGCACAGGACGTCACGTAGGCGGCGCGGTTTTTGTCAACGTTCCCGCGGAGATGACAGGTCGCTGGACGCGCCGCGACCTGTCCGCAAGCCGTCTTGATGCTTTTCATTAATTTACAATTATCGCAAAACCATTATTTGAAGAAAATACCACACTTTTGTGGATTAATATCTCTTAACAGTTATGACATGGCATCCGATATAAATTAAGTTTATCCGGCTAAGACTCATTAACTCAGATGCTTCTGATGAGCTATGAATACGTCGGTACTGCACTATAATTAGAGTAATGGAGTAGCACACTTCACATTTGTAGTACAAGAACACAGTTCTGAGATAGGTAATTAATGTTAACGTGCACAATATTAATCATTATACGTATGTAGAAGAGTACATAAATGTGATCTAGTATAAATCTCAGTAATTATTATAATGAAAAGTAATCCAAGAAAAGTAATAAAATATCAAGACGTTTTGTAGTCGTCAAGAATGCCCGAGACAGGTGCACCTCTCGCCGCCAACGCGTTGATGTCTAATACACTGTTAAAACCTTGTAATCTTCAAATTATTTGGATCGGAAACTTCATAATTTTTAGATCTAAATATTTTAAGCTTTAGTTACCTTTAGTAATTGTGTAATAAGTGTAAGATTAGTTTATGAAATAGACAGTTAAATGAGAACAAATGAACTCTATGAGCTCTTAAACTTCAGTGAAACTTTATTATCTGTCAACTAATAATTTTTACAAATATGCATTCCTCTAAACTTTTTAACCGTCAAATAACACCAAGCTCTCTTTTCCAGAATTTCCGTGAGCAGCGAATCGACGGCTCCGGCCTACCCCTTCTCACAGAGGACCACCTAACAGGGATGCTGCAGATGAAACTAGGACCGGCTCTAAAACTTCGAGCCGTCCTAGCGAGGCGGCTCGAGCCCTGCGCTCAATGTCAGGCCAACTCGAGCAACTTGTCTATAGCGCCCAGGATGAACGGCGCCGCGCTCAAGTCGGAGCCCCGGAGCAACACGACCAGCCCCAGTTAGGACTCCGGACTTAAAGTAGTATTTTTAATGCGTATCGTTCCTGCACAACCGCTTTTTGTTTTCATAGAAAATGTAGAAGACTTTGTTTTAAAATTCGATCTTGAATTACGTGTTTCAGATGAGAATGTTTGTGTTTTATACACTTATTTTCAGTTGTTATATTGTTCATATTTTCTGTGGAAATAAAAAGATGTATTAAGATACATAAATCTAAGACGTAATGACACCTGGAACCATTTAATAGGGTCGCTAGAGTTGAACGAGTATTCAATTTATACTCGGCCCCTGATTTTCATTTGACACATTTCGAAACAATTTTAACAATCATGATAATACTAGTTTAATTATAGTCATCTGCCTGCATTCGTACAGTCTTCCTGTTCATAGATTTTGCATTTAGTTATTATAAGACGCTTTAGATTTACTTTTAGTTGCATAAGTTTTTTGTTTTGTATATAATAAACGAGTTGCCGTCCAAATGTTTTAAATGTAATACTTGCGTAATAAATATTTTTGTATGTTCATTAATAATTGAAGTATAAAATATGGGGTCACTTTCAAAATTTTATATCCGCCCCGAATTGAACTTGCATACAAAAATATTTGGTTAACAACGAAATTATTTCGGTGCTAAGACCCTGTTTAACTTAAATATATTGTATATAATGGCCGTTTTGTAAAAAATATTGCTTAAATAATCGAGGCTACATGTCTACAGGGTCACAAAGTTATAAACGGTGTGTATATAAATACAATAGTTGTATAGATGTATAGGTGGATTTATGATAGCATTTATTTACACCACACCTGAATAAAGCTCAGTAATACCGTTCTACAATATGTATTGTAGTTTAAAATGTTTAGTTAGTTGTATAAAGAACTTAACTTCTCAGTGAGCATAATATTTTCTTTGTAATTATTTTTTCTGTAATGTGGAGAACTATGTAAATAAATGTTGTAACGACTGAAATTTATTGTGACGTAACTGGTTTGAGAGATATTCATTCATTTCTGTATCATTTTTTATTAAAAAAAACGGAACGGATAATTTTAAATTTAATGCCAATACATAATTATTGTATGCCTATTAGGCAGGACATATTGGAAGTTAAAATTTTTCTGTTAAGACCTGTAACAAACATATGCCCACAATAAAGATATTTCGAGTTTTGAATATTGAATTTTTGGAACTTTTACAAAAAAAATTGGTTACCTTGCAAGACAATAACTCTTTTTAGTATGAGAATAGACTTTCACACACAACATACACCTTTTCTCATCACAATTCTCTTGTTTTATTTGCTGATCTACTTTAATTTCATTGTTCTTTACTTCGACTTTCAACACGTCTTTGCCAATTACGATCACAAATGTCGTTTAAAATAGATCTAGATGGTAATTCATAATACAGATATTGTAAAAAATACGTGGTTTTCCTGTGGTAATCTCCTTAATTGCCAAAATAGAATGGTTAAATAAACAATATACTTATTTAGTAGGTAAAGCGGGTTACTGGGATATTGGATGCACATTTATATAGCTCAAATGTGGTTAGAATACAACTTGTGCTTGTAATTACAACTTGCTCTATTTCGGGCGGATTTTTTTTTAAATACTTAAAAAATAAACATTGGATTTGGAACCTGATAACTTTGCCTTTACAAAAACAGCATTGAAACAATGAGTGATGTCTCATTTCAATTTTGGCCAAAACCCCGTTTTGGAGAATTTAAAGAAAATAAATGACGTTATAATATACACAAAGTAAGGTACCTCTATAGTCCTATTCGAATACTAGTTTTTTGTTGGGAGGCAAAGCTGTTGTGTTCACAAGTCCAAATAAATCATGTTCTTCGTTATGAATCGAAAATCACCAGTGACCTTTTAATCGTATTATAACCTACATATCATCAAAAAATTAAGGTGCTATTTCGGTACGTAGATTTAAAAACTGTGCCTTAAACAGTCTTCCTTAAAATTAGAATATATTACAATAATTATAATAATCATAACACTTTCAGAAAAGTATTACGGTTGTACGCTTTAAATTGGACGATAATAATACAATGATAATAATTAATAGTTTTCTATAGATTACTTGACGAATTATTGTTGATAAGTGATTATTTTAATAGAACTTTATAGATTTGATCACAGCTTTTATTACGTAACTAACGTTGTAATGGACCAGTGACGTACTGAGTATAAAGAGTGTGTAAATTTGTACCTATAGATATTCTGTGTTAAGTACTTGTATGAAAATAACAATGTGGGAAATGCAAGTCCGGACTAAAAATTTCGTAGTGAAGAAATTCTTCGTGATTTTTTTATGATTTGATAACATTTTTTGTAATTTGCGACTTGTTATCTACAAGACTTTGGTTATTGTTATTTTTTATGTATAATTATTGTGTATAACAAGGTTTTAGTCACTTTGTTAGTTTCCTTGCGAACATTTGTACTTAGTTAATGATTTAGCTTGTTTAGCCGGTCGAGTTTGATCCAACCCTTTAAGTATTTATGTGAAGAGAAATAAAAGCGACAATTTAATGAAACTATTTTTTTTTGTATTATTTATATGATAAGGTTTTCTTTCAAATACACTACGCTTGCCGCGGTTAGTCCGTGGATGGGTGACCATCTTTACATACGAAGACCTCTCCGTGCCTCAGAAAGCCCGTTAACCGGTTGGTCCAGCTGTCATATTTGTAGATCTTTAACAGTTGTTACGGGTCGTCAGAAACCCGAAAGTCCGACAACCAGTCTTACCAAGGGGTCTGTCAAGTCACTCCATGCGCTGCATCTGGTTAGAATAGAAGCCGACCCCAACATAGTTGGGAAAAAGCTAGGCAGGTGATGGTTTCCTTTCAAATGTAATTGAATTACTTATCCCACTTTGTCTACCTCTAGAGATAGACGAACAATTACCAGACTACCATTTAGAACCGCAAAGCCCTTGTTAATAAACGCCGAGTAAAGTTACAACCAGTATTAAGTTCAGATGTACCATACATTTTTGAGGTTTAAATTTGTCAAAACTTTTCCGCGTTGATTAAAAAGGGTGTAAGAGTTCAATTTACCGTTATACCTGGCACTAATGAAATACTCGAAGGCTTTCAGGCGTTCGATAGCTTTACGCACGATGCCATATTCTCGATACTCAAAAATCATGAAATAGAACCCAATTATACATTAAGTAATGAAAGAGTCAGCCAACTAAGTTGAAATATCCCTAAACAAGAAAATGACCCAGGACACCAGCCAGTAGCCAGAGGACGTTTTGTAAAAACCAGTCACCATCTAAATCAGAGATGCCCAACTGGTGGCGCGCGCCCCCACGGGGGGCGTAGAGTGACCAATGGGGGGGGCGCGGTGGCTCTAATAATACACTATAGATTTATTAAATTTTATGATCTGATTTAGAAACGGTTAAAGCTAGTTTTCAATACCCGAACGTTTCCTAATATTGTAGGTAGGTACTGTAACTCTAAAATGAGCTTCAGCTTTTCTGCAAAAGTTGACAAAGTAAGTTTTTCTACTTTTGTATGAATGGACTAAAAAAACCAAACCTATCCGAAGCGACAGCTCACTTTGCACGCTGTTCCATTCTACATTCTCTTGATTCTTCAACTTTTCTGCATAAGTCGACAAAATAACTGCTTCTTCTGTATGAATGGTCAAAAGAAAAATGTAACGAATCCGACATTTTTCGAGCTTACTTTGCCCGCTCATACATTATGCATTCTCGTAATTCTTGAGATTTTCTGCAAAACTCAGCAAAGTAACTTTTATATCTGTTTGAATTATCAAAAGAAAATCTAAACTATCCAAGGGGGTGCAAACATTTTCGACCTTACTTTCGCTCGCTTCACATCCTTATGCTTTTTAGCTTATGTCGCTAAAGTAACTCGGGGACATAGCGATTTTTAAAGAAAGTTAGAGGGGTGCATATGTTGGGCACGCCACTATTGCGGCGATAAGTCCCCTCTTTGAGGAGTGGCTAGAGAGGCGCCACGGCGTCCTCACCTTCCGCCTGACGCAGGTCCTCACCGGACACGGTTGTTTCGGGAGGTTCCTGTTCCGTATCAGGCGGGAGGAAACGCCCGGGTGTCATCACTGCGTGGATCGCCCGGAGGACACGGTTGAGCATACGGTGGAGGTCTGTCCGGCTTGGGCAGAGCATCGCCGTGTCCTCGTGGAGGCGATCGGCGGCGGGGATCTCTCGCGTCCGGCCCTAGTCCAGGCCATGGTACGGAGCGAGAGGGCATGGGAGGCCGTCACCTCCTTCTGCGAAGCAGTAATGCTCGCGAAGGAGGAGGCAGAACGCGTGAGGGAGAGGCAAATTTCGCGCCCTCACGCCCCTAGCCGCCGCAGGAGACGCCCTGGGCGTCGGGAATCGCAGGCCGATTCCCGGCCACCGTAGGCGCGGGCTTGCGGACGGTGAGCAATGGGTAGCTCGCCGTCCGATAAGGACCAGGCCCGGGTCGACGGCGCGTTGTGTTCCACGCGCGCCTCAAAGAGATGTCAGCAAGTGAAGGGGTCCGATAGGACCAATGCCTGCCGGGGTTGCGGGAAAGTCCGAAAGGGATACCGTGGCCCCTGGCAATGTACAGGCAACGGAAGGAACACGGGTGGGTTTTAGTCAGTAAGAGTCTGACACGCCCTCCCGCTCCACCCAGAGCGGGAGAAGTTATTTGATAATTTCCCACCCAAAAAAAAAAAAAAAAAAAAAAAAAAAGGGGTGCATATGTTAAAAGGTTGTGAAACTCTGATCTAAATATTCCGAAGCGTTGTGTTACCTAGCCTGATGCAATATAAAGGTAACAATTTAATCAGCCAAGGTCAAGGTCAAACTTTAAAATAACAAATAAATATATTGATAGCATTTTACTAACTAGCATAATTAGCATGTTGCAAGAAGTCTCGAACACTCATATTTAAATTTGCACTCCGACGAACAAATACTTCACAAACAACTATATTTTTGTTTTTTTGGGTGGGAAATTATCAAATAACCTCCTCTGGGCGGAACGGGAGGGCGTGTCAGACTCTTATTGACTAAAACCCACCCGTGTTCCTTCAGTTGCCTATACGTTGCCAGGGGCCACAGTATCCCTTTCGGACTTTTCCGCATTCACAAACAACCTCAATCTCAAATCTCAATCAACCTATATAATTCAAGAGTGGAAACCTTCAATAATTTATTATATCTAGGTACTATCACTCTTGGACACCCATATTTTCTGGACAGCAACGTGAACGTGAACCTAAAGTATGATGACACGATGTTCAACAAACGCACGGGTGTAATAAATTACTCTGGAATGCAATCGATTTTTAAGGATATTTTTTAAATGTCTATGGCCATACAATCATCAAACACTGACTTTCACCAACCTGACAACCGAATGAAGACAGTAACTGAATCAGAAGACACAGGACCGTTTTTTCTTCAGTCGCATTAATGTAATGCATCAAAACATTGCTGGATTGTTAAACAAATCAAACTTGTTAACTGTACAATTAGAAAACTTGAAAAATGAAGGGACAATTGTAGATGTACTCTGTTTAACAGAGCATTGCATAACATCTGGACATGAGAGCTTATTGCACATTCCCTTCTTTTTTCACAAAGCGCAAAACGGGGAGGAACTTGTATTCATGTGAGACAGGGGCACCAATACATGGAACTACCAGATGTTGCTAAACAGTCTGTATCAGGCGTGTTTGAAATTTGTGCTACAGAATTGACATCCTATTCAATTATTGTTATATGTGTATAGAGTACCAAAATATAATTTCTTGACATTTTATGAAAAACTTGACATCGTAATAAAAAAAAAGTATTTACGAATAAAAAAATTGTGTTGTGATGATCTTAACATTAATTAATATACTCGTACTGTTAAGAAATATAATTACTCTGGATTTGGAACACTTCCTACTTAACTATAACTTGACTTTAGCTCTAAACCAGCCTATTAGGCCTCATAGTAAAACGTGCATTGATAACTTAGCACATAATCTAAGAAAAGGATGGACAACGAAAATTATTGGCCTCATGTTATCAGATAACACATCACAAATATTTAAAATCAATAAGTGAAAACGGTTGAAAATATTTACTCCAAAGAGAACCTAAATCATGTATACAAAATTAATTTTTCAAAGAAGTCTACGAAAGTCATGATGTTAATGTAGCATAAACCTTTACACCATTCCCCCTCTAAAAGCACTTTTAATCATTATTTTGGTGTTTGAATTTAGAACACACCAATATTCAACTTCCATCTCAATGCTATTGCGAAAAAATACTCTATACAAACTCCTTGTGCAAAGAATACTCGACATAGAAACTCCATATGCAAATAACTCCTCGAGATATGATTGGCCGACATTTTCGACAAGGAGTTTAGCATTAGAATAAAAATTGTTTTGTGTTCTTTGCTATCATTAGTAAATTGGCGCTATTTTGAATACTGTAAGTTGTACGAACACACATTGTTTTAATTTTAATAATAATAATGTGCATTTTAATTAATTTAACCTTCCTTTTTTCTTCATTAAAAGTCTATTTTCGCTTAAATCTTTCTTTTTCTCGTAGTCATGGTATAAAGTATAGTATGCAACTCTTGAATAAAACGGATTTATATCGAGGGCCTTGAATCAATCGCGTCACTCAGGATTCTAGAATCCTTCTCTTGCTCGTGATTCACCTATGGCCCTCGCTTTAAATCCGTCCTTTATTCACTAATTGTATAATATACTATTTTTGATATTTTCTCATTAAATAATAAATCATTTATTTATTAAAAGGGGCACATTTACAATAAGTAACTTAATAATTAAAATAGAGCACAGTTGCTTATTTGTCTGAACTAAGTTGAACCTGTGCTTCAGGCTAGGAAGTGCATAAATACTTAATGTACTAAATTAACAATGAGAATATAGTATAAACTAAATTAAAATTATATAAAACAAAGTAAAATAGCATGTTAGCGATTCTATTTGCAGACAACAAGCAGATGTCTTGTCTATGCATAATCTATGATAAGTAAATATTCAAGTATAATTTTTTTACAGCTAAAGTAATTTAATTTATAAATATTAAGTTTTCTATTTAATCTGTTGTACAGAAATGGGCCTAAGAATGTAAAAAACATTTTTACAAAGACTTGTTTTGAGGTTGCATTAGATGTGCATACTATATTCAGTCTCTTGTTAGTATTGTCAGCAGTGTAGGTAAGCATGGTGTGCTGTTTTAATACTAAGTGCATAATGAAAAGTTGGAGAACAGTCAGCACGTTGCAGGATTTATATAGCAGATCTGTGGGAAAGAAAAGGGATGGAAGTTTGCTACCTTTAAAATTGATCTCTGAGCTCTTTCAAGAGGAAGTAGATTGGTTTTTGGTGCACCACCCCATGAAGTGATGCAGTATTGAATTATAGATTGACATAGGACCAAATAAACTTGTGTGATTAATTTTGAATCTGCAAATGTTCGCAATTTTTTAAAAACATATATTAAATTGCGCAATTTTTTAACTAGACTTTCAAAATGTTTTCTGAAAGACAGTGTGTCGTCTATTATTGCCCCGAGGTATTTTATGGTGCTCGTTTTGAGGATAAAAGGGCAATTACACATGTTGACTGAACGATTTCCACATTGATGGGCATATAGATGAGGGTTAGTAATGTTAAGTTGAGGCTTGCGCATAGAGAAGTGAATGTATTTTGTCTTGTCAGCATTTAATGTTAGTAAATTGCTTTGAAGCCAATTAGTCACAGTATTAAAACATAGTTGAGCAATTTCGAACAGTTCGCTACTGGTTTTAGCGATAAATATTAACGCCGTTCGTCGGCATAGGATATTATTTTGCCATCTTTAATATTCAGATTACACAAGTCATTTATATAAATCAGGAATAGCGTAGGGCCCAGAATACTTCCCTTCGTTGTTTTTCAATCTCTGTTTTCTAGAGAAAATAATAACTATAAAAATTAACAAACAGGCAAAATGGATTTCTCATGGCATAAAAACATGTAGTAAAAAAACAGAGACGGTTACTTCGGGTCGGTTATTTCATTGTATGCTGCACTGGTCGACGTCATAACGTCAACGCCGGCTGTCGCTGAAAATCAGCGCTGGGGCTCTGTCTTGCATAGGGTCGCAGCATTATGCTGAGCGATGGCCGTTTTGCGTGCATGTGACGCATATTTTCCCTAAACTTGTATCTTTTTAATTTTGTGTTCTTTATGCGTCAGTTTTACCGTAAATAAACGTATTTTCTTTCTTTTTTTTTGTTATTGCGGTCTCACAGACTACACCCAACAAAAAAAGCTAAAATTGACTTGAATAAACTTACACTACGCCGTATAAAAAAAATGTTAGACTAACTCAGAAGGTACAAAATAACTACTTTATAAACAACTCTAAGCAAAGCCCAATGTCAGATAGTCAATAGATCTAAAACTAACCTGCCTAAAGAACAGATACTGACAATAAAAGCAACATTTTGGAACGGAATTTGACTTACACAAACCCGCATGACATAGCAAATGCATTTAATGACTACTTTATAAATGACATTGAGAATAATATAATAAGTAACATTAAAATAAACAAAAATAAATAATTAATAATAATTTAACTAATAATAATTAGATAATTTGACAATGCAATCAATGTTTAGCAGGCTGTTCCAAAATCTGATATTATTTTAGCCACAAAGACGCTTAAAAATACTAGTACTGTAAGTATTGACGGTATATCAACAAAAGCACTTAAATATGTAATTGAGCTTATAGCACCTGCCCTAGCACATATTACAGGTATTACCGAGGGCATCTATCCCGAAGGTTTGAAATAAATCATAATAAAACCGTTCCACAAAAGGAAAACAAGACGCATATAAAAAATTACCGGCCAATAGCCAAAATTCCTGTTTTTTCCAAAATCTTTGTAAAAGTTATTTATAGCTCGTTATCTGATCTTCATAAATATAATATTTTGTGCAAAGAACAAAACAATTTCCGGAGAAATAAAACAATTAACATGGCTATTTTCGACCTTTTATCTGTTGTCTGCTGTTGATAAAAAGACTCCCATCTGCGCATTTACACAGACACGACTAAAGCCTTTGATTATGTTGTTCACAAATCCTTTTATTTAGACAAATTGCATTGCTATGGCATCAGAGGGAACATTTTAAAATTACTAGAATGATATCTAAGTAATATTGCAATGTACTGAAATCACAAGAGTGTGCGCTAAAACCAAAACGGAACGAACGTATGTGTCGAATTTCAAGAGTATAAAACATGGAGTGCCTCAAGGTAGCGTGCTTGGGCCACCTTTATTTCTCATTTAAATAAATGATTTGCCAAAAGTGACCACAACAAATGATTTTGTTTGCAGACGTACTGCCATAGTAAAATGTAAGGACTTAAATACTTATCAATTTGACATTAATAATACTCTTACTGACATAATTAATTGGCTTAATATGAATAATTTAATAATCAACCTCAAGAAAACCAAAGTAATGCATTTCCACCAAAGAATTGAAGCTCCAAAAATGTGTGTCAATTACAATGGCAACGAATTGACAATAACCTTAATTGGAAAGCTCATATACAACAGCTATGTAAAAAAAAACCTCCTATGCACTTTTTCAATCGACTAGAAAAGTAAATATATCTAGACGCGTTACTTGTTGCCTATCACGGTCTAGTAGCCTCACTTCTATGATACGGAATTATTTTTTGGGGTAATTCCCCGGATAAGGGATTACTATTCAAGGCACAAAAAGGTGCATTGGAGCCATGTGTGTTCTGAAAACAGATGACAGCTGTGCACTGTACTTTAAATCATTAAAAATACTTACGCTACCGGCGATATACATATATTAGAAATTAATATCTTCGTCAAAACAAATCCCAACCTTTTTGAAAAAATTACAATAGTATGAAATGTTCCAATTCGTAGTCAATACAAAAATTCTAAATGTAAAACTGCAGAAAAAAAAAATGTCCTGGTTATGTCTTATTTATGTCCTCCATAAAATAATTATATTTTACACAATTTAAGAAAATAATTAAATTATTCTTAAGTGATACATTTTATTATACTATTCACAAATATTTAAACTCAATTCAATTATTTTTTTATTCAAGTATCCATGACTCATTTGTTAGTAAACTTATCCTATGTTAGTAATTAAGATAATTTTATCTACATGCTAAACAAATTCCTGTATAATATACACAGCGGCAGTACTGTCCGGCGCTTAACCGCGACTGCACCATTCCATAGGAAATGGCACAGCAGGGATGCACATACAGACAGTTCAGCCTGTTCAAAATTAGAGGCAGGATACTGTTGTTGCCGCCCCACATACAAGGGACGCACAGCGCTAACGCATTGTGGCAAGAAAACAATCCACATGTGCGTCCGCGAACATCCCTGATGCGCTGCAGTAGCGGGGCAGCCTCAACAGCACCCTGAACGCGTTGTTGTATTGCACGCGAAGGGCACTGTACGATTTTTGAGTATATCTAGCCCACAGACTGCTCGTGAAAAAATAGTGCAGTACGCTCTGAAAAGAGTAATTTTAACGCTTGCTGAACAACGAGCAAACCTGCGAGCCAGCATGTTGGCTCTAACCGACAAGGCCCTCCGCGCCCGCTCAATATCGTCATCGTCCCTGAGATCAGAGGTAAGTATGTGGCCAAGATATTTAAACTTATATGCCATCTCTAATGGCATACCATTTAGGTAAACTGGTGGTACATAAACAGGATACCTACCCCTGGCCTCAAAGACCATGAATTCACTTTTTTTATAGTTGTACATTAAGCCATATGAGTGATACTTCTCACAAACGGCCACAAGCTTTCTGAGGCCACAGACTGACGCACTCAGCAGCACCATGTCATCTGCGTAGCTGATATTACAAACGCAGACTCCATCTACATGACAATAGATCTTGACGCTGCTGAGTTTCCCAATCAGCCCGTCGATAGGTTAAAGAGCGTTGATGAGCTCAAACCCCTGTCTCACCCATACGGATCAGACAAAGCCTCTGCCCATCGCACACTGTTGACCAGCACGCGTAGCATGAAAACCATAGAAACTGCTTTTGTCGACGGAAGAATAGACAAAATGACAGATTGTGATTGTTCATCTGTCATTTTGTCTATCCTTCCGTCGACAAAATTCGTTTCTATTGTGATCATGCTAAGCGTGCTGGTTTCTATACGAAAATTTAAAGATGTTGATTATTACAGGTGAACATGAGCTTTTTCAAGTTTATCCCATAGGATATCATAAGAAACCAGGTCAAATGCTTTGGACAGGTTCAGGAAGCATGCGTAAATAGGAGTGCTACGGTCAGTGTAGTATGTGACAGCATGCTAAAAAAAGACAACACCGCGCTCTCCGTTGATAGTCCTGATCTGAACCCGAACTGGTTATCATGAGGTGTTTATACTTATTTAATTGTCTATTAAGAATGCTGTCAAATAACTTAGATATAGCAGTTGCTAATGAGATAGGCCTATAATTATTTCTATCAGCAAGATCGCCAGACTTATTTTTCGCTATGAGCACTACTGTCACAGTCCGTATCATCTCCCCAGGCATGTGACCCGCAAAAACTGTACAACATAGCCAGAACTCTGGGTAGATGAGGACCAGCATACTTGAGGTGCTCAATGCTGAGCCCGTCATGTCCAGGAGACTTACCACGCGACATGGATTTTATTATTTGCCTAATCGCTTTTGACTTGCACTTTAATCCTAGTTCCTTGCCAGGCTCAACATTCAGCACCGACTGAGAAGATCTTAGTGGAGACTTCACACAAAAGTGTTCCTTAAAGAGGTTGTAAATCTCTTTAAGGTTCCAAAAGTGTTCCTTAAAGAGGTTGTAAATCTCCTCAGATTCACTTACGCCGCCGACGCTCACAGAGAGACTCAGCTTGCTATGCAACTTATTCGTGCTTTTCCAAAAAGCACGAAAATTGCGTTTTGTAGCGTATGAGGTTGTGTCCATCTTCACTTCCATACATAAGCACACCATTGTGAACAACCAGTCGAGCCTTTTTGGTCATCAACTGGTTCGTCAAAATCGTCTTGCCTATCCTGACACCATTTCAAACGCGACTTAAAAACTTTCCTAGCCTCACACATTTGGGCGTGGATATACCCGGAAGCAGGTTTGTCATAGCAAAACCACAGCATAAATTTACTCCAGGACTCCCAGTGCGCCCCCGCCACGTGTTTATTCCAGCCTACCACTTTCCTTCTCGACAAAGGCCTATTTGTTTCTCTCCCAACACCGACGTTATTTAAGTAATATAATAGTACTATTGATTCTGGCCATTAAAAAATATCACTAACAAAATATGTCAAAAATGTATTTTTTTTTAAATAATATGCTTGGAAAGTCGAACATTATTTTGATAATCTTCTTCGAGATAAGTCTTAATTGCTATTAAAACTCATAGCTGTCGTGTTATTTAAAAATGCAACGAACTGTTTACTTGAACACGTGGCAACCAAGGAGGCAACTTATCAAAGATTTTATTTAAATTTCGATTTGGTTTGCAAATAAAGATGTTTATAGTAAATAAGAAATGAATGAACATATAGGCGCCTGAAAAATTATCGTTGTTCGTCATTAATTCTGTAATGTATAATTAACTAGCGGCCCGCTCCTGCTTCGCAAGGTTTTTACGACTTGACAAAACATCGAGATTTCTTAGGTACACGTAACTTTAATATTAACGTATTATACACATAAACCTTCCGGAATAAATTCTCTAAACGATGGTGAAAACCTCATCAAAATCTGTTGCGTGGTTTAGAAGAACAACGCGGACATACAGACAAACGCGAAAAGCGACTTTGTTATATAATATGTATAGATTTACTTAGTTTGAATTTCCGCGCATTATTCTAGAAAAGTACTATACAAGCCTTGGCCGCAACCAGACATTGCTGGGCTCACGACCGTCCATCAATGCCCTTGTTGCGGGCCGCGACAGTAATGTACTATTTTTCTATTATTTAGCCAAACTTTTTAAGAAAAATCTCACATTAATCCTCAGCTTACCTTTCTCAATACAGGAGCCCTATTACGACGTATTATTGCCACCATTTTTCCAGTATTAGTAAGAGACGGAGCTATACAAGGCCGATAGCACCATCCTTTTTTCGCAGTGGAATAATGATGGAATCAATACTTTATAATACGGCCCCTGATATGTGTAATTACTGAGCCACTTTAACCTGATTGCATTTAAGTTCTAATAATCAATATCTGTGAGGAACTTTGGCTCCCGAGAGACAAGTATCTTTTTACTTAGTTAAGGAGCCAGCTGTTCTACTTGATTTTGACCACAACTTGTACAATCATGTTTAGTGTATGACTAACAAATGTCCGATGGGTACCAAAAGATGTAGCATTGGAATGCCTCCCACAAGGTGGACCGATGACCTGGTGAAGGCCGCAGGAATCCGCTGGATGCGGGAGGCACAGAACCGGTCGAAGTGGCGGTGCTTGGGGGAGGCCTGTGTCCAGCAGTGGACGTCTTTCGGTTGAAATGATGTTGATGGTGTATGACTAACTTTATGTGTTTCACTTTGTACAATAAACTTATTATTTATTTAGTTTTAATTTAGCTATCCTTTAAATAAAAACTTTTGCTTCATGAAAATACAAATCTTCATTAAGTACCTAAATTAAAAGGGAAATTAACCATATTTTTGTGAGCACAAACGGATATCTGTGACGGGCACAAATGGTGTTACGCCACGAAAGCTGTTCTATATTCGCATACATATATTTCAATAATTTTCAGCTTTCTCACAATTGTGGACATAGTGTAGTAGTATAGTGGACAGACTCTTAATAGTTTTGACTGTAACATAATATATACCTATTAAAATTAAAGTCTTTCGCTTAAAACTATACTTAAATAAAATACAAATATACACAGGGATTTTTTTTTATGGAATGGTTGGGTATTCAAGGACCCCACTCATGTTTTAGCCACAAATTTAAAAACAAAAAATATATGTACATTGCAAATTCTGCAATTCAGCAGTTTACGCATCACATTAATTTCAACTCATATTAATTAGTTCAGTTCGCGTTAGGCTATCAATGCAGCCAAGTGTTCTCGTTACAGCCAACAAGGGACGCGTCACTCACTTCATTGCCACACTATCACTCCATTAAGAGGGAACAGTGGCTGCGAGGAATTTGAAAAATAGACATTTGAAGAAACTATTGGCGTCTTCTTACCTCAAGTCTGCCCCCGCAGAGTGCGATAGGGACAGCTGCAGCTCAGACCGATTAAAAAAAAATAAAAAAATCACAAAATAAATTACGAGATTGACGTTTCATATTCCTCTTTTTTCTCCTCAAAAATTGAGCCGATTCAATTATTTTACATTAAAATTTTAAGAAAGAGTATGTCTAGGTTCCTATCATTTTCTTTTATGTTAAAAACTTTTCGAATTTATCTGGTAGTCCTCTAACCATGACGGTAAAAATGGGGCATTTTTGTAATTTTTGGAGGGTCATAATTATTTTCATTACCAATAAGTTGCTGAAAAAAAGGAAATAACAGGATCGTGTCTACCGCAGACCCTGATATTATGAAAAAAAAAATGATTCCTCTAGAGGCATTATTCAGGAAGAAGAAAGGGGAATAAATTTGTATGGAGAATCGCAGGCCCTGTTCCCTCTTAAGCTCATTTTATTTTAAAGTACCTTTGAGACAATACAGTAGTGTTCTGATACTTCTTCTTCTTCTTCCTTCTTTCATTCCATTCATGCCTCATCTAAAAGTAATGTATAGTCTAGCAAGCGACCATACAATATACAATACTTATAAAATACTTTTTTCTTGGGTTCTTTGATTTTCTCATATTTTGTACACTTAACTAATATACGTAACATAATACCACGCCTGTATTCCCTGAAGGGTTAGGCAGACGTGTACCTACAGTAACACCCACATTTGGCCAGTTATGTTTAAGTCCCATGTAACAAGGGGCGAGCCTATTGCCACCAACCAGGCACAAATGCAGACTCCGGACTGCTAATGAGAAATCCAAATGAAAAAGCCTAATTACACTTTGCCCTGGGAATCGAACCCAGGACCTCATGCTCCGCCGTAGCATTGCGACCACTAAACCAACCAGTGAACTAAGTTTAAGTATATAAAATACAGTTATATATCTAGTAATCGCTATCAGTATCCCTGGTCTGCCTTAACGACTCATTTTCTGGTTTCTTGTTGACGAGCTCGAAGTTCCTCTCGAGATGATGCGCCTTCTTCACTTTGTACTCCATCAGCTCGATGATGCTGTAGCCTATGAAGCCAACTATGAGGAATCCGAAGAGGAAGTATAACCTTGAACAAGAAATGGTATAAACTGTTTAAAATCATGTTTATCTGGATTTGGAGGGAAGATTATTCTTATCATATTTATTTCCTACATAAGCAAGCACGCTAATAGCAAACAATGGCATATCATAACTTTGTAAGAAAGTCACATCGAACACAACAAGCGAATCGTAAAATTCAAAATTCAAAAGTCATTTATTCAAACTAGGCTGAGAATCAGCACTTTTCGAACGTCAAAATGACATAAGACAGTCCCCCGGCACGCCCACCCTTCACCACTTCCTAGTGCTGTCGCTGGGAACAAGAAGTGGCGCAACAAACTCCCCAGCAGCACAGCTGTCTGTTCAGTTACAAAAAAAATATTCCATGTATGCAAAATAAACTTACATTACGCAACGCAATATATAATTTAAATTATTAATTAATAGCCATATAAAAGCTAGCACACGCCAATATACCAACCAACGAACTGAAAGTATTAAAATCCTGATAAATATATATAGCTTTTAGCTGGTTATTGGTTTCATTTCGTTTTCGGTTTTAAGTGTTGAAGGTGTTCTGAGCCATCCAGATTTTTTTAAATTCCATTATATAACACAGTGATTCCCAAAGTGGTCTATATCGAGGACCAAGGGTCGACGGCGACCTGCAAGGGGTCCATGTCAGCGAGAAAATGGGGATGGTGGACTTACATCTCATGGACCTCCATTTTTTTGTGGATATCATTTAAGCAGACTTTAATTTTGGCTTTCCGTGAATGGAATAATCCATATTTACAGACAGATAATACTTTCTTATAAATAAACACAGATATCTATCTATATAAGTTACGTTTTTATTTTCTCTGCGTGTAAGTTTTTATTTTGTAAAAAATATTTTTCCGCGGTAAAGTTAAGTCTGTAAAGTTGGAGGTCGAGCAAACCAAAAAGTTGACCTTTTTGGTTTGCTCGACCTCCAACTTTATCTGTGCAACAGATCACGGAGATTTGTTGCTTAGTTTTTACGTGAAAACGTAATAAACAGACCCATCTTATTACAAGGGTTTTGACTATAAACTTGTTTTCGCAATTACGAGTATAATATTAGTACCTAGCGGAGTGGGATTATTATAGTGCACAGAAAAAATTAAAATCTTAGCTGAAAGATAAAGTTTTTTTTCTTTTTCCTTAAATATTCTTTTTTTTTTTTCACTCTACACTTTACTACAGTTAGAAATTTAATAAAACTTTCAAAGTGAGTAGCACTATACCAGCTGTCAACAACACATTTGAAGTTAAAGCATTTGCAAAAACTCAATATAGCAGCGCAGGTAAGCAGAGGTAGGGGGGTTTACCAAAACCGAAAATCATGCCAAGTGCTCGACCACATAAAAAAGTTTGGGGACCTCTATAACATAACATAATATCTTTTGCCTTGCACTGCAATGAAATGAAAAAAGTGAGGCATAAAAATGAGACTTATATTCATCAACATAAGGACTTATATTCATCGCATAAGGATTCATCCTTCTAACCCAAGCTTATCTAAATTTTATCTCTAGGTGCCGATGGTAATATTTTTTTATGAATTTACTTATTGTTATTAATGTATGAATTTTTAATTAATCAATTCTTATCAATTGTTATCAACTTATATAAAGTTTTACCATTTTATTTGTATGCAATTCTTACCTGATTTACCAACGTTATAATGTCGAAGAATGTCAATTTTACCTTTACCAATTTAGTAATTTTTTCATAGATTTTAATTTTATATAAATATCACTTTTTACCGATTTATCTTTTCAGTGAGTTAGCTTATTTGTCTGATTCATTGATTAATGCATGTGGTGTTCACCTATAAGTAACAAATGCACTGTTATTTTACATTAAAAAATGTGTTATGTGTTTGTATCACTGTAATCAATTGTTGGTGAACCTAATAAAATAAATAAATAAATTCCACCACATATCTACTCTACATGTCTGTTCACTGCATAACGTAAGTCTCACCTAGTCCTGACACACAAGTACGGCGCTGTAGCATACGACAGTACACTGCCGCTGGCCTCCCACAGCCGGAAGTTGGCGTACGCGGCCTCCTCGCGACCGCGGAACAGGATGCCTGATAGTGCTGGAAGTAGACCAAGACAATTCAATGGAGATGGAATCGTTAATTCAACCTACGTATTTGATATAAATTTCAACTTGATACCTCCACGCGTTCCTGAGAAAAAAGTGATAGACTGACAGAAAACGAAGTGATCACTTGACTTCTACTACTACTAGACTTGGAGAATCACTTCGGTCCCGTACGTACGGAACCCTAAAAAAGGGAAAAAGGGAGAAATCGTGGAGTAGAGTTCGCGTCAAATAACTTTGCTGCTCTGAAGTTAGGTTGCGCATGCGCACTGGCATGCGCGCTACTGGTTTTAAAATAAGATTGAGTACTGCGCAGTCATTTGTAGCCTACTTCGGAGTGGCAAAGTTATTTGACGTGAACTGTAAAGTTCAAGTCTCATAAGCATGTTATTTAGTGGACTTTGGATTTGCAACAGTTATGTTGTCTTCAAGCTGAAGCGTTTCATCATTGCTTAGTTTAATCTTTGCTAGTATAAGGAAGATTACGTCATCAATGATTCCAAGTTCTAAACAGACGGACTGCATGTGAACTGCACATCAGCTGCAAAATTGCAGTTTGAATACTTGTGAGCATATACAGGGTGTTTGGCAGAACGTTGAACATACGAAAATGGTGGATAGGTGGGGTCATCTGCTACTTACTCAGCCCTAATTTATTTGGACCTGGCCCACGTGATATTTAAAAAAAAATAAAAAATCTTACTTCTTCTAGCTAACATCTGAATAAAGCAATAATTTTATAAGAATCTGCCAACATAAAAGATTTAAAAAAATATATTGCCTATTTTACCCATTTTTAATAAAAATTACACTTTAAAGTTAAGAAAATGGTGAAAATCGAAGAAAGAAAAAAAAATATTTTTTTAATATCCAGTGGGCCAGGGCCAAATAAATTAGGGCTGAGTAAGTAGCAGATGACCCCACCTATCCACCATTTTCGTATGTTCAACGTTCTGCCAAACACCCTGTATAAGGTCCCATTAAAATAGATGGACAAACTTTTAGAAATCATTCAGACCACCAAAATAAGTAAAATGGTAAAAGAAAAACTCATTAGACATTTACAAGATAAATAAATCAGCTTACGAAAACCCCACTATTTTAGGTCAAAATAAAATCACTGTAATCAGTGTTTTTTTTTGCTTGGATATCTTTGGTTAGACGTACTGGGGCCTTATTATGAAGTATTAATGCCATCATTATTCCACTGCGGAAAAAGGATGGTGCTAGCGGCCTTGTATAGCTCCGTCTCTCACTCACACTGGAATAATGGTTGAATTCAAAAGTCATTTATTCAAACTAGGCTGAGAATCAGCACTTTTTGAACGTCAAAATGACATAAGACAGTCCCCCGGCACGCCCGCCCTTCACCACTTCCTAGTGCTTTAGCTGGGAACAAGAAGTGGCGCAACAAACTCCCCAGCAGCACAGCTGTCTGTTCAGTTAGAAAAAAATAATTCTATATAATAGTATGCAAAATGATATTTACATTACGCAACACAAAACATAATTTAAATTATAAAATTAATAGCCATATGACAGCTAGCACACGCCAATATACCAACCAAAAACATCGAGAACTATACTCAAGCAGAAATAAAAATAACTTAACGAAAACAATATCTAAATAAAAGCCTCCAGGCATAAAGGGCGTGCCCGCTTACAAATAGCTGTAACTAGAAGTTATAATTGATAAACTAGGACCATCGAGGTAAATTAAAAAATTATCGAGGTCGCTAGCTAACATATTGCAATACAACTCATTAAAAAAAACATTGTATTGAGTAGATTATGTCAACAATAAATTTAAATAAAGTAAATTGACTTATAAAGTAAAATTATAAACAATTATATTATTTTATTATTTATTTATTTATTTTATTCATAAGTTCACATAGGTATAAATTACATAGAAGTTACATCATTACAAAGTTACATATTAATATTAGGAGGAAAAAATTAAACTATGCCTAAAATAAGTCTAGTGTATAACTTATATATATTGGTTAAAAGCCTTCTGAATTCAATAGCGACCTGCCTGATGTAGGTTTATTCAAACCTGTGTTTCAGGCCATCACTTAACATCGCTGAGTGCTGTAGTGGACTATTATGTTACTGAACATAGAGCTAGCATTGATACATAATAATTATATTTTAAAATAAAAATTGACTATATATTGATATAAACTCATATAACCTGTCAGTAAGTAAGCTAATTCTGGAGAAAGAACATTTAAACATTGTCTTGAGTTAATCACAGCGACCAACTATTCTTATCATTTAAGTAGTCGTTGATAGAATAGTATGCCTTTGAAGAGAGGTTGGATTTTACTTTAGTTTTTAACGCATTAAAAGGCAAATCTAGCAAAGAAGAAGGTAGCTTGTTATAAAAGGTTATACCAAGCCCAACAAATGAGTTATGAACCTTATGAAGCCGGTGAAAGGGAGTACGTAGTTTGTCCTTATTTCTAGTGTCAACATTGTGAATATCACTGTTTTTAGTATATAAGTGTATATTATGCCTAATATATACATAATATGTTGGCGAAAATGAATTGTGCCACTGTGAGAATACCGATATCTTTGAAAAGATCTCTCAGAGAAACTCTGGCACCTAGCTGGTAAATTGCTCGAACAGCTTGTTTTTGAAGTACAAATATATTTTGAATATCAGCAGCTTTGCCCCACAGCAGAATACCGTAGGACATAACGCTATGAAAATAACTAAAATAGACTAACCGAGCTGTATCAACGTCAGTGTATTGTCTTACTTTCCTGACGGCGTAGGCGGCCGAACTGAGCCTTCCCGCTAGGCTCGATATATGTTGGCCCCACTGAAGTTTGGCATCTACTGTTACTGGTTGCATTAAAACGTCATAATACGGCCCCAAAACGCTGTGTTAAAATTTGTCCATCTATTTTAATGGGACCTAGTATATTATTTTCGATGCATAACAGCATCAAAACTGCCAACCGACGGCGCAGTCCGCTTGCAAAATATCGAAATGCAGCACTTAGGGCGAATTTCACCAATTAAACTGAACGCGATCAATCCACCTTAAGTTTGCTTTGCTTTGCTATGGAAATATTGACACTGACAGCTCTTAAACGTGGTTCAGATAGTGAAATTCGCCCTTAATGACGCAATGAACTTAACACATACTTAAATATGTGAAAAAGATACTGACCATTAACTTGCACGAGCCACACAGCATCAGCCGTGCCCCAGATGGCGGCGAGCGCGTAGAACACGAACCACTGCTCGGGGTGTGGGCGCCACGACAAGAGAGCCGACAGCAGGCACAGGTTTAATAACTAAAATATTTAAGACAATAAATTATTACCAAAGGCATCGGAAAATACTTATTATTTTATGATGATTATGGCTCTTTCCGTCCATTACATCCCAAGGGATGGGGACGGAGCTTGAATGAGAATGCTTACTGCTTGCTCGCTTTTTATAACCATATTTTGATTTAAAAGAGTCTCCGTGGAGTTTCTTGCTCTTCTCCATAGGTACCTACTACGCTTTGGGATGGGCAACTAGCTTCATCTTTCTGACTGACCGACCCCTTGACAATTCAAAAGTGCCTGTAATTGGTTTATTTGAAAAAAAATGCTTTGAGTTTGAGTTTACAAGTAGCATTCTCATGTCAGCTGCACGCAATATCCAATATTATTTATTCATTCATCTCTGTTGTGGCTCCACACACCAACCAACCTTTTCACCACGGCTGGCTTGAGCTATTCTTCCTCACATTGTTGTTCGTTTGCGGCTATCTTACTAAATTAATATAAGGTGCAGGTGCTTACCAACGCAGTGACCTTGACCGCGGGAATCTCCCAGTGACCTTGACGAGTGCTCCTGCTATAGGAGCCACCAACGTGTTGGACACTCCGAAGCAGATCATAACATAAATTATAGTGCAGCGCTGCAGCCATATTAATATAATATTCATAAACACACGGCTTCCTTACAAATGCAGTGACCTTGACAGGGAACCTCCCAGTGACCTTGACGAGTGCTCCTGCTATAGGAGCCACCAACGTGTTGAACACTCCGAAGCAGATCATAACATCAATTATAATACAGCCATATTATTATAATATTCATAAACACACCGGTTACTTACCAATGCAGTGACCTTGAAAGGGAACCTCCCAGTGACCTTGACGAGTGCTCCTGCTATAGGAGCAGCCAACGCGTTGAACACTCCGAAGCAGATCATAACATCAATTATAATACAGCCATATTATTATAATATTCATAAACACACCGGTTCCTTACCAATGCAGTGACCTTGAAAGGGAACCTCCCAGTGACCTTGACGAGTGCTCCTGCTATAGGAGCAGCCAACGCGTTGAACACTCCGAAGCAGATCATAACATAAATTATAATACAGTTATAAAAAAAAAAAAAAAAAAAAAAAAAAAAAAAAAAAAAAAAAAAAAATAATATTCATAGTCACAAGGGTTCCTTACCAATGCAGTGACCATGACAGGGAACCTCCCAGTGACCTTGACGAGTGTTCCTGCTATAGGAGCTGCCAGCGCGTTGAACACGCCGAAGCAGATCATGACGTATCCGATGTTACTGATGCCGTATGCACAGCCGATGAACGCCTGGCGGAAATAATATAGCTGTAAGTGACTGATAAGCAGTAATATGAATATAGAAAAAACCCAAAAATATCTAACATTCGTTATTCAAACATAAGGGTTAATTTTTTTTTTTAATAATTTACTTTGTTCAAGCTTTTTAGTTTTATATATTTGGAATTGACTCATGTTTTTTTAAACTTTCCTTCCCTTTTTTTGTTTGTTTATCCAGATGCAATATATAAATATTATACAGCCATGTCACCCCCACAATTAAGATGAATCTAACGACACCTCTCATGTTAAAATCCATCAAGCCTTTTAGGCTACCGAGCGTGCTAAACAAATAGGCATACATACATAGGTACTGTCAAAAAACATTACCCTCTTTCTGGGGCATTCGGTTAAAAACAGCATCAACAGCAGATTGAAATAAACATTTAGGTAAGCTTACAAACGCGTGATGAAGCAGCAATAGCATGTTTTAAATAGAGGGATTGCTACAAGGAATTTAAAAGGCAATAACGAAGCCTTGCTCTAAGTTATATGGCAGGCACACGAAAAAAAGGCCATCAAAATAGGCGCCTCCATTTTAAGTCTGGTTTAATACATTTAACCAAGGATACCTAAAGGAAAAGATATTACTATAAGTGGCTTTATTTTTACCTTAAATAACAAACATCATAAATGAGTTCTTTAAGGTTCAACTAGTCACGAGCTCGAACTCACTGTTGGGCGAGGCCAAAATGCACGCTGTCTCACCTGGCATCGTGTCTGACAGAGATAGTTTCAGTGATGAGTAGTTAGACGCTGGTCTACACGCACACAAACCCCGTTCCGAGCTACTTAGTAAAACGAGCGCGTAAAAAATTTCGAAAACTGCTTAGGAAAGTCGAGTTTTATGAAAAAAACCACTGCATAAATCAAATCGAAATAAAGTTTATTGATAAACTCTTCGATAATTAAGTTTTGTTGGTGCCGACTTTGTTTTAGAGATTTAACACTTCTTTTATTACTTATTTACGCCCAAAGTTGCCTTATAATTAGCAAGAAAATCGAATCTTTGTTGACTCCTAACTTTTTAATGACTTAGTATTTTAATTTTCTATTTCCGCACAAAATAATTCCAACCAAAATAAATATTGAGACAAAATGATATCATGTTTAATTTTGTATGGATCAAATATCAACAAGTTCCACCTTAAGTTCTCTGTAAAAGATTTTTTTTTTGTTTAGCGATGCACAAATCTCACCTGAGTAAAGTCAGCAGCCATGAAAGCCTGTTCAGCGCCGATGTATCCAATGACCGGTAACAGCAGCAGCTGGTACTTGTGACGTAGTTGTCGAAGAGTTACTGCTAAAAGACGGACTCCGGATTTACCTTGACAGGCTGTGTTACGGCCTGCTGTGTACCTGGCAATAGTAAGAAGATTCTTAAAAATCTTGTTTTTGAATTGATAAAATTGTTGGGAACATGGAATTCGATTTCTGAATTTTATGGTTTGATAAGAAACGAACAATAACTATTTTACTACAATGAATGAATGAATGAAATGCACCGATCCCAGCGTGTTTTAACCAGACTCGATAAATCGAATGAACCCCAAGACATGCACTAGCTCTTGGAGCCTCGTGTTTCATAGGGCTACAGAGGCCATTGCATAACAGGAACAATAACTATTTACTCCAAAAACATAAAAAAGCATGAAAATATCCGAGAACCATTTATATATACAAAAAAATCTAGCGGGTATCAGGAACCTTTTTACGGAGTTTGGAAGGGGTGATGTAAGAAACTTAATAGTAGTGCCAAAGATATTTTATGAGAGTTTAATGTAGCAGTCTATATTAAACAGCCATACGCCAGTGCAGAGAACAAAGGGCGCTGACCACCTTGTTTTCATTTTCAGTACATTTGCGCAAACCACAATAGAACTCTACGTTCATCACACAATTGTCTTCTTCAAAGTCCCACTCACCGCACAACAGAGTTCATTCACTCTTTCTTCTTCGTTCAGTCTATCTCTCTATGGAATGCGCTCCCCCAGGAAATCAGGATGACAACCAACCGATTATCAAGTTCGCGAGCACATTCGTAAGCAGCTGGCAGTGTCATCACAACGTTAAAATTTTCCCATTGTTTGTCTTATTTGTTTTAGTATATTCATATATTTCTGTGTATTTTTTTGTTTTTATATTTGAAACGAAGTATTGTCTGATGGTAGAAAAAATGCAAAATAAATTTACCCGGTTCCTTTATATGAAGTAATTTGTCGTCTACCCATTCTATCCACTTATGTATCCAACCCTATTTGTAATAGGGATGGTTGGTTACTATAAGTTGGAGGTAAGGCGCTGGTTAAATATGGTTTTAGGATTTTTCGTTGTATGCTGAATAATCCTCAAATACTAGAATCTTTGGGATTGCTCGTTCCAAACAGTAGGCTGCGGCAAGGGCCGAGAGACAGGCTGTTTAAAGTCCCGGTGGCCCGAAGAAACTTGTTAAAGTTCGCACCAGTGGGGCGGGCAATAAAGATACTCAACAGCCTCTGCAAGTGGATATCTTTACATGCTCATTGGCGGAATTCCAGAGGGTGACACTTAACATATTGACCTCTGTATAACTAGTGCCGGTACTCAGAGTCGATACTTGGGACTTGTTAATTGATTATCCACGTTAATCGACAGATATAAATTTGGACCCTGTCAGTCAGAATAGGACAGTTTAAAAAGACTTCATTTTTGTTGGTGGTGGTGTTTAATCGTTTTTGGGTGACGTCTCTGAGTGTGGAAATTAAGACTACATTGTTGTATTGGGTATAAAAACAAATATAAGTTTTAACAGTAAATAAATAAATATATTTATAGTTTTAATAAGTATATTTATTCTACCGTTTGTCTCTGCATCACCCAAGGGTTGACTGGTAGAAAATGCCTAAGGCATTAGTTCCGCCTCTATACATTTGTGTGTTCAAAGTATTAAATACATAAATGAGCACTAGCTACCAAAATAAAGTAATTACGCTCTTTCGTTCAATAATGCCTTGTTGATTCTTGTGTCAAATGTGAAGTCAGCCAGCTGTGAAATCTTAACAATATGGTCAATGATCACGGTAACATGATGATATTGACCTGGTAAGTGAGTCGACTCCAACAGACACCAGAAGAACGGCAGCGGCCATGCATGCGAGGTACACGCCCGCTATCACCTGGATCTTCAGCTCTGACGGAGGCTCCAGGTTCGAGTTGCCCTGGAAACAACATCGGAATAGATGAGAAAGTTAATAGGTACTCTTTTTTGTAAAGCGACTGATTACCTTGTTTGTATTGACGTGCAATAACCAAGATTATCAGCTATCTAATTACGCAACACATTTTCGTAAACGATTACGACAAATTTGTTTCATTTTTACAGTTCATCAACATTCATGGCGTTATTTACGTTGTTGAGCAGATTTTTTTTCGAACTTTTGAAGCAATGGATTAGCAATTTGTTTCAAAACGATTCAAATTCCGATCGATTGTGTATTACGTAATTAGGGTACACGTTTCAGTAGTGAGAACCTAATTTTTGACACTAGTAGTAGCTTCGTTGCGTATCTATCTACTTAAACTGAATGTTATCACAATAAAGTGAAAATGATTAACATGATGAAAAACATGACAAATAAAGAAAATTTTACCAACCTGCTTTGAATCCTAAGTTTTACGCAATTACAAATATTTTGTAAAAACGTGTCAATCCCACTAAAAAACACTGTCCTTCAAGATACAGGATTTTCCTAGTTTGAAGGGCAGGGTCTTAGTTATTTCTAATAGCCATACCCCTTATTGAAACAACACTGATAACACTAGCTTTTGGTAAATAAATGATTATTTACTACCGCGATTCAATGAATGTCGTATTTACTAAAAAAACTGTAAATCATGATAAAGGTAAAAAGGCTTACATGAGAAGCACTGGCGCTGCAGAAGTTGACTCCGCAAGTAGCTCCAACGTCCACGGTTGGTGTACTGGTTACGTTGCTGAATAGAGCAGCAACGCTAGAAGTGGTCTCGTTCGACAGTTTCGGTGAATCACCCAAGGTGGAAGATAGAACTGAAAAATGTATACTAAATCAAATATCTAAATATTTGTAGGCTTTCTTAAAAAGTGCACAGTTCAAACTCAAAGCATTTATTTCAATTAAACCAATTACAGGCACTTTTGAATTGTCAAGAAGTCGTTCAGTCAGAAATATGAAACTAGTTGCCCATTCTAAAGCGTAGTAGGTACCTATGGAGAGGAACGGGCAACAAACTCCACGGACACTCTTTTAAATCAAAAATTTGATACAAAATATTGGTTACATCATTTATTGTTCATTATTTATTATTTCATTAGTTCAATTCATAAACACAGATTTAGGGATTATCATCGGCATAGACACTCTCTTTGCTTGTGGCCAGCATCAGTTTTGAGTTTAATGATCGAAGAACACATGCCATAAAATTACGAATGTAAATATTCTTTGTTTCAAGTGATTGGCCGAAAATTTGATATTCCCGAATAATAAGAGTAAAGATATTTTTTGTATCTTAAAGTTGGCCTATAGCACTTTTGAATTTACGGTTCCGGTTCTGGTTCCGGTTCCTCAAATAAAGTTATTAATTATAGAACAAACACAGAAGCTAATTAACCAATTAAAAAATCTAGACAACACTAAATTATACTTCCTAATATACGCTTACTTCCTGGTGTTACCGTCAAATGGCCTAACTTCGCCTGGCGTTCTATGTTTATTATAATGAAAAAGATATATTTATTTATTTATTTAATACTTCAAGCACATAAATGTACAGAGGCGGACTTAATGCCATCGACATTTTCTACCAGTCAACCTTCGGGTGATGCAGAGACAAACAGTGGTAGTGGTATATATGCCAGGCGAAATAAAAAAAAAACAAAATATTTTATTTCACATAAATCTACAAGGGCACTTATGAAACGTCAGAAGCTAGGTGCACGGTTCCAATTGGTTGTTTCATATGGAGAAGAGCCGGCAAGAATCTCCACGGTTACTCTTTTAAAAGTAAACGGTATTTACGACGTTTTCAAATTACAGCGTTAATAGGTATGTACTTAGCAAGATAGAAAATGGTCAACAGATCTACAGTCTGTTACAACGTTCTCACATTCACAAAATCTAAAAAAAAGAATCTATATAAAAGCAAAATAAAATAATAAAAATAAAAACCTATTTAAACCAAATGACATGATTGCCACTACAGCTGTAACAAATGTAATTTATTATAAAATATAGAATATTTTTTCAGTTGACCGGTATGTCAATTTGATCAGCATTACATTATTTTGGCCGCAAGGTCGGTTAAGTCATGAATTTTGTCTTAACTTTCACTTAGCAGTTGTCTTTGTAAGGAAGTGGGTTCCGAATTACTGTGACCTTGGATTATGTTGAATGTTTATTCTGTTGATTTTTTGACTAATCATGCGGATTTTTGTTATTTATTTTTTGTTCCTGAACATGAGTTTACTAATGAAACGCTACGAAGGAATTTATGAGGAAATAGATGTTTGTCCCAAGTACCTATTGATATCAAGCCCCCTTTTTAATAAACGCGGTAATATAACAATCTTAAGCATCGAAAAATGTATTGTAAATCTGAAGCTAATACGGGTGGTAACTATACTCCGCGTTTATTAATAACGGGGTGGAGAAATACTGCTGTCAATCCAATTGACCCAGGCATAATGGCATACTTCATAACGATTTGCTTTTTACGACACGTTTGAGAATAAAAAATGGAAGTAAGTATCTCAAACAGTGAAATTTTATATGACCTACTGACAGATCTAGTGAGCTTACGAGGGTCATGGCCACCCTCAAAGCTGAAGCCCACGACCATGACCTGTAACTTATTTCTATTCTGCAGACTGGTAGGACTTGGTAGCCACTCCTTGGATTGGCTTCATGCCCCACTAAAAAAACAACGGACAACTCACTGGCTGACGAAATAAGGTTGCCCCAGATCTGTGCCATCTGGTAGAACATGAAGAACAGTCCAAAGAACCGCACTACCAGCACTTCAGCTGACACCCCTGACAGCTTGGCGTACGGCTCAGCTACCTGTAACATTTTATGTCATTTTATTCAGCAAAGTTTGAAATTGAGTTTATCGTAACAACGAAACATTATATGAAGTCATTAAAAGTTGTCGTCACTTCCAACATAAAATAAAAAAATCCCCCACTTTGTAATACCTAACACCTGTTTTTAGGATATGGGCACCAAAACACTTTTGTGTTTAGGCTGTGCAGAATAATGGATCTTATTAAAAGGCTAAAAGTCACCCAAAGGGCAATGGAGAGGGCTATGCTTGGAATTGCCCTACGTTATCGAATCAGAAATAAAAAGATCCGCAGGAGAACCAAGGTAACCGACATAGCCCGTAGAATTGCCAAACTTAAGTTTGGCATTGGGCAGGGCACATTGCACGCAGAACAGGTGGCCGATGGGGCCGAAAGTTTCTGGAGTGGCGACCGCGTACCGGAAGACGTAGCGTTGGAAGGCCTACAAGGTGGAACGATGACCTTGTGAAGGCGGGAAGCACAGAACCGGTCAAAGTGGCGGTGTTTGGGAGAGGCCTATGTCCAGCAGTGGACGTCTTTCGGTTGAATGATGTGCAGAATACATGTCATATTACAATATTGCAGTGACATAGCTGCTTCTTTCATGAGTTCCAAATAATCTAATCAAGTAGTATCAAAGGGTCTCTAATTCTCTAAGAAGCCATAAATATTCTTGAAGCATGTTGTTTCATATTGTTAAAAATACATGATATACTTCCATAGGTACAAATAGGTATATTATGTTAATACCAAACTTAATTCTGAATGACAGTCATATACGGGCGTAGCATAAAGCACACCAAATATTACGCAAACTATTTTTGTAATAAGATATTATGTAGGCATGGGCGTACGCAGGGGGGGCAGGGGAGGGCAGCTGCCCCCCCTCCTGAATTTTGAATGCCTAAGTACCTCCTGTTGTCGATAAAAGTTACGCTAGAGTCACGTTAAGATTTATTTTACAGTTACAATATATTATGCATAAATTTTAGAAAAAAAACGCACTAAGCTCGCTCGCCAGCCGCCGCCGCCGCGGCGGTTAATACGAGTGAATAAGCGAGCCCGAGCGACTTGCATTTATTTGCATTTTGTTGTTGGCGACGAAAAATATTATTTCAATGTCCATATAAAACTATTATTAAAAATCACAAATTAAAAGTCCCGGCTTGAGAAATTTCTAATTTGCCCCACCCTGGATCAAAAGCATGGTACGCCCATATAATTATGTAGGTATAGTATATGTGTATAAAAACGTAAGTATTGACATATTCAGAACCTGCATTAAAAAGCAGTTAGTCAGTACATTCGTTATAATCAACACAAACATGGCTGACGCCTCTGTCTCATAATCGCCTGTTACTGCCTTGATTTATAAAGTGGTTCTATAGGTCTACAAGATAATTAATTAGTCACCAGTTTAAATACCTATAAGCAGGCACCCGTACTATTATCCAGTATGTACACTTTTATTTATATTTAACAACAGAACTATTGAGGTGTTTGTTTCCTTGAAACATTGGAAATGACGATACTCATGCATACATCTCAGCCACCCTTCTCGTTTAGCTTTGACATTCGTTAACGCGACGTAGGTAAGTTGTGATCATGTCTACAATACGCTAGCATAGCGTCTATGCAGCGTCAAACTCAAACTCAAAGCATTTATTTCAATAAAACCATTTACAGGCACATTTGAATTGTCAAAGAGTCGGTCAGTTAGTCGGAAAGTTGAAGCTAGTTGCCCATTCCAAAACGTAGATCTCTATGGAGAAGAACGAACAAGAAACTCCAAGGAAACTCTTTTAAATATAGAAATTACAAAATCCTGGGTACGTCATAGTAACGTCAACCATAGATCGAAGCTCTCATAAGCTTTTCTTTGATAGCATCCACACAACATGACCCGACTGGAATATATACAAATGAGACCATTTCCAAAAAGTATCTTACCACAGATAAGTAGGTGCACTTGGCGCACCAGAGCGGTCCTCCACCGAATCCCACCATCATGCCTGCCGGCACCAGGGTGTACAATTTGGGGTAGAACTGCGCCGCGATGAACGGCATGTATGCTATGAAAGATACTGCCACTGCCCACTTGCAGCCTAACCATCTGTTGAAGTAGGACTTACAGATTAAATTAATCACATTTAAAACTATGGAATAGAATAGAAACGTTTTATTTTCTGAGTACATAGGCTTAGTAACTATTTTACTTAAGGCGGAAACGTAGTAACGGCGTCATAGTAGCCCTGAAAATTCAAATTTTCAATCATTTTCAATTTTCAGATCATTATCAGGTTGTGTGTTTATCTAATTAAGATTCGCGGCCGTATACAATATTTATTTATAGAATTATAATCATAAAAATCATCAATACAACTCTAAATTTATTTTACTCTATTGAATGACTTTTTCATGAAATCATACATTTGAGAACAAATGTAACTTAGAGAGACGTATTAATGATTGTAATTCAATATATACATACTTTTTATGGTCGCGAATCAATTATTTTGATCAAGATACCACCTGCCACTGACCTACAAATTGCAAAAATCGTAAAAAAAAAAAAATCTCGGGGAACGAGTAACATCTCGTGGTACATACACATACGGATTATCATACTATGTGTCGATAAAGCAGTATATTATTATGAGACTGTTGTATCCTACTGCTGAACAAAGGTCTCCCTTTCGTCTTGATTTTTTTCTCTATCTTTTGAATTTTGATTCTCCTACCTAAAGGAAGTCATCACGCCATCTCCTTCTGGGGCTACCGTGCCGTAAGCAGAGCGGTTATCTTTGCAAGATTAAGGTTGCTTTCAGGATGAAAAACTGAAGTTCGAACTCATCATAATTAGCCTACTAGCACTCTACTGCTGGTATATCCAGCAACCCTGTCTAGTCATCAGTCTAGTGTACATCGGAATGTAGATTTGTACGAGGTATTAAAAAAATGCTAATCACACATAAACATAACGTCACGCCTGTTACCCTCGAAGGGTTTGGCAGAGGTGTACATATAGTACACCCATATTTCGTCAGTTATGTTTAAGTCCCATGTTATAGGGGGCGAGCCTATTGCCATCAACAAAATGCTAATCCTCATTATTAAAATTCGGATATACCTTCATGCCGTCAGCAATTCATGTATAATGTAGCACCATACTCTGCCAAAGTTTATATTTTATTAGACTACGAAACTAATCCTTAAGTTATTACAGTTAAAAGTTTAAATTTTTTCTTCAATCCACATGAATCAATACTTTGTATTCATTGGATCGATATCGCAACTTCATGACTACCATAAGTAGAAACCATGACTATGCGATACAGATGAACAAGATATAAAATAATGCTCGTAAAGCGGTAACACAAACCTATTGAATGTCGTAATTCAAAAATCTAATTGAGTCAACTGGTAGCCGGTACTAACTCTAATGATGTCATTGCAGTCTAGCAGCTATAATTGTCATTGCATTCGCAGCATTGAATTGCATTTCATTGTGCATTGTATTCGAACTTTGAAGTCAATTTCCAGATAAAAAAAAGTTTCAACGTTTAAAAACTTGATAAACTTATAAAAAGTTTTAACGTTTAAATTTTTTATGGAAACCACACATAATCTATCCAGTATCAGAATTATAGTCATTCGCATTTTAAATGCAATCTTTGTCGATTTTCAGAAACACTTGAATAAGCACGAGCTCTTGAAACAGCTCAAACGCAAACATAATTTTAGATAGCGCTTAAAAACTACGTAGAGCTTGATTTGTTTGTTTCCCCGAATCTTTTATTTTGTATCTATTATCAAATTGTAGTACCCAATGATGATGTTATTGCTTACTTCATTACTATACTTACTTGATAACCACAGCAGGCAGCAGTATATTCGACAATATAAGTGAGAAGTAAATGGCTGCCAGGGTAAAGGCTCCTGCACCAGCATCGCTGTTCACCGAGCTCTGAAGGTTGGCAGTCCCGTGGAAAGCAGTAAAGTGCACCATGAAAGCAAACCCTAGGACCAGGATGTTGCGATTGATCCGCCATTTTTCGTTGGTGCCGAAGATGACTGATGTTTCTGGCATTGTGGTAGATTATTCTGAAATGTATGTTTATATTTAGTTAAATGAATTATACTTAATTAATTGCGTTATGAAGTTGTATAAAAACAATGACTTATGGCAAACATAAAATTAAAAAAAATACTACAACTCAAAATGTAATATTTGTTCGTTTCTTATTCTACCCTATATTTTGTGAAAAACATCAAAGACAATAATAGCGCGGGAAATTTACGCCGAATTCTAGGTTAACTTTGCTTTAATTTAAAACAGCGTTTTTTGTCATTTAACGAGCTGGTATGGACAAGGAATTATGTTAAAATGTATACCGCGAAAAGTTCACCCCGCGTGTACGTTTTTTTAAATAATTCATCTAATTTCAATTTTATGTGGTATAAAAAAATATTAACAGTCATGTTTGTATGCAGTGTTTGTCGAAGAGATTAGGTATAACAAGTAGGTAATAAAAAAAAAACATTTTCGTCCACGAAAATTCTGATTAAAATGAAATTACGATATTTTTAATAGTACTTCAAGCAAAAATGGTAACAGCAGTTTTTTGCATTCAATTACTTAATTAAATTTGTTAATACGCTATGCAACAAAATTAAACATAATGCACTAGCGCAAGATATTAAACAATTATTTTTACAATAGCAGTTCAGGCAAAAATGTAAAATAGTTAAACATTTAGTTTAACATTTATTGATAGGCTCTATCTCACTTAAATGACAAGAAAATTAAACACATTAAAGCAATTTTTTTTTAATAAAACCTTTTTTCGTGTTTCATTGTAGTAAAATTTAATAAATCGGAGGATGTTTAATTCTGAAATAATATATTAGTTTAACAAATTTTTTACATTATGTAATCAAAATTTTCCTGTTAACTAATTTTGCCTCAATTTCTATTCACAAAATCTCGTTTTTTGTTTTTTTTTTTTAGTGTTTAATTTTAATATATTATTTGAAGAACAAAACACGATTCAAGAAAAAAATCGCTGTTAGGATTTAGTGCAGGATTCAAACCTAATTCCCCGGCCTAATACGTTTTACTTCTTACAGCGAAAATATACGAGAAATCGATCTGTATCAGTACTTTTATTAAATTTAGATTAGATAAAATGCCAGGCAGTATGCTTAGCGATTATAACTCTGAATTCTGAATTTATTAAATCGATTTCTGCATGAGACAGCATACTAAACCGTGACACATGTCTAGAAACAGCGTGATAGGCCGCCAGGGTAAATCACACACTTTTAATTTATTTATCTCATTTAAAAACAGTATCACAATTCATAATACGTGCGGAACACTCCCTTCTCCTAATTTACATTCAAGGATATCGGAATTAAACGATTGTATCTCGATACTACTACCGGAGCAAACCGGTTAATGTGCACCATTGACTGAAACAAAATGTAGCCTATTGGCTATCAATCGTAGAAATAAATAGCCTAGCTAATCAATAATACTAAAGAATTGTTTTTAGTGTATTTTGGTAGTTTTCTAATATATATAAGTTTAAAAATAACCTGAAAATGTTCTGCCCGGTGGCAATAGGCTCGCCCCTTATTACAACACATGTGGGTGTACTATAGGTAGGTAGACCTCTGCCTTACCCTTTGGGGAATACAAAAAACAGGAAAATGTTCTTCAAATTGGTTTTTATAAAGGCTGAAACCACACTTTAACTTACGAAACTTTGGGTAGTGAGACATAATATTAATATCTATTGTTGTGAGACTCTCAGGAGTCCCGCGTGCATAGCAAATGTGGAAAAAAAAAATGCTTTTACTACTCTAGCTACATTATAATTTTATTAATTTGAAATTAGTATGTATAACTTACAAGTTACTAATTGATTCATGATTGTAAGCTCAATGCGAATACCTATAGTTGTTTTCACCTACACAGATGACAATAAACTATTTGCAAATAATTGTATAAATTACACTTGGTTATTAACTAGCTTCGCCCCGCGGTTTCACCCACATAAGTCTCGATCCCGTGGGAATATAGGAATAAAAAGTATTTTATGTCCTAGCCCAGGTCATAGTCTACCCATGTGCCCATTTCACCCAAATCCGTTCAGCCGTTGCGTGAAAGGGTAACAAACAAACAAACTTTCACATTTATAATATTAGTAGGATATAGTTAGGATAGGATTAAATGTAAGTTGGTGTGTATGACTTATTCTAGGTAGGGCTGCCGTATTTTTTAAATTATATTTGTAAATAGTAATACATTTTATTTTTTTATTTATTCTTTAGTATCAGGTTATTCTTTTTTTATCTGACTGTGATCAGAAGAAATAATCCATCTCTTATGTAAGAAACAAAATAAACAAGATTAAATCCTCGTTTTCCAGTCTAGAATGTGAAAAATCTGTGTCGCACTCAGCTAAAAGGCAAATAAATCAAGTACTCATTATAAACATATTCGCACAGTTACAATACAAGCTTCGTAACCTTGGCCTGCCTGCACACATTTGAGGTCAATTGTTTGCACGAACTAAATAAATCAAAGCTTTAATTGTATCTTAAGTAGCTACTAGTTATTTATACACTGTATCATGACACACCCTTGCAAAAATAAGCTTTTATTAAGTTTAATTTATAATGTTTCAGGATTAAAATAGCAAATGCTTCCAGTAAATCAAAATCATGTTCCTACTGCTAGAACTCGGACTTCCCCGTTAATGGGGGTGCGCCGTAGCCACGCAGGCTCAGTGCGAATCAATGGTCGTGCATTGTCTCGAGATTTTTGTTCTACAGTACGTATGCTGGTTTCCTCACTATGTTTTCCTTCACACTTTTTAAAAGAGTCATTATTAAACAAATATCGCACAAACTATCAGCCTGGCATTCACCAGCCATTACCTCTGTGCAACTACTGCTACTAAGTACTCTGATGTACTTGTAAAGTTACACGATTATTCTTCTCCATAATATCCTACGATTTTAATCTATTCAATTCAATTGACACTATCAACAAAAATACCTTTGTGTTCCTTGTTAAAAACCATTCGTGATTCTATGTGTGTAGATTATTACGCAACAATATGACAATCAAGTCAGATTCTTAAATTGTTATGCAGAACACAAATAATATTGCGTAAAATCGTTAGCTGAATCACTAAACTATAATGGTTTGTTATGGGGTCCAATTTAGTATTATAAAAATAGTTGCAAAACACTAGGCTCCTGATATATTCTTGATCAGCAGTGGAAGTCACATCGCATGTGATGTGAATGGTCGTCCCAGAAACAAATCTGAAATGTCCTATGTGCCAACAAACAATTACATGATACATAGTTAAATGAGATAGCAATTCATTTGTTTGCATCAATGTTATATCTCTACCAACTTAAAAGTAATTGGTATTAAATAACCTTATAAAATAACGCAACGCAAGAATTTCTGATATAAAAAAATGGATTCCATTATTCCATTGAAACTTGAAACGGAGCTACAATATAGGCCTGTTAAAATGACTGATTGTTAAGGCACCGTGCACAAAAAAATCCCTTTTTCGTCAGTAACTTATCTAATTGTAAGAAAGCTTGAAATAATTGAAACATTAAGTCTGTGTAAGTATAAAAGTACGGTTATTGTGGTGCTAAACCATTCGTGTCAGTCACAGCAACTGTTAATAGTTGCATCGCTTTTGCGCTCTCGAAAATATGGTTTATTTCGCCTGTGATTTACTTAATGAAGATATTGTATAATAATAAAATACAATTTTGATTTTATTTCAAGGATAGCTGAAGACTAATGTGTGAATTTTAATTTCCTGATATGGTTTACTAAATGATAGGAAAAGTACATTACCACGCACGGGTTTATAAAAAATATGTTTTTTTCAAAATTATTTTTCTGCTATATTTTGTATCTAAGTTGAAAAAAGTGGTTCAGCCACATGCAAGTAGACTACAAATAATGGTTGATGATATTTTTAAATGTTCAAAATCAAAAGTAAATTCTTGTAAAAATTTTATCATACGTCAGTCTTGCGTCATTTTTTATTTTATATTCCACGAATACTTAACTTATTTGAAAAACCCCTTTCAGCCCCATGCAAAACAAATAACTCGACTTTTTAAATCCCATAGTTTTGTTTAAATTCTTTTTCCCTTTCTCACAACGAATGAACAAAATTGATCAAAATCAGTCGATTTCGTGCACGGCCTCTTTTTTGCTAGTTATATTGCCATTAAGTAGTTACGCATTATAAACGTCAACTGCCTACGACATTTATTATTTAACACTGTAGTTTTATATACCCTGCGATCGTGTATTGATTTCAATACTTTGCACAGAATACTAATTTGAATTGGTAATTTGAAACAGCGCTGTTGTTGGTAATACTTAAATTTAATATTAAGCTTATTATGATTTTCATTGAGTTAACCAGAGCTTTGATTGAAACTCCAGGTCCTTTTTTCTAGATCCTGTACCTGCACACATAACTATTCCTTCATGTAACTATTATGCAAGGTTTTGATAAGGTCATGGATAAGCAGGTTCATGTCAATCAAGTCTGTCGTAACCTTCTCCAATCAGGACCATCAGAATGTTCTAAAATCTATTAGTGCTCAGCGACACGACACCACCGCGCCTCTAAGCTGTAGATATGCAACGTTGCCAGACCGCTGCCGCGCCGCCACCACACCGCTAGTATTTTTTAAACTGTGCTTTTTATTCCACCGGTGGCCGCTTGCAAAAATGCACGCGCTTTATAAGTGATATGGCAAAATCAAGCGGTGGCGATGGCGCGGCGAAGGATCGGCGTCGCCGCGGCGACAGCGTCGTGTCCCTGAGCACTTACGTTTCTTCCAAATGTAATTCATACACTATTTCAGACATGCACTAAGTACCAAACCTTTTTGAAGAAAGTTGTTATTGTTTCCTTACAGCAACATACATAATTAGCTTATTTACTAGTTTCCCCATAACTATGCAGCTGGCTTACAACAAAGAGCTTTTTCCCAAGTGAGCCTAATTGTTACGTTTTCGCTAATTGGTAAGGCACATACCTACTCTCTGTGTGTGGCCCCGACCAGGCAATTAACATATTTATTAACACTTGTTAGTTTTTTGCAATACGACATTGATTACGTTACTTTGAACGAAGGTACTTAAACTGATTAATAATGTGAATGAAAATACAAAATGGTAATGAAAGCCAATTAGTTACATAATTTACTTGTTATTTTTGTAAGTTTAACATACATATATTATATAGGTAGGTAGTAGGTATCTATTTACCAAAGCAAGCTGCGTGTCTGTTTTTTGGCTTTCAATAAACTAGAAAAAACTAAATAAAGGGATTGTTGCAAAAACAGAACGGGCGTGACGTTTTTTTACAGAATTCTCAATCGAACGGAAACTAATTCAATTAGGTATGTGCATTTTTAGATTATTTTTTACACGTAGCCATGAATTACTTTATTTAATTTTTCTTACGATACATACGACTTCGGGAAATACAGGCGTAAATGTTAGGTATAGGTACGACTGTGGAAGTGAAAAATGAAAAGCTAGAATCCAATGCTTTGCTCACTGTATGTACTCATCGTCATATCTATAACTAAATACACTTCTGGACACATCTATTGGCCCACCTTGTATTTTCAGTTTCGTTTGGTCCTAGCTAAAATTTTATATTAGGTCGAGCAAAAAGTTTTTATGCAGTTTTGAACCTGGCACATTCACAATTTCATTCAATAGTCTTTTTTTTAATTTCGAACACAGTATTTAAAGAAACAAAAGACAATTTGGAGCCTGTTTGTTGATATCAAACAATCGAATACTAAGAAAACTTGGTTTTATTGGTTTACTTGGATTTAATTCTTGAAAAAGTGATTGATATCTTTGGTTTTGCAACAAACATTACTTATTCTTAACATTAAGGTGAGGTTCTATCAATAATCTATGGATACTTCACCTGAAGTCGCCGCCCAAGCTGTGGCACTTATTCAGGCCGGACACAGCCAAAGAAACGTGAGTGCTCAACTTAATTTAAGTCGATCTGCGGTCCGAAATGTTTATCGGAGGTACCTAGAGACTGGCGGCTTTGTTCGTCGCCAAGGAAGGCCACGATCTCGGGTCACAACTGAAAGGCAGGATCGATTCATCGTGACGACCAGCTTGAGAAATCGTCACCTTACCTCCATTGAGATACAAAACCAACTTCGCGACTTCCACGGAGTATCTGTGAGCGCTCGAACTGTTCGGAGAAGGTTAAAAGAACGCGATATGGTACCACACAAGCCAGCTAATGGGCCCAAACTAACGCGAGCCCACCGAACAGCGCGCCTTCATTTCGCACGCAGTCATTTAAATTGGACACAGCAAGATTGGAGCCGTGTACTCTTTTCTGATGAGTCTAAAATTGTGTTACATGGCAATGATGGAAGGAAGAAGGTCTACCGACGTAAGGGAGAGCGTTTCGCACAATGCTGCTTTGAAGAGAGGGTTGCTTATGGCGCTGGCTCATGGACTGTCTGGGGCGGTATATCCGCGAGCGGCAAAACTCAACTTGAGGTTGTTACAGGACCACGGCTGCCAACATTAAATGCTGAAAGGTACATTCGTGAGTACTTAGAACCTCACGTGATACCATACGCGGACTATGTGGGCCCAAATTTCCTTTTTATGCATGATAATGCAAGAGCCCATGCGGCCGGCATCGTCAGGGAATATCTTCGGGATGTGAACATCACAGTTATGGACTGGCCAGCCAGAAGCCCAGACATGTTGAGCACATGTGGGACGAGCTAAAAAGACGTGTTAGGGCTCGTCAGCCAGTTGCCCAGACGATGCAGGAGTTGAAAACTGCTATAGAAGAGGAATGGGAGATGATCCCTCAAAATTTCATAGAGCGATTGATAAACTCTATGCCTAATCGTATGAGAGCTGTGGTAGATGCCCATGGAGGCAACACGCGTTATTAAATTAAACCTTTATTTGATAAAACATGTTTTTTATTCAAATATCAATTGCCTTTAACAAGGCGCATATCCGACTTGTTAGGCGTAGCTCCATGTCGTATGGTATTCTGAATTCAAATTTAAAACAATACGATCGAAAAAGATGGTAAAATGTATCAGGTTTAAAACTGCATCAACAGTTTTTGTTCAATCTAGCAATCATATTTCGGTAGGGGCCATCGAAACCTAAACTCTAAGGTGGGCCAATAGATGTGTCCAGAAGTGTAGTTATTTGTGCAACAAGAGAGCAAAGTTGGTTTTTGCTGCGAGTGTTGATTTTGAATCCTGAACGCAGCGAGGGATTCTAAGACTCGACTCAATATAGGTCTCGTGTAACACACAACTTTACACCTCAACAGCGAGAACATGTTACCCAAAGGCAGAAAAATACAATAAGGTAAAATTTAACCACATGTATATTTGTAAAAGAAACAATATCTAAAATTTTTTAAGTTAAAAGTGAGTTCTTTTCAAAAATGCAATAAGTTTGGGAAAGGTTTCAATGAGCACGTCATCTTATGTTTTTATTTATTGCGGCTTTCAACATTGAGTAAATAGTCCACATTGCAGATGGTTGCCTCGTTTGTGATAATTCTATGAAGTTCGAAAACAGTCTCCGAAAAAGTGTTTGCACCCTTTGTAAGTTAAAAATAACATAAGCTATTTTTCAGGCAGGAAACGTAATTCTGCATTTTTTACATGCTGCTTCAATTCTTCCGGTGTTAAATAACAGACTTTGTCACTGGACTCACTCATATTTATTTATTTTTATTTTTATAATATTCAACGTGTATCGAACTTTGTAGCGAGCATAACAGAAGAAGAAAACAATAAAAAATTGAATCCGATCCGCGATATTCTGTCAGAATATTAAAGATTGTTAAAACTATAAATAATTATGTAGACACATGATAAACTTCGTATTTTTTTCTTCAACATTCTCTATATTTCAGTTAAAAATATATAATTCGAGTATTTAGAAAAAAATATAATAATTTACATTTATAACCTTAACAGATGATTTGCAATTTTACGGTCTTATGTGTATCCAAACGTGTTCAAAGTCAAATCATTTATTTCAATTAGGCCTTATAAGGCACTTTTGTAAGTCAAAATTTACAAAAAATAAATTAATTGATTCTAGTCGCCCCTTCCAAAAGGTAGTTTTCGCATGGAGAAGAATGGGCAAGAAACTCCACCGTTACTCTTTTAAAATGCTTTACAATATTTTGTATAGGTACATTAGTTTAATTATATGTGAAGACGATGCACCTAGAATAAAGTTACTCTACCACAATAGGTGAAAAGAATTAAAAATGAAGCAACAACAGATAAATTAATTATGTGACAGATACATGGTGCTCACATATTTACAAACATTGTAAAAGTAGACGATTTTCCTAAAATTTTACAGTTAATAAGTCAGTGTGTGAGGAAGTAATCACAGAATGTAAAATCAATGTAATATATTTTAAATAAATATATAAATTATACAATTAAATTAGCGACCAGTTTGATGTTGTCTAGATTCTAGATTATCCTATTGAGCAGGACCAGCATGTTTCCAAGCATTCTTATCTTGGAGCAGCTTTGTGGTTTTATCAGTTTTATTGTTTGTTTGTTTTTTGGGCCTACTAGGAATGGAATTTGATAAAGTCAAAGTCAAATAATTTATTTCAATTAGCCACAAAAAAGGCACTTTTGAACGTCAACATTTAAATAATAATTGATTCTAGTTGCCCCTTCCAAAAGGTAGTTTTCGTATGGAGAAGAATGGGTAAGAAACTCCACCGTTACTCTTTTAAAATGTTTTCACAATATCTTGTATACATCAATTATATAATTATATGTGAAGACGATGCACCTAGAATAAGATTACTATACCACGTTAGGTAAAAATAATGAAAAATTAAGGAATGACAGATAAATTAATCATGTGATAGATGCATGGTGCTCACATATTTACAAACATTGTAAAATTATACGTTATTCCTAGCATTTTTACAAGTAATATAACTCAGTGTGTGAGTTCAAGTAATCACAGAATGTAAAACCATTATAAAAAATAAAAATATATATATTATACAATTAAATTAGCAACCAGTTAGATTTTGTCGAGATTCTAAATTGTCCTATGGAGCAGGACCAGCATATGTTTCCAAGCATTTTTATCTTGGATATAATCCTCTAATTTGTAATATGCTTGTTTGCAAAGTGTATTTTTTATATGAGTTTTAAATTTTCTTTCATTTAATTCTAATATATCACAAGGTATTCTGTTGTAACATTTAGCTGCGTGCAGACTAGCGCGACGCGACAGCGCGACGCGACACCGGTTATTGTTATACCGTGAAGTTTTTTTAGAAATTGTATTGTTCGAGTCGCGTCGCGCCGTCGCGTCGCGCTTGTCTGCACGAACCTTAACACGATATCGAACTTCGAATCGACTTGTTTCTATCTCTCGCTTTTTTCGTATCGAAGTGAAAGTGACAGTACAGAGTGCAGTTCAAATTATTCAAATTTTGTGAGTAGACCCAGAATTGTTCTCGGCGTTGAAAAAATAATCGCATGTTTTAGGTGCTGAGGTGAAAAATGGTTTTATCATTTAGACATTTTACCTAAAAGCTTTCGTCGCATAATTACAAAATTATGCACCTTATTTTACCATAGGACTGTAAAAAAAATATTCCATGATATTTACGCCACATGGCGGGCTGTTAAGTGTCAATCTACGAAACAACAATGCCCTTGACTGTCCGAGTGATAGGCACGGGTTACGGTCTCAATTACAATGACATTATAATTGCATTCACTTCATTGTGACAAACATTATTTATTTAAGTACAATTATTTTAGTCGCGCGTGGCCTCTACCAAAAATAGGCTCTATTGTACAAAAAACTACACAAATATCAACAGAGCAGAGAATAGTGGCCCAATGGAAACGGCCGCTGCTAACAAGTGTTGCAGGTTATAGGTTCGAACTCACTTTACTTTGTATTAATTATTTCATCATCACTGCTTACAAAACGGTGAAAGATAACCGACATGTCCTAGAACCAAAAATTCGAAGACATGTGACATCCACCAAACCCGCACTGGGCTCGCGTGGTAGATTACAGCCCACTCCTTTTAACAGACAGGCCTGTGGCCCAGCAATGGGTACATTATAGGCTTATTATGCTTATACTACCTACTATACAACATGTAAAAAAAAACCTGTCTGATCCATGAGGATGTTCTTAGGTATCATACTGAGAGTATATTTATGTGGAAATATTCAGGAAAAAAGAAAAAAAAAAATTGCCCCATTTTTTTCTATGGGATATTTTACCGGGTTATTACGAGTACATTGGGCGCGGGCGGCCGTCGTTTAGCGGGTGTCTAAACCAATCAATGACATAATTTATGACCCCTCTTGAAAATTTGCTAATTTTTTATGGATTTGGGGTAATTTTGGTACTAAAAATGTGAATTTTAAATAGTATTTTTTTTTTTACTTTATTGCAGTACCCTTTCGGATCGGAGAGGGATTTTTTTACATATTTTATACTCGATTTCAAGTTAGATTTTAGGTAAAAACTAAACTTCGTAACAAAATCTAATTAGAGCTGATAAAATTAACGACTTTAACGAAATTAAATTAGTTATGTTAATTTATTTTAACCGTAGCTTTGTTATTGCATTTTATTATATCTACATTATTTACCTAGCTAGATTCACACTACTGAAAATATTGTAAGTAGGTAGCTAAAGAAACCACACGTTTACTCATTTTACTGATCATAATATGGCGATATATTCTAATACATACTCATAACATACATAATCTATAGCTTCCTACACTGTTATATTTTCATCATATTTTTCCCGATTGCCAAGGAAGGGTTATACAAAATAATTCGACTAAGTCACGATTATTTATATAGAAAACCCTTAGGTGAAATATATAAAATAAAAAACATTTAATTCAGACTATTTTTGTTCATAAAAAGAAAATAGGACAACGTCGCATTTTCTTAGCTATAAATATGAATCATTAGTTAGAATGAAAATGATTTACTCGTACTTATCAATGAAACTTGGATATACACATCGAGTCCAGTAGTAAGTTATGTTAAAAAAAAATGAAAAATAATTGATATGCTAGTTGATTCTTTAACATGGTATCATTAATACCATAGTTATGGGATATAAAAAAAACACCTTGTATATTTATGCGCATGAACATAGACCTCATACTGAAAATATTTTATAAGGAACTAGCGCTCCCAACAGACGTCATATTAACGTTGATCGCAGCGCCACCTTGTGACAGGACCAAATGTGAATCTCAACCACCACTCAAACACACACAAAAAAAATCATCAAAATTGTTCCAGCTGCTTAGGGAGTTCAGTGACAAACAGACGTACAGAAGGATTATTTATATAAAGATGTGTCACGTAAGTCTGAAAATGTTCGAACTATCTGTTAACACTTATCATGATATATCTCTACATGAAACCTTTCATAATATCTGGAACTGTATCTACCTACCCGAATAAGGAGGCTTTAATGTAACCGCTGTGAACTAGCTTGGTAGAATGATTACAGAATTTGGCCCGGAAAGGATCCGGTCTAAGTATTAATACATAACGTCAAGCCTGCCTTTCTTGAAGGTCTATAGTAGGAACACCGACCTTTCACTGGTTATGTTAGTTTCATGTAAATAGTACAAAGTGTTTGTGTCCAGGCTATAAACAAGAATGACTACAGCCTTCCGCATTTTGCGTAAGATATTTTATGTCCTAGTTATTATTTTTGTTCTATTAATATTATACACGTAATTGGCAATATCGTCATTGTTATTATATATTTTAAACGAGACTGTTAAGCTACAGCCATAAATATTAATATCCAAGACTATAATAATATTAATGCATGCAGTATTTTTTTAAATTTGAGATTAAATAAAAAATTGTACTCACCTTTCAACTATGAATAAAACGCCCTTTGAAAAGTCTCACATAACAAAATAATAATCGTTTCTTTCGAATCACATAAATGACTTAAATAGTTCTGCGTATGTAACACGTTTAACTATTAATTTTACTAAATAATAAGTAAAACACACCACTCTCGTAAATAAAAAAAACTTTCTTTCAATAAAATTGGCAATTATTGATTTTCGTTATGCCCGCCAATTTAGCACAACAAAAAACAAAACCACAGATTCAAAATATGTCACATTCAGCCAGTGTTGTTACAACATTTATTTTTTATTCAGCCAGCTATTGTTTCGAGTGTCCGTAACCGCATAGGTGACTGGAGCAGTGTATCCGTGTGTCCGAACCACAAGATAATAGGTGCCTAACTAAGTAAATGGAGCTAGAGAGCCTGTGTAGCTGTACGAAGGATTTGGCGCGTTTTCATTGTTATACTTACTCTGCAGTGTTTTGTACGACAGAGGTGTTGTGCGTACAACGTAGGGTTTTAAAAACTTGTAAGTGCAAAAATAGACTAGTCATTTACGTCTAATACTAATGAACATCAAAATGTGCTGTGCTTCTAATAATAATCTGTAATTGGTGAAATATTGAAACATGTTCATTATTTGCATTGCAGCCTTCGGTTTTCAAAGACACCGAATTTTTTTGTTTTGAATCTGATTTTGAATATTGAACAGAAACAATAATCCGTCTATTCGATATCTATCATTCTCATAACCCACTCACGTCGTATGACATTGGAAACACGCATATTTTCCATAAGTAATTTGCAATAAGCAATTTAATAAGACCGAGTATACCCAAAGCAACTACATAAGTACCTATACAGTATACAAGTACGTACCTATAACTAGTAACTACGCTAGTGACAAATATTATCTACCCACGTTTATGACGGCACTCCTCATAAGTTTAATTGACTTGTATCAAGCACCACTGTACACTGGTCCATTTTGTGGTATTTCCTGGTATGCAAATCGAATCCTTTTAAATAAATTCTGAAAATTACAGAAGAAATAAGCTTTAGCTGGAAGAGCATGCTCGAGCATGTTGCTGGTCAGTCTGCGCTAAACCAAACAATTGGAGTTGACTGCCGACAGCACAGCACGCAGACGCCGCAGACGTTTGGATGGGAAATTATCAAATAACTTCTCCCGCTCTGGGCGGAGCGGGAGGGCGTGTCAGATTCTTACTGACTACCACCGTGTTCCTTCAGTTGCCTGTACGTTGCCAGGGGCCACGGTATCCCTTTCGGACTTTCCCGCAACCCCGGCAGGCATCGATCCTATCGGACCACTTCACTTGCTGACATCTCTTCCAGGCGCGCGTGAAACACAACGTGCCGTCGACCCGGGCCTGGTCCTTATCGGACGGCGAGCTACCCAGCACGCAGACGCCTCGGCTGCCACTGCTACAGGCGGCATTGCCAACACTTTCCATACAAACCAAGCGTTACGTAACCGAAACAGCCCGACAGAAATAGTTGGCTCAGCGCACTTTCGGTACCATGAATTTTATTAGTACCTTACTACTACCGTTTTGTATACAAACTTATTTTCGCAATTATAATATAAGTACCTAGCGAAGTAGGGATATAATAATAGAAAAAAAAATCTTAGCTGTAGTATAAATTTTCTTGATTCTAAAAAAAACGCCCGAAATTATCTTGGACGAATTGTCTTGAAAATGTTCTTAGTTCAAGAAAATTTTCTTGGCTAAAGAATTTTTTTATTTCGTCGAAAGATAATTCCCGGCTTTCTAACTTTTTCTTTTTAATTTTCACACTACACTTCACTACAGTTACACAGCACTATGCCAACTGTAGGGGTCTACCCAAAACCGGAAAACATGCCAAGTGGTCGACAACATAAAAAAGTTTGGGGACCTCTGGCCCAGACCAATACTCAAAATGATAAAATTATGATTAGTGTTACTTCTAGAGACTAAGTCCCAATTATAGAGGAAAAAATCGGCAAAATCTAACAAATGCATACTCAGTTATAACGGTTTAATTATTCCCAGTAACAGAGGCATTTCAATACAAAAGTGTCAGGACCTCATTGTAGTTATTAGTAGTACTTAGAGATTTCTCACATATCCAGGGCCCACTTAACCAGGTTACACTGTATTTGCAGAAATACTGGGTTAAATAAAAAAAAATAGGTTAATAAAAAACCATAATTACATATGTTTTATATTAAAATTATTATCACAATTAATCTTCACTTAAACTTAATTTTTAAACGTAACAACCATTAGACTTGTGTATTATTTACGTACCGTGTTTAATAGTCCAAGATAAAAATATAATATTACTATTAGCATGTGATACAAACAGGTTTACTTTTCCTTACATCTATATATTTTACTAGTATCTAAAAGTTACAAAAAATTCATAGAGATCTAAAAGTCTGTACACTGCAACATTGCACATTGGTACTATTTTCACTAAATATCAGAAAAATTAACACAACATCGATCGATAAAAATATTACGAATTATTAAAAATATTAAAAAGATATTGCGGGGTAGTATTATTTTTCAAAATAATATCGGGTCACCAATGAACACTACGAAACATTTTTTCGTAGATCGTAGGTACTGCTAGCATGACTCTAAGGCCCGTTTTACAAAACCTCACAAAACTCGATTATTATTTCTTGTCTGGTAGTCCTCTGCATGTAATGTTCATTATTTCAAATATTTTTAATCTAAACTACAAACACTAGAATATAAGTTGCTTTGTAATACTAACACAATATGGATCACTGTTTTTTTTAATTTTAATTTAATTACTTAGAAATCTTTTAAAGCCTTTTGATTGGTTGAAACTAGTTTTAAGTATTGCTTGAGTCTTTAGTGAGATTCTGTAATACGGGCCTAAGACTTAAATCTGTACTAAAATCATTGAGAACTTAAGTCTACTAATCAAACATTTGCTTCAAATGTTTTGTAGGCGCTTCAATCAATCTATCTCCCTAGCCTTTATCCAACTATGTTGGAGTCAGAGCTTTCTAGCTATTTCTAACTTTGTAGGCGCTTATCTACACTACACTAGAGAAAAGATTTGTATTGTTGTTTGTAACGACTAAACTCAAAAACTACTGGACCTATTTAAAAAAACCGGTAGAATGCTATATTATCACTGAGTAACATAGTCGCGCGGGTGATGCCGCTGGCGGAACCTAATGTTTAAATACATACTTTCGATGTATAAGAAAAAAGAATTTTCAAAATCGGATCATAAATGACGGAGTTATGAAAAATCATATCTACATTAAAAAAAAAAAAGAATTGGTAACCTCCTTTTTGGGAAGTCCGTTAAAAGTCGGGCCATTTTTTTTTTTTAATTATTATTGACGTAGACATGTCCACAGCTCTTTTTATGTACCCTAATTGTAATTTTATTGACAATGATATTCCGGCTGCCGTCACTTTATTAGTCACTCAGTACACTACTGTTATCAACTTCCAGTGTATTTAAAAACATTTGGCACTGCTATAATCACACTTCATAATCGCAAAACACAACGGTCTCTTTTCCAAAAAACATCATGGTAGGACATCACTCAACAGTCCGAAAAGCAATATTATCAACCCCCTTGCTACTACTGATATAACACAAGTCCTTTTTCTTATTCTGGAGTTTTCTCTTGATCTTGTACTGCTGGTACTCCACTATGAAGTAGCATGCTACTCCTATGATCATCATGCCAAAGATGAGGTAGGCCTTGGCACTGGTCCTTAGGTACGGAGACAGGACGTAAGCAATGATGTAGCCTACGGATTCCCAGAGCCTGAAGTTTGAGAAGGCTGCTTCTTCTCTTCCTGGGAACAGGATGCCGTAGTATGCTGTAACGAGGAAATATGTTTAGTTAAAGATTGGATGCGGAAGGTGGTTTTGAGTATTTGTAACTTGGATGAGGGCACGTCAAAAATGAGTGGTGGATGATGAAACTATGACAAATCAAACAAGTATAATACGGCCGATATAACTTGGCAGTTCTGAACATACTGGCTCTGTGAACTTTCGCGCATGTTCTCTCACTCACACACGCCTCATGTCACCATATGGTTCCTAAAAATGTTATTGAAATGAAATGAAATTGTTTATTCTATAAATAGGATATTGGAATCACTTTTACAGGTCACCTTAAAAAAAAAATGCTCGATGAGTTCAGCGTTTCCTATCTGACTACTCTGAGAAGAAAGGCCGAAACAAACTCAGAGGTATTGTGCAGCCTTCTGTGCGAAGTTCGGAACTACCAAGTTATATCGGCCGTATTGTAAGTAATGCACTTGTAATACTGTCTGTGTAGGTATACAAAGCCAATAATATAAGATCTTACTTCCCAGAGGTTTAAGAAAGCGAAATAGTTGCTAGACCGCAGGTTAAAACGGTGCGAAAAGTTCAGTATCATTCAGCCTGTATAGCTTTACAACTCCCTTTATAAGAAAGGCCGAAGTCCAGCTGTTTCACATGATGATATTATATATCATCATGTGAAAGGAGGAGAGGAGAGGAGCTCGCGGCTAAGTAATAACTGCCGCATTACATACCGAGACTCCTCCGTGCCTCAGAAAGCACGTTAAACCGTTGGTCCCGGCTGTCATTCGTGGATCTTTGACAATCGTTACGGGTCGTCAGAAGCCCGAAAGTCTGACAACAAGTCTTACCAAGGAGTATCGTATTACCCAGTTACTGGGTTGTGGAGGTCAGATAGGCAGTCGCTCCACGTAAAATACTGATATTCAGCTGCATCCGGTTAGACTGGAAGCCGACCCCAGTATAGTTGGGAAAAGGCTAGCCAGATTGAATGTGAAACAGCTGGACTTACTTAGGCCTTTCTTACAAAGGCAGAGAAGAAAGAAAGATTATGTGTCCGAAAGGCGTTTTCAGACTTGTTGAAAATCCATGACTAAGCAAACATTACATAATATGTTTTAGTTGTCGAACACTTACCATTGATCTGAACAATCCACACGGAGTCACAGAGGCCCCACAGCACGGCTATGATGTACAGCACATAGCCTTCTCCTGCATGAGGCCGCCACGTCAGGACTGCGCTGAAGAGACCAGCCTGGACTATTGTCGCGCCGCAGATCAGGGGGATACGGCCAGTTATCTGGAAAGTTAACAAAAAAATTCAGTGAGAAAAATTATTTTGTCGTATTGGCATAAAAGTAGTTGAGCAAATGTCCAGTAGTCTCGATGTAGTAGTTGTATCTCTTTGGTAACCAAAATATTGCTATCAGCTTTTGCTCAGGTACACGCTTCGAGCGTTGCCTTTTTATGTTTAACAGAATCAACGACAAACGCACGATTCCTTTGGTTGTGCAAACGTAGAAAAAACACCAGTGCTTAGTTACACTACAGATATTGGATCCCCTTTATGTACCAAAGAGGGCCTCTAGAACAGTTGTTAAATTTCAGTTTGATCATGAGGAGGACATCCACATCATGCATGACGAAGAATATAATTTCTTTAACCATTTCATGAAAATGTCCATGTTTCCATAAAGCATAAATCCATCTGCACCAAGTTTTCCTTACCTTGGCCAAATACCCGGTGAGCACGCATCCAATGGCGTCAGATAGACCATACGTCATCATGACGAAGCCTACCGAACCGGTGCCGACTGCGCACGACACGAACGCCTGTAAATATAACAGTGCAAATTGTATTCTTCAAGTGCTTGATCAGCAGCTGCGATTTGATCGTCTACAGGAGTTTCATGAAAATGTTCTTGAGCTCTCTATATTGTTCTTCTCATGATGATGGATTGAGCCTATCTCTTTTTCAGTTTGATCTCGGTTTGTGAATACTTATGACTATAAACATTGAACTATGTACATACAGTACGCGGCCGTAAATATGGCTCACCGTGGTATAGTTAGTGTTTCACTAACCTACATGGTCCGCATATGGCCTGACCAATATTGTGTCTGGAATTTTAAAAGAGACTTGACCTTTTTTTTTTTTGGGTGGGAAGTTGTCAAATAACTTCTCCCGCTCTGGGTGGAGGGCGTGTCAGACTCTTGCTGACTAAAACCCACCCGTGTTCCTTCAGTTGCCTGTACTTGCCAGGGGCCACGGTATCCCTTTCGGACATTCCCGCGACCCCGGCAGAAGAGACTTAGACCTCTGAGTATGTTTCGGTCTTTCTTCTAGGAAGCTCCCACCTCATTTTATTTTAAAACACTTATTTTTGACGCATAAAAGTGTTTTTTAAGCAATTTACAGAAATAAATATCATTTATCATTAAGAAAACGCGCTTTACTTTGTGTAAATTATTTCATCACCAAAACGATGAAGAAAAACATAGTGAAGAAACCGGCATGTCCTACAACCAAAAATTCGAAGATATGTGACATCTAGCAACTGGGCCCGCGTGGGGGATTACGGCCCTTTCCCTCTCACAGAGAGGAGGACTATGTTCCAGTAGTGGGAACATTATAGGTTGATTATGTTAAGATAATTATTCAGAAAAACTTTGGCTTTGAAGAGCGTCGCCACTGATACGGTCTTTGTGGCAGTATCTTTCTATTGTTCGGTAACTAACGCCTGGGAACTGTAACAATATCCACAAATGAGCTTACCGCAGTAAAATCTGCTCCAAAGAAAGCCTGCTGCAGTCCGATAAAGATGTTAATGATGACGAGCAGTAGCTGCGTGGGCTCTATCAGTAGCTTCAGAGTCACAGCTAAGAGAGCCATGCCTGACATCCCTCCGCCAGACCCAGTGCGACCTGAGTCGTATCTGTGACAAGAATTAATTATGGAGACGAAATGAGACTCAACTAGACCATAGTGGAGAAGGATTTTGATACCATTTTGGCACCATTTGAATACGGTCTAGGAAGTGTGATTTACTCTTTCATGCACATAGGTACATATTAACCATTTATGCCTTAACAACGTTTATCCTAAAAGTTGGCAACGTCGCAAATTGCTGTGAAATATTTACGTGTTTTCATTAATTTGGCAATATTACCGTATGAAAATATGAAATTCAGCTAATTAGTGAACTAAAATATTGATTATGAAATGCAATAATTAATATCGTAACACCAAATATTAAGATTTAGATGTAAAAAAAGTATTTGTAAACTATTCAAATGCCTTCTTTACATCTAAAACGGTTACAACATCAAATTCAATGTTATAATTGCAATATTACTGTATGGAAATTTGGCAATATTACTGTATGGAAATAAGAAATGTGACCAACTAAACTAGCGAACGAGAAAATGAATAACAAATTGCAATTATAACACTGAATTTGATGCTATAACCGTTTTAGGTGTTAAAAAGGCAATTGAAAAGTTTCTAAATACTTTTTTTACTTCTAAAACTCAAGATTCGGTGTTACGACATTAATTATTGCATTTCATAATCAATATTTTAGTTCACTAGTTAGCCACCAAAACAGATATATATTTGGCAGCTATTTGCGCCGTTGCCAACTTTTAGGATAAGCGCTCTTAATCAAAACAGCGAAACATTTGACATCTATTTGCGAAGTTGCCCACTTTCAGAATAAATGCTCTTAACGGACTGATAAAAGAAACATAAGCGAAAAGTACATTAGCAATAAAAATCACCTCTTCATAGAGTCCACTCCTACAGCAACAATGAGTGCTGCCCCGGCCATACAAGTGAGGTAGATGCCTGAGAAAGGTACATAAAACAAGACCTTTAAGGTTTTTGATAAATTACTAATAGAATAAAAAGGATACCTTTGTTAGATAAGATATCGTCGGCCTCATCCAAATGACATGACAGATATTTTGACAAAAGTTTTGTGGTATTGAGTACCGTGAAAATCTAGGCTTCTTATGATTTTGTACTGAATTTGCATAACCAGTACGACACATATTTGTTTTAACAACCTTGATTATTGTACTATGGTAAACATATTCGTTACAGTGTTTTCATATTATTTTGTTATGGTTAGGTACGTAGAAGATTGAGTTTTATTTTTAATGATAAAAGACTTATTTTATTATAAACACAGTCATGAAAGCAAGTTTAGGTTTTCAGTATTTGTTTGCGTACTGATGTCTCGATACAAGGTATTTTGTTGAGTATCGTCACCGTAGTTACCATAATTTCTCGGATTTTTAAAATGGGTAAATGCTACGATATATTGTTCTCTGGTTGTCGACCTTCTCTTTGTCTTTGAAATTCGCCATAAAAAGATATGACATTGGAATTTTTCACAACAACAAACTTTCTTTCTTTTGATTCTTTTACGAGTTCCTGCAAACTCAAAGTCAAAGTCAAAACGAAACAAACACATTTAAATGAAAGCAAGAATCATCTAAATAAGTATAATCGTGTATCAAATAAATTGTTAATTTCCTTAGTGGTCGAAATCATTTATATGCTCACCTGAAATCATCTGTATCTTCTCTGGCGGTTGTGTGGGCAGAGCTTCACCAGCATCGGCACTGGGTAGGAAGTTGGCTCCACATAGGATCGGAATCATCGTCTCATTCACTGACGTCACTGCTGCCGTATTGTTGCCTGACGATAACACTGGAAATACAACAGAAGTTGATATGAAAGACTTGTACTAACAGGACAGAATATTAGGAAGAAATAAGTTGAACAGAAATGTGGGGCATCTCCTCCTGGCTGATCACCGACCACAACCATATCCTCATCCACTGAGGACTAAGGCCGCGTGCTAATAGAAAGCGATTGTCGCACTATCTCTCTTTTGGTTCGGAAACCTGAAAGGCAGCCTCTGCCGGCGCGATCACGCGTTTCGGTTCACCGAACAAAAAGTGACATACTCGTATGAGCGCGACCTATGACGCGGGTACCTATGAATTCGGAGCTGGTTCAGGACCAACAGTATTACTTATCAGAGACAAGACTAGACCAGTTATAATGCCAGATTTCCTACAACTACGAGCCAACATGTTCATACCTATTTTGAGTCCAGGGTACAAACCTTAGAATAGGATTAGACCAAAAGTTTACTTACCAAGTGAAGAGATGAGGTTACCCCAAACTTGGTTCATTTGGAAGATCATGAAGAACAAGCCCAGGAAACGTGTCAGAAGTGCCTCAGCTGATATCTTAGATATCTTGCTGTGTGCTTCTGATACCTGCAAAAATACCAAGACCTGTGTTTCTAAGATCTGACTAGTTCATGTACATATTTCAATAAGACATATAAAATACATACGTAACGGTGCAAAAAAAATAAAAAAAACAGAAATGCTTTAGAGAAGTGGTGGCAGACGACTGTTAAAATTTACAATTGACACATCCAGGGTGGTCAATTCTGCCATCATGCTAACTGAAGGTTTTCACCATAGCATGCATGAGATTTCATATATTTCGGCCACAGCGGCCAATCTCAACGGAGACTAGCCTTCGGCGCGGGAGATATTATAGTGCACAAGTGTGTGCGCAGACACAGGTGCCCTCTCTCTTTCCTCACTCTCATAGTCCGATGGGACGGCAATCCGACACTTCCGGAGAGAGATCAGGCGCAGGACCAATGGCCGAGGCACGGGGGTATCACACCGCCAACTTCCAAACTCCGGGCTGTTACTAAGAAATTCCTAATGGAAAAACCCAATAACACTTCCCCGGGAATCGAACCCAGGACCCCACGCTCAGCAGTCGCTCTTGCGACCACGAGACCAACGGGGCAGTTATAGAGAGTAAAGAGAAGACAAGTACTTTAAAAGAATGCTTAGTATGTCATGTCCGAATTTCTCACCCCTTCTTGAGTCATCGTCTAGTAGTTACATCAAATTAAATAAAATAAACGTTGGTCTTACCACAGACAAGTACGTGCACTTGGCGCACCAGAGTGGACCCCCACCGAGCCCAACGATGAGCCCCGCCGGGATCATGGTGTAGAAGGTGGGGTACAGCTGTGCGGCTATGTACGGCATGTACGTTATGAAGGAAAGAGATATCGCCCATTTTGTGCCCAGCCATCTGAAATAGAGGATTATCTTGGGTTAGTGGAATCTGCGTTCAAAGTATTATGAGAAGGCATGTTTTATCATTACCACCAACAACAGTCTTGAATGACAAGACATTTAAGTATACTATACGAAATGCTTTAGGGGTCTCAAATTTCCCTCCTTTGACTTTTAGAGCGTGCATTCTGAAAGTGGGCAACGTCGCAAATAGCTGTCAATTATTTCGCTGTTTTGATTAATTTGGCAATATAATGCCGCCCATGGGCATGTGACCGCCCGTATTTTTCTGAATATAATGAAAAAAAAACGAAAATTGACCTTAAAACTAAATAATATTCAAGAATATATAGAACCCCCTATATATTCTAGAATATTCAGTTTTAGATGTAGAAAAAGTATTTGCAAACTTTCCAAATGTTCTTTTTGACAATTTTTAAAAAAGTAATTGCTTCCGCCTGCCCGTATCGAGTGCCTTAAGTGACTTATTCGTCAAGTGAAGGTTCCTCATAACTTACTTTATAACAACAACAGGCAGGAATATGTTAGAGAAGATGAGTCCAGCGTACACTGCCGCCAGCGACGCGGTGCCCAGGCCTGCCTCCGCATTGATAGAGCTTTGAAGGTTAGCAGCACCCTGCAATCACAATGTCTATATCGCTTTTGTTTGGTCACACAGCTGCTGGTTTCTGGAACGAAAATCAACATAAAATTAACTAACAAATTGTCAAACGCATGTCAACTGCCTTTGATTTTTATTCCAGAAACCGGGTGTAAGACACCTCTAATGAGGAGGAAACATACGTGTATCATAAGTGTTCCCCATGCCCTACCCTTGCATACCTTTTGCAACCACCTCAGTTACAAACCCTTCAGATGTTTAATCTTTTTTCAAAGGTAAACACAAAGACGACTCAGGTGAACAAATACGCCGCAGGCGACGCTCTGGGCGTCGGAAATAACAAGCCGATTCCCGTCCACCGTCGGCGCGGGCTTGCGGACGGTGAGCAATGGGTATGTTCTATGTTCTATGTTAGGGGGTTTGGTTTCCGCACTTAGTCCGTCAGGTGGACCATTGTGCGTGGGCCATAGCGGCCGTTTGGTTATTCCAACCAGCCCACCTCCCTCCAGAAGCTGATTAGGTCTCCTGGTCTGTTTAGAACGTCTGTGTATGATCTGGGTGACCCGAGGGTTTCTGTTCTAATCTGGGTGACGCCCGTACATTCGAAGAGTACGTGCGCAACGGTCTCCTCAGCCTCCATGCACGCCCTGCACAGAGGACTGTCCGTTATGCCTATTGTGTGGAAGTGCTTGTTTAGCGAACAGTGTCCCGTGATGGTCCCCGTCACCAGGCGCAGGCCGTTCCTGTCCAGGCGTAGCAAACGCCTGGTCAGCCTGCTGTCCAAAGATGGCATAGCCTCCTTTGACTGTCTGCAACCTGGTGTCGAGGTCCACCAACGTTCCGCTTGTGTGTGGGTGAACTTCTGCAGCCACCTGCGTATTTGGTTGAAGGGTATGGGTACGATAGGCTCGGGTCCGCAGGCTGCCGTGCTGGATCCACGTCTAGCAAGTTCGTCAGCCGCGTCGTTACCTAGCGATCCGCTGTGTCCTTTTATCCATTGCAGTGTCACCGTGTTGCGGCTAGATACCGTTATTTGTTCTAGTGCATCGTGACATTCTAGTATTAGCTTCGAGGTAGTATATTTCTTCCGTAAGGATTGGAGAACTGAGGCGCTGTCGGAGAGTATGCGTATGTGGCTGTCCGTAACCCTCCTGGCTTCTAGGGCGTGGACCGCTTGTATGATGCCCACACACTCCGCCTGATAGACGGTGTTGAACATTCCCAGCGGTCTGGATATATTTATGTTGAGGTCATGTGAGAAAACTCCGACTCCGGTACCTGAGTCGGTCTTTGATCCGTCGGTGTAAACTCTCATCTCTTTTGGGCCTGAGTAGTCACACTGTTCTTCTGTAAGTGTTATATTGTAGTGCCTTTGAAAGTGGTGTGTTTTCGGGGCTTTGTCGCAGGGTGATGCCATCATTGGCTCACGTTTGATCGCATCCTCCTTAATGCGTATGTGCTTAACTCTGGAGTCGTTGCATAGGGTTCCTGTTAAATGGAGCCTAAAGGTGGCCAGCAATGGGTAGCTCACCGTCTGATAAGGACCAAGCCCAGGTCGAAGGCGCGTTGTGTACCACGCGCGTCTCAAAGAGATGTCAGCACAATTGAAGGGGTCCAATAGGACCGATGCCTGCCGGGGTTGGGGGAAAGTCCGAAAGGGATACCGTGGCCTCTGGCAACGTACAGGCAACGGAAGGAACACGGGTGGGTTTTAGTCAGTAGGAGTCTGAAACGCCCTCCCGCTCCGCCCAGAGCGGGAGAAGTTATTTGATAATTGGCCAAGAAAAGAAAAGTTGAACATTTACGTAAATCTGAAGCTCTAGGCAACATAAATTTTTACAACAAGTCTAAGGTCGATTCTAATCAGTTTAAGACTACGGCTATGACTCTTCATCCAAAAACACAGTATAAGACTGTTTAAGTATGCGTATTAGGATAATAAGTTTATCCTAAAAACTAAAACCAATTAAATGCATTAACAAAACAAACCAAAAAAAGAAATCGACTCCTAAAATAATTATGACTGCAAAGGTCTCCACAGCTGGGAGCGTAGCATATAAAAAGTACCTACCAACTGCAAAGTTATCAAGGCTTGAAAAAACCTATTGAACCAACTAATCGGCATAACTCGATCTTCACACTTCCGGAATGGCCAAAGTGTATCATCATTATCATTAACTTTAGGTTTTGTGTCACGATTTGTTCCTTAAGTGGTATAAGAAGAACATCCGCGACGTACAGAATCCTTTACTTATCCACTTTTTAAAATCGAATTGTGTTGGCGTGAGAATCTATACATATTATTATAAATTACAGTCGCTTTTCGTGTCTATCTGTGTGGCAGCATTTTTCTTCAGAACTACGCAACCGATTTTGATGATCTTTTCACCATCATAAATTTATTCCGGTACCTACGCTTCGCAGCGTTTTTCGACTTGACAAAACATCGAGATTTCTTTATAAGTTTAATATTAATGTATTATACACATAAACCTGTATGTAAAACGTTGCCAAGCATGGGTGTGTCGATAATGGGGATGATGAATTAAAAATATTTTTTTTGTCCGTCAGTTGTATTATAAAAAAATATTAGTCACGTATTTTTTTCTTTTTTTACTTTATCAATAGACTACGTAATGATGCATGTAACATTACATTGCATTAAAATGTGCCATGACGTTACGAGTATGTAGATTTTATACTTACTTGTGACGTAGCGACCCACACTCCCCCAACTTTAATGCGTTTTATCTAAGTCATTTTTTTATTAATATGACAAAGCAAAAAATACATGTAGAATAGTTTTTTTTTATTATCTGACTGACGGACTAAATAGAATTACTTTTTTTTGACCCAGTCATCATCCCTATTAAGATTCACTAAATTACTTATTAGTCAGTGTCGCCATTGACGTCAACGCCGGCTGTCGCTGAAAACCAGCGCTGGGGCTCTGTCTTGCATAGGGTCGCAGCATTATGCTGAGCGATGGCCGTTTTGCGTGGATGTGACGTCTATTTTCCTTAAACTTTTTATTTTTTTTATTTTGTGTTATTTTTGTTTTGCGTCATGTTTACCGGAAAATAAACGTATTTTATTTATTTTCTTCTTTCCATTACAATAGTAAAACCATGCTGCTAGAGTCATCTAGCACGAAGCATAGCTCTAAGCACCAATCGAAGCTCCTGCCAGTGTAGTTTCGGCCCAAAACAAATGAATTGGCTTTCGTATTGTAAGGTCAATTGAATGAACTTTACGTAAAAACACTAGGTCACTGCCTGTCCTCTTGAGGTAAATCTATTACAATACCTGCGGTTATCTGTTGTCCTCATTTTGCCAGAACCTCCAAGGCGACCAAAACTACTATTGCCTTTAGCCGCGTCATATTAAGACAATTGGGGAAATTGTCCTTTAAAATTGAAACCCAAACTCAAGTTGTGCTTTGGTGAGTACTGAACTTTGTACATGCTTCACAATAACACATATATTTTGATTTTTGTGGTCGGTAAGGTAAAATTAGCATATTATTAGCCTACACTTTTCCACCACCAGACAAAAGCCTACCCAACGTTCGTCCAGGTACAGTCGACCGTACGTCGTTGGTGACATTTTGGCCTTGAGCGGGCCTAGTGTAGCACAGATTTTCAATACAATACGAGGCCAGCTTATACCCACTGATTTTTCAATAGAATACGAGACCAGCTTATACCCACTGATTTTTCAATAGAATACGAGACCAGCTTATACCCACTGGTTTTTCAATAGAATACGAGACCAGCTTATACTCACTAGTTTTTCAATAGAATACGAGGCCAGCTTATACCCAATGGTTTTTTTACCACTGAAGTGTGCTTACTGTACCATTAACATCAAAATAATGAACTCACACTGTACGCTGTGAAATGCACCATGAATGCCAGGCTGATAACCACCACATTCTTCATGATCCTCCATGTTTCTTGTGGCTTTAAACCGTCCACCGGAGACTTTTCTTCAGTCGTCATACTTCAGCACTTTCACTAGTATCAACGAAAGAAATTAAATGGTCCACTTTACTTTTTACTATTACTACACTAAAGTTAAAAATTTTATAATTTTATTTTGGTCATATTTATTTTCTTTTATAAATACACTTCACTGAAAACTCTGTCGATTGGCTCCGCCTGAAACAATGAAAAACCATTGTAAAATGTTAAGTTACTGATAACGGCAGCTGAAAGAACAAAAACAAATTTTACCTAAATTGTGACTTAGTGTCAACAACAATATTGAAATAAAGAAAACCACTAAAGTAAAAACTAAATTTGAGAAAAAAACAAGCAGTTCGGGTTAATTTAATTTTAATGTCATTAACCTTCCTAATTTGAAATACTAGTACCTAATTAAAATTTGATTATACCTAAACAATTAAATTTTCATTAATTTATAATCATCATTTTCTATAAACAAAATAAGTTTTTCGACAATTCGCCGCGATCTGCTACACTACACGCGCGCAACCGTTCATAAGATCCTCTAGCTATAAACTGAATCGGCGCAAGCGCATCATAATTATATCTACAACATCCTCGGCCTTGTTTAATAAGAATCGCTATTTTTTTATTAAATTTTTAACTGAAAATCCGGCTAAGATAAATATGTGTAACAAAAACCCGATTTAATCTGGGATTACCCGCTGATTCTAAGATTTTAACCGATTCCAATTGTTTGAAGTAACTGCGGTTAAGGCCAGGAAGTCAGCTGTGGCGTACTATGTATGTAGCGGTTTGCGGGAAACTCTTTTAATCAACTACGAAATAAGAAGGAGCTTCAAATTAGTTTTCGCTGGATTGTTTTCGATTGATACTTTAATCGTATAGTATTTAAATGGCTTTCGGAATTCTGCAATGGCTTTGTTTCCTTGTGGTCCCGTAGTTACTCTATGAGCACATATCTGCTTGAGAACTGTGAAAATTATCGAAAACTTTCATAAATTTTATCTAATTCATAAATTTTAGCTACTGCCAAGCATGAGGTCCTGGCTTCGAATTCCAAGTCGGGCAGTCTTATTGGGTTTTTCTACAAGAAATTTCTCAGTAGCAGCCCAGAGTTTCAACCTATGCCCGGTTGATGGCAATAGGCTCGCCCCCTATTACATGGGACTTAAACATAACTGGCGAAATGTGGGTGTACATGCTAAGCTACACCTCTGCTTAACCCTTCGGGGAGTTATAGGCGTGATTTTATTTTACATTATGTGTAATATGCCGAACAATTCAAATGCATTTATTAATTTTGTTCACATAGGGTATAATTATATCCCACGGGTCCCTGTTCAGAGTCTCCAGCGACTCCTCGCGGGCCACTCCCTGGCCCGCAGGATCACTGCTTGGAGGGCGGTCTTCGCCGCTCTGTACCTCTCGTACAGCTCCACCCATAGGATAGGACCGATGCCTGCCGGGGGGCAATACCATGGCATGGTATTAAGTAATCTTAACTTAGGTATTGCCTGTAACTCTAACAACAAGTTTACTTACCTTAAGGCCTATTTCTATTGTACTCTATTTTTTTTTTACTTGAAGTTGCAAATAAACTAACAACATATTTTTTATTTTTTTATTTATGATCTATACACAACAGAGTGAAACTAGAATGAAGGAAAAACCCCAAACATTCCAGATACTACGCAGATAGGATTCCAATCTCTACCCTAATTGCGTAACACACTTTCAATCACAATCTGAATGATTTTGAAAGATATTCCGCCATCCATTGTTTCATAAATGTTCGAAAAATTTGTCTGCTCAACAACGTATATAACGTAAAGAATGTTGTTGAACTGTCAAAATGAAACCCCTGGGCTGATTTCATTAATGAAACTGAACCCGATCAGCATTTCTAAAACGCGATCAAGAGCTGTCAGTGACAAAATTGTTATGGAATATTGTACACTGACAGCTCTTGAACGCGTTTAGATGTGCTGAACGCGTTCAATTTCGTTGGTGAAATCTGCACTAAGTGTGCTTAAATTACCCCGCTGCTTAGTTTTTTTTTATCTCCTGTTAGCTATATCTTCCGCCATATTCGTGGCCATACTAACAATAAGTTTAAAGTTTACTGCTCGATAAGATCAAACATGCACCGCCGACCTATTGTAATTGCGTGCGAAGTCAATCAAAACATTTTTTGCCTTTACCGTGTATGTACACGATGAGAACTATGTATGTATAACAACGTTTTTTGTTATGATAACAATTAACTGGGAATTTAGAATGAATCGACGGAATAGCTAATGTCATAATCGTTGTCTGTTTGAAGCTAATGAATGGAACCAATCTGTTTATCCGTATTAATATGCATCATCATCATTTTAATTATAATACAAGTAGGTATAAGTACCTAGGTATGGTATAATTATTTCATAAATATTCTGATTGCTTTAGTTGTCTTGAGGAAGACTTGTCTATTATCCTCGATTCGTATTAACATCAACATTTGACTAACATTTTCCTAACTATGTATATTGGGATCGTCTTTTCTTACCAACAGACTCTTACATACATTCTATTTTTCTGCGTAGGTTTCATCAAAACCCTGTTGTGTCCATATGCTGATGCATTAAAGCCGTTATCGAATATTAAAACTTCTTGATTAGATATACTACATTTTAGAGAGTCGATTCTTAAATGATCACTTTTCATAGTTCCAGGTTTACTGCAAACATCGCCAGAAAAAATAGGGCAACTTCGTGATGCCGTGGAAAATGAAAAACCCAGCAATAGAAAAACAGCACTGAAAAATACAGATTTTGGAGAATCAGATAAACGTTTTCTGCGAACTTTCAATAAAGGTCTGTTTCGGTCTGTTTTATCAACTGCTTAAGTACTTCTGCATCATAACATTACAAAAGAGGAGCCAGTCACAACACAGATGTTGGTATAATCCGTACATCTAAAAACAATTTTATTGTTATGACTGTTTATCTTTATTTTCACACGTGTAATTATAGACACAGGAAAAACAATGCCTAACCACAAATGTAATTACCTAATTACTCATCTCCTGCCGTAGAAAATTGCCAGCACGTGATTATTTGAAGAATAAGCGCACGTAGGTACAGGAAAATGTACACACGCACAGCACCGAAATACTCAATGTAATCGAAAGGGCAAGGGTATACAACCATTAGTTGGTAATTCCAATTCCAAGGTTTACTTGAATTAAACCTTGGAATTTGTAGAATCTTAGGTATACGTTATTAGTAAGCTTAGATATTACGTTTGTGGGAATTGTAGATAACATTCCATATGTAATACATCCGAATTTATAATCATAGGTTAGGAAGGTATACCTACTTGGAAGGTTTACCTATGTACAGACGCCAGCAGGTCAGCCTACCCGAAACTGTCAAATTTTCCCAATCAACTTTAAACCTTAAGCTTTACCAATAAAGTTGAAAATCTATTAAAGAAAGACAGACTGTAGTAGGTTGATGTGCTGGCGTTTGTACTTGACAAAACTTAACACCACCAGGACAGCCAATTTAAACCAAACGGTAAAATACCTCGGGACTAGAACGCTCCAACTTACACTATATCTATTTGTTTGACTTTTCTTAAAACAAGCCTTTTGTGAGTATCTTTAGGACCTTTGTACACACGTTTTTCTTTCCGTGTAAAACTACGGTTTATTCGCCGTATGTAGGCACGGCCTTACAGAACTTGTCTTGAAATAACGTTGCTTTTTACCCGAAACCAATATTATCGCTTATTTATCCTTAGAATCATAATAAAGACCATCCATAATCCATATACATACTTACTTGATACAATAATGTCTGTAAAAAATACCGGTAATCATACCTATATTTATTTCAAATATTGGGTATTTACGTTTCTCAAATATTCTCAATGTACATCTCATGTATATTACCGAAGCCAATAATTACCTACAATATTTTAAAATTCCCTTTGTAACAGCTTATAACAGTTGAATGTTCAGTAATTACTAGCGATTTGTAAATATTTAAGTCCATACCTATGTAGCGAGAGGATATTAAAGTTATTCTTAGATTTTTATTTAGGGGTTTGTATTGTAAAGCTAGTTTAAAAATAGAAGATTAACCCTAAAAAACCCTTACCCTTTTTTAAGGTAAACCCTTGCTTGTTTGGGGCTTGCCTTGTTTGGGGCTAATGTAAAAACCTTGTAATATTTTTGGAAATAAAGTTATCATTATTGTTATATAATCAAAAATCAAAAATCAATCGATATACATATAATCAAAAATCAATCGTTTTAATCATCATTTTAATGTTTCTGTATCTACTCGTTAATAGGCAAACACCTTCTATTAATTATTCATGACGTCAACAGTTTTATATTTAATAATATTTTACAATTATAATTTATTTTTATTAATCTTTACGGAAGCGGTATCCGAAATACATTATCAGACAGTCACTAGTCAGACATATCAATAGATTCATCACATCCCACAGAGGCTATACAAAAAATCTGTAATTTTCCGCGATCATTTCCTAAATTATACAAAGGTTAACCTTACTTTGAAGTTATTTCAGGAAGCGTAAGTTAAAAATGTGCTCGTTAATCAGCCGGGGATACTTCCTCTGTGTCAACCTTAGACCGGGGTCATTATAACTGCCGTCTTTCCTTACTGGATACAAGGAAAGTGACTTGGCATCGTCAATGTTGCTCCAAAGGCTCTTCTTATTAATAATATCTTAAGGCACACATATTTAGCATAAATGCTATCTGCACTTCATCGTGACTTAACTTTGGTTTTTAGGAACACTTACAAATAAACTTCAAATCCGTTTCAAGAATGTTATTGCAATAGTACATTTGGTACAGACGCCAGCAGGTCAACCTACCCGAAACTGTCAAATTTTCCCAATCAACTTTGAACCCTATACTTTAGTTATAAAGTTGAAAATCTATTAAAGAAATTTGACAGATTGTAGTAGGTTGATGTGCTACATCAGTGCCAAGCAAGCTGACACCTGACAGTACATTTTTTAGAGCATATTGAGAATATTCAGATTATTAGAAAAAGATAAAATTACGCAATAGTAATTAAACAACAAAATTTAATCTGCCTAGCCTTTTTCCATCTACGTTGGGGTCAGCTTCCAGTCTAACCGAATGCAGTTGCATACCAGTATTTTACATGAAGCGTTATTAAACAATCGCCATGAATCTAATGTAATCACAGAGCAAGGAAAAGGATTTATACGAATCGATATATATTATTCCAAGTAGCACGATGACTATTACAAGTATTCCCATAATATTGAACAGGTACTACATAACATAATAATAATCTGTTGTCCCTACAAAATGGTTGAGCTGGATGGTGCTGATCCACGCGTCATGTTCGTGAACGGGCGCCGTCGGTCGGGACTGGTCATCTCTTATCTGCCATTGCTTATTTTTTATCTTTTATTTTTAATAGTTTTTGATTATTATTTTATTTTACATTGTTCTCACATATAGAAGCAACAAGAGTAATGTACCCAGGATTTTGTAATTTCTATATTTAAAAGAGTGTCCTTGGATTTCTTGCCCGTTCTTCTCCATAGAGATCTACGTTTTGGAATGGGCAACTAGCTTCAACTTTCTGACTAACTGACCGACTCTTTGACAATTCAAAAGTGCCTGTAAATGGTTTAATTGAAATAAATGCTTTGAGTTTGAGTTGAGTTTATAACAAACAATAAATTACCTGTCATTATTTATTATGTACGATCCGCCAAAAATGCTGCAAAACGTGGTCGTAATTATGTAGAAAAGACATAAAATATAGCAAGGTAGTTTAATGTCAGCGATAACTTTACAACATTATCACGAAGACAATGAACTAGTTTTACTTTTTCCGTTACAACATTACAATAAACATGATAACTAAGTATTGAGGAAAACAGCAGACTGTCAGCCATCGAATAGTTTTTAAATTTAATGCAAATCTTCTTAAATTATAATAGAATCATCAGGGGAAGACGGAAATAATAAAATGAATAGCTCTGAACTAGATAAATAGGCATGAATAAGGTTTGCATATCGTAAAGCGTCCGTCGTGCAGACCGGCGCGACGCGGCTCTAAAAAAGCAATTTCTAACTTCACGGTAGAACAATTACCCGTGTCGCGTCGTGCGACAAGTCGCACGAGTCTGCACGAGCCGTTAATAGTATTTGTATAAATTAAAACTAGTAATGAACTAGAAACAACAGCTTTTTACTAAATGCGGTACTTATAACAACAAAAAAATATTTTTTACCATTTTTTATGTCTGTCTGTTCCGGCTAATCTCCGAAACGGCTATACCGATTTGGACGGGACTTTCACTGGCTGATAGCTGATGTTATATGGAGTAACTTAGGCTACGAGAATAAGTGTCCATGCGGGCAAAGCCGCCTGCAGGAGCTAGTTAAATAATATTAATAGATCATTGTACTATTTCTTATTTGAACTCTCAGACCTCTGTACATAAGAACAGATAAACTTATAAACCAACCTTAAGATGTGGACTTTAGTTGTGTATCTTACAAACTGCATTAACAAAGGATTATGTTTAAGGACGCCAATCCCAAGATAAGTCTTTATGGCTATTTAAACTAACATTTTATTATAGTTTACTTTACTTGTCCGTGGTAACTAGGAACAGTAGATAAGAAATGTTGACAAAGGACAGAAGAAAATTCTCAACTGGATAAGTCGTTTTCCCACAGCTGAACGATAGTGGTTCAAGCATCGTGTTATCCATACCTAAACCATACATACATACAAATAAATACAATTAAAGTTTATGTTTTAAATAATGTCAAAATAACAGCTTTTTACTAAATTCATATGAAAGTAAAGAGCAGTGGTGGCCCAGTGGTAACGGCCCCGACTTACAAGTTGTAGGTCGTGGGTTCGAACTCATTCTATCAACGACTAGATACTTAAATGATAAGAATAGTTGGTCGTTATGATTAACTCAAGACAGTGTTTAAATGTTCTTTCTCCAGAATTAGCTTACTTACTGATAGGTTATATGACTTTATATAATTGTTTATAATTTTACTTTATAAGTTAATTTATTTTCTTTTATTGTTGACATAATCTACTCATTACAATGTTTTTTTTATGAGTTATATTGCAATATGTGGTCAGCTAGCGACCTCGACAATTTTTTATTTTACCTCTATGGTCCTAGTTTATCAATTATAACTTCTAGTTACAGCTATATGTAAGCGGGCACGCCCTTTATGCCTGGAGGCTTTTATTTAGATATTGTTTTCGTTAAGTTATTTTTATTTCTGCTTGAGTATAGTTCTCGATGTTTTTGGTTGGTATATTGGCGTGTGCTAGCTGTCATATGGCTATTCATTTTATACATTTCTGACTCCTGTAACACAAGTACCACCTAGCTCAGGAGTCAGGGCTTCAAATTAAAATGTAACAACTTTTTTATGTCAATAAAACATTTTATTTTATTTTAATTTTAATTATGTTTTGTGTTACGTAATGTAAATCATTTTGCATACTATTATATATAATCTTTTTTTTTCTAACTGAACAGACAGCTGTGCTGCTAGGGAGTTTGTTGCGCCACTTCTTCTTCCCCGCTAAAGCACTAGGAAGTAGTGAAGGGTGGGTGGTTTGGGGGACTGTCTTATGTAATTATAACGTTCGAAAAGTGCTGATTCTCAGCCTAGTTTGAATAAATGACTTTTGAATGTTGTTTTTTTTTCAGGGAGGCGCTTTACTTTGTGTAAATAATTTCATCACCGCTGCTTTCAAAACGGTGAAGGAAAATATAGTGAGGAAACCGGCATATCCTAGAACCAAAAATTCGAAGACATGTGACATCTACCAACCCGCACTGGGGCCGCGTGGTGGATTACAGCCCACTCCCTCTCGAAGAGAGGAGGGCTGTGTCCCAGCAGTGGGCACATTATAGGCTGACTATACTATATGAAACTACATATATTTATACGGTACATACGTAAAATAAAAAGTTTTTTTTTTTTCTCTTTCTCTGTTTGTTCTGGCTAATCTCCGAAACGACTGGACCGACTTCGACGGGACTTTCACTTGCAGATAGCTAATGTTATAAGGAGTATTCAAATTAACTTTTATTTTAGAAAAAGAAGTAGGGTCCACGAGGGCGAAGTTGCGGGCAGCTAGTAAGTAATACGAAGCAAGTCTGTAACCCTTTACCGTTTTCTAGCATAAAACTAAATAAATACTTTATCCAACACGGAAATCGCAATCGGAATCTTCTCGAAATCACGAACGCGGTGGACTATGATAACGGTGTAAAAAATGACGCCTCACGCACGCAGGCAGCGGTTTAATTGACCGACATAATTATAAAATCGATCACATTTAACACTTATGTAAGAGCAATTATATGTTATCATCGACACGTGTATGCCACTTATGAACAAAGATGTGCCAACAAAGTAATTTTTTGTTCACTTTTTGTCTATAGTAGAGATGGGCGTCGGGTAAATACCCAAAGGGAAGATACCCAGGTAAATTCCCATTTGGGTAAATATCGGGTATTTACCCGGGCACTACCCATCCTTGGGTAAATATATTTAATAACAGTAATGTTAATTTAAGATGTCTGCACTTCCATTACTCGAAATTTGACTATATTAAATTGATTTTATATTGAAGTGAAATAAAAAAAATATAAATTATATATGTAAGCTACTTAATAAAAATTGTAAATTCACTGACAGACAACGCATAGAATCATGAAGTTTTGCACAAGAGTTCTTGTTATAGCTAGAGTAAACACTAGAAAATTATTTTAGAAAATTCATATCCAAAAGGGGTTGAATAGGGAATTCAAGTTTGTACTGAAGTTCGTCATTTAAACCGATCGTAGATCCCATCAGGTACCTGTAGGCTTGTCTATTTCGTAAAAATCTTAAATTCTCTGACAGACAACGCACAGCCTAAACTCCTTGGTCTGCCCGCATGAAAGTTTGCTCAAAAGTTTTGCTCAAAAGAAATTATTCCTCTAAAAGGGTTAAATAAAAGATGAAAGATAGTATGGAAGTTCGACACTTTACCGATGGGAAACCTCATCGGGCGCATGGTTGTAATTATAATAAAACATTAGGTGATGAATAATATTCTAACAGAGTTTACTTATTAAACCTCAGCCTATTGCAGTCGACTGCTAAACATAGACTCTCCCAGACCGCGCAACAACACGCTGACCTCCGAGACGAGAAGACTTCCAAACGGTGCCCAACCCAACTGGATCCTTGTGTCAGCTTCTTGTAGAAAGTGCGTTCAATGGTACTCGCTATCGTTTCATGTAAGCTGTTATAATAGTACTAAAGAGATTTTGACACTGTTTATAAAATTATAGCGGGGTTGCCGAACCTTGCGTTAAAAGCGCTAAGTCATTTTACAAGGATGTCTCATCGCGTTGATCGTCGAAATTATTAACTATAGCACTCCTAATTACCTCCCAAGTTTCCGGGATTCCATTCGAATTAATCGTACGCGATGCGGGTCCCATTAAGTTATTTAAAAATTCTGTTTAATAATGCCAAATTAGCTAATTTGAATTCGGACCCATAAACGTTTGTACCAATTGATCACATAGTTTTATGAATCGAGTTAATACGTTCGAATTGCCGTCGAACTTCGGAATCAATCGTAAGGCCTTGTGAAGTTGATCCACTGAGTCAGCCACACTCGATATAAATGAACTACTTCTATCCTCCTGTTATGCCCTAAAGTACTAATTCTCCGATTACTACCTAACCTAGGAGACCGAGATTGCCGTGGATAGAAAATCTTGGAAAGACAAAAGATAACAATTAAAGATAAAAAGGAAGCGACTCTAGAGCGATTCAAAAGTACTTACTTGCTATGATTTTGTACCTCTACTGTATCGATGTCTGGATACTCCTCTAGCAGCTCTTGTAGGTTCAGGATACTCGTACGGTGCCTGACAGCCACCCGGGTGACTCGCGATCAATTTGTTCTCGCGAACCGGCCTGCGAGTATCCTACCGGCTGCGCCAATTACGAAGGCTGTAGCCGGATTGAAAAAATACAAACTTATTTAACTTAATTTATTTTATAAGAATAACAATGTTAATTAATAGCTAAAATAGTCAACGGTTGACCGATACTGTGTCAAAATGACGATTTCACTTAAGCCGCAATGCCCGGTTTTGGGCTGCATGACATTGTGCTGCGTCGGCGCCTCATAACCGCGGCTGATGCAATGCGCGGTAATTAGGTAAATGCTTGTCAGCAGTTTGGGTGCTATGCGAGTATGTAACACACTTAGATGTGTATTTATGTCAAAATTGGAATTCATAAATATTAGAAAGTAAAAATACACGAAATGCAAAACAAATACTAAATGATATCGGTGATTTGCAAATTAGGGCGAACCAATTTGAGTTCGTATGTCTCTTGATTAGACTGGGCTGACATTATCTGTCACTTCAGTATCAATCTGCCTAGCATTTTCACAACTATGTTGGGGTCAGCTTGCAGTCTAACCGGATGCAGCTGAATACCAGTATTTTACATAGAGTGACTGCCTATCTGACCTCCACAGCTCACTTACGTGTTACTGGGTAACACGATACCCCTTGGTAAGTCACATCAGTGCCACTTGGATTTAGTGTCAGAAATTTTTACGCTTCTTTTTCGTAATCTTCTTTTCAGTTCGTCATTTTTTAATAATCTGTTAAGTTTATCCATTTTTATCAGGTTTAAAATAATAATTTAACAAATAAATTTTGACTCTTTCACGCATAGAGGTCTGTCAGAACAGTCAGATGTCAAAGTTAGCCTACTTCGTTCTTATAAAAATAAATACCCGATATTTACCCGAATCTACCCGGGAATTTACCGGGTAGAATCCCATCTCTAGTTTGTAGATATCCTAATCATTACCTACACATGTCACGGCCAATTTTCTCAGTGACTCCCTACCTAATATGTATTATGATCAACATATTGTTTGGCATCGTTACAGATACGGCTATAATAGTTATAACGTAGATTTTTTACGTAAAACAAATAGCATATGATGAGCAACACAATTACTTGGAAGTACCTACTTAAAACCCAAAACAGTTTTCAAAATCACACCGTATCCATTTTTTTATCCTCATTATTATCTGACTAAATTCAATATTCATCAAACAATCGTTAGCTAGCGTGAACATATTTCAACATAACATAAAATATTGTCTTATCTCCGTAATCTACTCAACTGACATTTGGGTATAAATGCGGAAGATGTAGCTCACCTTGACCTTATTAATTAAAAAAAGACGCCATTAAGAAGCTGAATACCCCAACAGTTTCAAGTGTCGGACTGGCCAGCGAGAAGTCGGAAGTTTTATAACCATTTGAAATCTAAAAAAAGTTGATCGTGCTTCTGATTTATCAAATTCATAAATACTTATTATAAACTCACTAAGGTATTTCTATAGATCTCCCGAGTTCCTATTTTATCCTTAAATTCCTTTATACACCGATACATTTTACATTTTCAGCTTATTATTGGCAGCCACACACAGAGACGAAATCGAGAGAAGCCTTTTCCTCAATATGGAAATATGCAGGTTCATTTCATAACTGTCTTTCAAAACTATAAAGATGAAATACCAACGTTAATTACTTATGATATATTTACATATGTATGTACAATGCCGCCCATGGGGATGTGACCGTCCTTATTTTTCTGAATATTCATGAAAAATTATCGAAAATTAACTTTGAAAAGGGGGGTCTATCTTTAATATTTTCATGTTATTCAATTTAAATTTTTTGAGTAGCGTTTGCGGCCTTGCTTTTGCCATATCTCCGATGTTATTGGCTCGATTTGGATTATGTTTATTATTTCTAAAAGCTTAACTCATAAGCTTTTAGACATCGGACAGAATCGGTCGGTCACATGCCCATGGGCGGCCTTGTACACCTATCATTCTTAAGTAATTAACATTGCTTTTTCATCTACATATATATAAATGTATAATAAGGTCCAATTAAAATAGATGGACAAATTTTAACACAGCGTTCAGTACGCCTAACTAAAAGTATTCAAGCAATTTTTTTTTTTTTTAAACCTAAAATAATAAATGGCATTGGGTAACGAACATTTCCAATGAATTTTCGTTAGCTGATTTATTTTTCTCATAAGTATCTAATGCATTTTTCTTAATTTTTTTTTACTATTGTCCTTATTTTGGTGGTCTGAATCATTTCTAAAAGTTTGTCCATCTATTTTAATGGGACCTTATATATAATATCTAGACTATCTACACTAATATTGTAAATATATAAAGTTTGTTATCTTGTATACAGGAGGTAATCTTCAAAACATCATTTAATCCGATTTCATAAAATCTTTCACTTATGTAGTGCTATTCTGTAATAATCTCACGGTGAAAACTTAGGTGAAGTGAGCTCGGAGTGAGCTGTCAGTCCTTAGCAGCAGATGGAATGACAGCTCACTTCAAGTTCACTTCACCTGAGTGTTCACCGTGAGATTATTACAGAATAGACCGGTTGGAAAGCTACGCTATTGCCAAGTGCCATAAGATATTATTTCATGTTAAAGCACGCCGACGATTCGCGGTCAGAATATATGATATAGGTAACAACCGTGAAGAACTTCAAACTAAAAGTGTAAATTCACAATAATTTTACACTTTTTCCCCTATTATACCTAGATACTTGTAACAAGACTTCATATATTCCTTTCGCCATCCGTCAGAACACCGCACCGGACCACACCCTTTCCATAATAGCGCACACTTGTTTAGGACAGTCATCTTCATGCCAATGTCCAACACTCACGCGTACCGATCACGTCAAATACCTGAGTGTTCAAATTGATGCCGGGTTACGCTGGAATAAACACATTGATGCCCTAACCTCGAGAACGCTGAGACTGATACACATCTTTAAGTCACTGAGAGCTTCCGCAAATCCTGATACTCTAAAAATGGTGTTCTATGCTCTGTATCTGTCAGTTCTTGGGTATTGCATCAATGTATGGGGTGGTGCGGCTAAAACTACTTTTCTTAGAGTGGAGAGAGCTCAGAGAGCAATATTGAAAGTTATGCTACGAAAACCTTATCGTTATCCAACAACGCAACTCTACTCAGAATGTAAGGTACTAACAGTTCGACAGCTCTTCGTGTTGCAATCCATTCTTAGAAGACACTCCAGTGTCCCACCATCTGATCCCACTATACGAACCAACATTCCCCCAGTTACACGACACAAAACTGCTTTTGCCAAAAACCAATACTTCACCTTAAGTTCACTAATCTACAAGAAAATTCATAAAGAATTAAATATACTGGATTGCAATAAGTTTGAATTGAAAGCTAAGCTAATGGAATGGCTACTTCAACAGGACTATACACAAACTGAATCTCTGCTAAAATGTATTGCCTAACACTGCCTTATTTTTGTTTTTACTCCCTCACATATAACACCTCACACTCACTACTCCCATACAAAACTCACCACACATAGATACATCAATCATACAGACATACTCACACACATTCACCCACTCACATATAATACATAAGTTTTAAATTGTTATTTCTTACATTATTTTTCCTTTTTCCTTAATATAATATGTTTCAGTCAAAAGTAATAAGATTGTTAAGTTGTTAACACGTACCTACTATAAGTTGGCACAGTCCGCAGTTGTTTTGATCCCTATTTTTATGTAACCTGAACACTGTCTCTTAAAATACAGGTTATCCTAGTTTGAGAGGCAGGGCTCACAATATCTGTATACAAACTACTGCAGCCTTAATTAGCTTCATGTTAAACAGTGTATACTAATGTATATTTCTTTGTGACAATAAACTATTTTATTATTATTATTATACACTTACATCACCAGCAAATAAATTATTTCTATTTCTATATTTTCTAGGTCACCTTGGATTCTTTGCCTCGTGCAGTGGTTTTTATTCTATACCATTAACAAAAACAAACCAGATTTAATCGTGAAAAAGTGAATTAAACATTTTCGACAATAAATATGCAAAATATTACGCTGCATACTTTTTAGATAATGTTTTTGTTAAAATCATAAAAGTTTTCTGCAACAAATTTGGCTTTTTTCTGGATGTAAATGCCATCAAGATCTTCGAACCTTAAATGGAGTGATTAGAATGTGGATCAGTTGTAATTCACGAGCCGATTGAAGAGCATCTATTCATCATCTGCCTAACCTTTTCCCAACTATGTTGGGGTCGGCTTCCAGTCTAACTGGATGTAGCTGAATACCTGTATTTTACATGGAGCAACTGCCTATATCACCTACACAACCCAGTAGCTGGGTAATACGATACCCCTTGGTAAGACTTCCATGGTTGTCAGCCTTTCGGGCTTCTGACGACTGTCAAAGATCCACGATTGTCGGCCGGGACCAATGGCTTAACATGCTTTTCGAGGCACGGAAAAGATCATCTATTATTACCTCATAATTAGTTTCTTAGATAAAAATAAGTGTAGTAGGCATCTTGTTACTATCCTTCATCATGTATGAACTAACCATCCTACTATAATAAGACAAAACGTACACTTCTCGTTATGATTTAAATATTGTGAACGCTCTGAAACATACAATTTAAACTAGCATGTTTAAACCAATCCATTGTCACGTGAACATTATACAACTTACAGTTTACGTCATTAAGATAAATGGCTTCTTTGTAAATACCGTAGTAACAGCTAGTGTTATGGCCAATTAGAGTTAAAAATACTCCAACTGTCCACTTTAGTTTTTTATAAGTGTGGGATTTGATATTTTGATTGCCAGATGCTGGACAACGCCACGTTTTACACAATTACACCAAAATAACGAAAGAGTTAAGCGTACTTAGTCCCGGTTTCTGGAACAAAATTCTACACAAATAATTGCTTACAAATTGTCAAGCAATCGCTGCTCATTGCTTGCTGTGATCAGTTGACTGAATTATTAACAGCCAATCAATTTAGTTGCGTTTAATTTTAACACGTCAATAATGTACGTTCCCGAAACCGCGTGTTAGTTTCTTTGATTTAGGAAAATGAAAGAAGAGGTTTTTATTTTATTATTGAAGCTGCGATCTCGGTCTCACAAAAAAACCTGCCAAATACGAGTCGCACGCGAAGCGATCCGTACCGTATTAAGATCGAGCAAAAAACGCCGTAAAAAACACGTTTCTTGTATGTATAAGAAACCTTTTAAATTATTAAGTTTATTAATATTTAATTTCTTATTGTTATAGCGAAAATAGAAATACACAATCTGTGAAAATTCAACTATCTACCTATTACGGTTCATGAGATACAGTTCACAGACAAACGGGCGGATTGACAGCGGAGTTCCATTTCGTACGCTTCGCGTACCCTAAATTCACTATTTGCATAACTTGTTTGAAGATCAAGGCTTTATATTATAGAACTGCATAAATAACATTATACTTTTAATGTGTAGTTATGAAGATAATTTTAGATCACACGCGTTAATATAAATCAATGTTCCATAACTGCTGTATCAACGCATATTTAACAGTCGTTTGATCAAGATTATTTTGTAATGCCGTAAGCTATCAAACTGCACAAGTTAACAGTAACAGTATAATCAACAGATCTGTCAAAAAATTTCAGTCCTTTTCCTAACTAGGGTTGGGCTTATGTTTGGGGTCAGGTTTAATTCTGAGCACAGCTGAATATCAGTTCCTAAGCAGATTCTGGAGCTATTTAACTTTCTTATAAATCTAAACAAAACTATAGATGCGTGTGGATTATGTGAGTAGAAGTAGGTATATTTTAAGTTACACTGCGTTGTGTTGAATTAGAAATAGGAGGTATCTAAGGTTTATCTAGAACCCTGTTTCCAATTGATTTTATTTCAATCAAAAACATCAACTTTATGCTAGTGTAAAGAAAGTTGATTTTAGACTGACTAGTACTGTTGAAAAATTCATAAAAAATATGAAGTTGTAGCGCAAACTGAAACTTATGTTTAGGCATTACAGTTGTTTTTCCTAAAACTCATGCCTGTTTACATGTTTGGCAAATAAATTGCGAAGGCAGATTACCTCTTTTGATTCTGAGGCTCATCTTTGACGAATCGTTTTAATGTGGACCATTAAAATAGGTGGCCTATAATTTTATGAAATAATATCTATTACTTAGAAAAAAAAAATGTATTTCTGTAAGTAGGTTTGTACTTCAATCAAGTCAGAAAAAAAAGTTTAAATACAAAATAGATGAGTTCGGTGTTTCTTAATCGCCTACTCTAAGAAGAAATACCGAAACAATATCAGAGGTCAGTCTCTTTTATGTCCAGTCATAATCCTGGTCAGATCATGTGAGGACCATGTAGATTAGTGTCTGAAATTGGCCAATGTGTTTTTTATATTTAAGATAAGACGACATTGAGATGGTGTCACTTTTTATTTTAGTTAATTCATTTGTTTTTAAAGGTTACAAGAAAACCTACAAAAACTAGTAATGATAAATTATCTAGCAAAGGTGTCTCGTTTGTTTAGTTATCCACCCACACATTCAAACTTTATTTACACTATCATAAAGTTGATGTTTGTTTAAGAGGAAATAACATCAATTAGAAACAAGGATTTGAATAGACCTTAGGAACACGATGACATTTACCTAATGGAATACAAAAAACTGAAATACCAGTTTTTCGCTTTATAAAATTAATGCTGGTTTTATAAGAATATTACAATACATTTATTATAATTCACTAACCGGATTGAGAACTATTACACTACAAATAGTCGGAACGATAACTTTCGATGATTTTCGTAGAGTGATCGTTATAATATCTGCCAGGCTAGTAATTATCTTACTTAGGCTTAGCTGGTTGGTAAGCTGGTGAAGTAGGAGGCACCCGAGGCGCTGGCTACTACCATTCCTCTTGACCAGTCAATGCCTAAGTCGTCTATAACAAAACCTTTTAATAAAGAAATGGTCTATTTTATAAGGAGTCACATTTTCATTTAGAGGTAGGTAGTATCAGAGGCGGCTTTGCAGGGTGTGCAGCGCACACGGGCGCAGGGCCTTAAGGACCGCCGAGCGCCGCTCGCGACACCTACAAAGAGCATGCGTCAAGACACTACGCCCGTGTTAAGCCTCGTGCAGAATAACGCGACGCGACAGCGGTAATTCTTCTACCGTGAAGTTTTCTTAGAAAGTGTTTTGACAGAGTCGCGTCGCACCAGTCTACACGAGGCTTAAAGCCTCGGTCACATCGGAGGCCCCCCAATCTCGAGAAATACTTTTAATCAAATCCCAAGCAAGACCGAAACATGTTCAGTAAAAAGGCAGTTAGTAGTTGGGGTGCTAAAATTTCGAGCTCGCTTCAACCTCAACATTCTCTTTTTTCTTAGAATTCTCCGCGTAAATCGCCAATATAATTCCTATTTATGTATGAATGATCAAAAGATATACTGACTTATCCGGGGCGGGGTGTTAAATTTTCGAGCTCACTTCACTCACTATTACATCTTAAATTTTTTTACTATTCTGTATAGGTCAACAAAGTAATTCCTGTTTCTGTATAAATGTTCAAAAGATTTTTTTACAATGCAATGTAAAAAATTTCGTCCATCGTCCTTCCTATATTCTTCTGATCCTCTAGCTTTTCTGCTGTCTACAAAGTATACAATAGAGAATTCTATTTCTGTATTAGGTCAAAAGAAAACCTAACCTTTTCGAGGCAGTGTGCTATATCAACGTTAATTCCTGGACTAAGCCTGTCGCGAGCCCGGGGCGGTAAAACTAAATGGCATTTAGTTTCGCCGCCCCGGGCTCGCGACAGGCTTAGTCCGCCACTGCTAGAGTATTGATTGGACACGGGCGCAACATGGGCTAGAGCCGCCTCTGGGTAGGATTTACATATGGCTCCAATCAGGGCGCGCAGAAAAGGAGATTCAGAGCTATTTCCTAAAAACACTAAGCTGTTAAATTTATATTCATGCTGGTACAGTCTACACCAGGATAACCGACATAGCCCGAAGAACTGCCAAGCTTAAGTGACAGTGGGCAGGGCACATTGCTCGCGGAACAAACGGCCGATGGGGCCGAAAGGTTCTAGAGTGGCGACCGCGTACCGGAATACGTAGCGTTGGAAGGCCCCCCACAAGGTGGACTGATGACCTGGTGAATGCCGCAGGAATCCGCTGGATGCGAGAAGCACAGAACCGGTTGAAGTGGCGGTGTTTAGGGGAGGCCTATGTCCAGCAATGGACGTCTTTCGGCTGAAATGATGATGATGACAGTCTACACAACATTTTGCCATTGAACTGGCCTTCATTAGCCGAGAACAGAAGTGTGTAGAAAAGGGAAAGTGAGATATTTAATCTATACAGGCTAAATTAAATACTTACATAAGTCGCGAATCGCAGATAGCTAAAGAGCACGTATAACAAAGGCACAACACACTGTGTTGTGAACACACTCCACAACACACTGTGTTGTGAGGCCACACAGAAAAAAAAAAAAAAAAACTTCTTCATTCATATAGGAACTAATCGTGCATACAATGTAATGATACTTGTAATTAGAACAAACCTTGACGATTATCAGTAGAAGCTGTCAGTTATTTACGTTTTATTGTATTCATTTCTTTTGAATTCCCAAATGGGAGATTTTGTATTGTCTAGGTAGGTACATATTTTTTTTAGTAAAAACTATTGAAAGAAATTGACCGACACAATAATAACAGCACATTATGTACTCAACAATAATGTAAACTTTTTATTATCAAGAGTTTTAAATTAATAATATGCAGTGTCAAGGTTCTTCTTCTGCATTAGTATAAGTAATTATAGTTATTTAGCCGTTAGGTAGATTATTAAAAAAATATTGGATAAGTATTATTTTCTTTTTTTACGTATTAAAAAATTACGATAGATTGATTAACTCAATGTATCGCACATTGAGTTAAAATGTAGCATGACGTCACCACGCCTATGTAGATTTTATACTTAGTTGTGACGTAGCGAACCCTCACTCCCCAACTTTAATGCGTTTTATCTAAGTTTTTCATTAATATATGATAAAACAAAAAATACGTGTCTAATATTTTTTTTATCTGACTGATGGACTAAATAGAATTTCTTTTTTTTTATCCAGGCATCTACCCTAATGGCGTAGTCTGTCAAGTTGACAAACAATTTATTTCCCTGACTGTACTAATAAAAACTACGCCATATAGAGTTCGTAGAACCAGCTAAACAAACTGCAACAGATTTGCCCTCGATAACTATGCAGCCGTTACCACGTCAGTTATACTCGTAAGTACTTTAATAGAAAAATTGCTAGTCTATCTGCAGGCAACACAATTACTCATTCTCTCCAATCGTACGATTGGTGTACGATATACCTACACGTGTACTTGGAGCTAACCTAACAGCTGATTCCTTTGTTTATTTACAACAATGCAAAAACAAAATAGATTGTATTTCAAGCTACTAAGCAACATCGTAATTCGAAGTTCATTACTGAAGATCTTCTGCTCTTTCAGCATAGGGTTTTGTCCATTGCCATCATTCACCACCATGTTGGCTCATTGGCTGACCAGACCGACGTCTCCAAGCAACCATGGAGGTTAATAGATACCTTGACTACCTACTATGTTCTATGTTAGGGGGTTTGGTTTCCGCACTTAGTCCGTCAGGTGGACCATTGTGCGTGTTGACTACCTACTTACCAATAGACTACCTTGTTGGTCTAATGGTCGCAAGCGCTACTGTTGAGCATTAAAATAATAATTTAAGAAATTAATACAATAATAAAATTAATAAATTTTACCTTTTTCACGCATAGAGGTCTGTCAAAACAGTCAAGTGTCAAAGTCAGCTTTCTTCGTTCTTATAAATATATATACCCATCATCTGAGAATATACCCGCGTAAATACCCGGAATTTACCAAAAATTGAATTTACCGGGTAGAATCCCATCTCCGCTCGTTGGTCTAGTGGTCGCATGGCCAGCATGAGATCCTGGGTTTAATTCCCGGGTTGGGCAAAGTGAGATTGCGTTTTTCCATTTGGAATTTCTCAGCAGTAGCCTGGAGTCTGGATCTGTGCCCGGTTGATGGCAATAGGCTCGCCCCCTATTACATGGGATTTCAAACATACCTAACTGACGAAACGTGGATGTACCTACTATAGGTGCCTGCCTACCCTTCGGGGAATACAGGCGTGATGTTATGTTATTATGAAAAAGTAAAGTTTTTGTTGTTTTTGGTGGTATTCTATGTTATGGGGTTTGGTTTCCGCACTCAGTTCATCAGGTGGACCACTGTGCGTTATTCCAACCAGCCCACCTCCAGAAGATATTTAGGTCTCCTGGTTTGTTTAGAACATCTGTTCTAATCTGGGTGACGCCCGTGCATTCAAAGAGCACGTGCGGTTTCCTCAGCCTCCATGCACGCCCTGCACAGAGGACTGTCCATTATTATTTATTTTTGGTGTCAACAGTCAAACAAGCTCGACGAAATTATTGACAGGTAGGCAATATCTAAAACCTGCGGCTACGCCATAGATTATAGCATAATCAGCCTACAAATTTTCCACTGCTGGGACACGTCTCCTCTAGGTGATGGGGACTGAACCATCACAACCCACCACGTGGGCCCAGTGCGGGTTGGTGGATGTCACATGTCTTAGAATATTATGGTTCTAGGACATTTTCATCCCGACGTTTTCTTCGACGGTTTGAGAGCATCGGGGATAAAATAAATAACAGCTCTAATAGCATAGACCGCCTAGGAATAAATCTTCAACATAAATCGTTAGCATAGCCAACTCGCGCGCAGAGTATTTACAATCCCTCACATCTTTCCAAAAACTACAAACAAGCGTTTTCTATTGAATATGCCAAATTCACGTGTCATAAATTATATGTGTTAATAATTTTGTTTTAAGATGCCCGTCTAACCACTTAAAACACGTTTTATCATAAAAACATTAATTTGATGCCACGCATTGTGACGTGGTTTTTTTCTTCGCCTCGATCACTCTAATCTCCTTTAAAGAGAGTTCAATTTAGTTTGTGTTAAGAATCATGTTTAGGAAAATAGGGTTTGGTCTGATCAATAAAAAGTCGTCAAACCGAAATCATAATAAATAATTACCTATTCGTTTTAATGGCAGATTCCACGATGCGTACCATATTCAAGGTAACTTTGCTTCGCTTAGACAGACTAAAAACATTTTTCTATATTAATTTTGCATTATAAAGGCACTGTTCCACTGCGAGATAACTTAAGATATAATCTCATTCTGTTCTATTAAAAACTGTCTGTATTGAACTCCAACACTGCGTGCTACGAGTACGTTTTGACGTAGCACCGTGTAACTAAGCTACGCGAATGAAGCGAGCGGGGCGTAGCATTTACGTAGCTAAGCGTAGCATTGTTGTAGCAAGTTCGCATCCAACTGTGGATTAGTTGGGTTCAGAGCGTTTATTCTGAAAGTGGGCAACATCGCAAATAGATGTCAAATATTTCGCAATTTTTATTAATTTGGCAATATTCCGAACTAGCGAAGTAGATTATTTATAATAAATATAACGCATTCCATACAGTAATATTGTGAAATTAATCAAAACTGGTTATATTTGACAGCTATTTGCGACGTTGCCAACTTTTAGGATAAGCCCTCTTACCGCTAGCTTGCACTTGACCTTGGTAACATCTACCTCCACACCAGGTGACTGACATAAAAAATAACTGCTAAATGGTTTTAAATAACACACGTTTAATTTATTTTTAAGTGTTTTTGCTGAACGAAAGATATTATTTTTATAATTTTGTTAACATACCTAACTACAAGAGGGTAGGTAGTAAATAAGGCCTGACCAAGATTATCTCTGGACATTAAAAGAGACTTTAACTTCTGAGTTTGTTTCGGTCTTTCTTCTCAGAGTAGTCAGATAGGAAACGCCGAACTCATCTAGCAATTTTTTTTTTTAATATGACCGGTAAAAGTGATTGCAATATCCGATTTACAGAATAAACAATTTCATTTCATAAGGAATAATTTTATTAAATTATCGATCTTGGGTAGCAAGAGTCAATTGGAAGAAAATGAATCAAATGAATTATGGAAATTAAAAACTTAAAAAAAATTGAATATTGTTAAAAAACTACCTAATAATAAACAGTAATTATTTACATACCAGCTGTGAACATTGGCCAGGCCAATTAGAATGTTAATCATAAAAAACCGTCGCGCGGAAAATGCGATAAAAAACAAACGAAGAACGCACGCGCGATGCGCGACCACGGATCCTTCCGACTGAACTCAAACACGACACTCAGATACTCGCGGACTATTGGAGCTAGCTAGAGCAATGATCTTGATGACTCTCGACAGCTCACGTGGTACTTACCTAGAACATTATCGTTCAACTAACACATCCTGTGGTTTTAGAACAGTTTAGATATGTATCCACTTATTTGGCGAAAATAATAAATCTATGGTATAGGCAGATTACCTTTCTCATGTTTAAACGAGGCATACAGTCATCCATGGCATAATATACTTACTATCTTTTCATAAGGTACCTACTATCCATTTATTTCCCCTGCATCGCAGTCGTCTGCAAACAAATCTCACATGAACAGACCTCATGGAATTAGTAATCCATATAATAAAATAGTAACGAAGTCAAAACTGTACAGACGCCAGCACATCAACCTACTACAATCTGTCAAATTTATTTAATAGATTTTCAACTTTATCACTAAAATATAAGGTTCATAGTTGATTGGGAAAATTTGACAGTTTCGGGTAGGTTGACCTGCTGGCGTCTGTACATAGAATAAATAAATTTAAAAAGTAATTACTACGAGATGTTGGTTAACGTGTTACGATGAAATATGGCATACAGATAGTTTATAACCTGGATTAATACATAGGGTAGTTTTACTCCCGCCAGTAGTACGTTACTGTGTGATATTTAACGATATCCACGTGGTTGAAGCTGCGCGCAAAAGGTAGTACTTGCTATATACAGATCTATTTATCATTGAAATACAAATTGTTCTACGTGGAAATGGAACAAGCAACCCGTGCTCTATGGAGCCAAGATAAACCTCAGTAAATCTGTTATTAAGCGGTAGGTTTGCTGGTTGCAGTGCATTGCTATCTTATTTATAATCTACTTTGTTTATGTATTTATATTTCGTTGTCATCAAGAGTTGTGTATGATAAGTACTGGTAGGGGAGCCCACTGAGCCCAGAAGGTTTTTCAGCAACCATATTCTAAAAACCATCTCTGCACGAAAACTTGGTGGGGCGTGATGAGAGAACGCCAAATGTATCGCTGAAGATGATTTAGAGATAAATCTAAAATTATTATTACTTTTGGGTGCTTTTAATAAAACCTCGACAATTTGCCAAAAAGCTCTATCAATCCGTCAGATATTTTTGTATTCACTATCAGGACAAGGAACAATAACAGGTAGAATAACTTTTGATCGTTCTGATTTAGTCAGTCAGATTTGCCCATTTATGACGTTTTGAGTGAGGCCCCGTACGATGAGAAAAAGTTCAACGGCGCTGAACACCCCGTATTTTTTATCCGATTTTAGCGTTCCGTACCCGTAGGGTGCCAAACGGAACCCTATTACCAAGCCTCCGCTGTCCGTCTGTCTGTCAGCGAGCTGTATCTCATGAACCGTTTTAAGTAGACAGTTGAAAATTTCACAGATTATGCATTTCTATTGCCGCTATATAAAACTTATTTCCAAAAAAAACAACCCTCTTTCAAAAAATCACTACAAAGTGAAAAATAACTTAAATTTCGGAAGTCGAGTCGGTGGCAAATAACGAAAATACAAAACCAAAGACACCGACTTCCGAAATTTAAGTTATTTTTCACTTTGTAGAGATTTTTTTGAAGTCGGTTGTTTTTTTTTTTGTAAAAAAGTTTGTATTACTCGCCTTTTAGTGGGTCAATTTGTAATTTATCTAAGTTACAATAGCCTAATATCAACTACTCATCACCTTCTACAAAATATTGCTTTTCCCGATGCAGGCAAGTTAATCGTTAAGGAGTTCTCCTGATACTTCACCATCAGCTCCACTTCTCCATATGCATTGTGACGAGCATAAATTGCTCGTGGTACTTCATCATCAGTTTAACTTCACCAAATGGTGCTTTCCGAGAGCAACTGCACAAGTTATTATAAAAAATACCCAAATCGCTATAGGTGTGCCTATAATATTTGAAGAGTTCCCTCGATTTCTCCAGGATCCTATCATCAGATCCTGACTTGATGACAACGAGACCATCTCAGAAGTAAACCCTTTCAAACAAAAAAAATATGTCTATACGATTATATAACGGAGTTATGGCTGAACATACATATAAAAATATATATAAATATAACATCCGAATTGATAACCTCCTCCTTTTGGAAGTCGGTCAAAAAGTGCGCGCCTGATAACGCTCCTTCAAAATCAGAAAAATTATAAAAGCTAAAAAAAAAAAAAAATATTATTAAAGGCCGACCGCTTAACTGAGTCCGCGCCTGAGGTAGCTGCGCGGTGCGGGAAGGGTCAGTGATTCATCAACTTGTGACAACTGTCCAGTCACTTCTGTCCTCCGTGGGCCGTAGTGAGAGTAAACGAAATAAAAATCTTCTAACCAGGATAAGTTATATATATATTTGGATAGACATCCCAAAAAATAGTGGTTCTAACTATATCATAAATTTTTAAAGACTCAATTTTGAGAACAATCGTTATTTATGTTAGTTTGAATTTACTCTTATAACAAACAAACCTTTCTAATTATCTAGGATAATAAAGTGAACCCACCCCAAATTTATTTTATTTAAAATACGTATTTGACATATTCAAATAGTAAAGTTGTCAAAAGTGACACATGTACTGTCAGTTGATTGACAGTAATCAATCAATCGGCGTATTTGTGAAACCTAAGTGTAATGAGAGTACCATGTGTCAATTTATGTCATATTTGACAGAAAAATAGAATCATCTGTCAATTAAGACCTTGTCAGTGTGTGGGAGGTTTTATTTGAGTTGCCATCAACAAATAAAATATATGTACTAATGGTATATAATAGTTTATAATTTTTCTCTTAAATGGAAGGGTCTTAAAATATTATTTCAGAGGTTCCTAGTTGCATATTTTTGACGTTTTTATTTCGGTGTAGTTTGATGCTGGTTAGATTTTTTGGGAATAAAAAACCAACGTCCCTACAAAAAGCGGACATATCCCGTATTTTCGTAGTATTTTAATTTATTTGCTTAATAATGTGCGGAACTCTTCGTGTGCGAGTCCAACTCGCACTTAGCCGGTTTTCTTATTTTGTAATCTGAATGGTCCTCTGCGCGTAAGGCGACTATCTGAAACTTTTCAAATACATTTCAGCATTCTGTCATCACGCCCCACCACTTACTTAGCTATAAAGTTTATGACTTTCGCGATCTCAGCAGGACCACGACTCTGAATGTTGAATCCAAGTTTGAGGGGCTTGTCGATTTCTTCAAACCTACATAGAAAATTAGTACCCTGCAAGATAAATTTTGTGCCCAAAATTCAAAATTAGTACTCTAGTAGTTTACGAGATAGTGGGATGACGGTAGTCACGGTGTTAAATTTTCATTTCAAGATTTCTCTATTTTTTTATAGGGAATTCTGTAGTTTCTTCCCAAATATATACAAAAATTAGTACTCCTGAAGAATTTATAGTGACCAAAAATACAGATTCCTAACTGTTGTATTAGCTTTAATTACTTATCCATACTAAATCTCCGCGTATAACCCAACCAAATTAAGTTATCAATGGTATTGAGCTGTTTAGATGTACACTCGTGCACATAAATTGATAATAATAATAGAAAATTACCACCATACTAAGTTTCTATGTAGGTTTGAGGAAAGCGACAAGCTCCTCAAACTTGGAATCAACATTCACAGTCGTGGTCCTGCTGAACGAGTGCGCCAAAGTTATCGTCGATTTCTCGGTAAATACAAATGTTTCAATTCTGTTTTTGTACGAAATGAACCACATAAAGGGTACTAATTATAAATCATTCCACTTTGCCGCACCAAGCCGCCCCACTGGTGGGACAAAGGGGAATGCCTTAAATTTTGCAGTGGAATCTGCCCCACTAGTTCGATTTGGTGGAGCAGATTCCACTAGTCTAAAATCTTGTGGATTCTGCGCCACTAGGGTTGCCACTACATATATTAAAAAGTACTCTGTGGTTGCCACCTTAGAACTTGTGTAGGAAGGTATGTTCGTATTTTATATTTGTTTGGAAAAGAAAGAAATCTAAATCTAAGTAAAATGTTAACTAGGGCTGATAACGTTGGACTTGGTACATGGTAGTATTTGTAAATAAAAGTACAAAAATCATTGTTTGGAATGATTCCTAATTATTTGTATGCTTAGAAAAGCTGTAGCATGCCCCTTTTTCGGCGCTCATGGTCCTGCTGATGGGACCGTGACCACCTTCAAAGTTGATTTTCTCGAAAACCACTAAGGTACCAATTTTGTTGTTCGAGTACTAATTAGCACCAATTGAGAACTAATTATTTACCAAATATGGAAGCGGTAGTCACGGACATATAGTTTTCGTGCTGAATATGCTTGCTGAAAAACCCTCTGGGCTCCCCTACCATACGGTTTAAATAAAACTGCTTTTTAGAATTGTCATAATTTTTATTATTTTCCAAGAGTAATGTCGTGAATAAATTATGAAAGATCCCATTGCTCACTAACCATAGCTAAGGCATTTCCTGTGGAGTTTGCGTTTTTGACAAAATTATAATTCACGAAAACACGACAAATAATATTATTATTGCTATATGAGTCGTATAGTCATAATACAAATTAAATTGCTTTTTTTTAATGACAAAAAATTACTATATTTGCTTTCAGATAAGCGTCAAATAAAAGTTAGACAACATATCAAAAGCGAAAAACATTACAAAAGTTGCCACGTGCAGCTAACAAACTATGTAATTAATGCATCGCACGGTTATAGATCATTTATGCATTTGACCATTATATGAAAGCAGTCTTAACAGTTAATATTTTCCTTTATTTCTTTATTTCATTGTCATGAACCTAAGTACCAACATCCTTGGTATAGATTTAAAATTAAATCAATTGGCTACGTATTCCTGTAATTATTTACACATCAATGTAAATAAAGTTGACATCATATCAAAAGAGCGGACACAATACGCTTGAGTCATAAAAACAATACATTTACAATGTTTGTCGAGATGCCATAGAGCTAGGGCTCGGTACTACAAGGTCGGCACGATAACAGGAGTACACAGTCAAAACTCTCAATATACATCTTAAACGGATTCTAGCTATCTACTAGCTCGGCCGGGGAGCCCCGAGTCGGGCGGCTCCAGCCGGCCGAGCTATTTACTACTACCTACCTAGGGAACGAGGCCTAGTTCGCAACTAAATATACGAGGGAGTTTATACAGGTGTGGAAACGTAAGAGGGAATAACGTTAGCAATATACTGTATACGTCCTCGAGCCGAGAGGTCGCTCGGTCGACACGCGGTGCCGCCAGTATTACTGTCGCGGAGGAGACGCTCGTCGCGTTAGTTCTCGTCGTAGAGCGGCGTGGCGTCGCCGAGCGACATGGAGCGCGGCGACGTGTTGGTGTGCGGCGTGGAGCGCAGCGAGTGCGCGCGCGACGAGCGGCCCGACGAGTGCGGCGTGTGCGCGTGCGGCGTGCGCGCGTCGCGCACGTGCGAGTGGTGCTCGCGCGGCGTGCGCGGCGCGCGCGGCGTGGCGGGCGCGCGCGGCGTGCCCGACGCCTCGCGGTTGTTGCGCCGCATCCAGTCCTCGGCCGCCTTCTGCCAGTCGGCGGGCTCGGAGTAGGCGGCGGGCTGCGGGCGGCGGCTGGGCGGCGGCAGGAACTCGGGCTGGCGCGGCGTGGCGGCGAAGGGCGTCATGTAGGGCGTCTGCGCGGACGGCGTGTAGGGCGTGTTGATGTAGGCGGGCCCCGGCGTGTGCGCGGGCGTGTGGAAGGCGGGCGTGTGTCCGGCCGGCGTGTGGTAGGCGGACGTGTGCGGCGTGCGCGCGGGCGTGCGCGCGGCCGGCGTGGCCGCGGGCGGCGGCTCCCGGAAGTGCTCCTTGAACCAGCGCAGCAGGCCGGGCAGCGAGTCGAAGGTGCGCTGGCGGTACTTGTAGCCGTCGGGCGTGACGGACACGTACTCGTGCGTGACGCGCGCGCGCGGCAGGTACGACAGCAGGAAGCGGCCGGGGTAGTTCTTGGAGGCTGAGATGACGTAGTGAATCTTGTTGGGGTTGCGCGACTTCTCCTCCTTGAGGATCTCCTCGGCCTTGTCGCGCATGCCCAGCAGCGGCTTGTAGTACTTGTAGCCGATGAGATCGCGCGCGAGGCCCGCCATGGGCGTCACGTGTCGCGCGATTATTTCGTCCAGATCCTCGAATTCTGAACCTTGAATCCATAAACTTCGACCTACAAAAAAGGGAAATGTTATAAATAACGAAGGTTTTTTTTTTATTATGCTCATACAAGTACAACAATAAGTACAAACCTAATGAGAACGCATTTTCTTTCCCTTCTTCCCGCACATCAATGTGTTGATAAATATTTTCTGCTACTTTCCAGGTAACCGTGAGGTGATCCGAGCCCTGAAGCAACGGTCAATATTAACATCAGCATACATTACAAAATCCTGGTAAAAAAAAACACGACAACGCAAATTGAGCGAGTAATGAATGTAATTTCTTTAGTATAATGCAAACCAGAAAGATCAATTTTATTTATTCGGTAATTTGTTCACAACGCATCCAGAACGAGCTATTTCTTTGTAAATATTTTAAATGCATTTTTAAATTAAAACTTTTACTGGGGTGTTTCAGTTTTTCCACAAAAAAATACATTTTACACATTCGAAACGTAGTATAAAGTAGTAATCTGTGGAAAACGTAGTGGGTAGTAGATAGGGTGACTGATATTTAGTGACCGATACGTACACACGTGACTTCACTCATCATGGAATAACTTTTACTATGGGACCAAACCTGAAATCGCGAAATAAAAATCTGCTGTTCCCTATGTTCGCAAAACTCGTCAAAATGAACAGCAGATTTTTTTTTCACGATATCTGATTTTGTCTCTTAGTCAAAATTGTTCATAATGATGTGTAGGTCACTAATTACCAGTCACCCTATATATGTCAAGTTCATTTAGTTTTTTTTACTACTGTTTGTTTTCCCTAATGAAATAAAAATAAATGAGACATAATGAAGACCATGATCAAAGCCTTACCTTGCTACTCGGCCTAACAATGACCTCTCCCTGCGCCATCTTGTCCATGAGTTTCTCGGCCTCCGCAAACGATATGTTATGGAAGGCCGGGTGCACTATGACCCTCTTCACATACTGCATACGTTCTTTTGTCTGTTTGGCCTCTTTCTCTTTTCGAAGGTCTTTGTCTTCGGTTTCTTGGTCGTAATAGGGGTCTCTTGATGGTCTGAAAGTAAAGACATACCTCTTTTGTGAATATGTGTGTGATATGTTTGAATAGTTACTCAGCGTGTGTTGAGCCTAATTTCGAGCAGTTTGTGCAATTCATATCCCTCTATTCTATTTGATAACAAAATACCTATATCGTTAAGGCCCTATTTCAGAAATACAAAACTTGTATCGAATTATCTGCCATGTAATCGGTAATTATCCGAAGCTGGTGAAACAAGGATCTATTTGTTATTAAATGCTCGGTCGTGAATAAAATAAACAACTCTATTGCAATAAAAGTACAATATTATATTCAAACTCACCTCCATTCACTATTTTTATCTAACAAGTCCGACGATTTGGACGAGCAATCCACTGAAAACCTCTCCACATCTATCTTTAGTATCCTACAATGTACGGTCTGTCCGATTCTGACGCGCTCAGTCGGATCGGAAACGTGCCGGTCCGATAAGTTCTTGATGTGAATGTAGCCGGATAAGCCGTTGTCGAGACGGATGCGGACGCCTGTTGCTTGCCCCGGGCAGGCGCCGGCGTCGAAGTGGTTCCATACCTGATAAGTTAAGAAGGACGTTAGATTGTTGGAAAAAAAATTAAAAGTTATTTACTGTCTACTAGAAGTCACGCAAAAAATCAAAAAAAGTACCAAACCATTTCAAACTCAAAGCATTTATTTCAATTAAACCATTTACAGGCACTTTTGAATGGTCAAAAAGTCGGTCAGTTAGTCAGAAAGTTGAAGCTAGTTCGCACAGCGATGATCAGTACTCTCTCTTTTTAGTTTACATTAATGATTTACTCCAATTTCTTCAAAATCAACCGAAGATGATGTTATTTGCAGATGACACATCATTGATCTTTAAAATAAACTGACGGTCACAAAATCTTAACGACGTGAATAGCTCTATTCGTCAGATCCAAGATTGGTTAAGGTAAATAATTTGGTACTAAATAAAATAAAAAACAAATGCATTAGATTTCAATTACCTAATGTAGAAGTAGCAAACCATCATATTGACTGGAGAAAAACTGGGATTTATTCATCAAACGGTTTTCCTAGGAATCACGCTACACGAGAAATTACAATGGGGACCCCATATAACATCTCTTGCGGGGCGGCTAAGCTCGGCCGCTTATGCTGTTAGAAAGTTAAGACAGTTAACAGACGTAGAAACCGCGCGTTTGGTCTATTTTAGCTACTTCTACAGTATTATGTCGTATGGGATTTTACTGTTGGGTCAGGCTGCTGACATTGAATACATCTTTATTATGCAAAAGAGAGCTGTCAGAGCCATTTATAAACTACGTCGCCGCGAATCGCTTTTTTTATTAAAAGCTAACATTGTGGTTGTTCCCATGTTTTCCTGCATAAATGACAATATTGTAGATATACTAAAATATCTTTCAGCGTCTACACTGTTAACTGGGCTTTGAATAGCTGCATTTGCAAATCTAGTGTAGTCGGCAGGAGTTTCTTGCTGAACTCCTTATTCTTATCCTCCTATTTTAGTATCTACAATATTGTCATAAATGACCGAAGGCAAGTAATTTAGGTCAGGCGTCAAAACATAGAAACAACCACAAAGTGAGCTTTTAATTTAAAAAAATCAATAGATAGTTTTTAAATATTAAGTTTTTTGCATTTTAAGTTTATATTTATGCGAAATTTCAATTTTTATTTGCGAAATATACGTAACCATAATGTATATTTATTATGTATCTTAGAAAAAATCTATATCTTTTTAATAAAAATAAGTGATAGAAATAATTTTAATACTAGAAATAAAGATAAAATAACAATAATTTTTCAGATCTAAAGTACAAACTTTTTTTTGGGGTACTGTGTTAAATGTTACAACAAAATATGTTGTGATATATTATTGAAAGAAAATTTAAAACTCACATTAAAAGTACACTTTCTAAACAACCATATTACAAATTAGAGGATTATATCCAAGATAAGAATGCTTGGAAACATGCTGGTCTTGCTCCGTAGGATAATCTAGGATCTAGACAAAGTAAAACTGGTTGCTAATATAACTGTATAATTTATTATTTTGATGACATTGATTTTACATTCTGTGATTACTTCCTCACACACTGACTTATTTAGGAAAATTGACTACTTTTACAATGTTTGTAAATATGTGAGCACCATGTATCACATAATTAATTTATCTGTTGTTGCTTCTTTTTTAATTCTTTTTACCTAGTTTGGTATAGAAATTTTATTCTAGGTGCATCGTCAAAACGTTGTAAAACATTTTATAAGAGTAACGGTGGAGTTTCTTGCGCATTCTTCTCCATACGAAAACTACCTTTTGGAAGGGGCGACTAGAATCGATTCTATTTTATTGTAAATTTTGACGTTCAAAAGTGCCTATTTGAAATAAATAACTTGACTTAGACTTTGTTCATTGTTGGCTAAGGGAATATAATTAAGATTTAAAAGAATCTTACCTCAGAAAGTTCAGGGAAGTCATTTTTGTGACAGAAGGGGCACTCCCACAGTCCCGTCTCATCATTCCTCACAGGATTGGCTTGATCTAACATCTCTCTCTGCGGCTTCCTATGAGTAATGCCAACTACTGACGCCAACACCATCTTTCCTACATACAAAGTTTCTGGAGTTTCTTTAGTAAGAACGTCGAATAATTCTTCAGCAGTCGTCGAGCGATATGCAACCCTAAGGTCTTTATACCTAGAGTTCAATTCTTCTCGAATATCGTACAATGTTATGCTCTTATTACCAAAACCTTGCCGCTCTAACTCTTCAGCAAAAGCATCCAAATCTAAGTCTTTCAGTCTTTCGGGTGCTTCTAGAATTTCTTCTAAAGCTCCAGCAGGATTTGCGTCTTCATCTTCGTACTCAAGCGCATCGACGGCCATCTTTCGTGCCCACTCGTACGTTTCCGGATGCACTCGGGATCCGTCCAACACTTCTATATACGCTTCCGTACTGTCACCGAGACTGCTGGTATCAATTTTGATGAAACCTGAACAATTGATGAAGACCTTTGGACCCATGTGGCACACTGTGACGAGTTGTGTTCGGTTTTCTAGTTTTTGATTGGTCTGTTTGAAGAGTTTTATTAGTGCTTGTGCTTTTCTTGGTCCGAGGCCGCAGATGAACTGTAGAAGTTCCGTCCCTCTGCCCGTTAAGACCGCTTCGTTGACATCTACACCTACTTCATTCACTCTGTTCACGAATTCAAGCTCTATGCCTTCAAGTAAATCCTCTTTAGTTATTTGGTCTTGCAAGGAGTGGTATCTAAGGCAGAGTATTTCCTCGTCTGGGCCGCATAGTTGTGATATTTCCATCAGAGGGTCTTGTAGTAAGCGGGCTTGGCAGATAGCTTGACGGAGAATGTCGGGATATTCTCTGAAATCGTGCTGTGGACAAAACAAAGGACTGCTGAATTTTCCATTCAAACGAAAAAGGCCAAACAACTATATGCGATGCGATGCGATGCGACAGAAACTTGAATTAATAGACGCTACTGTTTATGAAAGTAAGTTCTAATAGTTGAGTTGATTTGAGAAGTTATGTTACAGTAATGCTGGGGCCGCACCTACGTCTATCGTGACAAAGCAATGCGTCTTCGAATGTTTTGCTCGCAAAAAGTTACCGCCCTAATGCGCAAATTATGAGCGGCTTCATAATTTTAACGAATTATCGTGCCATAATCCAAGATAGCTCTCTATTATTTCGACTGCTCGTCTACGCAGTCCGGAAACAACAGTCGAATTGGACACGCGCCACGCTGATTAGCGCGCTAAAATCCTTTGATGTACCGTCACGCAGGCGATAAGTGATACACAGCCCGAACTATAGCAACGATTGCCGATAATGGTTGGTTACATCGTGCCACTGTGAGAATATTCGTCACGATAAACGCAGGTGCGGCCCCAGCATTAGAAAATCCCAGTTTCTGCTCAAGTTCTTAATAAGTCATTCTGCGGGTTCTATTTTTGACTAGACTGTCAGCAACCTGGGTCAAAAAGTTCGAAGTTTTTATAGTCTGATGAAGTCAGTGTCAAAGAGGCATTTCTAACCTAATTTATTTAGATTTATTTATTTTTTATTTATTTGTAATTCCAGTATTACTTACCCGTCCTCTAATACTATTACTATAGATCTTGCTGATATGATTTTCAGCGATCTCTATAGGTATCCTAGGAAACTGTTCGTCTTCTACGAGTTGTTGCACGCAGTCCGATACGTCTGCCTTTACGTTCATAGCTTCGCGAGATTCCCCACCGATAACGATGACGTGCGGCTTCTTGCGTAATATAAATCTGTGAAAGAAAACATGTATTAAAACGAATATATAATATATGGAATGTATTTTTTTTAAGACGCATCTTTATTAAAATAACAGCTTTGAGCCTCCGTTTAACAGACAAATTGATAAAAAGAGGTGACCCACTTGCCCCACTAACAAAATATCATGTATACTAGAACTATTGACCTCATAGTAAAGCTTTTGTCTTGTAGGTCTTCAATTTCAAAACAAAATGTCTGTAGAAGCCCGGGGTTCTTTTGCCAGGCAATTTCACTTATAAGACTCATTCGTAAATGCCAGACATTATTTACCCATCTAAACCATAACTTAAATATTATATGGAGGAAGACTGACTCCCAAGTCACAGGTATAAACCTAGTTTGGGGTATAAACCTACTTCTGTATATTGTAAATGCAATTTCTGTAACAATGTTGTCACTTTTTTAAATAAAGAATTTAGTTTTTTATGTTCTTTGGTAGACCCAGGTGTTTGATAGTTACCTGCGCAATGCAGTCATGTCGGCCTCTTTGTTCTGTCTCTCGAGCGCATCCCACGCGTTGCGCCGGTACAACAAATGAGGTAGTCGCAGATGGTCCGCTAACTCCCCGCCTCCTCCCACGACGCACGCGAACGCACTGTGCTGCCGGTCTGGTACGTATGCGATTGACATTACGCGGAGACCTAAGAGGAAAAGGTGTAAAAAGATAAGATTTGTAGAGAAACATAAGAACTACACATTCAAAGAAGCAGTGAGAATCAGTTATGGGCGCTGATACTTAAAATGAGGTCAAAACAAAAACCAAAATGGCATCCATTCATATTTCGAAAATAGGCAAATGTTTTGTTTACAAGCTCGCTGGACTCGACATTTCCTATCAGAAAACGTATAGAAAAAGTCTCAATTAAAAAAATATTAATAAAACTGCACAGCGTGTGAACTTACCGTTAGAATCCGACCACTCTTCGTCATCGTCGTCCGATACTCTGGATTCATACGGCGCCACCTTGAGCCAGTCGTACAGCCGACGCCGGCAACATCTATACAAAACAAAAGAAAACATATTTAACAGTACCTATAACAGGCCGTGTACACGATGAATTTAAAAAAGTCCTTCCTTAGTGTTCACCTTCCCTATACAATGTGTTACAAAAACCCTGTCCGATCCGAAAACGGCACATAGGTACTGCAATAATATTACCATAAAGTAATAAAAAAACTTTATATTATTGAAAATAAAAAAGTCTTTGCTATTTAAAATTGACGTTTTTTTGTATCAAAATTCCAATTCCATTAAAAATTGGTAAATTTTCAACGGGGGCCATAAGTTATGACTTTTAGACACCCGTTAAACGACGGACGCCTGCGCCCAATGTAAATAGCCCGGTAAAATACTCCGTTGAAAAAAATGCGGCATTTTTTTTTCTTTTCCATAAAATTACCACATAAGTAAAGACTCTCAATATGATTCTTAACAACACCCTCACGGATCAGGCAGGGTTTTTGTTACACGCTGTATAAAGAACTTTTGTCTAAAATTGTATGCTTCTAGAAACGGCGGTCCAGGGCGTGCGTTGTCTGTCAGTGATTTTAAGATTCTTATTATGTAGATTCATTGATGATGTGATTTATTGGACTAACAGAAGACGAACGCATCATTGTTGTTATATTTCAAGAGCTCGCTTAAGCTATTGTAATTTAAATTATATCTCCTTTATTTATAAACGTTGCTTAAAGTTAAATAATGATAAACGTCTACCAACCATTTTTTTTTTACGTTTAGCCTTCTCTTAAGCAATGTTTATAAATAAGGAGATAAATCTACTAAATCTACTTCTATTTTCAGGCTAGTGTACTTACTTAAGTATATATTCCTTGGACTCCTGCAGTAGCAGGGCCTGCAGCTCTCTCCTTAACTCCGGCATCACGATCTTGGTGAGAGCTATGGTAACCGCTTCGGCCCGCAACTCGTTCCACGCTTCAACTGTAGCTGCGAACTCGTCCTATGAGGAAGAAACAATTGGTTATGTGCTGGAGTTATGTTGAATGCATAAAAAGGCCCATTGCTGGAAGATTATTACTATTTATCAAGAATGAAATAATAAACTCTCGTTGGCGCCGTGACTACGCTACTGTAGAGATGGGCGTCGGGTAAATACCCAAAGGGAAAATACCCAGGTAAATTCCCATTTGGGTAAATATCGGTTGTACAAGGGTTTCTTTTATAACGAGAGTGAGCACTAGAAAAGGATTTTTGGAAAATTCATCCTCTAAAGAGGTTGAATCGGGAATGAAAGTTTGTATGGAAGTTCGTTATTTTAGCCTATGGTAGATCCCATCAGGCACATAGGCTCGTACTTAATAAAAATCTTTAATTCTCTGACAGACAACGCACAGCCTAAACTCCTTGGTCTGCCCGCATGAAAGTTTGCTCAACGAACGAATTTCTATTTTACTAAGAGAACTTGACGCAGATATCCCTTCACACTAAACCACAGGATCCATATCTGTTACATTTCTCCATATTAATGATATTCCTCAAAAACCTTCCCTGGCCTTGTAATTTGCCAAATCGGTCATTATATCTATATTTACATAAAACATGATGCGCACGCGCACTCTTATTATTTCAAATATCTTTGTATGTTATTGTTTTTTTTATTGTAGGTACACATGTGTATTTATGACAAAATTGAATAATGATTTGAAAGTAAAAATCACGAAATGCACATAAATCATAACGTTGATTTGCGAATGGGGGCAAACCAAATTGAGTTCAATGGATGTCTCTTGATTAGACTGGGTTGGCGTTATCTGTCACTTCAGTGCCACTTGGATTTAGTGTCAGAAATTTTTGCGCATTTTTTTCTAAATTTTCTTTTCAATTCGTCTATTTTTAATAATCTGTTAAGTTTATTAATTTTTATCGGGTTTAAAATAATAATTTAAAACATTAATTTTACCTTTTTCACGCATAGAGGTCTGTCAAAACAGTCAAGTGTCAAAGTCAGCCTTCTTCTTTCTTATAAATATAAATACCCATCATCTGGGAATATACCCGCGTAAATACCCATAATTTACCCAAATTTGAATTTATCCGGGAATTTACCGTGTAGCATCCCATCTCCGCTCGTTGATCTAGTCGCATGCGCAGCATGAGATCCTGGGTTCAATTCCCAGGTCGGGTAAAGTATTATTGGTTTTTTCCATCTAGAATTTCTTAGTAGTAGCCCAGAGTCTGGATTTGTGCCTAGTTGATGGCAATAGGCTTGCCCCCTATTACATGGGACTTAGGCATTACTGGCGAAATGTGGGTGTACTACAGGTACCCTTCTGAATAACACTGCGGGGACTATAGGCGTGATGTTATGTTATGTCTTATGTGAGAAATAATAAAGAATTTGTTTTTTCATTCTACACAAATCATGAAGTAAATGCTTAAATAAAGGTCAAGCAGAACTTACCTTTGTAGAAAATATTAATTATAACCTATTAATTATCTGTGTTATTGACGATTACAACGTTGCATAAGCCTTAAAACCACAGAAGCCTAACTCTAAAAAAACTTACTATTCATAGTCTTACGTTACAGAACATTTAAATTCACAGGAGCATTAAACATACCTTCTGATAAAGATTTTTGAGCTCCTCAAGATAGCTGATAGTGGTGTTCCCTTCAATCTGTTCACTGATGCTCAGTTCAAGCAGTTTGTCTTCCGAAGCCATCGTCAGCTTTAGAAACTGGTCGCCTGTTAGGTCACGTACTGGCTTCTTTTTCAGGTATTTCAAACTGTATACAATACAAAAATAAAGTGCATTAAAAAACTATGGATGAACACTTAGTAAGATTTCTTTAGATTTTTGTGTTCCAAATTTCCAATGTTTTCAGAATAAAAGCCGAGCTTAAAACGAATATTTTTTTTAAATCTGCCGTTTAGGTTATTATATTGATGATTAGTACAGAACGTGGCGGCATAGACAGACAGTTTTAGCGCGGTTTTTAAGCATGGTGACGGACTAACGGTAAGAACTGATTTAATATGAATTAAATCAGTTCTTACCGTTAGTCCAGATTACCGTTACCGTGACCGTTAGGGCAGATTTTTGTGTATGAACACAAACATGGAAAAATACAAGTTATATGCACACACAAGTTACAGCAACGTACCCGAAACAAGCGTGGTTCTCATCAGTCCTCGGAGCGTGGGCTTCACAGTTTATGTAGCACGGTCGCGCAACACCGGTTCATGATCTAGTTGCATGCCACACAACGTGCAATTACTAACGTTAGATCAACGTACCCGAAACACGCGTGGTTCTCATCAATCTCCTTCAGTCCTCGAAGCGTCGGCTTCACAGTGAGTGTAGCACGGTCGCGCAACGCGTCTCGCAACGTGGCTCGCAACAGCGGTTCGCGAGCAAGTTGCACGCCACACATGTATACTGCGCGGCGTACCACTTCCTGTGCTGAGCCGATTGAACCAGTCTAGATAGGAAAATACATCGCTGTTAAACATTTATTTTAGTTTTAGTGAATAATGGTGTGATGACCAGTGATCGGAGTAGGTAGATTGAATTGGGGTCATTGATCCGAAACGTATATATTAATATGGACATTCCTCCGGAATTGGTAGATTATTTAAAAAAAACCGGAACTTAGGTAGTAATTATATTAAAATGAGCAATATTATATTCTTCATAATTTTTTTTAACGGCACACAGTCACGATTTGACACAACCGAACGACCAATCAGAAGAAAGGATCATGGGTGGTGCACTAACCGGTTATCAAAACAATGCGTACGCCCGCCGACGACATGCCAGGTTCGTAGAGTGCGCTTCTTTATTTGTTACTGTGTTGTGAAAATAATATCACTACCAACATTAACAATATTCAATTGAATCCGGAAATACCGGAATTGCTTTCCGGAAAAATGGCTTATCCATGTTATTCTTTCAGTGTGCATTTATGATACAAGTACCAAAAATCAATCTACCTACTCCGATCACTGGTGATGACGCCAGAAGTGGCTGCAAAGAGAGATAAGAGAGAGACAAATGGAAGAAAAAGACGTGCTGCGACGGCTCCAAATAAACTGGGCTAGGGGCAGGACATTGATGAGAGGGGTCTACAATATTATGATCAAGCCATACATGAAAAAACTTCTACTGCTTGAATACGAGGCTTTTGGCTACTTTGTGTGTTTGTATTCATTTTATTGAATGTGCGTTTTGTTTGTGCAGAATAAACAATTTTTCTTTCTTTCTTTTTTTTATATTTATAATCAAAAAGAAGTTACTCACATATTCAGCAGCGGCTTCAAGCGGTGGTACGGGTTGCTGTTCGACTTCGTGTCGCTGGTAGTTGTCGCGAACATTCTCCGCAAACTGCTCCGGAGTCAGACCGAACTTCTTTACCAGAGGTTCTGTATACATAGACGTACGAATGCGGTAATGGATCTGGCACTTAGTAAAATACGAGATAAGGCTTATTTTATGAAATCGGATTACTCTCTTTTGGTGTGAAGTTTGCTTTCGGATCGAGATTAGCAGAAAACTTTTGGTTTTAAAGACAGCCCTTGTATGTATAGGTGTTTAGTGGGTCCAAATTTTAATGAAACAAACCGAAACATGTATCTTTTTTTATAATGTCTTATTTATGCAGAATAAACTAATTTGTTTCCCTCTTCAATCATACATTATGAAATTGCCTTCCAACAAATAACATGACGCTTCCAACGATGCCTCGTTTGTCAAAATACAAAGAGTAGTTTAGGAGTTATGAGGGAACAGACGCTGATGGTGGACTGGTAAAACATGCGTCTGACATTAAGTCCGCCTCTGTAAATGTGTATGCTTCAAGTATTAAATAAATACATACATAGTCTGCTAAAATCAAATTTTTCCTTTGGCTCTGCCGTTGTAGGGTAAAAAGAAAATCATCACCACTCACCAATGCCCGCTTTCCTGCACAACTCATAAGGTCCGGAGCGCACTGCGTACTTGACCTCCGACACCAGTTCCTCATCAGGAGCTGCGGCTTCGACTGCTGCGGCTGCCTCTTCAGGGTCCTCACCATTCCTGTCAGCTTCCTCGCGTGCTTGCCGCCTAGGAAATAATGATAGTATAGTCGTTAGAAATGCATCGGACTTATGACGTTGACAATTTCATTGCAATAATTGAAACTCATGAAATTTTCATGTTTTGGAGCCAAAAACTGATAACAAAGATCAAATTCCTAAAAACAACTTAGAATACAGAACGCTAAAGTAGATAGTTGAGTAAGTGGAGATGAAAATGAAAATGAAAAATACTTTATTGCACAATAGGTTTTGCAGTGAATACAGTAAAAAAAGTTACACTTTACAAATGAACACTTGTATGCTACAACAATGGTGGGGGTACTGTCCTCTTAGATAGGCTATACAATAGCCTGTAGTAAAGAGAATCAGTGCCGTATCCCTCTAGGAGTGGAAAATCAGTTGCTTAGTGTTTTTGTACAATTCAATATTTTAATTATTAAGTATAGTAACGCAAAACAAAAGAAAATAAAAAGATAATAATTAATGAAAATGCTTGAAAGTATAAGTATATATTTTATATGTGTGGAATGTGAGTGGGGGTGTGGTGGGGAATGTGTGTTTGCGAGTGTCTGTATGTGTGTGAGACGTAAGTGTGTGTGTGTGTGTGTGCATGTTTTGAGAATATATATGTTGCGAGTAGACGTACTTATGATAGTGTAGTAAACAAGGATTCGGTTTCCTCATACGTTTTGTCTAGTAGGTAGGAGCGGACTGCTGATTTACATTCTTGAACAGATAAGGGATAAATTGAGACATTTGCATTAATTTTGTTATACAAGAAAGGGCCAAGATAGAAGAAAAATTTTTTCGTAAAAGAGTAGCGGGTCTGTGGAAGGGAACATATTAAATCTTTACGACGTTTTTTAAGTTTAACATAGGGAGTAGAGTGATGTTGTAACAAGATTGCATGATAAATAAACAACTGTCGAACGTTAAGAACGTTGCAACTTTTATATAATTGAGTGGTGGAAAATAAAATTGGCCGAAATGTTGCAATCTTTAGTATTGCCCTGTGTGCAATCTCCAAAGGAAGTAGCGTGGTTTTTGAAGTACCACCCCAGCAGGAAATGCAGTAAGATAATATTGACTGACAAAGTGCGTAGTAAACATTGCGGATAATAAAATGGTTAGCTACAAGTCTAAGAGTTTTAAAAATAAATATCAATTTTCGCACCCTACTCGTCAGTGCCTCCACGTGGGCTTTAAAGTTTAAGGTATTATCTAAAATTACACCCAAGTATTTAATTTTGTTAACAGGCTCTATTTGACTGCAGTTACAATTCTGTGTAATATGTGTGAGACATGTGTGAGCAGTGAGGGATAAATGATTTTTTGGCTGGGATGTTGCGCTAATAGAAAATGTGATGAATTTGGTTTTGCTTGTGTTGAGTGTGAGGGTGTGAGCCAGAAGCCAGTCAAGGGTGGAGTCAAGACCCGTTTGAGCTTGAACTTGAAGTTCTGACCAAGGGTCTGCGAAAAAAGTTATTGCGGTATCATCAGCGTAGGTTACAATCTTAGAATTTGGAATGGAGAGATTGCAAAGGTCATTAATAAAAACAAGAAACAATGTAGGCCCAAGAATACTCCCCTGTGGGACACCATATTTAATAGGCAGCTCGTCACTTACGTGGTTTCCTATTTTAACGACTTGCGTTCGATCTGTGAGGTAACTATGGAAAAACTGGAGTTGTGGTCCTCTGACACCTATATTTTCTAGTTTTTGTAAAAGGGTTTTAATGGGAACGGTATCAAACGCTTTCGCGAGGTCTAGAAACACTGTAAGTACTTTTTTATTGTTATTAAGGTTTGAAACAATAAAAGTCGAATACAGATGATGATATAAGATGGCGATATACTACTGATCCTAAATAATAACACCCGCACGGGTCGAAGGAAGCTTAAGCTACTCTTGCCGTTGCCGCAGCCGGTTCGTGGATAGATGACCATCCATTACAAATCCCCTCCGTGCTTTGGAAAGCACGTTAAGCCGTTGGTCTCGGCTGTCATTCGTCGATCTTTGACAGTCGTTACGGGTTGTCAGAAGCCCAAAAGTCTGACAACCAGTCTTACCTAGGGGTATCGTGTTACCCAGTAACTGGGTTGTGGTCAGATAGGCAGTCGCTCTATGTAAAATACTGGTATTCAGCTGCATCCGGTTAGATTAGAAGCCAACCCCAATATAGATGGGAAAAAGGCTAATCAGACTAGACCAGTTTCATTGTTGCAATTCACGAGCGCGTACTGTGACTTATATCCTTAACATAAAGTTTCAATTTCCGTAATTCGCTGCCCAAATTGAACAGAATATATACTCACTTTTTCTCCTCTAAATTCCTCTTCCTCTCTTTATTGCGCTGCACTTTCTGCATCTCGGGCAGATCGGTGGAATAATACAGTAGGAAGTGAGTGTGCATGTCGCGTAATTCTTCCGGAGTCTGCACGTTCTTCAACCTAGAAAGAATAATGTATATTTACTTGCTAAGTTAATCTAAGACATCACTGATTTGCGGTGAAGAAGAATAAACTAAAAAAAAAACACGTTTATAGTCTAGAAGTTATGTAATGAAATGAAATTGTTAATTCTGTAAATAGGATATTACAATCACTTTTACACGTCATATTAAAAGAATTTTGCTAGATGAGTTCGGCATTTCCTATCTGACTACTCTGAGAAGAAAGACCGAAACAAACTCAGAGGTCACAGTCCTTTTTAAAGTCCAGACATAATCTTGGTCAGACCATATCAGGACCATGTAGATTCGTGTCTGAAATGGTCTTTTGAGGAAAGAACCACACAGATTTGAGTGGACCTGTGGTTATTCGTTCCCCTATTATATGGGACTTAAACATAACTGGCGAAATGTGGGTGTACTATAGGTACACCTCTGCCTAACCCTGCGGGGAAATACAGGCGTGATGTTATGTTATGTAAATTATCTACGAGAAGAGTCTATTGCCCTCTATTAGGACAGTTACTGTTACAAGCAGGGACCGAAAACCTTTCTAAATTACAATATAGGTATCGAAGAATTTTGGTTACTTCTATGACTGAGGTTACTGCTATCTGGGTAACCAAGAAGATGAAACATGTTACCTCTATTAGGTTACCTTTTTAACCGGAAAATTGCCAGTGTACTGGTTACACAGACACAGTCGACGCGCGCTCTTTGAATAATGCCGACGGCTCGTGAAGATAGAGGTAATTTTTATTTCGGTAATCGGTATTAATACTGATTGTGTTCAATTTACCTTAAAATTACCTGTAAAAAATATAAATGTTGTAACCGAAAAAATACCCGTACTGACTGACCGGTTTCGGTCCCTGGTTACAAGCCATATTAACGCAATACAAAAGCCAACAGATCCTGTCCACTTTACTAAGGCGGTAAATAGTGGACAAGAATAACTTTTTAATATGGATGCTGTAACGCTGAAGCCTCACTTATGATGAGATAATCACCCACTTATCGGGATCTGCTGAGTACAATTCATATTTTTTTAATGCCAAACGTATACTGACCTAAAAGTTTAGATAACCACTTATTTCTCATTTCATATCTCCCATACCTGTCAATGTCCTCATCTCTGATGAGCCGCATGTTATCCGGGATGGGCGCGTCAGGGTTTTCCATCACTTTGTCCAGTTGGTAGTCGCGCATGTTTTCGAATAACTTCAAAAGGTTTTCCTTTCGTTGCTTCAGTTGGCACCACTGTGCGAAAGAATACCAATTGAGAATTTTGACAGAGTAGTTATACAGTCGTCGCATATCATAAGTTTTAAGTTGCAATGATTGACGCGCACTCAGATGAAATGCAACAACTACAGTGCGTTCATTATAACTTGACTGCAGCACTGAATTTTGCAGTTGTAGTGTCAATAGACTGCGCGCAAGTTATTTCTGCGCGCGGCTAAAATCGGAACTAATCATATGCCGCAGTCTAGCCATTTATGTAAGGTCAAATTAAGTATAGAATTATTTAATTAATTAAGAATAAATTATCTTAATAAATATATTAAGATTAAATTATTAATATAGATTTAATATTTTAAATATTACAGTATTGAATTAGGCACACCAGCGCCACCAATCGCGCGCAGACATATCTTGCGCGCACTCTACTAATATAATACAAAATGGCGACTGACAGAACAGTAATACTATAAAAGGATGAGGAACAGGGTGTAATGTTCACTCATCCTCTATAGAAAAGGGAGGATCCCCCGACCAGACGGGTGTTGTGTCTGGTGGGCTACTGCCCGACGATTGATGTCGGGACGTTGTATATATGCTGGTCGCGCGGTAAACTCTGCTTACACGATCAATTTGATGCATGTGGCGATGTAGATGCCGCTACACTACCAATCTCATGACTGCAAAATTCAGTGCTACCAACCACGTCACAGGTCACGTTATAATGAACGTACTGTATACGTAGTGTTCTCAAGAATAAAGCTTACTGCAGATAGTTTAAAGGGACGGAACAGGAGTTAGTCGCCTATGGATCAACTTTTATGGACTAAATAAATAACTAATGACGCAACCATTTCGAAACTGCGAGTACGAAATGTACGAATCTTTACATTGAACTCAAATTCTTGTTGACATACCTTAGCATCATATTTGTACACCTTCCACAGATCGTTAATACTGAGTTCCGGCTGAACGTACTCCTTGCGGTAGAACGCTATGAAAGGCACTTCTAGTGTTTGATTCCTCATGAAGTCTAATGCTTGACGGATCTTTGTTATTGTGCTGTTACCTCTGCAAATATATTTGTAAACGTTAATATCGTAATAGACTAGTTATATCAGAGACTCACTGATATTTATCAGTGAGCTTGTGTGGGGCTTTGGGTGCTACAAGTCTGGCCAGCTAGAAAATCGACTTTGTTTTTTTTTTATGTAGAGAAGAGATGGGAAAATCGTGTTTGTTTGTACTTCTTTTACGCAGCTAACGGAGCAATAAACTGACGTGATTTTTTGCATAGAGATAATTTACGGGCCGGAGTTTGACAGACTATAATATTTATCCAGGAAAAATCCCTCACACAGGAACGAAGCCGGGGTCAAAAGCTGGCATTCTTATTAACCTGGAAAGAGCCTAGATCTCACAACACAGGGAATCCTAGATTGAGATCTAGGAATTCAATCCACTTGAATGTAAACTCTCGAGACAGTAAATTTATTTTAATATTAATATTAAACCAACCGGCGGGTCCTCTCCCTGGCTTCCTGTGCATCTGGTTTAGACACGGGCGGCTTCAAGAACGCTTGCTTGTATATCCATTCAGCCTCATCTTCTAGTTCTGTGCTTCCTTCTTCGACTGGCGTTATCGGTACCTCGCGAGTTTGCATGCGCTCTGGCACATCTGTTTTACGGATCTGTTTGTAAACAGAGATATTTTTAGGTGGACTGATTAACAAAATTATATTGAAAACGATTTTTACTTTGAGTAAAAATGAGTTGCTCTAACCACTATGTAGTTTCAAAGCCCACTTACACGACAGAGTACGTGCTAAGCATAGTTTTAAATTGCGACAATCACGTCAAGTTTGTTTGTATCGAGACATTTCAATTATGTTTAGAAGTAATTGTATCACTGATAGAAGAGGGTCTTACTTACCGTGTTGTAGTGTTTAAAATGTATGATGAAAGAATTTGACATTGTTTAACTAGTGTTGAATTAGTTTTATTAACAAACCTCATTGTCCAAGTCAGTGAAGTGGCTTCTCTTCAACTCGCTGGGCTCGTATATCTCGAATATAGACTTCTTGCTGGGCCTTTTAGGTTTGCCTTTCTTTGTTCTACGCTTTTCGCCTAAATAGAATAAAACACAAGATTAGTTAATAGGATTTTTCAATATAAATTGGAAGGGTGATATTAAATATTGCTCTGTAACATACTATCAAACTCAAAATAATGACGTTAAAGTGTATCGCTGTTTGCAGCACTAAACAAACGCCAAAGTTTAGCTTTGTATTTCAGATTGTTTGTAGTTATTTTACGTAATGATAACAACAACATAAGGTTATTTTTCTTTTTTTTGTGTGGTCAGTGACTAACGTGATGTCAGAGTTTTAAAGCCGCCCAAGGGCTGACTTGGCTTCACATGCCGTCGAGAAATAACTCTAGCTAGTCTAGTTGGCATGAGGTTTGAATGCAGACTTAGTAATCAGATTTTATGGCTTTTCCAAAAAGGACAACAGAAAAAAAAAACAAGGTCAAGTTAAGTTAGCTAGCGAAACTACAGACGTGATGGGTATCGACATCTAAGCATGATAAAACAATTTAACCCTCTATTATGTAAGTAATGGTAACTTTGGACACGGTATAAATATGGACAGTACGGAAACTACGAAGTAAACGTTCTAAACGGCTCACTCACACAGACGCGCTCATTTACGAGATCCTAAGTGCTCGTCGCAGTGCTGTCAGTTGCAGGTGCCGTGTCGAGACGAGTGGTCGCTGCGATCTTTTTAAAAATGCCACGAGCGTATTGCGTATCATACGGCTGTTTAAACTCGGCTTCTAAATATTACAGTGTATTTCGTTTAAATAATAACAATAACAAGTTAACGAGTAATATGACAGAACTGTGGAGACGACACGAGTTGTATAACTATCGGGGCACTGAGGAAGTCACCGGACGGGTGAATTCAATACTAAAAACCTACGACCTTGACCTTGGGATCATTAATATATCTCTCTATTTATTCCATAAGAACAAATTTCTTATGGAAAAGTTCTTATGGAACAAATCTAACTAAGAGAGATGTATGAATGATTCCAATGATTATAATTCTGTGAATACATATCTGTTATAGTCGCGAATCATATTTTGATCAAGATACAATGTGACACTGACCTGCAAATTGCAAAAACGTAAGAAAACTTGAATTTCGCGGGTCTACCTTAATATTAAACTGTTTTTCGTGCTTTTAACTACTTTCTTTCGTTAGTGATGATTTATACCAGTCAACTCTTTCAATGTTACAAACATTAAGAGTGACAACCCTAACGCTCTAATGAAGCATAATGGTAATTATATCAACAAATAGGCCTAGTTTCCATACTGTCCATATTTATTCTGCGCTATGGACTTACCTTCTTCCTCCTCATCCTCTAAGTACTCATCTAGATCCTCCTCTTCTTCGTCCTCATAATCCTCCTCGCCGTACTTCTCAAACTCGTCGTAATCAAAGTCCACGCCAAATATGTCTTGACCTTCTTGTAGTGAACTACACAGATGTTGCACAAATTAATGTTATCGTTATTCTTTTGCGGCCTTATTATAAAACAAGGTTTATCTTTAGATCAGATTTACACCATCAAAACCTTTTTGCATTTAGAACTTTATTCCCACTAACTTAAAGTACACAGAGTTTAGAATGGAGTTTAGGTTGTCAATTTTGTATGATGAACTTTAACAAAGTCGGAATAAAGTTCAAAATACAACAACTGGCTCGAAGATTTAAGCATGGACAAAAGTTAGAACAGTCATTCTGTAATAACACTGTTTATGTTTTGATTGTTGTTGAAACATAAGAAAAACGGAAGAAAAAATAACAAGAAGCTGTTATTTATAAATGTGTTTATACCAAGTAATATTTTTGAATACTGAAAAGTTTCCATATTATAAAGTTAAACAACTATCGTCAATGAAATTCTTTTTTTGCCTATCACTGTTACTTTATGAACCGACATTCGCGATCTCGTCAGACATGATCATATTCTCCAGTGGACTCAGATACAAATTTGGGGACCCCTTTAAAGCTCATGTTAGTACAATACGCACCACGAAATATGAGACTTGACCGCGTCCTCCGCACACAAGTGCCCTTACCTAGTCTGCGACATTATTATTATTTTGGTTCTGCTGAGACATTTCACAAACACTGGCCCTTGCTTTTTTCCCTCCTTTTCAGTCCTCCCGACCGAATTTCGGCCGTTGTGGCCAATCTAAGCAGAGACTATCCATCGCGGGAGACATTAAAGGTGCACTCTCTCTTCCCTCACTCTCATTCATACTTACGCATCAGTAAATATAGGTTTCCTCTTCTTCTTGCGCTCAGCAATGGGTCTGCCGTCATCATCTACAATGAAGTCATCCGCGTCTGACTCCAGGTCCTCATTATCATCATCATATTCGGCTTCACCGCGCGGCGCAGCTGATTCTGAGCGGTTTTCATCCTCCTAAAGATAAATCACTGATTGTTTAGAAACCAGAGAGAATTTTAAACAGATGAATCATAATATTATAAGACTTTCGCCTTTCCAGTGGATAAATGAATGTTTTGGTTTCCGATCACCAAATATAAAGCTAATATAATTTGTTGAACTAAGACAAGTTCACTAATTCAATTGATTAGGCTTTTTAATTACAAAGGTTTATTTTGTGAAATCTTGGGAGTTACAAATTATGTTGCAATTTGTGACATAATTTTCTGAATCAGAATATTGTTACAAAATATGTAATAAACAATTTATTTCAATTTTTCAGTTGGAGCAAGTCTTTCATCATCACCATCATCTGCCTTTTCCGAACTATGTTGGGGTCAGCTTCCAGTCTACCTGGATGCAGTTGAATACCAGTATTTACATGGAGTGACTGCCTATCTGACCTCCACAGCCCATTTACTGGGTAACACAATACCCCTTAGAGTCCAAGTGTTTGAAAACCATTCATAAATATATTTCTAATTATCACTTACCTCATCTGATCCTCCAACAAATAACTTCTCAGCAATGACTTCTCTCTCAAGCTCCGGGTCATCATTCCCTTCATTGTCACTGTCATCATCTTCCAGTCTACGCAGACGCTTGAATTTGTTCTGTTGGATAACAATACATTGTACTATCCCATTGTTATTATAATTATGTTCAGGAAAATTGCACAACTTGTGTAATCATCATACTAACCATGAAAGAAGGTAGTTGTCAAGAGATTTAAAATATACCTTTTATGATAAAACTATACAAATCATTTATTTCTAATAAGCACATAAACGGCACTTTTGAACATCAAAATTTACAAGAAAATTTATTCTAGTCAGAACTATTTGGACTGTTGATTGAGATAATGGAGTGTTGGGTCACAATCCTGTGATCGGTTTGTTGCTCTATTTACACCCACCATGCATTTATACCCTCTTCTTGCCCTTTCTTCTCCATAGGTACCTACTATGCTTTGGAATGGGCGACTAGCTTCATATTTCTGACTGACCGACCCCTTGACAATTCAAAAGTGCCTGTAATTGGTTTATTTGAAATAAATGCTTTGAGTTTGAGTTTATAGACATTATTCACAAACAGCACTAGTACAGGATACATTCTTATGTGAGGCCTCATAAACAATACTTACTCTTGCAACCTTGACACCAAGATTCTCCTCAATTAGATCATAATCCTCGTCCTCCAACCGGTCATCCAGTTCATCATCACTTTTCTTTCTTTTCTTTGGTCCTGCACTAGCATCTGAATCCTCTCCATCACTGCCTGACTCCTCTATAGGAGCATCATCTATCAAATCTTTAAGTTCTTCTCGGAGACGCTCTTCATCATCTAAAATGTATTTTTAATTAGTAAATAGATTTTCAAACAATGCAAATATTCAAATTTATGAGTTTTTGCTTCCCAATTTATACAACAACAAAGTAGTTTCTTCAATGTTGTGGTGTTTCGCTATGGTTGTGAACGATTATGAAAAAAAAGAATGTTAGTATGTATCTATATAATAGAAATGAAATGATGTTCATTTGTAATGATGTTCGTTGAACGCATAACTTGAGAAAGGCTACACCAATTTGAACCAACCGAAATTGGTACATTTTCTATGGGATTTTTGTAGGAATTATTGAAATTCGGCCAGGACAATGTCTGTTGGGTCAGCTAGTTAACAATAAGAGCATTGTATAAAACAATTATGTGTATATTATATGTTAAATCAATATTTACAATACTACATTGTCCTGTTCAACAAATATTTTTCATTCTATATCTGTCATTGTAAGTTTTGGTTATGATAATTTTGTTAATCTTTCTTTTATGATAAGTTTACAGACAATTAATGTATACATTTCTTTGAGTCTCTATAGCATTATGTTTATAGGCATAAAAGTAAGCTAAAAAAAATTGTTGATAACTTAGTTGGGAGCAGGTGTAGAGACGATGACCAACCAGTAAAATCATTACCAAGGATATCTATAAGGGAGACTGTTAATGTACTTCTAAAGGCAATACAAAGAAAATGTTATGTTGTATAGAACATTCAAATAACTGTAAATGTATATTTAGTCACATGGCTAGAGAAGTGTGTCAAATTGGTTTCTGCAAATTCAGGCCATAGTACATTCTTATTGAAAATGATCTTTACAGAACAGTTGAGCGTCGTTAACGACGTCTGTCAACATAACGGTGCGGAGTCACGCAATTATGTTTACCAAATGATATAAATGACTGTGTAATGCAAGAGAAAGTGCACGATGTCAACAATACCTTCTTCGTCCTCGTCCTCATCGTCACTTTGCACGGCAGCTTTGCGCTTTGGCTTCTTGCGCTCCGCTGGCTGTTCATCTTCAGAATCAACCTACAATCAACCAACAACCATGGCTAGAAACTACGCAATCGTAATCACATTTGACGAACACAAGCTCGATGAAGTTTTTCACTAACCTCGCTTTCCTCCGCCTCAGATTCCAGAAAATCTGCCATTATAACTTAAAGTTAACTAGAAACTGTAATACTATAAGCTTAAATAATTGCTTTTCTAATTAAATGCTAAATTAATTGTAAATTCTACAATTTACTAAAACTATAATTTTCGCTTGAAAATATGACACGAATGAAAAGAGTGAGAACGAACTACTACCGGAAAGAAACACCAAGAGATGGTATTCTATTACTATCACTGATTTACGGTTTTTCACGATTGTTTCATTCAATTTATTTATTTGAACTTTTATTTAACCCCTAGAAGTCTAGGAGTCTAGTGCTGCGCTTCACCCAGTGAAAGCCGTGCCGATCTCAGAGGGTTGTAATAGTGGTGCCGATCTTCCACCATTATCGTACGCAAAAGTACGATAATTTGCAACCCTCCTTCAAAGTGGACTATTCAGCAAATATAATGTGATGAAAACCAGAAATAGAAACAAGTTGCAACAAAATCTGTAAAATGGGCTTTACTTTTAGCGCAATGCGTAAAAATTCCATCAAAAGAATGCTTTTATGGTTTTAAAGCAACTGAAAAAATTATGTTACTTTATTAATTTCTTTCACATTTCACAACTTCCTAAAAATCCTATCCTATTTCTAGTTTTGCGAACTACCTACGCGTTCGATGCGGCTCTACCAGTTTTTGTACGATAATTTTTCATCTGGTACGATAATTTTCGAATATTGATACGAGAATTCACTCGCAGTCGTCTGGCAACCCTGGTGATAACTGTCAATGCAATGTCATTTTATGGCAAACTGTCAAATCTGTCATGATTGTGTCATCCATCCTTCAATGAATTCAATATAATCGCGTAGGGTTGTGAATAAAAACAAACACCTTTCTTTGTAAATTGTGCCATAAGAATCTAGTGAAATGACTCAAGTCTCTCCTATTGTCAAAAATCTAATCTACGCTGGACAAAAATACATCCCCATCGCAAATGGCAGTAAGGTAAAAATCATTATTTACATTATCCTAAACTAAAGTTATACAGTAAACAATTTGACCCAAAATATCATTATCACTACAGGTACATTTCCACTTCCAAACATGGAAACTTGGGAAGGAAAGAGTCCTGTTGGATGATAGTAGGAAAATCGGCAAAAAAGAGCCCATGGTTTTGGTGATGGGACACAAGTTCAAGCTGGAGGTATGGGAAACTATAGTCAAGATGATGGCCGTTGGAGAAGTGTCCAGCTTTAAGGTTCAGAAAGAGGTAGGATACTGTTTAAAATCTTTATTATCATGTGGAAGGAAATGAGCAGACTCTGTAAACAAACTAAAAGAAAATAACAAAAAACCATTTGTACTGTGTTATGGTTTGCTTCTTCATTTCCAAAAAAGTTTTCGCCACCTTTTCTGCTGTTATATGTGCAAAGAAGCATCAATTATGCAGACACATCATAATAGGTACTATGACTGATTTTAATAAGTAATTAGTTTAGCACATATTTGGAAGATATACATGAAAATAACAATGTTATACTTTAAGACTAACTCAATTGGAACATAAACACAGGTACTGAAAAAAACCTTTTTTGAAAATTAAATATCTTTTCTTTTTTCTTGATTTAATTTTATTATTTGCAATTTGTTTGTATTATGGTTTCCTACAGAAAAAGTTAAGGCACATAGTGCAAATAGTAAATATCTATTATGTTTGTACCCACAGCTAGTCTTCAGTTACCCATTCATATCAAAAACCCTGCGAGAGTTGGGACAGGACCCCAAAAGAATAAAGCATTCCTGTACTATGACCCTGCACACTGAAGGTCTGGGTCACCCAGACTTGGATGATTTGATGAAGAACCCTTGTGATTTGGAATTCATTATAGGTGAGACTTTTTCTTTTACATAGACAATATACAAAATTATACACATAGAAATTATATATAAGCTGGTTCTTTACTTGGTAAGCTTGAATTGTACTAAACTAGCTGCACCCCGTGGTTTCACCCGCATAAGTCTCAATCTCATGGGAATATCGGGATAAAAAAGTATCCTTTGTCCTAACCCGGGTCATGGTTTCCCATGTGCCAAATTTCATACAAATCTGTTCAGCCTTTTTAGCATGAAATTGTAACAAACAAACTCGCATTTATATTATTAGTTACGATAATGTCTTTTTTTAAATGAAAATGAGTATTTTAAACTGGTATTTAAACCAAAAAAAAGGTATAAAACTTTATTCAATAAGCCAGGAAAATGAGGCCAGTTTTATAGCAGCAATATTAGGCTGTAAACAAAATCCTATAGTGAAGAAAAGGCCTAAGTTTTTGAGATTTCTATTTTGTTACCATTGAACCATGTCTGAATGTTAAATTTATCCTGGTTTAAAAAAAAAGAAATCAGTTGTTTTTGGTGTTGTAACCTGCTTCTAGGATTTGTTATCAGAAGACAGAAAATTCTATGAGGAAATTCAATAGAACATTAACAGGCCTATAGATTAGAATATTAATCAATGAAATAGGACCATTCCACTGATATCTAATCAAGTGTAACGTAAGCGTAACGTGTAATCAATCCTATGTAACGATTTCAAACACAATGTAAATTGTTTGTGAATAAAATTGAATTGAATTGAATTGAATTGAATTGAAGTGATAAGAATTTAGGTGCCAAGGTTGATTGTTATTGATAATGATTTGGTTTCAAAAAGTAGATTCCTACAAGTATTTTCTGACTTCCCTGCATAAACTTTTAAAAAATATTAAAAAGTAGATCTACTTTTCGCACTACTTGATTAGCAATCCACTCAGAGCTCTCATCAATAAACATACTTGTTTATTACTATCGAATTTTAGAATAAAACCTTTTTTACAAAAAAAACAACCAACATCCAAAAAAACACTACAAATTGAAAAATAGCTAAATTTCAGAAGTCGGTGTATTTGGTTTTCTATTTTCGTTATTTGCCATAGACTTCCGAAATTTAAGTTATTTTTCACTTTGTTTGGAAGTTGGTTGTTTTTTTTTTTCCCTCTTTTTGTGGATCAGTTTGTAATTTATCCATCGTAATGTCAACTACTCATCACCTTTTACAAAATATTGCTTTTCCTAATGCAAGGATGTTAATAGTTGAGGAGTTCTCCTGGTATTTCACCATCAGCTCCATTTCTTCATATGCATTGTGACGAGCATTAATTGCTTGGCAACCATATTAAAGTAATCCAATCGCAACCCCTGAAATACTTATTATTGAGCAGTTCCGGTGGCCACCAAATAGTGTTCCGAGAGCAACTGCACAAGTTACTATAAAAAATATCCAAATCGCTATAGGTGTGCCTATAATGTTTGATGAGTTCTCTTGATTTGTCCAGGATCCCATCATCAGATCCTGACCTAATGACAACGGGACCATCTCGGAAGTATACCCTTAAAGTAAACAAAAAATGAATTTTGCTGCATGACGGAATTATGCCCGAACATACATAAAAATATATATATATAAACATTCGAATTGAAAACCTCCTTTTGGAAGTCGGTTAAAAAACGAGCGATCCTTACAGTAGTCGCATATGGTGAGATGTCAGATGTTACACCATCTGACATCTCACTTTGGTAATAAGCATCATTAAAGGTGCGGTCAAGGTCGTTTCTGACGGCCAACCCTAGCACCGCGTAAGAATAGTATTAGTCAAATCAAATCGCGCGCGCTTCCCTGCTTTTGTTACACACTTCCGTCGCTTTTCACGAAATTACTCCCACAGATAGGAGCGAGAGGAAAAATACTACACATAAAAAATTTGAATCAAGAAGATGTATTACTAATAAATTCTCATAATTCCATTCTTGCTATGAGTTTAATTGCGAGAATACAACACTTTCTTATCCTCATTGAAATAAAGTATGAAATTTAATTCTTTCTTATTCTAGAAATTCTGAAAGTAGAGAGGTCAGATGAGTATGAGAAAGAGTTGTGGCAGCTAAATGCTCAGCAACGGATTGACTTCATACCTACCCTGAGAGAGAAAGGCAACAAGCTGTATGTGGAGAAGAAGTACAAAGAGGCAGAGGAGGCTTACAATGAGGCTTTAGCTATCTGTGAACAGCTTATGATCAGGTAAATTAGAGATTACAGTTCAAGTATAAAAATTCCAATTGTAATATGTTTTGTTACTTCGTTTATTTTTATTGAATACTTATATAATATATTTGTCTTTGAATATACTTTTGGGGCAAGGGTAATTCTTTAAATTAATAGACCTTTTCAAGGGTAATTCTGTGAATAAACATTTTAAAAAGGGTAGGTTAGGTTAGGTAAGGCTTTGCATATACATTTAGCGCCAATGGTGATTCTCTGAATATACATTTTGAACAAAACTTATTATTACACTTTGATGTTTTTCGAACTATTAAATCGGATCCTATCTAATTCATCTCTTCATCTCATTCGTTACAGGGAAAGAAAAGGGGATGACGAATGGGGGGATTTAAATAAAATAAAATTGCCCATACTACTCAACTATGCTCAGTGCAAACTGTTAAATGGAGAATATTATGCAGTCATAGAACATTGTAGCACTGTTCTCGAATTTGAAAAAGGTATTATTTATTAATTATTAGGAAGTGTATAGAGGGCAGCTAGCATAATAGTGGCGCCTACCTAGAAGCGGTTAAAGTGCCGTGCCAGTGCCGATTTGCATTGTCACTGTCACATGTGTCCTGTCAACAAATACAAACCAAAAAGCAGTGAATTAACCTCAAGACTCACTAGTGTTGAGGTTAATTCACTGCTTTTTGATTTGTATTTGTTTTACTAGTGATAAATTAAAAGTAACTACAATGACTGAATTTACGTCGTTAAAAGATTTAGTGTCATATATTGAACATTTTTTTGTGTATGTTACTACTACTGTTACTAGGAGAACATAGGATGCAAGAGCGAGCGAAGCGAGCTCAGGACTTGGGGCACCCCGACTCGGACAGGTTAGGTTCGAACCCATTCCCTTTGTGGTAATTTTTTTTAAATGCCGCTAGCGGCACTCTATACACTGCCTAATTATTATTACAACTTTCGAAAAGGCATTATGACTAATTTACGTGCCTGTGAAGTTCTTTAGTTATATGCCAAACATTTCTTAATTTGACTTTTTAGATAATGAAAAAGCACTATACAGAAGGGGTAAGGCACACATCGGTGCATGGAACCCTGACGATGCTGAAGATGACTTTAAAAGATTAAAGTCGCTGAATCCGTCCATGGCTGCTACAGTCGACAAGGAACTGGAAAATATTAAGAAATTACGGAGAGAGAAGGAGGACCAGGACAAAGATGCGCTCAAGAATATGTTTGTGAAGAATGGGACCACTTAGCAATTACAATAAAGCGTATGCGGCTCTTTTACACGCATAGAAAGAAAAATAATACTTTTATAGAAGCAATACAAACGCGCGCGAACGCTTTCAAATTCGCGCGTACAGTTTCGGATCTTTTTCTTCTATACCGAGTATTACTTCATTTTCTATGCTCTTGTTGGTACTTCTTTGGGGTGTAATGTAGCCCATCAGTCAGGGTCAATGGGCTATGCAGTAGTGTAGTATTATTTACTTGTAAATGTATATCTGTGTACCTTTACCTTTTTTTCCAAGAATCTAAACCAGAAGGCTCTGTGACTTTTTAACAAACAAAAATATTAGTACAATAATTCGTGAGTAATAATAATAGATTTTGCGATGAGTTTATTTTCTTGGAAAGAAATCTTGGCCTCGTCGATAATAGTCTTCAATGACGCGGGGCAGTCCAATATGTTGCTATTTTTGATACTTATCTATTCCTTCATGTAATAAATTATGTGAATATTTTTGGGCTAGCTAGACACAATTTGATGAGAAATGAGATTATTATAAAATAGTTTCCATTTTTAGGGTTCCGTAGTAAACAAGGAACACTTATAGTTTCGCCATGTCTGTCTGCAAAGACTATAATATTCTCTTTGTCTGTCTGTCTGTCCGTCCGCGGCTTAGCTCAGAAACGGTTAGTACTAGAAAGCTGTTATTTATTAATCACGCCGACAAAGTGGCAAAACAAAATCAAGAAGTAATTTAAATTTTTAAGGGGAACCTGCCCTACGCGTACAGTGGGGGTGTTTCTTTTTTTCTCGTCTATACCATGGTGTAGGATGTCGTTCAAAAATATGAGTTGTTGGGTGTATGAAAACCATTTTTCAATTAAGGGATCCGTTTGCGAAATATTAAGCTTTAAAGTGCTAGTTTTTGTTAGTCAAGTGGCCCCCTCCTCTTATTTTTTTCTGAGTGGAACGGGAGGTCGTGTCAGACTTACTGACTAAAACCCACCCGTGTTCCTTCAGTTGCCTGTACGTTGGCAGGGGCCACGGTATCCCTTTCGGACTTTCCCGCGAAAGTGTCCCCCCCCTAACAGCTAAATGGCTGTACTTGGATTTACTACAGCAGTAGTATAATGAAGTTAAAAGGAAAACTATCACAGCTAAGTAGGCTTTACAGGTTAACGATTAATAATCGACCAACTTAAATTTGCAGTTTGAAATACCTGTTCTCCCATAGATTCCGGATCGGAGAATATATTTTTCAACTACAATGTTAAGTATGTTATTGGGATAAATTAATCCCAACTACGGAACCCTTCAATGTGCGCGGTCCGGCACTTGGCCAGTTTTTATTGATGGGTACAGTTCAGATATTCGCGCGTTATCACTATTAAAATAGTTTCGCGTTAGCTAACTTCTGACAGTGTATTCTGCGTACAACAGTGGCGCGACCATTTGTAAACCTTATTTTTGAAGCTAAGGCTTTAGTCTTATCTGTATGTATTTACTACGAGTATAAAACTCAATAATATGTAAACGCACATATAGATATATTTAATGCTACGCATAATTATTTGGTAAATAAATCGCTAGCAAGAGCGAGCGACAAAACGGAGAGCGCATTAATGATCAAAAAAAACCTCAACATAATGGAGCCACAGGTATATAATGCCAAGAGCGTGGACAGACATATCAAGAGGATCTTGTTAGATGGCTGCATAAAGAGCACTATGCAGGAAGAGTTTCACCTTTAATATATGAAATCAACGTTTTTCCATCTACCAAAATCTTGAAACAATGTTTTATCGAACTTTACTTTTTGTGGGCTCTCGACGAACATTTAAAATAAGTTTACATAGTAATAAAATATAGACTTTATACCTCATAATGTGCTGTTCTAATGTACTCGTGACTAGTCTCGTACTTCCATGTAACCTTTTGTACCAAGAATTTTCAAAATCTATTGTGAATAATTATTACTTATTTATTTTAAACTTGATTTATTGTATATTATTATCTTAAAAAATATATGACTTGTTTAATATTCAGAGATGTTTATTTGGTCTATTAACTAAATCCACGAGTAGTGATAATGCCGACGGCGGCATACCCCGGCCACTTAGCACAACCTGGAAATCAATATACTTCTCTCAACATAGATAAATAAATGGCCAAAATATTACAATAAACTAATAGCAGGTCAGTGTATTCACTAACAACTGTAAGCAATAGCTAACAAAGATATTTAAATATTGGCCCCAAGCAAGAAAAAAATAAGTAAGTATGGCAATGTTGGCAGTGTGATCATTGCCTAGCAGGATTCGTGCGTGGTGCGCAAGGAACACAATACTCACTTATGGCTAGGTGGTGCGTTGAGGAAGGTTCTGTCAGCCACTGTGAAGTACTACTTACTCTGTGCACTGTGGTAGCGTGTGTTTCCACTAGTAAGTAATTAAGTACAGACTCCAGCAGGTCAACCTACCCGAAACTGTCAAATTTTTCCAATCAACTTTGAACCTTAAGCTTTGGTGATAAAGTTGAAAATCTATTAAAGAAATTTGACAGATTGTAGTAGGTTGATGTTCTGGCGTCTGTACATAATAGTTTTGGTTAGAGTATGCATGTATAGGACTTTGGTCATGGTTCTTTCCTTCAGTTTTTTCAATTCGCACAGGTCAGTATCAGGTTTTATGTCTGTACCAAGACTGTGGCTTCTTGATGCACCGAAACAATAAAAGAATATGACACTAAAACTAACTTACACTAGATACAGGAATTTTTGTAATAATTTATTAGGAAATCTGAAAATAGAATATGAGCGGAATGAAATTGTAAATGTAGGAACTAATTCTAAAAAGCTTTGGAATGTCATCAAAAAAGTCACCAACTCCACCCAATCAAGAGAAGTTGCTTCAAATGTTGGAAAATCATTGGCTGAAAAGCACTTATCTCAAAAATCGTCGTCAAAATCTCTGATACCTCATACACCCATTTGTCCCCATTCTTTTGTATTACTTCCAGCAGATGAAAATGAGATAAATACACTTATACTAAACCTAAAAGTAAATTGCGCTGCTGGACGAGATAATATATCGGCAGCTGTTCTCTCCCGTTATAGACCTACATTAGTTACCCCACTGACCTTTATTTGTAACTTAGCGTTTCTAACTGGATCTTTCCCTCAAGCTTTCAAAATATCACAAATCCTACCTATACATAAGTCGGGTGACAGGGATTGTGTCAATAACTATAGACCTATCTCTATACTACCAACTTTGTCAAAGATTTTGGAGAAACTCATGAATAAAAGACTGCTAAATTATCTAGAGAAATACAATCTACTCCCAAATTCTCAATACGGTTTTAGATGTAATAAATCCACTAGCGACGCTGTTCATGAAGTTACAGACTATGTTGTAAATAACATTGATAATAAAAACAAAGTTCTGGCTATATTCCTCGATTTGGCTAAGGCATTTGACACAGTCTCTGTCCCCAGACTGCTTAGCAAGCTTGAAGGTATGGGAATTCGGGGATTACAGCTCAACCTCTTCACTGACTACCTTTCTAATAGATTCCAGTGTGTAAAAGTTGGCGATTGGATAAGTGGTGATCTTCCCATTACCTATGGAGTTCCTCAAGGAAGTGTCCTTGGACCTACTTTATTCCTCATTTATATTAATGACCTCTGTGACCTTGAACTTCCAAATGGAAAGATTGTTGCTTTTGCAGATGACACGGCACTCGTATTTAAAGGCACCTCATGGAACGAAACATTCCAACACGCTCAGTCTGGCTTTGATGCAGTTAACCGGTGGCTAAGATGTAACCTCCTATCGCTAAATGTAGACAAAACCAAATTTATAAAGTTCTCTATCCGCAATGTCCCACAAACGCTGAATAATAATCCTGATACGAGTACTATTATCGCACACTCCCAGAATTGTTGTCGCATTACACCCTGTGACTGCCCTCTGCTTGAGCAAACGAGCACTATCAAGTATCTTGGCGTCCTAATTGATAGTAGACTTAACTTTGCTCCAAACATTGATCTCGTTTCTTTTTGTTAGTATTAACAGTGAGACAGCTTTACGTACTTCACACTGTTGTCAGAATGCATGGTCTCCTGAAGTATAACCCGACAGCTTTTCTCCAGAAACGTAGAAAGCATACAGTTTGCATATACAAGGCTTGCCACACTCATTTTGCACAGAGATTCTTCAATTTCATAGGCGGCCTTATGTATAATAAAATCAATGAAATCTTAAAAATATATCCCCTAACCAAACAAAAATGTAAAAAAGCAGTCACTAAATGGCTCATGACACTTGATTATACCAAAACGGAACTAATCCTAAATATTCAAAAGTAGAATCATGTCACCGGATTATACCTAATTTGCATTAACTTACACTTTTATCTCATAATCTTGAATTCACAAACCAATATAACGCTCAATCACTCACTTACTCACTCACTCACGCTCGAACACAAGCACACCGTCACACACACTCCCTCACACCCTCACGCATACATACACACGCATACATACATACATACATACTTATTAACATTAATCTGTCAAGTACAATATACAACATAAAATCTTACTTACCTTAATTTTGTTTTCGTAAAATTTTCTATCAAAATTAAATTTAAAGAAAAGGGAAAAAACACCATTAGTTTGGCCTAATCAAATAGTTTCTTAAGTGTTGTAAATGTCTTTTTTGTAATGTTCAGCTTTTATATTATAATTCCGACATGGAAGAGCCCTGATTTCTGAGATACAGGATTAACCTAGTTCGGAAGTCAGGAGTTCATTTAGTTTAGCTGCCTAATTCTTTGTTATATAAATGTTTTTACTAGTTCTTGGTAACATTTCTGTATTAGGCTATATATTATTTGGTCCAAATAAACGTTATTATTATTCCTTTATTTAACTATATACATATAAATTATATTTTTAAATATTAGAATAAAAAATTAAAAACATTTAAAAATATAAAAAATAGTGTTCCGCCGGTGTCGGGAGCAGGGTCCAAGCTACCGGTGGCTAGGGCTGCAGAGACAGGAACCTCCTCACAATACGAGCCGTATCGAGGAGTACTGCCTTCTGAATCAGGCCCTTGATCCAACCGCCTAATGAGAGCCTCGAGAGATGTTGGTCGAGGCTTTCGACCATCAGGCCATTGGCCGTTACGACAATCGGCACAATGATAGCGGAGCACACGTTCCACATGTCGACAACCTCGTGTGCTAAGTCGAGATATTTTATTTGTTTCTCTTTCTCAGCTTTCACGAGGTTCTCGTCATGTGGAATGGTAACATCTACTATCATTGCGCGGCGCGCTAATCGGTCTATCACTACTATATCAGGCTTATTGGCAACAATAGTCCTGTCTGTAATGATAGACCGATCCCAGTACAACGTGACATGGTCATTTTCGAGAACTGGGTCGGGCACATACTTGTAGTACGGTACCTCAGAATCCACAAGTTTATATTTCAAAGCAAGTTGCTGGTGAATAATCCTGGCCACTTGGTTATGCCTGTGCAAGTACTCGCCGTTAGCCAGACCAGAACAACCAGAGATAATATGTCTGATGGACTCACCCGGACGGTGGCATGCCCGACACACGTCAACCGTCCCATCCTTCATAATATATTTTCGATAGTTATTCGTCAAGATAACTTCGTCCATAATTGCACAGACGAAACCTTCAGTTTCCCCGAAAAGGTCACCAAAACGTAGCCAGGATACGGACGCTAGGAAATCTACACCGGGCTGATGAAGAGCCCGATAGAAGCGCCCGTGAAGCTCCTTGCTTTGCCATACTTCCTTGCGGTCCTCTGTAGTAAGTACCACAGGTTTGCGCCAGTTCTCTTTAGCCATGGAGAGCGGGGTGAGCCCCTTGTCCACTGCGACCACATCACGGTGCATACCCACTTCGGCTTTTAAGAAATATTCCCTGAGGCTGCACACCTCGCGGTTGTGGAGGGTCTTCGCATTTAAAAAGCCTCGACCCCCGCATTTCCGCGGGATGTACAGTCTCATCACCGATGAACGTGGGTGATGCATCCGGTTTGCGGTCAGTAGTGTACGGACCCTCCTGTCCAGGGCGTCGAGTTTGGTCTGAGTCCATTTGAGTATGCCGAAAGAGTACATCAAAACCGGCATGACCCAACCGTTGAAGGCGCGCACCTTGTTTCCGCCCGAAAGAAGACTAATTAATACCTTCTTCAGGCGACCAAAGAAGCGCTCCTTCAACGATTGCTTCATGTCAGCAACGTTGATGCCTAACGCTTCCGACATACCCAAATACTTATAGCTTTCGGCTGAGGAGAGTGATCTAAGGTGTATGGCGTCCGTGAGTTGAGTTCCTTCGGACTCCATAATCTCCCCTCGCTTTACATGCATGACTGCACATTTGTCCACACCAAATTCCATCCTGATGGCGTTACTGAATGTTTCAGTTAACTTCAGTAACTCCATCAGTCGCAAATTGTTGGGGGCAAAGAGTTTCAAGTCCATGTAGAGGAGGTGAGATATGACCTGACCACTTCTCCTCAGCTGATAGCCCAGTCCTGAATTCTCCAGCAGTATGCGTAGAGGATTCAGGGCTAAGCAAAACCAAAGTGGACTCAAAACTATCACCCTGGAATATTCCCCGTTTAATCCATACAGGTTCATTATTCCCCTGGATCTGTCGACATCCTGGATAGCGAAGGACCGTCCTCCATTGCCCCATACATGACATCAGGAAGGAGCGCAGAGTTGCATCTATTTTGTACAACTCCAGCACCCTCATGAGCCATGTATGTGGCACCGAGTCGTAGGCCTTCTTATAGTCTATCCAGCATGTCGACAGATTCTTACGGGATTGACGAACCTGTTGGCTTATGGCCATATCGATGAGGAGTAGCTCCTTAGTACCACGGGACCCGTTCCTACATCCATTTTGAGAGACAGACATGATTGAATTACCTACTGTCAATGTGTGTGTTAATTTTCGCTCTCAAAATAGATGTAAGAAGTTTATAGACCGTTGACAAACATGTGATCGGTCTATAATTCTTGGGTTCCGCGGGACTACCTGACTTATGGAGCAGGTGGTTAACGCCTGTTGTTAGAAACTGCGGTAGCGACCCAGACTCTAGGGATGACTGGAATTGAGATGCCAGGCGAGTGTGTGAACTAATCAGCCATTTTAACCAAAAGTTGTGCAGTCCGTCCGGTCCCGGAGACTTCCAATTCGGTAACGGACGGACTGCTCTGGCCACGTCTGATGGCGTGATCAGTAGGTATAGCGTCCATTTCTGGAATAGTTTATTATTATTATTATTATATAAACATTGATGCATGATTTCATTCAATCAACTCAGCACCGCAATATCGTATTTCACGTATAAACTGACACGTATCGTAAATCTAGTAGGAAAACCAAAATGGACAATGAGCTAATATAGCGTCCACCTTTTTTGCACATTTTAGCTCGATATATTATATCGAGCTAAAATGTGCAAAAAAGGTACGACATAAACGATAAATAGATAAACAAACAAACAATAACACACGCACAGAGCACAAGTTTGAATGTAACGGTAAGTATATAAAATGTACTCTGTGACGGTAAGTTTATATGACGACGAGTGACAAGTGAATAAGATAGTGAACTACAATCAGCCTTGACAGATGTACCTATCTATTTTTAAAGTGAAAACTTCTTTAGACGCGTTGAGCACTTTTTGGGTGAACAAAAATCATGGAACTCGCGTCATCGTCACCGAACGCTTTCCATGAGCTATATGTATACTGTGTATATACTTATGTGTACTTTTTGGGTGAACAAAAAGCGTGAAACTCGCGTCATTGCCACCGCACGCTGTTTTCACTTCAGTCGGCAGTCCCCAAAGACTGCCCCGCATGTTTTTTTTATACCCAAAACCTTTTCAAGCATCTGCTTCGGAAAAAATACTACCTACAAAAAACTATACTTACTTATGATTATGTGAGAAGAGAGACCACATGTTAACTAAAGTGTCTAGAATGATCAAAAACATAAAAACTGAATAATGCAGCAACTAACTGACAGTGCCCGCTCTGAGAAGAAACACTGAAACAAACTCAGAGGTCAGTGTCTTTTAAAGTCCATAAAATTAATTATGTGTATCAGATCATAATATAACAAACAGATTCTATTCGGTTAAAATGCATGCAACTGAATAAAACCATGACAAATGAATCAGCATCATTTAACTTAATCATTTTGAGGGAAACCGTATGATCCAACACTAAAGAGATGAGTACTAGTAGAAAAATGATATTTTGTTTATTTAGCTGGTTACACTTTTAAGTCAAACATTTGTTATTAAAACCGAAAATGCCGGAACTACAAATAATATTTATTTTGATTCTATCTTATAAAATGCTTTGATTGACTCGACTATTATCTAAAATCTCGTTTGAATTAATAAAAGATACTTAAAAACACGAATTAACTAGACATGATTAGGGCATAAATGGTCATCGTTATTTGAATTTCGCGGACTACCCTGGCGCATTTCACATTTTCGGTTACAACAACCGTAGAAATAACTTTGCTAGTAACAGTTTTATTGAAAATACTATGAAATACAAACTTATTTTTGTAGCCGATAAAAATAATACTGTTCATGCGTAAATATTCATCCCAACTTCGGAGCCCTTCATGGTTCGTGGTGCGACATGCTGGATTTTCCTGCTCAGGTTGAAGCAACACAACACACAGCTAATTTTTAAACGTATCAATAACTGTCAACTGACTCTCAATTTGTTCCAATTTGTAATATATTTTTTAAAGCATTGCTGTTCGTCGGTCTCTGTCACACTTCCACAATTTCCCCATGAATGCTTGTCAACAGAAAATGCTTGAAATTACGTCAGAAACATAACCTTAAAACTTTACGAACGAAAGTATAAAGTTTTTAAGAATTTTGTTTTGTTTTCATTAAGTTTAAACAATGACTGAGGGAAATGGAACAGTTGAGATAACTAAAGAAACAGCTGAAGAAGTGGAAGACGTGAAAGTTGAAGAAGAATATGCTTATTTAGACCGAGGAGGGTTCTCTTCGGAAAAGTTTAAAATTGAACTGCGTGGACTACCCAAGTTTTACGGAATAGCCGTATGTTTACAACTTGTTTTTAATAAATGTTATTATATTTAATATTTAGCTTTAGTGACTGAAACATTAATAATGTACACGACAAGACTGCAAACCTGTAATAGTTGTTCAAAATGTATTTAAAAAATCGTAAAATATTGTGAATAAACATTGAATTAAAATAACAAATTTAAACTGATCAGAATTCAGACTAAATGTCAATATATCCCAAATTGAGCAGCATACTACGACTATGATAACCAATAAAAAAATAAAATATATAAGTATATTTTTCAAGAATTAAAGTCCGTTTGAGGTTGACCGTTAATTGTTATTAATTGTAGTGTAATGCTTTGGATATACACTGCTTATTATATATACTTACAGCATAGTCTAGTAATAAGGAAACATTTATTAAATGAATTATTTCTATCTGAGTATTTGCAGTACATAAAAACGATAAAATCTCTGTGATTAATAATATATTTTTTTGTATTTTGTATAACATCTACATATTGTTTACCCATATTTGCAAATTAATGATTTAGAATTAATTTATCTTTTCTAGGAATTAAAAAAACTGATGAATCAAAAACTGGGACTAAACACAAGCAAGATCAAGAGACCTAAGAATGGCAGCCACTGGTTGTATGCATGCTTCCAAAATGATGAGGAGCGCAAGAAAGCTATTGAAGCACTCAATGGTTATTTATGGAAAGGTAAATGTTCAAAAAAATCTTCACACATATTTCAAAATTGATAAACCCAAACCCTGGTAAAATGAGCTGTCATCGAACTCCATGACTACTTACAGCATGGCACATAGGTCTCAGGTCTAACCATACGCATGAGACCTTAAGCATTCACCTTTTATCATTTTTTTCTGGACCAAATCTATCAAAGACTATATCTGGTCTTAGTTGTGTTTAGTCAGTCTAACATGGCAACTTCATACAATTCAAACGTTATGATAACTTAGAATATTCTTTTATAACTGTATTATATAATTTTAGGAAAAACCTTAATAGCAGAAGAAGCAAAGCCAGCTCCAGATCCTCTAGTAAGAAAGAGGAAACAAGATGAAGAGGTAACAGACCCAAAGAAGAAGAAAGAAGATCTTAGCAGGAGCCAAGAGGAGAGATTGAAGGATGCCACCACTCCGTTCTGGCTTATGGATTATGAGGAACAGGTATACTGCGTGTTTGTACACCCTTTTAATCATTATCTTTCAAGATGGAAACAAATACCAGTAGTTTGCACAATGGCATCCCATTGTTATTATCACCATTCAAGGCCAATGATCCAACCACCTCTGCGGTCTAATGGTTAGACAACCCGTCTCAGACCCAGAGGTCCCGGGTTCGATTCCCAGTTAGAGCAAAAATTTCTGCTCAGAGTGGTTGGTGGTTTTTGGTTATTGTTTTAAGTCCGCCTGGCAAGCTACCACCATCTTATCCACATCTAAGTCTGTCGCCATAACAACTATGTTAACAGCATGGTTCTAAATCACCTTACTCTTCTCATAACACAATGAGTGCATGGTAGTAGTCAACCTACTCGCATGCCATTGTGCAAGCTACTGGCAAGTGTATACCCAGTTCTAATAACCAACAAAGAAAATCTTTTACAGCTAAAACAGAAAGAAAAAGATATAAAAAACATTCTAATGAAATTCGACAATGAGATATGGAAAATAGACAAAAGTAAGCGTCACGAAATTGAGACTAAAAGGAAACAACACGCAGGCTTAAGTTTTGAGCTGAAGCCCATTGAGAAGTCCCCAGTGACTGAGGGTTATAGAAACAAGTGCGAGTTCACTGTTGGGATTGATGAGGAGTCCAAGTTGCCCACTGTAGGATTCAGGCTAGGCAGCTATGTTACTGGAACTGTTGGTGTTGGACCTATTCAAGGGATGATTCACATCTCTGAGCAGACTAAGAAGGCTGTTTTGGTTAGTAAATAAATATATTTTTTAATTAATCACTTATAAATTATCAATTTCTCCATCAATGCACCTGCTATCTGAAAATCACGCCTACGGCTTCCGTTGTAAATATGCATTCAACTATGTAGGTACTTCGAATGGGATTGTAAACTGGCCCAATCCCTGCTTGTACAACATGGTCCATCAGATTATAAACTAAATCTAAGGGCCTTTGCACACTGGGTATTTGCGAGCGTGTTTCGACCATGTGCATACGGTGTTGACCGATCGCCCAACTGGAAACACGCTCGAAAATCGTCAGCGTTATAAGATGCTCTGTTTTCACCTATTACAGCTAGCTTTTACACATTTTCAATATTGTAATGTTGTATTAATTTAGCTGCATTTCAGCTATTCCAAGAGTTTGTGCGGAAGTCAAAGCTGGCGCCATTTTCTCCAGCAGACTACTCTGGACATTGGAGGTATCTTACTGTACGGGACTCGACTTCTACTGGTGAAGTCATGCTCATTGTAGTTATGCATCCTCAGGTAAGTTCTTACCATATTTTAACATATAATTTAACGTATATTGTACTTTTATACTTTTTATTTGCACCAAAGACAGCCCCATTTTATGACCTGAAAATCACTGTCCATTCCAAGGTTGCCGCCCATTGTATATTTTGTAGTGTATAACTTTTTCTTTTTATAATGTATAATGTGGTGTACAATAAATTATATACTATAAATAAATAAATAAACATATGCTAGTTTTAAAATGTATGTTAAAAATAATAAGTGTGTTTCGGGAAAATAGTTCCTGGAAAAAAAAATTATATGATTTTTAATTAGTAAAAATCGGAAAAATACTTTGCTGTTTTAGCCTTCGGGGTTTTTAACAGAGAGCTCTGAAACCTGTCACAACAACACCTAGAGTAGAGTTGTTACAATTTGCAATGAGGCAGGGACAGTAACTGTTTTCAAAAAACTTCTTACGTCTTGCAGTAAAAATGTTTGTTAACTTTCTGTTCCTTTAATTCTGTATCACATTGTTTTTATTTTAAGGCACTGACAGAAATTGAACTTGATGAAATCAAAAAGGATTTAATTGACCATTTTAATTCTGAGGAAGCAATCGCGTGTGGAATCAAGTCATTGTACTTCGAACTTATTGTAAAAAGGTATGTTAAGATCACGAATGCAATTATTAAAAAAATATAGTCAACTGGTGCGTTAGGTTCAATAATTTGATTTTATACGCTTGAAATATACTTTACCTTTCAGACGGGTTGGCGAAGATCCATCTAAACCAATTCATCTGTCAGGCTCCACACACATAATTGACACTATCCTCGGAAAACAGTTCAGGATATCGCCCGAAGCATTCTTCCAGGTAAGTTTATTGTATTAGCTTTTGTTCATGATGGAAAAGCAATGTGTGTGAAAATGTTATAGGTTAAAGTTAAAATTACACATAACATAACATCACGGTTAGACAGAGGTGTACTTATAGTACACCCACATTTCGCCAGTTATCTTTGAGTCCCTTGTAATAGGAGCGAGCCTATTACCATCAACCAGGCACAAATGCAGACTGAGAAATTACAGGTTGAAAAACCCTAAGTTAATAAATAAATAAATCAGGATGCCTGAACTCAAAGGATTGCAAATTCTGTATTTAATCCACATCGTGGTCCACATTTAGAGTTTTTTTTTAATCAAGTTTTTTCCTACCACATTCCTGCACATTTAAGAAACAAAACATCGCGTTTTATTTACGAATGCTGGCTTGAAATGAGCATTCTTTGCCCACACCACGCTTGCTTCTTTTCGCACCACATCCTCGGACATCTTACTGTCATTACCAGGGACCGAAACCGGTGTGATTAATACAGGTATTTTTTCGCTTACACCATTTATATTTTTTACAGGTATTTTTAAATGTTACCTTAAATTGAATACAACCAGTATTAATACCGGTTACCGAAATAAAAATTACCTCTATCTTACACATGCCGTCGCCATTAGTTATAGGACGCGCATCGCCTGTGTGTGTAACGGTATTAAAACGGTAACCTAAATAGAGGTAACATGTTTCTTCTTGTTTGTTATACCGGTAACCGTAGTCGTAGAAGTAACCAAAATTCTGTGATACCTGTACCGTAATTTATAAATATTACAAATTAGAGGATTATATCCAAGATAAAAATGCTTGGAAACATGCTGATCCTGCTCCATAGGATAATTTAGAATCTAGACAAAATCTAACTGATTGCTAATTTAATTGTATAATATATATATATTTTTTTAATATTGATTTTATTTTCTGTGATTACTTGAACTCACACACTGAGTTATTAGTACCTATTACTTGTAAAAATGTTTGGAATATCGTATAATTTTACCATGTTTGTAAATATGTGAGCACCTTGCATCCATCACATGATTAATTTATCTGTCATTCCTTAATTTTTCATTATTTTTACCTAACGTGGTATAGTAATCTTATTCTAGGTGCATCGTCTTCACATATAATTATATAATTGATGTATACAAGATATTGTGAAAACATTTTAAAAGAGTAACGGTGGAGTTTCTTGCCCATTCGTCTCCATACGAAAACTACCTTTTGGAAGGGGCAACTAGAATCAATTATTATTTTTCTGTAAATGTTGACGTTCAAAAGTGCCATTTTTGTGCCTAATTGAAATAAATTATTTGACTTTGACTTAAAGGTTTTCGGTCTCTGGTTATTTATTAATTAATTGTTATTTATTTATTGTTCTACCTACAATCGGTACACGTTTTCATGGTAGAAAGAATTAACAAATCTACGTCTTATGTTTCAAGTTTGATTGTAGGTGAACACCGCTGGCGCCGATGTGTTGTACCGGAGCGCTATTGAGATGAGTCAGGTGCAGAAAGATTCTACTGTCGTCGATATATGCTGTGGGACTGGCACTATTGGACTTTGTTTTGCTCAGGTAGGAAATATGCCTTTATGAGCTTAACTGACACTAACGAGGCAGAATTTTTATTGTTATCGACTTCTAAAGGCAAATCAACAGTTGAGTTGAGCGGTTATAATATCATGTTTTTTATTTATATTGGTATCTCAACATTTGACTAAACTTTAACCGTCTTGGTCAGAAAGGTGTGGTACAGAGCAACAAAGTTAACAAGTTTCTTCTTGGGACCAACCGTAATCGCGAAAAAATGATCAGTCGTCCCATACAAAACTTCAATACCTACTTATGTATTATTACTTATGTATGTATGGTATGACTGATATTTTTTTATGTGTGTTTTTACTGATGTTGGTCCCATGGAGAAAGTTGTCCAATTTGATGGTCTGTACCACACCCTTAACGCTGTGAAGGACAGTACACGAGACACAGTAGAAGTTTTATTGTTATGACGCATACGGGCGTTTACTGTCCTTCAAAGTGTTAATTAATTTCCCTTCATTTTTGTCTGAGGGTAGGCGGAGTTCGATCGTCGTAGAGGCTTTCGCTCTATCTCAAAAGTAAAAGCTGTTTTCTTGCCCATTTAACTGCCGTAAAGTCCGTGGGGTCAGGGTAAAAGAAATGGCGCTATTTCTCCAATATAGCTCCATCTCTTTCTTGTGCTGAAATTATGATGGCCCATTAACACATTTGTGAAAGCCAACTCTACCTTTATGCGTATTTTAAAATTTTTAGCACTGCGGCAAAGTATTAGGCTTAGAAATGATAGCAGAAGCAGTGAAGGATGCTAAATCTAACGCCGAGCTGAATAACATAGAAAACTGCGAGTTCTTCACTGGTAAGGCGGAGGACATTCTGCCCTCAGTCCTCGCGAGGGCCACCGGTGAAGATATCATCGCTATTGTGGACCCGCCTAGAGCTGGACTACGTAAGTTATTTGTGTAATCGTAATCACTTGTATGTATTTAAGCCGTGCGCCCGATGGGCTCTCCATCCGCAAAAATGACGATCTTCCATACCTAATTTAATCTTTCCTCAGTGCTCACCTTCGTTATACAAGGTAGATTTTTAAGACAGGGCAGTAAGGGTAGGTACTTTAACCGTTGTGGTTACAGAAAAACGGTCTTACGAGACTTTAGTCCTTTTTTTTTTAGTGTTTATCCCTTTTGTCTTGCTAACTGTGCATCTATGTTCTATGTTAGGGGGTTTGGTTTCCGCACTTAGTCCGTCAGGTGGACCATTGTGCGTGGGCCATAGCGGCCGTTTGGTGGTTATTCCAACCAGCCCACCTCCCTCCAGAAGCTGATTAGGTCTCCTGGTCTGTTTAGAACGTCTGTGTATGATCTGGGTGACCCGAGGGTTTCTGTTCTAATCTGGGTGACGCCCGTACATTCGAAGAGCACGTGCGCAACGGTCTCCTCAGCCTCCATGCACGCCCTGCACAGAGGACTGTCCGTTATGCCTATTGTGTGGAAGTGCTTGTTTAGCGAACAGTGTCCCGTGATGGTCCCCGTCACCAGGCGCAGGCCGTTCCTGTCCAGGCGTAGCAAACGCCTGGTCAGCCTGCTGTCCAAAGATGGCATAGCCTCCTTTGACTGCCTGCAACCTGGTGTCGAGGTCCACCAGCGTTCCGCTTGTGTGTGGGTGAACTTCTGCAGCCACCTGCGTATTTGGTTGAAGGGGATGGGTACGATAGGCTCGGGTCCGCAGACTGCCGTGCTGGATCCACGTCTAGCAAGTTCGTCAGCCGCGTCGTTACCTAGCGATCCGCTAACTGTGCATTTTTTTTTAAACCTTTGAATGGCAATAATAAAATCTTAAAAAAATAAGAACAGTATCCTAAGACCGTTTTCCTGTAGCTAAAACGGTTAAAGGTACACACGGCTACACATCAAGCTATAAATTTCCACTTTATGATGATCTCGCATTGTTGGATTTCCGTATAATGCGAGGTCAGCTTATACTGGAAATGTATAGCTTGATGTGTAGCTGTGTGTACCTGCCTTTATTGCCTCATCTCAAAAATCCATCCCCGGTATAAGGAATTCCATAAGGAACTCTTTGTGCTAAACTTTATAATGCTTCTAGAATTTAACAATTTTATGAATTATATTGACCGACAAAAAAAAAACATTCCATAGCAGTTTAAGCTTATCCCAAATAATGGAACATGAATATAACTAACGAAATGTATGTATTTTTAAACCATTGCTTCGGGAAATACAGATATAATGCTATATTGCAAAAACGTTAGTAGACAAATCACATTTCGCCCCTCAAATCGAAGATTGAAACGAGCTTTATTAGAGTTTATTTAAAAAGTCTTTATGATGGCTAACCTAACCGTAGATAAAATTTTGTCCCCTAGCAAAATATACAAACTATCTTCAATGACTGTAATTCTTCGTATTTCTGCCCTCACAGACATGCGCGCAGTAACGCAACTCCGAAACACGCAAAAAGTCAAGCGTTTGGTTTACATCGCATGCAGTCCATCATCAGCTGTGAAGAACTTCGTAGACTTAACCCGTCCATCTTCTAAGACGTTAAGAGGAGCCCCCTTCTTGCCTGTGAGAGCCGTGCCCGTGGATATGTTCCCACAGACCAAGCATGTGGAACTGGCTGTATTGTTTGAGAGAGAGGTAAGATATCATTATTTTTTACGAGTAAGTAATTTCCTAGAGGAAATTAAGTTACAGGTACAGGCATCCCAAGAAAACTATGCGCTTCGGGAATCAACTTCTATCTTCGGAAATCGGAACGCGGGATGCTGCGATCTAATATCGAACGGTTCCAACCATAATACAAAATTACAGATTAACAAGTCTATGCAATTCCGAAAACTTTTAGAGTGACTAATGACTATCTACGATCGGAGTAGGTAACCCGAGGGCGAAAAAACTTCAAACAAACGCGCAACGATAGATGCACTACTATAAAGCGCGGAAGTGCAAAACTTGGAAGCTTTACTTCTGTGTGTGAGTTACTTTGACGCGCTTTGTGTTAATTTGGAAACATGAAGATTACCGAAGCGCAAACATTTTCTAGTTTAACTGTAGGTTCAAAAGGATTTCTTTCCAACTATTGCATTTTTATGTAATATTATTATCCAATTCAACATGAATGATGTAACCAATATTTTGTATCAATTTTTTAATTTAAAAGAGTGTCCGTGGAGTTTGTTGCCCGTTCCTCTCCATAGGTACCTACTACGCTTTAGAATGTGCAACTAGCTTCATATTTCTGACTGACCGACTTCTTGACAATTCAAAAGTGCCTGTAAATGGTTTAATTGAAATAAATGCTTTGAGTTTGTTTTTTTTTTTTTGCAGAAATCGGCGGCTCCCGTCGTAGAGAAATCCGAAGAAACGAAAGTACAAAGTGACGAGATAAGCGACGTAGTAAATGACGTAGTTAAGAAAGAGAATAATGATAATAATGTAGCATAGCATTTGTTGATTATAATAATTAAATGTATAATGTTCATTAATTTTGTGTACTATTTTTATCCCTTTTACCTACACCTTTTTTGATTATTAATCTAAATAATTTAAGATGAATAAATAATTTAATAAAAATAACAGTTTTTAAACAGAACACTTCTAATCTTTTATTTAAATCAAAGGATTCATAGTTATACAAAATTAAGAAGCGAAGGAGGAAGCAGAACGCGTGAGGAAGAGGCAAATTTCGCCCCCTCGCGCCCTCACGCCCCTAGCCGCCGCAGGAGACGCCCTGGGCGTCGGGAATCTCAGGCCGATTCCCGGCCACCGTAGGCGCGGGCTTGCGGACGGTGAGCAATGTGTAGCTCGCCGTCCGATGGACCAGGCCCGGGTCGACGGCGCGTTGTGTTCCACGCGCGCCTCAAAGAGATGTCAGCAACTGGCCTTCAGTGATAGGACAGTCAGCCTTACAGTCTGATAGGACCGATGCCTGCCGGGGTCGCGGTAAAATCCGAAAGGGATACCGTGGCCCCTGGCAACGTACAGGCAACTGGAGGAACACGGGTGGGTTTTAGTCAGTAAGAGTCTGATACGCCCTCCCGCTCCACCCAGAGCGGGAGAAGTTATTTGATAATTTCCCACCCAAAAAAAAAAAAGGTATACAAAGTGTTTTTTTCTAATTATGTCAAGACAACCCAAACATGACCCAGACAATCAGACAAACCATGACTACAGTGCCACGGTGATAAGTAACTACGTGTAACAGACAGCAAGATTAAAATACTGTGACTAACGTGACTTGAACAGAACAAAAGCTGTAGTAATTACTAGCAGCGTCCCGCGGTTTCACCCGCATAAGTCTCGATCCCATGGGAATACCGGGATAAAAAATATCCTATGTGTTAATCCAGGTTATAAAATATTTGTTTGCCAAATTTCATCCAAATCGTTCAGTAGATTTTGCGTGGAGGAGTAACAAACATACATCCGTACATCCACAGAAACTTTCGCGTTTATAATATGAAGTAGGATCTACAAAAGCACAAAACTGCCACGTCAAAACAATTACTAATTATTTCTAAGTACATAATCCTCGAAGCAACCAGATCCCAAATAATTTCTAACTAACCGGAGTTTCCACGGCCGAGCTATCCATAATTTAATAGAACGTTAATCTGCGCGACCTCATCTCGGGAGGGCGCCGTTCCTGCAGGAATTTAATATAGCACCGACGACGTCGCCCGGTGCATTCCATTGTCGAAGCCTCGAGAACATTTCAATAAGTATTCGTATTTATAAATATAATATGGATCCTCTGTACATATTGTCACGTAGGGTTTTGAGTTAAACTAGTTGGGACACCCGAATTCGTCTGTTTTTTTTTCTTTCTGTTTTATTACATCGGTCAACAAAATTTTAACATTTTTTTTTAATTAGAATGAATTTAGAGCTAAGCCACACGCCACCAAAATTAAGTAGATCTATTGGTCAGATTTAGAAGGCCTCCTACAAAGCGGTTCACTGACTTACTCTAATAAATAAACCATAAAATCATAAATCCATTAAACTTTCCTAAACTACTTAACTAAATCCAAAGTACTTACCTACCTTGACAAAAAATCCATCGTTGCTTACTTAAAATTCTTTTAAACTTTTCCTAAAACTTTTGTTTAATCCAAATCCGATAAGCCAAAAACACTCATTGCTCCCTCGAGCGTGCTGATTATACTTCTGTGCTTGAACTCACTTCACTGACAGCTATGATAAATTGATGATTGTATCTGAATAGCACTAATTTAAAAAAACAAAATGTAATAAATACCTTGCAATCGCTTCCTGCTAATAAAAAAATAATCTAATAACTAATTTGCATAAAAAAAGAAAAAAAAATTATAATTAAAAACATTTTTCTCCGCGTCTGTAGGTACAAAGCCTTTCGCTTGTTCCACTCGACTGTACATACCGACGCTTCCCTCAAATAAGTCTGCATATCTATATACCCCACAGACATAGCTGGGAGCCTCAAGTTATCCCCTCATTGTCTCCCTGGCTGCGGACCGAAGCAGGCCGGTCCAGGAGTGATGTACTAACAAATGTAATAGTGGTTCAAAATGGCTCTAAAGTGTATTCTTACGATATTGTCGCTGTTCGTGTGTTCACATTCTTCGTATACTATACAAAAGAATGATGGTAAGTAACTTTCTATCTTTTATTTTCTGAAATTGTCGTGTTAGTAAAGCGCGGTTACCGAGGCTCAGGTCTTGGATTCCATTCCTAGCAAGTGGTCTTACAGTTTTATTAAATGGAAATGATAAAGCTTGAAGTCCAGCTGTATATCCGTTTAATGCATGTCTACTAGATTTAATTTGCCTTTTTAACTTTTATTAGCGTGAAATATACATAATTTTTTTGTTGTTACTATTTTTCTCGCCAATCTTTCTAGTTTGATGGCGACCTACTGGGCCCAACTCATTTAATAATACAACTGTACAGACGCCAGCACATCAACAGACTACAATCTGTCAAATTTATTTAATAGATTTTCAACTTTATCACTAAAGCATAAGGTTCAAACTTGGTTGGGAAAATTTTACAGTTTCGGGTAGGTTGACCTGCTGGCGTCTGTACCATCGACTCGAAAAGTAGACGAATTTCTGTATACCCCGTTACTGAATACAAAAGCGGTGTAAATTTTATTGAAAAAATTTGAGATAGTGGCATCCACAAAGACGCGCCTCAGTCCCCGAAAACTATATTGAAAGTACTTTAGTACGGCGCGGAGCGGAGTGGGGCGCGTCTTCGTGAATAGCACTATATATCTATAAAGTGTTATTATTATTTTATTGTTTTTCCCACCAGACCAAAGGATAGCTGAATCTGAGGCAGTACTGGATCCAAACGGCGCATTCTTACTAAAATGGCGAATTGATTACTTCATCCGGAAAATTCAGTTTCAAATAGTGATCTCAGAAAAAGCTCCAACATTCTACTGGTTTGCTCTAGGATTCTCTGATAGAGGAAACTTGAATAACTCAGATGTCTGCCTTTTTTGGACTGATTATAGACGAAAACATCATTTTGAGGTACATACTTAAATAATTTTATTTAATTAAAATTTAGCTGCTACCGGCGGCTTCGCCTGCGCGGTCCCTTATTCTTTTTCTAAAATAAAAATAGCCTAAGTAACTACCTACCCTACTACGTACTCCTTATAACATCAGCTATCTGCCAATGAAAGTCCCGTCAAAATCGGTCCGATCATTTTGGAGATTAGCTAGAACAAACAGACAGACAAAAATACTAAATATTGTTTTTTTCTTATAAGTACAGTAAGTACTTTCATTTGCATCTAGTAAAAAGCACTTCAATTTATTTGCATAGATAATAGATAGCTACTATAGCTAGGTAAATCTGCAATTTTTCAACCTGATATATTTTGAGCTCTAGTTTAGGTTTAAAACCTTTTAACCTACTTTAAGTGTTGTTTAACAGTCTTCACATAGACGTTACACTATCCAACAGATTAATCATAAATGGAATGTTATCATTTACATATATGAAATTATATCTGCCAGAGATGTCAACATATCTTGAAATGGCCATGCAGTGTAACAGGCATATACAAACAATATTTTAACTAATCTATCTATAATTTCGTAGGACATGCACGCAGACAACGAAGGCAGATTATTGCGGGACGCTAAACAAGATTGCGATTCGTTCTATATAGACGCTGAAACTGAGAGCTTGGTGTTTGAGAGATTACTCGACACGTGCGATGAGAACGACTATATTATTGAGGTAAGTTAACGACCAATTGAAAATCCGTAAAACAATAGATAAAGTCTCATACGTCATTTGTCAATACTATTTTGCGACCCCGGGGTTCCAATTCGCCTAACAGGCAATCTGTAAATACTGGTAGGGATTTTTTATTATCTATGTTTCGTTTATAAATTTTTTTAACATATAAAATACATGGTTAAATATTTCTTAAAAAAGACGAGAGAAACATTTTAAAATATAAAAATTGTGTTCCGCCGGTGTCGGGAGCAGGGTCCAAGCTACCGGTGGTTAGGGGAGACAGGAACTTCCTCCCGATGCGAGCCGTATCGAGGAGTACTGCCTTCTGAATCAGGCCCTTGATCACCGCCTAACGAGAGCCTTGAGAGATGTTGGTGTATTATCTAGACTTACTTTATTTATTTACATACTTATAAATTATATTTTTAAATATTAGAACAAAAATATATAAAATAATTTAACGTTATCTCCAAAAAAAATTCAACTTTGCCTCCCAACAGACTTCTTACAAACTTTCCATTAAAAATATTTTCGAGGTTCGGCTCTTTTGATTTGGCAAGAAAAGCAAATACCTAATATCATTCAAAAAAACATAACATGATTTCCTTTGCAGGAAGGCACAGTTCACGTAGTTTGGGCCCACGGCAACGACAAATTATTCTCATCCAAAGGTCTCTGCTTAACCTGCACCCCATCTCAAGACCATGGCTTCATCAGAGTACGCCTCTTCACTCCTGTAGGAAACCATAGAGTTGGCGATGCATACCAATTACGTGTTACTAATAAGAACTTGAAAGTACCAGGTGGTGACACCACGTATTGGTGTCAAGTGGTTAAGCTTCCCGATTTTATTACAAAGAAAGTTCATCATATTATTGAGGTAAGAAATTAGGTGACTCAAACATGAGTAAGTATCTTCTCTCTGATGGAATCCTGGGCATTCGTAGTGACCCTAATAATTCACTACCTAGGTATCGCCAGTCACTAACACCAGGAAGTACCTAAATGAAAGCCTGAATATTATTGCACCGTTGAACGGCTGTCATTCGTAGATCTTTGACAGTCGTTACGGGTAGTCAGAAGCACAAAACTCTGACAACCAGTCTTACCAAGGGTATCGTGTTACCCAGTTACTGGGTTTGAGGTCAGATGGGCAGTCGCTCCATGTAAAATACTGGTATTCTACATGGAGCACTAGAAGCCGACTCCAACATAATTGAGAAAAGGCTAGGCAGATTGATTGTTGGATTTTCAACGATCCGCTCAGTGCCGAGAGTTAAAAATTCAACAGAGCGCTTTTGGTTTTAGGCTATACAACTTAAACGGGTACTTCTAAATTGAGAGTATCTTAAAAAAAAGTGTATCGTATTCCTAGTACCTCTCATTTCGCTGTGTGTTTATTATAAGCATTTAAATGAAGATATGTAGATACTTTTCAGCAAATATATACCTTCTAAATACTGATTTTAGTTCGAATCCACGATCTCAAAAGGCAACGAAGGGCTGGTGCATCATATGGAAGTGTTTCACTGCGATGCTGATCCCAAGAAAGAGATACCACTGTATGAAGGCGACTGTTTCGCCCCAAACCGACCTGAAATCACTAAAACATGTTCGAAGGTAAGATATTAGCACTTACAAATAAGTTTTTATTTAAAAAAATACATGCTATAGTCCGCGCGCAACTGCTACTCACCACCTGAGGTATGTGAGACGGGGGGGGGGGGGTGCTATTGAGAAAATTGGCAGACTGAGTTAGATTGGCCTTTGTCTACCTCCCCTGTCTCACCGCTCACACACCTCAGGCGGTGACTAGCGGTCGCGCGCGGATTTTATGAGATTTTGAAGTAAAAAAAAGATTCAGGCTATCCCATAAGCATTTTACCACAAAAATGAAGCAGAGATAAAATTATGTCTATATGTTTAGGTAAAAGCAGCGTGGGCAATGGGCGCTCCTCCATTTATATATCCCAAGGAAGCAGGATTACCTCTTGGCGGACCAGATGCAAACAAATACATAATGCTTGAAGTACATTACAATAATCCGGAAATGAAATCTGGTATGTATTTATCTGTGATAATATTATAATTTATAAGTCAACGATGGATGGTATGCTTTGTAGATTATGAGAAGGCTTTCGACTGCGTTAAATGGGAGAAGCTATGGCGGTGTTTGCTGAGACAGGAACTCCAGCCCATCTTATAATCCTGATTTAGCAACCTTAATGATTCAGGTTATACCACTGTAACTGTAGGTGACTTTACATCAAGTCATTTCAGTTTTCACATGGGAGTCAGACAGGGATGCGTGATCTCACCCATCCTATATAACATATATGGCGAGTACATCATTCTCCTAACGCTCGAAGATTGGGAAGGAGGCGTTAAGGTGGGTGGGGTTAAAATATCAAACCTCCGGTACGCAGATGATACCACTCTCTTTGCATCATCAGAAGCTGAAATGACGGAGTTACTGAATAAGTTGGAAGTAACCACCCTAAGAATGGGTCTCGCGATAAATAAAAACAAGACCAAGCTCCTTGTCATTGATCGCTTCAAAAGCATCCAGCGTGCCAACCTCTTAGCAGATTATGAAACCGTCGACAATAGAAATTCGAAGATGAATTGGCATGGCTAAAACAGCGATGACTCAACTGAACAGAATATGGAGAGACAAAAATATCACCAATCGGACAAAGAAACACCTAGTCCGCACACTTGTCTTCTCCATCTTTCTCTACGGGGCAGAGACTTGGACGATCAATTGGACGGTCTACTGATAGGCAAAGAATTGACGCCTTCGAAATGTGGTGCGGGCGCCGCCTACTAAGGATACCATGGACAGCCCACCGCACAAATGTCTCGATCCTGAAACAAATAAAATCCCACCACAAACATTTTCATGTAAAATGTTGCTAAAACGAGACCGTATGGCTCGCACTGTCAAAAAGTTATCAAAGCTCATGTAGATCCAAGCTTCTAACTGTAAACGCCCTAACTCTACAAGCCCTAACTTCACCAACTCTACACCTTAGTCAAAATATGTGGCTTGGCCGTTTGCGGCCCGATCGCCGTCGATTTATTGGTGGGGCGTGTAGAGTTAGAAGCTTGGCTCTACATTAGAAATAATTAACTAAATTAATGAATAATTAACTATTGTATAACAGAAAAGCAATGAACAGTGAATACATTTTTACCTTACGCCCATGTGACGGTAGCGTGCCCCCAGATTAGAGAAAACACAAGAACTGTCTTTAACCCGCCTGCAACGTGTCGTGAGATACTTTGGCCACATTGCTCGCAGAGGTACCAATAACATGGAACGGCTAATGGTGACTGGAAAAACTAACCTAGACACCGAAGCCCAAAAAAGTTTATGGATCAAATATCCGAGCATTTGACGATACCTATCAGCGCCGCACTCCACCAGGCCACGGATCTTAACAGATGGAAAAAGACCTTTGACAATTTGATCCGGGGTCACGATTCTCAGCAATGAGAGAGCGACTGAAAAGATATTATAAGTTATTATTTAACTTCTCTTTTTTTCATAATTGAATGAAACCTCCAGAAACTGCTTTAATAACACTGCTAGTCTAAACTAATATTATAAAGAAAAAGGATTTATGTTATGTTTGTGATGAATAAATTAAAAACTACTGGACCGATTTTAAAAATTCTTTCACCAGTAGAATGCTATATTTTCAGTGAGTAACATAGGCTATAATTTATAAAGGTATCACGCGAGTGAAGCCGCTGGCGGAAGCTAGTCATTGATATAAATCAATGTTGCTAGGTGCTATTTATCGTGCTCAGTAACCCGATTGGTGCTAGTTAAGTACTCAGTGCTACTCATTTGCTTAATCTTTTCTCTGATGGGATTGTTTTCCAGTCCGAAGAGTACCCTAATTAAGTAATAAACGATCAATCGAAATTTGAATCTTTTTAAAACAATTTGCTAATCTATTGCTTCATAAGTCCGAAAAAAAATCTGCTCAACAACGTACATAACGCAATGAATGTTGTTGCACTGTCAAAATGAAACAAATTTGTCGTAATCGTTTACGAAAATGTGTTGCGGAATTAGATAGCTGATATAGCTGTATTTCAGTATTTAACAAAAACCTTCAATACAGGGTCGCATTAAATTAGCTAGCGAAACGCCACAGACGTGATGGGTAGGTAACCTTAACACGATAAAATAAAAAAGATTCCATTTTTTTTTTGGGTCGTTGTACATTTTTATTGATCTCACATATAAGTTGAGAAAATTGTTTTGTTGTGTTTAGATGTCAATACTCATCACGTCTTCGAGTTTCGCTAGCTCATTTTTTTTTACCCTGTATATTACGTCACATCCGTATACCAGCTAGCAATAATTGCTCCAAAAATTCATTCTATTTTTCCATTTGTTTTATTTCCAGATTGGGTAGACAGCTCAGGTATAATTCTCCACGTGACGGGCCAAAAACGAAAATTCGATGCAGCAATCATGGAACTCGGACTGGAATACACTGACAAAATGGCTATCCCTGGCAGGCAGAAGGCTTTCCCGCTGACGGCTTACTGCATCCCACAGTGTACAGGCGTGGTATGTGATATGAAGCTATTTCTGGACAAACGTTTTAGTTTCATGTAAGGTATGCTTTGGTGGTGACAGATCAGAGAAGATTCGATTCAAAAATAAGACGACGGATTTTGTTTAACAGGAGCCTTATTATGAAGTATTAATGCCATCATTATTCCACTACGAAAAAAGGATGGTGCTATCGGCCTTGTATAGCTCCGTCTCTCACTCACACTGGAATAATGGTGGCATTAATACGTCATAATACGGCCCCAGTTCTCAGTTTTAACTCGAGCATTGTGTCCAAAACACTTCGTGATCCAAAACCAGTAGGTTAGAATACTTCTTTTAACTCCAAAGAAAGTTTCTAGAAATGTTTCTTTTGTATGGTAACAAATCATCAAACACAAGCCGCTAGCGCAACAACAGCCATTTTTAGTCGCCCAATATACCATCACTTTCTTCTGGCTTTCTGTGGCTTAAATAGGCTATAGGGCTGACCCCACTGCAACAGGAGACGCCCTGGGCGTCGGGAATCGCAGGCCGATTCCCGCCTACCGTAGGCGCGGACTTGCGGACGGTGAGCAATGGGTAGCTCGCCGTCCGATAAGGACCAGGCCCGGGTCGACGGCGCGTTGTGTTCCACGCGTGCCTCAAAGAGAGGTCAGTAAGTGAAGGGGTCCGATAGGACCGATACCTGCCGAGGTTGCGGGAAAGTCCGAAAGGAATACCGTGGCCCCTGGCAACGTACAGGCAACTGAAGGAACACGGGTGGGTTTTAGTCAGTAAGAGTCTGACACGCCCTCCTGCTCCGCCCCGAGCGGGAGAAGTTATTTGATCATTTCCCACACAAAGAAGAAAAAGAAAAATGGCTGACCCCACTGTTGTGAACTTATGGTTATCATTTTACTCAGATTCACTTCCCTACTTCAATCCCCGCCTCATTAAATTCTAGGGCCTACCCTCTGAAGGTATCGTAGTATTCGGCAGTCAGCTCCACACGCACTTGACCGGCGTGGCAGTATGGACGAGGCACTCTAGGCAGGGCGTGGAGCTGCCCTATCTCAACAAAGACTTGCACTACTCCACGCATTTCCAGGAGATCAGGATCTTGCATCGACCTGTTAAGGTTTTACCGGTAAGTGAATTTGATAGAAGTTTTTGGTACTTCATAAAATTTTATGGGAATTCTGTGGTAAGGTTATTCTAGCTACGTATTGAAAAACGGGATATATACCTAAGTTGGTTCAGCAGAGACACTACGGTCTGTTTCATAATACATTTTTGTTCTAAGGCACCCTTCGCATCTAGTGTAAGTGTTCGTCGAACTTATACGCACGCATACGTTCGTCGAATGTATACGCACGCATACGGGACGTTTGTTTCCATGCAATCACGCTTACGCAAGGCTAGCGCAGCGTCTACCTGCATCAATTAACGTCAGATGCGAAAACACTCACTTGTCTTAACGGGCCGGCGGGGCATGTGTAGTTCATACAAACGTAATACCAAAATATATATTTGTGTCCATTCAAAATATATATTTGGGAGCCTAGATATTCTGTAATCCAATCGGAATAAATGCACACTACATTAAGAATATGTTTGATTTACAAATTATTTTTGTATTACGTTTGTATGAACTACGCATGCTCCGCAGGCCCCTTAATGATTCCGAAGTACCATTATCACTACAGGGTGACTACCTAGAAACGACCTGCATCTATAACACAGAAGACAAAGACAACGCTACGATCGGCGGCCATGCCATCACAGATGAGATGTGCGTGAATTACATGCATTACTACCCCGCCACGCAACTCGAAGTCTGTAAGAGTGCAGTCTCCAATGCTGCGCTTGAGAGTTACTTCAAGTTTGAGAAACGGTAAACTGTAATATACAGGCCATTTTTTATTTATTACTAAAACTTCACAGACATGATGATACGAATAAAAAATGATTTGCCAAATACTTTAGTTTATGTAAAGCAGTATCTCTACGAAAAACTCACACAATTAAAAAAAAAAAACGTGCCATTGTCCCAGACTCAGTCCCAACCCTAGAAGAACAAATGCGAAACCGTTTTCGTAATTTTTCATTATTTGCACTTCCATTTCAGTTGGGACAACATGTCTATCTCATACAAGGCGGCACCTCGTGCTAACTACCTGTCCATAAAGCCGTGGACACATCTGCGTGCAAATTCACTGCATGCCCTTTACTCCGAGTCTCCTATGTCGATGCAGTGCAACAAGTCTGATGGCAGTCGATTCCAGGTACCTTTTGGTGGAAATTAACTAAGAATTAGTATACCGAAAGATATCAGCTACAAGATATCACTGTTCCTGCACTGCCACAATTCAGCGGATTCCCTTGACCTTCACTAGATTAGCAATGGAATCCTAAAGCTTAAGCATCCGTTACCATTCTTCTACCAGCCTGAATTTCAAAATGTATCTACCCTACTTTATATTCCGTTGAGTTGTTCTTATTTTAAAACAATGAAACTAGTCTAGGTGACTTCGAGTGTTGCCACCGTAACATAATTGTTTTGACTCCGTTTGAAGATTTTTTTTTTTCCATCGTGTACTAATTATAAAATATTTCCTCTTTTTACAGGGAGACTGGGAAGGAATACCGATACCGAAGATCAAGTTACCCCTGCCGGCCGAAAAAAGGGTTTGCCCCGATACGATTATAGAAAAATAGGTGCAATATTTATCACCCTGTATAATATGTGAGATGAAGCTAGACTTACGTAGCCACTGCTATACAGCTTAGCGTTCTATAAGCTTCTATTTAGCGGAATACTTATCATGATTAAATGAATAAGTTTAAGTACCTACTTGTTGTGATATAAAGTTTTAATTTTATTTATAGTATGTAAAATATAAAATTAATTTGTTTACCATAAGGTTGACCATGAATGTCTACTATCAACCTATGGATATGAAATGTATATTTAACTAAATGAGTGACATTACGCAATAATAAACATGTAAATGTACAGTAGATGTTTGAAATATAAATATGAAGAACGTGATCTCGACTGTGTTTATTATAAACCCTAATCCAGCAATCAGCGAAATGGTACTTATTGTTTCGCAGCGAAACATACTTAGTATCCAACATCACATCATTACATATGCGTTTAGGGCTTTGGCTGAGGTGTACCCACATTATGACTGTTCTGTAGGTACACTAACCCTTCGAGGATTACATATCATTTCGCCAGTTATATTTAAGTCCCATCCATGTAATAGGGGGCAAGCCTATTGCCATCAACCGAGCACAAATCCAGACTATTACCTATATAAGCCATTTGCGTGATAATACCCGACTCAAGAGAAGGTCCCAAGTTTCAGTATATTAGAATGTACTCTGTGGTCCCAAGTCAATAGTATTTTGGCTGTGAAGTATCTATGGCAGACCAGACCTATAATATTTATGGTACATCGTATGGTTCCCAGGCGTTGCCAGGATACATTTGTTCACAGACTACATAGAGATGCATTTGTTACACAGACTACATAGAGATACTACATTTGTTATAATTTGATGTTATCACTTATAATAAAATACTGTTTACTTTCAGTCATGATCATAAGCATAACCGAAATATTGTATTAGGTACTTCGTTTTATATTTAACATAAGCTCGGTATAGTATAATCATTTAGGAGACTTCACTTTTCTGTGTGCCGTACGTACTCAAATGAGTAAAAAGACGTAAGAAATAAGAGTATGGCATCCTGGTAAATATGTGTGTGCTCCAAACTGTGCTTGGCCATTGTGGATCTGGAAATGGGTACAGCTGAATATGAATAGAACCCGTGAGCACAGAAGGGTCAAGCTCAAGTTCTTCAGGTTCCTCTTAGCTACTTTGCCGAAGGAATGGTTGGTTACCATTTTATCATAACGTACTGTCAACAAAGTACGTATTTTTTTCTAAACATGTTCTAAAAGAATACTATAGAATACAAATACATATAAATCAATCAAAAAATTCTAAACAGTCGGTTTCTGGACGAAAAACTTTCATTATTTTGACGTAAAGTCTTGACGTTTCACCACACAAGCGAGGGAGACTGACTGACATTTTGTTTTTCTTCCTTCTTGCGAAGTTCTTCTTGTTTATAATTTATTTCGGGGAAAACTATTTGTGTACTGTAATCATGTCCAATGATTACGGATTCAACAGTGATGATTCTCCCAATAAAACAAATTCACATCTCCAGTTGCCCAGCCCAATAATTACGCGGCGGAACCGAACAGCATCGACGTAAGTTGTTGGTGTCGATACTAATAATTAGTTAATTTACTCTAAAATGCTGAATAATAAACGGATCTGTGCAAGCTTCATTAAATTTTGTTTTGTTTCAGGTCAGAAAGGGCTCTAGGAAATCCAATTGAAAGTGGTAAAATTAAGTCTTTTTGCCGAGCAAAGGGCCATGGTTTTGTTACTCCAGAAAGAGGCGGCGAAGAACTATTTGTTCACATCTCCGAGTAAGTATACTTAACATTACGTATTATATAGAGCATACCTAAAGCAGATAACTTCATTGTGTAAACTACAGGGTACAATTTTTTATAACAGATTGAGAAACAGTAATTAGCCTTGATAAATAAAAAACTTCACAATTATTCGTAAATTCAAAAATTTCTTGAAGTAAACATCATATATTTTAAGATTTCATCATACATGCCATTAACAACAAATAAATTGTTTTCTGATAGTTTGTTTACAGACATGATGAATGTAGACCATTAAAAAAGTAGTATAGCAAAAAAATTGGCTCGGGAAACACAAACAACTTTGCAGCAAGTGAACATAAATAAATTAACTCATCCATTTATTATGTACTTGTTATAGAAGCTTTGTTACAATTTGAAGCTGATAAAGACTATATTTATACACTTAGACTGTTTATGTTAACACATTTTGGAGGTCAAATCGTATGTCTTTGTTGTCGACATTGTGTTTCTGGTTGTTGAATAATTAAAGTTTAGTACACAACAAGACATGGTATTATATGACTAGACTTCTTAATTTAAACAGTGTTTCAGTCAGTTATTAAGTTCTCGGTAGTGCCTCTTTTTCACATAACTACCCAAAACTATGTTTCTAGAAATTTTAAGTTTGGCTTAATATACAAATATTTTCTTTTAATGTATGATGTTGATTAGTGAAACATGTGCATATGACTAATTATTAGTCTTCCACAATTGAATGAACAAAAGATGCATTCATTATAAAACAATAGCATAACATTGAGAGTTTGTCCTTTGTGATTGATATGAGTGTGTACTAGTATGTAGGATGTATATTTGTTTTTTTTTTCTATGAATGCAATATTAGTTTGAACTTTTTAATTGATGTATGATTCCACAAGTGACCATAAACATTTTCTTTTATCTTTTGCAGCATTGAAGGCGAGTATGTTCCACTACCAGGTGATGAAGTAATATACCGACTCTGTCCAATCCCTCCCAAGTTTGAAAAGAACCAAGCTGTCCATGTCCGCATTGTCCACCTGACACCTGAGAAGCATCTCAAGTGGGACGAGACTCCACTGTGTTGATCCCTCCACCACTCTCCCCTCATTCTCTTGAATATCATTTGCAAGGTCCCCTTGCTCTCCTAATCTCTCTTTAGTGTCATATCTTACCCATTCTTCATCATATAAATGTGTGTAAAGCCAGTTGTATTTACTTTCTAGGATTGTATTACTACTTATACATATTTATAGGTATTGTGCCGTATTAAGTAACTGTCGAACAGAATCAAATGCAACTTTGTCAATTGTGCATATCTATATCACAATCAATGTATTAGACTCAATGGAAAGAACAAATTCTACTGCTCATTTATTTTTAATCATAGCATTGAAAAGACCAAGGTTACATTCGCGTTTATATATCGATTGCAAATTGAATTCAGTATTTAAATATAGTGAGAAGCCAACTTGTGGTGCTAAATTTTCGAAGGTTTTACCCTCGTCTTAAGATTTTTATAACCAATGTATTTCACACAGTGAATGGAAACTGGCTTCTTGCACCAAGAGTAGTAAGCTTTACAGTTGTATGATAGTGATAATGATTGCATCATCAACATGATTGGCCTAATTTTAATAACTCATGTATTTTCTGTACTTAAGCATCATGTATCAACTATATAATATTAATGATAGCATGTAATATTGCACAAAAACGAAGTGCTGCTGGTTAGTGATGTGTGCGATCTGTTTAGGAAGTGTTAGGTTGATCACGTTGTTGGCAAATGCATAATAATCTCATTTTTATATTATTCCTATTTCTGTAATTATTTGTATTTAAGAGAAAAATAATCGCAAGTTATGAACTAGCATTCCACAACTAAAGTATTCTCTGTATTTATGCTGAATTCTGTCTATTAGTTGTTGTATAATTGAATATTCTATTTTGATACTGTGTTGTCCCAAGCCTGTTCACAGGAAGTATTTTATTGAACCATGTAATCAACGCGTTCGCCATGCTTTTTGTGTTTAGTTATCTAGCAGTATTAGGTAATACAGCGAATATATAAAATATGTGTAAGCTATCACAGTTTGTTTTATTACGTCTTTATTTCAATTTCACATGATTGAGTGATACCATGACAGATGGTGGCGCTATCACCGCTCGCTGAGGTCATCGTAATCTGATAACAATTGTTTGCCGATTTTTTCAGTAAATGTACGTAAGTAAGTCGTACTTCAGTTAAAAAGGTGCGATAAAAGTCTAATAATAATTCGTTATCAAAAGGAGGCACCACACCTATTTCATATTACGCTCGTTAATGAAACCTCCACGTTCGTTAGTTTCCAGCGGTGCAGTAGGCAGATCTAAGATAACCGTTGATATTGGATTATTGGAAAAACCGAGATCTTGATAATTAATTTGACCTTCCTCTTATTGGTCGCTGCGTCAGGTTATTTATACTCTGTAGAGGCGTGTACGCATGAACGAACAAAACATGGTGAACATCGAACATCATACGAACACAGCGCTCAACCGCACCGCTCTCTTAAGAGGGAACAGGGCCTGCGATTCTCCATATAAATGTATTCCCCTTTTTTATTCCTGAATAATGCCTCTAGAGCAAATTTTTTTTTAATTTTTATTAAATCAAGGTCTGCTGTAGACACGTCCCTATTATTTCCTTTTTTTCAGCATCTTATTAGTAAAGAAAATATGACCCTCCAAAAATTACAAAAAAGCTAAATTTTTACCATTGTGATTAGAGGACTACCAGACAACTTCGAAAAGTTTTTAACGTAAAAGAAAATGATAGGAACATAGACATACTCTTTCTTAAAATTTAAATGAAAAAATAATTGAATCGGCTCAGTTTTCGAGGAGAAAAAAAGGGAATACGAAACGTCGACTCCGTCATTTTTTTGACGTGACAACGTCTTATAAATTGGTTTGCCGGGTGACACTTCAAGAAACTGCGTTACGCTCCGCTCACGTTATGCGCTCACAATGAGAGCGAGTGAGAGGCACGCGTCCCTTCCACTCGGGCATGATTAGCCCGCCTAAGAGCGAGAGAGACAGACATAAAAAGTGAAAGGCACGCAAAGTCGTTGTCACGTAAAACTTTCGCCCGTATACCGACTTTACAGGCAACCAATTTTTTTTTGTGATATAATCGGTCTGAGCTGCAGCTGTCCCTATCGCACTCTACGGGGGCAGGCTTGAGGTAACACGATGGCAATAGTTTATTCAAATTCCTCGCAGGCCCTGGGGCCGTATTATGACGTCTTAATGCCACCATTATTCCAGTGTGAGTGAGAGACGGAGCTATACAAGGCCCCTAGCACCATCCTTTTTTCGCAGTGGAATAATGATGGCATTAATACTTCATAATAAGACCCCTGTTCCCTCTTAAGTAGCCGTGGATTCGAAATTGGATCGTCACGAACATTTTTGACGAACACAATGTTTGATGTTCGTTAGTGGTACGCACATGCGAACAAAGTGTTTGATGTTCGTGATCACCATGTTCTTGTTCGTTGGTGCGTACACGCCTTAAGGGGGTCACTTACAACATCGCGTTCGCCGAATAAGGGATCGCGACCTCAAAGCCTAAGAATCTAATCTAATGCAGTCTTCAAACTGGTTTGAATAAAACTAAATCGTTTGTTTCACATGTATATGTTTTATTAGTAAATGTAAAACTTAAGGAATAAATAATACAAATGAGCCGTGCAGGCGATTATCTGTTCGGATCTATTCAATAGTATATTTATATAATTCAATTAGGTACACTTACAAAGTAAAGGCTAATATTATTGATATCCTAGGGGCTTCATATTGTGATCACACGCTTACTTAGCTAAACTACACAAAAATTGTATCGGAATGTGCATGACACGCTCGGCTACTCGTACAAACAATGCGCATGTCATAACACATTGTGTATAAACTAACATAATTAGTAATTATAATATATCTATACATAAAGGTACATAGACAATTCACAATTTCTTACCTTAGTCTCTTTGCTTAAAGCTTATAGTCTCGTGATCATGCGGACTCCATCGTGGGGATCAGACCAGTTTAAAGGCGTGTCGGGCCTGACGCATGCCTCAGTCGTTTACTAAAGACACTAAGGTTTACATACATATACCTACTACCTACAATTTCTACGAACCTCGGCCAATCAGGTTGTCGATCTTAATCGTACAAAGTGCTTGACTGAAATCAGTTTAATGTGTAAACCGTACTGTAATCTTAGTTCGTCACACTAGTTGCAGCCAATCCAAGGTTACTCGATATTGTGACTCGGTTACACTTAGAATGAGTGGGCTGCTTCTATTCTCCTTTGTTTGCGGATTCCTATACAGTGTTATTACGTTAATTAAATCTACGTACTGATAAGTTGCTATAGGTATTTCTATGTGGACAGTGTAACATTTAGAATTAGTTTTAAGTTGGCTAATAAGCGCCTAGTGTTGAATTATTAATTGAATTACAATGCTATAATAGTCATACAGTAAACTGTAAAATTATCGATTGTCATCTCTCGTCCGTCACTATAGTAAACTGAGCAATCGGCAAGCATGACAGTAAAAAATTCGTTGTAGGTATATAATAAAGTATAAAAAGGCGAGTACAAAATGTCTTCAAAAGAAAAGATTACGGGAAACTGATCAAAAGCTTACTAAAATGTGTAGCAATCATGTCAGCTGATGGTTATTTTCATTTTTGTAATTTCACAGACGTTCAATCTTTGCCGTTTTCCATGTTTCCATTCTGCAACAAAACAATTTTTTTTTTGACAAAAATTCCTATACTTCTTAACATACAATTTAGAGCTTGTTCCCCATATTATGCAACTCAAAAGTGGCACCTACATTGTCTAGCATGATATCCACCTGTTAGGTTTCCAGCCGAGCTATTGGCAGTATGACCACAGTCTACCTACATTACATGTTACACTCAATCCACGCGAGCGTTTCCGTAGAAAACCGGCCAAATGCGTGTCGGACCACGCACAATGAAGGGTTCCGTAATTGGGATGAATTTATCCCAAGAACAAACTTAACATTATAGTAAACTGCAAATTTAAGTTGCTCGATTATTACTCGTTAACCTGGAAAGCCTACTTAGCTGGGATAGTTTTCCGTTTAACTTCGTTATATATAACTACTGCTATATACTACTGCTTTAATTTTTTCACAAATCCAAGTACAACCATTTAGCTGGCAGGGAGGGGGGGGACAGATGACTAACAAAAATTTGCACTTTAAAGCTTAATATTTTGCAAACGGATCCCTGAATAGAAAAATAGTTTTCACACACCCACAATATTTTTGAACGACCTTTCCAACGTTACCCCACAAAAAACCGACTACTTGTAGGGGGGGGATACTATAAATAAATAAATCATTCTTGATTTTATTTTACCACTTTGTCGGTGTGGTTAATATGTATACTCCACCCAAATAACAGCTTTCTAGTACTAACAGTCTCTGAGCTAAACCGCGGACGGACAGACAGACTGACATGGCGTAACTATAAGGGTTACTTGTTTACTACGGAACCCTAAAAATCCACCCTATGGTACATAAAGATTTATAAAAAAATTGGACATTGTTATCATCCTGTCGAATGTATGGACAACGATCTGTTTACACTGTGGATTCGTAATTCCAAGTTAATGTTTTCAGATTGAAACATTCATTTCATAGCATAGAATTTTTCACTGTGTAAAATCTACGTCATCTTTTCCATTTAACTATCGACCGAACTATTATTAGACCTGAAAATCGATGCATCGCCTTCGCCCTTCAAATGTCGTTCTACTATACTGACCTCTTCTAACTGCGCTAGCTGGTAATGTCTCTTACGCAGCGCGGCGAGGCGAGCGCGCTCGGCGTCCAGTGATGTCTCCAACTTGAGCGAGCGCACTTTACTCTCCATTTCGAGACGACGAGTGGCCGTCAGCGATAGAGATGACGTGTCCAAAGCCTCTGTTGGTTAAGCATAGTATATCATTTATCACACGGCTGATTCCAGGCGCAGTAACTCATGGCTTTCAAAAGTTTTATTAAGTTTCTGATCCAAACATTAAGGTCAAAATAATGTGTTAAATTAATTAGGCTTTTAAAACTCTCAAGCTGGAGGAGTCCTTAATACAGATATTGAAACGAGAGATATCACGACTCAAAGCCATGCCTAGTGCTCACGTAGTTGCCTCTGCCGTTGACGCGTGCCGCTCGTGTGTAATAGCACTTAGACAAATTCAATATCCATGTGTTGTTTCATCAAAAAGCAACATTACTATCATACCTTGTTCATTCACAAGTGCAGAACCAGCTTTAACAGCAGCAACTAGGGCTCCAGTGGCCGCGGCGACTGATCTGCTGGCTTGTGTGAGTCGCGCCAGTGCGGGCGACTCGGGCGGCGCACGCGCTCGTGACGCGGCGACTAGCTGAGCTGTACTGCCGGCTACTTCGTGAGCTGCGGCCGATACGCCTTCGACCTGGCCTGAGGCACCTACTGCCTCGTCTGCTGATGTCCTGTATCATAGATAGATGCATTTTTAAATGAATGAAGACACTAAGGGCTAATAATTTTACCACCGAAATGACCTGTTTTTATAAAGTTCGTATTAATACGAAAAAAGAAAATGGTTGACGAACGTCTTTATTGACTTGAAGAAAACTAGTTTAGTTCTACTAATGCAGATTGTTTGGTGATTTGCGTGCCAGTTGTCCACACATTGTGCTTATTTCAGGACATGGCATCACAAACTATGCCTGGGTGAATTGGTATCATTAATATTGTTGGGTTTGCCAGATTGCTAGAGGTACTAGCGTTCATGAAATTCAGAAAACAGAAAATTAAAACGTGGCTTTAGTTTTAAGCCTACATGTACTAGTTAATTTTGAGTAGTGATTTGTTCGTTTTTGCGCTGTGCAAGTGCAGCTGTTGTGAAAATACACTGGTAGAATAATTCATATTATAAACTATTTCTTCATACTGGTAACTGAATTACCAATTTATACTTATAAATTAATAAATACATACAAAAACTGGCACATTTCTCTAGTGGTTGCATGCTCAGCTGACGAGCCTGAAATCCTGGTTTCTATTACCAAATCGGACACTACTATAAAATCGCCGATGTAATTTAGATGCGAACAGTACACCCATACCTTTTCTAAGAAAACAAGCTAGATAAGAAATACATACACTAGCAGTTTAGCAGCGAAAACAACAGCCTTAGCTGCCGAAATAAGTCCTTGGGACCACTGCGGGTTCTTCCGGTACATCTTCTGGCGAGTCGTGGGATCGCCGAGTTCGTTCTGCAACTTGCGAGCATCCTGTACCAGTATTTTAACGGCGCCCATAAGTGTAGTGCAAGCGTCGAGGATTTTGCTGTTCACTTCGAGTTTGACTCCCGAGCCGGCGGCGCGGGTCGCTGCTAGCATATTCTGTGGATTTGAACTGATATTAGAAGATGTGATTTGAGAGAAATGGGCCACAATTTCTCCGGTTTTCAGAAATCATCAGACTTATCATGTCAAAAGAATTCAATGTTCTGAGACAATGTAGGAGTGCCAATTGCTTAGTTGAACCATAGCTAATAATATGAAAGTTAATAGCTGTGAAAATAACTTATACGACGTATGAATCGTAAAGTACCAAATATTCCCATTTATTAACCTCGAAATTATTCAACCGACTGACAAAAATGAGTATGAAAATCCGGAGAATCCATACATCTTAAAAATTCGGCTGTTTGTTTGGTTGTTTTTCTCCAGTACGAATCCCAATAAATACTTTTTCTTTGTATACTGACCTCAATCTGCGACGCAGCTTCTTCAATAGCCCTATCCATGTCAGCCAGCTCATCATCCACACTCCTGGATCCACTATTCTGCCGATCAGCAGCCCCAGCAGCAGTCATCAAGCTTCGCACTCGACTCCTTGCGTCGGAGCAATGCGAGCTCACTACGGAACCACTCTTGATGGACTCTAGGCATTCCTTTGTGGCAGTTAACATTGAGCGACATTCAGCGTTCAGTTCTGTAAGGATAATAATTAGGGGTTAAAGTTGTGATCTACACTTTAAAATATGTAGCTCATCCGTTTCCTTAGATTACAAGTAGACTAAACTTAGTACAATCACGGTTAACGGGTTATATGTGAGAATAGCGAGATTTTAAAATTAAATCGAGGGAATGGTTTAGCCAAATTTGCTATTTTTAATCTGAGATGGAGACAAGAGACCTCCTTATGGAGACTTGTATTCTTTTTTAAACTTTCCACTGTCTGAAGCAATAAAACAAGACTCACACTGAGGTGAATCTTACTTAGACGCGGATCGTGACACACAATTTCATTGCTACAAAGATTCTATGTCCTGTCCCGCGTTCAACCCAATAAAAAAATTCAAACAGAGTTTTCTCGGATGGAAGTGGCATTATAATTTCCAGGGGTATTATCATGAAGTATTAATGCTATCATGATTCCAGTTCGAAAAAGGGATGGTGCTATCGGCCATGTATTAATAGCTCCGTCTATCTTGAACACTGGAATTAGAATGGCATTAAAACGTCATATATATATTTTTTACTTACTTTCTGATAGCGCCAAATCAGTGGACACATTAGACACATCGGCAACATACGCGGACAGCTGCGCCGTGTTGTGTGCCGTGGCGATGGCCGACCTTGCTACTGACTCCTCATTCCCTGACACTTCGGAATGTCTGGCCAGCTCGTCCAGTGCCTTAGCCGCAAGTTCAGCAGCCGCGGCCACGGTATCGCGCGCCTGACCATTCTCGAATGAAGTTAGGGCTCCGGTGGTGACTTCGAGCGCTGCCTCTCCAGCGCATGTTACTAGCCGCGATGTTTCTATATAACCGACATTTTTGTTGTTGATATTATTATGTATGGACACAAAATTGGATTATAACGATATTAATTATACAGTCTCGTTAAAAACAAAAAAACTGCATCATCTTGAGATGCGTATAGCTTCATAAATCTTCATAATACATTATGGGATAGGTAAACATTTTACAAGCAAAACTACAAGGTCAAGGAGGTCAAGGTCAAGGAATTTGAAGAAATTCTATACAAAAGTATGTACAATAAAAGTAATACTAACGCAACTCCAACGCCCTCTGCGCCTCTTCGAGCTGTCGCTTCACAGCCTTCAAATCATCTTCAAGCACACTATTGTGTTGCAACAAGTCCTGTAATTCACACTCGGCGTTCAATCTCTTACTCTCCGCGTGGCCTAGCCTAGTTTCCAATAACTATACCACCATAGAAGGAACGTAGATAAGTCCGAAGGTTCCAAGCAAGTCCAAGAGCGCGGTAGAATCCATGCACAGCGCGGTAGGTTGCGTAGATGTAGAGGAAAGAAATAAAACATGCAGTTTAGATATCGATACATGCTTACAGTACAGGCAAGGAAGAAGCAAATAAAACAGTGTACGAGCTATTTACATGACGTGTTTTATAATATCACTTTACTTTGAAATTCTGTTTAGAACTCTGTTCATTAATTTACAAAAAAGAAAACGCTACAGTAGAGAACATAAGGAATGACCGCAACCACATGATGAACCCTTTTTGATACTGTATATAATAATATGAGAACCGACACAAAACACATTGATCCACCACCATATAAACTAAAGGTGTCCATAAAACAACGCGGTGTATCAACACACATTTCACTCAACGCCACTGATTTCCTAACCTGTCTCTCGCGTTCTCTCTCTGTTATTACAATATCCATATCTTCCTTCTCTTTCTGTTTTTCTTTTTGTAATTCTTCCAAGTCATCTTTCAGTTTTTCTATATTTTTTTCAGCTTCTGCGATATTTACGTCCTTCAGAGCAGCTTGTTCATTGAAAGTAGTTTCTTGGTTTAGGATCTTTTCGCTTAACGATTGGATTTCAGTTTCTTTTTCATCTTTCAGTTGATCAAATTCTTCTTTCATTTGACTTATTTCGTTGTTCAGCTCAATTGTCAAAGTTTCTTTTTCAGATTTAACATCTTCATGGTCTTGCATCAAATTATCATGGGCTACCGTGAGTTCCAAGATTCTACTTTCTAATACCTATTCAAAGATACAATTAATTAAAACAAATATTCTTTATTTAGGACATCACATAAAATAACAGACATATTATTTATAACACAAACCTCTTTCTCTGAGTTCAGTTCATTTGATACTTTTTCTTTTTCTTGTTGTAACTCAGTTTTCTGTTCACTAAGTTCGTTAATCTTGTCATGTAGTTCTCTTAGTTCTTGATTTTTCAAAGTTAAGTTGCTCTCATTTCTGTCAACGATTTTTTCATGTTCTTCCCTTAGCGAATACAGTTCATTATTTCCTATTTCCAGCTCTGCCTGCGACTCTTTTAACTCGTCTTTAAGTCTGGCGTTGTCGTCAGCCAGTTGAGTCACTTCTACATTTAAGGCTATAACTTGTCCATCTTTCTCAGCCACCATACTTTTCAAAGTATTAATGATTTCGTCCTTACTTTCCGTAACATTTTGTAATTTATCTTTTAGTATCGTAATTTCAGTATTACATTCTTTAAGTTGATCTTCATACGACGCTTTTTGTTCCTGTAATTGAATATTTGTATCGTTTATAGTAGTCTCAAGCGCAAGGATATTTTTAGTCAAATGTTCCGTTTCAAATTGTTGCCTTTGGCCAAACTCCGATTTCTCTTCAAGCATAGTTTTTAAGTTGTCAATTTCAGTATTCTTTTCATCAATCGTCTTCTGTATCTCCTCTTTTAATTCTGTCACTTCTTGATTCTTACTATCTGTCAAGTCTTTTAAATTATTTTCTAGTTCTGCTATTTCCGTCATCTTTTCTTGAACAGTATATTGTAACTGTTCTTTCTCATATAATACTTCCTTTAATTGTTTACTTAGTTCGTTTCCACCTTCTGTTAGTTCAGTTTTTAAAGATTCTGCTGTAACTTGGTACTGAATTAATTCTTCGATTCTTTCTTGAAGTTTAGAAATCTCAGTGATTTTTTCTGTGATTTTACCTTCGTAGTTAGTTTTAGTATTCTCTAACTCAAGACGCAACTGTTCAAGTTGGTCTAATCCCCCTTTTATTTTAGATTCTTTTTCACTGAGGCTTTCATCATACTCCTGTGTTTTAGTCGTCAACTCTTGGTTAAATTTTTGGCATTCTGCGCTATGCTCAGTTTTGATACTAGTAAGCTTTTGTTGTAAACTATCTATCTCTGATCGTAATTCATTAATGGAGTTATTTAGTTGCGTTACTTCCTAATAAAATCAAGCTAACATGAATTGGTTATTATATATGGCTTATTAAATTAGGTCAATCAATCACACGAAGATTAATTTTGTTACTGAGACACGGGATTTTTATACAGCAAAGCATTAAAGTTTGGTACTAGTAACGGTAATTTTGTTAATAAGCAGGTCTACATTACATGCTTAAACATGGCTCGATCATGCAATAACCTCACTAGCAAGCATCTACATTTCTACACCTACAGAAATAAATGACTCTATGAAATATACAATACTGACCTCCTTTTCATGTAAATGTTGTTGTTGCAACTCCTCTACCTGTTTCAGCGCGGCTTCTTTTTCTTCTACTACCTTTTTATACTCGTCTCCGCTGCTCTCCCGAAGTCCTACTAACTCTTCTTTCACTCTAGTCAACTCCAATTCTCTTTCTTCCTTCTCTTGTTTTATCTTTTCTAAGTTTTCTGTGGTTTCTTTCAGTTCGTTGGTTACAGTTGTTAGTTTTTCTTCTTGTTCTTTCGTTGCTGTTGTGTGTTCTATTTCTAGAGCTTCCATGGAAGCTTTAACAGTTTCTAACTCGAGTTCCTTTTGTCTGGACTGTTCTAGGTCTGTTCGGAGGCTCAATATCTCGGATTTGTAAGCTTCTACCTCTTCGCTTGACGAAGCACTTTGCTGTAGTAATTCGACATCTCTGTAAGGAGTAAAATCAAAGTAAGTAATGAGTGTGACAGTCAAAAAATATATAATGAGCAAAGTCGTGTTATGTTTTTTCGTTTAAATACGAAAACTACAACTTTCTGTATAGAGAGTATTTTTAACAAGGTTGATAAGAGTATTTAATACAAGTGTTCCTTTTTTCTATAATGATAAAAATAGTAGCCAGCTAACCAGTACGCAGATATCTTTATAGTCTCACTACATACGCTCAGTACAAAGCACGGCGGCACTTACTTGATCCTATCGTTCAGTTGTTGCTGCAGCGCTACCTTCGCGCTCTCGTGTTTTGCGGAGGCCGCTCTCAAGTTAGCTGACAGCTTGTCCACTTCAGCTTTCTATAACGAAAATTAATAATGTGCGATGAAATGCTAGGTTTTCGATTTATAATTTGTTACAGACACTTACTAGATAATACAATACACAATAACTTTTAGATCATGCTTGGCAGACGAACCCAGTAAAATATCGCAAACATGAAACTTGGCCGGTATATTTGTTTTGACTTCGAAGAATAGAGAAGTGCAGAAGTCATGAGGAACAGTGAAATATGATTTTCTAACTGAACAGACAGCTGTGCTGCTGGGGAGTTTGTTGCGCCACTTCTTGTTCCCAGCTAAAGCACTAGGAAGTGGTGAAGGGCGGGCGTGCCGGGATGTCATTTTGACGTTCGAAAAGTGCTGATTCTCAGCCTCGTTTGAATATTATAAATGCGAAAGTGAGTTTGTTTGTTACGCTTTCACGGTAAAACAGCTGAACGAATTTGGATGAAATTTGGCACATGGGTAGACCATGACCTGGAGAAGGACGTAGGGTCTTTTCATCCTAGATAGCAGAAGAAGTCGCGGGCAATAGCTAGTGTTTATTAATTGCTTTTTTTACTCGGTCAGAAAAAGAAGGATGGCCTTATGTACGGGGAATACTGGTTCCTGACCTGTCTAATCAACGTGATGTGTTCTTCTCTTAGCTGCGTATACGCCCCTTTTAGCTTTTGGAACTTCTCATCGGTCACTTTGGCTCTTTCTTCGGTTTCGTTGAGTTTTTCTACAATAAAATTATAATATATTAGAAATATGTGTTCATATCTTCCGAATTAAAAACAAAAAAAACACCAATCCCATCGTCTCATCCACTTTATTGCAGCGCTCGGCCGCTATAGGACCGGGGCGGGAACAGATGTGGTCATATTATGCACGGGATTTTGTTTTCAAAGTGGTTACTTATGGGTTTCCGCGAGAGTACATACCAAATGAGTGTAGTAATAAAAAAAACTTACTTTTAATTTCTGGTGTTTGCACCATTAATATATCAGCTTTATGTTTTTCTTCTTCTAATTCTACCTGTAAACATAAGCGTGTTGTTAAAAAAGTCGCGAGTTGTGGGACACATTTTGCTGTATATTATGTGTTAATCCAGAGATGGCTCCACTAGATGACTCTGTATTAAAAAACAAAAACTTTTGAAACTGTCTTTTTCGGGAATAACGCTTTTTCGTTACGTGACGATTTCTACCAGTCAAATACTGCCGCAAGCGGCGAAAGCGGTTAAAGAACTTCGTTCCAAAAACTTTTTAAAGACAGTTTTTCAATCGTAAATAGCACATCGCGTTTTAGGAAAGTTCGGCTTCGCAGAGCGCCACCTCTGTTACTCATACCTATGTGACAGTCTCTTTCAATTCCTAATCTATCATATTATTATACGCACGGCCACAATTTTTGCGTTACCTTGGCGTTATGTAGTTGTGTTTCAATACGAGTACAATGTTCCCTCATGGATCCTATCATTGTGTTTCTCTCTTGAACAAGCTGTGATACCTCGGACCTGTTGCAACAAAAAATGCAAATAGTTTAATAATTTATTTATATACTTGTCGGGGCGCTGGGCCGGCTCTCACATAATCATCATCAGAAGGGTAATTATCGATTAAATCGTTCATTATGTAACTGTCTGTCTACTTTGTGGGCAAAGGAAACGCGCGGGGTAAATATAATCACTAGTTACTTAAACTTATAATCTACGCTTTTCTTAAATGAAGGGCGTAACGAGTCCGCGGGTCGCGCTCAGTCGATCTCGCGGTCTGAATAGAACTGACTGCCTCATTCAGGCTCATCTGAGGCTCTGATGCTTAACTCTTATCCTCTTAAAACGTTCCCACGAGAAATGCAGACCGACCCCCGGCCACGCTCGACGCAATTAGGTTTACGTCGTCGCCTTTCATATCGGAAACAATTATTCCTTATTTAATATCAACAAGCTCTAAGCGCTAACAAAGACCCTCGTGATCTTAAAAGTTAGACGAGGTGAGAGTGACACATTCGTCTCACGCTGATAAGAACTGGACGAAGTGTGAGTTGACATATATATTTTCTTTGCCATTCTTCTCCATACGAACTACCAAAACTACCTTTTGGAAGGGGCAACTAGAATGTTTTTTTTTTTTTTCTTTCAAAAGTTTCTTTTATGCTATTTGAAATAAATGCTTTGACTTATTTAGACCGTGCATGCTCGTCTGTTAAATCACGCGCCGTGGGAAGCCGGTTTAAGAAAACCCATACAGCATGAATGACCGTTTCGTATAGGTACCTCATTCTTTGTAGTTCGTTCTGCAGATGGTCGATGAGTCGGTCTCGCTCCACGACGGGGTCGGGCTGCGGCGACTGACTGGGACGAGCCTCGAAGTCTTCTAAGTTATCTTGCACGGACATCTATTAAAAAATTATCTCATACTTAAGTTTTTGTCTCCTTATCATTCCTACCCTTACATTTATAAAAACCCGTGCCAAAAACAAATTTAAAATGGCGGCGCTAATCATGCCCTCTCATGCCACACACACATTACAAAACACATGAAATAACATTATTATTTAATTATTTCTGAGCAAGTGAAAAGGGTGTAATAAGATTCTTTATTTGGCCGCCATTTGCAATTCGTTTGTTTAATGACACAGGTTATACAGTTACGAGCTCGTGATATCTGCACTTACGCTTATTTTTGTATGGTTTGATTGTATTACAGCATTTCATAGACATATCTTCAGCAGTGACATCTTCTCGGCTGAGATGGCATTGATAGCAATTTCAACCATAAGCATAAAAATCTAAAGTTCTTTTTCACTTGTTAACTTCACCGTAACTACGCAAGACATACATACTTATAGGATATCGAGTTGTTACCTGGCTCATAGTATCAGAAGTGTCGATGAGAGAGGCCACGGAGTCAACTTCATCCGGCGAGGGCTCTGGTATAGACACCACGGGAGTCACGTATGTGCCGAAGTCAGACTGTGGACAAATAATAATAAGTTTAGTATTACCGTACAATATGATATAACTTTGCGGACGAAAGGACCAGACTATCTTAGTCCGTCAACGAAGATAACGCCCGAAAGTAATTGGATATTTCGAATTAAACCCTACACTCGATTAATTAACTTTTCGGACGGGCAAAAACCCAGCAAGTGTAGGGACAGCTGTTGAATCGTGGTGCCATTCATTCTTAAGTTGGAATCACCCGTAATTTCGACCAAACCCTACAGGTTAGATCTTCTGAATATCAAAAAAATGAATAATCATGATTCGAGAAACTCCCAACGATTGATCTTCAAATGATCCACAAAGGAAAGTTGAGGTTTACGGAATGATTTTACCAAGATACTGACATTTACATAGATTCATTTCCTACGAAAAATATGTTTTTTTTCCTTCTATAAAAAATCACAACGTCAGCCTAAACCATTACTAGTGAACCGACCACTATGTATAACAGAGGCCAGAGAGGCTAATATTAATTTCTCAGAAATTCTGTACCTGTTGCAGGAAGTTTGGCGGATTGGAAGGTAGAACTGGCAGTGTGAGGAGGTTTCTGTAGTATTGTAAGCTGCTGGCGTGTTTGTAGAACGAGCTTAGCTTCTTGAACTGTTGCCGGAATCTGAAACGATATTATATTGCATGAGGGATATTTATAAATTGGTGTTATAAGATTTTAAAGGAAATATAATGGATGAATCTGAAGTTTCCTTAGTTTCCTATTGCTGCTTTGATACGTTCCAAAATAAAGTCTTCCGCTAAACTTTGCCGCTCTGAAGTTAGGTTGCGCATGCGCGCAGGGATGCGCGCTACTGTTATATAGGGTAGATTGACTACTGCGCAGTCATTTGTAGCCTACTTCAGAGCGGCAAAGTTATTTGACGCGAACTGTACCTAGATTGACTCTTAGGGCCTATGCACATAACCGCGTTACTGCGTCGCGCCGCAACGCAAGGCGACCTGCTGATGTAGCGCGAGGTGACGATTTTTCTGTGATGCGTTACCGATTTCGGCGTTGTGCGGCGATGTGCTTGGGCACTTAGTTGAACTATGTGTATTATGTTACATTATTTTTAATTTTTATTTGTTTAATTAGATTTACCAACTTTCGTATACACTACAGAAATTACAGAAAAGCGACAGAAAATAAAGAACTTAATGTAACAAACAACTATAGGTGAATACAGTATTTTCTTATTATTACCTACAGATATTGCCACGAAGACGCGCCCCACTCCGCGATTACTGTATTGTAAGTTGTACTTTAGTACGGAGCAGAGCGGAGTGGGGCGCGTCTTGGTGGATGGCACTATCTATACTAGGTTATGTTATGTATACATATATTTATATGATTATATTTTCTTATTATTAAGTTAAGCTATGTCCGGTTACCTCTCGCGATGTCCCGCCAGGGTGTCGGCAGGCAGCGAGGCGTGCAGTCGGAACAACAGGCGCACGTTACAGTCATATATCTGCGATGCGTCTTGCGCGCACGGTATGAGGGCGGCTAGTCGGCACTGACCGCTAGCTGTCATGGAGTTGGCGCGAGCGTTGCCCAGGCTGTCGAATACTGCAGTCGGAACAAAACATTAAGGTAAACTAATTGTTCAGAATTGACTAACAACTTAAATTGTTCGTATGTTCAACTCTCAACAGTTAGTTATTTAAGTGATGTTTATTTTAGAAGTATGTAATTTATTTAAGTTTGTATAACTTTATTAACTATAATAAAAAGAGAAAAGATTACTATTTTTGTAATGAGACAATTTGTCTGACCGTACATGCTACTCAAAAGATCCAAGCAATGGACTTGGAAAATGCTGTCAACAAAGTTTGCGACATGGAAAATGCACGGCTTCTTTACGTAGAAATACACGGTAAGAAAAACAACATGAAAATAAATGTTTATAACCGACCTGACGCTTGCAAGTTGAGGATTTCTTCCATATAGTCGAACAATTCCACGCATAGTTGGAAACTGTAACAAAAATACTGTCATGTATTGAAATGCTAACGATAAACTATTGAATTAAATCTCCAACACAAGAGCCAAATTTCATGATGAAAAAACTGGACAAAGATTTAAAAAGTGATACTAGTCTGTGGTTATATACGCTGGCTAGATGAGGTCTCAAAGAGAATTGATCTAAATCGTCATCACAACCAGAAGATGTCGACGTTTAAACTGTAGATGACAGCCAAAAAGGCCTTATTTTGACAGTCCCGACTTTAAATCAAATTCATATCAGAAAAGTGTGGTCGAATTTAAGGGTGTCGTACTGTTCTCGATTACGATGTTGGTCCCATGGAGTGTACATCTTTAATTGGAGATCTAAAACCAATAACTAAATAAACTCACTAATTATTGACATCATTCTCGGCAATGGCGTCCAACTCCTCAGCTGTCAGCTGCATATTGCCCGGGAAGCGTGGGTTCCGCGCGTGGAACTTCAGCTTGCAGACTAACAGGTTACAGTACAAGTGAACTAGCTTGCCGTAGCCTTCGCGTAAGTGTACCTGGGGAGGATTTAGTTTGTGATTGAGGAAGAAGAATGAGGCGGTATTATGATCTAACTAAGTAGTACCTCATCATCATCTACCGAACTCTTTCTCAACTATGTTGGGAAGTAGGTAGTAAGAAGTTGTAAATAGTGCCTATTGACAGATTAAAAGCACATTGCTCTTATTTTATTTACAATTTTAAGAGCCGACTGTTGAGAAGTTGCCCACTTTCTGTATAAACTACAGAAAGTGGGCAACGTCGCAAATAGCTGTCAGATATTTCGCTGTTTTGGTTAATTTGGCAATATTACTGTATGGAAATAAGAAATATGGCTAACTAGTGAACTAAATTATTGATTATGAAATGCAATAATTAATATCGTAACACCGAATATTTAGTGTTAGATGTAAATAAAAGTATTTGGAAACTTTCCAAATGCCTTTTTTACACCTAAAACGACATCAAATTCAGTGTTATAATTGCAATTCATAATTAATATTCTAGTTTACTAGTTAGCCATATTTATTATTTCCATACAGTAATATTGCCAAATTAATCAAAACAGGTAAATATTGGACATCTATTTCCGACGTTGCGAACTTTTTTGATGAACGCTCTTAAAGGGTCCACATAATTACCTAAATCTGGATCAATGGTCCACTAAAATTTATGTGGTTCTTTTCTCAAAAGACTATTTCAGATACTAATCTACATGGTCCTCACACGATCTGACAAGATTATGTCTGGAATTTAAAAGAGACTGAGAAGAAAGGCCGATACAAACTCAAAGGTCACCCTTTGAGTTTGTTTCGGCTTTCGGCACATGAGCTAGTTTAAAAAAAAAAAAACGTGTAAAAGTGTTTGTACAAACTTACTTATAGAAATAAAATCATTCATCATTTACTGAATCATCTCCATAAGACCTAATTTTTAGAATCGTGCAGTAACGGCCTTTCAAAGTGTCTAAGTCTAACAAGATCACTTGAATTAACCTTGAAAACGTTAAAATGGGGCACCTGCTATATACCGAAGAAATCTTACGCATATAAAAGCTAGTTATTATTGAAACATTCATGCATTAATTTGTCTTCTATCATCCTATAATATTCATTATGGTTTACGTAGATTTAAGATGAATGTTATTCAAATATTATAATGTAACTGTGATACTATCAAGGCTAAACCGGCACCTTTATATTTACCAAGAACACTTGTTCAGAAACAATAACACAATGGATTACCAAATACTTGTCAATTGACAAAGTTTGAAGTGTGCATTTAGCTTTCCAAGAAACTGTTATGTTAATTTGGCTGTCGATGTTTCGAAAGGTAAATACTACCTACAATGTTTATGATTGATTAGATGTTCATGTAAGATAATTTAATCACATTTGGACAAGGAAACGTGTTGTGAATTAATAAACCATATACCTACGAGTGAAAGAATCACAATGATTTTCATAGTATGTATATTATTCAGAGATTACGATTGTCTCATGTCTCAGTCTACCTTCACTGACGCCACCTACCCGCAGCTAGACATAGCCAGGAGCTAGGACACCAATTTTATTCAAATTATCTCGCTAAGTATGCAAATGTCAAATATATCTCGATCCCTTAGGTGTGTTTCTCGACACCAACTACGGTAGGGCAGAACGTTGCTTGAAATAACAAATCACACCCATATCGCAAGACTAAATGAAACATACCCATAGCTTGCCCAAGTTCTCGATCATGCCAATATGGCGCTGCGAGTCATCGAGACAGGCGGGGTGGCCCTCCCGCAGCAGCTTGTGTGTCACGTGGCAGAACTTCCATGCCACGATGCGGTTCTCTTGGAGTGGAAGACGTATGGCCACCATCTGGAAGGTTAAAAAAGAAGGATTTGTTAATAAAAATCGACACCTGATAAAAATGCAATAACAGTCCTCATGACACGTGGGATTTCATTTTCTCCTTCTTCCTGTTAATCTCGCATGGTCAGCATCGACTTGGTTCTTTACAACATTGGCAAAACCATGGACACTATTTCGGCGAATTTGCTCCTAATATAGAGCCTAGCAGATAAACTAGTAAAGACGGTAAAAGTAGCGATACTTTCTTACTACAAAGACTGCAGTAAAAGCGAATATGAGCAAAAGCCGAGACAATGATGTCAGACAAACAAAAAACTATTACAATCATTGTTGTAAGGATAGATCAAAGATGAGTACCCACGAGGCTGCGCCCAATCTCCAATAGAAATGCTTGTAGATGCTGTCATCTGGTGGGCTCAATAAAGCCATCTGGTAGCAACACATTGAACACACGACATCGGGTCACGACATCACGAGTTTAATTTGATTCGTGTATATAACTAAAGGGGAGCATGGCGAACCAATAGTCAGGAAACTGTTAATGCCCTGAGATTATGTCAAGTAGTGGCCCGTCACATTAGCGGTGATTTATTGGGGAATGCACGTCGGGCTTTCTTCGTCAACATTTACTTTAATGACTTAAACACTCGAAATATAAAAGGGACAGACAACTTGTATCGCGTTCGAGACGTGACTGTCGTGTATTAAAGGGGATTAAACTAAGATGACTTGTATTTGCTTGTCATTAGGTCCTAATGCAGCAAGGGCGTGTCAGTAGTAATAAATCAGGCAAATGCAAAGCACAACACTATAATCAGATAGAAAATTAAATAACAAATTAACAATTTTAATCATAAATTGGCTCTTCAACCTACCTCAAGGCACATTACTTGGTCCTGCGCTAACTTTATTTATATTTCGCTTGCCATAAGGAAATGCGGCGCGACGCAGTAACTACAGAGATCTTATCTTTGCAAAGACTATTGACAATCTGCGTTCTACTATGAATTATGGTCTTGTTATTTATTCAAAGTTGTCTGGAAATCGGTTTACATGGTATGGGCATGTCGTGAGGACAGTTTTGGGTATGAATGTGGATAGCTACGATGGATGGACTGTGTGAATGATGATAGGGCTAGAAAAGGAAGGGGTGACTACAGCTCAGATGATGACTAATAGAGAAGTATGGAAGCCGACCCCAAGAAAATTGGGATAAGGGCAAGAGAATAACGATGAAGAAGTTCTTACCCAATATGTGATGGCGCTCTGTTCCTTGAAGGTGCCGATGAGTGTGCTGCGAACATGTTTCTCTTTGACAGGCGTCTCGATGGCGTTGATCGCTTTCTGTATGGCTAATGTCTGGAAAATAAATTAGCTGTTATTGCAAAGATAGCTAACATTTTTCAATGTTTTATGACCATGAGCCTGTTGTGTCCCACTGCGAGGCAAGGTTTGCTTCGTTACATTTTTCCCGGTCTACTGCAATAAGAGGGCAGTCTTGTTCCACCCTCTCTTTCTGGGCCTACTACGTCGTCGGTTACCGATTTCCGGAACCCAATCGGTGGTTTCTAATGCACATCCATAAAATGAAATACTTACTTCATATTCAAAATGCGAATGGAATATACTTCCCAGGTAGACAGAAATTTATAAAAATTGAAGAAGATTATTTCTGATATATTCTGATTCCCGGTTCCTGTCTTAGTTTCTAATTAATCGATTTCAGAAATCGTTTTGCTATAAATAAGTAAGCCAATTACAGGAATCAATTAGCAAATAAACAAAAACCTTTTGGATGGCTTGATTAAGATTTAAGACATAGCTGAGTACTTATTATAAATAAGAAAATAAATAAAATAGCCTTTATTTTCTGAGCCTTCTTCGTACATAGCATAATCATCATTTCAGCCGAAAGACGTCCACTGCTGGACATAGGCGGAGCCCAAGCACCACCACTTCGACCGATTCTGTGCTTCCCTCATCCAGCGGTTTCGTTCGTACATATACAAATTCTTAATACTACACACCACCACGCCTGTATTCCCTGAAGGGTGACTCCAGGCCAAACAAAATAACAGTTTGCCCGACCCAAGACCTCATGCTCAACAGTTGCGCTTGCAACCAGTAGACTAACGAGGCAGTCTTACTACTAATAACATTTAATAAAATGATATGTTTTTGTTTTTTAATCCTATATTAGCAAATCAGCTATTATCAGCTACCAGTTCTCAGGTCTTGCGAGATAAGCCTCCTGTATTTCCCGCCAGTACTTAGTATAGGGCAATATAAACATTAATTTATCGTGTCAATAATCTGTTACATGCTAACAGATTGCCCGTTGATATGAATAAGGGGGTCAAACTGTTATGTGTTCTAAAGTCGTAACGCCAAGCGTTTTACAGTAAACAATAAAAATTCCTAACATGCAATGGTTTTAAAAGCAAATGGAGAAATGCATTGTATTGTTATACAGGTCCAATGACCTGGTTTTATTACGTGTTTAGAGTTATCCTAAATAAGGCATATCGGCCTTTTTAAACATACTGAACAGTACCTACAGTGTGTTTTTTATTGAAGGGTTAATAGATACAGTGAAAGAAACAAAGGAAAATGTAGTTTTATTCAACAGTTTAAATAGCTTATCAATAAAGTAGGTAAAACCGTCAATTTAATTAAAAGAGAAGAAACACTAAGTTAAATTGACAACAAGCTAGAATGTAAACCGACAAAAGAATACAAGCTAGCAGCGCGACACAATTCTATTACGAGTATCTTAAATCTATCTAAACTTCCGAATTTATGGAATGTAAGGACAAAATGGTGTTCATTAAATATTCGCTACAAACAACCAAGTTCGTATGCAATGACGATTGGGGCTTGCGTCATCGGCATTGCTAATGTTGCTGCATACTATTTTAATGGCAACCTTCTGAGAATATTAGAAGAAACACTACCTTCTCACAACGCTCAATGGATGAATTGACATTACACAATTTGTAATTAATGAAGAGCTGCCACAAAATAAGTTCAATACCACGCATCACTGATTACTTTGACTTCAACAAAACCGTATGTCTGAATGTTGAATTAATACATGATATGGAACGACTATATTTGTACATTTCTAAATAACCATAATGTTAGTATCGCCATAGCAGATGCAGTTCTCAAATATTGAAAGACTGTTTCATAAATATGTGTTTGTATATATGTGGCACAAAAACAAGAAAAATAAAAAAAAACTGGGAAGATGAAAGAAAAAACATCAAAATAATAGATGCATGACATTCTGGAATTAACTAACTCTACGCTAACCTTTGACTCGATAGAAGAACAAAGAGACCATACAAAAACCTGGAAATTACACGTTAAACCGATTTTAATTTGGCAAAAACAAAACAATCAATTGTACAGACTTGCTACTCATTCCTTGTATAACCAAGAAGCATTGATAGGACGGTAAACTATGTAATTGATAATGAAAATCTCAAACTTCGAATACTGTTCAAAGTCCCAGTCAGCCAGTTTGTTAACTAACACAAACTACTAAAGTAAAGTTAGTTATCTACTAAAGCCAAGGAAATGAGATTTCTCAGACAGATACCAAGTTGCGCTTTCATCTGTAAACTTTGAAATGGTATCATTCAACCAAGTTATTTGAGTTTAAATTTAGAATTGGAAACCCTAGTTATGAATGGCATTATTTTTCACCCTCCCCGCTAACTGTTGTATCTTACAAACTGACGTATCTACACTGACATTACCAAAGTGTTCATAACTTTCGTGTTTATAAGTTTTGTGGCCTTATTGCTTTAGGGTAACTACTAACTCAAAGAGCAATATAAAAAAGTTATTAATTCATTAATAAAGCCACACATACAGTAACATGATTGTAGCGCCCGACTGAAAAACTATTGCCCTGGAAAAATATCAATTGCTAGTTAGGACAGTTAGCGGGGAGGGTGACGTATTAATGTAAACTTTTTGTATTTATTCTTAAGCTTTCTAAAAGATATTAAATTCTTATATTATGCAAAGGTTCAATGAAAGAGCTATAATTTAAATCATCCTTTGATTCAAGAGCTTTTTCACGTTTTAATTGACCTCAGCTTATTTTCTTATTAGTTAAATCTATACTAATATATTATTATATAGTTGAAGAGTTTGTTTGTTTGAACTCGCTAATCTCTGGAACTACCAGTCGGATTTGAATATATATTTTTTTGCACTTGATAGCCCAATTCTTGAGGAAGATTATAGGCTATCATTATTAATATCACGCTACGAGTGCTGCGACCCTTAGGAACCGAGCAAAAAAGTCAGAAAGAACGTTAAACGAAAACGAAGCAGCGGGATGCAGCAATAGGATATATTTTATGTTAAAATAATAATTTTCACGGGGATGAAGTCGCGGGCTGACGCTAGTCAAGAATAAAAAGTAAAGGTGTTAACCAAGTTGAGTCATGATGAGATAGATAACCTTTTTCGGCATTCTAATCTTGTATGAATCTGTGACGGAATCTACATCGCCAAATGCGACCGACGCATCAAAGACCTGACCAGTGGCGGCATAGGGTAGATTGGCACCCCGGGCGGTTTTGTATCGAACACCCCTACTTTTTAAGTAAAACACCAAATACTAAACATGCTTACGAGACTTTATTTTACTAAGATTTTATTAATTTTAACTTTGAAAAGCTTCTTCCACATGAAGCCAGCGTAACAAAAATTGTAAAAAAAATACTAAGACTGAACAGACTCAGAATAGCCCCATTTTACAATGAATCTGAGAAGTTCCAATGTAGTCCATTGGACCGCTTCTTAGGCAGAAATGTTGGCGGCTATCAAATGGCGCCTCAAACGTAAAATCTCCAACACGATGCAGGACATCGTGCTGAAAATTCATCGTATATTTTTAATAGATTTGGAATCATTCCACGAAGATCTTCTTCTGGTGAGGTTACCAACGTTTTAGGCTGAATAACACTAAATGTAAGCAGAATAAAATCCATTACCCGTTATTAACGATGGTCTAGTTCTTCGTAAAATCTATCGTGGCATTCTAACATTGCTCTCTGCAGCTCACATAAGTGTAGGTCAGCTGACAGTCAGCCTCAGAAAGATGTATACATTGACAAGAATTCATCTTATTAGGTATAAACAATTTGTGTTCCATAGTACGTGTCATGTCGTGTCGTGAGGCAAGGCCTCCGGCGCACGGTGGATCGAAAATCGGCTGTAGAAGACATAGGATCTCGATTTCTTAAATGTTATTTTTTTTGCTGGAAATGACTTCTGCTGATCATTACTGTTCTATAAAATGTCATATGAAGTAAATGTGTGCACAAATGGAAGAGTTATAATTTTTATAAGAAAAAAATGTATGGAGCTAGTATGAAAAATCGAATTATCTCCTAAACGGCATGTTTAACCGTAATATCTTTGGAGGTGGTCATAGTGCTAATTATTTATAATTTTTGGTTGCGGATTTGACGAAAAATTTCATGCCGTTTTTTTTTAAAAATCGTCAAAATATTTTCATTTGTTTTTTCATATGCAACGATTCCTTTTAGTGTTTATGTTGAAGAACACGGACTTTTAACTACACGTAACATAAAATAGCATCACTCCTATATTTCCGAAGGAGTTGGCAAAGGTTTATAGTACACCCACACGTAGACAACTATGTTTGAGCTAGATATTTATCAACACATCATGAGTTTTAAAACTTTTCATACAACCAAATTACCAATTTTTTACTCTTCTAATGAGTCCGAAAAGAAGTGATTAAGTAACTACACTGATTAGGTCTTCTAATGAGTCTTTATAGGTGATTTAATGATTTTCAATATCTCACGACAATGCCAACTATGGATTACATTCAACTTTTCCTGATAAGTAAGCTAATTTGTTAATTAGCAGTGCTATGAGTTCTAAGAATAGTTAGTGACAATTATAAATTTTCATTAGCTAATGAGAAGATAACTAATGAGGGTAGTTACCTAATTATTGGCGTTTTGCAATAAAAGGGCTAAAGTTTTGTTTTATAATTTAGTTTGTTCACAACTGTGTGACTGCTAACACTAAATCTGCGACTATAAAATCTTAGAATGGAAAGTTTAATCACGAATTTAGACTTGTTTGTTCTTCTACGAAGTGAGAGTAATTCATTTGATCATGAAGTATTGTTCAGTGCAGTTGTATCCCGCATAGGTGATTGCCTGTCTGACGAAGATCGTGTTGTTCTCAAAGAATTTTGTCGGAGATTTACGCGAGCCGCTTTACAAAGGTGGCAGAAATCCAACCGATTCCTTGATAATTTCAGGAGAAAGTACGAGAATTGGTTGGGAGCAAATATTGATTGGCCGAGTTTTGTGCAAACTTTAGTTAATCAAGAACCAAGTGTTGATGAGATACCAAGAGCGCCCTCAGTCTCTCCAGAACCGTCGACATCAACGTCCATTGGAACAATGACGAAAAGATCCCGTAAACCATTCGATGATCTGGGAAGTAAACAAAAAAAGAGAAGATCTGATGAACACACAGGCGAAGATTCCAGTGAATTTTGTATTGGCATATGCAGCTGCAGCACGTTTAAAAGAAGAAGGGCATGGAGATATCGCCTCTGTCATCGAATACATGATGAAAAATCCTGAAGCAGCCGCTAAATTAAATGAAACGCTTAAGAAACCAGCGAAAACAATCATATTTACGTCAGAAAAGGCGCTTGGATTGCTTCTTTCGCTAAAACTCTCAAAGTGGCAATATATTACGTTGCGAGAGGCTGCCATTCGGGAAGGTGCTAAGGATATTTATCCATCTTACTATAAAGTGCAACAAACTAAGCTTGATTGCTACCCTCCGAAGCAATCAGTGACAGTTACTGATTCATCGGCTAGGATTACACTTCAAACTTTACTTGATATCACAGTTACAAGAATCCTTCAAAGCCTTTCTAAGGAAGAGCATAACAAGCAGTTGAAGCTGATATCCAAGTGGGGATTTGATGGTGCTTCTAACCAAAGCCGATACAAGCAGAAAATGGAGGGTGAGGAAGATGACTCGAGCATTTTCATGACCAAGGAGGTCATGGTGCCACTTAAACTGACAGATGGAGACAACATCTTATGGACGAACCCAAAACCATGCTCAGTTTTGTATTGTCGACCAGTTCAGTTTACTTTTGTAAAGGAGAGTGAAGCAGTTGTCCTTGAGCTGAAAAAACAAATGGATGAAGAAATTGAGGCCCTTATCCCCACAGAGTGCAATAATAATAATAGGGTGACTCATGAACTAATGATGACGATGATCGACGCTAAAGTTTGCACTTACCTTTCTGAAGCTAGATCAAATGCATCGTGCTACCTGTGCTTAGCAAAGCCTACAGAAATGAACCGCTTAGATGCTGTAACATCAAAAATTGTGTGTTCTGACCTGTATGAATTTGGCTTGTCATCCCTACACGCCCGTATAAATTGTATGGAATGTCTGTTACACATTGCATACAGGCTCGACTTCAAACGGTTGGCAGCGAGAAGTGATGAGCACAAAGAAATGCTACAGACAAGGAAGAAAATAATTCAAAATAAATTCAAAGATGAGCTCAATCTGTTGATTGATATAGTAAAACAAGGCTCGGGAACCACCAATGACGGGAATACTGCAAGAAAATTCTTTGAGTTTCCTAATAAAACCGCAGCTATAACCGGTTTGGATGAAGACCTCATCAAAAGATTTGCTGTAATTTTACAAGCAATTAATCTGGAGAGCAGGTCGATATAATAAAATTTAGAGATTATGCCCGCAAAACAGCAGAAAAGTACGTATTATTATACGACTGGTACTACATGTCGTCAACCGTTCATAAATTATTAATCCATGGGGCTGACATAATTGAGAAAAATAATATTGTGCCGATTGGGACTCTCTCGGAAGAAGCCTCAGTCTCGAAATAAAGATTTTAGGAGGTTTCGAGAACATCATTCGCGGAAAAGAAGCAGGCAGGGTTCCAATCAAGACATTTTAAATATGCTTGTTGTTTCTTCGGATCCTTTGCTAAGTGCACAAAGGCCTAAGTTAGATGCCAAGAAAAAGCAGAGCTTTTTTGCTGAAACTCTCGACTTAATTCAATTTCAGGAAACTGAGTTCGAGTTTTTGGATATATCCAATCTGGATGCTGACTCAGAATTGGAGTCTGACAACGAGTGATAAGGAAAATTTGTAAAAAAATTATATATGTACTTATTTGTAAATTTGTATTTGAGTATGTTTGGGTTTTTTTTTTGTAATATTTAATGATATTTTGTCTTTTTTTTTATTTATTTTACTTTATTTTACAAATGCTTAGTATTAATTCCTTAAATTAAATTATTTTGTATATAATATAACTTTATATGTTACTTATATAAGAGTTTGATAATCTTTTTTTATTTAAATTAATAAAAATGTGTCAAAAAACAGCAATTTTTTTATTTAATTTTTCTTGTTTTGTGTGTTCTTAATATTTGGGTTAATAACATATCGAACTTTTTAACTTGGACACTAAAAGGGATCGTTTTACATGTAAAAATAAATAAAAATATTTTGACGATTTTTTTAAAAAAACGGCATTAAATTTTTCGTCAAATCGGCAACCAAAAAATCATAAATAATTAGCACTATGACCACCTCCAAGGATATTACGGTTAAACATGCCGTTTAGGAGATAATTCGATTTTTCATACTAGCTTCATACAAATTTTTCGTAAAAAAAATATATTTCCTTCGTTTTTGGGCAGAATTAACTCGGGTGTCATTTTTGTACATAGTAATGATCAGCAGAAGTCATTTCCAGCAAAAAAAAAACATTTAAGAAATCGAGATCCTATGTCTTCTACAGCCAATTTTCGATCCACCGTGCGGCGATCCGGGCAAGTTTTCAATTCATATGTAGTAGAGCTGTAATAGAGCTGGTAATGTAAGTCCAATCTCGGGCCATTTCCCCAGGTATACGTTTTCGTAATCTTCTCCTTCCTCTTTTTCCTTAAATCGGAATGTCTAAGTCCTCACATTTTATTGTTACGTAGCAAATAGCCTTTTCTACTATTTGGTGGCGTTAACTTTGAAGAAAATTTTAAAATATATGTAGTTGCGATACGTTACAAAGTATAATATTAGTATGTAAGTAGCTAGGTACAAGAGTAGGTAGTTATTTAAAGAGTTTGTGCGCATTCTTTGGCTGTACGAGTGAGTTGTTGTTGTCACAGCTTGGTGCTTTGGGACCCGGGGCGGAACGCTCCTTCCGCCCCTCTTTACGCCGCCACTGGACCTGACGTCGCACAAAATCCAGACGTCACGCAAATCCTGCATCGCGTAATTAGATTTTACCGCGCAAACAGCATATATTTAACTTCCCCGGCATCAATCGCTGGGCAGTTGACCGCCAGACACGACACCCGTCCGGTCGGAGGATCCTCCCTTTTCTATAGAGGATGAGTGAACTTTACACCCTGATCCTCATACATCTAAAAATCATTTACGAACACTGTTTATCACCAAATAATCGATATATTTAGATAAGGCTTCGTCAGGTGAGCAATCTAAATAAAAACTAAATAAATATAATCAACTATAGGTAGTAGGTAAATGAGCGGTAGTAGGTAAGCGATCGGAACTATCGTTAAGAGTTACAAGCACTTTAGTTATAAATACTGATGTCCTTATATACATGGATAAAGTACTCATGTATGACATAATTATCCTTAAACTTATTTATAGCGGCTTTGCGTTCAGCTCTGCATAGTAATGATCTTTATGTTCTCAAAGGACATAAATCAAGGACAAAGAATGTTAATGATAAATATGATAATACTGCAATTGTTAATTCATAAAGGGTTATAACTTATAAGTTGAATTTTGCATTCAACCAAATACGTACTATCTAAATCAGTGAATCTAATTCTGGTCCTGCGGCGACGATTTCCTTTTTTTTTTGTTCTTGTCTATCTACAGACTTTAGCGCCACTGTAGCAGCTACAAACTGCCCCAAAAATAACAAACTCCTTGCGTTCTGTGCAGCAAAGTATATTAGTTCATATCATTGAATTTGTATAAATACGATGTATGTTCATCTATTTTAAAGCAAACAACTCTCAAAACATCTGTTTTACAAATTGCTGAAACTTCTGTAATATTTACTATTTCCTTTACACCAAAATACGACTGACATTTATAGAAAGCAACACAAACAAACACTCCAACTTTGATAGCGATTCCGATGTTTGTGTGTAAACAAGAAGCTACTGTAAGGAACACATGTTGCCTTAGCGTTGACTGCTCGATATTTTTAGACAGTAAATACGTTGAGGAAATCGAAAAGAAACTACGATATATATAAGAGGAAATAAGTATGCACAACCACACTAAGCAGAAATAACAAAACGAAACGTTCTGGTGAGACGGTCTATGATAATAAACCTACAATCCATAGACTGCTTACCATACCATAACTTCCCATCAGACATTTTGAAACAACATCATCAGTAGAGTTTGACAAGAGATTCTGTTCCCAGAACACAGGAAAGAACGTTTTTATGGCGCTTAACCTTGAGCAAACTATACAAACAAAGATCATGACCTAAACGCAACTTTTGAAAAGAGAAAGACTTTCTATCTTAATTAAAAGGCTTAATCGAGAGTTGCAAGCCCGTGCCTTTTCTGTAGTCTACTGGTGACTCATACATCGACGAAGGGTACACTGACCGGTGAAACTGTCAAAGTCATAGGGAACATTACGCATACGGCAGCACTGCAAATAAAGATAGGGACATGAGAAGGCTTTTAACCATGCACCAATGATATACAAACTTAAAACTTGGAGATGATTTAGATTGTAGAAGTTCCCTCATTTCGTTGTTTCGTTTCATCTTCGAACTACAGAATTACTTAAATCTAGTTCAATCTTGATCTATTAAGTCTGATTTACATTGATGACTGGCTAGACCGGATTGAAAAGTGTTTTTGTTTGGTCAAAACGATTCAAATAATAGATAATTATAAAAAAGAACTAGAAGCAAAACAAGGAACAGAGATTGGCACAATCATTCATAATGATAATGAATAAATGAAATCATCACAACACGTGTTGGGTGAATTAAAACTATACTTAGTTACAACAACTGTGAGCCATTCATTAGTGAATGTTACATTAATTTGTATTCTTTGTAGTACAGTTTTATGAATAGGGACCAATTAATAACGATTCGATTGGACGTCATTGGTGTTATTTACTTTTACGTAGATAAAGTTTTTCTAAGCGGAAGCTTGCTAGTCGCCCCGGACTGGGCCTAAAAAAGTACACAAAAGTTAGGCAGTGGTCGAATGGCGGATAGCCGCCAAAAACGATAGCTTCTTTGGGCTCCTAACAAATTATTTACGTAGTTATGCTATAAGATTAAAACATAAACAAATTTTTGTGTGCGCAACGAAATTCTCGTATAGAAACCGCAAAAACTTTCGCATCTTCATATAAATACACATCATTTCCCAGAACTACTTTAGCATTCGCCTACGTCTTTTCGTAGTCATTAATAATCCAGTACCTACCCTAATTGTGTAATACACGATCAATCGGAATTTAAATTGTTAACAAATTGTTAATTCATTGCTCCAAAGTTCGAAAAAAAAATCTGCTCAACAACGGAAATAACGCAATGAATTTTTTTGGAACTGTCAAAATGAAACAAATTTGTCGTAATCGTTTACGAAAATGTGTTGCAGAATTAGATAGCTGGTTTCCCCCACAATCATCATGTTTGTTTGTTACACTCGTACAAAAATAATTTTGCCAACATTCAAGGGCTCATACTGCGCAATATCTTGGGTATTTCGCCAATCGGATAATATTTGCAAAAACTTTTCAATGATCGTCTTGTTTGCTTCGGAAAAATAAGGAAAATATGTCGTGTATCACGAGATAAGTTTGGTTTACTAGAATAGATATCAACTGAATATTAGTCAGATTGATACAATTGTTTGCTAGATCAATAATGAGCTAACTCAGAAGAAGTTAGAACTACAAGAGGAAAATGCTACCAATATTTTGGGTATTCAATTAACATAGTATTAAATATATTAATTTATACACAAGTGATAGATTTTGTTGATTATTGGCGACGTTTGAGTCACAATGACGAACAGTAGCACATAATTCTCCTCATTAATTAATGCGCATTTCAACGTTTGATAAGGTTGTTACATAAGGTCAATGAAGCTTTTCATTCACATTTCAACAAACGTTTTTTAGCTGAATCGGGAGGGAAAAATTGTTTTAGATTTACTACCGCTCTCTGTGGCATGAGAGCGACGTTTTTGTCGTTTTGCTAACCAAGTCGTGACTCGATACTCGTTTCTGTAAGAACTTCAAGAATACCTTTCCCTTAAGATCCTTTGTACAGGAATTAAACGAGTTTTTATCACACGTTCCGTTTTGTGGAACGAAACGGAACAATGATAGAAATAATAATCGATGATGCGTGATAACAGGTGCATTGTTAAGTGGCAACGATACAGAAACGTGAGACTATACCTTGTGTTAAACTCAGAAATGTTAGTAAGTATAAAGAAGAAGAGAGTATTCATAAATATAAATCAAATCGTTTATTTGTGATACATGGGTTACATGAAGGTGTTCATTACATAATTATATACTAATAATGTTGTAATAGTGTTGTGTGTAATAGCTGTATTGTATTCGTATTTCATTGATGACAAGTCTTCAAATCATTCATACAGAGTTTATTATAGTTTGCTTTCTTTTAATTTGGGCATTTTATGACGCAAATTAGTATGTAAACTTTTTGATTACCTACTCCCAAAACGGGAACCTAACGGATTTTCACTATTTCTAGTACAATTTATTTATATTATAGAAAAAAAACGAGACTGTACACTCACCAAATGATAGAAGCGCTTGTCGTTGGGGTTGGCCATAGCGTGTGGTTAGTGGTCAGCGGTGGCTGAATCAGCTGCATGCATTAGTAAAGTGCCGAGCTGTGGCGCTGAAATGAAGATGCGCCACGCTCGATTAGTAATGTTAGTGAAGGTGACAATTTTATCAATAATGGTTGGATAGTTGTCCACGTGGGCTGCAGTGCGTGTGCCATATGGAGCAGCAATTGGCTTGTACAAAATGTTATGCAAAATCCAGTTTGTTTGCAGCACATTCCTTGCTTATGCAGTGTTTACAAATTCTGCATTATAAGCCCAGCAAACATCAGGCGTCGTCAAGTTTCAATCATGCAAAGAACGCGTACACTTATCTTTGCAATGCGACGTCACAGTTTTCATTTGACATTCCTGGACGTGGAACTAATTAGCAATCTCAAGATACAATATATAATCGATAAATGTATGCGCTTTTACGGTACAAGTAAGTACATGAACAGTTATTATTTTGATGAAAATATTTACATGCGCGATTTGAAAATTCAAGCCTGTAGGTACATCAAAGATTAAAGAAATTGGAGTTTGTAATTACAAAATGGCAGTTACTGACACAAAGGTCGCAACTGACGTTCTTACACCAAGCGTTCATGCAGGTGTGAACTGAGAATATATTGCAAAAAATCACCAGTCCACTGGATCGGAACAGCTTACCTGCAACAAACAAAAAATATATTATAAGAATTGGTGCGTTGCGAGAACTTATTGAATGTAAGAAACCGGTACGACGGCTATACAAAGTTAAATTATTTGCCGAAAAATTTACGCGAAATACTGAGGCATGCTGCAGTACTGGCAGCTCGATTTTAGACAGGTAGCTAAAACAGGGAGGCCCATAAATCAGCTGTTCTGTTAAGTGGTTTGCTCTTAGCGCTTTTAGTCTACCTGTTATAACTTGGACTGTTAGCTCGAGGTTATTTAACCTCGCTGTTCTAAAGACATGAATCTGTCAAGAACGGTCATTTGATGGGCGAATTATTTAAAAGAGTGGACTGTAATAGGGGCAATGGTTTATTGCTGTTCTTATTTACTAAATATAAACTATCCCGAATGCGATTCCCAACAGGGCGCTTGCTACAAAACTCTATAAGTAGGTACATATATTATAGTTTGTTTACAGAGCCACTAGATTGCTTCTTTCTTAGAAATTAAAATTCATTTCGTAAAAACTGTAAGGTATTCAGAATTCACTTGACTGAAGTTTGTGCTCGAGAAGTCGTTACGTGTTTTTCCCGGAATTGAAGTGATTGCTTTTCTATCTTTAAATACTACATCCATAGAACATCATCTTTCAAATTGAATAGCTCAGCACAAGTCAGAATTGTCAAAGAAGATGAGGTGTACGCATAATTTTGGTCACAGTTCTATTGTTAGTTTGAGGTAATAAGAGATGCTAAGTACACATACTGGGAGTATTTTTGTGCCGAAATAGCGGTACAAAATCAATAAGTGGGCGTAGCTTAGTAAGATAAGCCAGGTGAGGCTTCTGTTGGCACACTTTCATATTCTGTTTTGGGAGATTAGGTGCCGTTTGCTGTCAAATGGAGTTGAATTAGTAAGTGGGCTCGCTGAATACGGCCCAATTCGTACGTCCGAAAATAGAGATGTAGGATTTTAGATAGGATTATGAACCTCTCGGCGGTTAACAATATTAGCCCCCATAAACCCTGCTCCAATTTTACGAGTTCTTGTTCCAATCCTCTATATATATATATATATATATATATCTAATTGTAACTTCAAGATTGGACATATAGCTGGACTAAAAATACAATTTATTACCACAAAAATACTCCTAAATACCTAATTTTTTTGCACTTTGTGCTATAGCTGGACGCGGTATGCAGGAGATTTTTTGCACTCAAATATCTACAGCTGTCAAGTCCAGACCAGAATATTCAATCCGAACTTTATGAGCAGAGTCAACGACTTGTAAGGGAAACCTAGAAAGCTAATGCAAAATTGTGTTTTTCTTTCCAACACTAACATAGAAAGCGAGCACTTTATCATAAGCATAACCGAAGGTTCCGTAAACACACACGCTGCGTTTCAATTTAAAAGAAAATTATGAGTGTACATATTTACTTTTCCATGCGAGTTTATGATCTCATACATTCCTACTTGCAATACGTAAATAAATTATATTAAGTAACTAGATCGCGTGTCTAAAATGTTTAGACGAAATTATGTAAAATACAATTAGGTCATCTATGTATGCCTTTATGCCACAACTTTATAAAATTATTTTCTAAATTACATAAATGAATCTTTGCCTATCTTACTAAATTAATACGTTTAGTGGAATTACTTCAGATGTCGGCTTTTTTTTTTTTGGGTGGGAAATTATCAAATAACTTCTCCCGCTCTGAGTGGAGCAGGAGGGCGTGTCAGACTTTTAGTGACTAAAACCCACCCGTGTTCCTTCAGTTGCCTGTAAACGTACAGGAAAGTCCAAAAGGGATGGCCCCTGGCAACGGCCAGGGGCCACGGTATCCCTTTTGGACTTTCCCGCAACCCCGGCAGGCATCGGTCCTATCGGACCCCTTCACTTGCTGACATCTCAACACAACGCGTGGCGCAACGTGAAGGCGCGAAATTTGCCTCTCCCTCACGCGTTCTGCCTCCTCCTTCACAAGCATTACTGCTTCGCAGAAGGAGGTGACGGCCTCCCATAGCTCGCTCCGTACCATAGCCTGGACCAGGGCCGGACGCGAGAGATCCCCGCCACCGATCGCCTCCACGAGGACACGGCGATGCTCTGCCCAAGCCGGGCAGACCTCCACCGTATGCTCAACCGTGTCCTCCGGGCGATCCACGCAGTGATGACACCCGCGCGTTTCCTCCCGCCTGATACGAAACAGGAACTTCCCGAAACAACCGTGTCCGGTGAGGACTTGCGTCAGGCGGAAGAGAGACGAGAGGACGCCGTGGCGCCTCTCTAGCCACTCCTCAAAGAGGGGACTTATCGCCGCAATAGTGGCGTGCCCATCAGATGTTGACCTCGCATCGTGATATTATATTGCGTGTAAGGTATTTTATTCCGATTTTTCAGTAATATGCTCTGAGTCTCCAACTACTCACATCAACAGTCATTCCAATTTTCAATTATAGTAATTCAACGAAGTATAAGGAAGTAGGTTCTGATTATAATCGTATTTTTCTTGTCTGTTTATATATGTGTGTACATAAATGGTTAAATAAATAAATACTTATTTTCCTACTAACTTTAGCAAACATAGAGTTTTGAAAAATCTGAGCCATTTACATGTTTCATCACTTTTCTATTTTGCCAACCAGACCTAACATTTATGTGAAATCAAACCATATTTGAAGTAATTTTGATTACTTATCTACGATTGTCAATAGTTTATTTCCCACTTCCCACCAATTTCCTCGAACCCGTAGAATAACAACTGCCCATAAACAAAATATGAACGGTTACAGTAATAACTCGGCGTGTCCCACGCGACGGATGGCGGGCGTGCGTCGGCGCATCTAAATCAGGAAACTGCACTTTACGAGATACAATCTCCGTTCGAACACACTGATCCGCTTGGCGGATGCAGTCGTGCCCCGAATCACTGGGTTTTACACCACCTGTGTTTTAACACCAATCAGGCGGTGTAATTGCTGTTCTAAAGACATTAATCTGTCAAGAACGGTGGTTTGATGAGCGAATTCTTTTGGTTTGATGCGATACCAAGCAGATGATTGCAGTTAGATTAGGAAACTGCACCTTAGTATTTGGAAGATTCCATGCATCGACTCGGTTCAAACCTGCCAAAAGTGGAGACGTGTGGAAATAGATAGACGCCTAAACCCAGCAGTGAGTAATTCCTGGCTAGGCTCGAATCGACTTAGTATAGGTTCATCGAAAACAGATGAAATGCTGAATTTTATGCAATGAATATTTTTAACATTTTCCACAAACATGCCCAAAAACGGACTAATCAATATTTGGAGTTGTATGAAACGTGACATCATTTGGGGAAAAATTAAATTTCGGTTTATTCTTAAACTGGGAAACCACAAAACACCTACGTACATCTTGTTAATTTCAATATAATTTATTTTCCGGAAAGGGCATGCAAATACAGTCCAATTGACACACGCTTGATTAAATTCCAGTTAAATGATATTTATTTCTGTAAATTGGTTCTCTACATTTTACAAACACGTCAAAAGTCGTATAATTTTGGCTTTATAATTAAAGATAGGTACCTGTTTATTTTAATTAACCTGTATTCCCTTACTTCCTACCTTCATTTCTTTTCCACTTCAAAAGTCATGGGAATGACTCCTAAATCCGGTAGTTTTGTATAAATCAGATCATAATTTCTTTTTAGTTAAAGCAGAATAAATTTCTACCACACGTAAGCCATATCTCCATATTATGGCTATATGATATAGAACCCGGTATCACCCACGCCAACAGTTACCAAGACAATCGTACGTTTTCAATCACAATAGTGACGATTTCACAACCGAGCCATTGTACGCACAACATAAAGATACTCGACAAAGCTGAATTAAAATTCCCATCATTAAACACAATACATAGTTTAAGATGTAATTAACTTGCAACTGTGAGATTTGATAAGGATGTAGAAGTAGTAATAGCTGTGAAGGGAGAAGAGAGAAGAGGAGAGAGAAGAGGTAAATAAAACTAATAATACACAATAGCATCCGTAAGATCCAATCGATTAAAGCAAACAAAAACTCTTCAGGACTAAAATGAACGTAGCCAAAGACACAATAATCCAATAGACATGAAGCATCATCGTCAAAAAGCGCGTACAACTAATCTAATTTAATGAATTAACACATTTCATTAACATTAGCGTCAATGACAAATACAATTAGTGTCATTCACATCCACGTGGTAGCATTAGAAAAAGAATTAGCGGCTGACGGACTGTAACTAATCTAGATAGCGATTTTTATTACACTAGCTGTCTAACTATAACTAAAGACTGCTGAACATTCGTGAGAATATACCGGTATATAAGTTTCCGTGATGTGCGATAAATTAATTAACTAAAAAATTATAAATTAATTTACTTTCTCTAATAATCCGAAGAGAAAGTTCGGTTAGAACGTTTCATGAACCATTAAAACGGTTCAATTTCTTTGCCTTTGCCATCGCTACATTTTCTTTAATGTCAAAAAGACACGCAACTGAGAAATCAACGAGATTTTTTTACCGTACACTATGCAAGATATATGAATGATATTAATGCTGAAATGGATTTCGATTCATTTAGCAACATTGAAAATTGAATTTTGATATGCAGGGTAATTTTAACAATCATATTATTATTCCGGTTCTCGCAAAGCAAAACAAGAATTAGTACAAAACCAGCACCCCACTATTTGTTTAGTTAGTTAAGAAACCATCAATAGCACATTAGGCCATACAGTCATTCAACAGGAAAGCAACAATCAGTTCCAGGTCTGCGCCACATACATCAGTGTTACGCCCCGATTGTCGCAGCTCCACTATTACAACTAACAACACGTAACCAGTTACATAGAACATCGAACTATTAATTACTGATCCGTTACCGATGCGAGAAAAGCACGAATATGCGCCGGACTGTCGCCGCCGCCGCCTCCCGCTCGTGCCGTTACGATAACAGTGGCACGAAATGCGTAGAAAATCGACAGACGAAGCGAATTTATCATATTTCTATTAAAAACTAATCTTTAGTATAGAAACTGTCTAAGAGAAACTCGGGAAATATTGTTTACAATTACAAAACTGAAACATTAGTGGTTTCGATTTCGTTACGAAACCTTACTTTATAGTTTATAGTTAGGTAAGTTCTCAGAGGATATCATATTATTTGCGCCCTCTTTTATATTTTTCAAAGCTAATAAGCATAGTTTGTACAGTGATATCATCAGACTCCTGCCCTAGTCTGGCTTTTTCTGCCATTACTACTTTATTGGCCGTCAGCTCAGTATTTATTCATTCACACTTTCTAGTCGTAATCATCGTTCACACAATGCATCTGTCATTTCTTTATCGTTTGGTCTTATAGCCATCCATATTCATACTCAAAACTTTCCTCATGAGACGTCCTTCATTCCTCCGCATCATAACGTCCATACCATGATAGTTTGTCATTTAAATTCATTTTACAACCAGGAAATAGAGGCAGCCAGCGCCGCAGCATTTAGTACACTAAATTCATGTGTATTGACTGTAGAAAAACCACAAACGAAAACTGTGGGAAACCGTTGGTTATGTCTATGCACAATCGTACATATACCATGCCATACATAGGGAGAGTAATTTGAAATGGTCTGATTACGAGCCACGGCACGACCTAACAGAACTCGCAGTACTTATATGTGTCAACAAATGACCAACGAAATGACGTTAGAAGGTAAACCCGATTAATTGAAAAAAAAAAAAATTTGATTATCCCCTTTACCAATGTGACTTGCCAAATATTTCGTTATTTTACCACGAATGCTACGGTAATACGCTAAGCACCTTAGACTACTGTAAAAAAACCTACTATACATATTAGCATAGCATAACATTTTAAACAATATTTTACATACACAATACACATAATATTATGGAAGCAAAACTTTGTACCCCCGTATATCATTAACGCAGTTAAGAGCATTTACGAGGATCGTAATGATATCAACCGTGTGTAGAGGCAGAGCGGAAGAGGATGCAGCGGTGATTGCCCCCATAGTACCTACCTATCTACGGAGCTACGGACCGATCCAATTCCCATCTGGCGTGCCAGTTTACAGCAAACATTTAGTGCCCGTGCCAATATTGAACTATGCTAATTGGACTCCGCTTTGAAATGTTCCGTGGGAATTGGAGAGGAGAAAGTTTTGTATTTGAGAGTATTTATGCAGAATGGGAATAATCTTTTCGTAGTTGAAATTATTGAAATACTTGCTATTTTTTGGGAACTTACAGAATTATTTGGGATTGGAGATGATACTCGATAATCTGGATAAGATATAAATACATCAACATATGAAACAATACCTCATAAAAAAGAACAACAGCACACAACACATGTTGCTAACAAGCGTAAAAAACAAACACAGTTAAAATTAATTTCAAAACTCATATGGCCCTCGATCGTCAATGCTCATTTTATACGTTTCTATAACATTAGTGGGAACGAGATAACGATCTAAATAGACACTATGCTCCACATAACATTATAAGATAAAAATAAAAGTGCAGTAGACATATGAGAAACTAGCGTTGGAAAATTTTATAGAAAGCTGGTTAAATGTAGATAGTGCATTACTGGAAATGGCGAAATGCATCGAGACATGCATTGGAACTTGGAAGAAAGCTGCGAACGTGTTTAATAACGGAATAGAAAATGTTAGAACAACTTATTTAGCTCAAGCCACTAACCGGCCCTAACAAGGCATGCTTGGGAGTGCGTAAGTTATTTTAGTAGCGATCCAGCAAAACAGTGGTTGTATTTTTGGGCTGTGAATTTGGATAGTCGGATGATCTTCGTTGCATCAAACTTGACCGATTACAGTCTGGACATAGCCAACCTTCGGATAAACACGACACGGTTTATAAACTTAATTGCGTACATAAACATTTATTTATACTCCAACAAAGATAAAGACTCAATCACAAAACAAGATATTTTCGGAAAGAGTCCGATAACGTTGGCAGAATCATCTATTCATTCACCTTTTTCTAAAGAGTCAATTAATAGTGCACAAATTAGTCACAATACTATAAAATAATTTGCATCAGGTTGTGAAATATTAAACATCGCAACACTAGGTCAGTGTGGTAATATTTCTTCCGTCAGAGAACCGGTTAGGGCCCGCGGCATAGCTCCTGCGCTGCACATTCATAAATGCTTAGTCACACATTGCAAGTACTAACATCATGGAGGTATTGGAAAACTCCTTAGTCCAATTAGTCATACAGGTCGGTACCTAGCAAAACTGCTGACAATAGTATTAGAATAGTGATGTAGTTCAAGGACGGGCAACGGTAAAATATAACGTAATTACTTCACAGAGTTGGGGCAGTTTTTCGAATCATCATCATCATTTCAGCAAAAAGACGTCCACTGCTGGAAATAGGCCTCCCTCCCCACCACCGCCGTTTTTCGAATGTTTTAAGGAAAATAGCGAAGTCGTTGGTAGAGTACTAGACAGGAAGTCGGTCTTTTAACCATTTAAGGATAATTAGTGTAGGTAGATACTGTTCTGTAACCTTCTGTAATGTTTTCGACTTGAAAGTCGCTCAAACGAACTCAAGTAGGACAATGCAATTGCAATATATATGTAAAACGAGCTCTAAAGACTGTGCTAAAGACAAAACAGGGTGAGTATGTGAAATTGTACACAAACTATACATTATATCTCACACCCTTGGCTCCTATCGATAAACAGTTCTTCAAATTAAACCCAAATGAAAGGCAATACGCCCAGCTGTTCGTGGCACTGAATCTACAATATTACTCGTGTTCGGTTTCTCGTCACAAATGCCAATATTCCTGAGTTCCTAATAAGGTCTGGATTACGAAATGTACGTGGCATTTGTTCGAGATGTCGTAGCCACGGGAGCACTAGCTCACGATTCATATAAGGCAAGCTGCAAGGCCGACCTCACTGAATCGAAATTTTGACCTCTATAAGCTGTAACTGTTAAACGCCTACGAGGTTTGCAGAACCAGATGTTTTACTTGATTCAGTTAAATAATAACATCTGTGTGTTGCTTAGTCACAAGATTTGTATTAATGATCATAATTAGTTCTGGTAGTTTCTATGACTTGTCTGATTTGAAACTCGATCTACGTAAATGTCTTAAAATTATGTCTAAATGTCAAGAAAGATTTAACTTTACTTAATTTGATAAGATCTTTTGGTCATTAACCTAATTTATTTTTTTTATTTAACTAAATTACTTGTTTTAGCTATCTTTTGCTTATCCTTACTAATATTATAAATGCGAATTTTTTTGTTTGTTAAGAGTTCACGCTAAAACGGCTGAACAGATTTCGATGAAATTTGGGGCATGGCTAGACCATGACCTGGATTAGGACAAAGGATACTTTTAATCCCGATATTCCCACGGGATCGAGACTTATGCGGGTGAAACCGCGGGACGCAGCTTGTCTTCCATACGCATTTGGTTTAGAATCGTTCCTCCCGTTTCGTTTGTTATTCTACGTAGGTACCTAGACATTACATGACTCACCTAAGATTCTATAATCTGAGTAAACGTTTAGCACAAAGTGCGACACGATATCACTACATACCTACTATAATGATAGTGGTATAAAAACGCCGTTCTCGGAGTTCCCATGTTGTAATATTCCTTCATAGTAATTATGATGCATGCAGAACTGTTTTATAAACTAAGGATCTGTTCTATTGCCCTTTATCTTATTGTTCTAATGCCAATAAACGCATTTTCTGCTTTCTTCTTCTTCTTTACGTGTGAACTTATTTACAAAAAGGAATTGAGCCCATCTGAATCCTGATTGTAGTCACAAATGTTTTACTGCTTTCAAGCTTAATAAGTAGAGGTTTTTTAAATTCAAATTACTTCCCGTCACTTGTCCATAAGAGTTCATTAGAAAACCAGCGTCAGACAGCATTTGTCGGGCATAAATGCTGAAATGAACCTTTTTGGCGCAGCCGTGAGGCACACACTATTATCGCTTTATGATTATTTTCACTTTTTATTTTTGTATTATGTGTTTCACGAACTGTGTCCAAATAAATATTATTCTTTCTTTCTTTCTTTTCTTTAAAGTCAGGCATTACGTACACATTTCCAGTTTATGCTGATCTCGCATTGTATAGGATTTCCGTTCAATGCGGGGTCAACTTATACTGGAAATGTATAGCTTGATGTGTAGCCGTGTGTACGAGCCTCTGTAACATGTAAGACAAATTTTTACTACAAGTTAAACAGACATTTTTGTAAAGTTACACGTAGGTACAGAGCCGTATGTATACCTACGTAGAAGTTCGAATCCACATACAAGTGACAAATATTCACTTCATAATGCAGTACGAATAAAATTATGGTGCAAACTACGGGCGGAAGCGAGTAATCAGGATCGTTTTACTGGACAACTGACAACTCGAACAACCGGCAAACAATAAATATAGCTGACGATGAATACCTAACTCGCCCACCATTAAATGATTAAGAACCCTTCAGTGTGAAGATTAGGGGGATTGAGCTGCTTCGACAGAAATAAATCTGAAGCTCAAGACTGTCGTTAAGTGGTACCCACTTAACTGGTTCAAGAGCTTGCTGCTTACTTGAATGAAGTAAGTATAAAATATTTATTACTAGAACTGAAAAATACGTGAGTCCTTGACACCTATTTATTTGCTCTGCTAACTTGCGTGTAGGTTTCATGAATTCACGACTAAAACGATTATGAATAACGTCACCTTGAAACCGTAATTTTGTGGTAAACCGGTAAGAATTGATACAGTTTTCTCTGGAGAAACGGTAGCAATATGCTCTTGCGGTTGAGATATTAATTACGAAACTGTTTTCAGTTCTACTTCACCAGAGCCAGCGACTCAAACAAAGAACTATATTTATCTTCAAAATGAAGTTCGTTCACCCGACATTTGTGCCGGGATTAGATCTTGAATACAGTGAAGTGCATGCAAAACTCTTACCAAAATAACTGCAGACGTTTCAATGATGAACAACACTGATTTCCACAATACAATTTTTTAGCTAGAAACTTCTGATAACACAAGTATAATCCTTGGAATCTATTTGTAACTAAATTGAGTGTTGTCGGCGGACAAAGTATCGGAGTGATAAGTTATCGAACGCGAGTCCTCACAACGTTCATTATCTGTGTGATAACAAAAACTGCAATAGCGGACTATCGGCCACTCGCTTATCACTATCGCAAGCTATTACTATGTATCGAATAAAATAGCTTGGCGAGATTGCAGCCATAATATTGTTTTGTAGACGTTCTCAGTTCTCAAAGAGGAATCGTACAAAAACATTTTTGCAAAAAACATTATTTGAAGTTGGAACAGATAGCAAGGATTAAGGCTAACTTATGGATTAATAAAATTGCTAGTAATTAATTGGATTGTATGAAAACCAGTTGTGAATAATTAATAACGCATTCGATTATTAGTAGGAACCTACAAAAACATTAAGATGCCTATTATAAACCAGTTGAACATGACGAAGCATTTTTCAAGAAGCCATGTGAAGGCATTTTTTTTTACCTTAATTCTGGTTGCCCAGAATTTAGGTAAAAAATATGCCTCGGCCGAAACTCGGATGTTATCCTATCATTATCTAACGATATTAATTATTATGAATAGACTACAGCGTGTAATTCAAGCTCAACAAATGCTTGATCTCAAATCAGCGTAGCGTGGGATGGCCCCAGGTAGATGGACCGACGACCTTAAAAAGTCGGCTGGGTGGGACAGGCTGGATACAGCTGGAGAATAGGGTGCTATAGCTGAGACGTAACTTGGAAGAGACCAATGACCAGTAGTGGTCTTTGATAGGCTGAGGTGATTGAGAAATTTTGGTTGGTAGACTATGGTTTGTCCCTTTTTATGCTCTAGATATGGATACCGTAGTGAGGCGACGCAGTCAATGGTAATGTGGCAATCATTTCATAAGATTTACAGGACAGAGGGTAGGCCATGTTTTACGCAGCCGGAAACATTGATGTAATATAAAGAACGGCGGCGATTAGACGCGGCTACAATGTGGCATAGACAAAGAGATAGATGGTGCGATTAGCCAGATATGTTCGCTGTTTCTATTCGTATGCTAAGTTATGTCAGTGTTTGTATACACAGGTGGCGGAGATGACGTAACCGACATGGTTTGCGACCAGCGTGTCGCCGCGCGTCCGCAACTGTGGCGCAACTGACAATTTCCCTCCAAATTGGTATGTCCACGGTCTGTGCTCTGGGTAGTAAATAATGCTTGCAAGACTCAATTTATGAGACTATCTTAAGTTTAATTGAGCGGCGAAATGAGCATGCTTTAGTTAGCATTATCATTTGTTACGCAGACATACCTATCATACAATGTATTTTTAATAAAAATTGTGAATTTTGAAAATGTTATGTTGATTTTTTACTGCCGGAACAGATAATACAGCTGACAAAAAGCATTCATATGTATTTTTTTATATTGTTGCCAACAAGAACAGTAATTAGATTTTGTCTTGCAACGCCATTTCCACTAACACCCTTGTGTGGGAATGGGGTTGCAAGCCCAGGGCAAGGCAGAGCCCTCCTTTAGAGCCAGGTTTCTTGTGTCTTAATACTAACACAAATAAAAATACTTCTGTTTTATAGCTGGATTTAGGTAAATTTTCTCACTGAAGTGTAAATTATCATAATGAGAACAAGAACACCAACTTCTATGCAAATAGTGCAACACAATTTTTTAAATTTTAATGTGATTTATTTTTAGTAATATATGTTTACAAATGGTGTGTACTATTATGCTGCTGTCCTTATCCCAATTATGGGGGTTGGTACAGTATGTCTTTGTCTTATATCTCTTGATCTGCAATCATTTCAGAATACACTTCCTTCCCAGCCTGCAATACTCCACCTTCTCATTTAATTATTAAGTAAGTTTTCATTCAACATAATAAATAACTCATACATTTTGGCTGTAAAAATGATCTTGCTCAGCTTGCTCCAAGCAAGACCTTTCATTTGGACCTTGTCATGTAGCATAAGTCATTGAAGTGTAGTTTTCCTGTTTAACATACAATATTTATTTGTAGCTAGCTAGCTAGTGCTATAACTACTTATAATTATTTTGTACTAGACTTGACTAGACAAATACTTGAGACAGTTTTCATGTAGAATTCTACACAAAACTGTAAGCATGTAATGCAAAAACAACACAAAAAAATATGACAAGGTCAAAATTGCAAGTTTGAGAAGGTCAACAAACATACCTGAAACTTCTCAAACTGCTCGCGTTCAGCATCCAAGCTGTTCTTCTTCAGCTGGAGGACTCGAGGCAAGGATAGTGACGCCATAGAGTACACACATGCGATACACACCCACGAAAAATAAACTAGCGGAGGTACTTAGACCAAACACGACACAATTTTAATTTATAAATGAGGGCGGACTAGTACTCTGTCAGTCACAGCATTTACACAACTATCCACTGTAATTTTAATATATTTTGTAAATTAATTCCAAATTCAGCACATAAAACTGTTATTTATCGAATACAATAACGTAAATATAGAAGATCTGAAATTAGCAACATAAAACACGTCCACCGTCCGCCCACAAAAAATGAGTGAATCGAATGAATGAATGAATGAAAGATGTAAACAATTTGAATGAGGTCAACAGCTGTCAAATTGACACTAGAGTTGCGTCTACAAAGACAAGAACCAGGAACCGAACGACAACGGATGAATAAAAAAGCTACGGTTTCCTAGAAGATCGATGGCTGCATAACGGGCGCAGTGACGGCTGTCACGAAAATGATGACAGCGGCAAAAAAAAAAAAGTTTTTTTTATGTAAAGGGCATCTTGTATCTGACGTCGAAGGTCATGACTACTTAACCGGGCTTTCCTATGGCTGCCTTAAGCTACTACACTCAACAGCCAGGGCAAAACTATGCTAATTAAAACTAGGCGAGCAGCACTCGCTAAGGTGTATGAACCTCGGCTTTCGGCATTATTGTCAGACTAATTTAAAAATACAGGCTCAGCTACGACGCGGACTGGCGCAACGTCGAGCAAGGTTCTGGGGGAGTATTATTTACTCGGGGTCGTGATCGCGGAGGACGTCGAAGACGAGGTCGGAATGGGGGTCGGCGTTTGTGTTTGTTCACTGTACTGGTGGCCCTTGCTCTCCCGGAGGAGGGTTACGGATCTGACTGATAGTCTATTAGGGATGTAACAGGCGGCCACGACAATGAGAGATGTTTAGCGGCGGAATCAAAGAAACGCTTGAAATTGCGTTTTAGAAACTGGTGGATTGTGGGGAGTTTCAGGTCGAGATGGAGGATCTCGTTCCTAACGTACCAGGGGCACCGGTAACCATACGAAGGAATCGATTTTGGAGCGTTTAGCATCCTATGGCTATAGTGGGGCTTTGCTTGAGCAAAGACGGCTCCCGCATATGTCATGCTTGGACGAATGCACGCTGTGTAGGTACGCAATTTGCACATAAGTGACAATTTGCTACGTGCATTCAGGATGGAGTGGAGACTAACAAGAGAGAAAGCGGCGAGCGAGCGGGCCTGCTTTATATGCTCTTTGATGGAGAGATGCTGGTCGAGGACAACACCTGGGTATTTGGCTCGCTACTCCCAGGGGATGGGCTTGCCGAACATGGTGTTTGGTCGGGGGAGGGGCGATTTCCATCTGGAACGTGAGAAGCGCTTGACTTTTGTCAGGGTTAACTTCGATCCTCCACTTTCTAAACTAGGGACCGAGCTTGTCGACTTCGGTTTGGAGAGTGCGGGCATGGCCATGTCGTCTGCGAACAGAGCCAACTGCGCTTTTCTAATCTTTGGCATATCGCTGGTGAATAGCGTTAAAATGAGGAGGGCGAGCACACAGCCCTGAGGAAGTCCTGCGCGGATAGGACGGGGGAGGATATCGCACCTTCGATGCGATAGCAGAATGTGCGTCTCGACAAAAAGTCCCGTAAGATGAGCACGAGACGATCTGGCACAGCGAGTTTCGAGAGCTTATATGTATAATAAGCCATTGTGCCTGACTTTGTCGAACGCTTTCGCTATATCGAAGAATATGGTAGCGGTTATCTAACCCCGTTAGAAACCAGCGCTTATGTGTTCCATAATCCGGTGGGCCTGATGCACGCTAGAGTGCTGGGTTCGTAATCCAAACTGTTCATTGGGAATGAGGCCCTTGCTTTCGGCGTAGTCTCTGAGACACTTATAAATAAGCCTCTCGTAGACTTTACCGAATACCTTGAGCAGACTAATGGGGCGCTAGCTCGGTCTTTAGCTTACCGAGCTTTGGGATACCAATGACTGTAGCCTCTTTCCACGCTTGTGGAATGATGTTGTTGCTTAGGGCACCATTGAAGATGGTAGCCAATATTATCAATTTGTCAGGGGGCAGGGAATAGTTGGATCACCCTATTCGTGATTTCATCTGAGCCGGGGGCTTTGCGGGTTTTAAGACCTTTGATGATGATGATGACTATCAGTCTTCCACGGGAGGGATAGGGGCTTTACTTTCGACTTCGGCGTCGACATCTAAGAAGTGAGCTTGGTCTACTGGGTGGGAGTTGAGAGAGCATTGAGCCTCGAGACTGTCTGCTAGGCATTCAGCCTTTTCTGCGTCCTCGAAAGCGATGGAGGTAACGGGGAAAAAAAAAATTGTATTCGCCCCTATATATAATTGTAGTCTGTGGATTCGTCCTACTGCCTATAGAGATAGTCGCGTTTCTGTTTATTTTCTGTGAATCAAGTCAAGCTTTACCAGCGACACCCTTGGCAAAAATTGATAGTTTTCTTCCCCATTGCCATTCCGTACATTGAATATAAATGCGGTGAGATTTCGCAATGCGGCCCTAGCCTAAAGTACTCTACTCTCCTAGCTAGCATGCTTTCATGCTAGTAAAGTAAGCTCCTTACTTGCTAGTAATCTGTGCTAATACCTATACCCACAAAATGTGGGTAAATTAATGTTGTTCTTGGTCACCCTGATACTGTCTTTGTCTCCGTTAGTATATGTGTTCTGTGATAATTATCAGTCTGTCAGTCATCACAAATGTCAATTTTGTTGTTTCGTTGATCGTTCATGCCGCTTAGTTTTTCATACAACATTTAGCGCGTGGGGCACGGTACTGACCACATTTTAAAGCAGCTAATAAAATTTAAATATTTTGCAGTGATTTACTGAAAATTTGAAAATGGAGTTTCTCGAATACAACGATGTGCAAGCCGAGATCAAGGGCGCAATGGTACGTTTTTTCAAACAATTTGTTTTTGTTTTTGGATTTTACTTCGTAAAGTTGCTATGATTCAAGTGTAATTATTGGAAAATTGCAGGTTCCTGGAAGATTAAAGATGACGGACCAGAATATAGTCTTCAAAAACAGCAAGACCGGCAAGGTGGAACAGATCCCAGCGAATGAGATAGAACTGGTCAACTTTCAGAAGTTCATAGGGTCGTGGGGCCTGAGAGTGTTCCTGAAGAACGGCACATTACACAGATACGGTGGCTTCAAAGATGGGGTAAGTTCCATAATAAATCTTATGTAAAGTTATATCTTCTACGTCCTATGCACAGATTGCTAAACCCTTGTAAAATGCACAATTACTTAACTGACAATGAAAGAAGCTTAATTCATTAGCAAGAATGATAGTTTTGGGATATTGTGGTAACATTTTTACTATCTACAAATTAATTACTCACCAAAAATTATTAAATAAATCCTATCATGAACATAACCTATTTTGGGCTATTTACTTATCTCACGGCCCATACAAAGTACTAAATTGCCCCCTAAACTATTACTTTCAGGAACAAGAGAAAGTGGCAAAGTTCTTCAAGACTAACTACCACAAAGACATGTTAGAGAAGGAGCTCTCCTTAAAAGGCTGGAATTGGGGTACAGCTAAGTTTAATGGTGCGGTACTGAGCTTCAATGTTGGGTCTAACACCGCATTTGAGATCCCGCTGCACAATGTATCTCAGTGCAACACAGGGAAGAATGAAGTCACTCTTGAGTTCCATCAGGTAAATATGTTTCAAATGGAAAATTATATTGGAAAAGTACTGTGTTATGATGAAGTACTATATTGGTAATAACTGGGATCTAAATAATCATGTTCTTAATGTTTTTATCACCTTGAATTTCAGTATCACCATAAAAATACATAGACTACTTGAAGACAGATTTCAACTTTGTTGTTTTTGACTTTCTAAATGTTTTTGGTTTTGCTCTGATCCTAAAGATTATTTACATAATCTTATGCAATAATTTATGCTTATTTATATGTACCCACTTAAACATAACAATGTCATTACAGCAGGATGTGTTGGTATCAAGCTCCAAACTAGACAAGCTACAAAGCCTTAAGTAAATCGCACAGATCACATCCATATACCAAACTTAGTATTACCTGAAACACTAGGGAGATATTATGGAAGCTAAGAGATTTTACAGTAGTTACAGAGGAGCTCATTATTAGGATAACTTTTTTGTTACAAGTAACAACAAAAAGTTAATTGATTTTGAAAATCTACAAATCAAACCATCACATAAAAAGATTGCTGCCATGCAGGCTGCCATAGTATCCCTCTTAAAACTCACTCTGTGTGAAAGAAGTGGTGTGAATTTTGCATTTCTTGAAGACAGCCTTCATGTCCTGCTAGGGAACCAAACAGCAACGCATAGGCAGGCTTTTGGGTACTTACCATGAGAATTCAACAAGACATATTTTATTTCCCAAAATCTTTGACAGCCCCCTAAATCTCAATTATGTTTTATTTTCAACAGAATGACGACACACCAGTATCCCTAATGGAGATGCGCTTCCACATCCCGATGAGCGAGGTGGGAGGAGACATGGATGCGGTGGAGGCATTCCACCAGCAGGTCATGACCAAAGCCAGCGTCATATCTGTCTCCGGTGACGCCATCGCCATCTTTAGAGAGCTACAGTGTCTTACACCTCGGTATGTTGGATATCTTTCGGTTTCTTGTATGGGCACGAACTTCGAACTATAATCGCAGCGATACGCTGAAAATAAGACAGTGAAATTTCGACGGGCTTTTTTAAAAGATCTACAACCAGGGACTTGAAACATTATCAAAATAGCATTACACGTAGTTCCAGTAACAATAATTTCTACAGTTCCACCTGGATCGTAACTAACTTAATAGTTGAATATTTCGTTCCGATATATTTTCGACAGAATTCGTTCGTAAATGGTTACGGGAAATATACATAACGCTATTACGTAACGTTATCGTAACGCTATTTTGAGTAACGTTTCAAGTCCTCAAGTCATCGGGCCGAATATACGTCGCGTCATTTGTATTCTGAGTTAAGCACGTCGAATTTCAGTCCTATAATTTTCGGCAGCTGTGTTGCAATGCTAACAGTAACTATCCTGATCACGATTTACATCATAAACTGCTTAGTCGTGACCTGTGTGAAAAACATATCAAAATGCATTCCTAATTTTTTTCCCACTAAAGATCTTGCAGTACGATTCTAATTTTCTCTTGCCGTGGCCTGTAAAAGCTTATGAAAATACCACAAAAAGTTGCTGACTGTATCCATCCATACATATCAAACTGACAAAAAATTCACGCCTACTTTTCTCTCACAGTGGTCGCTACGACATCAAGGTGTTCCAGACATTCTTCCAGCTCCACGGTAAGACCTTCGACTACAAGATCCCTATGTCTACAGTCCTGCGTCTCTTCCTCCTTCCCCACAAGGATACCAGACAGATGTTCTTTGTGGTTTCCCTGGACCCACCCATCAAGCAAGGGCAGACTAGGTACCATTACTTGGTACTGTTGTTTGGTATTGAAGAGGAAACCAGCTTAGAGTTACCGTTTACAGAGTAAGTTGAAAAATCCTTATCTATACAGTATGCGGTCGTAAATATGGGACATCGAATTTTTGAATAAGTACAGCTTTGTATAGCTCTGTCATACCTGCCTGTGTGACATAAATGAAAATGATTTTGTCTCTGTAAGTAGGTTTGTTGGAGGAGCTCGTGGCTAAGTAATAACAGCCGCACCGTTCGATCCATCAGGTTAAGCTACGCTTGCCGGGTTTGGTCTGTGGATGGGTGACCATCTTAACATACCAAGACTCCTTCGTGCTTCGGAAAGCACGTTAAGCCGTTGGTCCTAGCTGTCATTCGTGAATTTTTGACAAACGTTATGGGTCGTCAGAAGCCCGAAAGTCTGACAACCAGTCTTACCAAGGGGTATCGTATTACCTAGTTACTGGGTTGTGGAAGTCAGATAGGCAGTCGCTCACTGTAAAATACGGTGTTCAGCTGCATCCGGTTAGACTGGAAGCCGACCCCAACATAGTTGGGAAAAGGCTAGGCAGATTGATTTTTGATTGAAGTACGTTTGTACTTTTAATATTTTAAAAATTGATGAGATTGGTGTTTCCTATCTGACTACTCTGAGGCCACGTCGTTTAAAAGAGATCGTCGCGCGAATGCACGATCGGAACTTTTTGTTCGGTGAATTCGCGCCGATAGAGGATGCTTTCGTGTTTTCCGAACAAAAAGTGACACATGCACGCGACCGAGCGCGTATGCGTGCGACGATCGCTTTTAAATAGGACGTGGCTTGAGAAGATTCACCGCTTCTAAAGACGCTTTCTGAGCTCGATGTGTCATGTTAACGGCCTGGTACTGTGCTATGATAATACTCTAAACATAAATCTTAAATTGTTACTAATTTAAAATTAACCATGTTACAGGGAAGAACTAAAAGAGAAATATGAAGACAAGATAAACAAGGAATTGTCAGGCCCAACGTATGAGGTACTCGCCAAAATTATGAAAGTCATCATCAATAGACGTGTGACGGGTCCTGGAGACTTCTTAGGGTAACATATTTACTATTGAATAACCCAAAATTTCATTAATAATAATATAAAAACTTATAGCTAAATAAAATACCTCGATATTTGATTACAGTCACCACAAAACGCCCGCAATCGCTTGTTCCTACAAGGCAGCGGCTGGTTACCTTTATCCCCTAGAGAAAGGGTTCATATACGTTCACAAGCCTCCTGTGCACATTCGCTTCGAGGAGATCGCTTCTGTCAACTTCGCGAGAGGAGGCGCCTCGTCTACCAAGTGAGTATACTGGGACATATAATACATTGTTCATTCAAATCAGTGGACTACATGGTAAGACATAGAGGAAATCTCTTTTTCCGTCTAAAAAAGGAATAATATAATATGTATTATCCAAAAAAAACATTGTTATGTTTTTCTTATTGGGTTCTAAATCAGAATAGTGTTTTTTTTTATTTTTTTCTCCTAGTTAGTATGGTAGTAGTTAAATGAAAAAAAATCACACAAGAATTCTCACCACTTATTTATTAATGTCTTCAGATCCTTCGATTTTGAGATAGAGTTGAAGCAAGGCAGCGTACACACGTTCAGCAGTATTGAGAAGGGTGAATACGATAAGCTCTTCGACTACATCACATCCAAGAAACTGCACGTCAAGAACACTGGCAAGAATGTGAGTTTCACACCATTCAAAGGAATCAAATGATATAATTGTCATTTATTTATTACAGAAAACACAAAAAATACAAAACCAATGCAGATCAATACAATAGAAAATATTGATTTTTACTGTAGGTAGAATATACAAAGAAATAGTACTTCCTATTTATGGCATTTAATATTCCATTGGCAGATATGGTGTGTTCACTTTCGTCTTGCAAACTGGGAATTTAAAAATGTTGTATTATTATATTTTTTTGGAAAATTGACACTGGCTCATTAGCTCATAATTGCGAGCTGAAAAAAAAAAAATTGTAGATAGACAGAATTAGAGTATGGCATTGGGCGGACGTTTCGCTCAAAGGATTGAATGTATATAAAAAATAACCAGACCTTTGCCCACTTCCTTAATATCTTTTGCAACTAAATATAAACGTAACATTTGTTCGCTTTCTTCTCCAGGACAAGGCACTATACGACGATGACTTTGGCGACTCGGACACAGAAAAGGAACCAGACGCGTACCTCGAGAGAGTGAAGGCCGAGGCCAAGGAACGGGACTCGGGCGACTCGGACAGCGACGAGAGTACCGACGAGGACTTCAACCCGGACAAGGCGAAGGAGAGCGACGTCGCCGAGGAGTTAGTACTTTATAGACTAGCTGTGCCCCGCGGTTTCACCCGCATAAGTCTCGATCCCATGGGAATATCGGGATAAGAAGTAGTCATGTGCCGAATTTCATCCAAATTCGTTTTTAGCGTGAAAGCGCAAGCATTTATAATATTAATTAGGATATAGGTGTAACTGACGTGTCAGCAGTTGTCTTTGTTGAGAGGCTAGTTGTGTTGCTAAAGATTTATGGAGACTACCTCCCGACCGCGGCTGAAATAGCGTTATACTCATACAGAGTTTAGCATCATATCCTCTATGCGCTAAATATCTGGCCACGTATCATGGAAGACTTTTAGAACCAGGACATATCGAGCGAGGTCTGGTGATGACCAGCGATATCGCACGATGGCACTGGATAAACTGCACATTTTGCTAGAAATTGACAAAGCAAATAAGCAATTTTATTTATGTTTAAGATGATTTTTTTTACTTTTCTCTCTGCCTCTGTGTTTTCATTTTATAAACTCAAACTCAAAGCATTTATTTCAATTAAACCATTTACAGGCACTTTTGAATTGTCAAGGGGTCAGTCAGTCAGAAATATGAAGCTAGTTGCCCATTCCAAAGCGTAGGTTCCTATGGAGAAGAACGGGCAAGAAACTCCACGGACACTCTTTTAAATCACGATGTTGTTACAAAATATTGGTTACATCATTCATGTTGAAATTATACATGTGAGACCAATGTAGAAAGACGTGCACGTAAAAAGCGTCCGTTATAAAAAGATAAAAACAATTCAAAAATTAAAATAAGCCGTGGCAGATAAGAGATGACCAGTCCCTACTGACGGCGCCCGTTCACGAACATGACGCATGGATCAGCACCTTTTAGCTCAACCATTTTGAAGGGAACTTAACGATCCAACACATCAATATATCATTAAACACAATCCTAAAATAAAAGGGCGCAACCGACTCGCCATGATCCTGAAGTAGTGTATCGAGATTCTGTCTGATGTTCCATAAACTCCGTATTATTTATTACTGACAAAATTTTGTCCTTTCTTCATAATACTAACTTTATTGCATTTATTCAGATACGACACCAACCCATCGTCGTCAGAGGGCTCGGACGATGACGCTGCGTCGGATGACGACGGTAAGAAGGAAAAGAAGAAGGAGAAGAAACCTAAGAAGGCTATTACTATTGTAAGTACCTGTTATACAAGCTTATATTATGTATGGAAATACTCTTCTTCTTCAATCGGTCCCTCATTACTGAGGATCGTGGTCACCGGAAGGGGTCCGACCAATCTGCCACCATTGGTTCCGTTCCAAAGTTGCCATCACCACCTGCTGAAATTAGCTTGAGGACATAGGTTCTTTTTCTTTTGTATGGAAATACAGAGACCGACAATTAGCCGACATTGAGCCGTGTATGTAACAGACAAAGTGTAAATTTAACAATATAAACTAATGTTGTGTAATGATTACTTTGTGAACTATTTATTTATTTTAACATAAAAACGGCTAAGGCCAATTACATTAGTTAAAGACACTTACAAACACATTACTTAAGTAAAATAACAAAAGTATACAACTACTCGACAGCCATACGCTTATCTCACAATACTTCAGGCATACTGACAAGATCTTCATCCATTCATCCGCGAACGCATCACAAAATTCAAAAGTCATTTATTCAAACTAGGCTGAGAATCAGCACTTTTCGAACGTCAAAATTACATAAGACAGTCCCCCGGCACGCCCGCCCTTCACCACTTCCTAGTGCTTTAGCTGGGAACAAGAAGTGGCGCAACAAACTCCCCAGCAGCACAGCCTGTTCAGTTAGAAAAAAATGAATCTATATAATAGTATGCAAAATGATATTTACATTACGCAACACAAAACATTATTTAAATTATAAAATTAATAGCCATATGACAGCTAGCACACGCCAATATACCAACAAAAAACATCGAGAACTATACTCAAGCAGAAATAAAAATAACTTAACGAAAACAATATCTAAATAAAAGCCTCCAGGCATAAAGGGCGTGCCCGCTTACATATAGCTGTAACTAGAAGTTATAATTGATAAACTAGGACCATTGAGGTAAAGTAAAAAGTTATCGAGGTCAGGGTTAACGTCCTAGACACACACACAGAGACACACACAGGGGCACAGAGACTGTGCGAGGGACAGGATACTGGGCTCGACACTGGACAATCTATGCCTGCTGTTACCACGTTAAAATAATGTTGAATCCAACAAGATTATAGGAAGTGAGCTGGGCTTGGTCTTATTGGTATTGGTACACTTATTGGCGAAGAACAATACCCTAGCTGATGCTAGAAGTCATGAACTCGTGATAGAAAGTAACATTTCTTAGTAGTCTTACAAGAGCGCTTTTTGAAAGAGCTCTTCAGAGAAGTACTACAAGCATAGCTTTTTCTGCCACCAGGCAGCGCTGCTGGGTGTATGTTTGAAAGGTATGGGTGCTGGTCTTAAACGGCGGTGATCACTTACTATAAGAAGGGCGAGCGACCTGCTTGTATACCACAAATATGATTACATTAAAAAAAACAATTAAAGAATTAATTATATTTCTCAATATTACAGTCGGAAGCACCACGTAAACGCAAGGAAAAATCCAAGAAACGCGAGAAAGACGTGAACGCGCCCAAGCGACCGGCGACCGCTTTCATGTTGTGGCTCAATGAGAACCGCAAGAGTATCATGGACGAGAACGCCGGCATCAAGGTCACCGAGGTCGCCAAGAAGGGAGGCGAGCTGTGGAGAGATCTGAAGGATAAATCTGTAAGTTACCTCAAATTACTGCTTGTGCTTTATGTGTTAAGTAAGAATATCGACATTATTAGGTGTTATTCTTGCGTGTAAAAACATGCTTATGTCTGTGCATATTATGTAACTAGTCTGCTCGTGTGGAGGCCGGAAATTATCCCACGGGAACGTACTAATGGTATGAAAAGTATCCTGTTTCCTAACTCAAGTCTCAGTCAATGATTTCCATCAAAATCCAAAACAAAATAAACTAAAAATGTTAACTTCAGCGCCATCTAGCGGAAAAATGGACTGAAATATACCGTAAAATGTAACAGACAAAGACTGCTTAGTTCATACAAACGTAATAGGTACCAAAATAATTTGTAAATCAAACATATTCTTAAGGTAGTGTGTATTTGTTCCGATTGGATTACAGAATATCTAGGCTCCCAAATATATATTTTGAATGGACACTGATATAAGACGAGATATGAGAAATTTCTAATTTCTATAGATAACTTATTTTTCAAATACACACTACCTTAAGAATGTTTGATTTACAAATAATGTTGGTTTTACGTTTGTATGAACTACGCATGCTCCGCAGGCCTAAGTTACTTCACATTGCTGCTTGAGACATTGGTTATGTAAGAGAATATCGACATGATTCGGTGGTCTTCTTTTGTGTAAGAACGTGCTTTGGTGTACGAATTCACGCCGTGGTGCCCGTGGTTGTTAGCCTGAATAGTCGAGCTGAGTCACAAAAATCCGCTGGACTAATGAACTGCTAAAACAATGTCATTCCAATAGTAGCTAATGTATCTTTGAATAATAGACACAAAGAAAATAAACACTTTTATTGCAGCCAAACACGTCTTCAATAGTCAGGTATAACAACGTGTTTTGGCACATACTATCGACATTTATGAAAGTGATAGAATTTCACGCTTAAAAAATACAAAACAACTAAAGTATTTTCCACTAAATCAGTTACTATATCATTTTATCATTACAGGAATGGGAAGAGAAAGCGAACAAATCGAAAGAAGAGTACAACATTGCCATGAAGAAGTATAAAGACAGCGGTGCTCAAGACGAGTTCAAACAGAAGAAGAAACAAGCCGAAAAAGAACGTAAGGCGGCCGAGAAGAAGACTAAAGCGCCCCCTGCTAGCAAGAAGGCGAAAACTGTCAGTAATGCAGGCACTGGAACCGGTGGCAAGTTTACTAGTAAAGAGTATATTGAAGATGATGATAGCTCTTCTGATTCTGATAAGGAGAAGGAAAAGGATAAGAAGAAGAAGGATACTAAAGATGTAAGTTTTGTTGTTAGGAGATTAATTTATTTCCATAGGTTTTTCTTCATTAGGTAATATAGTTATCAAGGAAACTACGAAACAACGGACTATCAACTAATAGAAATCGATTTATATTCCGCCTAAGTCAGAATAGGTTCTTCTGAACATACACAATGAAACCATTGAACGTTGTCCAAGTGTAGTGACATTAACTCTGGTTTTACTATGGTTGAGATTTGGGCCTGAAAAAAAGCAAAAAGCACCATGGCCGTTTGAGAAGACTTGGATATCTCATTTGCGCTTCGTCCTCGATAGAGCGATGACCTTTAAATCTCTGTATTCATCTCATAAATTCCCTAATCAAATATCTATGTGTACTTTGCACATAAGGTAAACTGCTATAAAATAGACGGGCTTCATAAAATTAGTCTCATGTTCGAGCTCTATAGGGTGATGTAATGCTCATAACTCCAATTATAATCCTATTCCAACGCTTAACACTAGTTACTTTGACCATTGATGACTAATTAGCACATTCAATACAACGCGTTAATTTCACGACGCTGCTGAAGCTATTTCGACAGCTAGGTCACAAAATGGCGACAAGATGAATCCCATTATTATATTTAACGTATGCTTAGTGTCATAAAGATTGTGTAATAAAAATGCAGTAGTAACTATTCATTCACACTACACGAGTGTTGCCGTGGTCACGCGCAAGTGATCCTAATAGTAAGTGTAGATTTTTATCAGCCGCAGGCGTACACCAAAGCGCGTCATTGTGCCTTGATAAAATAATACTTATTGTTGAAGCGAAACACAAATTGCATCTAGAATCGTGCCGTTTGAATAAATGTTTTAATTACATTAAACATGGCGAAACGTGAGTAAAAAACCGGCCAAGTACGAGTTGGGACTCGCACACGAAGGGTTCCGTACCACCGTGCAATATTAAGCAATAAAATTCCGAAAAAAAACACGTTTCTTCGTTAAAGCGGCAATAGAAATACACTATCTGTGAAAATATCAACTGTCTATTACAAGGCCTTTAAACATACGCGCCCTCCTAACTTTCTTTTAAAATCTCTACGCCCCTGACGACGACATAAGCAGAAAAGCATAAGAATGTAAAGCGAGCGAAAGTGAAGTCGAAAATTTTTGCACCCCCTTGGATAGGTTACATTTTCTTTTGATCATTCAAACTGAAATATAGAAGTTACTTTGTCAAGTTAAGTTGAAGAATCAAGAGAATATAGAATGGAAGCGCGAACGAAGCGAGCTCTAAAATTGTAGCAAGCCGCTTCGGTTTTCATTTGTCCATTGAAATAGAAAAGCTGAACTTCATTTTACATCACCTAAGTATTATGAATGGCGCGCCCCACCGATTGGGAATCCCTGGTCTACTATTACGGTTCATGAGATACAGCCCGCTGACAGACAGAGGGACGTACAGCGAAGGCTTAGTAATAAGGCTGACGTGCCTATAGTACACCCACATTTCGCTGGTTATGTATAAGTCTATGGGGCGAGCCTAATGCCATCAACCGGGCACTAATCCAGACTATGTGTGTATAAATATGAAATGACGCGCCCCACTACCGCTTTACTGCATTACAGTGTGCGTAAATGCGGTAGAGGGCGCGTCATTTCAGAGTGGACAGATTATACTATCTATTGACGAAAACCTCTCACTGATAAAAACATTCTGAGGCCCAAGTGTGTCCACGCATCGACCGCGTTCAGCGTTCCGATTGGCCCTTTACTGACCTTCACTGGTGAAGGGCCAATCGGAGCGCCAAACGCGGTCGATGCGTTAAGTCGAGATGGTTAAAAGTAACTCACAATGGGGCCTCTGATGTCTTATGCATACAAGTATTCACAAATTATTATTTTTTTTTAGACCAAGGATACAAAGAAAGAAAAAGCAAAGAGTTCTTCATCAGAAGCAGAAGCGTCTTCGGGTGGATCTGGCGACGAGAGCGGAAGTGGAAGTGATTGAAATCACAACTTACTTATACAATAAGCCTCTGTTTTATTACTTCACCCGGTTTCTGATAGCCTGCGTAACACACTATCAATCACAATCTGAATGATTTTGAAAGATATAGCTAATCCATTGCTTTATATGTTCGAAAAATTTGTCTGCTTAACAACGTAAATAACTCAATGAATGTTGTTGAACTGTCAAAATGAAAGCCATTGCTACTGTAAGTGTGTTACGCAATTACCCCCCTGGTCAATAAGAAGTCTCATGCTAGATGTGATTGGTTGAAAAAAAACAACAGCCAATTAAATCATTGATACTAAATAGGCTTTCTATAACCGGGCGTAAGTTTACCCAAGAACTGATTTATACGTCATTTTTTTATTTGTCAATCATTATTTTTAGTTATTTGTATTGAATCATTGAATGAGATGCAAAAAGTTAATGTTGCACACACGTCATAACGCTAAGTAATTACCTCATCCAACTCAACGCGTATGAAATATCAGAGAAAGTATGTATTTACTGAATCTGCCATCTCTAAGCTGCGCTTGCGCAACTTGCATGTATTTCTGTCCTACCTTTGTAATTCAAGTTTCCTCAAGACATAGGGATCATAATGTATGTGATATTTGTATTATATTCCCATTCAGTTTAAGCTTAGAACTGTTTTATTCTATGTTTATAGTGTGATGCAAAATAGTGGTGTCGTCATGTGTTATAAAAAAATCTTTGATGGATAACTTAATGTAAATAATAATATTTGTTAAGATCAGTTGTCTTGAAAGTTTGTATTAGCTATGTGAACGCTGGAAGCCCCAGTTTAGTTGTAATGTTAGTGTATCGTATTTTATTATAAGACTATATTTTTATTTGGCGTTTCTTTTTATTGATTATTGTTTTCCAAGGATTTCAAACAAGAATGAAGTGGCCCGTGGCTTTTGGCTATGTAATTAATGAGAAAGACATTTTGCTACTCTCCTATGATTGACATCATAGCAATGCTCATATCTATACATCTATACAAATTAATAAAATTGAATTGTCTGATGTCAAAATAACAGCTTTTTACTAAATACATATTAAAGTATACAATATGTAAAAAAAAAACCTGTTCGATCCGAAAGGGGCATATAGGTACTTAATGCAATAACATTACCATAAAGTTGATTTTTATTACTATTATTGAAAATAAAGTTAATAAAAAAAAGAAAATAAAAGTTATTGCTATTTAAAATTCACATTTTTGGTGCCAAAATTACCCCAAAACACCCAATGCAAATTTTTAACAGAGGTCATAAGTTATGACTTTTAGACACCTACTAAACGACGGCCGCCCGCGCCCCATGTAATAACCCGGTAAAATTCCCCATTGAAAAAATGTGGTGATTTTTTTTTCTTTTGTCTTGAAGATTTCCACATAAATATACTCTCAGAACAATACCTAAAAACACCCTCACGGATTATTAGACAGGGGTTTTTTAAATGTTGCATACACTACTTAGAACAAAAAACAATTTATACATTTTTGGTTTGCTTATTTGTTTGTTCCGGCTAATCTCCGAAACGGCTGAACCGAGACTTTCACTGGCAGATGGCTAATGTTATAGGAGTAACTTAGGTTACTTTATCTTAGAAAATTAATTAGGGTCAGATTAATTAGGGTAGAAAAAGAATTAGGGTCCACGCGGGCAGCTAGTATATAATATTTTACCTAATACACACTTACTCTCAGCTCTGTTCAAGTATTGTCTACAGTCGGGTTCAACTTTTTCTCAGTCTCAAGAAAGTTAAGCACATAATCGCTGATAAACAAAATAATAACAATGAAAAAAATTTAAATGTGTACTTAATAAAAACAATAGGTACCCAATTTCTCAGTAAATTCTCAACAAAATTGCAACCGTTACTTCGACAAGAAAGGAACATCGGTAACATCAGTGTTCACGATTCCCCTAACCGACGACGCGCCTTATAAAAAGTAACAAAAATGCCAAAAATGCCTTTCTCTACTGAGTTACCAAAGTATGGGGTATGCGCCGAAACGAGGAACCGACTCGCTCGTCGCCGCCCTTTTTTTTTATAAAGGGACCTATTGCTATTGTGTTATCCGTGGCTCCCAAGCAGAGAAAAGGCGCGCTTTGCGGTAGGTTAGGTTAAAAAAAAACCGTAATAAATAAGTCTGTTGGCCAAATTATTTTTAAAGAGCATCTGCAATACTGCAGTGAAACAAATTATGCCATTTAGTCAAAAATTTTAATAATGGTAGTGGCTCCTGACAAGCTACCTATTTGTCTGTACCATTCATCCATACCTAATAAATCTATTCTCATTCGATTTTAATTGAATTGCGGTTCTATTTCCACATAAGCAAATGAGGAAAATGCTAAAACTAATTTGTATTACCTATGTACACTAGTATAACTCCAGTCTCATTGTTTTACCATGAAACATTCAGACAGATTTGATTAAAACTAAACTAAATTGCATTGACTACGTTTAAAAGTGCTTATCACATTGAAATAAGAAACTTATCAAGTCGTTTAGGTCAACCATACTTTGAGTTGGTGCCCGTTTAATCGGTCAGCACAATGATAACTTGATATCAACACGTGTCGCCGCCTCTATAATGCATTCTTGCATTAGGTACCGCGTATAATTTTATTCTAATAAAATATTCTGGTTTTTGGCCATTTATTTAACTATAGGGAGTAGATACCTATTGTTATCTCTTTGTACCTAGTCAGGTAAATGTAAGCAACCTACTTGGTTGTAGTTGTAACACTTGTAACTAACAGTAAAACGAAAATCAATAGGCTAAAATGAGGCCATGGCAACCATTGTGTATTCTCAAATCAACGCCATTTGTAATGTTCATGATGACTAATCTTTGAAATCTGACTAGAATCTACGCTTGGAATACAATCGACCAAAAGATTAATCAAAAACTTGCGATATTTTTGGTTGTTACGATTCTGATAAGTGATAACACTGTAGGTATATTATCAATTTGGTAATGATAGCTGGAGCTATAATGAGTAGTATGAACAAAAAACATTACAAGTCTTGACAAACAAAGAAAAAATTGGCATTAAGAATAAGGAGCTTGTAACGGTCGACTCGTCTCTACGTGAGAACGGTGCATGGCGAGGACCTAAAAAAAGTTCTCATGTCATGAGTCTATTAATAGGGTTGGTTATCTATTGAATTCTTCGTCGCACAGTACCTAATACTTATATTAGCGGTCCCCTATCTAAATGGTATCGAACATGGGAGATTTATAACTAACTGAATAAGTATAGAGTTCGGCTTGCTAAAGGGAAAAATGCATTGATATTATAATGTACAGCGCATGGCTGTCGACAGAGCGCGTAAACAAGTTGAAGCGTCGCGTGTCGTCACAAAAACCAGTAAAACCTGATCCGTATCGAATATTAAACCGCGAGTAACAGAGAGGCCACACTTTATTTCCGCTCTTCCATTATTATATTTAGCTGATTCAATACGGTTTCGAAAGGCGCAAACATGGCGCAAAGCGGCAAAGCTTGGTGTTTTTATTACCAAGTATTATTTATAATAATGAACCTATATTTCGAAATTTGTCTTTTAAGTAATATGATTAGGTATGTACCTACCGATATACTCAGGCTATTTTCAGAAATAATTTACCAAACCTTATGTCCTACACTCGAAACCGCAATTTATTTCCTAACTTATTTATGTAGGGATAAAAGTAGAACTCTAAAGCAGCTAACTACAAGCTAACCTACTAATGCATGTGGCGTTTTAACTAAGTAAATAAGTAATAGCCACTAAGCAAATACCCTAGCGGTGACAGCAGTAGCGTCACCCGGTGCGAAGGACTGGCTCTGCGGTAATGCCGCGGTCAATCAACCCGGCAAGCCCAAGGTGGTGGCTATGTAAACTTCGTCCTTTTTAGGCAGAGACCTCCGTCCAGCAGTATTTATTGGAACTAATTATTGAACTATATGTTATTATTATTCTGAGGAACTTACAATCGATTTCTGGAACGAAAATCAACACAAATTTAACAATTACTAACAAATTATCAAATGCTTGTCAACATTGCTGTGATTGATTGAATAAATTTATCAACAGCTAGCTAATCAGAACACATGACATGTCTTTAATTTTGATACGTCGCAGATTTCCATTCCAGAAAGCGGGGGTTAATCATTAGAACTTAGCTTTAGCTTGATGATTGATGCAATTAAGTTAAAAAACACAAAACTAGAAATATTAAAAGGGCGTTAAAAATGTTCTGCTTCTGTTAGTAATTGTAGAATTATGATGACTAAATATTTATCAATTTTAGGTCCCATAAATTAACAAACTTCCTTAATACTTATAACTAACCCTACACTTTAAGAGGCCCAGGCCGCTAAAATTACCGTAGGTACCTGCCCTGGGGATTAAGGTACTCTCTAAGCGAAATCCGTAGCTTCGGCCGTAGTTACGGACGCTTCACTCTCCGTTTCACTCACGGTATGTTCGTAAGTGAGACGGAGTACGAAGCACCAGCAATCCTAACCGAAATCCGTAGTTTCGGCCGAGGTTATGGGCGCTCTCCGTCTCACGCACGCTAGGTCCGTAAGTGAGACGGAGTACCTACGAAGCCCCGGTAACTTCGGCCGAAACTGCGGATTTCGCTTAGAGAGCAGACCCCCTGGTTCGGGGAGTTAGGTCTATTAGTCTTAATTGTTATTTAGTCTTAGTTGCAAAGTGCTATTGAGTTTTTTCATTCGGAATTTCTCATCAGTAACAGTCCGTGGTCTGGATTTTTGTCCGGTTGGCGGCAAATAGCGTATTGCCTAATAAGCTAGCCCCCTATTACATGGGACATGTGTATGTCCCATGTAATAGGGGGCTGTATAGTTATGTGTATAACTAGTGAAATGTGGGTGTACACTGTACTGTAAAAACCATTGATATATAAAATATATCAACCCTTCGCGGATTACACTTACAGGGAGTGGTTCTCTCACACTTTTCTTTAGAACAGTAAATGTTTTAGTTATTTTTCTAGGAGGAAGCATTGAAAGGAACAAATTATTTTTCACGACATTCACGACCGTACATAAATAATCTGAATAGGTACCGTAAACTGCCCTAACTTTGCCTGGCGTCCTAAGTTTGCCTATAATGAAAATGATGTAATATCTTTTTCATTTTACTTGTATGGCAAAGGAAACTTTGAGATTTTATAGACAGCTTTAAGTTTCGATTGCCATACAAGTAAAATGAAAAAGTTATTACATCATTTTCATTATAGGCAAACTTAGGACGCCAGGCAAAGTTAGGGCAGTTTACCGGTACTCTAATGCCCGGAAGGATAATGAAGCAGGAACGAAATCCGAGTGGTGCAGCAAAGGTGGAAAGGCCCTTTCAGTTCTTGGAGGAAGTGATAAAAACGGTCGTACTTTTAAAATTAGGAAACAATGTATTGTATTGTGGGGCACAAGCTTTGAGAAAGCTCTTCTAGCACCTTTACTCAATTAGCAGGAAAAAAACGGTACTTAAGCTACCTCGTTATTACCTGCTACTTTACTTATCTACAACCCTAATCTTATCACTTCCATTTTCCGCTCATCCTAATCAAAATTCTGGCTAAGCTTATGCATAAACTGACCCTGAAAAATGGGGGTACCTGGGCCTACTCTAATCAGCGCCAATGTAGCTGTGCAACTTGGGCCGACAACCCCGCTGCTTACTAGATGGCTGGCTCACTGGCTGGCTAATCTTTTGACCAAGCCAATTTATCGGTACATTGTTGCAATATAGGTAGGTAACATTTGGTGGGAGACGCCTTCGATTAGTAATGGACTACGACCGAGTGAATTAATTAAGTATCTAAGTATGAGTATGGAGTGAAGAATCTATAAATTAGATACCTACTCAGGTAGAGAGTAACCTATTGGACTACCTGGAGGTATAACACCTGGGTATCCAAATTTCTAATTTCACTTAAATACTAGATCAAGAACTAGGTAGGTAGTATACCTTATAGAAGATGATATTTTTTTTCTACGCAGTAGCCATTTAATTAGATTCCAAAGGTAAATTGCAATCCTAATTAAAATAGACATCATAAAATTACTGTAAACAAGTTAGTACTTAGTAACTTCCTTCCTCCTAAACTAAATAACGTACAGACCGACCACTAAAATTATGATCTAGTAACTATATTATGTATGAATGTATGTATGATGGTGTGATAAATACTTAGGTAGGTAGCAGTTTTGTTACCTACACCTAAATCCTTGCTCCTTGCAGCCTTCAAAGCACTAGTCTAAGGCCTGGTATTTGTCTGCTGTGATTTATCGCTTACCATACACCGTACCTACCCAGGGTAGGTACCTACTACCTACTTAATTATGTTGAAGGTAGGTACCTCCGGCTACGGTTCGTAATTTCGTATTTAAGTCATAAGTAATTACCACACTTGATTGTAGAAAGGTAGATAGGTACCTATTAATTATGTAAGTAGGTATAGGTATGCAGGCACGTACCTATTCTCGTGGGTATGTCATGTAGCCCATTGAGATGTAGCCTCAAAGGGGTATTATAGGTACTTACCGTCATTCTGCAAACATACTCTCCATCTTTCGTTTTAATTGGTATGGTAGGTACCTAATTTATTTGGTTGTAGGTATATAACTAGGTAAGTACGTAATAATTGATCATATAAATGAATTAAAGAAAGCAATATTTTGTGACAGCCTATCTTCCCAATGTGTCATTCAATGTTCAATACTATCTTGTTCAAGAATGATTTTTAGGTGTATGACCTTAAGAACTAAGGACACAACACCCTTATATCTTTGAAAATAAAAACTATTTCTCGAGTTCCCACGAAATATCAAATCGTAAACAAACGTGCTGCCATTCAAGCGCTATGTTTTATTGGCGTCCCTTTCCCGCTAACGTTTACCGCGCTTTTTACGTTTTCGAAATTAACGTTGGCGGCATTTAAAATAGGGCGCGAGTACATTTCGATAGGAGTCTTGTGTTGAGTGGACTGGGTAATTTTTTGATATACTTCTTATGTAACTATATATAAAGTTGTTGAGATAAATACTTATTGTAAGTTTTCTGATCTTAAAATGCAAAAATCTACCCATTTCTAAGCGTAATTTCAACAGAATACGACGAAATAAATTTCTGAAGCAAATGTTCTAGACCGATAGGTTAAATGGAAAAGCAAGCTTAAGTCTTTGCGATAAGGTTTAAATTTATATGAACAACGCAATCGATACGTCACGGATATACGTAGTACACGATGCCTTGTAATCGCCGTGCTGTTGGTAGAATCGTATCCACTGGCCAATCACGTTCGACATAGATGTCGCTTTTGTGCCGACGCGAGTCGACCCCAAGCTAGCTTGCTCTGGGAACATTTGCTTCGAGCTCCATACATTTTCTTCTGGGTCTCTACGTCTATAGTTTGGTTGTGCACCAGTTCAAAAATAATTTCAAAATTTTTGCCATCAGGTGAGTAGAATTATTTTTCCAATCAAAGTAAAGTGTTTTAATATGTGTATTCGTGTTTCTTACGGGCGGATTCATTGAAATAATTTTCATTCCACGTTGGAATTCGCATTCAAACATGGCTATAGGCATCGCCGTACTTTCCTTAGTACGCGTGGGTATGGAAAGGACGCCTTATTTCAATAATTAATTTCTCGGATCTTTACTATTAAGCGACGGGAACAGTTCTTCCATAAGTTTTAGGTAAATAGTCATCGGATTATTCTGTAATTAGGTCATCTTTAGTTATTGCGTATTTTCAACACAATCCGTGAAAACAAAATGGCTCTTTCGACCCAAGCCTAGGACAGTGAACTCGTTATATGAGGAGATAACTATTTTTGTTAGTAATTGTATGGTATTAAGACTTTTAATAGCAATTTCGATCGTAATAAATTAGATTTTTGATAAATCAATACCGGCAAATATATTTTTTCATCAAAAAGACGCGTAAGCGTGTTTCCCGCCAAAACGCCGCCCTACTGTGCCATATAAGCAGTGTGAAGGCTAGTTACCTAGCAGATTCTTCAAGCATGGCCCGCATAACCTGTTGCCATGCATTTTCTCGATAATTTACCATAATTTTCTTTGTTTGCTTGCAGGAAAAAAGTAAAAATGACGGACAAGCCTAAGCGTCCTATGTCAGCTTATATGCTGTGGCTGAACAGCGCGAGAGAATCGATCAAGTCTGAGAATCCGGGCATGAAAGTTACAGACATAGCTAAAAAGGGAGGAGAGATTTGGAAGTCAATGAAGGACAAGACTGTACGTAGAAGTTCGTCATCCTAACTCATTGTCTTTGTCTGTTATTTACTTGATAGCTAATATCCTTTTTTTTCTGTTCAGGAGTGGGAGGAAAAAGCTGCCAAAGCCAAGGAGCAGTATGCGAAAGACCTGGAGTCTTACAACGCCAACGGAGGTGGCGGAGAGGGTGGTGGCGGCGGCAAAAAGGCACAGAAGCGAGGGAAGAAGGGCAAGAAAGCTGCACCAGCTGTAAGTATCGCGTCGCCGCACTCTCTAATGCTACACAAACCATTGTTTGTTATGACAAATGCTAACTTATAAATTTTATTATAGAAATCCAAGAAAAAGAAGGAAGAGTCTGAAGATGAGGATGGAGAGGAAGAGGAGGAGGAAAGCGAATGATCTCCCAACACATACGACATTACTGTTCATATTGAATAATTTACTTGGACTTAATTTATTACAAAGTAAAATGGGACTGACTTTCCAAAGTCTGTATGACATTTCACAATTTTTTATTAATATTTTGCTGAGTTGAATTTAATAATTTTTGGCTCTTGTTTCTGATGTAATATAACAATAATTTTGGTCTGCACATGAAATTTGTTTATGTTCAATGTGTTGTTTATCTACTACTTATGTTTTGTAGTATTAATAGTAATGATAAATGTATGTAAGAGCATTGCAGAGTTTGGAAAGTTCTGCCGCTGGCTAGGGTCTAGGTTTCTAAGCCTCAAAAAAAAATAATGTTTAAGTGTTAGCATGTATACACCGGGGAATTGTACAGTTAGCCCTCCCTCGTTAAGTTCGCTGTGACTACTGGATGCTCACTTTAAGATGTGTACCTCAACTGGTTTCATCAAAACTAGTATGTCTGCAATATTACCTGATTTGCTGTATAACATAACATATTTATGTTGAAGCTGTGCTTTGATTTGAATATACCATATTTTTAATTTACTGTGTATTGATAAGTTTGTGCATTAATTTTGGACATAGAAGTTTTGGTCAAACTATACCAACATGTAAAATTAGAGACTATTTCATGAACGTTTGTGGCGGCTTATTGTTAATCAAACCTACCTCTTCTCATTGTAAATTTCAATGCTGATGATAATGGTACCAAACTCTAAGCTAAGATCCCACTTAGGAAATTGATGTGTATGTTGTATTTTTAGTTAGTTAATAGGTAGGTTTTCGATGTGATTTGTCTCTCAAATTTTACATTTGTGTTATTTTGTAAATGAGAATTAGCATTCCTCATGTCAATACGGATTTTACATGTTCAATAAAGTAATTTCATATAAAATATTCTATTTTTCAATTTGTCTTTTCATTCTTTTCCTCTTCTAGGTTGTTTCTTCTTCATACACCTATTGTTTTGACATTCTTTGTACCTAAAACTGCCTTGAGGTTTATCGAATGTCAACTAAGTGCGAGTCGAGAAAATTGATGCACGTGATACCTCGTGGCCAAGGATGGTCGAACCTAGAATTTGCCACGTTGGCGCGACGGATGTAGGCATATTATTATTAAGACCTCCATCCATTTAAAATTGCATGGAGCGATTGTTTTGTTTGCAAAACAACTCTCAAAGTCCGTAATTTGTTTATCAAAAGGTTACCTACGAAAGGCGTTTCCATCGTTATCGGTACTAACACCATTAAAGTATACCTAAGTGAATGAATTGATTATCGGAAACGCTTTGTTCTATTCCAACAGGTCCAGGGTAAAAGGAGACGATTGCATAATAGGTTCGTTAAAATTACTATCTGAGGGATTTAGGTAGGTAAATAACTAATCAATAAATTGCAGATTAGTGATTACAGGCCAATGCGAAAATAATAGTATTACAACCAAGCGGGCCAATCATAGCCATGCTCTAGATAATTGATGTCAACTACGTCATAATTTCATAGCGTCAGTCGATACCACGCCACGATACAAAGCTTATTAGTTGTACCTATGCACAGAGTACATTTTATATAGGGTTGTATGTTACTTTTGTTAAAACAAGATCATTTTTTTCAATGGACACAGTCAGCCTTTGTCACTTAATTTCTAAAGGTTTTTGTCTGTTTCTGTGCATTTTCCAGCTTTGTTTCATAAATAAAATAAAATAAAAATATTGCCAGCTTAAATAACACGTTAATAAGTAAAGAACTAAATGTGTATCGCACATTATGTCAAACAAGGTAAAACAGTCAATGGTGCCATATTATGCGACTTGTCGCCATTTAGGCTACTTGGAAAGGTCAAGGTGTCGGTGCGACCAATTTTTAGGTTAAACGACTGGTCGATAATTACTTAATTAGGCTATCTCAGAAAAGAAAATAGGCGATTTTAGGCTCCATTCAGATTATCGGAGGAACGATAAAAATGTCCGGTACTAAAAATGCAACACTACCATTTTTTATGCCAATCAGAGAGGGAAATTATAGAAATGTCAAAGAAAGTTTTAGTGAACGAAAGCAAGTTGTTATCAGAACACAGTCGTGGATTTCGGCGGATTTAGGTTTGCGTTTTTGCAAATTGTACCATTGCATACACAGAAATTGTAGACCTTGCATACGCTACAAATCAATTAAAATAAAAGTTTCTGCATACGTTGCGAGGATTTTTTTGTGATTTGAATTGATGGTTGTAGTCCTGTGATATCAAAATGGGAAAACGCGGAAAATGTAACGTGTGTAACGTATACAGGGCGTCCCACGGATATGCCACATGGAGGGAAAGTACCTTGAATATTGTAGATGGAACATTTTACTGAAAGAAGACACTATATGAACAATTTAAACTGCATTCATAGATATTTAATTAATTACATGGTTGAACCGGAAATCGAACCCGTTGCACGAGAAAAATAATCATAAGGATTATTATTTGCTAAATAACATAGTGTTAAAAATAAAAGGAAGACCATGAATTTTAAATACAAAATTAATCAATTTATCAAATGCTCAAAATGAGTCCCTTCCTGTTGAATACAGTCGCATTCTTTTAATTATTTCACTCCCTGTCAATTTTGATACGCCATGGTTATGTAAAAAATTCACAATACAATGCAAAAATCCTACAATGAAAATCACATAAACAAAAGAATAAAAGTTTGAAAATGGGACACATTTTTGAATTATTTCTTTACAATCAGCCAGCCGCATTGCGATGTACAAAATTATTTACGCGTCTTTCGGCTCAGGATACGGCTCGATTTGTTGCATACAACCAGGTACCTACAGATTACGTATCTGTTTATCATTTTATCATGCCCTTAAATTATAATAGGGAAATGATCAGTACTTCTCAAGTGGGTATATTTATTAGTAATAGGTAATGATAATGTCAGTTGTATGTCCTTATTGCAATGTCAGCTTTTCATTTTTCTGAACAAAATTTCACATCAAATGTTAAAATTCATGGTCTCCCTTTTGACACTATGTTATTTAGCAAAAAATAATCCTTATGATTATTTTTCTCGTGCAACGGGTTCGATTTCCGGTTCAACCATGTAATTATTTAAATATCTATGAATGCAGTTTAAATTGTTTTTTAAATTCAAATAATGTCTTCTTTCAGTAAAATGTTCCATCTACAATATTCAAGGTACTATCCCTCTATGTGGCATATCCGTGGGACACCCTGTATATATGTAGCGGCACCGAGTTGCTGTGTCTGGCCATACCACTGTTAAACCCGCGATGGTTTGTGTGGTATGTTTAATTAAAAGTTAAAGATATGTATTTAAACGTTTAGTTAGTTTAGTTTGTGATTAATAAACAAAAAAATAATAATAATAATACAGGGACGAATGTGAAAAAATCGGGTTGGATCTACTATCGTTAAGCAGTTGTATGGGAGTGCAAAGGGTTAAAGCTGTTAGGGGTTGGGTTCCCAATAATAAAGCTATCCCTCTTATTATTAAAAGACAATGCGTATTATTCGAGAAATTAATTAAAATTGTTTCTAACCTTAAATCAAATAAAAAGTGAAAATGAAACCTTCAAATCGAATGTACAGACGCCAGCAGGTCAACCAGGTCAGGTTAATAGATTTTCAACTTTATCACCAAAATATATGGTTCAAAGTTGATTAGGAAAATTTGACAGTTTCGGGTAGGTTGTACCAAAGTATACGGTTCAAAGTTGATTGGGAAAATTTGACAGTTTCGGGTAGGTTGATCTGCTGGCGTCTGTACAAAAGGCAATGTTACTGTTATTAGAAGAACTTGGGATGCAAGACCGAGTGACGTGAATTTTTACCATTAATAAATAAAAGCGGGGCTCCGTTGACTACGCCGTTTTGTTGATTAGAAACTAATTTAGACCCACAAGTGATTTTCACTATGGCTACTTGGGCCAAAACTTTTGGCGATTTGGAGTATGCCACGACACATCTGGCAACACTGTACGGTCTGTCACTGCATCCCTTGTCACATGTGTTGTCAGATTGAACTTGATTGAACTGTCAAACTATGTTTTGGTGTATTGCATGATTGCGTCAAATTTTAGTTCTGAAATAAATAAACAACAAATACCAATAAAATCTGTGAATTATCACTTCTTATATCGGTAGTAACAAATTATACTTCTATCATCGAATTGACGAATAAATACATCAAGCTCGTGACTGTATTGAGAATTGAACGAAAAGGTATTTGAGGTTAACGTACTAATCTACACAGTCATTTAGTTTTATTTCATAATAAGGAGTGTGTGGTTAGTACAGGAATGTCGGGGGATGGCAGTGGTGGCGGCGGGTCGGCGGTGGCGCTGGTAACAGGTGGCTACGATCACACAATCAAACTGTGGCAGGCACACAGCGGCGTTTGTCTGCGCACTATGCAACACCCTGATTCTGTATGATTTGTAAACTATTTACTTAATTACTTCATTCTTTAAAGTGCCAAGAGCTGGAATACTATGTTGTCTTTATAGCGCTATGCAAAAAGTAATGCTTGATTACATGTTTTTAAATACAAATACTTTATTATTACCCTCTCTATAATTTTAATTTATTCAGTGTCTAAATCGAAATATATCGAAACAATTTATAACAGGAATTATTTCAAGTTACATGTAGGTGAGTATTCCACTTGCCAAAAATAAGATTACATCAATCCTAGCAGTTATATTAGTTAGTTGTCACTTGTGGGTCCAAGACAAATCCAATGATACTTCATTTGTTAAAATGAAAAAGTTATTAGAAAAAAAATCTGTCAGTGAAAGTCTTAGTAAAAGTTACTTCTTATTACATAGCCTATTCATTTAGTGACAGATCTCGTTAATGGCGGACATTTGGAGCCCCATATATTTTTGCCCAATGCCTTTTACTTTCACTTCTTTCAATTCTGAATTGTCTTTCCAGCAAGTGAATGGGTTGGAGATATCTCCAACAGGTCAGATGGTAGCAGCATGTGGGTATCAACACATTCGCATGTATGACCTGGCCAGTGCCAACCCTGACCCTGTTGTCAACTTTGAGGGCATCACGAAGAATGTTTCCCGAGTTGGCTTTCAAGTGGGTAAAAGTAATGTATAGTTGAGTTTAATCTGTCTTTTAAACTCAAAGTCATAGACTTCCTTTTCTAGTCATACCTTTATTGAAAATAGTGATGATTTAATATGCTTTTAGAAAAATGACCAGTGGATGTACACTGGTGGTGAAGACTGGACAGCCAGGATATGGGACCCAAGGTAAAAAGGTACTTTTTACTAATTCACCACATTGTTTCAAAGACGTCTAGATTTTTTTTTAGTTTTATTATGGGAAACAACACCCTCAACATTTTTTACTATTACAATGACCGCATACAATTAACCCTTCTGCTACTGTTTAAGTTTAAAAATACAAAAAATCATACTTTGACTTAAATGTTCAATGGTCAAAATTGCAATTTTGAACTAGGACGTCTATTTGACACAGCGGTTCTCTCGATTGAGTGTTTTTGACTGATTTGTCATACAAAGTATGTCATCATCAGCCTACAGCAGTCCACTGCTGGACATAAGCTTCTCTAATGGCACGCCATTCAGCTCGATTCTCGGCAACTCATCCAGCTGCTACCAGACGCCCTGCAAAGATTGTCGCTCCACCTAGCCTGAGGGCGTCCTACCTTACGTTTGCCGATTCGCGGTCTCCACTCAAGAATACCACTACCCCAACGGTCATCGGTTCTACGGCTAATATGGCCGGCCCATTGCCAGTTCAGCTTGCTTATTCTCCGAATTATGTCGACAAATATGGTTTTCTGCCGGATCACTTCTGACTTCGTTACGAATTCTATCCTTCAGAGAGATTCCAAGCATAGCCCGTTCCATTGCTCGCTGAACGAGCTGGAATTTATGGATCAGCCATACCGTGAATGTCCACGTTTCCGCTACGTAAGTCATAACAGGCAGGACGCACTGATTGAAGACCTTAATCTTTAGGTGCTGTGGAATACGTGACGAGAAGACTCGACGCAGTTTCCTAAACGATGCTCAGCCCATCTCAATTCTTATGTTAGCCTCCCTCTCAAAGTTGTTCTTGCCAGACTGCAGTTTTCCCGAGGTATTCTCGAACAACTTCGACTGGCTGAAACTCGTTGAGTCTTATTGAGACTATTCGTGACGACTCTTTGTTAAAAAGAAAACGAATTTTCAAAATGGATTCACATTTCACGAAAATATCGACAACATAATATGTTGTCGATATTTAAAAGGAGACTATTCTACATTCGTCTCTATATATTATATAGAGACGAATGTAGAATAGTCTCCTTTTTTAAGAAGTCGGTTAAAAATGATAACATTTCCCTCAATCTTTTTGTCGTTATTTTTAATAGCTATACCTATCATACTTCGCAGTCAAAGTGAACTCTGCGGTGCCACCGAGGCCGCCGACAAAGACGCCGTAAAAGTGGCAAAGTTTTGGGCCAACAAGATTTGAAATATTGTCGTGAGTTGCAGCGAAACGAAGAATAAGAAGTATAGATAGATAGAGTATAGAATATATATCATACCTTAGTATACCTAACGTCCAAATTATTGTTGAAAAAAATAAATGATTTTTGGTTCTTTCGGTTGAACTAATATAATAGCAATTCCATTTAGTCGGTATTTTTTTTAAATTCTATGCTTCAAAGCATATTAAATAAAAATAAGATTTTTGGTATTTTCAACCTCAAATAGCAGCCGGGCTTTAATTGTAGACTTTCTTTGTAATATTAAAAAATGTTCAAGATGTTATTTCCCATAAACAAATAGTTTTTCTTTTCTGGCTGGCTCTTTAATTTATAGGTAAGTACGAAATGAATGATGTCCTGTAATGCCTACTGCAACACCATTTTCAACCATTACCATTGTGTTCATATCCAGAAAGTTTTCTGAAAAAGCTATAAAAGAACATCCTTCACTTATCCACAATCTTGGATCTAAATCATTTGACACTCCCTATTTCATACATAATACTTTTACACTATTTTGAATTTAACTAAACTTGTTCTAAATCATATGAGCTGTAGTTACTTAGCTGTTAGGTATAGCTGGCCTTCATAATTTTTATTATATTTATTTATAAAGGGCTATATCATAATATGGTATCCTTCAAGGAAGCCACTCTTGGTCCACCTATCTTTTAATCTGAATAACCCCCAAACCATTAAAAATTATATTTTCTTTGTAAGATAAAAATATATTGTACAGGGCGGCGCCACAGTTCCGTTGCACGAAAATATTTCAAGTGCAAGCGCCAGTTAACGCGGTGATGCTTCATCCGGACCAGACTCAGATCATGGTCGGGGATCAGAGCGGCATCATACACATGTGGGACCTCCGGACCGATCAAAATGAACAGTTGGTAAGTCTTATTAGAGAAGAAGAGGTTGGTAAGTAATAGTATTATAGTCTATCTGCCAACAATTTCCAGGAAGACTTCTGACTATAAGAAACTGTTACTGTTGGGTTCCATATCAGAAAAACGAAACAAAACCAAAAAACAATTTATGAATATGTTAGCGTAAATAGTCATAATTGCGACTGCGCATTTAAAAATCTTCCATCCCAAATTTTCTCCTGTTCTGTCTTCAAAAGTTATTATTTCCATAGATACCCGAAGCTGAAGCGTCGATCCAGGACATAGCCATCGACCCGGAAGGCAAAATGATGGCGGCGGTGAACAACAAAGGCAACTGCTACGTGTGGTCGCTAGGCGGCGCCGCCCCGCACCCCGTGCCGCTCAAACACATTGTTGCACATACTAAGTATGCGCTTAGGTGCAAATTCAGCCTTGATTCCACGTGAGTATATTTTTAGAATGTTTTTCTGCTTGCCCTCGTCTCGTGCTACTTGGTCAGCACAAAAATGCGTTCTCTTTCATTCTTCCCCGTCAGCCGTCATAGTATCGTTCACTCTGTTTTCTTTTCTTTCATTATATCGTCTATCCTCTTTTCTTTGGTCTCTCTTTCTCTCTCTCTCTCCTCAACAATCATCATCATCAATCATCTCCGCCTGTTACATTCTTAGGATCTCTTTAAAGTTCCATCACACCAAACCACACAGCTTCTTCAAAACTTCTTTCCATCAGGCTGCATTGATTATTTGCATTTCTCCACATTGCTATTCTCCCACCAGCATGCTGGTGACGACATCTGGCGACTGTTCGGCGAAGGTGTGGCGCACAAGCGACTGGTCGCTGCTACGGGAGCTGCGCAATGACACGCAACGTTGGGTGTGGGACGCTGCCTTTAGCATCGACTCACGATACCTCTTCACTGGTAGGTTGATATTTTTATACCGTGTGTTTACCTCTTAGTGTCTAAGCATAATACGCCGAGGTTACGCGACCAAAGTTCCGCGGCAGATTTTACGTTCCGACGTGTTCGGCTGATATGACACACCATAAGCGCGGAAAATGCGCGACGGAAATTCGGTTGCAACGTCGTGTGAATTCAGTGTTGTCTAAAAAAAAATGGATCATTTCAATTAGTCCAGCATTGCGCTGTTTTTATGATTAAAGAAATAGTTAACTAATATAGAACATCAGCTTCATGATGATCAAGACACGATCTGAGCCATTCACAGCATATGCCTCTTATTATAATATCTTGCAATACAAAAATATGGAACAGATACTTTATGTTAAAAACGGTAAAATAAACGTCGTATTTTTAACAGCGACAATTTTCTCTGATTTAAAGACGTTTTGTTTTCTCTCAAGGTTCTTCGGACAGTTACGCGCGTCTGTGGGATGTCGAGAAGGGCACGCTGGAGAGAGAATACTGTGGACATCAGAAAGCGATCACCGCACTTGCCTTCAGAGATCAAGCCGTTTAGAATAACTACGAATAGTAATATTAAGAGTATTGTACATTCTTTTTGTTGTGTCGTTAGTACACTGCTTTTTTATACAAGGTTTATGGGCGCAAAATGGAGATTTGAAAGTGCATAATTTTGTGCGACTTCTTTACATATAAGTTTTCCAAAGAGATCAATAGAATGGCGACTATCAACTCTACGTTCCTTTTGTATGAAGTTATTTAGGTAATAACGTCGTAAGCATTTGTATATTTGTAAATATTAGCTCCCGTTGGTCCGTTTTGCTAACAAAAAGCTCTCTCGTATGTATTATGCGAGTATACGTGATTAGACATATTGTAGTTAACTTATTTTATACAGATCTGCCATACACAGCGAGACTGTCCATACATTTGACTGCTGTTATAAAAAAGTTTAAGCTATAGCACTTTTTGACTGATTAGCTTCTTTTGATTAACTGGAAGGGTTAGGCCTGTTGTACACGGCACGGTTTCTTTACGTTACGGCGTGCCTAGCCGTACTGTAAAATAATCGGGTGAACTTGTATACGGCGACGGCGCCGTGCCGTAGTGCCGCCGTGGCTGTCAACAAGCTTCCATAGTGATCCATACAACACTGATGACCGTGCCTACACAAGGCGAATCAACCAGATTTTCACGGCAAGAAAAACGTGTGTGGACAACGGGCTTTAGAGGCTGTCGAACGACTATAAGGTCGCCAAAGTTATTACGATGACATTATCCATAAGCAATAAGGAAAATGCAGGCTCTCGGTTTGCCAATTTTGCGAAATTGTTTTTAAAATTCCGATATTTGCATTTAGCAGAGTGGAAGTCGACGGCCATATTTGTTTAAGTTAAAAATACAAAGAATAACAGTCATGCTTGTTGGGCCTTACGTTATTACACCACACCTCATATGTGTTCGATGCATTTACTATGTAAATGAATTGTTATAAACTATAATTAATAATTTTATATAAAATAAAATAAAATACTATTTATAAATGCAGTTATTTTTTTCTTCAATAAATACGAGATTAGTGCCGATCACAAAAAATAATTAGTCTATGATACACATTGAAGCTTAGTTTACGTATAACCAAGCTAACGGAAAGGTAAATAAACATTTGACATAATTGTTTTGAAAATAAAATAAATCATATTTATTCCATAAGTATGTTGCACTGTATATGGGGCGCATGAACACAAACATTATCCTAATAATTGTACATACAATTGCAACATAAAATACATAGTAAGTACGTCTTCAACCGCTCATTATTATACATATTATACTAATATAATACTGTGCTAATTATACATCTTACAAAGTAAACACTGCTATATTCACGAAATTTCTTATGATTTCTTTTTTTATACAATCACAACTTTAAAAAAATGCATGAGTCCTTATAAGTTCAAACAGTCACAAAAGGTAAATATTGGAATGTTAAATAAATGCGATAATTATAATTCAGTTATAAAATCTCGACTAGAAACAATTATACGTTCAATTACACAATAATAATAAAATATTATACATATATCTCACTCAGTCCCTAAAACAAAGTATTTTCTTTCGCTCTTATTTACTGATGCTTTTGCGAATCGAGTTTTAATACAATTCACCGTCACAGAAGCTTATAGCACGGTAAATAATAAGTAAGCATTCAGCTATCAATAATAGAGAACGAACCCGAACGTAAGTATGACGCATCGAGCTTGGCAGAGCTTGCGACATGGACCTGCATTGTTAGCCTCACACATCTTAATAATATATAACGTTTGGACTTGGTGACACTGGACAATGCTCGATGATCGAGCTCGGAGCATCGTAGCGCAGTTTTCCGTCGATCACGGAGCATTGAAATATATACCATATTTCGATTGGATAAGTATTAAATTCAATTGATAAATTAAAAATCATCTGCCGTCCTGTCTGCCAGTCTGCGCAGGCCATAAAAGAGACCATTACCTCAGAGTTTGTTTCGGTATTTTTCAGGGATCAGTTAGCTAGGAATTCCGGCGCCATCTAGTTTTAAAATATTGACCAAATTGACTTGTAAAAGTCTTCTAAGATCTACTAAATATACGTTTCATTTTATTTCACTGTCGCACAGAGAGATGAGATTCAACAAAGCCCGATGTGCCGTATTATACAGTTACTGTATAATTTTAATTGATTATCGAGTTCCCGTGAACGCTAAACATGGTCTAGTGGCAGTTCTTTGACGTCCCCGATCTCGGAGCATGTGTCGTCGTTGTCACACGTGTAGGAGATGACGAAACGCAGACAGACGGGCGGCGCGGGCGTCGGCCGGCCGATCAACATCACCTGTGTGATGGCCGGTGGCGGCAGGAACGGGTTGTATTGCGGTAGAGTTGTGCCCGATGGCGTTAGCAGACGGACTTTGCAACACTGAAAAAGAAAGAACAATGATAATTAGTGGTTTTGCTACTTTTGGTTTGAGCCTTTCTATCATAAACCCAAGGATTTTAAGGAAAATGCTTTGCTGAAAACCATTTCTTCATTTGTTTACAAATTCGTCTGCTAGACAACGTAAATTACGCAATGAATGTTTTTGAACTGTCGAAATGAATGGAATTTCTCATAATGTGTTACGTAATTACCCTACGGATGGTATAAATAGTAAGGAAATGAATTGATGGCTAACAGAGCAGGATGTTTGAAAGAAAAAGACATTCTGCGTTGACTTAAGTACGTAAGACAAGGTCCTGCCCTTGTCTTACGTATTTAAGTCGACGAGTTAGAGATGAACAACTACTATACTTCATAATGAATAGCTTGATCTCTGCGACAGCTGTCAGTAAAATCACGCCTATGAAAGAAAAAGAAAGAAAGAAAATACGTTTATTTGCGGTAAATATGACGCAAAGAAAAAGAGAAAAAAAAAAAAAAAAACACGAGAATAACAAATTGGGGGAAAATATGCGTCACATCCACGCAAAGTCCATCCTATGAAGTCCTGAATTTCATAATAGTACAGACAGTAACTGTCAATGTCATACTTTATGGGCATGTCGACCTAATTAGTGATGGGCGATGAATCATCGCGACCACAGACTATAAACTATCGATATTTTAAATAAAACTTAAAATTAATATCATATTAATATTATATTATCTTTTAATTTTAATGTATATTTTAATATCATAACATTATTTACATTTGTACATACATGATCTAAAATAATAGTGAGTAAATAAAATCCAATTTCTCACATAATAAGGAAGAAGATTGGGAGCAGGACGTCCGATTTGATAATATTTGCGAACAAGGTTTATAATAAATTTACAAGATTTTTCTAGCGATTCAGAAACTGATTCAGATATGGATTTGGGGTGTACTCCTTTAAAATAATAAATATATTTTATATTAAAATATTCGTTTAATTTAGTAACGTTTGTAATTAAATGAAACCCAATTATATGTTACATTAGCATCGATAATAGTACGAAACGTCGATAATTTCTATCAACAATTTTTTAAATCCTGACAACCCTAGGAATGTCAGTTTGACATATGTCGCAGAGATCAAGCTATCTTTTATGTAGTATAATCAATAATACTAATGGATTTTTGTTGATAGTATGAATATTTGATCAAACAATAAAAACAATGACTAGTTATGGACAAAAATCCTTATCCTTACATATTATAAAACAGTGTCCCCCGCCGCGTCTGTCTGTCTGTCTGAACGCGGTAAACTACAAAACTACCAAACGGGTTTCATCAATGGACGTAGTGATTCATGAGGAAGGTTTTGGTGTATAATTAATTAAGGTTTTGTGTAAATTGGCTGAAATATGACGATTATTGTTGAAGATGTTGGAAAAAATCATGCCGACCTTACCGTGAGAGATAAATAAAAATTATGTTCTATAGGATTATATCTTATAGTCCATGATGACATATGTCTATCTTTTAAGGATGACCCACAATAATCATCTTTCATAATTTGATAAAAAACATTGTTATTTCGGAAGCTATTTTGACCAGAATTATATTTATCCTTATCCAATAAAATATTTTATTTAAATTGGATTAAAATATGCCGTGACATCATATCATTAAAATCCATACTTTAAAAGATCTCACAGATTCAAAATGACGCGTGGCAAAATAATTATGGTTGACGACAACGCCGGCGCAGCAGTACGAGTCAATGACCTTTTCTTCGGCTATTAAGTATGTAAATGAAATGAAATGAAATGAAATTGTTTATTCTGTAAATAGGATATTGCAATCACTTTTACACGTCATATTAAAAAAAAAATAAGAAGAAAATGCTAGATGAGTTCGGCGTTTCCTATCTGACTACTCTGAGAAGAAAGACCGAAACAAACTCAGAGGTCACAGTCTCTTTTAAAGTCCAGACATAATCTTGGTCAGGCCATATGAGGACCATGTAGATTAGTGTCTGAAATGGTCTTTTGAGGAAAGAACCACACAGATTTGAGTGGACCTGTCCAGTCAGTGCAAGCATTTGTCAGTAATCGTAGAGCTCAACTCGACGAACAATACCAAAGAAAGGACATTTGGGTAGTAATCTCGGTAGTACGTATACGTGGGATATTTTCCAACATCCTCGCGGGCAAAAGCTAGTATACTATAAAACGTACCTTAGGAACCACAGCCTGAAACCTAAAATCTAGGATAGGTTTCTTATTTTTGTTCGTCGTCGATATTACGATCACGTTGACATCAGGCCTTGGTTTGTCTTTACAAAAGTGTAACACTACTGTAAGACCATTTTCTTCTTCGAATATCGTCATGGGAGGAACATTTCCCGACGTTACGTTAGACAGAGACACATCTATGTCTGTCAATGGCTTCACATCACTTTTAGTCTTCTCTCTCTTTTCTTCGGTAGAATTAGATTCAACACTTTCTGTTGAAGATGTGTTCTTAAATTTGGCGTCGTCTAATGATATACTTAAGTCCAATATGTTTTCTATAGGAGAGTCAGTCGCAGTGCTAAGATTTACGTGTGAAGTGCTGGGTCCGTCTGTAATGTCTACGATGAGATCATCCGGTGGGGAAGGCTTGTTCGCTACTTTACATGGCTCAGCAGTCGGTTTGGGTTGTTCTTCTGGCTTTTTGGTAAAGAAGTCTAGGTCAAATAGGGCGCCACCGTTTGTCGACGAAGGGAGCTCGTGTTTGGGTGAGGCTAACGCGTTCATTGGTATTTTCTTTGATGTTTTACTGAAACAAAAAGTATGTTGTTCCTCAATTTACTTTATAAATTGTGTGTATCAAATGTATATATGTAGCTAAGTATTACGTACCCATTAAAACTTTCGAGGCGTTTCACGTGATCAGGTAATGACTGCTTTATAAGTTGTTCGCCGAGTGAATCCAGTTCATTCCATCCTTCCGCTTTACTTGGTTTATCTCCTAAAAGATCCACGTCTTCTGCAAGAAGTGAAAATGTTGGGTAAAATTATTGTTGCCGTTTCCAGCGATGGGACAGCATGTTTGGATTGAACATACATAAATATGATTAGTTAAAAAGGGTCTTACCACTAGGCATCAAACTAACAGGTTTCAATGGCTCCACAATATTTGATTCGCTTCCACTTGAGAATATATCACCAAGTTCGTCGATAGCCGTATTTTTAGTTCCAGTACTTTTAGTCGTGGCATCGTCTCCCTTCCCCACATTTCCCGCGAAGTCCAGTAAACTGCCACTATTGGACGCTTGGCCTTGTTCCGAGCTTGTTCCTTGGGCATTACTTTTCTTCTTCTTTTCCTTTGTAAATTTAGCATATGCGTCATATTTTATGAAGACCTCGTCTAGAACGTCGCTGGCTTGTAGAATGTCATCTAGAACGTGAAAATAAATAGGTAAATTATTAAGATTTATTAGGAATAGCAATGATCTTGGGTGCAGTTAGCTTTCGCGGTGAATGATACTGGTTCTGGCAACCGGCAGCAAGTTCGTCATGCTCCCTCAGATGTCACTGCTTGCGGTAGCGTCGGGGGTCGGGTTGCCTCCTTCCCTCAAATATGGCGAGGGGGGTAATGGCTGACCTTTGCGTGAACGGGTGCTGCTAGTGGTGACTGGTCGTCTTGCTGACCATGGTTTTTGTTGTTGTTATTAGTAATTAACTGTTTATTTATTTTACTTCGATTGTTAGCTAGTTCGCTAGTTTATCATTTGTGATTTGGCATGCCCTTTATGCCTGGAGGCTTTCATTCGGGTATTAAGTTGTACTTTTTTGTTGTTGGTATATTGGCGTGTGATAGGTGACATATAGAAAATGATTTAATTTAATGTTTTGTGTTGCGTAAAGTAAATTATTACTATTGTATAGAATCATGTTTTTCTAACTATTCAGACAGCTGTGCTGCTGGGGAGTTTGTTGCGCCACTTCTTCTTCCCAGCTAAAGCACTAGGAAGTGGTGAAGGGCGGGCGTTTTTGGGGGACTGTCTTATGTAATTTTGACGTTCGAAAAGTGCTGATTTTCAGCCTAGTTTGAATAAATGACTTTTGAATTTGAATTCTTTGTCTGTAATATGCAAAAGCCCTGTAGTGCTGGAAACTATAAGAATCTGGTATACTATTCGCATAGATTATACGCTATACAGTAGCAGCATCATAACTTTGTAGACATTTTTCTCTAGGTTCGTACCAATAGGAAAATGTTGATTTTCGTGTCCTCAAATTCCGCCTTACCTTATTCAAAATAAAGCGAAAAGACAGTGAAAAACACAGAAAGGTGTAACGACTTTCTAGTAATCTTGTAGGTATTAACGTAAAGTAGCGTTCGCCTAGTTATTTCGCGTAACAAGAAAGTCGCCATAATATGCGCGCGCTGCGATTAACGTGGGCACCCATTGGGCTCAAGTTATTTGGAAAGAATTATTTACTAGTAGCGCTCCGCGGTTTCAGCCGCATAAGTCTTGATCCCGTGGGAATATCCAGATAAAAAGTATCCTATGTCCCAATCCAGGTCATGGTCTACCCATGTGCCAAATTTCATCCAAATCCGTTCAGCCGTTTTAGCGTGAAAGCGTAATAAACAAACAAACTCACTTTCGCATTTATAATATTATATATAGTTAGGATTATCTATACATCAATATACATACTTATGTGTAATGAAATAGTAACTAAGTCAAAACTGTACATTGAATATTTTTGATAAAAGTAATTCGTACGATATGTGGGATCGAGTCAGATGCCGAAAATATAGTTCTTAGAATGTTTGTCCGTTTATCTGGATGTATGTTCCGGATTGGCGCAAAAACAGCTGAACGGATTTGGCACACATTTAGTTTATAACCTAGATTTAACACACAGGGTACTTTTAATCCTGGTAGTACGTTCCCGTGAGATATTTCCCGACATCCACGCGAGTTTATTTATACTATAAAGAGTTAGGAGTAGACAGTAGTCTTGTACTTAAAACTATGTCCCACGAAATTGAATCAAAAGGAAGAAGCCTTAATAAGAGCAATGAAAGTGTTCAGTCTTGGATTAAGTCCAAGACTGAACAAGCGATAACTAAGGATTTATTAATCGAGCCTCTATGATTGATAATAGGTACTTGAGTAAGGGATCTCGCACACTTGGGCGCAACGGTCAGCTAGCCGACCAAGTGCGCGATTCGTATCGGTTTATACAGTTTACCTGGTCGCTGTGACGACTGGTCGTGGTCGTGGTCGTCTACTGCGCGAGATCCCTTATTATACAGTAGGCCACACGTCAGTGGCCCTTTCACCTTGAGCTGGCCTAGCGTTGTACGGAGTAATATTTAATTTAATTTATAATGTTTGTTAGAGAGATTTGATTCTCAACATTGACCCTATCGATTGATGCCATAAAACTACAGAACTTATTTCTTTAAAAAAATAAAGGAATGTTTCCTTTAAGTAAAATAATCTATCTTAAAAATTTAAAGCGGTTTTCCTTCGGGGCCCATTGATTTTTTCCACCAAACAACAAAAAATCCACACAAAAATCAATCACAATCCATTCAACAGTACTAGTCAGTCTAAAATCAATTTTATTTACACTTACATAAAGTTGATGTTTGTTTAAGTGGAAATAACAATAATTCGAAACAATTATTTAAATAGACCTTATGTAGTTTATTTATTTAGAGGTATAAAAATTATGTATTAGGTATGTTGAAACTGTTAGTACTCCCCGTCACTTGTCCATAAGGGTTCATTAGAAAACCAGCGTCAGACAGCATTTGTCGGGCATTAATACTCAAATGAACCTTTTTGGCGCAGCCGTGAGGCACACACTATTATCGCTTTATGATTATTTTCACTTTTTATTTTTGTATTATGTGTTTCACGAACTGTGTCCAAATAAATATTATTATTTCTTTCTTTCAAAAAATCAATGGGCTATCAACTAAGGTACACCTACATCTCGCCAGTTATGTTTCACCAACGCCAGTTTTATTTATTATTCAGTTGTGTTCTATGTTTAAACATAGAACACATATACAACGCAATAGGTAGCCAAAGTATCAAGGAACAGATAATCTCTCATACAACAGAGCTTCGAGATAACAGCGACTACTCAGGTGTTAAGCTTATCAGCACCTCATACAAATGACATGCACTATCTATGTTCATCTGGATTAGTATAGTATAAAATAAACCCGTCTGGTAATTAAGTGCTTCGTATATCTAGTGGTCGCAAGTGCTACTACTGAGCAAGGTCCTGGGTTCGATTCCCGGCTCGGGCAATGTGTTATTGGGTTTTTGTTTCTGAGTAGCAGCCCGGAGTCTGGATTTGTGCCCGGTTGATGGCAATAGTCTCGCCCGCTATTACATGGGACGTAAACATAATTGGCGAAATGTGGGTGTACTATAGGTGCACCTGTGCCTAGCCCCTCGGGGAATACAGGCGTGATGTTATGTTATGTCTTTTCGGTAGCAACTTACCTAGTTGCTACCGAAAAGTAATTACCAAAAAGTAAAAGTAATTATTGTGATTAGTTTGAATGGTAAAACAGGAACTAGTAATAGGCAGTCATATCACCTAACTGATAATTGGTAAGACTGTCCAACTGACAAATTTTAATTGAATAACATGAAAAATATGAAAGATACCCCCCTATTTGCATGTTCATTTTAGAAAAAAAAACATGAATATTCAGAAAAATACGGGCGGTCACATGCCCATGGGCGGCATTGTATATGTCGCAAATGGATGTTTTTTTTTTTAATTCGCATAACTGCTAGTTGTTCTACAAAACAGCTCCGTTATGTAAAACAGCTGAACGATGTTTAGCGATTTTCCGTTAACCGAACGTTTTGAATTTAACAATGCAGCGGGTCAACGATTATAAATTATGTAAAACAGCGGGAAATGAAACGTCGGTTGTAGATTTTAGTTCAAAATTTTGTCACTCGTGGTTCTATTTGTCATAACAAAAATAATGGCGTCCGAAACAGAAATAAATAAAACGAGTACCCAATGTGAGTGAAAATTACCCTAACTCGAGGGAAAATTGTGATTTTAAGGAAATTTTTCTATCAAAGTTTTACGAAAGTCAATCCTAAATACTGCGACCAACTTGAAAGTAGCTTTCGACGGCCCCTGTCGCGGCACGGCTCACTTTGCTCGCTCGGCTCGCGCGCGGTTTTTCACAGTTCTAACCTAACCTAAACTAATTGATCAGGGTGCCCCCTAGCATAGTTACTGCGACCGATTCGACATTAGAAACCACACTAAACGCTTATTGTGACTGACAGATAAGCAATTCTACATTACGTCTACACGTGGGTATCAGTTTTGTTAAACGTAACGCAATGGCAATCCAGTTGAACGTTGTTCAGCTGTTTTACATAACAGAGCTGTTTTGTAAAATAAAGCTGTTTTTTTTTGTTTTCAAAACAGCTCTGTTATGTAAAACATAACATTGCCATTGCGTTACGTTTAACAAAACTGCTGCGAACAGCGGATTCGACAATACATCTGGGACATATAGACAAGGTCTTGGCTGTGTCCTATAAGCCCAGAAAGAAAATGACATGCAATTGTTACGTGTGTTCCAAATTTCGCTCATGTGGCGTTGTAACAATTTCTATACTAAGCAAAGCGACTACACTTCTTTGTATAATTTTCGCGGTTCGAGCACACAGTGAAGTACTTAAAACTACATTTACTTTTACAAAACTATAAAGACAGCTTATAAAATTGAAACTGCAGTCCTTTTATAGGTGTTTTATATGCATCTGACTGCAGCAATTTTATTGTTACGAGAACAAAGATCACTGATCACATTTTGACCGTGATGCAGAGATAAATCAGAGGTAAAATAGCTGTACAAGGACTTTAAAATAAAATAGCAAACAAAGAATGAAAGCAATGACAACAAACACTACATACATCACCGTGATAATGATTGGGTGTAACAAACCGGTCCACTCACTGAGACTGTCGTACTGCGTTTCCGCGGAGGCCAGGCGTTGGAGCGCCAGTCTCAGACCTCCACAGGACACGTGTAGTTCATGGATCAGCTGTTCTTCCTCCGGGGACGCGTCTTCAGCGTTAGCGAGCAGTTCGCGCAGGAGCATCGCGCTGTCTAACGCGTTGCCAACTTCTTGGGCACGTCGACTACTTTCTTCGTTTCGACGCTCTTCCTGAGAGCGAACGTGGTTGACTTAGGATATGTTTTGGTAAGAGAATGATAAGTTGCGTCGCATAAGCTAGGCTGTATACAGATACAATTCTAGCTCAAGACCGCCTTGCATGCACTCTTTTGAATATTCATCGATTATAGGCGACATGTGCATATTTCGCGTTAACAGGATGCTGACCACTGAACAGACTGCCGGAAAGAATCGGCGTCGTGATATAAAAAATTGACAACGTATTTTTCTAAAAGTTGCAAAACCGCTTTTTAAGATCATTTTAATCAAAATTGTGTTTATCCTGACTTAGGATTGGTCCTTATACGTTTCTACACAACTCGCAACAATCAAATACCATCTAAGAGTGTCTACGTTTCATAATTCTCCTACCCTTATCCAATCATAATCTATACTAAAAATAGAGGTTTAGGTTTAAAGAAGAGTTTGTTTGAACGTGCTAATCTCTGAAACAAGCAGTCGAATTTAAAAATATTTTTGCATTAGCCTGCCCGGTTTTTGAGGAAGGCTATATATAGGTTATTAAACACGCTACGGCCCTTAGGAACCGAGAAGAAAGAAAACAAGTCAGACAGAACGAGACGAACGAGCGAAAAACAAGTAATAGCGCGGGCGGACGATGCGATGCGATGCGATGCGATGGAACGGGGCCGGGAGAACAAGAAATTTCACGCGGACGAAGTCGTGTGCAGAAGCTAGTGCCTAAATAATTGTGAATGATAACAGGTCTTGCAGTAAGGTCAGTAAGGTCAGTTAGATTAGTTCAATTAATTCAATTCAAATTAGTTCAATTGATTAGGCATACACTAGGAAATAATGTCATACGGAAGACAGAAACTTTATAAGAACAGAATATGGTGAACAGTAGTCTGTAATTAAATTAATAGGTACTAATAAAAGAAGACTTGGTACTTCCTGCTCTCTGAAAATTTTAAGAAATTTTAGGAGTATTATTTTGTAATTCGTTTCAAATAGTTGTTATCAATTTTATATACTACTTTTATTAATTATCTGTTAAGAAATAGATCGCAACCATAATGATATTATTCAATTTCTTCTCATTCAATCATTCATGTAGCAATAAAATTACAATTTTCAACCTTTCTACAATAATTTGCATTTTTAATAGTTCTTGCTACAATAAAAATATAATCACATGAGTGATGTGCCCTGCAATGGAACAGTTACAACAAGATTACCTATATTAAAACTCCTTTGTTTAGGGAAAGCATAAGTTACATTTCAAATCAATATACTTACTTCTCTGACCATAGTTTTGATAAGCCTGTTTGCATGCTGGATGTCCTCAGGCTTTTTGCTCTGTAGTAACTTTTGTAACAACTTAGACTTTTCCTCATCTTCAAATATGGCATTCTTGGACCTGCTCCGAGGAGGCACGGCATCTTCAGGAGGTAAGGGAGGCGGAGTCTCCTTCACTACCCCCTGATTCTTAAGCATGTCATATGCTACCTTAAATTTGGATTCTTTTGGATATTCAATTGACCAAGCATGAAGCAGTTGTAGTACCTAAAATAGAAGTACGCAATTAAAAAGTGTATTAGAGGAAAAAGAACATGGTTAATTAACTTATCATTGAACATTTGAATGAGGACAAACAATAGTTACATATACTGACATAAAATGCCAACTGTTTAAAGAATTACATGATGTTTTAACATGATATATTAATGTTAGTTTTCAAACTATTAATGCATTGTTGGTAATGAAGTATTGTAAAAGCTATTAAACTAATAATCTCCTCACTACTGTTAGTGTATTTCTACACCAATAAGATATAGATAACTAGCATAGATTCGTATATTTGCAACAAAACAATTAAGAAAAAAAAGTTTTATAATAAAAGTGTTCTTACCCTAGTCCGCACTTCAGGGGAAGTTCGATCAGCAAAATACTTAGGTGAAACTAATTTTATCATTTCATTGAGGAAGCGGAATTTGCCGACTTCGGCGTGGAAACCGGCATCACAACGTCGCATGCAACGATCTAGCATTGAGAGAGCGAGTAGAGCTTCGCGAGCGTTCGGAGTGTGTATACGGGCTGCCAGGGCTTGCGCCGCCAGCTGCGGGCCCTCCGCAGAGTCCCGCATCACCGCGCAAAACGCCTCTAACGCCGCAGCATCCGGACATGGCAGATGTTCATGTGTAGCTTTTACTAAGCAAACGAACAACAAATACATTCACGTTATGTAGTAAAAACTTTATAAAACCCGGGAAAACCATACAAAATATACTTACAAATTAAAGCTTCTAAGCTGATTAACGTCACATTCATTTTTTCCAGGGAAACGCAGTCTTCGTTAAATATAAATAAAATATGTTAAAATTTTTGTTCATTTCGTTTCAGATCAAGTTGACATTTTACAGTGTGATGTGTTGCTAGACTATAATATTACAAAGAATACAGGGAGCTGAGGGCAATAGCAGAATCAGATAATATTAATTCTGATTCTGATATTTATTCTGATACAAGAAAACTTGCATTTTTTATGTCTTCCTAGAGTTTCTACAGAATATATTTTATAACTTTGGATTATATTCTTTCAAATTAAAATCTACTAGAATTTGTTGCTGGAGTAAAATATTAATAAAAATGTGTATTGACATTCTTATTTTTAAATATTTTACTCTAGCAGCAAATAACAAGCTAATGTTAAACGCATTCGACTTAGGATAAAAAAGCCAACAAAATTTTAGTGGTTGCAGATGGGAATTTAAGCGGTGGGTACAGACGTCAGCAGGTCAACCTACCCGAAACTGTCAATTTTTTCCAATCAACTTTGAGCCTTATACTTTAGTGATAAAGTTGAAAATCTCTTAAAGACATTTGACAGATTGTAGTAGGTTGATGTGCTGGCGTCTGTACAATACGGCTGATATAACTTGGCAGTTCCGAACTTCGCTCAGAAGGCTGCGCAATTACATTTCTTATGAACCAAACGATGATGAAGCGAGAGTTAGAGTGAGTGCGAGTTAGAAAACATGCACAAACGTTCTTAGTGCCTATAACTGCTAAGTTAGTTCGGCCGTATTGTAGTCATCACTTCAGCTTCCACTTTGGCGTATCAACCAGTTGAGTTCATTGAAGTGAGTTGAAGATGGTCGGGAGAATTCCAGAAAACCATTAAAAAAAAAAAAATTACAACAACTAAAATTATAATTTTGTACATATACCGAGGAACCAGTACAGACGACAGCGGGATACCTTCTTTTCGCATAATGTTCTTTGCCCTAATATACTTCGGCATAACGATTTTGGCACAATTTGTTTTGGCATAATAATACTTCGGCATAATTTTTTTAGGCATACGTTTTATGTTGGCATAATCATCTTAAAGACTAATTTGTTTTGGCATAAATTTGATTCGCATAACGTTAGTAGGCCTAAGAACCGAATTGCTGCAAAACCGACTCCACGTAGTCTTGTTTGTCCTACCCCTAGAGTGTAATTTAAAATCGCGTAGGCGCGTAGGGGCGAGGCGGTCCGCGGGCTGAGGAGCAGGCGGCTGCGAGCGAGCCGCCGCGGCTGAGGCTGGCCGGCGAAGCCGGCCAACAAGCCGAAGCTGCGGTGGTGAGCGAAAGCCGTCTGCGACGATTAGCACGCGTGGGGCCGCCGGAGGCCCGCAGCGCCGGAGCCGTGACAGAAACCCTGCCTGCTGCATGTTGCATGCTCGCTTGAATGCTGCATGCTGCATGCTTGCTTGCATGCTGCATGCTTGTTTGCATGCTGCATGCTTGCTTGCATGCTTTAACTTTATGCTTAATAAATTTATGCTTTAACTTTATGCTTTAGAATATTATGCTTAATCATTATTATGGTTAGAGAAATTATGCTTAAAAAAATTATGCGTAAGCTGTTATGCGTAATTATATTATGCGAAAATATAATTATGCCAAACAACATTATGCTAAGTTATATTAGGTCTTAAAATTTTATGCAAATGGATAGGGAACCGACGACAGCACGTCAACCTACTACAATCTGTCAAATTTCTTTAATAAATTTTCTACTTTATCACTGAAGTATAAGTTTCAAAGTTGATTGGGAAAATTTGACAGTTTATACTTCCACAGTGTTCTGTCAGTCGGGAGTTGGGGAGAAACGATCAGTAATTTCTTGTGATTTATTACAGCCTTACAGGGCGCTCAACCAAAGTGCAAAAAAACCGGCCAAGTGAGTGTCGAACCACGAACAATGAAGAGTTCTGTAGTTGGGATGAATCTATCTCAAGAACAAACTTGTAGTTGAAAAACGTATTCTGCCATACGGAATATACGGGAAAACATGTTTTTCAACCTGAAAAATTATTTAATAATAATTACTTAATAATAATTACTCTTACAGAAGTACTCTGTGATGTAGTGCGACTGTGGCAAGTGGAGTGACGGCATTCCATGGACTTACGTCATTCATTGGTTTGTCAATTTATAAATGTCAATGTCAAAAGTGTAGCTACTGTAGCTGGCTAAAAATAATCTAGTAAAAAAACACTCAACGCATTAAATTGTGAATAAAATGGCTATTTTTCGGCTATCCCGATTGGTGGCGCAATCAAAAAGCCTGACGAGACATGAAAACGCCATACAAAGGAGGACCGCTACGACTACCCCTACTGGTGCCATACTGCCCGAGCCAGAGAAGTCTCCGGGTGGACTTCTGGGTATAATAATGGCTGTAGTGCCAGGCTTGCTTATAGGAGCAGCTATTAGTAAAAACATAGCCAATTTCCTAGAAGAGAATGAACTGTTTGTACCGTCTGATGACGACGATGATGATGACTAAAAAGCCATTCAGGTAGGTACTTACTATACTATCCTTTTCCTCATAGCTTTAGTTTCTGTAAAAACGTAACTTTTTTACCCAGGCATACTGTACCTAATCCTAATTATAATATTAAGTAATTTTAAACATACTTTCCTGTTATGATTTTATAATGTAATTTTGTATGTTTCAGATAATATAATGCTTCATGCGGGTTTAATATAATAATATAGTAAGACTCACATTCGTTGTTATATTTTTATTACAAGGATTGTTACAAAAACATTAAAATTTTGTGCTCAACATCAAAAAGGCATTGTACACAATACTTAGGAATTTATTAATTTATGGATTTTATTATATTATAAAAATCTCTTATTTACATGATTTACATAAGTACAGTTTGTTTTCATAATATGATTGTAAGATATAAAACAGCATACTATATACAGCTAATCAATCAAGATACATCAAAATAAATCATGTCATAAATAAATGCATTGTGAATAAAATGCATATTTCATTTGTCACAGGAGTAACACACACAAGGCATTCCCTGCTAATCTAGTCAAAAGTTACTCTCACAAATGTAGCAATAATCGTTTTGTGTAATCTCATCACACTTGTGCTTAATATTTTATGAATGAATGTTCAAATAAATGAGATAATGGCATGATTCAGTCTTTCATTTTTGACAAACCGCAACATATTCTATCACTGCAACACTATTATAGGATGTAGTTGGGAATAGAGAGACCAAAGTATTTATTGCTACTCATAAATAAACAGAAAATACGAAAAACGGAAGATATTGAACTTAACAGAAAGAAAAACCTGATTTAGATTTGAGCAGTGGTAGAATTTGTCTCAAAATTATACTCCATACAATGTCTTTATCTGGAAGCACATGATACTAAATATTTGTTAAATAAATTCAACATGTTATAGTCAGTACTGCACATATCAATTATCAACGTGTCTGTAAAATGTGTTTAAAAACTAATATTTAATCAGAATAGCTTCAGTAGTGTCAAGAATACCATTATACAGACTTACAAGCTAATTCAATACTGTTTCGATGTTTACGATAAAGTGATGATTTTAATGACATTATAAACATAACCAATGCATGCAGGGGCTAAAGGGAGTTCCGTGTGATATAAGGAACATATTTCATGTCTTTTTAATAAAAAAGTGTGCCTCAATTTCACTTAGTAACTAAAAATCACTCATAGAAAACTAGGTATAGGCATCTAATGGTTACTAGTCATTGGCAAATGCAGATCTATGTGGTTTACTCCGGGGGCCTTTTGTGCTCGCCCCAGCCATGGAAGCACTTGGTGAACCGGCGCGACTCTTTGTTCTTCAGCGTCAGGAAGAGTTTGCGCGGCTTGTCTGCCTGCATTGACTTCATGTGTTGGATGTATACCTTGGTAATGGAGAATTAGAAATTAATAATTTTTTATAGTCATAGTTTTAGTCAAATTGTAGAAAGGGTATTTTGTGAGAACCTAGTACCAGAAGGCTAGTTAAATATTCGATTTATGTAAAAAAAATTTTACCTGTGCAGACTTGTAAGCCAGTTTTATCTCCACTTCAGAGCATTTGGCACCGAGCCATAGGAATACTTGGTCGCCATTATCCAAGATCATGATGTCGTCATCCGCGAGATCGTCCTAGACAAAAAATAAAATATTTTTGTGAATTCCATCCAGCTATTACATTACTACTTATACATACGCGTAACTGTCACGCCGGAAGTGTTTAAAATCGCGCAACTAACGTAAAGCTTCAGTTAGAATTATTATTACTAAATAATAATCATTAATGACCATTTTTTTCAATATTTTGAAATATTTTTATTTTAAGAAATTAAAAATAAAATATATAAGAAAGAAAATAAATAAACGACAGAATAATTATTGTTTAACAACCATGGAATAAGCAAGAAAAAAATCTTGAAACAAAGCATTAATTCAATGATATTCTACACATAAAGCACAATAAACCTTCTTTGAATTAGTTACCTGACAGAAGTCTGTGCATTTCTCGGAGACGGTGAAGTATCCCTTCTCGTTGGAGCATCGGAACAGCCTGGTGTAGTTCAGATAGTCCGCATCGGTGTCGTAGGGCTTGCGGCCGCCGATACCTACCCAGAAGAAGTTGTCAGGCTCACTGCCTTCTGTTAGAACCTGTTGTTGAATGGACATGTTTTATTTTAGTTGTTCTCAGTTTTGTTATTATTCTACTTAAAATTAATAGGTTTGCTAATACTGTTAAGGTAGGCAATAAAATTACTTTCTGCACAGGTACTCTTTCCTAGTCCAGCCAGTCACTGGTCTCAACAGTGGGTGGTTTAAAGTATACGATAGAATAGAACTGATATATGTGGTTCAAGCAATCAGCGGTCCTCGGGCGACCTCTGGTCCTGCTCCATAGGACAATTTAGAATCTAGACAAAATCTAACTGGTTGCTAATTTAATTGTATAATATTTTTATTATTTTAAATATTGATTTTACATTCTGTGATTACTTGAACTCACACACTGACTTATTAGTACCTATTACTTGTAAAAATGTTAGGAATATCATATAATTTTACAATGTTTGTAAATATGTGAACACCTTGCATCTATCACATGATTAATTTATATGTCATTCCTTAATCTTTCATTATTTTTACCTAACGTGGTATAGTATTCTTATTCTAGGTGCATCGTCTTCACATATAATTATATAATTGATGTATACAAGATATTGTGAAAACATTTTAAAAGAGTAACGGTGGAGTTTCTTGCCCATTCTTCTCCATACAAAAACAACCTTTTGGAAGGGGCGACTAGAATCAATTATTATTTTTCTGTAAATGTTGACGTTCAAAAGTTCCTTTTTTGTGCCTAATTGAAATAAATTATTTGACTTTGACTTTGACCTAAAGAATGCCACTGATGCCGCAATCAATGTGGGCTGGGCTGGGCTGGGCTCAAGTAATATAAAAACAACGAAGACGAGTACCATCGACACGAAAAGAAGAACAAGAATCAGCAGTGCTCTTCTGTAACCATCTCACCGTGAGAACTTAGGTGAAGTGAGCTCAGAGTGAGCTGTCAGTCCCTAGCAGCAGGTGGAATGACAGCTCACTTCACGTTCACTTCACCTAAGTTTTCACCGTGAGATTATTACAGAATAGACTGGCAGGAGTCTGCAGAATACTGCAGACGGCTGATTGTTGTTCTTCTTTTCGTAAAACTTCTTTTCTTAAGCAGCCTTGCGAAGCAGGGGCGGGTCGCTAATGTAATAATATAAATGTTAACCACTTAATTAGCGAACCGATATTGATGAAAATGTGGAAAGAGGTAACATGAACAATTAAGAAAAACATAAGCCGCAAGCAAGCGAAGCCAGTTTCATAAACTCCGTTTTATTTACCTGCAGGCTAACCCAGGGGTTGTTGAACTTTTCTTCTGCGATTTGCTCGATGAGTCGCGCAGAGTCGGCATCGCTCTTGTTCCCGATCCACGCGTACACTATCGCTGATGACGTGTCGTTGGCGCCTTCAAGAGGCACGTTTAGGATGTAGCTGTAACAATGAGAGAGGATTAGATACTCGCCTCATACCTAATAATAGTGATAAGCTATTAAGAGGGAACAGGGCGTGCGATTCTCCATACAAATGTATTAAATGTATTCTCCTTTTTTCTTCCTGAATAATGCCTCTAGAGCAATTTTTTTTTTCATAAAGTCAAGGTCTGCTGTAGTCACGTTATTTCCTTTTTTCAGCAACTTATCGGTAAAGAAAATATAACCCTCCAAAAATTACAAAAATGCCCAATTTTTACCGCCGTGATTAGAGGAGTACCAGACAAATTCGAAAAGTTTTTAACATAAATGAAAATGATAGGAACCTCTTTCTTAAAGTTTTAATGTAAAAAATTATTGAATCGGTTCAATTTTCGAGGAGAAAAAAGGGAAATACGAAACGTCGATTTCGTATATTTTTTTTGGTGATATAATTGGTCTGAGCTGTAGCTATCCCTATCGCACTCTGTATATACAGTGTTATTGGTTAACCATTTTCGAATAATTTGACATTTTAAAATGTATGAAATAAAAAGATAAAATGTCAAATGACTCGAAAGCTGTTGACATTTGCATAGGAGTCAAAAGGGGTCATTTGGTTGCAAATGACATCTCCTACATCCCCTTAATAGACTGCCGACATATAACCAATAACGCTGTATACTGTTGGTGAACTTATTTAATAAATAAATAAATACCTACGATAGGGGCTGAGTATGATGTGATGATAAAACATTGAAAACGGAACTTTATTACTAAGCCTCCGCTGTCCGTCTGTCTGTCAGCGGGCTGTATCTCATGAACCGTAATCGATAGACAGTTGAAATTTTCACAGATTCTGTATTTCTATTGCCGCTATAACAAATAATAAAAATTAAAGGGGGTCCAAGAAACGGTGTTTTTTTTCGGCGTTTTTTTGCTAAATATTGTAGAGTGGTACGGAACCCTTCGTTTGCGAGTCCGACTTGGCCGACTTTTGTATTCAACCTCTATCGACTCTGTGAAGTTTCGCAATTTAATTGTTTGTTGGAGAAAAGGAAGTTCTTATTAAGTTCACTATCATCATGGGCAGGCTAAATGAGCTACGGCACAAAACTGTAAAAACGAATGTTTACATTTCATCCAGGGTCTGGTTAAACCTTCATCAAAATAATGATCGTTCTAAAACGCCGGGAATAGACTAATAGTTGAGTATTTAAGGATCGTAGCAAGTGGCGTTCTGTAGTTTCTGCATCCATGGAAAAAGGCGTGCGTGTGACTGTGTGTATATATTTGTAACTCAAAGTTTAACAGCTCACCAGAAGGCACTGTTGAGCTGCGTGGCGTCCGCCTTAATCTGCACAAGTCTCGTGCACAGCGCAGACCCGTTGCTGCGCAGTTCGAACAGCTCCACCGGCTGTCGGCCGCACTCCTGACAAATTGATAATTACATTTAAACACTGTTCTAATTTTTTTGAGTCTGTTATAATTAGCCCACCGAACGAGTGCAATCACCGTCATTGTATCAACAAAGGTGTATCTATAATTCTTTCAAAAGCATCTATAGAGGTTTTGTCAATAATTGGGTATAATTTTTAGGCACTGTAAAAAAATATTGGTGTACTCGTATCAACTGGTATGTCGTCTTGACATCACACTACAATGTAATATAAATGCTTGCTCTATATTCCTCCCAGATAATTAACGACTCGTGTCTCTCTTCTTTTGGAGTTACTTACCGGCTTCTGGTTCCTCTTGCCGTCTCTGATGATGAAACGCCTGTGGAAGTGCGCCATGAACTTGAGGCTCTCCTGCTGCTGGTGTGTCCGCACCACGTCCAGCCTCTTGCATAGCTGTTTGAACTTGCGCTCCAGGCCGAAGGTGAAGGTCAGCCAGCCCATGTTGGGCGCGCGGCGACCTTGCCAGAAGTACACCACCCAGGTTGCGGCTTCGGAGTCTGTGTCTTCGGGCTCGCAAGGTTTTGTGGCGTCGGTTTCGTCTTCGGGCTGTTGAGGAGATCATTTTAAGGAGATGTGAATGTAGTTGGTTTAGAAAAGTAGATGATTTGAATTTCGACTGTAATTTTAAATTAGTTATGCTGATTGTGACACATATAGTAACCTGCTAACAAATGAATCACACACATCCATTTTAGCCTAACGTCAAAGTTTCCTATCGATGAGACTCAGGTGTCAGAGAAATGGCGAAGAATGCATTAATCTGACAACTATAGATCCTTGCCTAGTCTATTAAAAATATTGTGAATATTCAAAGAGGTTTGGTTCGAACTTTTGAAAGTAGAACTACTCAAAAAGATACACATTTAATTGAGATAATTCGAAGTAGCGAGGCGTGACTTAACAATGCGCCTCGCGACGTCGCGCTACGTCTCGCTGCGCAGCGCGAAACCACTGGCCTCTTCAAGCATCGTCGCGTCGCGTCACGTGTCGGTGTGAACTGACCCTTAGGCAATAAGTAACACCAACCCAATCCCTTCTCTTCCTTGCCAATATTTTTAATACAGTATGTGCTATTCTTACATAGTTCATACCCATACTAAAGAACACTTACCTCAGCCGGCAACACATATCTGCACAGGAACACGTAACAGTCACAGCTGTGGAACACGCCCAGCTCGTTGTCAGGCAGGCGCACGAAGTGTCTGCCCTCCAGTACAAAGGCTTCCATCGCCTCCAGGTCTTCATTCCACTCGTCTGCGAGCGTCTTGGCTTCGATAGCACCCATTGCTGGCTGCCGCGGCGTGAAGAGGGCTGACAGGTCCGCCCTGGGGGACAAAGATGGGTTTAGATACTAATACAAATGAAGATAGACGATCAAACGCCGATGAATTATTATTGTTTGTTAACAGATCCTCAATCTCAGATCAACGGCTTAACATGAATTTGTGCAGCTGTGTATTATGTGGTGGATGCTGGTAGCGTTGGGGCCGAGGAAGAATTAATAAAACGGCGGACAAGTAATCTTCACGTGTGTATTGAACCAGTGTCACAGTTGGAAGGGAGTGTTGCCACAGATCACATAATAACTTACATTTAAAAATTGTAATGTTGGTGTTCCAATACTAATTACTAAAACACCCAACAGGATTGACAAAAAATTAAATTCAATTGGCTGTCAGGAACAGAGTAATTGACACAAGTTTTTTCTGTGCGATAAAAGGGAAGTGATTTTCCTGTTTCTTGTGATCTCTTTATGGATATTTTTAATAGAAGTGGATCCTTTCACGTGGTACAAAGAATTCATGCTTTGGTATAATGGTATCAAATGAAGTATGTATCATATTAGAGCCACAAAATTAAAGAAAGATTAATTTTCACGCATGAATTATTCTAAATGATATTTCATAATAAAACTAGATCCATATTATTACGCAGTACGTACTTGGTGTCCTGTTGCTTGGCCCAGCTGGCGAGGTCTGCGCCGGTTCTGGCGACCGACTCGGCCGTGCGTGTGAAGTCCACCGCTATGACCTCCTCCCAGCCCAGGAAGTATGTCTTGAACACCTAGCGATAGAAAAGTGATTAGGAAATATTGTTATGAGGTCATTTTCTCCTTAAACGTAACGGTAACGTATAACAATAATGGACTTGTCGTGATTTCGCGAATGAAAAGATTTGAGTATGAATTTCGATGGCTATAACAACAGAACAATACAACTCCCCCAAAAAAAATATGCACTTCGGGAATCATCGTCTATCTTCGGAAATACGAACTTGCAATGATGAGATTTAATATAGAGTTATTACAAACATGAAAGTACTTACTTACTTATTTTGTATTATCATGATTACAAAATTGTAGATTAACAACTCTATGCAATTCCAAAAAATCTTTTCTAAACTTTTGAATGACAAATGACTGGAGTAGGTAACCCAACAGAGAGAAAGCTTCTTATTAAATGATAGGTGCTACAAAGCGCAGCAGTACAGAACTAAGTGCGGATTTCACCAATGAAACTGAATACGTTCACCACATCTAAACGCGTTCAAGAGCTGTCACTATACAATATTCCATAAAAATTTTGACACTGACAGTTCTTGAACGCGCTTTGTAGTAGCACCTATCATTTAAGATTATCGAAGCGCATACCTTTTCTGGTTTAACTGTATGTATGAAAAAGTTTAATTTATGACTAAGCACCAAAGATACCTGTAGTGCTAAACATATTTAAAACATTATCTCTATCAACTTCCACCGATTCACTATAACGGTGTTTTAAATTTGTTTACCGCGAAATGCGTTTACCGCGAAAATTAATCTTAAGACAATAACAGAAAGGGATAAACGGTAGAAGAAGACACTGCGTACCTGTGTCTCAGTACCCTCCTGTAGCCTGGTCACTAGAGCGTGTGGTGGTCTCGCCACCATGTTGAACAGTTCTTGCGCTAACTTCACAGCGGCGGCGCGGACTAGGCGTGACGACTTCTTTCCGAACCTAATGAAACAAGTTACTTGCGAGTTAAAGGTTTATAAAAAAATATTGTTAATAAAAGATATTTTAAAAATGTAATGTTTTCAGCAGAACTTAAAAAAGGCAGGGATTCTTATAATTGTAGAGGTGCTTGTTATTTGCCTAATACTAATATATAATAAATACTATTTAGTAGCGCAGGCCCTTCACAATGTGGACTGAAGACCTGGTTAAGACTGGGGGAGAATTCTGAATGATGATGATGAGTTATAATTATGTATTAGCGACACGCCCCTGCTTCTAACGAGTTTTACGGCTTGACAAGACATGGATTTCTTTATTATTCTTGTAATATTAATGTATTATACGCAAAGCTTCTGGAGTTAAGAGGGAACAGGGCCTGCGATTCTCCATACAAATGTATTCCTCTTTTTTCTTCCTGAATAATGCCTCTAGAGCAATAACTTATTTTTCATAAAAATCAAGGTCTGCTGTAAACACGTCCCTGTTATTTCCTTTTTTTCAGAAACTTATTGGTAAAGAAAATATGACCGTTCAAAGATTACAAAAATGCCCCATTTTTACCGCCGTGATTAGAGAACTAACACACAAATTCGAAAGTTTATAACATTAAACAAAATTATAGGAACCTAATCATACTCTTTCTTAAAAATTGTATGTAAAAAATAATTGAATCGGCTCAGTTTTCGAAGAGAAAAAAGGGGAATACGAAACGTCGGCCTCGTCAATTTTTTTTGTAATATAATCGGTCTAAGCTGCAGTGGTTCCTATCGCACTCTACGGAGGCAGACTTGAGGTAAGTCGACGGCAACAGTTTCTTCAAATACCTATTTTTCAAATTCCTAGCTGGCTCTGTTCCCTCTTAATTCTCTAAATGATGGTGAAAACCGTTGCGTAGTTTAGAAGAACAATGTGGTCATAGACAGACACGAAAAGCAACTTAAATTTATTATATGTATTGATATTGAGGTCACAAGTCCATACAGCCCACATAGCCGCACGTACCACACAAACACGTCGACGTGCGCGTCCAGGATGTACACGTTGCGCGTGGCCAGCGCGCCGCGCGCGGGCGGCGCGCCGTCGGGCTGCGGCAGCTCCAGGTAGCCCATGCCGAGCTCCACGCGGTACAGCCGGGCCCCCGCCCATGAGAAATCATCTGCTACGTGTTCCTGAACAAAAAAAATATGTAAAAAATTTCGCCAAATCAGCACTATTGAGGTCTCAGATCAGAAAATCGGAGCAGTCATGTTTATATATTTCTTTTACCTCGTCACAAAAGGGGGTGAGGTTTAATGGGTCATATAGCTATCACTTGGGCCACATGCTATTAAGCTTGATATACATACATACCATTCATTGAAACAACATTGTTTAGACGATGCAAGTCACTTGTTGCTTAAATTTTATTGTAAGCCACAGGTAAGAAACTTGCTTCGTGGAAACGGGGCTGTATGGCTACAATTAATGTCATTTTAGGCTTTCACATGTACTAAGTTGTAGCCAATTTCCGTGTAAAATCGACACCGGCAGGCAAAAATAATTACAATCATATTCATTCCAGTCACCGATTTTTTTAAGTAACTATACTATATTCTCCAGATAAAAGTATCTGGCGATGGAAAATTCGGTTCTTAGTTTAGCTCGTAAGGAGTTAACACAAATGATCAATAACAATACAGTACAATTCCAGCAAAACCACATTCCACTTACTTGTGGCACATACGGCATATCTCCCTCATATCCAAGAGTCTCCCAGAAGCTGTTCGGTTCCTTCCCGGGCGGTTCAGCGATCAACTCGGCCTTGTTCTTGCGCTCTTCTTTGTTTATCTTCTCCGCGAACAAACGGCCTTTGGACTTTAGTGTGTTCTTCGCTTTTTTTCCGTACCTGTAGAAACGTTGAAGTTTGTTGAAATTACTGACTATCGATGTATCCCTGCCCAAAGTTGTAAGAAAAAGCGGTTCATTATGAACCTCTTTTTTGTAGGTTTGGTAGGTTCAGAAACACTACAAAGATCTTTCATACATTAATATGGTTTCAAATAGCATGCCAATGCCAATTTATTATGATTGTTTGTTGTTAATTTACATCAGCCAGCTAAGTATGTACAGGATTTACTGGTCAGAGAGTTGGAGCCAGTTTTGACCATGGTTTAAACTCTTGTGACCCTTCAACGAAAACACTTTAAAAAGTTGGAAATCACGTAACAACCTTTGCAATTAAACTAAGTGCCAGTAGAATCATAACTTGTTTATTCTTTTTTTTCTGGTAAACTCACCATAAATAGATAAGCAGGCCGGTATCTAGCACGAACACGTAGCGCGGGTCGAGCGACTCAGCCTGCACTGCCACCGGCTCCAGGTGGATGCTGTTACCCGCGCCGTGCACGCGGTACAGACGAGTCACATAGTGCTACAACAATATGACATAATATATAAACAGGGTATCAAGCACGAACACATAGCGTCGTTTTTAAAAACAACTGAACAAAGTTGTCAAAAAACGGAAAAACGGCTTAAAAAGAAGATTTTTGCTGCACTGTGCAGGTGACCTCTCTGTAGTTTCCATTTTTTTTTCTATTTAATATCGCTGGCCAATTTTTGGTAAATTTTTTATTCTTAATAATTCTAATTTTCAAATTTAATTAGTCGTAAACAAGGCTGTTAATTATTAAAAAAACTTTAGTCGCTGAAAAATATGAATTGAATCTATACTCCATAGGTTTAGGTAGTTAAATAAAGGTAAACAAAAAACACCACGACGTGACGACACAGCTGTCCAATAACAGACTAAACGTAATACCTGTCTCTTCAATTGTCATGATATGTCACTGTTGTACTCTTCAATTAGCAACGTTATAATTCGTTGACGTTAAGAGTTTGGGTTCTTTACAATAGACATAACATCACGCCTGTATTCCCCGAAGGGTTGGGCAGAGGTGTATCTATAGTACACCCACATTTCGCCAGTCATGTTTATGTCCCATGTAATAGGGGGCGAGCCACTACAATAGATAGATTACAAAATATTACATTATTATTAATAAAAATGAACTAAAAATTGTGCTCAAGCAGATTACATCTATGAAGAGTAGATTATGAATAAATGATAAAGTTTAACATACATTAATAAAGGAGGAAACTATTGTAATTTAGTTTGGTTTATCGTATTTTTAAACAAGAAAGTGTCATCTATAAAAACCCTTTTTACGATTTGTTTACCTTTTTTAACTACCTAAACGATAGAGGAGTATAGTCAATTTGATACATTTTGGATTTTTAATTTTGCCAAGTAAATTTTAATGATTATACTTAATCTTAATTCCTAATCAAGTTTCAAGTTATCTGCAGTCAAGCAAGTCATAATGTTGAGTTCTGTACAAATGGTGTAAGATATTCTCCGAATTTGGTAATTATGTATTTTCCCTTATTTGTTCGGTCAATGTGATCAGATGAACGGTAGGAGTATACCTTATTTTTGAAGTACAGGGGATAACCATGGAGGCCACCATATTATTTATAGATTGATATAGCACTTTAACGACTAACTTACTAAAACACACACAAAGAAAAAGCATAAAGTTTTAGGTATTGTGAATTCGTCACTCGTACAGCACTATAACAGAGAACTTAACCATTACAGGATGTGTTGTAATATAACGTTAACTGAATTAGTTACAAGTTTCAAAATAGACCAAAAATCAGCTATGTTAACATGAAGTACAGAAATATATTACAGAATAATAAAATAGGTTGAAAAAGTATCTGAGTACTTAAATGGATAATACTTTTGAATTAAATTTAATGAATGAATGAATATTGAATTATACTCTCGAATGCCTTTTGCGTGAGTCTTGTAATGTACTACATTACAAGACGCATAGACAACTAAGTTAGGACTGGTTACCTACTGTATTATTCAGTTTTTATCTTTTTGATTAATTTAATACCTTCTGACAAGAGAAGGAAGAACTTGGTTTGCACACAGTCCCAAACTAGACATGCTTTTGCTCATCGTTTTTATTTATTTTTAGGACCTTTTCTTTATAATAGGCTCAACAAGGCTCTTAGCTTCTATAGTGTAAGATACAAACAGTGCAACAACTTGGTATTAGAATATTTAGCTATACTTAATTACACAGACACAGAACAACTTCTAGAAATATTGTCCTGATGATATTTGACCCTTCTTAAGTGTTTATTTTTGTATAATTTACTTAAGTTTAGTTTTACGTTTAAATGTATCAAGATAAGCTTTTTCTCGTAGTTATAGGTTTATTTTAAATTTTACTGTCCTAAATGAAATATTTTTGTAAAGTGATTGCCTGAAACACAGGTTAAATTAACCTAGCTCGGGCGGGTCGCTACCTAACATTGCAATTTCCAAACCATCATTACTTGCACTTTTATTTATAATATCTTAGTTTTAGTTTACCTTTAGGCACTTTAATTATATGGAAAATCTTTTTACTGTTGGCTAGATGTACACTTTTTGTAATCGTTTTTTATATGAATAAATTATTATTATTAAAAAAATAGTTTATAATATATACTTTAGTTAACTCGTGGGTCTTCTCACATAATCATAAGTATATTTTCAATATGAATGATTATACCAAGATGTTATATAATATATTTTGATTAATAAGTTTTTTTATAGGTAATTTATACCTACAGTATTTTTTTCGAAGCAGATTTTTCATCTACTGTTACGTAAACTTGTGCTCTGTGCGTGGGTTATTGTTTGTTTATTAAATACTTAGCCGCACCTTTTTGCACATTTTAAGCCGATATACATATTCTTGAAAGTGATATCTCATTGTCGACTTTGGTTTTCCTACTGGACTTACGATACGTGTCAGTTTATAGATGAAGTTTTCGTAAGTAGACCGTACTACAAATAGGTGGAACACTCACCGGGTCATCGACGGTGAAGAATCCCGAAGGCGTGTGGCTGCCCTGTATGTAGACGGGCGGGATCGGGAACAGCGCCAGGAAGTCGGGCGTCTCGTCCTCCTGCTCGTGGCGCTGCGTGCGGCGCGCGCCCAGCAAGTTGCGCAGGTTCACCGCGTGCATCGCTGCGCACGCCGCCTTGTCCAACTGCACAACACAGGTTATGGGGTTGTTTAGAAGATTGTCGATTGTGTCACAGAATTGATTTCACAGCTGTATTTTTTAATTTTTTTTGTAATATAAGGCCGCCATTACGCTTGCAAGTTTTCCTCACGTAAGTCGCTTACGTAATTATCTTACGATAAATTTGCAAATGTAAACTCTCTTGTAAGTAGCTTATCGTAATTTCTTCTTACATCTTACGCAGTCATAAGTTACTAACATATTTTTTACGGAAGCAACTTACAAGTGTAATGGCGACCTTTTACATGCAGCAAACTCTATTTTCGGATCATTAAGCATTGAAAACAATAATCTTGAAACTTCATAAAAATTCGGGAATTTTGTCATGTACCTAGTATATTCATGTAATTCAGCCAAACGCATGTTCTAAAAGTCAATCACCAAGCCGGTTGTAACTGTATATTACGATGCTGCCGAAATAGGTAAAATACTCAATACTTTATTGCATTCCACAATGAAATAGTAAGTTCTCTTTAAAAATACTATTCTAAACGATCAGCGCTCGTAATATCGTAATGATAGTATCTACTTACGGTCGCCTTCGACCCGATCCAGAAGTGTATATCCCAGGACAGCTGGCCTTGCTCCTCGATGGCCGTCTTCAACACTATGTAGCAATCTCCTTCGAAGAACTTGCCGTGTGCCACCTACATCATAAAACATTCAAATAAGAACCTGTTCATTAAGAAAACAGACCCATAACACAGTACTTTTGATCTCTTCAACATAAAGTTGACAACACAAAGAATAAAGTACCTATCATATTATTCATTCACAAATAATCATGAAAAAAAAATGTTGCATAAACAACAACAACAATATGCTAGGGCTTATTTATAAACATTTCTTAAAGTTCAGTGAAAAATGTCAAAAATGTATGGTTAAACAGTCGCTAATCATTACTTAACTATAAGCAACAATTATAAATAAACCCCTAAATTTATATTTAAATAAGTGAGTATTCTAAGTTCTCACGTTACCTCGTCAACGGGCGCAGGTATGAAGTTCTCGATCTCCCACACAGTCAGGCCGGGCGTCTGCCCTGTGTCCTCATCGAAGAACTCCGAGTAGTCTAGTGGGGGCTTCTCTAGACTTTCGTCCCAGCGCTTCGGCCTACGATATGATACACATGTTTATTGTTATTGGTTCACACCCGAACAATAAGTCAATCCAATCTCCTGACGTAAGATACAATAAACAAAATAGCAATGCTATTTCTATTGATAAATAGGCCAAGAGGAGCACGTGGCTAAGTAATAATAACAGTCGCACGGGTCGACCCATCAGGTTAAGACTCATTAACTAATTTAAAAACAAACTATATAAATGGCTGGATGGACATAATTTTTACGACATCGATTTCTTTAACTTGAAAATATAAATTGTGTATGTAAAGGTATTAATGAAAATATTTGTAATATTTGTGTGTATAATCTAAATGACTATTATTGTATTACCAATTTATCTGTGACATTCTTCAGTTTACCTTTAACTCGTTACCCATTAATTATTTTGCATGCAATTGATACAATATTCTGTATAGCTAAACATGTGGACATTATATCAAAACCGTAACTTAGACTGTAACAACTTTATACCATGTTTAAGGCAAATAAAGACTTGTCTATCTAAGTTACACTTTCCGGGGTTGGCCCGTGGATGGGTGACAATCTTTACATACCGAGACTCCTTCGTGCCTCGGAAAGCACGTTAAGCCGTTGGTCACGGCTGTCAATCGTGTATCTTTGATAGCCGTTACGGGTCGTCAGAAGCCCGAAATTCTAACAAATTGTCTTACCAAGGAGTATCGTATTACCCAGTTAGGTTGTGGAGGTCAGATAAGCAGTCGCTCCATGTAAAATATATTCAGCTGCATCCGGTTAGACTGGAAGCCGACCCCAACATGGTTGGGAAAAGGCTAGGCAGATTGATTGATTGAAATAGGGCAAGAAAGGAACTTACTAGTTTCACTTTTTACTACAGTTAGGTACGGTCGTAGTTGACAATGTGTAAGATTTTATGGTTTGGAAGGAAGTAAACAAACACCGAGTTGACAATTACTACAGCATTGAGGAATGCAATATTTATTGTGTCACACAATCTTATTCATTAGCTGACGTTTATGACACTAAAAGAGTTGTATGTAAGAAAAACGACGCACTGCAAGAGTACGACAATGATCATTTTCGTGAAGAGTTTTGTTTGGAAATACTTGGGTATAGTTTGACCGAGACCGCTGTTCCGCGCCTTAGGAATGTGCGGCGAGGCTGGGGGCAGCGTGGACCAATGAGCGGCGGGCATGACACCGCGCTCCCTGAGCTTTAACGAATGAGCAGCCTGCACTGTCCCCCGTCTCGCACATACCTCAGGCGCGGAACAGCGGTCCCGGTCAAACTATAATACCATATTATGTTCAAATTCTATTCAAACAGATTTGGACCTGTTTGCAGAAGAATGAAAAGGATACTGTCAGAAGTTTTATTAGAGTGTGATATTATTCGTAGGTCACTAATGAATTGGAATATGATCCTAAGTTTGACAAGGTGGATTAGTGCTCTGCTGTGAAATTGTTAAAATGTAATTGTAAGAAAAGTTTGTTTTGTAAAGTTGCTTTATTTTATGCTGTCTTTGAATTCCTTCGAAATCATCTATTTAAAAAAAAAAAAAAAAATACCAATTTACAGAAATAAATATGATTTATCAATAAGCACGTAATTTATATTACTGTCTTTTATTGATTAAATGAAAAAAAAAGTACATATTCCCTATTGCTGTATCTTAGCTAAACAATTTGATTAATTTCGACCGTTCTATTTTGGTATAGTGTTCGTAAATAAATACTAACTTGAGTTCCGAGTTCCTCTGTTCTAGCCTCTGGTCGTTGTGCTGGGTATTGACTTGCTCTTGCATACCACGGAGGATCACCGCAGAGTCGCGTTGTTCCGGCTCGGCGCGCCCGCGACGTAAGCGCATCTTGCGCGCGATTGGGTCTGATTTTATACCTGTGCAGATATTGTCTTTTTGTTATAAATGACACAACATTACTTGGATTTTAAATTTTTCAGTCCTAGGCTATCCAAAAACCAAAATTAATGTTATAGGTTCTGTTTTACCACCTATGGATAAATTTCGATTGACTTATCTGGCAAATAATTTCGTAGAAATGTTGTTACATTTTTTTTTATTAACTGCTAGATAGTGTCAAAGTCAAAGTCAAAGTCAAATAATTTATTTCAATTAGGCACAAAAAAGGCACTTTTGAACGTCAACATTTAAATAATAATTGATTCTAGTTGCCCCTTCCAAAAGGTAGTTTTCGTATGGAGAAGAATGGGCAAGAAACTCCACCGTTACTCTTTTAAAATGTTTTCACAATATCTTGTGTACATCAATTATATAATTATATGTGAAGACGATGCACCTAGAATAAGATTACTATACCACGTTAGGTAAAAATATGAAAAATTAAGGAATGACAGATAAATTAATCATGTGATAGATGCATGGTGCTCACATATTTACAAACATTGTAAAATTATACGATATTCCTAGCATTTTTACAAGTAATATAACTCAGTGTGTGAGTTCGAGTAATCACAGAATGTAAAACCAATATAAAAATATATATATTATACAATTAAATTAGCAACCAGTTAGATTTTGTCTAGATTCTAAATTGTCCTATGGAGCAGGACCAGCATGTTTCCAAGCATTGTCAGTGCCTATCCAGATATACAAAACAGAAAACAAAAACACAAACAAACACACAAAAACAATAAACAGGCGTTCAGTGTACTTTATGAAACGTGCCATCGACACGAACGAATGTTACTCTAATGTTACCACTTTTAAACAACCTTACTCAGGTTGGCTTTTTACCAGAGCTGTGCGAGGTAGCAGATCGGTGCCCGAGGTAAAAATAATTACAAGAATAGAATATTGCTTCCTAATCAAGCAAGACGAAACAATTAAATGTGACAGCCACAGTTAGCCACAGCGAAATTCAAATTCTCTTAAGTACGTTTTTTTGCAATTGGCAGGTCAGTATCAGGTTTTATGTTGATCAAAACACGATTCGCGACCGTAACAAAAGTGTATTTAATTATATAATTTAAATCATTAAACGCATCGACACAACTCTCTAAGTAAGAATTGACCTAAAACGTCATGACTTCATGAAATAGTCATTCAATAAAGTAATCTGAATTAAGAGAGTTGTATGAATTATTTTAATGGTTATAATTCTGTATATACATATTTGTTACGGTCATCGAAACATACAACTGACCTGCAAACTGCAGAAAAACTTAAGAGAATTTGAATTTCGCGGGGTACCCTGTAGGTTTCACCTTAACTTGCTAAAGTTAATACTCACTGCTAGGCGTAGTGTTTTCATTGGTCGCAGCGCCAGCCAATTGCAGTTGAGCTTGCAGCGAAAAATCAATGTTATAATACTGCAAACCAGCGCCCCTGGCTCGCTCCACTGGCTTTGGCGGCATCACCAGGTCGGGATTACCGTGGAGTTGTAGACTCTCCAAGTCACTCAGCAGGTGAATGGCATCGGGTAATGTGATGAGCTTGTTGCAGCTTAGATTTAACTTCTTGAGGGAGCCGCATCTGAGTACAACAGAATCAAGTTGTGATATTTACCTGGTCGTTAAAGAAGGCATGTATTAACTCGAACATCTAATCATTCCCATTTTACGATCTTAAAAATATTATTAAACACTCTAATATAATGATTGCGCCTCTTTTTGTGATCCGCAAATTATTCCTATTTTGGGGTCCCAAAAATACAAAATAGCCAAGTAACTGCGACAAATTTGAATGTAGCGCTCGCCGGCCGCTACCGCAGCATCGCTTGAGCGCGTTTGGTCACCGTTTTACCCTCTCCTGACCCGTTTAGTCGGGGTACACTAGTTTAGTTACTACCACTAACTGTAAAAATAGACAAGAAAGTTGAAAAGAGGCTTAATTATTTAAAAAAGTGTGCATCGTTAGAAGCGCAAAAAGTTTTTAGAGGTTTTTAATTAAATTTTTAAAAGTGTCCATCTTGAGCAGGTCAATAAGTTTTTAGAGGATCAGTTAATAGATAACATCCAGTTTTAGAATAAATTCGGCATTGTAGCAGTGGCGGACTAAGCGTGGCGGATTTTAAGCACACTGCCTCGAAAAGGTAGGTTTTCTTCATACAGAAATAGGAAATACTTTGTCAACTTATGCTGAAAAGTAAGGGCATTAGACGAATATAAGTTAAATTTTCCTTTGAACATGTGTAAAATTCAATAGCGAGCGAAGCTAGCTCCAAAATCCTAGCATAGCGTCTTGGATGGGTGCGCCAAAGTTCACCTAAATTTTCAACTCCGATAATTGGAAATCCGAAAATGTTCTTCCTAACATTTTTCATCCTAACAATCACAATTCCTAACTACTCTGTCTCTAATGTTCATAATTCCGAAGCATTCAACTTCATAATGTCAGTAGCAATAAACATCTATTATACTTTTATTTGTTTCCCTATATTTTCTCAACATAACCATCTTTTATACTATTATTCAAAGTCATATCTTTTTTGTTTAGATTTCGTTTTATTCATAATAATCAGTATTATATACATTAATTTTGCGAACTTTATTTTTACATAACATATATAACGTTTAACAATAATAGTACCATGGTACAAGTAGTTAAATACATGTTGTCTTAAACTCATTTCAATTAAATTAGTTTAATATTAGCGGCTATAGCTTTCAAATAATCACTTTTATTGGTGTATTTTGCTTTTAAATTGCTTTTAACCTGCAAAGATATCCATAGGTTAGGTTAGGTTAGAACTGTGACCAACTACGCGCGAGCCGAGCGAGCGAAGCGATTGGTGCCGCGGCAGCGGCCGGCGAGCGCTACATCGAAATTGGTCGCGAAATTTTTCTAAGTATTTTTTTCATAGTGCCCCCAAGAAACGAATCGTTGCAAAATCGACTCCACGTAGTCTTGTTTGCCCTACCCCTAGAGTGTTATTTAAAATCGCGAAGGCGCGGAGGGGCGAGGCGGCCCGCGAGCTGAGGAGCAGGTGGTTTTAACGCCCGCCGCCGAGGCTGAGGCTGGCCGGCTATGCCGGCCAGCAAGCCGAAGCTACGGTGGTGAGCGTTAAACACATCTGCGACGAGCAGCTCGCGTGGGATCGCCGGAGCCCCACAGCGCCGGAGCCGTGACAGAAACCATGCCTGCTGCATGTTGCATGCTGCATGCTTGCTTGCATGCTTGCATGCTGCATGCCTGCTGCATGCATGGTCATGATCATTATGCGTAAACAAATTTATGCTTTAGAATTTGATTAAGTTATGCGTACATATAATTAGGATAAACAAAATTATGCCATGTTATATTATCGAACCCTCAAATTAAAATTATAAATATCATCTTCTACCCACATATATTTTTTATAACACTTGGTAAATGTTTCTTTCTGAGTATGAGTGAAAATATTATGGTAATTATGTTTAGGGATAAAAGCGTTATGATAAAAAACAGTAGGAGTTTAAATATATTTACATTAATGATATTATTAATTACAATTTTCGGAAACATGAGTGTTATGAACATCGCCGGTAGCACTACAAATAGTATGAATGAAAACTTTAGGATGAAAAATTTTAGGAAGAGTGATCATTCGGATTACAAATCGTTAGGAAGAACAATTTCGGGTAAAGAACTTTAGTTGAGCCAATATGGACCCGTCTTGGATAGGTAAGGTAGTTTAAATTGGAGTTACTTTGTCGACTTATGCATAAAAGATGAGAAAAAAAAATTGTCAAACTTCAAAAAAAAAAACACGATTATGGTTTTTTGCCACTGACTTCCAAAATTAAAGTTATTTTGCACTTTAGTGTTTTTTTTTAATAAGTTGGTTCAATTTTCTATTTTTAATTTTTAGTTGAGGTACCTACCCCACACAAATTGGAAAACCACTACCTGCTATGTAAATAACAGTGACAGGGACTTATAACATCATCCATATAGGCTAAGTGGGAAAAATACCTAATATTGAAGCTAACTCAATAACTACCTAGATAAAGTTAATAATATTTATATGGGACCACCTCTGAAGTATGACCTACCAAACAAAAAAAAAATCATCAAAATCATTTCATGCAGCGGAGTAATCGCGTAAAAAACATTTAAAAAAAACATACAGTCGATTTGAGACCCTCCTCCTTTTTGAAGTCGGTTAAAAAAAGAATGTTTGATGAAAGCAATGCAAAAATTTTAGCACTCTATGTTTATATATTTACTCACTGAACAACATATTTGGGCCTTTACTCGAGATTGTGATTTGTGGGTCCCCGCAAGACCGGGGGCCGGACCCCCCCCCCCCCCCTTAGTCCGCCAGTGCATTGTACAGTGTCATGTCTGTTACTCATACTTGTATGAGCCTCTTTATAAAGCTTGATGTATAATCAACGCCAGGGTACTATACGTACATCAACATTAGCCCATAGCAGTCTACTGCTGGATAAAGACCTCATAAATCGCACGCCACCTAACTCATATTTAGATCTAACATCACTCTTATCTATCTACTAATCATGTTACATTTTCTGTATTATAAATTACATTCCTAGAAATATGTAAAATATTTTCTTTGAAATAAATATCAGTTATGTATGTACCTATTAAACAAAAATAATGTATTAACCACCCATCCTAACGGCCAGAAATTCTTTATTTCTACGAATCACATGATTCCTCATGAGACATTTTCGTACAAATAAACCACAGACTAACTCATAAACACGCAATAAACTATTCAAGACTGAAAAACATCTATATTTTTTATGTAGCATGACAGTCATTGTGTACGAAATATCTCAATGAATGATCTTACATATAAGCAACGATGCGTGTGTAACAAGACGATTTATTATTTAAACACGGCTGTTGAAGAATTAATGTGTGCTTCCATTTTAATAGATCATCTGTTAACATATTTGTGTCGCATAACTTAGCATTTAATGATAGACGAGCGGACGTTGTCAGAAACGCAATGATTTGCAGTGTGAAAGTTTATTTAGTCGTTTTATTCTGTTATTACGGAAGATTGTAAAATATGTTCATTATTTAATTGTTTTCGCCGTCATCGAACGCATCATCGTTTATCATCGGGTAACATTGTGTTGTGCTCAAACACGACATACGGATGAAAAAGTAAAATACCTACCAAAGTAACTTTCTCTGTACTTCATTGCTACTTAGCTGGGCAGCGTCCATTTCCCTTTAGCCTTCCTAAAGGGACCTGTCCTCAAGTCATGTGCAAGCGGCCCTTCAATGCAAACTGGTCACTGGTGATTAATGTGAAGAGGATGCTGTTGCTTTTTTTTACATAATCACTATATCTCTACATTAATGTTAACATAATGTAACTAAAATACATCAACGTTATTTTTCAATGTCATCCATTTTTCAATGACCAAACTAATGTGGTGAAAGACAGTGAATAATGAGGCATGGTTCTTGACCTCTTTTATTTTTGGAAATGCCCCAAATTATTGTTTAAGATGACCTACTTTTTGTCATTGAAACATTCTTTTTTTAATCATGTAATAATTATTTAATGAAAATATTTTTCGCTTAACTCATATATAAAATCTTAGGGTCGAATTTCCAAACGTAACTTTTATAAATCTTTGTGCCGTAAAAACCTCTTACTGTCTCTGACACTTTGAGGCAAATTGTAGCGACAGAAAGGCTTAAGAATGTCAAAGTTAGGTGCTGTTTGACAGTTCGGGGACTAATCATTATTTTTATATATACTCACGCCATTTTTCCACAGGGGTCGATAGAAACTACTTTAATCGTTTAAAAAGTTTGCCTACCTGCAAAGTCCTTCAGGAATCATCTCCAGCACATTGTTAGCAGCCGAGAACACCTCCAGACTGCCGAGTTTCCCGATGCCCGAGGGTATGCCTTCGAAGTCCAGCTTATTGTCATCCACATGCAGCCTCCTTAGATTCTGAAGCTTGCACATAGACGCCGGTAACACAGTCAGGTTGTTTCGGGATAAGTTCAAGCTTTCGAGCTTCTGCCAGTTGTCAATAGCTGGAAGATTAATTCGTAACTTTATATTAACATGCCCGTGTTAAGTAGAATTTCAATTATGTCACATAAAGAGCATAACAAATACGCAAAGGGATTTATGACGGTTTATCTACAACCGTTTTCCTTGGAAACAGAAATGAATATGATCACGAATTAAAGGATCAAAGATTATGCATTTTACAAGAAAGGAATGTAAGGAACTTCCTTTGGTGCACATTCTAGAAACTCACAAATTACTGCATCGCCATTCTATTCGAACGGATTCACGAATACAAACTCCTTGTTCAAAAATCAACAATAAAAAAAACACCGCGATACCATAAATTTTGGACGTGACTGCCAGATACAAGCGTGTCGCAGGTCACTAGCTGACTCAAAAGGATCGCTTACACGTACTGTCAGGTTGACCTAGGCCACGGATGGGCGGCCGTGGTCACGACCGGAACATCAATGGTCACATTTACACCGTATCAAGTGTCTGAACACGTGTACAGTTCTTTGTTTGGTAAAGCTTTTATATGTTCCGTTTTGGACTGGTTTTCGTTAACCTAATTTTTTCCCGTTTATGTACACACATCAGCGCAAAATACGGTAAAGGAAAATATCATAATATAATAAAATAATAACTAGCTGCGCCCAGCATAAGTCTTGGTCCCGTGGGAATATGAGGATAAAAAGTATAAGTGCCAAATTTCATCCAAGCCGTTTTAGCGTGAAAGCGTAACAAATAAAAATGTATAATATTAAGTTAGGATAATATCTTTATTTTAGACACACAGGACATAAAATTGTTACAAAGAAGACGTTAGTATGATGGGCGAGTTTATGCCTTACTTAATGAGAAGATGATTATGTGCTCGCAGTGGGACAATTTCGTGGTTTGTTTCGGCCTTTCTTCTCAGAGTAGTCAGATAAGAAACGCCGAACTCATCTAGCTAATTTTTAATAAAAGTGATTCCAATATCCTATTTACAGAATAAACAATTTAATTTAATTTCAATAATAGGCTGGTAATGCTGGTATTATAAAGCAGGGCTGCTCAACTAATTTTAGACTAATGTAAAAAAAAGATTATGATTTTTCAGCTGATTATTATTATTTGTGAACAATTAACGACGGACTAAATGCGGTATCGGTGTGCAGTTATGTCCTAGTTATCTTAAAACATATTTTTTTTTATATGGGTGTAACAATCCTCGACAGGATAAGCGGTAAGTGCAATGACGATTCATTGAGTTGATTATAATGGCATTAAAATATTTGCGCACAACTAAGTATGTACCGATAAGCTATACCACAGATTAGTACAGATGGGACACTCCGCAAAATCATTTAAATAAAAAACGACTCTTGTTGCGACACAATAAAGTGCAATTCAGGTCGCACAGCGCTAATTACCGACAGTTATATTCACCTAGAAGTTGCCTCTTTTTCTATCACGTAACTCTGATATCTTCTGACTACGTTACGCCCACTGAATTCGACAAGTCGAGCCCGCCGCGTACTTACTTGTAGCTTCATACCTAAATACGGAGTGTCCCATCTGTTGCTATACCGCAATTTTATAGTTCGCGAAGAGTTTAGCACAATTAAAGGAGTCACACGATTAAGTGGTAACCGCATCATATACACCGAATACATCGTAATATTTATATAATGTTGCCAATCATAGGACAAAATTGAAAAATTGTTTGGGGTACCTGTAATTTCACCAGTAACCATGCCCTTAAAATCAAAACAGGAATGCGTAAGAGTGGAACACAGAAATGCTCTTTAGCGGCAATAAAACGAAATTAATTTAATAGAGCTAGACAATTAAGTATTGCTGCACCATATATTTATCATGTGTAATTGAGCTATTATGCATAGTAAAATAGAAAGCATGACTGGGTAGTAATAGCTAATAGACATGCAAACGCACAAGTGAAAACATCATGACTTTATATGTGCATTGATTTCAATCTGCATCATAGAATTATGTATACCAATGGAAATTCTGTGCTGATCAATCTTTATTCATAAAGAAGTTTTATGCGCCGACTCACCATCAGATTTTTTTTTCTTTTTTCAATTTAAATATAAGGAGTTTGCTAGCCATGTTTTTTTCTCATGAATTTTTTTGTGAAATTTCAAACCTACTAAGTTCTTAGACAATGTAGGGTAAGAAATATTTTTATGTTATTTTATAAGATATAGATTAAGTAGCTGTTTAATCTAAGCAGAAGATTGTTATCACAAAGACAACAGCAAACATTGATATAACTTTAGATTGTGTACACAAAAGAAGTTCCATTCTACTTGTTTACCAATATTAGATAAGAGAAAATTCAAGCCATTTAATTCTAATAATAGTGCCATTATTTAATGAAAAAGCACCCATTTATTTTTAGGATACTTGGTAAAATCAATCCTCCTGCCCATATCCCAATCAAGCGCGGATCCACCGTTGTGGGCACGGTGAGCATGCCCACAACCCTAAATGAGGTAGATGGTCGATTGTCTATGGACTTATAACAATATGGTTCTAATATTTAATGAGTCGATTGTGAGTGACTTCTAATCCAACGTGACCACAACCTTTTTAGAGGGTTGGATCCGCTCTTGATCCCAATGTATTTGTAGAAGGAAGATACATAAGATACATAACTCGAAGTTATGACTGCTGTACAAGTCGGACAATAATGCATAGTAATTTATACCATCATAGCCATAATTGATAATATCAATAAATTAACTACTATTGTTGTCAAAAAATACCTATGAATTCAAGTCAAGACAAGTCATATCTTTACTTTTTTTCCTATAGGTACACCTCTACCTAACCCTCAGAGGATTACAGGCATGATGTTATGTGTGTGTGTGTGCGTGTAAAAAGCTTTCAAGTGTAGTGATGAAGCTTTTACCTGAAGAGACCTCAGTGATCTCATTATCACTGAGATTCAGCCTCTTTAGGCTGAGCAGTGAGTAAAGGGCATCAGGTACTTTGGTCAGGGCATTCTTAGACAAGTCTACATCAGACAGGTTGGACAGGGTGTCCAGAGATGTGGGCAGATTGGCCAGTGTTCTCTGTGTGTTGCGCATGTGAAGCACTTCCAAACTCTGAAGGGAGGGTAGTTGCCTGAAAATGAAGGAATAAACATAAGCTTCTGGATTTGATCAAAATTGATGGTTAACTTTACAAAACTGTATGTTTTTTATCCACGTTTTTGTACTGTCGCTTACTAAAGATAACTGACAACTTAAAGATAATATTTTTCATAATTTACAGTGATGAATTAAAAGTATTTTTTCCCCTTCATTAATGAATATCTTTTCAATTAAATAGTGCAAAAAGTAAGTGTATGATTCTTTTAAATTAAATCAATAATATTTTGTAATTGCCGGATTTTATGTTTAATTCAAAGTTAAAGTTATCTCACCTCAATTGAAAAACTCCAAGAGGGTTGTCATTAAGTATAAGGGTCTGCAGGTTAGCCAGCCTCCTCGTCTGAGGGGGCAACGTCTCCAGTAGGTTGTGAGACAGGTCCAGAAACAATAGATCCGTCAGTTGCACAAACAATGTTGGTGGAATGCTCTCAATTCTGAAATAACAGTTATAGTGTACAGTTTTCATAATACCAGTTTAATTTACATATGAAACCTGCTTAGTTGACAATTTGACATACATTCTTTATCACTTCATTGGTTTTGTATTTAATTAAGAATATATTAGCAGAATTAGGACTAACACATTCTTACTTATCTAGTAATTTATAAGTTCAACTTGATGTTTTTGTACAATAACAATTAATAAGTGTTTCAGAAAAGCTGTGCCATTATTAACTTACTTATTATGACTGAGATTTAAGACTAGCAAAGATTTGGCTTTCTCCAGTCCTTCAGGAACTTCTTTCAGTCTGTTATGTGACAGGTCTAGGGTGGTCAGTTCCTCAAGCCTGAACAGCTCGGCTGGGATCCCAGAGCTCTTCACTTTGTTGTGCCTTACATTCAGTGACCGCAAACATTTCAGCTCCGTTAACTCACCAAACAACTTTTCTAGACCGTTCTTCTTCAACGACAGATTCTCCTGTGATTTTAATAAGTAAACATTTATTTTTCTAGATTATGCTAATTGTTAAAAATAGCGATTTAATGTTCATTTATTTATAACACATGACAGTTGACTTGATGTTACAACTTACCTGTTTGTTTTATCTGTTATGTTAAGATATTTTTGAAAAAGCTGGTACTATAAAAATTACAATGTTACTCATACACTTATACTATACTACCAGTATGGAGGGTTGATTGTGCCAGTAAGAATTTAGAACTGGGTTAGTGAGTAAAAGTAAAATGCATTGATTTCTACTGTTTAGGTTATTGTTGCTTTGTTCCTTTAATCATCAACAGTAATATAAAAAGTTTTCGATTAGTTATTGTAGTCAAAAGACCTACTTACCAATTTCATTAACTTGCCTAATTCCTCAGGAATATCAGTCAGATTAGTTTTGTCAAGCCGTAGCCATTGAAGACCAGTCATGTACCGTATAGCATCAGGGAATTTATCATCCTACAAGTAAGAAAAATATTTAGGCCCAAATATGAAAGCAAAGGTTAGGGATATGATATCATCCGTAATAGATAGGGCGATGTATCGACAAATTGGCACAATACTTACGCTAAAATCGTTAGAAGTAAAGTCTACACCGCGAACAAACGGCAATAAGCCTGTATTTGCCATGTTTACAACGATTTATTTATGAAAATACATTGGTTCTCAGCAAAAAAGTTGTCAGATGAATTGACATTTGAGTTGAGTTTGAACAGACAGCTCGCTCTGTCTAGGTCTACGAGTTTGAAATATTTTACACAGATAATGTATTTTTAGAGTATGACTTTAAGGCCACAGAATAGATAAATCCATTAAGGGTCTGTTTCAAGAAAAAAAATCCTTTACATTGAAGTCCACACGTCATCTCAACTCAACCCAGTAGTCAGTAGATTAACATCCTCTAGCCTCTTTGTCGAATAATGTCTTATTTTATGCGTGAAATATTCCAGTCATATCAGTGACCGGCTCAGTATTCCATCCCAACATTTAGGCTGATCCCGAAGCCACATACTGGGTGCTATTGTGTACGGACCAGTGCCAAACTAAGCTGGCCATCAGGCAACCGCACCTTTCTAAAATGTGACTTTTGACGGATTCATTTCCAGAGCTCTCGAGAATCAATGACTTAAAACGTGATCAACAGCCTTGTTGATCACGTTTTAAGTCATTGATTCTCGAGAGCTTTTTATATCACTACAGTATATTATTATATTCTATAGATGATCCTAGCAAAAGGGACCAATTACAGTTATAGAGGTATGAGGAATTGGATGTAAAGTTCACTCATCGTCTATAGAAAAGGGAGGATCCTCCGACCAGACGGGTGTTTTGTTTGGTGGGCAACTGCCCGTCGATTGATGTCGGGATGTTGTATATGTTTCGCAGTCATCCAATAGGAGGCCGTTCATTAAACTTCGGCATCCAATAAAATAGCTGAACGACAACTAGCCAAGTCATTGAGCGCAACGTTTAACCAAATGACTGAATGTCGTGTAATTGTTTAGTTAAACTGGGTGAAATAGGTTAGGTGATTAGGTTGCGTTGAAGAGTGCTTAAGTGTCCCTGTAGCCGCCGGTGCATGTGTTCGAGGGAACACGGGGTGGTTTTAGTCAGTAGAAGTCTGACAGACCCCTCCGTCCGCCCCGTCTCTCTGTCCTCGCATAAGGATTGCCACCACGTTACAAAAAAAAAAAGTTATAATTGTTACCAAACGCGAGCAGAGCGAGCGGTGCCGCGGTAGCGAGAGCTATTTTCAAGTTGCTTGGAGATTTTTTTTCACCATTTGAATCACTTGGCTGAGTCTTGGTCTCTCTCTCTTGGTATCTTCAATGTGCTGACTTTCATTGTTAAACGTCGAATGATTCCAGTTCAATTAATTACCGGCCTAGGCATCCAATTGGATGCCGGCGTTTAGTGAACGGCCTAGGCGTCTAATTAGCAGGCTAATTTAACCAGATGGCTGCGACATATGTATATACTCGTCGCGCGGGTGAAATCTGCTTGTGCGATGTAGGATTTATGTGACGTCAGGTCTTTTGATGCGTAGCTTGCATGTGGCGTTGTAGATGCCGCCCCTCCAGAGATCGGAGATCAATAGTGGACTGGGTCTGTGCATATTGTGATGCTTGCCAGTGCCAGTTGAGGTTCCAGTGAGTCTGAACCGGATGCCGCATAGCTGGCGATAAGTCGGAAAAGTCTACGGCGATTCCCCAGTGAGTCGGTGTGGCACTGCGTTATGCTCCAGAGAGTCGGATGTGATACAGTTCTGTATTGAGGCTGACTCTGCTTGCTTGTGGACTGGCCAAAAGTGCAGTGTCCTGTGCCAAGGTTGCTGATGAGGCTGAGGGTGATGACCAGGGTATGCGCGTCCGCTGCAAGCTGGTGGTCAAGATACCCGTTGAAGCCGTGGGTGCTGGCTGGCTGTGTGACTCGCCGCTCAAAAGCTTGAGGAAGTGGTGATGATGACATCAGGCTGAAGGAGTTGCACGAAGGCTGCGCTAATGTTCATATTCAGAGTCACCAGTATAGAGGTGTGAGGAACATGGTGTAAAGTTCCTTCATCATCCATAGAAAAGGTAGGATCCTCCAACCAGACGGGTATTGTGTCTGGTGGGCAACTGCCCGACGATTGATATTGATGTCGGGACGTTGTATATTATAAATATACTTGCCGCGCGGTAAATTCTGCTTGTGCTATGCAGGATTTGTGGAATGTCAAATCTTTGATGCGTAGTTCGCATTGTGTTTGTGACTGCATTTAGTAGATACCCTTCACTTCATGAATAGTGGTGTAAACTAAACTAAATATACCCTCAGACTTTGTTTTAAGATAGCCTACACTGTCCTACTACTGAGCAAAGGCCTGCCTGAAATCCTTCCAAGCATCCTTTTCCAGAGCCACCTCGATCCAACCCTTGCAGTACGAGTCTAGGTTTTCTCGCCATCTCTTCCCGAGCCGGCCACGTCGAAGCCGTCCATCCTCAGGCTTTCACTGTGCACTGTTATCCAGAGGTCACTATGCATGCGGCTGACGTGACCCACCCACATCCATTTTACCTTGGCAGGCCTTGTTAAATAAGGTATAAATCTCCATGTTTACTTTAGTAAAATAATAACAGCTTTTAAATTAATTAATTATATACTGTATTACTTTTTGCCACATTTTTGTCTATTGTCATTCAGATAATTAAAAAATGCATTTTCAACAGTACATTTATTCTAATAACAAAGCATCACCTATAAAATGTTTTTCACAAATCAAATGGCTGTCTCACTAACCCATCAATAATTACAAAATTAGACCCATTGACTAACATCCCTGCAACCTTCAGGAACAGAAAAACATAATAGACAGTAAGAGAAAATGCAACTTATTTTTAATACATAAAATTATAATAGTATATTTAAACAGTAATTTGATTATTTTGTAAACATTTAAAATAATTCTGATTAAATGCAATTGGGTATTTAATGAAAGGACTTATGTACAGCTCAGATTTGTCAGTTACTATCCCCAATACAAAATACTTCAAATTATGTTTAAAGTAGGTACCTATTTATTTTTTAACTAATACACTAACATTAAAGCATTTAGGGTGATATTTGAATATTTTGTTTATATAATGAAGATGTCAAACAGGTTACAATGAATGTGCTGTTCAAGGCAGATAACCAATTTATCGGGGCATGGGTGGCATATTCGGTGGCATAGGGCCCGCCAGGGCTGTGTTGGTCCCTAGCAAGACCTGAAACAAAACACATTAATTAACTAAATGTATTAACAAGAACTCCAGCTTTTATCAGGGACTATGTTTTATATTTACCTGTTTTTGTTGTGACTTTTCCATTTCAGCCATTTGAGCTCTCTCTACTTCAAATATTACGGGAGCAAACAGGATGACAGATGAACTGGCCACCACCCACATCACTGAGCGAGATAGTCCATACAGTGATTTTACTCCAGACCTGAACATATTGACACAAACATTATTAAACATGACCAAACAAGGTGAACCTCTCAAAGACTGGCCCTCCACGGTCCAATTGCTTTAATGAGTATATAACAAACAGTTTTACATAGACAACATGTTATCAGTACTTTCAAACTGGAATGAACAAAAATAATGAACTGGCTTGTTACTCAATACCATTGTTAATTAAATTTCCATAGTGTTGCATCACAGCTTCTGTCAATCAAGTTAAAACAATATAAATTAATGATGTTATGTTAACTTACATTGTGTTGGTGGTAACAGTGTATGTGCAGGTTCGAACACACTCTGGGAACATCTCTGACAGCCCCCATAACCTCTCTGATAAGCTCTCATCAGGTTCCTAAAACAAATATAATTATCACACACAAAAATTGACACGAATTAGTGTTTAAAGAGACTGTTTTAACATAGTAAGACTGATAGACTCACATCATCATATTCTTTCAGTGGTCCAGCCAAAGAGACTCCAACTCCAATAGGTGTCCCCGCGCTGGGCGATGATCCAAGCTGTTTAAATAAATTATAATCATTATAACGTCACAGTAGTTCCAATTTTCATTATCAGCTATCTGTACATACTGAGGGGGTTATGAAAAATTCTTCGGGTCTCCGTTCTGGGGTATCATCTTTACTAGCACTCAAAGACTCCATTCCGCTATCACTTAGTTCCTGTTCATCGGTCAATTCCATAAGCATGTTATGTTTCGACAAATTGTTACGAATTTAACTAAACTGTGTAATTCCTAATGGAATTCTCGTTTCAATTGGGTTTGATAGCCCCAAAAAATCCGTAACATGCACTAGGCTTGCACAAAAGACGTGATCAGTGTTGCCAGCAATTAAATAGGAAAATTATTTTCTTATCACTAGATACATTTTCGTTTATTATTGTATTTTACGCAATCCAAAATACAATTATGCCAATATTACGCAATAATATTGGCCTAGCCCACTGAAGAAGAAGAGTCTTGTCACTAGCTAGCTAAGCTAGTGGTCCCACTACCCAGTTTATTAGTTTGCTTTCTAAATGCTAGCTGGCCGCTAGCATTTGAGATGAAAATTCACTTTTGCGGCGTTTTAGGATAATGTCAAGTAATAAATAACAAAAATAAAAGGACTATTCTCTACCCATAAGTTTTTCGGACTTAGCTTATATTTTCTCCTCTTTTAAACATACCTACAATAACTTATGCCTACAATCTACTTTTACAAAAAAATAAGGTTTTAAATATTTACTTGGCAGTCAGTTGGATTACTGCATGTACAGGGATCAGTGGTGGGCATTTCTTGAAATCTGCTGTTGAAATACTAACACCACCAATATTATTATTAGTTATAAAGATAATATTTTACATTTGCATTATCTTTTTACCATTAGTCAAACGCGCTTCAAAAAATTGTTCGAAATTTAAAAAAATACAGAATACACTATTGTTGTATAGATTATGTATATTCCTTGGTTAATACATTAATTCTGATGATTATTGGTCTCCTTCCTTCGCCTCTGGGAAAATATAAATTGGCGAAAAGTCTAGTTGAAGGTAGTTCTGTGATGTTAAAAGCCTAAAACGCGCCTGTCATCAATATCATCGCGCGATAAAAACACGCCTGTGCCCCCCGCACAGGCGTGTTTTTATCCCGCGATGATATTATATAGCGCTCTATAATAATAACGCAAGCGTAAAGCTTCGGCCAAACCTGACTACGTGAGTGACCACAACGCGTGAGGCGGGATGTGAAGCGGGAGCGTCTGCCGCGCGGCGCTCTTGTTTTTTTTTAGGGCATCTTGCAGGTGACCACTAAGGTCGTGGCTGCTTAACCGGACTTTCCTGTGGCTGCCAATAGCTTCTACACTAAGGGCCTCCAGCCAGGGGCATAAATGCAACTATACTAAGTTATAAGCTAAGCGATTGCTCGCTAAGGGCACCCCCTGTGGGGTACGAACCTCGGCTTAGGGCATTCGCTGAGGGGAGGACAGCAAGTTCAGGGACAGGCTGGATCAAGGAGTGATCATTATTATTACCGGGGGAATTTAAAACTACACGCTCAGCTGCGGCGCGGGCTGACGTTTCATCGGACAAGGGTCGGGGGGGAGTATTTACTCGGGGTTGTCGCGCACGCGGTGGACCTCTGCGGCGAGGTCGGAACGACGGGTGTCGGGTGTTTTTGTTTTTCACTGTACTGGTGGCCCTATTAGACTCCTGGAGGAGTGTGACAGGATCATCGGGATCGGAAAGGATGCGCGGCGCTCGCTGCTCGTGTTATTATATGGCGCCTTGCACACCTACGCGACCGTAAAGTTGGGAACAAATTATCGGATGCGTCCGTAAGCCGCGGCTGACAGTCGCGACCGATGAGTTGATCCCAGTTCCAGCCGGCCGGATATCTATCAGACGTCCGAACACTCAAGGACGGCCCAAGGTCACGTCCGCGACTTACGACCGACAGTTTGCACTGTATAGTGCTAAAAGTACAGACGCCAGCACGTCAATCTACTACAATCTGTCAAATTTCTTTAATAGATTTTCAACTTTATCACTAAAGTGTAAAGTTCAAAGTTGATTAGGAAAATTTGACAGTTTCGGGTAGGTTGATGTGCTGGCGTCTGTACTATCCAGATACAAATAAGCCGCAACTATCAGTCGTTTGTTCCCAGCGCGTCGGCAAAGCGGGAGTTAGCGGTATGCACGAGTCTTGTGGTCAGTCGTGTGCACTGTGGTCGTGTGTACGAATAATCTTTCATTACTTTAAACTGTGATTTTGACATAACAGAGTTGTTTATAGAAAGAGTAAGAGAACATCCTATTTTGTACGATCTGAAAAATGCAGGATATAAGAATCTATGTAAAATGGATAAAATATGCACGCATACGCACGGCAAGCAATAAAAGGTCTTGTTCATCAGAGTCAGACTGATGTTAAATATGACTGTACATGTGTGTACATCACACAACAATTTGTGGGCGTCCAAGCAAAAAGGGTCCAGTTCTCGGAATTTAGTTTCTGAGCTATATGAAGTAAAGTTGGGTGAAAAAATTGCATTTCGCGATTTTACCTAATGAATTATTAATAAATGCTCAATTATCTACAATTTCATATAGTAAATGACGATATCAAGCTTGGCCATACCTTTATTGCGATAATGCGTCCCAATTCCTTGCACACAGAGCTGCGTTTTTTGCGTCCGATTTTCTAACGTCTGCGTGTAACCTACACTACAGGCACCCCGCCCGCACTACACCGTATTAGTGTTATTAACGCAGGTGTGTGTAAAATCGCATGCATCCTAATACAAAATGTTCTAAGAACACATATCGGTATACCGCAGGACAGAGGAACGCAAGCATCCTACTTCTATTGCGTCGTTATTAACGCAGCAGTGTGAAACAGATATCGCATAACGCTTGCGTTATTATTGCGCGATAAAAACGCGCCTGTGGGTAGAGGCTTAGGGTTATACCTAGTCTTTTAAAGCGAACAAAAACAAATTGTAACCACAGTGTACCTACTTTTTATTTATTCTATTTGTAGGCGTAACTTAATTAACGAGACGAAGAAAAATAACTACATACTTGATGCACTTCACCAGTGGGTGAAGAGACAGTTTTTTCTCATTCAGTTGAAGTATTAACTTTGTGCTTAATTTATCGTTACTTTCTTCTTTATCTTGGACACACACCTGCGTTAATAACACTAATACGGTGTAGCCGTATTAGTGTTATTAACGCAGGTGTGTGTAAAATCGCATGCATCCTAATACAAAATGTTCTAAGAACACATATCGGTATACCGCAGGACAGAGGAACGCAAGCATCCTACTTTTATTGCGTCGTTATTATCGCAGCAGTGTGAAACAGATATCGCATAACGCTTGCGTTATTATTGCGCGATAAAAACGCGCCTGTGGGTAGAGGCTTAGGGTTATACCTAGTCTTTTAAAGTGAACAAAAACAAATTGTAACCACAGTGTACCTACTTTTTATTTATTCTATTTGTAGGCGTAACTTAATTAACGAGACGAAGAAAAATAACTACATACTTGATGCACTTCACCAGTGGGTGAAGAGACAGTTTTTTCTCATTCAGTTGAAGTATTAACTTTGTGCTTAATTTATCGTTACTTTCTTCTTTATCTTGGACATTACGAATGACTGACAAGTCATTTTCGTGGTCAAATAATACGTAATAATCCACAATTCCTGAAATCGCCAACACGTAGAAAGTTGTACGGAAATCATCGTATTGTGGCACAGACTGAATTGTGGATGCATAGGCGATTAATTAGCGCTGGCAATGGCAGGTAATACAAATTACACCAGGGTACTGTACAGTACAGTAGGGAACTTGGGATATCGGGAGATGACCTGGGATCATTGACCTCTATTGGGATGAATAAAGCCAGGATACTGGGCATTAGAGCCGATATTGATTGATATTGCAATGCAAAAATAGAGCTGCCGAAACACTTAATACTCCTTTATGATCTAGGCGATTATCGACAACGACACAGACGGGCAGTTTCCGACAGCCAATTCCAATCACAGCAGCATGACGGTCAAAATCTGTCAAAATTACTACCACAATTTGCAATTACTAAATTGTGGTAGTAATTTTGACTTATATTTTTGACATTTAATGTAGATTGTCGCTGAGGTGAGATTGCGAATAGATTTTGAAAGTTCACGGGAATTAACCTTCGTTTTTATCAAAACCAACAGAGATTATAACGATCATTATGATTGAAATCTTTAGTACATAAAGTCATAAGTTACAATCATTTATACATAATCGCCTAAAAAATCAAGGTGTGACTAGTTTCATTTTATCTGTGCGATCCAAAAGTGACAGTAGGTGGACAGTAAATAGCAGTCTTTTTTCTGGAATTTGCCTTATTTCGTGCAATTAAATTAAAATTAATTTTAAATAGTATTCTTCGTCCATTTATGATTTTAGGTTCCTGGTATGCTTCAGTTGCGTTATTTTCATATTTGAAAGATTAATTGGAACAAAATCTTTGAGCTGTTCCTTAAAATAGGTTACATTGTATTTTACACGCAGAATTCTTAATTTATGTTAACCAGTGTGTGTGCAGCCAAAATTGGAGAAGTCTGCATTTGCACCGTTGAGTTTCCTTCAAATCGTGCTTCAAAGGTATGTATTAGCATAATCTTCATATTATAGGATAATATAATTGGGCCAATGTTAATCATTGTGGATTCGGATAATTAGTTAGTTCCTAATATTTTCCAAAAACTTGGTTTTTATTTATGATTCTGTTTCTCTGTACAGTATGTAAACAATATTTTGTAAGTGAAAGCATCTCAAGGCCATATCCTATTTTCACCTGGTTCTGAGTAACTTCTATGATTATTAACTTGTGTCTGCAGGCTCTATCATACAAAACTAATATCATACTTATGAAATAGGTAATTCATCGTGAGCAATACTTTCAAAAGAGGGGGGATATCATACTTATATCGCAATATTATTGCAATGAAATGGAATTTTAAGTAAAGTTTAGTACTCTTTTCGGTAAAACTTATCAACAACATGTGTTTTTATGAATCTGTCATCATGGTGGCAGGGAGTGATGCTGATATTGCCTTTTATTAATACCTATGACAATAGGATTACAATAAAATGGATAGGTTACTGATTGCAATGATTGAGTAGGGGTATTTACCCTATCTGCATTAAGCCACTTTGACAACAAAGACAAAGATATATAAAGCTTATTTTATGACTATTGTACAGACTTAGATGAGCTAAATCTCTATAAATGATAGTAACATCTGTAACTGTTTTAAGTGCTAGTTATGACACTATACATAAATAAGTATGTTTTAATGGTTTTGTAGATTGTAATTCAAAACGATTATTGTTTCTGATATCATCACTAAACTCAGCTAAATCTTAAACCGTTGAAAATGGTTTCCTACGTTTAGGGTACCTATTATGATACAAATGTTACTGCATTGTTATCATGCTGTTTATTACATTCTTATAAAACATAGAATGATAGGAAAACAAAAAATACTATAAAACAATGTTTTTCCTCATAATTGTGACACAGGCTTAATTAGGTTAAAAAAAAGTATCTTAGGAAACTCGCACACAAAGCGTTCAGTACCACCATACAATATTTAGCAAAAAACACCAAAAAAATACACATTTCTTGGTTTGGGAGCCATTTTATTTTTATTATTTGTTGTTATAGTTGCAATAGAAATAAATAATCTGTGAAAATTTCAATTGTCTACCTATTATGATTCATGAGATACAGCCCGCTGACAGATAAACGGACAGCGGAGGCTTAGTAATAGGGTTCTGTGCACCCTTTGGGTATGGAACCCTAAAAATGAGCTGAAGGTTAGTTGCTCCTAAATTTGTCAGAAATATAGGGATGCTTCCTTTGTTACAGCTGATAATAATTTATAGCTTTATTTTAGACTTAATAGTTGTAGTTCAAAACGGGTTTTATATCAGTTCTGAGTCTCTGTGTGCCTTAGCAAAGGCCTCTTCCAGCCCTTTCCAATTCTCCCTGTTCCTGGCCTGCCCAGTCCATTTCTTTGCAGCCGTCCTTACCAAGTCATCTTCCTATCTTTTCCAGGGTACCATACGGTCACTTTTTGTTCCATTTCTCTTATGATGATAATAATAAAACTCAGTTAATCAAATGGCTGCGTCTAGACTGTTTAAGAAAGCATGAGCCACATTCCATTTCATTTAGATATGAAACACATTGCTTGAATACGCTTCCTGTTAATATATCTGAAGTTCATGCCAATTTTATAAGTGTTATTATGTGTATTCTCATTCTTAGGGAATGTTATTGACTTTTAGATTTCCATTACAGTTGTTTTCATGTTCCATGTCGTTGGATATTCTTTGTTGAATTATTAATAGGTTTGTAGGTGTAAGTCAAATATTGAATTTCTTATAATTTAAAAATTAGCATACTTGAGGATAATTTACTAAACATTAAGGATTATATTAAATAACTACCTGTCTCTGGTAATCAGAATTCTGAATAATTAACCTGAAGTTGATTCTCAAGGGCTGTGCACTCTTGTGAATGCATAAGTTTAAATGTAAAGTTTCTTGTAAAAATAAATCTCTTGATAAAATGCAAATATTTGTGTTGACACAGGATACTAATACCCTTTCAAGTTCTCAGGAATCATGGTTATTAAATTTCATTGTCAACATGTCACTCACTGCCAGACAAAGGCATGACAGGTTTCAGAGATTCATTGAATATGGCATGTTCAATGAATCTGTGAAACCTTTGTGAAATGAAAATATGCTCATATTTTCATAAAACTTGTTCCATTCCATCAAAAATAAAACCCGTATCTAAAATTACTCACTGAGCTGTCACGGTTGAGATTTAATTATAATATGCATTGCCAAGGGACAGACGGAAATTATGAGTTTTAATTTATTTTCTTTAAAAAAATGTGTTTGTCCCCTTGCCAAAGAGACATAAATCTATATGTAATATAATAAATAAATTGTAAAGATAACTTCTATTTGTTACCTATCTCCAACTTCCATTTGAAATCTGTATGTTGTTATTTTTATGTGCCTCATTTCACTTTGTCTCTGGATTTTTCCAGCTCATAAGCTTCAGTTTTATGTAATGCTTTGGCATTGGTGCCAATTACGATTTTAATGTTACAATATATTTAAATTCCTCATGGCATTATTTAACAAAATCTTTACCTATTTAATAGTATTACGGTTATACCTATACATTTTTATTAGTTACTCCAGCTGGCAATAAAATAGTCTATTTGTTATTCATCAAGTGATACATAGACGGTTGTTTTGAATGGCTATTTTTGTCATTAATTTACGTCCATATTCTATTTTGATTTTTTAACACTGAACCATTACTCAATATGTTAATTTTGTTTCATCAATTATCAAGTGAGATAATAAAGTTCTACAAAAACAAGCCCCCCATCTGTCAATGCGTTTCATTCAAGTGCGGACACTTACGTCACGATGTCGTCAGGAACGCCATGGCACTGGTAACTACACTCGTAGGACTTCCCATGTATTTAAGTCTGATATGATTAGCACAACACTTCCGTATTTAGGACGCAAATAGCTTTTGTTTACTTTTATACACGATTGTTATTCAGCCTCAAAAATGTCCAAGTCAAAATAGACATGCTGTGTCGAGTCGTGCGTGAACTACGTGCTCGGAATGTTTAATTGGGGCTGTGCAGCTCTGTGATCACTGTTCTTCGTGCATGGCATGGTGATTAATAGTTCATTATCTCTAGGAAGTTATCATTCCTGCAAAGGCCTTAGTTTTGGTCGGACATAATAAGCAGCTATGGATTAGTTATTATTTAGATTGTAGGTTGCCCTCATCATATCGCAACAAAGCTGAGAGTGAGAGCCCTTAAGAAATATGTATTTCTGGGAATAAAATTAAGTAAATGGATAAATTGCACATAATTAGAGTTGTTATGTTATGCGTGGGAAGCATTTATCTCTTATCTCTGATGGGCGAGACATTTGTGAGCAAAGTCTGCTGAATTCTCAATTAACTAAGACGTTAATTTATTATTTTGTATAGCTATGGTCAATATTGCGTCTTGATAAAAAGTGACGTAATAACACGAGACAACTTATATCAAGTAGTTAGTAAATGTATCATCATGTTATCGCATGATGGAACTTTCTCTTGTAGTAATAGTGTCAAAGGTCCATAATTGGGGTTTATTTATAAACGTTGCTTAAAATTAAGTGACATTCAAACGTCAAAAATGTATGGTTAGACCCGTGACGGTCGTTGGGTTCATACCAGTGTTGTCTACCTTATCTCAGTCGAGTATCTGGTTTATAGTAGTTTCTTAACTATTCTTTGTTCAATGGTTACCAGTAGATGATTTTCAACAAATCATTCACTTTGTTGAGTGAGCTCGAATTGTTTTAGAGGTCATATAATGTAGCATTTGGGCCAGGCCAGGACAGCATTTTTTACATGGGTTTAAGTGCACACCACCAGTTACTGCCAATTTAAAGGTCAATGCTTTTTAACTCCTTGTAAATTGGTCATTTGAAATGAAACAGTTTCATAGATATAGTTTCTGTATATGTCTACTTATTTATTACTCTATTGTCACGTGGAATTGTTATGTTTTAATTTGGTCGCAATGTGTTTATATTCACCAGTTGACAAGTAAACATCAAATCATATCCGCTCAGTTCATATTGAAAGACAATGTGCAAGCAGAATGATATTTCGCGCGGTCCAACACTCGTGGCTCGAAGCCAAAGCAGCTGCATTCCTGGGACAGTTTCCCCTTTAAGGCCGGTTCAAATAATTATGATGATTCATTTGCTGGGAACAATCAATTTATCGCTCTTGTCAACCTCCGATATGTCTGATTTAACTGTTGTATTTTCTGCCGCATTTTCCTCTGTTCAAACACTGAGCTATATTTTTAAACTGCGTAGGCTCCTACTGCGTACGTTAAACGTACTAATGACTCCGACTTGCCATTTCTAGCATTTTCTCCTATCTAATAGTTCATTTAAGATCCTGTATGGATTGGCAATCGCAATCATAATCTATAAACTGAACTCTTATCCGGATTTACAACGTTTTTGTTTCCACGTCTTAAACCAAAGCCATCATAACATAAACATGAAGTATTTGATCGTTTTTTTGTTATCCACAAGCAACAATGATTATTTCCCAAAAATATATCATATTCTGCCAAGTTGATATTATGGAACAGATTTAAAAAATATGAGATAAATAAAAATGATAGGTTCACGACTTTAGATAATTCATTAATTAATTACATATTTTGATACCGATAATACCGTACATATCTTTAGGCTTCTGTTTGCCCTGTAGCGCTATATTATTCGTTAGCCTTTTCAGAACGAACAAAAGCCAACAAAATGCACCCTCAAGGCACCATGCTAGCTCGGCTCGGACAATGCCATGAAGAGTGGATGCTGAAGCTTTCAGAGAGAGCATTATTCATTCCGCACCCAGCTCACTCAATGCACGTAGGTTCCAATTTATATGCAGCTATCTGACATTGAGTGAGATGTAACTAAGAGGAAAATGTATTTGCGCCGAGATGACTCTTGCATCATCTGATACCAACCGTCGTTTATCTTCATTGGGTCTTGACTGACAATCGCTTTGACTACCGACAATTTTCTCGGAATTAACTATGTAATTTAGCCTTTAATTGCAGCACGACAATAGCGAGAAATACAGGCATCTTACATGAGGCGAAACTAGGTGTTTACAATTAGTTTGAAGGTTGTTAACCCTGTGTTCGACCTGCCTGACTTAATGGCGCAGTATGATCATGCGCTCTGTAATTGAATTCTCTTGTCGTATGACAAAATGAAATTATAACGAATTTATTATAACAGGTGCCTGATATATGTATGATAGAAGGAGAACTTCAATATTTTCCTTGCTACACGGAAAATAGTAGCAATATCTACTAGTACTCATGAAGACATGGTTCAGCGATCATGTTTATCGCAATCATTAAATAGTTTAATTAAATGTTCATTGTTTAAATGTAGTGTGTGTGTGACAGATAACTCCATTGGTCATGTAATCTTCGCAGTAATTTTCTGGTTTAGACCGAAATTGTCCACGATGACTTCATTGTTAGACCAGTTTTCGTTTTTCCTCTAATACTACGAAAAAATAACAAGTTTAATTGAAATCAATAAAAGACGTCACCCACAATATATCAGTACAAACAAGTCTGTCGCCTTATAGTATTGCTTTGTTCCACTTAAATGATTGTTAGCGAAACTTATCGAATATGTTGATTCAAGATAACAGCTACAGCTACAGTATTTAGAGATGTTTAGGTGATTCGGTCATTGACTTTGCTATTATTGGTTTTAAGTTATTTTAGAAACGATTCGTTGTTTTCATTCTTGAAACATTCTTGACCGAGTAACAAAAGTTCTTATGTGACGCCGGCGTGTTATCGGGCCAAAATAGAAAGATACATACATGTCACTGTCACATTCATTTAAATAATAGTTTTGATGTAAGCTGTAGTGAGAGATAAACAAGTGTTAAAAACTTTATAAAAAAAAAAAACACTTTTTATAACATATAAAACAAATTCGTGGAAATGCTCTCAATTTAAAGGAAAGCTATAGTTTTATAAAGTTATCTGTGACTGTACTTAATGTACTGCCACCCTTTATAGCAGTATTATTTTAATACATATTACTTCAGTGTGAGAAAGAGATGGAGCTATGCAGGGAGTATAGCTCCATCTCTTTCCCACTTTCAATGTGTGAAAAGAATACTGCTGCTATGAGTGGTGGCCATCACAATGGGCTTGTTAGGTAAGTTGAAGTTTTTAGAATTTGCAGAGCTTCGTACTGATAGCAAAATGCTATGAAGTTATACTCGTGCAAATTGTATTGTGTAAAGGCTCACGCAAACAGGCGCGACGCGAAGCCGATAGAACAATTTCCGAGAAGTTTTCATAGATATTGTATCACCAGAGTCGCGGCTTAAAGCAATATCAACAGAAATATAAAACCTCTTGTACTTTTAAGGGTTTCGCCACCTGAGGAGTTCACATCGGCGTCGAGCCGACGATTAAATATTAGGGACTCGTCCTCGACAGCCGGTGGAACTTCGCGCAGCATTTCCGACGTTTAGCTCCCAGACTGGAGCGGGCCGGGGCTGCCTTGAAGGGGTCCAAACGCCTCCTGCCGGAGGCTCTACGCGGGGGTCGTGTGGTCCATGGCCCTTTACGGGGCACCGGTGTGGGCGCGTTCCTTGAGGCGGCGGCCAGCCCGCTGGTTGAACGCGTCCCAGAAGGTCATGGCCATCCGGCTGGTCCGGGGATACCGCACGGTCTCCGGTGAGGCGGCGAGCTTCCTTGCCGAATTGCCGCCATGGGATCTGGAGGCAAAAGTCCTCGCAAACATTTGGAAGTGGCGCGAGGAGGCGAAACGCCGGGGCCTAACTCCGCTGCCGCGAGAAATCACGGCACAGCGGACAGAGTTCCGGCCGGATCTCATGGCGTCATGGAGAGTGCGATTGTCGCAACCCAGTGCCACAATTGCGGCGATAAGTCCCGTCTTTGAGGAGTGGCTAGAGAGGCGTCACGGTGCTCATCGGACACGGTTGTTTCGGGAGGTTCCTGTTCCGGATAAGGCGGCCCGGCGGGAGGAAACACCTGGGTGTCATCATTGTGTGGATCGCCCGGAAGACACGGTGGAGCATACGGTGGAGGTCTGCGGAGGGCGGAGCATCGCTGTGTCCTCGTGGAGGCGATCGGTGGCGGTGATCTCTCGCGTCCGGCCCCGGTCCAAGCCATGTTACGGAGCGAGAGGGCATGGGAGGCTGTCACCTCCTTCTGCGAAGCAGTAATACTCGCAAAGGAACGCGTGAGGAAAAGATAAATTTCGCGCCTTCACGCCTCAAGCCGCTTCAGGAGACGCCCTGCGGTCACCGTAGGCGCGGGCTTGTGGACAGTGAGCAATGGGTAGCTCGCCGTCCGATAAGGACCAGGCCGGGTCGACAGCGCGTTGTGTTCCACGTGCGCCTCGAAGAGATGTCAGCACATTTGACGGGATCCGCCAGGACCGATGCCTGCGAAGTCCGAAAGGGATACCGTGGCCCATGGCAACGTACAGTCAACTGAAGGAACACGGGTGGGTTTTAGTTAGTAAGAGTCTAACACGCCCTGAGCGGGAGATGTTATCAAAATTTCCCAACAAAAAAAAGGGTTTCGCCATCTCGGTAGTTTTATTACCCTAATATAACAGACATAAACAAGGAATTGTCAATTGCTCTTTTATAATGGTTTGTTCTATAAAAAAGCATTTAGGAGTCGTACATCCTTTTGACTTTAACATGAATGCAGCATGTGACCTTGCCTTTGTGGCTATTATGTGAAAATAAAGACATGACGTAAATACTAATCACCGGGAAATACCGGCCATATCTTGTATCGATGTTTTTGTTCAACTTTATAAGTTTTATTCTGTTACAATGCACGTTTATTAATTAGAACATGTACCTACCTCTGATTAATTAGTAAGCAAAGTCATGTACATAATTATATATATACTGCACGCTTCAGTTACATTATCAGATAGGCCAGAATTACGAGTGTTCATTGTACATAAAAATAATTCAGGAGCTCGTATGCAACGAGCAACGAATAAATTATATTAACGATGACATGACGTACCCTTAATTGAACAATGGTCTGCTGATCGAATGCTGACCTCAGCAACCTTTAGGGAAACTCGTAAATTTTTATATATTGCTTGATTTGCAGGGAAATGCTTATACATTGTCTGCTAATTAGGCTAATCTAGAGGTCTTTAAATTGCCATATACCAGATTCTAAAACAAATTGATAAATTAAAAACGAAATGGATACCTAACTTATTTAAAACGCAAATAAATTAAGATAAAATTCTGTAAAAAAAATCTATAATAACAATTTTATCTGACGTACTTATTTAAATTTTATTAAATGACGCAAAACGTGTGTAAACACGAATAGTATTGTCGTATGTGGTCCAAACAAAGACCTATTAATCTACAAAGGGTACTTATTTTCACAAAGACTTGTAAATAATATAGGTTCTGCTCATGTTAGAATACGATTATGTATGACCTATTACCTACATATTTATTATCTAACAGACCATTTACGCATGATATACATATATGTATTGGCCTCATCAGATACAGTACGATTATGGTAAAAAATTTACTAATATTTTCAACTTTTGCCTTTAAAAGCAGGCTTAGCAGGCTATGTACATAAATAGTCTGCTACGCATGTTTTCACCTGGTTTACGCATTACTTACTCGTGCCGCGGTGTAGTGGCATTGTGTGGTAATAATGCCCAGTGGGTAATGATTCATTATTTATCGCGTTTGTGTTCCTGTGTAAACAAACACTACGTACTTTATTGTTTCTCCGTTGTTCGGCAAACTTCTGTTATAATTAGGTAATTAGTACGTTTGTTCTTAGTAGCTTCTTTAATCAAAAGTTGATTACATCCTATACTATTAAACGAGCATAGAGGTTTACTGGAACTAAAAATCGGTCTGGCTAAGTCTCATATCTGGGAAAAATCGTTTTCTCCTTTTTTTAACCCGAGCAGAGCTCGGTCGCCCAAAGTTTAGAACAAGATGGGTACCTTAGAATAATGACATGCAAGGAATATAATATCTGCTCTCATGGCAGCATGGAATTAGTAAGTACTTACTATCATCGCAGCATGGAATTAGTAAGTACTTACTATCATCGCGGCATGGAATTAGTAAGTACTTACTATCATCGCAGCATGGAATTAGTAAGTACTTACTATCATCGCAGCATGGAATTAGTATGAACTTTCCTATACTATTAAATGAGCATTCTCTATTTTCACCAGAGCAGAGCTCGGTTCCCCAGGTACTATTTGCAAACCTGCATGAAATGTTGAACTTACTAATTATTTTTCCCAAAAATGACTAAGGCACAGCATGAAGAGAAATTTTAATATATCCAAATTTTTTTGCTACGGCATCGGCATAGTTACGTAGTACCTACGGCGTAGTCGCGTAGTCTCTACGTCGTAGTCGCGGAGTCCCTACGGCGTAGTCGAGTACTCTGTACGTCGTAGTCGCGTAGTCTCTACGGCGTAGTCGCGTAGTGTCCCTAAGGCGAGTTCGTTAGGGACACTGCGTCATGAATATGAAATATTATCCACCTAAGCTATGCCCGTTAAATAAATAGGGAGTGTTTAACTGAGGTTGCGCTTCAAGGCCCCTGTCAAACTGCCGTAGCATTACGTGGCAAGCTGTCCAAGGTTCTGAATTTGAAAGGGTCTTGTCATACGAAACGGCTATTGAATAGTATATTTATTCAATGTAATATGTTGGTAAGAAAAGTTAAAGTTAATTAATTGCGTTGTTGTTCTTTGAATCAGTCGATAGTTTATTTATTTATGTTGGGTAATAAATTATTTAAAATTATACATTAAATAAACCACACTATTTTCCTGTATCTACCACATGGATTCGACAAGGTCAAGTTAAACTTGAATTTCTTAGTATTGAACTTTTTGGGCCATTGGATGGATCTGCCTTGTGATATCTATATTGGAACTGATGGAAACTTTTTATTATGGTACACTTCTTATAGGTATTTTTTTTGTGGTTTGGAATAATTAACTTTTTATGATTAATTGTTTGTTGTTCCACCATTTAACCACAAAAAAAAAGTCTCTAGCTTTAACTTTAAAAAGTCGTCATCACTTATTCATGGCTCGGCCAGCCGCGTTTAATCATCCACTATAGGTTAACTATGACGTACGGACACGGCAAATTTCATAATCAACTCGCAGGCAACATGCATTTCTAAGTTGTTTTGGAATCCCTATCGTCTTAGCTATCGGTTGTAAACCACACCGTTTAAAACGTGTCTTTTGCGTGTCGAAGTTCTGCTCCATTTCCCACAGGCTGCCGTTACTGTGTCAGCATAATGCAGTATCAGCTGTTCTGAGTCTCAGATACATAGAAGTAAATAACATTTTTCCCTCTTCATAGTTTATTCACGTTGTTACCAGACTGGCTGGCGCGAGTACTTCACTGTGGTCAATGCCGTGACGGACTGCCCCATTGTTTGAATCTTGTCGGAACTATCCAACCGTTGAACAGAGAACTATTCGTTGATTGAATTTGTCGTTTCAACTAGAAACGGATCGGGTTCGTATTATGTAACAGCCAGAGCTATTTACTGTTCCTTTACAAGAGGAAGAAATTATGCTGGTGGCCTGTTCTGATCAAATTGAATGTTTTTATACTTCGTACCTAATTTGGTATAATTTTCCCATGCCATTGTCATTAGAGTGAATTTGTCCACTAAATCACTCGTCTCGGCCACATTGGACGACTCCCTAATTTAGGCATATGAGTGTGTAGCTCATGTGACATCATGTGACTTGCATGCCTAACTGCCGCCTGACTCCTTAACGTGGGTGTAGCAATATACTCTGTGGTAGCAATTTGTGTGAGGGTTGTAACACGATACTGCTGAGTAATAAACGAATAGGTACTCTTTATTGATCATAAAATGATGAACAGAAAACTAAAATTAGCCTTCGTGGTAAATACTGGATTTAATAATGTTTCAATTAGAAAAATACGCTTACTCAAGATTTCTGTAATTTTATTTGCTCTCCACTACATCGAACATAATTTGAAGTGTTTGATATCGTTGGTAATCTGCTATTCGATTACCTATACGATACAAGACACGTGTTTTATTCTTAGCCGGTTGTTTGCACCACGGCTCGAAGTAATTTTCCATAATTACACGCACACTGTCTCGGTAATTTGTTATGTAGTGCTCGTGCGATTTACTGGTAGTATGCAAGGCAAATCACATTACTGTCCGTTATCCGTTCTCCCTTGCGACCGCTGTTGCTAAGCGCTGACTAATCGCCGATGCTGCAGATCATGACATTTTAGTCTATTCTTTGCATAACGCATTATGTAAGCAAGACATATAATATGTTTTTGATTACACAATCGCATGTGGAACTAAGCTTGATAACTATATTATTTTAAAATCGTGACGTTAAAAAAAATCTGTCTGCGCGACAGCTTCTCTTCAAAGTTATCGTGTATCATAGATCGCTTTGTCTGAGCTTCGCATCTGTCTGGCTTTTTGTAGATAGTATCGATAGATAGATGTGAGATACTGATGCCTGTGAGAGTCGCCCCAGTTGGCTAGACTCCATCGTTAATAATAATCTCCTGGAGACGCGTCCGTCTTAATTAGCTTTATCGATTTTTGCATCAAATATTATGCTTTAGTTCAGATAAAAGTGATTATTTTCAGGTGTTTAAACTCGTTAAAAATGAGTTCACTTGAAACATTCCGTTCACGTTGTCAAGGTTATTTCAGTAAAAGTTTTTATTATAGCTGTATGTTGCCTTGTTAGTTAATGTGTTAATGAGCAAACGCATTCGGAAGGATTCGATAAGTGTCAAACTTGCTGGTATTTACAAAATACATGACATGTGTTCACATTGTCGCTCACGATATTGTTATCTATGCCGTACAATAGCTAATACTTGACCGATATCGTCGTAATACACAAATATAATCCTAATAATGTTTGTACGCCTATTAGTTCAAACTAGTGGCTACACAGTTAAACGTTAAACACAATAAAAGGTGATGAATAGATTCCACCAGTAAACTGTTGTGGTCGGATCTGGGTAGTTTTCCAGTTACAGCACTTTATAAAGATTTTTGATAATATGGTCCTGTTGGTCGAAAAGCCGAAAAATCCAAAGAATCACTACAGAATTATTGTAAAACAGAGTCCCCCCCGCTGCGTGTCTGTTTGAACGCGATAAACTCAAATACTACCGAACGTATTTTCATACGGTTTTCACCAATGGACGGACTGATTCATGAGAAAGGTTTAGGTGTATAATTCATTAAGGTTTTGTGTAAGTTGGCTGAAATATGACGATGATTGTTGAAGATGTCGGAAAAAATCATGCCGACTGGGAGCTTTACTGGCGTCCGCGTTACGGTAAGTACGTTTCCATGGGATAATTTCCGACCTCCACGCGGGCGAACCTGCGGGCAAAAACTAGTTACTTGTAACTCCAAAAACAACTTAACGAAACAGGTTAACAGGTCGAACTTGTTGCAAATAAGCTCTAGTATAACCCCTTACAAAGAATACATTTCATCACCAACCAACCTGTAAAACATTTATTTATTTATTTATTACATTAGGGAAAACAAACAGTCGTATATTAAGCATAAACAGAAAAAACTTAAAATTACACTTAACAAATATACTACGCACATTTTCCACAGATTGCTATTATATAGTAAAAACAAGTTGTTAGCAAACGTTAACTGTATCAGGGCTAACTTAATGAAAAAGAAATTAAAGAGAACAAAAAAAAAACATATACAATATTCTATAGAAGATGTAACAAACACAAAAAAAAAACATGCGTGATGTATCTACAGGAATTAATAATAGCCAATTAATAATTATACCTACATTGCGTAAAACCTATGGCGCCTACAGGAATAATATGTCTATTGCACCAAAACGCGTGTTGTATGTGTCGACTAAGCGGTATAGCGGCGAGCGCATACCAGCATTGGATCTACAAAAGCTGGTAGCGAACAGTCGCCTGGTGCGTACCTCCCGTCCATGTACTGTTCGAGGAACCTGATAACACAAACCAAGTCAGGGTAATCAAACTTGTTTCGGCATACACTGAATAACATTCTTGGAACATTAAGTACTGTACTTAGTTATCAATTATCATTCTAATTAAAAACAACACAGCAAATTCACTATACGACTGCTGATACGAAGTGCAATGTAAACTTAATGACTGCATGATTAATGCTACATGAGCTTGGTTTATAACTTTGTACCTATTGTTGTAATGATGACAAGCCTCATTGTGACAACTATGGTGACTTTAATGATTATTACAAACTTACTGTTAACTTATGTCGCTAAGATTAGGACAAGGATTTATTTATGTTTTGTTTTGCTATAAACTCGTACATTTATTGAAATCAAATATGTCATAACTTTCTTACGCTTTTTGCAATTTGCAAGTCAGTGTCAGGTTGTTTCTTGTCACAACAAATATGTATTTACAGAATTATAATCATTGGAATCATTAATTAGCTCTCTCAGTTAGATTTGTTCCATAAGAACAAATTTCTTATGGAAAAGTTCTTATGGTACAAATCTAACTTAGAAAGATGTAATTCTGTAAATACATTTTTTTTTTTTTTCTTATGAAAAAAAACGTTGCCCCACACTAGGAATTTCTCCTGTGTCGTGGGTGCGTTTACAAACATTTAAAGCTCACATACACAAACATCCAGACCCGGAACAACTAATTGTAGGTCATACAAATATTTGTTCCGTGCGGGAATCGAACCCGCGACACGCAGCGCAGCAGTCAATCGCTTAACCACTGCGCCAACCGTGCCGTCAAATTTATTTAATATTTGTTATGGTCGCGAATCAAATGCGGAGCCACGTAATTGTAACCCTACTTGCACTCGCGTCAGCGCTGGCCTTATTTCATCAGCCATAATCAAATCATTTTTCGGACGATAAGCAGTGAGCACCTTATTTTATGCACGAGCTTTCCTGTGCTTTTCAGCACTCTAATTACGTAACAGACTTTCAATCACAATCTGAATAATTTTGAAGGATATTGCTAATCCATTGCTTCATATGTTCGAAAAGTTTGTCTGCTCAACGATGTAAATAATGCAATGAATGTTGTTGAACTGTCAAAATGAAACACATTGTTACTGTGAGTGTGTTACGCAATTACCCCGCTGATTGTATAGAATGAAGTTCTACTAACTAAACAGCTGTGGTGCTGGTGAGTTTGTTGTTCCACTTCTTCTTCTCAGCTAAATCACTAGGAAGTGGGGGGCGTTTTGGAGGACTGTCTTATGTAATTTTGACGTTCAACGAGTGGTTCTTACTTACCCTAATTTGAATAAATGTTTTTTTTTAATTTTATTTTGTATCAAATTCCTTTTACTTTTGTTGACATGGAAGTTGAGATTCTTATCGTGATTGTGTTGATTTGAGTTCTAAAATCACCTGATGACCTGACGTGCGGCCACTTACTTGGTTCTAACTTCCTCAGCCTATATTCTATATTAGTATATTGTTGAAAGGATCATAATCATAATACTCATAAGTAATTAGCACAATGCTACAATTTCTGACATATCATCCTGATTTGACAGTAGGTATTGCGGATTACTACACAATAATGTAATTATATATAATTAAATTATACAAATTTTCCAGCTTTTTTTGAAATTGTTGTTGTGGAGTTTAACACTCAAATTTATAAACCGTGACTTCGAAATTAGTCGAAATTCATCGTTTAACACTCACGATATGTTTTTCAAGCCTTTTATGAAGGCTGCCACAGTTCTACATATTTAGAGCAGTCTTTTATTTATGTTGCTACAGTTATTACTTATTACGTTCAAGGAAATAATTTGGCACCATAGAAATATAACTTTCTTATATCTATGAGTGGCACCCATAAAGCGTTGGCATCTCGACGTATACACGGCTACAAATCAAGCTATACATTTCCAGTTTATGCTGATCTCGCATTGTATAGGATTTCCGTTCAATGCGAGGTCAGCTGATACTGAAAATGTATAGCTTGATGTGTAGACGTGTACATGCAGCTCTAACGTGTTGCTAATAGCACATAAATATTGTCACCGTCCGCTTTATTCACTTACCCTGGCTGTATTCCATGTGTCAAATGTGCACCGCACACGTGTATTCATTAACACCAGCAAAACTACGACTTCTACAAACTATTTTCGTTCAAAGATTAAAGGCTAGGATACACCCTCAACTATGTTTATTGACGTTCAGCGTTCAAATGTAAACTATTTTGTCGTCTACAATTTTGGTGCGTCATATCTCAGGAATTCCGGTCATCAAATTATAATCTCTAATATTTTTGTTTACGATGACAGGCTTATAAATCTACGTTATACAGCACTATTTTCATGTCGATACATTACTGTTATAATAGCGACCTGGCGCCGGCCGACGATCGCTATTTATTACTTTTCTTTGGAAAAAAGCCAAGTGTCGGTCGACATCAGCAAACTATCGACATATGCCAAAAGAAAGTCAAAGTTCGACGGCATGCGTGCAGAATATAGTACAAGCACTTCAATCATGTAGCACACTCCTAAATCATGACACGTAGAACAACGAGACATAATATTTCTGGCACCTTCTGGGCTCATACAGTGTCCTCTATCATACGATTTAATCACTATATAATAAAAATCTCATAATATTATGGCATTTGTGCAATTAGCACAATGATTATCAGGCCTGATGTTATATGAAATCTGATATTGTTATGGATTTCCATTTCTTAACAAGATTTCATAAGAGCAACAACGAATTCAAATTTCAAAAATATTTATTGAATTGTGAACATGATATTATATGGGAATTAAAAATGTTTTCGTGATAGAGAAAGTGACCCTGTTTATTTAAAGATGTCCCTAAAATGATATGCATATTTTTGGTCGACACCTAATTACGTAAAATATTAGCGGTGATGAATGTTATGCCATAATTAACAGAGTCAAATTGAAAATGCCAATACTAGGTACAAACATACCTGCAAGACGTTCTGATTCACATTGTGATTACGATAAATAACGATAACGTGATAAATGTTATCGATATCAATATAATCATAACGTTGTTTTGTATGCCTCCATCCACAAAGTTCTCAGGTATCTAAATATTTTCCACTGGGCTGTTATGTCAGAAAAAATGTAGGTGGTCTGTTTAGAGGCACTTTTACGAATTTATCCAGGCAAACACGAACGATTTATTGTTATTACGGAAATAGGAGCATGCAAAATACGGTCGAGATACAAACCAAATATTTACGTTCAGATGCGTAGCGGCGGGCGCGGTGTAAATGAAGATACGCAAATTTTCGCAATACGCCAGTCTTCAGACTTGAAATAGCTGAGTGTGAGCCACATGTGCCGTACTAACGCACGAGTTTTGATAACAAGCAATTCCATCGACTAAGACATAACATTTCCGCGATTTCAGACCCCCTAATAAATGTCTATAATATGCCGAGGATTAACTTGGTAATATTTTTATCAAATGGATTGCAATCCATAGTTAACGTGACAAAAATGCTACCATGGTTAACAAAAGAGCTCTCTTTATCTTTGTGTAAGATCGCACCTTCTAGAACGCGTCACCATTTGCTATTTATAAGCCATTTCATGTTGATGTAGTCTTTAATCCATAGGGATTAAATACTACATCAACAAGAAATGGCTTATAATTTTCATAGAGCCTACATACTGGTTGCGTATTTCTGTTATGTTAGCAGGCAAATATGTGAATCGGCCAGAAAGAAAGAGATATAACAGTGAACGTAGGTGAGGGTGGCTTTGTGTTTATCGGGCGACGCATCGTCTGTGGGGCGAGGTCGCATGGGTACGAGGGAGCTGCGAGTGGTGTGGTGACGTCATCGCCTGCGTGACGCCTACCCCCTACGCACCCCGAGGCCAAGGCCTAGCAGCACTTCGACCCTCCAATACACTTGACATTGGGTGAACAAGCCATTCCAATCACGTCTAAGGTTAAGGTAGATTAGAAAATAACTTTACCTAACAATTTTATTTATGTATTACATACTAAGGTGAAATTCGATACCAATTAGTTTAATTGCTTCTATGAACCGCTGAACGGTTATAAAAAACACAGTAATTTTAAACATTTTACTCGGTAATGTTAACGATAACGTCTATAAGCTTAATTCGGCTAATGTTTTCTGCGTAGTCTACCCTGAACAAATATATAGACTTTCTCACTATTTAATGTAAATGCCAAAGTTTAAATGTAAGTTAGTACGTAAATCTTGCCGTAATATCTATCAATTGAATGAAATTTGGGTAGAATGTATCTTGAGTTAGCTGTGAATCTGGGATGTTTCATCTCAGCTAGCATTGATATTAAGATTTAAACAGCAAGTGGTGACAATACAGTCACGTAGCAGACAGTTGTGCGTAAAAATAAACAAAGTTGTTTTGTTTGGCTCAGATATTTTCCTACTACTACGCATATTGTTATGCAAAAAAGCACCATGTAGACCGGTTACCACTTGATATTTATAAAAGCTATGACTAAGATAAAGCTTTATCTTACTAAAATCTAATCTTTAACTAAATATTATGTAATGTCTAAAAATAACAACCATTGTTGGGAGGAAACTTACCGTTTCAAATTATGTCTTCAACGTTAATGCAATTGTTGGCACTAATCTCACAAAGAGTAAGATGATTTAAGTAATTGTCCCTATTTGAAAAATCGAATCTTTTGTTTTCGTGAAAAATTACATCCATTAAACTTCGTGCCATGTCTTCAACCCGGCAACGTGCAATGAATGTACATTCATTGCAAACTTTGTCAAGATTAATTCATGTATTGGCCGAAATTTACATAATGATCGCTTTTTTCTCGAGACTCGACATAAAACGTTACTTTGGCGGCACGTGTTAGCAAACCGTGGTCAAGAACAAATAAATATATGTGATAATGTGACTAATAGAAATGTGTGACTCTTGTGCGTGAAATCTATTAAAAACACGCTTGGTAAACAATTTTCATAGAAATGCTTTTAAGAACATACTCTAGTTCCGGTTAAAGGCAATGACTCATTAGATAATGTACTTAGGTACAAGTTTATAAATATTTTTCGTCAATCATTCACCGTGATATTCTCAAGAAAAACTTTGATAAGTAAGTACCGATGTAGATAATTTACGAGTTAAGAGGGAACAGGGCCTGCGATTCTCCATACAAATGTATTCCCCTTTTTTCTTCCTAAATAATGCGTCTAGAGAAATATATTTTTTTCCCACAAAATCAAGGTCTACTGTAGACACGTCCCTGTTATTTCCATTTTTTCAGCAACTTAATGGTAAAGAAAAAATGACCCTCCAAAAATTATAAAAGTGCCCCATTTTTACTGCCCTGATTATAGGACTACCACACCAATTCATAAAAGACAATTATAGGAACCTTGACATATTCTTTCTTAAAATTTTAAATATATAAGAAAATGATAGGAACCTAGACATATTCTTTCTTCAAATTTGAAATGTAAAAAATAATTGAATGGGCTCTGTTTTCGAGGAGAAAAAGGGGAATACGAAACGTCGAACTCGTCAAATTTTGACGTGACAACGTCTTATAAATTGGTTTGCCGGGTGACACTTCAAGAAACTGCGTTACGCTCCGCTCACGTTATGCGCTCACAATGAGAGCGAGTGAGAGGCACGCGTCCCTTCCACTCGGGCATGGTTAGCCCGCCTAAGAGCGAGAGAGACAGACATAAAAAGTGAAAGGCACGCAAAGTCGTTGTCACGTAAAACTTTCGCCCGTATACCGACTTTACAGGCAACCAATTTTTTGTGATATAATCGGTCTGAGCTGCAGCTGTCCCTATCGCACTTTACGGAGGCAGACTTGAGGTAAGACGACGACAATAGTTTCTTCAAATACCTATTTTTCAAATTCCTCGCAGGCCCTGTTCCCTCTTAAGCCTCGTGCAGACTGGTGCGTCGTGACGGCGCGACGCGTCACCGGTTATTGTTCGACCGTGTAGTTTTCTTAGAAATTGTTTTCTTAGAGTCGCGTCGCGCCAGTCTGCACGAGGCTGTAGTAAATTTTACGCAGTTGTTATTTGGCCTGTACAAAATTAGTAACAGACTTTGTCTGAATTTGCTATGTATTATTTTCCTAATATTCTGATACGTGTATCGGTGACGTAGTCTGATAGCACCCGAATTGGGTAATGTTCTCTAAATCACAATTTATCTTTGATTTTGATAACTATACATACAAAAGCAAAGATATACACATACGAACAAGATAAGACGTATACATTGCAAAGTAAGTTTGAAAATCTTCCCGACAACCTGTACCCTAATTGCGTAATACACGATCAATCAGAATCTGAATTGCTAATCCATTGATTCAAAAGTTCGCAAAAAAATCTGCTCAACAACGTAAATAATGCAATGAATGTTGTTGAACTGTCAAAATAAAATGGATTACTCGTTATCGCTTACGAATATGTGTTACGTAATAATTAGATAGCAGATCAACAAAAATAGAATTACTAACCTGTCAAATGAAAACCATTGCGTAGGTTGTGCGTTACGCAATTTGCAGCAGCCACAATAGTAATAACAGTCTCAGTTTGTATTATGTTTCTTACCTAATTGTTGGACTTGTTCTTTATTTCAGTGGATCGAAGGTTAAGCTACGCTTGCCGCGGTTGGTTCGTGAATTGGTGACCATTTATTACTTATAACGAGACCGCTCCGTGCCTCGAGAAGCACGTTAAGCCGTTGGTCCCGGCTGTAATTCGTAGATCTTTAACAGTCGTTACGGGTAGTCAGAAGCCCGAAAGTCCGACAACCAGTCTTACTAAGGGGTATCGTTTTACTCAGTAACTGGGTTGTGGAGGTCAGATAGGCAGTCACTCCATGTAAAATACTGGTATTCAGCTGCATCCGGTTAGACTGGAAGACGACCCCAACAAAGGTTCGGAAAAGGCTAGGCTAGGTTATTTTTTTGTAGTCAATGCCCAAATTCTGCTCTATTAGAACCAGCCAATTTAGAACTAAAATCGTCTATCTCTGAGATTATTATTCTAACATAGCTATTCGTTTTTGAGTAAGTGGCCAGAGATGGTTTTATGTATTTCTGGAGAGTTTAAACTTTATAATCGTTGACTCGAACGAACAAAAACTATATTCAAAATTAGACATTGTCAAATGTTTTGATGTAGGGAGGACCAGTTTTTGTGAAGAACAAGTCAGACCTCAAAGCCATACATACATTAGATCTTGCCTACATACCCGTAATTTCATATCGCAGTGAATTCGATTACATTCAACGGTGTATGAACCGCAAAGTTCTGGAGAATTCTCTCACATAATAAAGTTTCTTTATTCCCGAAATTCCTTGATTCTCATAAGGGAGTGAGGCGTCCTTGGGAAGTCTCGGCACGGCGGTCTGACCTTGAAGTTGATTTATCGGGAGACGGGAATCGCACTGCGGCAATCCCGGACCAACCTTGAGATTGAGACGGTGTAGCTTTTATGGATGTTCCTCAAGTCTTACTTAACCTATCGTCTTCACTAATTGGGAACAAAGAAAAGCTGCTGCATTTGTTCGTTGCCATTTAATATTGGATAGAGAACAGAGTGTGGGAGGCATATTAAGGGGTGTTTTGCGTGGGTATCACGGTTGAAGCGTAGGCGTTAGGTGGGCGTTGCCTGCTTCGCTTTAAATCCCTTATAAATGGTCTCTGTGCCTCTGTTACATAATCGTGTTTTTGTTGGTTTTGTGTCTAGATATCACAGTGCCTCTGGGCAAACTAAAACTCATTTTAAAAAGCATACATAACATAACATCACGCATTGTTTCCCCGAAGGGTTGGACAGAAGTGTACCTGTAGTAAGTGCACCCACATTTCGCCAGTTATGTTTCAGTCTCATGTAATAGGGCGCGAGCCTATTGCCCTCAATCGGGCACAAATCCAGACTCCGGACTGCTACTGAGAAAAAAAAAACAAATGTTTTTAAAAAGCAAACGTGTTCAAATATCTTTTGAGGCTTGAACTTTTTCGGAAAATGCCCGATACATCGGTTTAGATTAAGCTACATAATATAAGAATCGTTTATAAATTTCAAATAATAATTCCACAATACACCACGATCCAGGTCCACAACTCTTCAGTATATAATTTTACTTGTTGTTACTTGCTCTTAATTTTTTAAGCATGATACTAAACTGTTTCTGTCCCTGCCCGAAAGCTAGTCCACAAACACATGCAGCTGCGTCATTGTGTCTTATAAAATATTCAGACTTTATTCGACGGCTCGCCTACCTTGCCTTCTACACGCGATACTCGTCTAAACTTAGCCTTTAATAGCGGGACTCTGCCATTTACATATCATATATATTCACTTCATCACCATGCCGCTAGTTTCAGGTCCGGTCATATTATTAAGTCCCAGGTAAAGTGGCCCATGGTCGAGGCTTGTGCGGATGTGCGCATGTCCAACCTATATTATCCCGAAATTCTTCATTGTTGCGGAAGTCGGTAAACTTGAGGATAAATAATGGTTGTTTAACCTTAACCTTAGTTTGTGACCTCATATGTCCATGTTAAAGTTTCCGAATGAATTGAAGAAATACAAAGCAATTTAAACTGGAAGTTTATTTGTGTAGGGACTCTTTTTGGAAATGGACAGCCGAAATTTATTCAATGTGTCGTAACAAGGTGTGCCAGGCAAACTTTTTATCGAATAACCTGAAGGACTATTAAAGAATTTTGATAGTGGAAAATATTGACACTAAAAAACTATTGACTTGTAAACTATGAATACAGTACCGTGAAATAGGATTAAGGAAGCTTTGCTGTACGGATACTATCACATTTCAATTTCAAGTGACCATGTACAATGCTTAACACTTGACCTTAGTTATTTGACCTTCGGATCAACACGTGCGACGACCGTATACTTTAAATATTTAATTGTACCCGAACAACACGCATTTATTTTCATGTTTAGAAACTGTTGGGATTTTCTACATAATCCGAAGCGAAAACGGATATCATTTGATTAGACAACAGCAAAATTGAATTTGTTTATCTGTGAAATGCTAAATCGAGTTAAGAAACAAAATATTATTTATTTACCTTTGATAACGTTGGACAACGTACTTTTATATTTGTACCTATAAATGGACACAATAATAGTGAAGTTTTGTACAGGAGTGATTAATATTAGATATTCAAATGAATTATAGAATAAGTCTAAGCATAGATAAAACAGTGCTTTAAATTAAAGTAAGTAAGATATGTACCGAAGGACCAAATAAGGACTACAGTTGCTATGAGTCTTTAAAGCAATGCTTTAATAATTTGCGATTTACATGCTATTTCAATGTCAAATGCTGTTGCTATTCGTGGTTTCAATCCTTAGGAATAAGTGTGTGGTGCCCGGTACCGCCTCTACCAATAAACTTTGTACCATAAGAATGACACTTCATATAAGACCACAACTCCACAACCACACGAAAAACGTATAGTCTAGTCAACTCTAGTCTACCAATAAAATATACATGTAATATTGTTGAAAGACAGGACTGAAAAGAACCTCTTCAGTCCGTTGTATATGTATATGTATGAACATCGAATAAAAGACAGACTGTAGACTAACCAACAATCAATGGGTCTTCCATAAGCGTACTTATGGAAGACCCATTGATTGTTGGTTAGTCTACAGTACGAGATACGGTGAGCAATGAGATATTTAATCTCGTAAGATTAAATATCTCATTGCTCACCGTATCTCCGGGAATTTCAGATTTATTTTTGTATTCAGCTGTTTGTTTTTCAATCTATACTGATTGACAAATTATACTCGTACCTTCATCGTAATTTTAGATGCTTCCTGATCAGTCTGTTTGGTCTAAGATACCAATTAATATTTCAATCTTCAATCAATTTGTTTGGTCAACAAGACCTTCAGCTATTTTCACAAAATCATAACTTTGATCGGTATAACTAGTTCTATTTAAAGAATTGAAACCAGTAGCAGAGAACAAACATAGTAATAAACATGAGATTGAAAATGGGATTTCTGATGAAGTGTATATTTGTAAATTTTCGTTTGAATCCGTGTTGCTATGCAAGCGAACTACTTTAAAATCCATGCATGTATGACATCCAGACGATGTTATCGGAAATTACAGTAAATATCGGTACGTTTTAGTTCAGATAATTGTTTCTACAAATTCTTAGTTTTATGCTTATTTTCCATCGTTTAACAAGCTTACAAAAATGTATGTAGAGTCGCGCCTTTCTTCTAATGGAATGAGCAAGAACATAATCGTAACATTCTGAATAGTATGGGTTCTAAAGCACGTTAATAATTAATATTGCCAATGGAAGAGATATGACGCTGGTCATGTCCATGGTTTTCTTGAACTTATCGTGCTAATTTCTTATCTGTGTCTGAAATCTCTTTAGGCTGTCGCATACTTTTCTTGGAAAGTCTTGGCGAATGAATCAGAAATGTTCGCAACAAATACAATAAAGTCGCAACAATGAAGGACTGCTATAACATAAAGATAATAATTTAGGATTTCGTGTAGCTGCAGACGGCCTTTTTGTCTTTCTCACGCGAATTTAAGCGTACATTTCTGAGAAAGTTTAATTTTGTCTAACCACTGTTCGAGCTAAGAATGAATTGTATGTAGCGTGTGGACATACTTTAATTAGCACTGCGGGGTGTTCTTTGGAAAATTGCCAAAATGTTTGGGGGAATTCACCCGCGGTTGGATTTTTGTTAGCAGTCTTGAGAAACAGACTGCAGGCGGCCTCTGAAACGTGCTTTGTTCACTAGATGCACGACGTTCAATATAATGATATCAAAATGATCCTCGCCCAGTCGAAAGGTTGGTTGGTTGCCATTGAAAATAGTTCGTTTATCAGAAGTTATTGGACGATTATAACGATTAAGAGAATGCAATAATACTAGACGTGTGAAATTATTTTGTAATCTGGATTATATGTGTCTTATTTGGCCGTGAACAATATAGCGTATTATTGCACATTTTTCTAATGTTTGATATAACTCAGTGTACCACAAAAGTGGGCGCTAAACAACAATGTTTAGTTGTTAGGATTTAGGTACAATTTAGTAATTCGCTGGTCGGACATTCATGATGTCACGTTGATAAGGGCGCCGCTTCGAATAGTTTGCATGCGATCTATTTTGGTGTTTCGCCGATAAGGTGAAGGTTAATGAGACATTTGGTATATTTGATAAATTTAATTTTGATTGTTTTTAGGATTAATACAAAACATGCTCATTTCGCATAAACGCTTTGCTCAAATCTCACGAAACGAACAAAGAGATTCTGCAATATAATTGGATTTGTTATCTATATATAGCCCATGATTTGTAGTGGAAATTTTAACCACTTAATCCTAATTGAACCGGCCGTTATCATTGTTATTATGGTAAAGATAATACTTATAATCTTAGCTGAGCTAATAGGTTTTATTGTGAAATATTAGCTTCTATATAGTATGTGTTAATACCAGGTGAAGGATTTACTGTTTCTCCAATATTGGCTCAGTTGCACATAAAATTTTAACTACGTATCGTGATAGCTGTTAGTACAAACATTTGTTGTTTGTAAACTAAGTTATAATCCGATTTTGAAAATTGTTGTATATTAGACTACGTTTAGTAGAATTTATGTTGTTTGTTCAAAACAATAATAAATGTTTGTACTCCGATCCACTATTTTAGTTTTTTACTTACGCCAACTCTTACGGCTTTTTGATTGCCTGACTTTGTCCATATTGAGTGATGTCCTAACTCCTAGCCCTCCGTGTGTATGTCTCGTCGCTGTTGTATTGTCGATGTTCAATTTCTTGATAAGCTTTCATTCTGAAAGCTTGAAATTGAACAACTAACAAAATTCTATCTTTGTTTAGCCTAAAATATAACAATGTTGAGTTGAGATAATCAATCAATGGATAGACGATCGGACAAAGTTTTGCAAGTTACATTTGCAATATGTCACAAAAGAGTATATACACAGTTGTTATCTTATCTGTTAAGTAATGTGCCCACGGTAATCTGTGCTCTAGAGAGGTACTGTGAAGCACTTGTGAACCATACGATGTTGGTGTCAGGTGCGCGACGGACGTCCTACCCGGGCGCGGGAGCTCACAGCTCCGACCTAAGCTTTGCGACTACTAATTCTGCAAGATGTGATGAGGTAAGACCAATATTTTCGACCAAAAGCTTCCGTACGGATTAAGTTCTCGAATCAATATTGGAATTTAAATTTTATATGGATGATTAAATCTTGGCTGATGCAATAAAAGTTGTGTATACTATTTTATACTAATTCTCTGCAGGAATTGGAAAGTACTGACTGTGAAACGTTGCTTGGTGAGGTATATATAATTATTGATTTTATGGATTGAATCTACTTAGTTGTTTACACAGGACACAAATTTATTGATAACAACAGTAGATTCGCTCTAAATAAAATCGTGAGCTCGAAAATATTGATATATCCGAATCTGCTTCTATCCTGGATGTAATTGGTTTAGCGCAGTTTGGGATTTATAATCCCTATTGTTTTGAAGCCGGGTGGAGTGACATTTCAGAGCGGACTTACACAAAGGCATGTCATAAAGCCAGGGGTTGCCGCGGTGACAGATAGCGCCAGGCTAATTATTGTGACTTGACCTATATCATTAGAGAAAGCGTTTTATCATTAAAACTGTCTACTCAATGTGCCATTGTGTACATTGAAAGGGATAAAATCAAGCGCTTTGTTGTCGTAAGAGAAATGCTTACCACACCTTGTATAATGGATATATGAATTGAATTACTTATGTATTTGATTGTTTCAAAATCTTTAAATTGAAATTGATTGTGACGATGAGTAATCAAAATTTTCTCAATTTTTCCTACCATCTTATCTTACTTTCTCTATAAATGAGATAACTGGCGTAAGCCAAATGCATATAGAACTGTGTAAAACTTTATTCATCCAAGATTATTGTAAACACATATTTTCACAGATAAGTCAAAGTCAAAGTCAAATCATTTATTTCAAGTAGGCCCGTATAAGGCACTTTTGAACGTCAAAAATTTACAAAAAAAAAATAATTGATTCTAGTTGCCCCTTCCAAAAGGTAGTTTTCGTATGGAGAAGAATGGGCAAGAAACTCGAGTCTGTTAGTCTTTTACTAAATACAGCGATTTGGTTTGAAGTGAAAACTTTAAAATTGTTTTTATTTGCTTCAAATGAAACGTTAATCGCTTTTATTCTTAAACCATAACAAATGTTTAAATCAAGTGGAACTGGTTTTAATGACGTCAGAAACTTAGTAAATAATCCCAATTTATACATTAAATGCTTTTACACTTTATTATTACTCACCTCATAATTGAAGGAGACGATAAATTCGTGTCGTTCCAAGTTTTTTCATTAATTGATACAGTAAGTGGTCCGTAATAGCCCGTATGCTCTTCGAATTGCGTCTGAGCACTCTGAGCAGACTGATATAGGACAACGTCAATGCCCCATTACTGCTCTTAATGAATACTGACTGAAGAAATAATCTTTTTTTCTATCGCCGAGGCACGTTATTGATTTTTCATATGTCTTTGCGAATGAAAGCTTCCTGTTTACTTTTAACAAGATATTTTTATCCCTTCACAAACGCTGGCTGCGTTTGTGAAAGGATATAAATATCTTGGTAAAAGTAGTTCTGGACTCGATGCGTATGCGAGTTCTAATGCGTAGTTGCGTTTAGATCAAACATCTGGTATTTAAATGGTACGAATGTACCGAGATCTAAACCAGCGACTGATATGGAACCAAGTGCAAAAATATATCGTGTTTGGTTTTACAATGAAATTGCCACGATTTTTCCTGGGCATAATTTTCCACAAAAATCTGACTTATTTTTACTTTACTGCGCTTTTACACATGCTATCCTCCGAGACGTGGTTATTATTATTTTACTGCGTCAGTAACTGGCGCCAGATTGTAAACTCTCGCAAATTTTGGCAGTTTTGTGTGGGTGCTCAATAGCAGGTTTCGTATCTTCATTTACACTAATGTTCTGCGAATTCGCTTCCTTAGCATCGTTAGATGTTTGTTCAGTTAACGCATGTGTACTTCATCACCAGGTTCATAAAAAGTGCAACGATAAAGTGGATTAGTTTCATCTATTACATTATGTTAGAAAACTTTCCTTTGGTTTTGCTCTGCATGGGAATTTATCATTATATGATCAGCATACGTTTGTTTGTTTTTATTATGTTGTAACTTTAACCTGTATTATGGACAGATAACAGTGTGGTGCGTATGCAGCATAAAGCTGACATACGATGGGTTTATTTTCTAGGAAATCTTTTTATGGTTTGTGAGCAATATAAACTCACACGCTGTTTTCCTTAGTTCTCACGGGTTCATTCTCATATTATCTGGATTGTAGGTAGTTCTCGGATGTTTGTAATCAGTTTGTCAGCTTCATTTTGCAGTTTCAAATTTCTGCCGTCTAATTGGGGCTCTAAAGATGCATATTTACCGAACTCTTACTTCTAGGAGAACCGCCTGAGAAAATGAATAAACTTGTTTTACTTGACGAATTCACAAACTAGAAGATTGAAATACATCAATTACAATAGCATATTGTTGATCATATGCGGTGTTTGATGAATAACAATCACCTAAGTGGCAGTCCTGTTAAACATACTGCATGCATTTGTTATTGCGTTACATCGGTCACCGGAACAAACAGTAGCTTTTCCGTCCTAATTACTATATTGTAATGTTACCAGGGGTCAAATGGGGTTCGTTTACACGGCCCGGTAGTGGTCGAACAGGTACCTCCAGACTGGCTCCCGTGGCGAGACAATGCCGTCCCCTGTTGTTCCGGCTAGGTCGGGTATCCCTCGCGTCGATGTGTGCGACCTCTGCTCACAGATACGGCACACAACGGCCTGCTGCGCAACATTGATTCGTGGTTCGCGCTTCGCCCGCTATCGTCTCTCAGTCACTAGTGCGCAACGCCAAGAGAAACAAGTGTTCACGCTTCGCAGCGCTACTTTTAAATTTGCGTTATTTTTTTTTGTGCAAGTCTACGCTTCAACAAAGAAAACCTGTTTTAAATTGCCCATGTATACTTTGGTGAACACGAAAGAGTAGAGAATCATTTCTAAACTGTGTTACATCGCTTGGCTCTCTACCTAGTTCGGTTCCTGTGTGTTGAGTAATATTCTGTGTCAGTTGTAGTGGTTGTGCTTGTGATAGAGTCGGACAATTTCATCGCGAACGTGTTCCAAATTGGGATTTCACCACGAGCGGGCTCAAGGAAGTTTATAGTCAAGTGAGTTAATGACGACATACACGCGACTTAAACTGTAATTTAATTTATTTTGTCGATTGTGTTTTGACTTTCTTTTTCTTGTTGTATTTCCACCCGCCTGATTTACAATTTGATTTATGCTGAATTAGTAATAAGGATAGAAACTGGTTTGGATATATCTGACACTGTGTGATCTAGCCCACTTGAAAAAGTCATTGAGGGGTTGCTCGGCGAATCATGTGTTGTTTAATTGGTTGTACACACGGCTACACATCAAGCTATACATTTCCAGTATAAGCTGACCTCGCATTGTACGAAAATCCTACACAATACGAGATCAGCTTAAACTGGAAATGTATAGCTTGATGTGTAGCCGTGTGTACAAGCACAAGAACGTGTAGATGCTCCGTCGTATCGCGTGACGACACCGTACCGCGTCGCGCCACCACCACGTCCAACGTCACTGTCCCACTACACGCTCTAGAGCGCCGCTTATCTCGAATGGTGACGGTGTGCTAGTAAACGAATCAATTGGTTTCATGGTTAAAATTTGACTTTTAAATTTCAATACGATTGTACATACGGTCGATAAATTACTCGCAATAATACGTTTTCGACTGCTATCGAATCAAATGTTTGTTATAGGTACTCTTAATGTAACTGCAGATATCAATGAATTGGTGAGCAAACAGACGCTTCACAACAAGATAGGAACCGGACGTGTGTATTGATTTAAATCTGCACTTTATTTAGATGTTTCCGCTCTGTTATAGACTCATTTGTGTTTGGTTGCCATGTAAATTACTACTCACGTGTAAAATCAAGCTAATCCATGTGTCCATAATGTATTTATTCAACTTTACTCCAGCACATATTTGCTGTTTTGCTTCGTATTAGGATAACGTGTTCGGATAAACATGTTATTTAAGAAATTTCACATACAAGTTTCATAACAAATACAAACATTGTTTTTTAATAAAATTATTATTTGTTTAAACAAACTTTTCTACAGATGGACAAAGAATCCAGCTAAAGAAAGCGTTTAATATGTATCTTGTTGGATGATTTAAATAATCACCTGAGAAAATCCGTGGATTAGTTAGTCCTACTGACATCAAACAAAAACAATGTTTAACCTAATATTAATGATGACGTACAAGCCGGAAGACTTCAGCGAGAAGTGTTGTTGTTGTACTAGCATCTGCTAGGTGATGGGTTGCCAAATTGTGTCCATTTAGTGACACTGTATCTTAAGTTTTAACTAACTCCATTTATACCTAGTATAGTTGGCATTTGCAGTAGCTATACCATAACAAAGTAGAACCCTATCGTCGTATATCTGTTTTGACTATAGCCTCATTTCCCCTTTACATTAGTATCTTCATGACATATTGGAAATATATTATCTGTTAGTTCTTGTGTAGCCCGGAAAACGGAACCCTATTAGAAAGCCTCCGCTGTCCGTCTGTCTGTCTGTCAGCGAGCTGTATCTCATGAATCGTAATAGATAGACAGTTGAAAATTTTACAGATTATGCATTTCTATTGCCGCTATAACAACAAATAATAAAAATAAAATAAAATTACATACAAAACTTATGATTTTGTAAAAAATAATTCTAACCCTGGCTGGGATGTGGGTTGTCATTGTCTAGAGCTCATCGAGTAGAGAACAAAGATATGTTTTTTTTTAAATCTTCAAAAATGATCAAATAGGGGGTCGTAAAATTTGTCAATTTTAAACCATTTTTGTACGAGCTTTATATCAACAACTAAACAAGTTAGGAATTAGAAACTGAGTATATCATGTATATAATCAACAAATACTAAAAACGCCTATTCATAAGGTATTTATTTAAATTTGGGTAATTTTCTGCAACTGCAAAAATAACTTTGTAATTCATAGTATCATTATGAAATACAAATTTATCTTTTCGATTTTCATTACGATGAAAAATAAAAATATTTCCTAAATAATCTACGGTGGTACGGAACCCTTCGTGTGCGAGTCCGACTCGCACTTGGCCGGATTTATTACATTCAATGTGATTTGAAGTTGGTAGTAGCGCCTTAACATTAGCAGTAGCTGCATCAGCATTATATTGGGAATCTATAATCCTTTAGGTTTTGACTAGCTCCATTGCTGCCAGTTTGAAGTAGTGCCCTGATATTATCAGCGTCATGATCTCATTACAAATTGGGACTATCATCTGTTTGGTTTTTCTACTACCCCTTTTATGACGCATGTGGTTTTGAGTAGTGCCTAGCTAGTCAATAGCGGTAGCAATTTTGCCCCGTGTCATTTAAAATAGTGTCTTAGCCTTAGCAGTATTCATAGGTGCATGTACATATCTTGGGACTCCTATAACTTTGCATTTATGTCTCCCCCCTTATAGCCACTGATGTGAAAAACTGACCATGAACCCTAGTAATAAGCCAGATTCTGTATAGAAAAAAATAACATTACATAAGTATGTAGTCAATATTATAAATTATCTGAGCCATCATTGCCATAACGTTTTCACAAGGCCGACGTTTACGTAAAAATTGTTTGCTCATCTCAGTGTGACTATGTGTTAAATATTACGTTTGTTGTGAACCACTGTTGGGTTTCTGTTTTGATAAATTGTTTTTATAACTGCCTGAAACTGCTTCTACAGTTTCAGGGTTATTATGAATTTCAGTTATTAAGTAAATTCTGGAAGCGATCTTTCATATTGCAATTTGTTCAATTAGCTTTCCATTATTATATATCATCTAGATAGGTATATGTGAGATGAGAGGTGTCCTACGTCTGCTGTATTAGCGTTGAAGACTCATTAGTCACATTTTTTCATTAACTGTCATTGAATTTTCGTACAAGGTTAATTTGTCAGTTAGAAATAAACCTGTCAAACTTGTAGAACCAGTTGAACACTGCATGAATATTAAAATGTTCTCACAGTTTGTCATTGTATCTAGTAATGTCAGGTCGATTGCATAGAATGCGCGCCCTGCCTCCCGTCGATGGGCTGTGATTTATTAGTAAATCCCTTTGTCTGTTTCCTAATATTGTTGCTTTTTGATAGAGCAACACTCGTCGAAAGTGTAAGGTCTTGTGTTGCTGTATGTAGTGCTAGGTTTGCATCGATAGCATACAGTGAAAGTGTCGATGCGAGCTCGACCTGCGCCGGCGCAGCACTCGGCTCTGTCGTGTGTCGTAAGGCTGCGTGCTCCGAGGGGCTCTAGAAAGCTCTGTGGAATTTTCCATCGAAACAACAGTCTATGGCTTTGTTCCGCTTCGATTTCGTAACAAAGTCTACTGCATTGACACTGACTATTGCATTATCGTTTCCTGCTTGTACTAAGTATGATAATTTTTATTACACATCCCAAGTACAATTTGATCATTAAGTTTATAAACAAGCGGAAACTGTGTCATGTTTAGAATAACAAACTTTATAAACCCGTCCCGCTTTCATGCATCGTGATACGTGTTGTTATGTAGAGGAGATACTACTATCTTAGAATGTCCGGAGCACCAATCAATCACGGTGTACAAGCATATCGTTGAAGTAATTAAAGCTGGCACGCTGGGTGCAGTTGGCGTAGCACACTGCACCAGGCGCGTGGTGGCCCACGTGACGACTCGATGTAATCGCACTGAAAACTACTCAAGTCCACCAAATTACGAACAATCAACTCTACACACTACTTATTGTACTAATTGTGATAGTTAATTGTGTGTGAGTGTAAAAACATACAACATTAACAATCAAGATCAAGTACATACGTATTACAGATGTAAACCGCCTGCAGATCATTATGTAATCGTTTGTTTGTTAAGTGGTAGATACAGTTTTTGTCGCGGTAGTCAGGTCAAGCTCAAGGCACATGATACACTTATACCTCGCGTAGGCGTACACGTGAAATGGTTTTTCTAGTGGCAAAGAGAGAGAAGCGTCTATTTCTTTCGCGCTTTTAATGTAACGCTAATTTATTGCGTAATTGAGCGAAAATTATCGATACGTGCTGAGGTCGAGTCTTCAGTTCACATGGATTTCATTCACTAGGTAACTAGTGCTACTCACTACTTACTATTGCGACAAATTAAAAACAAATTTCCTTGAATGAAAATGATGAGTCAGTCGTTTGGCTCGATTGGCGTGTTTTCATTCAAACCGACATCGTCCCGATCTTCGCCAAGTATGACGATGACGGACGAGCCTTCTTTATCGTCGTTTTACAGCTGTATTCTTGAAGCAAAAACTATTTTACAATAGAAATACGTAAAAGCAAGACCTGTCTGGTTTACGATACCGTAGATATTTTACACAAGTTTGTGAACGATGAAAAAGAAAACAATAAAGACAAACAACGCCCAAAAACTTGTCATGTCTTACACCCTAATTGCGAAACACACGATCAATCGTAATCTGAATCATTTTGAAGCATATTGCTCAACAACGTAAATCATAACGCAATTAATGTTATTGAACTGTGAAAATGAAACAGATTGTGATTGATCGTGTGTTACAGATAAGTTTAGTGCTTCAGAATCTTTTTACAAAGTGGAAGCTCTATTAAATATAATTTGTGATGTGAAAATCAATGAGGCTAAATGTGGACTGTCTGTGGGAGTACTTGAGGCTGCTCGTTCTGACAGAATCAATAATGCTTCATTCCGGTAATGCTATTAATATCTTCGAACGGATATAAATATTGGCCGCGTATGGACGGTCACCGGTCACGGATGCAGGGACGCATTGATCAACGCTTAGGAACTGGGAATCCGAGCCCTGTGTCTTCCTACACATGAATAATTTCTTTAGCATATAAAGCGACAAGTGAGTTTAATGTTCTCTCTATTGATGATCATTGGCGTCGGATAGCAACAGGTACACAATTACACATAATAATCTAGAATGACTGTTGGCAAATGTCTGTGGAGCAGCACTTTGTCGCATTCCATTATCTCGTGATCACATTCAAATATATAACCATCGTTTTTTTGAATCTTCAATGTTCTGAATTTCTAGCAACTTGTCAAGATCAATTTCTTTTCTTTTAATATTCGCTTTCTTCGTGGCGTTACTTACAAATCCTAACTTTTATATAATATTATAAATGCGAAAATGAGGTTGTTTGTGTGTTTGTTACGCTTTCACGCTAAAACGGCTGAATGGATTTGGATGAAATTTGGCACATGGTTAGACCATGACCTGGGTTAGGACATAGGATATTTTGTATCCCGGTAGTACGTTTCCGTGGGATAATTTTCGACGTCTACGCGGGCGAAACTCCGGGCAAAAGCTAGTACTGAAATAATTTTCAAGCTAATAAATAAACACTTTCTTTAAATTCTACAATGTAGAAATAATTTTGGACATTGTTTTGAAGTTATGAAATTTGTTGAGTTCATATCGGGAATCGAAAACACTATGTGTGTAGCCGCATACTGGCGCAACCTAGTGACCTAAATTTACCGGTGCAAGTACATGGCGGCCCCTCACTTTCTAGGTTATCCCCGGTTCCTTGCTGTCATTACTGCAAAATTAAATAGGTGCACCAAATTAACGAGCTGAACGCACCCGCAGCTGATTTACATAATTTTGTCAACCACCTAAAATGCTAGCGTTGTTATTGAATAAGCAATTTTATTACGTTGCAATAACACTGTCATACATAACAAAGTAAAATGGAGTCTTTAAAGTCGGTAGGAATTCAATGTTTGAATTAAACTCGAATAAATTGGGGCCTCTGGAAATAATGTTAACCCGCAAGGAGATATCAATGATATATACAGAAATATACGGCTTGATGCCCAGAATTCTTGAATTCTTGCAGCGTTTGTTCACATCAGGGTCGTTGTATCACATTCTTGTGCATAAGTACCCAAAATACTTAACATTTTGATAAACAAAAGGCAAATTGAACAATACTCTCAACCTTGAAGAGTCGCTGTTATCAATGGTGACTGTATCGTTCGACACCGTCTTTATTGGTAAAAATATTTTGTAAGTAAACATGTTTGCTATTCTCATACAATTTTAATAAGAATATTTTCATAATAATATGTTGATATTTCAAGTTTTCTCATTCTACTTAAAGGGAAATTCGTTCAGTCAAAAGTTGACTTCGTTTAATGCTTCATTTGATTTAATTACTGAATTATCTACATACCTAAAAAACTTTGTTCACTTCTTCCTTGTTCCATAGTTAAAGTTCTTTGGTAAATAATGAGATTACTTTTTTCACTGCAGCTTTGTCCTCGTTTTTTCATAAACCTTTAAGGCCGAAGTATTTATCCCTGGCTGTGAGTTAACGGGCCGTGTGTTTAGATCGGTCGTATTCGGATATCAGACGCCTGCGCATAACGTTCTATTCCCATTAGCGTTACGTAATAACCCGTAATAGTTACAATAACTGTTGCTCCGGTTGTCTGTGGTCTACAACTACTCTTGTAGATTTAACTGTCTGTCTCGAAACAGTAGCTCCTCGTCTTCTCAAAACCGGTCCCATCCGGTTCTCAGCGTACATGACCTTATTGACTTGCGTTTATGCCCCGGCCGCATCAACGTCTGTCGTGACAGAGCAATGCGTGGCGAAGCTTCGTATGTTTTGTTCGCTAAAAAGTTATCGCGGTAATGCGGTAGTCACATTAACGGCTTCATAATTTTAACGAATTATCGTGCAATAATCCAAGACGGCTCTCAATTATTTCGACGGAGCGTTTACGCAGTCCGGAAATAACAGTCGAAATGACAAACGCTAGTCCGACTACGCGCCACACTTATCTCGATAAGTGCTACGCAGGCCGAACTATCGCGACGATAACCGATAATGGTTGGTCACATATGCGTGTATCGTATCACTGTGCGAAGCTTCGTCACGATAGACGCAGATGCAGCCCTAACATTACAAACATTCGCTTAAAATTCTATCGAGCTTCGAGCATGCGTAGCGTTGACACGCTAAAGGACCCGATACAGCACATACGCATACAATATTCCTCTTATCAAGAGTTTGAAGGTCTCGTCGATAATAGTGTAGGCGTGGACAAATAATTCAAGTCTCGTACCTAATCTGTACCTATTTTCAACCGTAGAGTTACAGCTGCCTATTATTACGTAAGAAAGACTCCATGTTAGATTATTTCGGTTCAGAGTTCTGGCAAACTATCGCTGTTGTTTGGAACCATATGATTTTATGACGTGTATTTTTTGGGTACTCTATTTCAGTATTTCCCTGAGATGTGACGTGTTTTCGTCGTAGTGGTAGGTGGTTTGTCGACGAACCTCGGACTATTGGAGAGGCGGGGCGTGCGCGTCATACAAATATACCCGAGAACAGATGCGCCGCGGTTTCGCTTCTAATTTGGTGACGCCGCGGGCGGCCGCGCTGGCAAGCTTCTGTCGCGCTACGCAATTTCGACGACGCGACGTGACAGCGAGTATCGAAAGAAATCACGCTACCTGTGTGTTTCAACAAACACTTATCGATGAAAATAATAAACAAAGAAAAATAATATGGTAAACACGTCAATGTTTACATTGAACATGAACCAGAAAGAATACGCGTGCTCAAGAGCAGATGTTATGTATGTAGCTGGTATTTTTGTTTAACTAAATTAAAGAGGCAACAGACGCAACAAACGCATTTATAACTGAGGCATCTGGAGGTCAAACGCCTCTGTGCACATTGTAGAAATCTCTGGATTGCTTTGTCGTGCCCTTAACACACAAAACGTGCCAACCACGAGTGTGAGGATAAAATAAAAGATAATAAGCTGTCGCGCTGCGGGCTGCCCGGCCGGTTACCGACTAGTTTAGTTTAGTTGCTAGTCGTCGTTTATTAAAATTATAAAGCACTCGAAGGCCCCGGTCTATCATTCTGACATTTACTGATTGTAACTAGTGATGGCCGCTTGCATCTCGTACTGCCACAAACTGCTTCTTGTTCCTTTGTCCTACTTTCAATTAATGAAACAATCGTTTTGAACTCTACATGAACTCTCGTCTATCAATATACTTGGTTTTATAAATTATAACTTGGACTTGGGTCATAAAACTTTATCCACCGCTCTTATTGCAAAGTTAGCGCTACATGAGCGAGCGCATCGTCGAGGGTTTCGTAGCTAACAAATTATTGAGGTCAGTTAAATTAATATGTTTACAGTGGTCACGAACTTTGCCTGTGAAGGATTTCAGTTCTACAAAAATTATAATTATTTACAAGGCAAACGCCTGCCTTTTTTACCATCACTTTCCTTCCTCTTCTTCAAAGATGTTGAAGATTTTGTGCTCGATTTGGGTTGTGCAATGTGTGTTGAATTAATTTAATACACAGAAGGAACTGTAGGTTATTAAATAGGTACATTATCATTAGATTATCATATTGGGTAAATTTGCTGTCATACGTCTATTTGGACGTAACAAGCACGAGGTGTCACAATTTTTTGTTTAAATTTATGGAAATGTTTCATGTTACTTATGTAATTAATTAGGAAATCATAACAGTTGCATCAACATTTATAAGTTAAGTCGATCGAACTAGACTTTATTTCTATGACTACGTTTCTTAGCCATAAAAGGGAATCATGTTTTATGTTAAATGCACCAGTTATATAAAAGTGTCGTAATATTTTATAAGCTGGTAGGTGCAGAGCAACTCTTTTGTTCGGTATTCCCCCATTTGTGAAATTGTGTGTGTGCAATACATGACGAACATTGTACATTCAAAGACATCGGCATAGAAATATTAAGTGCGACACTTGAATGACATATCTAATCATAATCTAATCTATGTGCTATTAACGAAGGGTAAGTTACAGTGAACGATAGATATCTAGTAGACATGATTTATTTGAACCATAATGAGTAATTAACCGACTTCATCGAATCTATGATTAATTTCGTAAGACCGACCAGAAGGTCAGTCTTCGCCGGTCGTGTCATTTAGTTACTTTTTGTGTGTTTTGTGGTCAGGGATTTCTGCTTAGAGGAGAATTCCCTACATCACCTCATGTTTGCACGCACTTATCAATTCTCTAAGTGCGTTGTAGTCGTGTGTTTTACCGCAATAGATTATTTCAAACATTACCTAGCCACATACGGTCATTTCCCTTCACGTTTTCGTTCGTGGTTTTAGTTGGTCACGATAGACTCTTGACAAATGACCTGTCCTGAAATCTATTTCTTGCTTTTACCCGCGTACTTAGAAGTTGGCCCAATCTCATCTTGTTACTCAGACTGATTAAACCAACATCATTTGCATCCTGCATTTGGTTCTTTCCAACAATATCAGCTGGTTTGCTCGAATTTCTTATTCATAAGCAGTGCTTGTTGTTAAGGTGGACAGCGGCGGCGGTGGCTCGGCCGAAGTGATGGTGTACTCTCTCGGCTGGGGCATGGGGGAGCCGGAGCGGCGCGGCGCGGACCGCAAGCGCGGCCAGCCGGCGCCCGTCAGCGTGGTACACACGCCGCTCTCGCCTGACGAAGGACATGAGGTGGACGTGCTGCCCCTACACAATCAGGTACTGTAAAGTAAAGAGATCCTTTCAGCTGCGGCTCATAGTAGTATAGCGGAATTTAGCAAGTTGCCGAACAAGCACAATCAAGCACATGCATGCATATGACCTTAACTAAAAGGAAGCTTTTAATGTTTAATATATTTTTCTGCAGAAATCCGTATGAGTATAAAAAAATATAAGAAATTGCCACTTTGCACAAGAAAGAACCTCCGTACGTTTACGTCGTAGCCGCGTAGCCCTTTCGTAGCACTCAAAATGGAATGCTGACAACTTCGATGCCTTCCGAATTTTTTTGCGAGCTTTTTTTACTTAATATTCCCTAAACTTTCCCTACTTTGTAATTTTTGGCATTCATTGCAACTCAGTATGCTACGACATCCCATCTATCAAAAAATATTTCATGGTATTAAAAGGATTATGAAATGAAACTAAGAATCTGTCTGTTATACTTAGGAAGTTCTTTGGAACTTCCATTACCTCGCCTGTTCTTTCACTGGTACTTTGAGATAATAAGTATATTCATGATGATATACTACTGTAAACTCTCGAAGGGGTTACGGTGATGATGATGCTCTTACTAAGTCTGTTAATACAGACTAATGTGCGAACTTTCTTTCCTAGGGAGCCATACTTTGTGAAAAGTGTGTAAGGTACATTGTAGTGGATCTCGCTAATCTATATCTAACATTTTATGCTTGTACCTACATTCTTAGCAAATAAAGATTCTTGATTCTTGAAAAAAGATTTTTCTTATTCTCTAATGGGCATTGTAATAATTGGTACTCTTGAAGTTTAGATGATACCAACATTGATTTATAGATTTGTTTGTAGCAGCATCATCTACAATAATCGTTTGTTACGATAAAGTTCGAAATAGACGGGACCACGCGCCTAAAATATTTATCAAACAGTATTATCTGCATAATTCATTATTGACTCAAACTTTCTTTAACTTGGGCTAAGTCTGAACCACACAAACTCCATTTATGTTCAGTTATATTTAACTTTTGCTCGCAAGCACAGTTCAAGTGCGGTTATAATATTTAGCCTTAAACGTATAAATAGAAGCTTTAGCACTTTAAAGTAATTGTATACGTATCGAGAGATGCGAAGGAGATAATTGTCAACAATAATAAAGTACTTATTGTTTGTCAAACGCCAACTGAACTTCGAGTTTGTTACTCATTCTATAAGGTAACTTTAGCTTTAGTGGCAGAGTGATATCAGTTAAGTTAAATAATAACTTAATTGTTGTCGGGTCTCGGGTCCATAATCCCCAAAAAGGTATCGTACACAAATACTCCGACGATATCGGTATTAATAACTCTTAGAACTTTTGGAAGGCGAGTGTTTTTTCTAAGAATTGTGTCTCGAGTAGGGAACTTCAGAATACGAAGCTGCGGTCGTGTCTGGAGTAATGAGGTGATATATCATTAATAGTGATCATTATATTGTGGTGTGAAGTGCAGTGTGCACTGTCCGGAACGTGGCGGAACGGTATTAACAAGGAGTATTCATTACTCACGTGTCTATGGCGACAGGCAGCCTGCCGACCACTCACTGCTCTACCATTGTCATTGAATTTATGGTCTGCATAATATTAGTTTTGCATAAATTTTTAAGATGCATGTACATGCATCTTAAAAGTTTGTCACACACACTTATATGCCATGTATGTGGCTCACAGTTGCCATGCAACGTATCTGCGTTCTAAATCGCGACTGGTTTATCGGTCTTAGCCTTTTTTACCTTGTTGCTTATATGCAAATCAGAATGTGCATGATGCAACGACCTGATGACCGCTAATATATCTGTGGTCTGCTTGTAATCGTCTAGACAGGTATCACGTATGCACACGAATTATAATGGTAGTATGTTACGTACGGCGCGGGGCGGCCCGGGCGGGTGGGTGCCCGCGCCGCGCCCAGGTGCTGCGTGAGCCCCGGCGGGTCAATGGCACCACCCGCCATACTTTTTACATTATTTCTCACTCGCAAGTAATTCGATCGAATGCATACTGAACAGACTGCAACATGCCTCACGTGCTGTATTACTATTCACCTACGTGTGAACAATGCGATTCAATTTTGAGCTCAAGTTTAAAAATATTTTGTGACACAAAAACAATACTCAAATTGAATCGTTATCAGATAAAGACACATTCAACTTTGGTGACGGTGACATGTATATAAATACATCGATCAAATGACTCACACAATGTACAATCAATGTGTGTTGTCAATATTTAGGTGACAGCAGCGCATTGGTAATGAATATGATAAATGAAATCAATACTTTGTAAAGTTTCAAGGTATGGTAATCAACCAATGATATTTCAAGATAGAGAAACAGAAACGGTCTTTAGGCATTGATTCAGACTACAATACTTTCGATACATATTATATAAAACAGTCGCTTTTCGCGTTTGTCTGTATGTCCGCGTTGTTGCTCTAAAATACGCAACGGATTTTGATGGGCTTTTCAACACAATTTAGAGAATGTATTCCGGAAGGTTTATGTGTATAATATATTAATATTAAACGTATAGATAATTAAGAAATCTCGACGTTTTGTCAAGTCGTAAAAACCTTGCGAAGCAGGGGCGAGTCGCTAGTAAATAATATAAACACAAATAAGCGCTCTTCCTCCTCTCTCCAATTATGCTGTGCCCGATAGGGTCCATAATTGTTTAATTAATTTTGAAGCCTACCAACTGTTTTACCAACATTATGGAATGCAATAAAGAATTGAGAATATAAAGAAACTTATTATTATTATTATCAGTGAAAGAAAGCGTTGCCATATATGGTATACAAACTCTTATGTGCGTGCAGTAGGAACTCGATGCAGTTTTCGCTAATTGAATTATTAATTGTAATTGTTTGTGTGCAGGTGGGGGGCCACACCAGACTGCTGGTGCTAAACGACAGTACAGTCATCAAGCCGCTCAATATCCGCGAGTTGCATTTCTACCAAAACATTCCTGAAGACATCCAGAACTTCGTACCCAGATACAAAGGTGAGCATCAAACGCCTTTGCCGCCTGAACACGATTCAATATGGCCGCCCAGTACGCTTTTACGATTCGCTGAATGCATCATGTTCATTCATTGCATCTTACATTATTTTCTTTAATTATAATGATATTATCCGTTTTTGTTGTTACATATCAAATTGTGTTGTTTAATGTGTTTTGCATTTAAAGCACCAAGGAAGTTATTGATTTTATTGATATAATAAAATGATTAAATATAACTGTTATCTGTTTTCCACAGTCTTGTGATTATCGTGTTTACGAAACATGGGTGGTATCGAATTAGCGGCTGTTACAACGATGGTTTTGAAACGGTATAAAACCTACGTGTTCGTCGTTGTTTTTGATCGATTTCTATGTCATGTATTATAATTATTTTTTATCTCTTACGTCATTCGGTACTTAAGATTATCTAATGTAATCGTAATTCGATTCATAAAGCTGTGAAATATGAGTTTACGTTATTAGACAACAGATATTGACTTTCCTTATTGCTTGGTGATCGTAACCATCATTTTCAAAGTGAGTTATGAGTATGAGAGAGAAGCGTGTATGTCGAATAATGCAAACCCGCCGACCGCAATATTTTACAATAATTTTAATATCCACAGTATCGTTGCCTTTAAACGTTACAATTATTTATGGCATATGGCTATTATTGATATTTACTTTAATTGCTAATGTGTCTTAATATAACTATACTCATGCAAACTATAAAGCAGGCTCTTAGGTAAGTATTCCTATTATAATACTATTACTTATGAACGAAGAAGTGATGATTTTGTAACTGTTTTAGAATAATGATTAACTGTGTACCTACCTACCTCTTAACTTGTGCTTATTTTTATGATACTGTGGATAACTGATAGATAAGAAAGTGTACAAAAAATTCAACAATTTAACTGGTAGTCTATGCCAGCACGAGGCCACGAATGTACCTAATAATAAAAATACCACAGCTGTTACCCGACTTACTATAAACGGTGCACGATATGGCAATAACATTGTGTTATATTTTGACGAACATTGTTGAAACGTAACTAAGTACAGACGCCAGCACATCAACCTACTACAATCTGTCAAATTTTTTTAATAGATTTTCAACTTTATCACTAAGGCATAAGGTTCAAAGTTGATTGGGAAAATTTGACAGTTTCGGATAGGTTGACCTGCAGCTGGCGTCTGTACCTTAGCTCGTTGAACACATATTGCTCACATTGTGCATCCAATACATTTGAACTTTTACTTATGTTAAGTACTGCTTGATTAATTTCAATTTTAATATTCAAGAATCGAATGTAGCTAAATGTGAAGAGATAATGTGAAACAGTAATAGTTATGTGTGTATTTATTTTTGGTTTATTTTATTTTGCTGAATAGAGAAACTTCTCGTTAACCTTGATAATGGACCTTAGTGAACGTAACACAGAATATTGAGCATTATTCACATTTCGTGTAACAAAATGCTCTATTTGGTTTAGTGTTGTATTTGTTAGTTGCACTAGTAGACGTGAGAATACCTTGTAACAACAAGTAAAAGTTCAGTGTATGTAAGCGCACGCCTTCGCGTTGGGGCCGGCGTGGCTTGCGGTAGTTGGCGGCGGGTTTGGGTGCGAGCGCGCGCGGGAGCGGGAGCGGGAAGCCTGGGGTCAGGAACACAATATTAGTTTCCTTGTTGTCGCAAGGGCTGCGGCGCTGCGGCGGGCGGAGCGACGCCGGCGGCGCACCACACTACCGCCCCTAATAGCGCCCTAGCGGTAATTTTACATTTTGGGTTTGTAAACCTTTACTTAAAAACTACACCCACATCATACCTATACATACACGCATACACACCTACATGCATTATCTACTTACAACAATATTAATTGTTTGATCACATACACGTTTACTTATTCAGTTACACGTTACATGAGACACGATACAAAAGATATACAAACCCTGTTTAAAAACAAAGTAACTTATCACTTCCTCATCAAATAACGCTGCCAACTTGCACTATAGTAAGTTAATATTGAATTTACGAACGTAGATAGTGGATAAAGTAACTCATTCAATGTCCCAACCACGAACCAGTGTCACACTGGCCAGCTCCGGGTCGGAACCCGACTGGGCATGTTCTGAGTTTTCAAATCTCCTATCGTTGCACAAACTTCATCCATTTACTATATGACAGTGAATAGTATGATCTTTTTGATTTTTAGTTAACGACCCTTGTTTTTCAATATTCTATTGGATCAAACTAAATGTTTGTTCAGATCAATGTTTATAATAGTTGTGGTGTGTGCGTGTGTGCTAGCGGACACTAGTATTGATGGCGAGGCTGTTTGTTTCAGGCGTGATGCAGGCGTCTAACTCGGGAGGGCCCAAATTGGACAAGCGGTACTCTCCATGTTTCCGCGACGAGAACGGGCGCAAGGCGTCGCTGGGCGGCAAGCGCAAGCGCGACGACGTGTTCAAGTGCGTATCCGCGCAACACGCGGCCGACAGACCTCCTCGACACTTGTCATGTGTCCTTTATCATATTTCAGAAGCTTTGACGTACGCCGGCCCGCCGCCGACGTCGCCATTAATTCATTCGATCGCATACTTACATGACTATCCCACTAACGCGTGAGTGATGCACGACCATTCACGCTGCGAGCCTCCGATGACTTGCGTCGTGGAGTCGTGGTAATGATATCTATAATTTGATTGAAATGTAACAATATAACAGATAACAATAAGTCTGTGTTTCATTAGCTCCTATACTATATGTCAGTCGTAGCTTGTGTGCCCGTGACGGAATAACACAGCTTTACTTTTCTAATTACAGATTCAAGGTTCATCGAAATGGCAATGCAAGCGAGGTGCTTAAAAGCATTGCGCACATGGACAATTCAAATAAGCAGTGTAAGTGTCACTGTATCTCTAATAAACCAATGTACCTATCTTTATTAATCCAAAAATGAATTATCTAATATACTAACCGACAGTTATTGATGATGCAGATTTCCTGATGATGGAGAACATAACGTCTTCGTACCGGCGGCCGTGCGTGCTTGACCTGAAGATGGGCACGCGGCAACACGGCGACGACGCGTCGGCCGAGAAGCGCAGCAAGCAGATCGCCAAGTGCGCCGCCTCCACCTCCGCCACGCTGGGCGTGCGCCTGTGCGGCATGCAGGTGACATGGACGACGCAGACTATCTCATCGCCACCGTCATTATCATTGCCAGCTGGAAGGAGCCACATTCATCCGACGGCTGACGCTCATTTCATTCATTTATTTCAACTGTTGTAAAAACACCGACCACACAGGCACATTTTGTATCAATTAAAACAGATTATCGAAAAAATATTACACTTTGACTTTCAATATCTCCATAGCCATTAGGTTTCCAGGTTTGGTCTAGTTGTTACTTATAAAACAATTATCGCATTGACGGGAAGAATATGTGATTGTCGTGTCTTGGTCTTTTTACATCCTGTATACTTTGAGCAGTTTGAGCGTTCGTGTACTTATTGAGATATTTGTATGAGCAGGTGTACGTGCCCGAGACAGGCGCATGCGTGCGGCGCGACAAGTACTGGGGCCGCGCGCTGTCGGAGAGTGGACTGCGCGAGGCGCTGCGCGACTTCTTCGCGGCCGGCGCCGGCCTGCGCGCGCGCGTCGTGCGCCACGTGCTGCGCGAGCTGGACGCGCTGCGCCGTGCCATCGCCAAGCAGACCAGCTATAGGTTTTACTCCTGGTTAGTACTTATCGACAATGTGCGCGTCGATACGCGTCACCCTGATCTTTCTCCCTGTTAAGTTATATCCTAACTGTCAAAACTAACTTGTGGTATGTTTGCGATCGCAGTTCACTGCTGATAGTGTACGAGGGCGACGTGGCCACCGAGCTGTCCGAGGAGGCGAGCGGCGTGACCAGCGAGTACGACGCCGACGCGTCCAGCAGCTCCGCCGAGCTGGCACCGTCGCCCGGCCACTTCGACATGTCCACTCTGCACGACGAGATCTCCACCGAGGACGAGCGCGAGACGCGCGGCGGCCGCGAGCCCTTCCAGCCGCACTCCGAGGAGACTATGGGCGGCTACGAGGACGGCGAGCTGGCCGGCCACTCGCCGCGCCGCCAGCCGCCCAGCCCCGACTCGGCCGACAGCTGGATGGCCTACTCGTCCACCAGCAGCGAGTCGTGGCGCGGCGAGCCGCCCGCGGCGCCGGCCGAGGTGCGCGGCAAGCGAGCGCGCACACGCACGCCACGCGAGCCTCGCCCCGCGCGCGCCGAGCGCGTAGATATCCGCATGATCGACTTCGCACACACGGCCTTCGCGGGCGCCGACGCCGAGTCCCCGCTGGCCACGAACACGCCGCACCACGGGCCCGACTGCGGCTTCCTCACGGGCGTGGACAGCCTCAAGCGCCTGCTCACGGAGATCCTGCCGCCGCAGCCCTACAGTTAATGAGGCGCCGGCCGGGCCGCGGGGCCTCTCCCTAGAAAAAAACGTTAAAAAAAACCTCCTTTCGGACGAAATTCTGAGAGAGCTGTGATCGCGTCGGACGCTTGACGTCGGAGCGGCGCCCTCGCGCGCTCCGCAGTGGAAATCTTTCGGAAGTACGTTTAGTTCGCCGATGGTGAGTTTCGATGTTGTTGAAATGTATATTATATTTGAATGTAAAAACTATTTTCCTCAAAAATTTACCGTTCGACTGATGTAATTTTAAAAGTAGACAAATTACTAACAGGTCGCTGTGTATTTACATAAAAAGGATATAGGTACGCAGGGTATTTTCCATTTGTACGTTTCGTGGCTGCAAAAGCGCGATTTAAGTAACGATTTCTTTTTATGTAATTGCATAGTGATATCGCACTTAGTGAATGTTGGCGGTACAAACTATGTTAATTTAATGATTAAAACTATTATAATTTGATGTGGGACCCAGTAGGTATTCTTAAAACGTGTATTTATAAGTATTACTGTTAAGTTATTCCAGATTGACGTGCTTTGAGTTGTTCTCTTTGCGTAATGATTGATTTCTGTACGAGTGCTTAATCAATGTGATTACCTTCAAATTGACATTAGACATTCCCTGCCACTGCTGATGAGCGTGTTTCTAGGTTGTAACAGTAATCATAACTGAAAGTGCGTGTCTGTCTCAATACTGTATACTTTGTATTTTCCATTTGAAGCTCACATTAGATTTGATGTTTACATGTAAATTAAATGATATTGTATTCCGTGCTGGTTCAGGTACAGGTTTGAACTATTCAGCCCAGTCAGTAAAGCCAAAGTAATATAATAATACACAAACCTATACCAGAAAATGGTTTCCATAGTAGAAATATAAATTTATTAAAATTGGTGTTTAGATTTTAAATAGTCCATTAAGTGTCGATTCAAAGTTTGCGGTGAGTAATTTAAATCATTTAAAGTTAATTGGATGTGTGACTTGTGTTTTTATAGATATACTTAGTTAAAATGTAACATCTGAAACGAGTCCTTGCACATGTGACGTACATGTGGCGCACATCTTTGGACAAAAGCAATGATATTTAGCCTAACAGTATTATAAAGTAGCTGCCAGAGGTAGTAGAGCGTGACCATATCGATCGGTTGCGGTATATGAGACGACGTTTGTTTGTGGATGTGTTCTGCATGTGGAAATGTGTAATAGGGTGCCAGTTCGCAACTACTATGCCGGAGGTTGTAAATGAATCTAAAAATTAGTCTCCATGTGTAATGTTGCGATGAGTATTCAAAGTGGGTCAGTGTAATCGGCTAGTTTCGCGCACGGGCGATGCATGTGTGCACTAGCTACACCAGCGTTAGCCAACATTCCTTCGTGCTGCATTCGTCATTGTTTGTCCTTTTTTATTTTTTATTAGTGGGATAAATTTTTGAAAAGTACCTGGTTTAATTAGGATGCTAGGTTGTATTGCAAATTATCATTTATGTCTGTTATTTTAAATAACTGATTGACACTATTTTGTTAAATAAATTTTAGGTATTATTTGTTTGTTTCATTTGAAATGTTATACCAAAACATACATTAAACACTCGCCTGTATTCCCTACATCTGACACTGTTTACACACTACACACACACTGTCTACACTGTTTGAATCTGCATGTCGACAGGTAGAAAATGCCTAAGACATTAAAGTCCACCAATACATTGACAATAAAATTTAATAGTACGTATGTATGTGACTTCGCTTTGTAAATTACTTATCAATCAAAGAAAAATCCGCCATCATTATCAACTTAATAAATAAGCTGATAAATTAATAGATACGGAGGGACTAATTATTTTTTCCTTATGGTACGGTTTCCTAGAAAAGTGGTGGCCGCGCTTGACGGCCGCAGTAAAGGCTGTCATGAAAATGATGTCAGTGGCAAAGATTTAAATCGTTAGATTAGCTCTACTGTGTCAAAAGATAGTCTCGTTTCTGTTTCGTTTTGACACCTCTGACACACAATAACGCAATGATTACACTTATTTTTTCATGGAAACGCTATTTAATAATGAGTGAGCTCACTCTTCTCAGTATGGACACTTTTTCTTGTGACAGAATACCGTGAGGGCAAATCTAGCGATTTAAATATTTGGGGGCGGGGTTTGCTTTACGGTGTCAACAACGCTCTCTAGGAAACCACACCCAGCAACTTACTTTCTTAATCAACGTTTCAGTGATTTCATTCGTCCATAAATTGCGGACGCTACGTGAGACGAGGCAGTATGGTATAGGCATGGAATTAGTATGTACTTAAATAGTACAGGTAGGTATAGGTACAGGCACGAAAAATTTCAATTAAAAAAAAAAAGAAAAAAATATTTCCCGCCATTTTGCCCATTCGGTGAGACGCATCTACAAAACTTACGAAAGTTTTGCAATTTTCAGTTTTCACATAATTTATGTATAAATTATTATTAAAACATGGAGGAAGTAAACGATGTACAAGCTTTGGAAAAAATCTCTAGTGAAGTTGATGAATCTCAAATAAAGGTCATTCTTTCGAGCCAATGCATCAAAGGTAAGACAAAGAGCATTTGTTTTACTTCATATACGTACATATTTTGGTCTGAAAAATCCAGTAGGCACGAAACCAACCATATACATTCTCGCAGGCATTCAAGAGCCAGCTATTAAAGTAGAACAATGTAGGTAGGTACGGTACTGGTGCTGGTCGTGACTCGCAGTCACGTGGTCACAGACTTACATCCGAATTTTGGTACGAAGCGAAAATCAACAAAAAAATTAGCTAACAAAATTGTCAAAGAAAACGATCAATTGCAATTGTAGTAATATTGTCAATCGCTTCAATTGAATTGATTACACGATAAATTTGCGCATTATTGTGAATTAATCACGTAAAAATTGACAGTTGCAATACCTAATTGCTCGTTTCCGGGATCGAAAACGTGTCTAGGCACCCATGTCAACTGCTTTGACTGAATTATCAACAGCCTTATCAGATCACTTGACATGAGTTTAATTTGAACTCTTCTTTGATTTTCCTTCCAGAAATTCTGTTACAAACTACCTAAAAGGTCAAATAAACTTAAAACTTGGTTGATCGATCGGTGGTCGCAGTCAGTATGTTATTATTAGAGACTGACCTTTATACTATACCAGCCTATTACTGTCCCACTGCAGGGCATGGGCCTTCAGTGGCTCTTCTCATACAGAAAAGGGCATGAGCATTCATCACCACGCTTGCTCAAGACGGGTTGGCGATATTAGCCTTATATTATTAACTATAGGTTGGAAACCTGGACTTAGGTGTCCAGGTTTCCTCACGATGTTGCTGACCTTTGCTGTAATTAATTAGTCCTTACCAACTACTCCTTGGTAAACTTTTATGGTGCCGGTGGTGAGGCGCTGGTAATTCTGCAGCTCCAAAATTAACTCGACGCTGGTTTTAGCTCAAGCATTTTTGCTTGACAAGCTGAAGAAGCAGACTGAACGTCACAAAGAAACCTGTGGATTCATTAGCAGCGCTAATTTGAAACTTGACGCAGACATTAAACAGGCTGAGCAAGAGATAAACAGGTTGGTATGATAGACATTTTTGTTAAAAGTAGGTAGGTTCTTTAGGAAAGAAGCCGAAAATGTAGGTGTCATTGTGGTACAGTAGGCCGCACATCGGTGGCAACGAAACCAGTATACCGCTGCTGCTGGCTTTTATTCTATTGATACTCTGTAGAAGTATAGCTTGTACGCTCTGAAATGACTCGCCCCACTACCGCATTACCCATAGAAACCCGCATTACCGTGGGCGTATGCGATAGTGGGGCGCGTCATTTCAGAGTGGACAAGCTGAGACCAAGGTACCAAAGTACCTTTGCCTCATTGATTTATACACTATCTACAACTTCTACAAGGCCAGATTTTATATAATTAACTAGGCCTATCGGTCACCTGCCGCTTTCATGATCACTATTGGCCAATAACCTTTAGCTGTAGATTAGATCTTTACTTCTAAAGGGTATAAGTACAGTAGAGATCATACAATAGATGTTAGGAGATCATCTGCTTAGCCTTTTCTCAATTATGTTGGGGTCGGCTTCCAGTCTTACCGGAAGCAGCTGAATACCATTATTTTACATGGAGTGACTGCCTATTTGAACTCCACAACCCAGTTACTGGATAACACTATACCCCTTGGTAAGACTGGTTGTCAGACTTCCAGGCTTCTGACGATCCGTATCTAATAACTGTTAAAGATCTACAAATGACAGACGGGACCAACGGCTTAACGTGCTCTCAGAGACACGGAGAGGTCTTGGTATATAAAGACAGTCACCCATCCACGAACTAACCGCGACAAGCGTAGCTTAATCTGCTTTGTAATAACGTAACATATTTTCGTAAACGATTACGACTAATCAGTTTCATATTGACAGTCCAACAACATTCATTGCGTTATTTATACGTTGTTGAGCAATTTTTTTCGAACTTATGAAGCATTGGATTAGCAATCTGTTACAAAACGATTCAGATTCTGATTGATCGTGTATTACGCTATTAGGATACTGATCGATCGACCCGTGTGGTTGTTTTTACTTAACCACAAGCTCCGCCAGATTAGTTAGCACATTAGTATTGATTTCATTAAATATAAAACTTTAAAAAGGCATCTGAAGTTCGTGAAGAGACGTTGTACGTATGACAGGGATTAGTTATCGTCTTTCAGTAAACAATTGTAGGTAAATAGTAGGATTTAACGAGTCTGGAAATAAATGCCTTTGTTTGTATGCCCTTAAATCCTGACCCCCTTATGAAATCATAATTAGTTTGCTTTAGGTTCAATGAGCGAAGAAGCATGTACTTAGGTTGATACGGGTAAGAATAAAAATAGATATTAAGACGCAGATATATGCCAGTGACCTTGAGTGATTAGCCTGCGTGTTCTGTGGCCCTAGTGTGAGTTTCTTACCATCTCGACTTTACGCATCGACCGCGCTTGGCGCTCCGATTGGCTTTTCACCAGTGAAGGCCAGTGAAGAGCCAATCGGAGCGCCGAACGCGGTCGATACGTAAAGTCGAGACGGTTAAAAGAAACCCACACTAGGGCCTCTGTACTGAGCTCACGCAACGCGTCGTACGTCCAGCCAGTAATAGGACTCGCCCATCCAGGAGCGCTGTCCCAAATTAGACGCATTATTAATTTACTATAGGTACATAAAACAAAAGGTATTTTAATAAAACACGTATACTAAAAGATTAATAAATAAATAATCTTTAAAATGGTGAAGGTTTCAGAAAAATACGCTAGATAGATTTTGCGTGATTCTCAGTTTTTTTACCGCGTTAGACATAACTTTAAAATTAATTTCACTATGAAATATAAACATAATCCAAAATATTAATATATTATATATATAATTTAACATATTTTTTTCCAAATCATTAAAACTACTCGTTTAGACGTGATCTCCAGTATAAAATCATTAAAAGTCTGTTATCATCGCCTAAGTACTATAATACTTAGTCTGTGAAATAGATGATAACTAGTCTAGGTACCTATCATCGTACAGTCAACCAAACGTAAGCAGCCAAAGATCATGGTTAAATCGAATGTCTATAAAACATCTTAACTTTGTTTTGGCTCCGATAAACTTTGCTAAAGAGTGTATATTTTATACATTCAAGTCGTCCTATAAAGAATTAAAAATAGTTTTTGAGATACGGTCTAATTGCGTAATACACGACTTGTGATATTGAAAAAAAAAATATATATGTACCCTGGCATAATATATGGCGTATCATTGTCTAGAACACATCGATGATTGAGTAGAGTATAAATATATTTTTTTGTTTTTTGTCTTCAAAAATTAAGAAATCGGGCGTTGTAAAAGTTGTCAGTTTTAGACCATTTTTGTACGAGCTCTATCGCAACAACTAAACAAGTTAGGAATTTGAAACTGCTGTATATCATGTACCATATACTGTATATAATCAACAAATATTAAAAACGACGATTCATGAGGTAGGTATTTTATATAAATATGGGCGATTTTTGGAACCGCAGAAGTAACTTTCTAATTCGAAGTATCTTTATGATATACAAGTATATCTTCACAATTTTTAAAATTTGAGATGAAATATATAGGGACCTAACCTGCTAAATATTGTACGGTGGTACGGAACCCTTCGTGTGCGGTGCGACCGACTCGCACTTAATTTAAAAAAATCTTAATTTGGTTTTAGATATACTTACCAATATTATGTCTTTAGTATAAAGTCGTAATATCTTGAAATAAAAGGAAGAATACCTACACCAATTCTAAGTTTATCTGTAGTTTGAAGATTTCTTAAGGCGCTACTCCAGCAGAGACACCGTAAAACATCCATTTTTTCGTCGCACTGTTAGCTGTAATGCTACATATTATAGCAGCTTGAAAAAATCGCAAAAAAGACCCAAATTCATTTTCGTCTCGAAATGCTCAATATTTTGAGCGACCACTATTAATTTTTTTGTAACTATAAAAAAGGAAAATTAGTCAACTAAAGAAATAATTATGTAAAAACGTTTTAACTTATTGGCGTTTTTTTTATTTTTTATTAACTTAAAACTGCGAAATATCTTTCATTTTATTGGCGGACACGAGATTTAACCAAAATCAAACGTATCGCTATTTTCAACCGTATTTGTATACCGCAATGCACTACTGTCGCTTCGCCTCCTTCCATACCTAAAGATATGCTTATTACCGCGCCTTAACTTATTCTGTAAACCTGTGGCCACTTTTGCTTAACTATCTCTTGGCGGATATCTTCAAAATATCTTGTGGGTCGATATGGTTTTAACCAAGACAATGGCCAAAAATCTAGTTGTGTCGAACACATCTACAATACCTACCTTTTTAAGACATGACAGTGCTATTTGGGGTGAACAAATGTTCTAATGGTTGGTCGTACTACCAATTTAACTGGGATCGGTGGCCCGGCTGTTAGACGTGAGATGGTATGACTTGAGATTGTTGCCGCGCTTAGGTACATCATGATATGACAGCGAACACAGGCTGCTCTTGCCAGTTATCTTGGTTTGAAAATCCACTAGCTGAAAAGATGGTGCGACCCGCAGAGTACTTTTACTATAAGGGATTTTTTTCCTAGGAATCATTGGACTATATTAGTACTTACTGCATTGATTGTGTTTGAAGACAATATTCTAGACTTCTATTGAAATTGTTTTACCATCGGTTTATTTCAGTATGCTTATAGCTCAAGAGACTATTAAATCGGCCAATGTAGAAATGAAAAAAGAATGGCTAGTAACTAAAGAACGGAAGACAGACATTTCAGAGCGCATTGAGGAGGGCACAAAGAGATACGAGGACCTATGGCTAGGATGTAAAGCTAGATATGAAAGTATACCTTTCGTACAAAAGCTACTTCGTGCCACAGAAAAGGTACAGGCACAAAATAATGATATAAATGATATTGATAAGCAAATAATATCGCTTTACGAATTCATGAAAACGCGACGTGAAGCTTGTATCGATTTGGATAGAAAACGCTGCATAGAACTAGCAAATTTCATGGTATATGAAATGCCAAACACTATGAAGATTATAACAGAGAAATCTGAGAATATTAATAATCTGACAAGACAAATCAGAGACATGATTGAAGAGCAAAATACCGTGAGTGATGCAGCAGTAATAATACCAGCCGCAGAACCACAGAACTTAGAAACAATTGAAAGTAAGAACAAGAACGAAGTCGGTGATGACGATGATCTAAATAAAAGTGATGAAGACGCTTTGGTATTTCACATTATTATTCCAATGGTGTTATATTCTATACCTAGCCTTTGTAATGTTCTAATTGAATGGTTTTCCTGTTTTCCAGATACCAAAGCTAGAGCTCCCTAATTTCGATCTCGATATTATAGATGTCAATTTAAAAATGGTAAGACAACAATGACATAACCAATTTTGTATTTAATTTTGTAATTCTACTAAAACAACATTTTTAAAACCCAATAGGCAAAGATGAAAAACGATGAATTTCCCAATTCTATCCTATTAACAACAGATCCTATACATAATTTGGTGGATAATAAAATTAACCAATATGAAGATGGAAAAGCTTATGAATATGTGATTTCTCCTTATTTTAATTCCTACAAAGAAAATGAATCACACAACTTCTCTAAAAGGAAACTGATTAATATTCTTGAAGATGTACATATTAATAATGACGAAGTATACAACATTGTAAAGAAAGTAAATCCTGAAAATCTTCGAAAAATTAATGAGATTTCCGCGGAAGTAACTGAAAAAGTTAGAGAGATACCAACATTTTTAAAGGTAATACCTATGTATCGATTTCGTATGGAACCGAAAGGTTCTGGAGTGGCGGCTGCGTACCGTAAGACCTAAAGTTGGCAGGCCCCCCACAAGGTGGACCCGGTGAAGGCCGCAGGAATCCGCTGGAAATTCTGCGAGAAGCACAACCGGTCGAAGTGGCGATGCTTATGGGAGGCCTATGTCCAGCAGTGGACGTCTTTCGGCTGAAATGATGATGATGATCTATTTCGTACACTCTGTTTTTCTATCAATTTTCTGAAAGTGGCACTGGTGACTGTAAAGTTGTGTGGAAATCGGTTGTTATGATATGGTATGTAATGCGGAGGAATGAAGAAAATGTCGTGAGGAGAATTTTGAGTATGAATGTGGATGGCTATAAGAGTAGGGGAAGACCGAAGAAACGATGGATTGACTGTGTAAGTGACATGGCTGGAAAGAGGGTGACTACCGACAAGAGCGGATCCAGGATTTATTTCTGGGAGGGGTACATGGGCTAGACAGATAAGGATTGTCACCAATATCTTGTATTGCACTGTGCTGTTTTTGGGATTTATTCTTTTTAATGAAGATAGCCTACTTCTTCAGCGTTCATCATTGAAGCAACGTCTTGATATATATGCATTCACGATCCACCCCGGATCCGCCCTTGACTACCGATATGACGATGTCGCACCGACCCGACCCCAAATAAATTGGGATAAGGGCAAGAGAATGATGATGATAATGATTCCGACTCTTCTTAGAGTTCACTATGCTCCGTTTTTTAGCCCTATTTTAATCTTTATAGGGTACGCCGATAGAGACTGATACCATTGAAGAGGTAGTTATGACATGCTCCAATGTAGATCTTATAATACCTCCTACTCAATTTTTGGATATAACATTGCCGGTAATGTAATTTGTATTTAATATTATCCAAAGATTTAAAGCAATTTTTTTTAAGCCCTCTCGTTTTGATATCTTTGAGGACATATGTGCTTGCCATAATTTTATTTTATTATGAAGGACCCATTTTGAATATTCTCGGATGTATCTCCACACGACGACACATCAAGCTAAGTTATACATTTACAGCTTAAGCTAACTTCGCAATGAAGGTATAGGCTTTCCATACAGTATACAGGGGTAAATAGTATGTTTATGTATCATGGATATTGAAAACTTAATAACACTGTTCAGAGTTCTCAGGATAGTTTACATAAGAAGAGAGTATCGTTTGATATACCTTCATCAATACAAATAAACGAAATAATAGACGATGTGGACAAACAAAACGTTATTGATGAAAATGAAGCAGGAAATCAAACTATAAACAGTCAATTAGACGCGAGCGTAGCGAGCGAGGACAGTTACGCGAAGATACAAGATATGATACTCAAAAAGCATAATTTGGATCTCTCGCCCCAATTTGTGTACGCCAAAAACCATGTACTGCAAAAGGTAACGTGTTGGAAGAATAAGCAAAAGAATAAAAACGATAAAACAATGAACGAAAAAATTTTTTTTTCAGAGGGATGATGATAATAAAATCGTAACATCAAAATTTTTCGTCAATGATAATCTGGAAGTGAAGACTGATGAAGTTCCTGATAATAAAATGGACATGGACGAAGAACCCAGGGTCCCAGAACCTGAAGAAAAATTAAAAGAACATGAGAATTTAGAAGTGTTGAGTCTTAAAGACAATATGCCAATGGATGTTGATGAAATTATAGTTTCTAGCCCCAAAGAGACAAAGGTATATAATAAGAATGATAAAATCATTTTTAGAAAATTGGTTTTGGATTAAAGTTTCTTTTCTGATAGCCTTTATTGGACTGGGCCAATTTAATAAAATTATATTGTGTACATTTTCAGAAACATGAAGAACTCAGGCCTGAGAAACCAGTGTCTGGATTACTATTTACTCATGGGACTCAGGCAATTCCAGATTCATTGAATGCATCAATGAGCACTACTGGATATGATGATTCAGACTTCCCACATTGCATTGGTGGGTTTGGTGAGCTAAGCTGTACAATTTTCATGAATAATTCAGTTTTTCAATAAATATGTATTTCCAGATTCAAGTCTCCTTCTTTCACCTAAAGCTGATATACCTATGACTGGTGATAACCCTGATGTGCAATCCCAAGAAGTTCCTAATTTTCTTTCAGGTATTTATAGCTTCAATAAATTAATCCATTTCAGACTACTGCATGAATAAAATTAAATGTGTTTTTTTATAGGATTTCGAAAGACAGGCTTATCGTTTTTTGGAGGAGGAAGCACATTATTATCAGAGTCCAAGCCAGAATCTAGTGCTCCAAATGATGGAAATAGCTTTAGTTTTAATTTTGGTGGAGAGAAGAAAAATAGAGGTGGTTTGTTTAGTTTGTTCAATTAATTCATTTTAATTTTGTTAATTGTTTTCCAATAAACGCTTTGCATTATAGAATATTATTTTTATTTTATACCATAAAAATGTACAGCTTCATTGATGTAACTGGCAAGCTCTTACAGCTATTAATTGCAGAAGTATAAATAGAGGAGCGAAAACCTCACTGTATTCTATAGCGGAGTCGCCTTGTAGTTTTCTACACAGTAAGAATTTAAATACAAATGTCAGACCTAGAAATATAGCACTCCAAGATGCTCTATACAAGGAGGCTTTATATGAACTTTCTAAATTCATTCTTATACATACTATACAGCAAAAATATGCATTCATTGCATCACTTACAAATAATGGTGCAAATACTGTCCACCAAGCACTGTACACAACACCATCTATTTTCAATGCTAATAACACTGAGAATATTGTTATAGTTATTAGGTTTATCCATATTTCAAACACTGTAAGTCCAATCCACTGCACAATTTCATTCAATGTGAAGAACATGTTTATTGATTGGCCCCAAGCATTGCGTTTCTGAATATTCTTATGTGGATTGAAGATGAACACCTCACTTGTGAATCAAAGTCTAGCTCTTCTGTCAGTGGCTCCAGATCATCTGTGGAATTATATTCATTTGTAATACATGCCTCAATAACTCAAGCTGATAACTATGCGAAAAGTGACAAGAGGCATTGCACTATATTTCATACATCTGAGTAACAGAAATAGAAAATAGTTTATTGTCCAGGTAATACAGTAAGCAGGTTTACAAGTTAACACCAAATTGAGACGACATGAGTAGCTTAAAAAGTCAAAGTCAAAGTCAAATCATTTATTTCAAGTAGGCCCGTATAAGGCACTTTTGAACGTCAAAAATTTACAAAAAAAATTAATTGATTCTAGTTGCCCCTTCCAAAAGGTAGTTTTCGTATGGAGAAGAATGGGCAAGAAACTCCACCGTTACTCTTTTAAAATGTTTAACAATATTTTGTATAAGTACATTAGTTATATAATTATATGTGAGGACGATGCACCTAGAATAAAATTATTATGCCACAATAGGTAAAAAGAATTAAGAATTAAAAATGAAGCAACAACAGATAAACTAATTATGTGATAGATACATGGTGCTCACATATTTACAAACATTGTAAAAGTAGACGATCCTCCTAAGATTCCACAATTAATAAGTCAGTGTGCGAGGAATTGGTCATAGAAAGTAAAATCAATGTCATATAATAAAAAAATAAAATAAAATATACACTTAAATTTGCAACCAGTTTGATTTTGTCTTGATTCTAAATTATCCTATGGAGCAGGACCAGCATGTTTCCAAGCATTCTTATCTTGGATATAATCCTCTAATTTGTAATATGCTTGTTTACAAAGTGTACTTTTAATATGAGCTTTAAATTTTCTTTCATTTAATTGCAAAATATCACAAGGTATTTTGTTTTAACATTTAAAATATTACTTATAGCTTAAAATATTACCTATAGCTTAAAATATTACTTATATATATATATGTTACAAAATATCATTTGCCATTGAACTCCAAACTAGACAGTTAGTCTGTATCTTGGGGCTCGGGGTACGAATTCCAGAGTGGAGACTTGAGAGGTGATTTCAGGTGTTGTATTGTATATCAGCACTGCTATTCTGTAACCATCTCACCGTGAAAACTTAGGTGAAGTGAGCACTTCACCTAAGTTTTCATAGTGAGATTATTACAGAATAGACCGGCCTAGGGGCTGACAGCTCACTCCGAGCTCACTTCACCTAAGTTTTCACGGTGAGATGGTTACAGAATAGCACTGCTGGTGTGTTTGTGTACGTGTGATGTGAGTGTGGTGTGTGTGTATGTGTGCGTATTTGTTCCCATTGTGTATCGTTTGATATTGACAGGATATTGTTGACTGTCGATTTTCACCATGCTTTCTATTTTCTCGCGACTGAAGGAAATTTATGTGTACTCACCAACACAGTCAACAGTTCCCGTGTTTACTTCAATCTGACATGTGCCAGAAAACAATATTTCTAGTTGGAGTGCTAGGTTGCAGCACCTTTGTATTGCAGCTCCTAAACCATGTAGAATGATTTCCTTTTCGCCTCTGGTCAAAAGATCGCAGCACTTATCTAGTTGTGCCTAAAAAATAAATGTTTATTAGTAGAAAACACTTATTTGCTCCGTTTTCTTTTATGAACATTTTTAGCGCATATTACTTTGAAATTAGTCTTCTTTGTGATGAATATTACATTATCACCATCCACAGGCTTCAATGGAAGACGCTTCTTTAAAGCATAATTCTTATTAGGATGTCGTTTTGGTCTTTTCTTAGAATCCTCTTTCTTCTGTGGAGTGTTTTCATCTGCCATTATTTCACAAGTGGCAAAACAAAATGTCAAATGATTTAGGAAGTAAATGAAGTTGACGTTTCACTAATTTTGATGAATGAAAAAGTAAAAAAATCGGATACATGCCTGTGGCATAAACTCATACAGTGTTTGATGTTTTGACCACAAACTTCGATCGATATTTATTTATTAATCTAAAAAACGCGCGTACACGTGGTACTTGGGCGGTTAAAACCACAGTTATATTCACCTTTGCAGAGTAATCTAAGGCGATGTTATAAGTCACAATGTCTAGACTTTACAAAAAATAAAAATGTATTGTCATAATAAAAAAGAAAAGTTGAGGTCGGGAACTACCAACCATTTGTACAGACGCCAGCACATCAACCTACTACAATCTGTCAAATTTCTTTAATAGATTTTCTACTTTATCACTAAAATATAAGGTTCAAAGTGGCGTCTGCTGGCGTCTGTTCATACGTTACTCCGAAACGCAATAACGATACACATATATACGTACAGTAGTTCTCCGTTCGACTTTTGCTCCGATTCGAAATTCCGAAACGGAATTCCGTCTGTATGTGGCCAGCCTTTTGTCATCATCTGCCTAGCCTTTTCCCAACTTTGTTGGGGTCGGCTTCCTGTCTAACCAGATGTAGCTGAGTACTAGTATTTTTTTTTTTTTTTTTTTTTTTAAAAAAACGTTGCCCCACACTAGGAATTTCTCCTGTGTCGTGGGTGCGTTTACAGACATTTAAACTCACATACACAAACAGCCAGACCCGGAACAACTAATTGTAGGTCATACAAATATTTGTTCCGTGCGGGAATCGAACCCGCGACACGCAGCGCAGCAGTCAATCGCTTAACCACTGCGCCAACCGTGCCGTCAATTTTACATGGAGCGACTGCCTATCTGACCTCCACAACCCAGTTACTTACTGGGTAACACGATACCCCTTGGTAGACTGGTTGTCAGACTTTCGGGCTTCTAACGACCCGAAACAACTGTCAAAGATCTACAAATTACAGCTGGGACCAACAGCTTAACGTGCTTTCCGAGGCACGGGGTCTTGGTATGTAAAGATGGTCACCCATCCACGGACTAACCGCGGCAAGCGTAGCTTAACTTGAACGACCGTGCAGCTGTTATTACTTAGCCACAAGCCCCACAGCCAGCCTTTTGTATGGATTTGAATTCCGAATCGTTATTACTAAACGTTAGGAAATGAAATGAAATTGTTTATTCTGTAAATAGGATATTGCAATCACTTTTACACGTCATATTAAAAAAAATATTTAAAAAAAAAAGAAGAAAATGCTAGATGAGTTCGGCGTTTCCTATCTGACTACTCTGAGAAGAAAGACCGAAACAAACTCAGAGGTCACAGTCTCTTTTAAAGTCCAGACATAATCTTGGTCAGGCCATATGAGGACCATGTAGATTAGTGTCTGAAATGGTCTTTTGAGGAAAGAACCACACAGATTTGAGTGGACCTGTCCAGTCAGTGCAAGCATTTGTCAGTAATCGTAGAGCTCAACTCAGAACTTAAGGAGCTCAACTCGACGAACAGTAGGTACCAAAGAAAGGACATTTGGGTAGGTCGCATAAAGTACTCAAACTGCCAGACCATCATTTAAACTAACTGAGAAAGAAAAAATTAAAGAAAGAGGAAAAACAATAAAAATAAAATATCCACATAGTCCTCACATTCACAATAATTAAAACAATATAATACTTTACAAAGTAATCATGTTATTTTCTATATAATTTTCAACAATGTCAATATGTATATAAAAACTGGTATTTTTAATGATTTACATAATAATTAAAATGTCAAATTTTGTGGTTTTATCACAAAGCTTGGCAGAGCGAGCAGCTCAATCCCACGCTTTTTTATCTTCTAAATAATCTGAAATTTTATAGTAAGTACCCTTTTTTACAAAGTTTGGTTTTAATACAGCTTTTAAATCGTTTAATGGGTAAGTTTCGAATATCAATGGGAAGTTTGTTGTAAAAGCGTTGACCCATGAACGAGTTGCCTACTCTGTGGAGACGTGTGCGATGTACAGCAAGGTTGTATTTATTCCTGGTATTTAAACTATGAATACCGGTCATTTTCTTAAAATTTGATATATTTTTGTGTACATGTAATAGGTTTTCAAAAATATATTGTGACGCTACAGTCAGGATGTTTATTTCTCTGAATTTTTCTCGAAGGGAATCCCTTAGACCTAGGTTGTAAATGGCTCGAACAGCCCTTTTCTGTAGAACAAAGATAGTATTAATGTCCGCACAGGTTCCCCAGAGAAGAATCCCTTTAGGGTGTTTGTCCACTTATCCGTATGCGGTTCGTATTCGATTCGGGTTCGATACGTGAAAAAGAAGTATTTGATTCGTTTTATTTGATATACTCGGTTTTGATTCGTCAAAAAACATCTCGAAGTGAGAATTTACGAATCGAATACGAACCGGATACGGATAAGTGGGCAAGCGCCCTTATTCCGTTTCGGAATAACGTATGTATTTGGCCGGCCGGTTGGAGTGTACGTAACAGGGCACTGAGGAAAATATAAATGTAACAAAAACAATTTTGTTTCGCAAATCGTTAGTTTCTCGGTTATATCGTACCTACAGAACACGAAAACGAGTTTTCGTGATTGTGGTTCAGGAAAAACTGTGGCAAATGTAGCTAATTCCATAAAAGGAGGTGAAGCTTAGTGAACCCCGAATTGGATAGATTATAGATTAGGTTCAAAAACTGTCACAGAACCGAGTTAACCAACCCTGGTTCCACGAGGTAATCATTTGCCCTACCCCGAGAGGGCTTTTAAGAGTCGGACGGAGCTCGGAGGCGCGCAGGGAGGGCAGCCTCCGCCCGCTGTTATAAGGCGCAGGGTTGCCAAATGAGTGCGAGTGAATTATCGTATCAATATTCGAAAATTATCATACCAGATGAAAAATTATCGCACAAAAACTGACAGAGCCGCGTGAAACGCGTAGCTAGTTCGCAAAACTAGAAATAGGATAGGATATTAATTAGGAAGTTGTGACATTTGAAAGAAATGATTAAAGTAACATCATTTTTTCAGTTGCTTTAAAACCATAGGTAGGGTAAAATCGCGAAAAAAAAACCAATCTGGCAAAAATAAAAATCGTTGCCATTTCAAAACAGTATAACAAAATTATGGTAGATTTCTCTACAAAATTGATCATTATTGCTTCGCCTTAACGGGTCGGACACCGGTGGCCGACTCACTGTTATATACTTTTTGAATGCCTCGTTGGTCTAGTGGTCGCAAGCGCTACTACTTAGCATGGTTCTGGGTTCGATTCCCAGGTCGGGCAAAGGGTTTTAGGGTTTTTCCAACAGGAATTTCTCAGTAATAGCCCGGAGTTTGGAATTGTGCCCGGTTGATGGCAATAGGCTCACCCCCTATTGCATGGGACTTAAAAACATAACTGGCGAAATGTGGGTGTACTACAGGTACACCTCTGCCCAACCCTTCGGGGAAACAAGGCGTGATGTTATGTTATGTTCATTTAATAGTATAGCATAAGTACCTGGGTGACCGAGCTCAGCCTGAGTGAAAATTGAGAAAACGAATTTTCCCAGATATGAGACCTAGCAAGGTAGCAAGATCGATTTTGAAAGTTGCAATATAGGTTCGCCTACTTTGCAACCTATATTGCAACTTTCATCGAAATCGTTAGAGCCGTTATCGAGAACTTGATTACAAATATATAATAAGTACCTGGGCGACCGAACTCGGCTCGGGTGAAATTACAGAGAGAACGAATTTTCCCAGATATATGCGACCTAGCTAGATAGATTATTGCAACTTTCATCGAAATCGCTAGAGCCGTTTTCGAGAACGTGCTTACAAATACATCTATCTATACTATTAAATGAGCAATATTTTTATACATATATGCAATGCCGCCCATGGGCATGTGACCGCCCGATTTTTTTGAATATTCATGAAAAATTAACTTTAATGGGATTGGGTATTTTCTTTATTTGCCGCCGACTTCCGACATTTAAGTCATTTTTCACTTTGTAGTGTTTTTTTGGAAATCGGTCTTTTTTTTTGTAAGAAGTTTTTATTTCTCGCTTTTTAGTGGGTCAGTTTGTAATTTATTTAAATTACAACAGCCTAATGTCAACTACGCATCACTTTTTACAAAATATTATGCTTTTCCCAATGCAGGGACGTTAATCGTTGAGGAGTTCTCCTGGTACTTCACCATTAGCTCCACTTCTCCTTATGCATTGTGACGAGCATAAATTGCTTGGCAACCATATAAAAGTTATCGAATCGCAACCCGTGAAATACTTATTATTGAGCAGTTCCGGTGGCCATCTGTGGTCTTCATCATCAGTTCCACTTCACCAAATGGTGCTTTCCAAGAGCAACTGCACGAGTTACTATAAAAATACCCATATCGCTATTGGTGTGCCTATAATATTTGAAGAGTTCCTTCGATTTCTCCAGGATCCCATCATCCGATCCTGACCAATTGACAATGGGACCATCTCAGTAGTATTCCCTTTCAAACAAAAAAAAATATTTTGCAAATCCGTCTATTTAAGTTCAATTCAATTCAAAATATTTTTATTTCATATAAACCTACATGGGCACTTATGAAACGTCAGAAGCTAGGTGCACGGTTCCAATTGGTTGTTTCCTACGGAGAAGAGCCGGCAAGAAACTCCACGGTTACTCTTTTAAAAATAATGGGATTTTACAATAATTTCATAACAGTGTTATTAGGTATGGGAGGACAGTGTAGGTCTTTCAACAAGTACCAGGTACTTAAGACTGAGTTATGCCCGAACATATAAAAAAAAAAAAAAACTTCCGAATTGATAACCTCCTCCTTTTGGAAGTCGGTTAAACAAAACAAAACTTGCATATTTTTTTTTCATCTTGAACTATTTGTAGTAGCTTTTTAGTAATTAATTTCACTTTTTGTAAATGTAGTTCCGTGAAAAGAGGCCCAGGCAGTTAAAATTGACGAATTGTTTTAAAATAAATTGTGCATATTGCATACCGTTGGAACGGGCATGAACCAAAGATGTTTTCCTAGATATTTTACGCGATTAAATCGTGCTTTCACCAATTATTTTTAATTTGTTTCTAGTTTAAGGGCCATTATCTACGTCAAATACGAATTTTATAAGATTCTACGGATTATAAGATAAACGAGACGAAAATTTTTAAAAAATTGCCTGTTTTGTTATTTTTAAATAAAATTATTGACGTTTGAAGTTTGAGCAACGACGAATCCTACCTAATATTATAAATGCGAAAGTGTGTTTGTTTGTTACGCTTTCACGCTAACACACAGGCGTAGACCTTGATCTTGAGAATGACATAGGCGACTTTTCATCCTGGATCACAAACGAAGTCGCGGGCAACAGCTAGTTAAGAATAAAATTTAAAAAAAAGGTAATTTAAAAAAATGCGTGGAACCTGAATCTTGTTATTGACCCTAAACATGTAGCAGACGGCCCCATGGATCCGTCATTTTCGAATGTTCAACCGTCTGCCTAACACCTGTTTAAACAAATATTGCTTGCTCATTTTATAGTAAGTATAGGATAAAATATATGTATATCTATGCTCACAGACCTATCACAGTAAATAGAGAATTAATTTAATAGACTAGTAGAAAAATATACAGGTGGTCCAAACATCGACGTCATATAAGTAAAATTTGATTCCTTATGTCTAGGGGTATCTGAAACTACACCATGTGTGTTCCGCGTTTCTTGATAGTTATCCAGTTATAATTATTTTTTTAAGCTTGAAAATTTTATGGGAACCACTTTGATTGGTGTGCTTGTTTTTATTCTCTTTTCAGTAATGTGTTTTTATGCAGTCGAGTTTTTAGTTTTTTAAATTAGGTAGGTACTTGTTTTAGTTTCAGCTTTTTACTTTTTTATCATTTCACATTCCTAATTACATTTAAACATATACTTAATTTTTATATATTTTTGTAATCACTTTTCAAAAGCCTTCATTTTGATACTACTCGATAGGGTAAGGAGTTTATTTTTATTTTTAAACATGCATTTTGGCGGTGAAAATCCGTCATTTCGATTTTTTATAATTTTGATAGGTATCCAGGGACACTCGCGCAATAAAGACGAATCTAAAGACATATCATTTATCAAAATGGGTTTAGCCGTTTAGTAGTTACGAGGGAACATAGAGACGGACATAAATACATACATACAGTACAAACACATAACCCACCTTTTTTGGCTTCGCAGCAGTCGGATAACCACCTGTTATGGCTTCGCCGCAGTCGGGTAAAAAGGAAATTTTCCAACCAGCATTCTGTTGTGCTTGACCTATGGTTCCAAACTAGGGCATTAACAGAATAATTAACTTGGAAAATAGAGAGTTAAGAGAAGGAAAGAGTAAAAGAAATAAATAGTACCTACCTCCCTATAACTAAATCTAAAGATGCAAAAATGTACCTATGTCAAACACTAAAATGGCAATGGACAGGACATTGTGTTAAGAGAGAAAATTTAGAAATGGACCAAATTAATCTGAGTGGTACCCAAGGGATGGAAAAAAGCGTCCGGCCCTAGTCCAGGCCATGGTACGGAGCGAGAGGGCATGGGAGGCCGTCACCTCCTTCTGCGAAGCAGTAATGCTCGCGAAGGAGGAGGCAGAACGCGTGAGGGAGAGGCAAATTTCGCGCCCTCACGCCCCTAGCCGCCGCAGGAGACGCCCTGGGCGTCGGGAATCGCAGGCCGATTCCCGGCCACCGTAGGCGCGGGCTTGCGGACGGTGAGCAATGGGTAGCTCGCCGTCCGATAAGGACCAGGCCCGGGTCGACGGCGCGTTGTGTTCCACGCGCGCCTCAAAGAGATGTCAGCAGAACGGAAGGGGTCCGACAGGACCGATGCCTGCCGGGGTTGCGGGAAAGTCCGAAAGGGATACCGTGGCCCCTAGCAACGTAAAGGCAACGGAAGGAACACGGGTGGGTTTTAGTCAGTAAGAGTCTGACACGCCCTCCCGCTCCACCCAGAGCGGGAGAAGTTATTTGATAATTTCCCACCCAAAAAAAAAAAAAAAAAAAAAAAAAAAAAAAAAAAAAAAAAAAAAAAAAAAAAAGGGATGGAAAAAAGAGGAAAGGACAAGCGAAACGTTGGGAAGACGACGTCAAAGAGTAGCTAGTCCAGAGTGGAGTCAGAGGGCGATAGGCAGAGAGATACGGAAATATTTAGAGGGAGCCTTTGTCGAAGGAAAAGCTGTTTATAGAGTCCATCGAACGTCGATATTTATACAAAATAATTTTGAGTAGATCTTTTAAAAACATTGTAGAACCAGCAATAAAAGCTTATTTTATAAAAAAAAATCTATTACCCTCATGATCATGACTCCTCGTTAAAGCGTTCGCTATTTTGGTTGCTTCAGTAACGATAGGATTTCCCAGAACTCGAATCTCATAATCCGTAGCCACTAATCAACCCTGTGATTCATCCGATGTAACGGTAGATACTCCTCTGCTTCAGTCATAAATACGACGCTAACGGAGCATTCCTCGTCCCGGGGAGCCTACTTCCCAAGTCCGTCAACGAAGCTAAGGGCTCGTACGAATAATTAACTATTTCGGACGAACAAAAACACATTCGGAGTAGGGACTACTGTTGAATAGTGGTGTCATTCATTCTTAGGTCAGGCCCCAAACTAATATCCTATGTCCGTAAGCGATACGGAGTTAGAGTCACCCGTAGATAACTTTGGCCGGAACTACGGATTTCATGCTTGGTGTAGAGGAGTAGACCTCCTGGTCACAGCCTCACTCGCGACCAGAGGGGCAGACGAGCGAGCAGTATTACGAACTATCTCGAACTATGAATGAACATCCTCTGTGTTTATGTCGTTTGCGTTGCTGTGTGAAAATATTATGTCAAAAATATTTGGTTTATCATGTCATACGTAGTATCTCTATGTAGTCTGTGATTATGTCATCCTGTCATGTCTGTTTCCAAAACTATAGCTGGAGCAGGGATTTTAAAAGCTTCAGTAAAGTGATTTACTTATTCCAAATGGGTTTTTAGGTTATCGGAAAAATTGTAATGTAGGTGACGGTGTTTCTTATTAAAATTTGTACAATTAGGTCCACAAATTCCTCGTAAACCAATGTTATCTTTATAAAATGGGGGGAGTGTGCAGTTCCCTAAGTTCGTTCGTCTCAATCACCTTAGATGCTCTTGAAAGGTACTATAGTACAGTTTAACTCTTAATTAAGTAGATAGGTATGTATTATAATTGTAACTTTCTTATTCATTACTTTGTCATGTAATCTAGTCTTAATTGAACAATAAATTGAACAATAAATCATTGATCTACCGCTTAGTGGTCTCAAACTTGAATGGGCGATCCCATTTAAGTTTGAGACCACTAAGCGGTAGAACTCCTGGATTCGTTTCCAATAAATTCGCAGTTATTAGTCACTAAGTACTTTGAGTACCTATACCTCGTGTGGAAGTAATGTTTCAAAAAGTAGAGAAACCAAGAGGGACATTAAAAACCCTTTAAATTTTGCAGAATATCACTATGCACGGTATGTGCAGCGTTGACGTGTTGTGTGTTGTTCACTATATTGTCTGTAATGGTTATGGGAGTCGGAATCGGCTATCATTATTGTTTTGTACAAAACTCCGTGGATGCTATGGGTACGTAAAACTGTTCCACGACAAATTAAAATTTAAACGTAACCGTCATTTGTGGATTTAATCCTATAATAATATCCTCTTACACCATCATAGTAGTAGGTATATATAAATAGTAGTACCTACCTATATGGATAGGATGGATTGATTATTACAGTTCGCGTCAAATAACTTTGCCGCTCTGAAGTAGGCTACAAATGACTGCGCAGTAGTCAATCTTACTTACCGACCCTGATGAACCCATAACCCTCCTCCAGGAGAACAATAGGGCCTCAAGTACAGTGCACAAACACAGACACCGACCCGCATTCCGACCTTGCCATCGAGGTTCTCCGCGATCGCGACCCTCCCCAGTAAATAATACTCCCCCCGACCCCTGCTCGACGATGCGCCAGCCCGCGTCGATGCTGAGCGAGTAGCTTTAAATTCCCCGATTAATAATCATGAAATATCTTTGATCCAGCCTGTCCCATCATGCTGTCCTCCCCCCAGCGACGCCCTAAGCCGAGGTTCGTACCCCACAGGGGGTGCCCTTAGCGAGCGCTCGCCTAGTTTTAATTAGAATAGTTTTTGCCCCTGGCTAGAGGCTTTGAGTGTAGTAGCTTAAGGCAGCCACAGGAAGCCCGGTTAAGTAGTCATGACCTCAGAGGTCAGCAACGAGATGCCCTATAAAAAAAAAAAAAAACAATCTTATAAAACAGTACTAGTGCGCATGCCAGCACGCATGCGCAACCCAACTTCAGAGCGGGAAAGTTATTTGACGCGAACTATACGATACGTGCATGGTTTTTTAGCATAATATAATAAAATTATTAGTCTAGATGCCACAATGGGTTGCATTACGATCTTCAGCCGCACCTCACGAATGTCACAATCACAAGTTCTCAATTACTTACTTTATTAAAACCTATTTTCCAGTTACCTAAGTACTTATTATTGTTTTACAGCGAAGGCTGCGAAAGCGGCGGGAGCTTTGCGTTCGCAAAACGACCAAGGACGTGAGGGCCACGTGATGCGCTCTGTGGACAAAGCGGTGCAGCGAGGCTTTGCGCACCGCCTCTCGCGACGCGACGCAGACTCGCCGCTAGCGGGCAATAACTTCACACTTGGCAACAACTTAACAGAAACCAACGACATCAACAATTCCAGAGATATTAACAACATCAACAATTTCACAGACACCAAAAACCTGACACTTATCAACGTACTAACTCCTTTCAATTTAACAACGTTCAACCGGTTAAACACATTCACCGTCTTCTGAATGTTGTGTTTTGAAGAAATCTGAAAGTGTTAGAGTTTATTTATAAATAAAATTCGTTTTTATTATGAGATACTTTATTAATTTATAAACACCATAATATATTATATACAATTATATATTAATTATATAAAATGAAGGTATAATTTATTTAATCCAACATCACTTGATTACACATGTAATAATGATAAGTTACCCAAATGTCCCAATTAAAACGAGCACTTGGTAAATTTATTTGTGTCGTTAGGACACGAATGTTTTTCATATCAAAGGCATTGTTTTGGCCTGTGTGCTGTTCAGGGACCGCAAGGGCCGCAGGAAGGGCTCGGCTGTCGAGGTGTTGTTGCGTGAGCGACGGAAGCGGCCGATGAGTCTGCGTGCAAACTCGCGCTCGTGCGGCGATAGCTCGGGCTCCTTGGGAGGCCTGCCGAATTTATTACATACATTGTTAATACTAAAAATGGCCGCCAAACAAGAGGCACGGGTTAAGGGCGAATTTAAGACACTCTTGAACGCGGTTTATACCGGATGACATTTTGTACCGTCTCGAGAACAATTGGGTATAATAGGTGAACAGAGTAGAAGCCTATGGCATAGCTTTTATTTTATTTTATTTATTCAGTAACTTAGAATGAAATTGATCTATCGATAAATACCTCATATTTGAAGTAAACTTTTCATACTAGAACAATCAAAACAACAAAAAAAAAAAGATTAATCCGATAAAAAAATAGTATAAGTATAATTTGTATAATTGTAATTAGTATGATTTGAATTATGATTTAAAAAAAAAAACTGCTATACGCTTCTACTCTGTTCACCTATTATACCTAACCAATTTTTTTCGAGACGGTACAAAATGTCATTCGGTATGTGCTGATCACGTTCGAATTCATATGTGAAGTCCCATCATCCCTAAATGAGATTTGTATTTCTATTTCTACCTTTGCATGGAAAGTTAAGGTGCTCCCATCACCTGGAAAATTCGCCTGTAATGTAACCCTTACCTGCCTACCTATCTAAAGTAAGCGTCATGAGAAGCTATAAATTTTGTAAACAAGTGTTCAGGAGTTCACAACATTTGGACCAACAAAAAAAATGAATTTGTTTAAGATTTAATAAATTATTAAGTAACAAATATTAATTAACATAATATAATTATTATTTAAGAATAATTATTCGTCAGATTCAGATGTTTCATTTCTGTGTCAGAATCAGTGACATGTATCACGAAGCTGTCTACAGTTTTATTTAAATAAAATTAACGCAACAATTAAAGTAACAACAATAAAAAAGTGATAACGAAACAATAACAAAATTAACAATAACAACCAGATCCGCGATATATGCAAAGCAATGAAACAAACTCGTACGCATTCGAAACTCGAATGACGCGTTTATTTCAAAATGGCGTCCCGATAGTTTACAATCCCTGCGACGGACGCGTTCCGGTACCAAGAAACACAAACGATAGCGCTTTGCGTCGTTAAAATATGATCCGTCTAAATTAAATAGGTTGTTACTTTCATATAACCCGTCTATATTTCATGTCGATTGAATATGGTCAATTTATTATTATCTCGCAGTATAAAATGTTTACTTAGTAAAAGATGTTTGTTTACATAATTTATAGCTTCTCGTGACGGGTACTTTAGCCGTGTTACTCCTACCTATCTTTACATATTATAAAACAAAGTCCCCTGCCGCATCTGTCTGTCTGTCTGAAAGCGATAAACTCAAAAACTACCGAACGGATTTTCAATCGGTTTCCACCAATAGACGGAGTGAGTCATGAGGAAGGTTTTAGTGTATAATTTATAACAAAACCTTTATGAAAATAGGCTGAGATATGACGATTATTGTTGAAGATGTCGGAAAAAAGCATGCCGACTAAGAGCTTTACTAGCGTGAGTCGCGTAAATCGTGAGAGATAAATAAAATTTATGTTCTACAGGATTGTAAATCTTAAAAAGTTCAATAATAAAGTCCGCGACGGCATATGTCTAAGGATGAGTACAATAACCATTTTTATCTTTCAGAATTTGATAAAAATTTCATTGTTATTTCCGAATCTATTTTGACCGGTATCATAATCGAATAAAATGTTATTTAAATGGGCAAAATAATTATGGTTGAAGGTGGCGCGGGGCTAGGACCGGGTCAATGACCTTTTGTTCGGCTATTAGGTATGCGATCATTGCTTCGCTTCCTTTTAATCCCGGTAGTACGTTCCCGTGGGATATTTTCCGACATCCACGCGAGCCAAGTCGCGGGAAAAAGCTAGTTTAATTATATATATGTATTAACCTATCCTGCTGGTTTCAATTATCTCTCTACACTATCTAGCAGTTCCGCAGTCTACTTGCAAAGCCCTAGCCGTTACAGTGGAATCTTGGATTGCTACGTTACAGGCGAATGCTCCCGGTGGGGGAGCGCCTTAATGAGAACAGTTACATGGTAAAGAATCTCGTGGTAAAAACAGAACGTGTCTAACCTTTCAGTTTCTAGAAGAACGATCGGTGTTTCTGATTGCTCAATAAATATGTTCTCTCCTGGCTTTCTAGTCTGGTACACCTCTGAAATGTAAGAATACTTTCAGTTCATCAGTTCAAACAACTCCATAAAATTGGTATTGTCGTAATGCTAAAGAGGCATAATTCATTCATTGTTGCATTCCAAAATTTTGACTCCACCCACTTTCCATAGAGCTCATACGCCATGCCGCCATACATATCGGAAGTGAACCCTCCGGGAGGGTCACCGTCGTTACGTTTGCGCTAAAGTTAACCCTCGCGGAGGGTCAACGGCATTAGGTTTGAAATCGTGTTGTAAGACACTATAAAACGAAGTAAAATTGTGTTTTTAGGTGGTTTTGTCGTTATCTCTGGGGGGGGGTATTTTCATGTACCTACTAATGGCGTGGGGACGAGAAATGAAAAAAAATAGCTAATTGAAAAGTAGGTATAATAACTCGCTCTCATCTCGGACCGGGGTGTCCAACCTGTATTTTTTTTGGTGAATATTTGTAATCTTGAAAATGGTTTTCCACACCTGAAATGGCCGGCGGTTCAGGTGTAGAAAATCATTTTCACGGCCCGGGCACATTTTTTTTGTTGAAATTTTTAGCAATAATTGAATCTTAAAACCGTATGTGTGGTTTTAAAATTCAATTACTTACTATTAAAAAATTCTAAAAAACAAAGTCGCTTTTCGCATTTGTCTGTATGTCCGCGTTGTTCTTCTAAAATACGCAACGGATTTTGATGAGGTTTTCAACTTCATTTAGAGAATGAATTCCGGAAGGTCAGGATGGATTTTTGAGATAGGGAAGTAAGGGCAGCTACCTTAACCGTTGTAGCTACAGGAAAACGGTCTAAGGAGACTGTCCTGAACTTTTTGTGATATATTGATCTGCATTCACAGATTTAGAAAAAAAAGGTACAGTCAGCATGAAAAAGGGCAGTTTTCACATAAACTTTTTGATGCTAATCGATCCTGTTTCTTATAAGGATCAAAAAGGTCTATAGGAACAACTGAGGTTTGGGTACTAGAAAAGTCAGAAATAGCAAAAAGCTTTTTTCTTACATTTCGTAGCAAATGAGACTACAACCAATTTTTTACGGGTGGATAAAAAAAATAACAAAAACAAATTTCGAACGAATGCGCGTTATAATTTTATTTGTATTATTGACGAATACGTTATTGAATATACGAATGCGCGTTATTAAAATTATAATGCGCATTCGTTCGAAATTTGAAATTCCATTTCTTTTTGTTTATTTTCGGCCAGTCTATTCACCGTAAAAAATAGGTTGGAAAAGCTTTTAGGAACTGCGATTATTGATATTAATTTATGAATTGAATTAATAAAGTTTGATGACAAGATGGTGGTGGTCAAGTAGTTGGACGTCTAAACTCCACAAATGGAGAAGGATTCACCATTTTTTTTCATATATCCAGTTCAACTTAATAGTGGGACCATCCATAGACAATAGACCACTTTTGTTTTTTTATTGTAAGGCTCGTTCACACAGTGATGATCAGAAGGATATTTTGTTACTGTATAATTTAGGATCATCCGGCAGTTTCTTGGCAGTTTCATACTGCATTTTGTTTTTAACCGTATAAACATTGGAATGTTGACGTGTGCATCAGTATATTGCACTAATTACCAAGATTTATTATACTAATAAATCTTGTAAACATATAAAACAGATTTTATTTTCAAATTTTATAATGCTGTATTCGCTAAGAAAAACCTACATTTAAAATGAGTAAATACAAAGGCGGGTGCAACACAGACACCTATTATAGTCTGTGCTGCATTACCTTGCGAATAGTTCAAAGCAGTAATAGTCCGTCCGAACCCAGCTGCAATACAGCAAATTATTCGTTAGATTATAAATTTTCGAAAAATTGTGAATTGGATTAAATAATAGGTTGGGGAAAAAGTTTCTTCGTATTTTTTAAGAAAATTCAAAACATTTTTTAACATAGTATGTTTACATTTAACTAAAGTATGTAGGTACCATTTTGTTCGATAACTTTTTGCCATCTTGTAGGTAGGGACATGATCCCATTGCTATAGAAATTTTGGGACTTCTGATCAAAATACCGCGACAAGTGGTTTTGGCAGTCCTCCCGTGATGTTAACCTGACACTGCCTAAAGAATTCTGAAGAGACCGAAACAGGTGGAAATCTGAAGGTGCAAGGTCAGGACTATACGGCGGATGCATTAACACCTCCCAGCCAAACTCTCTTAATTTTTGCTGAGTGGCTAAAGATGTGTGAGGTCTATATGCGTTATCATGATGAAAAACCACACCCCTTCTGTTGATTAATTCCGGCCGCTTTCTCTCAACTTCTTGCTTTAATCTCATCAGTTGTTCGCAGTAGAGTTCAGAATCGATGGTCCTGCCTGGTGGTAACAGCTCATAATGAATAATGCCCTTCCAATCCCACCACACACACAGCATCACCTTGTTGCGAGTTAACCCGGGTTTTGCCACAGTCTGTGAAGCCTGACCGGCCTTTGACCACGACCTTTTTCGCACGTTCTTGTCGTACGTGATCCACTTTTCATCACCAGTTATCAGCTTCTTCAAAAATGGTTCGGTTTCATTACGTCGTAATAAAGAATCACAAATGAGTACACGGTTCATTAGGTTTCTTTCAGTGAGCTCGTGAGGTACCCAAATATCGAGCTTTTTTGTGTACCCAGTTTTTTTCAAATGCGCCAAAACTGTTTTGTGGTCAATTCCCAGTTCTTCAGCTACGTCGTAACTACTAATATGCCGATCTTGCTCCACTTTTTCAAAAATGGCATCCATTTTATCCGTAATAGGGCGACCAGAGCGACGTGCATCTTTGACATCAAAATTTCCGGATTGAAAACGCTTAAACCAAATTTGTGCTACTCTCACAGACACTGCACTAGGTCCATAAACATCGCAAATTTTTTTCGCGGCTTGCGTTGCATTTTTACCTTTTTTGTAGTAAAATTTTAAAATGTATCGAATTTCTTCATTAGATTCACTCATCTTGACAGTACGAAAAACAAATAAAAATCACACATTTTCCTAATTTGAATTTGGAATTATGTTCTTTAAAATTTAAACTTTCAATGATACCAAAACCAGCCAGATACACATAGTATAGCCAAAGAGATTTTATTACAAGTTCATACATACTATAATGCGAAAAGACTTTTTCCCCAACCTAATAGGTTGGGTTCTGTGACCAACCGCTACTTCCAAGCTGGTCGCAGCTAGGCAGACTATTTAGTATTAGCGCAAGGTGCATTACGTCGCAAGCAAGTTTGATACCTGCAGTGTAAACAGAGCGAGAACTTATATGTATTGCAGTCGGTTTTGTTAAAACAAATGTCTGTGGTGTGATCGTGTTTGTAATACTTCATTCATACGGACGCGGCTGCGTTACAGAACTACTACTGTCTATGTTGCATCCGCTTTTGTATTTACGCCTCCCGGCGTCTCATATGCGACTAGAGTGAGCCCTCCAGGAGGGCTCCCGGCACTGAAAGTGTTAAGTACAAATCGACGCGAAATCTAACACAGCGATTACAAAATTCAAAGCTGCTTGGCAGTAAACTAGCTACAATAGTACGTACCAAGTAGCGGGTGCGGTGCATGTTCGACCTCCGATCTGTTGACTGCAAGCAGACGCACCACCGGCCTGTTCTCTGGCCCAGCTCGTAGCAGCGCCATCTCTGTTGTCGATCTAGAGGACACTGTGCGAAAATAACATGGTGAGGTGCTGGCAAAGTTGACACGAAAAAGAAATAGACCCGTGAACCAGATCCCTTTACTTATATTCCATGGCAGATATGTCTACCCATACCTACATATTAAGGTTAGGACCACAGAACAGATATAAGAAGTCCACCTCTTTTTTGTTTCGTGGTAAGGACTTACCGGACTCCCGAGCCATCCGGGCTGCGTCTGGCACGCTACTCATGAAGTAGCGTGCCAGACGCAGCCCGGATGGCTCGAGACGGGAAAGTGGTTGCTTTTGTATGAACTTATTCACACATGTATGGCCATTCGTTCAGGCTTTGGGACGTCAGTGTTTCGAAGAACGTAATACACGGACCCAAAGCCCGGGAAGGCCTTGATACGAAACTGCGTCGATCAAGCAGAATGAAACGAGATGAATAATTTTATCTATTATGCCAGGAGGAAGTACTTACTAGCAAACGAGGCGAGTTCTTTCTGTGCGTAATGGTATCCCACTGAGATACCATAAACCATCAGCATCACGATGGAAAACATCAGAAGCATCAGCAGGAAAGCGCAGCAGGTCCACGTTAGAACTCTGGTAGTGGCAACAAATTTTAGATGGGCGAAAAATATTGGTGCTTACAACTCGAAATATAGCAAAGACTACGAGGCAGGTACCGCTGTAGATATAGGCTTGCTTGCAGGTGTAGCAAAAGCATGAATTGCAATCACATATTAGGTACATTTTATACTTACACTGATGCAAGAGCAATAAGCAATCAAGGGCCGACGCACAGCTCGACCAGTGAACGTCGAGTCCGAACGCATGCAGTTATCTAATGGTCACTGTGCGGCGCTCCATATTATGATTTCATTCATCTCAAGCATTCAAACATGCAATTGACAAGCATCGTCCATCGATTGAGCTGTGCTTCAGGCCTTATAGCAACAAGACGCTTTAGAGATCGGATATGAAGAATAAATGTAAGATTTACCTTTCGACACAAAATGTTATAGAACAGAAAATGGATTGTATTATTCCCATTTTTCTTGCTTAGATGATATTCTGTTAAAGGAGATATGAATTAAGGCCTATTCAGATATAAGCGATATCTCTGCCGCGCTCGGTAGCGGTACTGGTACAAACTGACTTAACAGAAGACAGACCGCTACCGAGCACGACATCGATATATCTAAATAGGCCTTTATTAGACCAGCCATACCAGCTGTAACATTATGAATTTATGAACTGTTCTCAAATAGCTAGTCTGAATGCATAGTGCTCACCCAGGGTGCACAGAAAATGTAGTCACTTTAGTATACTTACTCTTGTAGAGTTGTCGGGTCCCTTATTTGTTTAACCCTTTTGTCTCTTCATTCAAGCATCACAACGTTGTCATTATTATAAAATTATTAAATATAATGTAAACATGTACATACCACTCAAAACGTTTACAAAGTATAAGAACTAGAAAGTTTCTTCGATAACATCATTCATTACAAAATTGCTATAGAAATATATAATATTAGCACTACAAAACCGAGCCAAAATTTTACAAAACTGCCACAGAAACTGCTGAGGCTACTGAGTGCATCACAGACTACATAGAGATATGGAGTGCATTCTTAAAAATGTCAGTGTCACGAGGAAAAAGATATAAGAACGTTTTGGGTTCCAATTGGTGTTCTTTATGGCCAGACAACAGAGGAAATAACAGAAACGTGACGATCATTTGACTCGCGACGCAAACTAAACAAAAGCGATCGTGGCGCGAGTGCGCGATAGTTTATAGTTACAAACGCGACTTGATTGATCGCGCCTAGAGAATCGACTAGACTATAAAATCGCGGGAGTAGGTATGTCCTTCTGGTTGTTACCATCTTTTTGGTTAGGACGTGGGGGAAGGGTGCGAATCTACGATTTAGATCTTTGCTCCAAAATAGAATATCCGATATCCGTATAGGTCTTAGGTAATCATTGAGGAGCCATTTTTACCCCGATGACCATTAGTATTGAGCCCGTATGGACCAGATATTACAAAGTTCACCCGCTACTTGGTACGTAGTAGCTAATTTACTGCCAAGCAGCTTTGAATTTTGTAATCGCTGTGTTAGAATTCTCGCCGAGTTGTACTTAACACGTTCAGTGCCGGGAGCCCTCCTGGAGGACTCACTCTAGTTGCATATGAGATGCCCGGAGGCGAAAATACAAAGGCGGATGCAACACAGACAGTAGCAGTTCAGTAACGCAGCCGCGACCGTATCACAGACTACATAGAGATACTACGTATGTCCGTATGATTAAAGTATTACAATTACGACACCACAGACATTTGTTTTAACAAAACCGACTGCAATACATATAAGTAGGTACTCGCTCTGTCTACACTGCAGGTATCAAACTTGAACTTGACATATATAAGGTCCCATTAAAATAGATGGACAAACTTGTATAAATCATTCAGACCGCTAAAATAAGGGATATGGAAAAAAAAAAAGAAAAACGCATTAGATACTTACAAGAAAAATTTATCAGCTAACAAAAATACACAAAAAATTTTGGTTACCCAATGCCATTTATTATTTTAGGTCAAAATAAAATCAATTTAATCAGTGTTTTTTAATTTGCTTGGATATCTTTGGTTAAACGTACTGAACGCTATGTTAAAATTTGTCCATCTATTTTAATGGGACCTTGTATATGATCATTCGGCAGTTGCTCGCATAGAGGAAAGTATTATTTATGTTGCCCGCCAGACACGACACACTTCTGGTCGGAGGATCGTCCCTTTTCTATAGAGGATGAGTGAACTTTACACCGTGTTCCTCATGCCTCTAAACATGTATCCTCAATGTTCCTAAATAGAGATTTTTTTGCGGGATATTCACGGGCGGAGTTGACTTTACTGGAATAGCGGTGTATGTGCCCAATGGGGTACGGAATGGTGGTGTTTCGATTCACCCTGGTCTACATTCCTAAAGGGAATGGTGTTACGGCTTTCGGCACGTAGCCGACTAGGAAGCTCTAGTAAACGGCCGATTAAACCGACGGAAACTACGAACTATAAATTAACCTAACCGCTTCTTCGATTTCCGCTTTTATATACTAAGTTAAAGCGGCGAGTAAACAACGTATTGATATAATAATGAAACATTTTATTTAACAAATTGTATATTAATAATACAAATTACAACAGTCTCAGTAGAAAGGCACTCACAAAGTAATACACAACACAACCAACATAATATACAAAATCTAATAAATTTATATAAATTATTGCTTTTCGTCTAAAAATGTACCTAACATCGTAATGATTTATGCAGTTTAAATACAAAAAAATGTGTACTTTTTCTAGTAAATAATTTGAGTTATAATTATAATTATTATAAATTAAGAATAATTTATTATTGCTATTTATCAGTAGTCGAATCAAGTAAAACAATTATAGTTTCGATATCAAATTAATATCATCAGGATATTTTCTAGTCAAAATAAAAAAAAATAATTAGAAATACGTATCAAATATATATAAAATACAATATCGTTTTACATGAAAATATCATTACAGAATACAGTGTACTTCAAAATAGTAAATGGTTTGTGGCAAACCTGTACTTATTTGAATAGGAATAATTCGTTTAACGCTGGAATTTGCTTGTAAAGACGTGCATAAAAGCATTTGATAAATTAATGGTAAGCCTAAGGGTCAGTTCACACCGAGACGTGACGCGACGCGACGATGCATGAAGAGGCCAGTGGTTTCGCGCTACGCAGCGCGGCGCCGGCGCCGCGAGACGCATTTTCGAAATATCTCAATTAAATGTGTATCTTTTTGAGTAGTAAATAAAGTTTTAATTTGTATCTATTATCTTAAAAAGTGCGCGCAGCGTCACGTCTCGGTGTGAACTGACCCTTAATTGTTTTAAAACAATAAGATAAGAAGGCTACCTTACGTACATATTGTAAAATAATAAAGTCGTGCAAAATTACAAACATTTTCAGATTATGAATTAAAGGACGGATATCAAAACAAGAACGATACACTGAATACAACATATGTAGATGTTTATTTTACGTGAATGTTTTTCGGTAATAAATAAAAAAATATTTTCTAACTCGGACTGTTAAGATTTCTAAATCTCCGACTTCTTGGCTTTCAAAATCTATAATTATAATTTCAAATACAGCGCGAAGCATGAATTAAATATTCAATGAGCCTATTCAATGTGTGCCTCGTCTTCAAAACCAGGGGATAATCACACTATTTTGGTATAAATTCCTAGTATAATCACAGATTAGTACAAATGGTTCACTCCGGAAAACCGTTTAAATAAGAAGCGACTCTTGCTAACACACAACAAAGTGCAATTCAGGTCGCACAGCGCTAATTACCCATAGTTATATTCACCTACAAGTTGCCTCTCTTCCTATCGCGTAACTCTTATAACTTGTGACTACGTTACGCTCACTGAATTGGCCCGACAAGACGAGCCCGCCGCGTACTTGTAGCTTCAATCCTTAAATACAGAGTGCCCCTTCTGTACTATTCTGTGGTAAAATATACATTAATATGTACAGTACATGTACAGATCGAATAAGCTATTTGGTATACAGACAAAAATATTCATCTTTCCACTACACTGTCAATATTAATTTTATTGTGTGCGTAATATTAAAAAAAAAAACTTATAACATACTTAAGATAGTGAATGTAAAAGAATTTTACTCAGTACACTTACTCTATTGTTTACAACAGAGTTCATGTCTTTATGTCCTCTAGATCTATACCTATAGGCTATGTGACGTCACATAGGCTATAAACCAGCGGATGATCAAGACGCTTCCAAGGATATCTCATTTGTTAAATTATGATAAGTAGTTTAGAAGTTATGAGGGAACAGATGAACATACATACATACCGGTCAAAATAATAACCCTCCTTTTTGCTTCGCCGTAGTCGGGTAAAAAGTAGCAGCAAATTAGCTGGCCTGTATACGAAATAGCTAGTTTGATAATTTCAATTTATAACCAATCCTATTATATCTAGAGCCGATATCAGACGCTTCATTCGAGTGTAGGCTCATTTTTGTTTCATTCCACGTTCACATGACACCGACATTTTATTTCATTTTTAGATCAAAGAAGATGCCGAAATTCAACATCGATATTGGATCGGTTCACTAATTAATTAATTTTTCACTTTTGATATTTTGTGTGTGTTTTCAGATGTTTTACTTCAAGTGAAAGGCAAAACTGAACAAAAATTAAAACGTCTGATATCGGCTTAAGTGATGTATTTTCTATCCGCTAAATGATTTTAATACAATAAATTAGATACAGTAACTCTTGGTAGTGTTCGCAGTTTCGCTTTTTCATTATTTACGAATATGTGCTTACGTAGAACGCAGAGCGAATCTCTTGAGTTTTGACCAACCGACTGGCTCGACGGGTCACAGAGGGGTGAACAAATGAAAGGTGTAGCGTTGTTGCACGTTGCACCCGCATCGCCACGTCAAGGATGGCGCGGCCAGTCGGCTCCGCGCCACGCACCGAGATAACGCGCCGCGCACGCTGCGATCGTGTGACGGCCGCCATATTGTAACGCTGATTATCCCTCGAGAATATCTTATATACATAATAAAGCCACATATTGTGTTATAAGTGTTCATTATGTTAAGAAGTGGTTACGTGTGAGACTGAAGTCTGCTTTTATATGATTTTCGCAGCGATATCAGCATTCGGAACGCAACAGCTACTCTGTAACTATGGTGCTTGATAAATGCAGTCATCAGACGGTTTATCAACTTACGAGATCTAAAGCACACAAATTGGCACAAAACAATAGGGTGTTTGACTGTTATTAAAAATTTTGCAAAAGCTTATTGAAAATACAAAATGTATTAAAAAGAAAACAAAGTGCGGAAAAAAACGAAAATAGAGGATATTTTACGCTTTCAAATAAAAAGGTAAACACCCTATTTATTTGTTTACTCCATTCAATTAAACCAATAATATTCACTCAACAAGACCAATAAAATGCGAAGCCAACATTCAGTTCAGCAAAAAATGCCAACACATAATTTTAACTAAAACATCCATTTTTATAATCATCCGTTATTACGAAATAACAACCATTTGGCACGGCATACAGTAACAATCCCTGCAACACATAGCTCTCTTTAGCAGTAAAATCGCCTGCAACACGCTACGTCCTCCGTAGCTGTAACAGTAGTTGCAACATGTAACGCTACGTCAGTGTTTGGCATACAGAAGCTCCCACAGCGGCAGCTCCTGTAGCGCGGTCTGCAGCTCGTGCTGGACCTGCGCGCACACGGCGGGCGCGGCCAGCGCCGTGGCCGCGCCGCGCAGCCACGCGCACACGAGCGGCGAGGCTCCGTTCAATGGACCTAGACCCGTTACGTGTAAATCTGCGCAACTGGGAAAAACGGCATAAGTTAGTATTTCGAACTAAATCATTTGGAAATGCTAGAAAGATACTCCGTGTTATAAGTTTACGTGTCTGTGCTGTTTTTAAGGAGATGTCGTTATTGTAGTTGGAAGTAAATTCAACGTTATGAGGTAATATCATATTTCTAGAAACTCATTGTTTATAATAGTGTTCAGAGCTACTAAACATCGCATTACTTTGGACATAGATCAGTTTAGATGCAGCTTATTTTTTTCTAAATATGTACTTACTCCAAGTTCTGCACTCGCAGATGGTCCAGTTGCGCGTAGGGCTCCCAGTGGCAGAGCCCCACAGTGAGCGCGAGGTGCAGTGAGTGTCGCTGTAGCGCGGCAGTCGCGCGGCCTCCGCACGACACGCCCATCGCACGGATGCGGTAGTCGTCGTAGCCAATCTGTTGTTACACAACCAATTATTAATTTGTGTTCGGTTTTTGCTCCTTATGATCAGGGAAACTTAGAAGTTCTAGCCTAGAAAATACTGTTATAACATATTTATCTAATTCGTGCCAGGCATCTTTTTCAACAATTTTGTTTCTAAGGAAAATGCGTTCTCCGTTTGTTTCATACTCTGTGGTGCCTCGCATAAGCCTATACATACTCCATATATACATATATATACAACAAATAAAACTGAAGTGTCTGTTTGTATTGTTAAAATATCAGTTTTTTACTAAATGCATATGAAAGTATATACTTTACTTATAACAACAACCAATTTTTAAATATTTTGACTGTTTGTCTGTCTGTTTGTTCCAGCTAATCTGCGAAACGGCTGGGCCGATTTTGTCGGGACTTCTACTGGCACATAGCTGATGTTATAACATCAGCTGGAGTAAGTTAGGCTACTTTCATTTTAGAAAAAAGAATTAGGGCGACGCCGCCGCCGCCGCGGACAGCAGTTAGTATATTAAATAAAGTCGCTTTTCGTGTCTTTCTGTCCGCATGTTTAATACATTAAAATTTAACTTCGATGTGGGCAACATCGAAGTTAAATTTTAATGTATTAAACCTCGATTTTTGAACTTTTGACATGCAGCTCAGTGCATTTCCTAGCGTGCGTAGCAGGAGCCAGTCACACTAGTATCTAATAAAATGTTAAAACTACGGGAAACGAAATGGCCAATGTTCATCTACTTTAGCTATTCGCCATGTAAAGTGGTTTATGCATAAGTGCCTATACATAAGTGATCAAGAAGAGGCAATATACTCGTAGTACAGAAGACGACTTACTTGCAAATCCTTTATCCTCAAAGTAACGTAGAAGCTGGTCTTCATAGGGAATGGCCGGGTGATGCTGACGTCACTTATCCTGTTTATGGTCGCCAGGTTCTTCACCCAGCCCGTGTCCGTCTCGAACTTGCCGATAAACGATAGTGATCCTACCTGGAACGTGATAAAGTTTCAATTACAGTAATTGATGATTAGTAAATAGGACAGTGGTAGATGCATGTGGCATGCAATGAGGAAACTTTTGTCATATGGTCGACAGTGACACATCCTAACTATAATCCTAAGTGAGTTTGTTTGTTATGCTTTCAGGCTAAAACGGCTGAACGGATTTGTATGAAATTTGGCACATTTGGTAGACCATGACCTGGAGAAGGGCCAACGAACGGATTTTCTAACGGTTTTCTCTAATAGACGGACTGATTCATGCGGAAGGTTTTGGTGTATAATTCATTAAGGTATTGTGTAATTTGGCTGAAATATGACGATTATTGTCGAAGATGTCGGAAAAAATCATGTCGACTGGGAGCTTCACTGGCGTGCGCCATGTAAGCCGTAAGAGATACATCAAATTTATGTTGCACAGAATTGTAGATCTTAAAAAGTTCAACAAAAAATCCGCGATAACATATATCTTCTAAGGATGACCCACAGTAACCAATAGTATCTTTCAGAATTTGATAAAAATTTCATTGTTATTTCCGTCGCAATTTTGACCGGTATCATATTAATCCATATCCAAAAAAATCTGTTATTTAGATTGGGCATTCAATATAGATTAAAATATGCCTTGACACGATGTCAAGGCATATCAAGGCATGTCATGGCATATCAAATAACATATTTAATTATAATTAATTTTGAATCTGTCATATCTTTCAAACACACAGTTTTTTTTGTCACAGATTCAAAATTACACGTAACAAAATTATCATGGTTGACGGCATCGGCAACGTGGGGGTAGCGGTAGGAGTCAATGATTATAGAAATTTTCCTCGGCCATCAGGTATGTAATCCAGCATCAAATAACTTTGGCCGCTCTGAAGTAGGCTACAAATCACTGCGCAGTAGTCAATCTTACTTTAAAAAACAGTAGCGCGCATGCGCAACCTAACTTTGTACGTTCCCGTGGGATATTTTCCGAGATCCACGCTGGCGCAGCCGCGAGCAAAAGCTAGTAATATTAAAAATGCGAAACTGGGTTTGTTTGTTACGTTTTGGATGAAATTTGACACATAGGTAGCACATGACCTGAATTAGGACATAGGATACTTTTTACCCCAATATACCCACGGGATCGACACGATGCGGATGAAACCGCGGGTCGCAGTTGTTTTTCAATAATTGAGAGAATGTTTAAAACAGCACTTAGATAGTGGATGTTTTTAATGATATAAGTAAGTTTTTTAGGGTTGGTTTAGGTTACTTGGTTTATATTATAATTTTATAAAACATAGGTTTACCAAGGGCAATGGGGGTTGCATCTTATACTTGTTAAATAATTTCGACATCTACAATACTACTGTATGAACAACAGAAAAAAGTTGTTGCCATGGTCTTGATAAACCTTGGTGGCTGGTGCGGCAGTGTCTAATGGTATTCAATTTGGATTTCCTCACCTTGTGCATGAATGTGGCATGCAGCGGCGGTAGCTGAAGCACCTCACGGCAGCTCTGCAGTAGTGTGCGTCGCATGTTGATGAGGATCATGTCCACTATTTTGTTGCCGTTCTGTGACAGGTTGTCGATCATACCGCTAGAAGGATGGATATCTTGTCATTTATTGTCAATGTGAGGGACCTCGCGCACTACGTCTACGACTACGACTAGTCGTACGACCGGCCGCAGAAGCTTCGAACAAAAAGAAAGTTCGGCCGCACGCGAACGTGAACGGGCGCCGTCGGTTGAGACTGGTCATCTCTTATCTGCCATTGCTTATTTTTAATCTTATATTTTTAATCGTTTTTGATTATTATTTTATTTTACATTGTTCTCACGTATAGAAGCAACAAAAGTAATGTACCCAGGATTTTGTAATTTCTATATTTAAAAGAGTGTCCTTGGAGTTTCTTGCCTGTTCTTCTCCATAGAGATCTACGTTTTGGAATGGGCAACTAGCTTCAACTTTCTGACTAACTGACCGACTCTTTGACAATTCAAAAGTGCCTGTAAATGGTTTAATTGAAATAAATGCTTTGAGTTTGAGACGATCGGCTGAACAACTTGGAAAAAAGAGTAGATCTCCAATATTATTTATGAACTCAGATAAGTTTCACACTCACGCCGAATCTTGTTTTTCGGACTTCCTCAGGAAATACAGGAAGTATAGGTACAAGTTGTTTTCGATTTCATGTATTACGGAGAATTGAGTTCGGACTGGCCTTTATGTTATTACCTGTAAGCTTCCATCAGCGAAGGGTTGCAGCACATGACCTCTGACACGCTGGTTGCTTGACGCAGCACCAGCGCTAAATGCCGCTGAAGCTTCTCTCGAAGAAGTGCGTACAGCGGGAGTGATACCGCCGCCGTTAGAGGAAGGTCATCTGAAGGGAAATATAAGTCAGACTTTTGTATATTTTGGGAATAAAAAAAATTGCTAACCAATCTTTTTCATGCTTCGATCAAAAATCTGCAGTTTCGCTAAAAACCAGCGTTATTGCTACAGACAGCCGTATGCTGAGTGGTGCCGGTTTGCGCGAGAATACATTTTCGTAAACTTTTTGTTCTTTTTAAATCTTTTCCTTACTTTTTTTATTTTATCATGTGCGTCTTTCTTTCTACTTCTTAATTTCTATATTTTCTTTTCTTATAATGCTGAGGCCACATTGTCGTGATAAGGCGAACTAAATTTCGCGCGCTCTGTCTCGCACACCGCTCGACGTCTCGCTGAGCAACAGAGAGCGCGCGAAGTATAGTTCGCGTTATCGCGACAATGTAGTCCTAGCATAATAAAGACAACGAATTCTCTCTATAGGTAGTGTTTAAAAATGTAGTTTTGGATAAATACTTAACTAATTTACCATAAACAATGATTGACTAGTAAAAACATAATGGATACCGAATCAATCATTACATAAATTATGAGATGACGTGGATTTTAATACATTATAAAACGATTAATAAAAATCCTAAACATGTTTTACACAACTGGTTTCTTATCTACGCGCCGAACTATTAACTTCTCATGTTGCACACAGTTATCAAGCGTGTAAGGCGATAACTATCAATTTACATACAAATACCGGTGTCGGGTTAATGCAGGAATGTTAACTTTTCTATAGATAGCTCATAGAATTTAAAAAAAACGAATAATAAATTGTAACTTGAAAATGGAACATTCGACCTTGGGCTTACTTTCTGTTGTATAGGAACTTATTTCTTATCTTCTATAAAATAAAACTGTATCGCTAAATGTGTTACTAAGCGCAAAACTCGAGAACGGCTGCATCAAATTGAAAAAAAATCTTTTTTTGTTGGTTGTTATTCTCAGGACAAGATTTGTATAAATGATAGGTAGGTGTAGGTAGGGTAGGGTAGGTAGATAGGTAGGTATGTAGGTAGGTAGGTAGGTAGGTATGTATGTAGGTAGGTAGGTAGGTAGGTGCGCCGTAGATAAATACTGAGTGGGCAGCTAGGTTAAAATAATTCTGAATTAAGTCGTACGTCCAATCCATTTAGCTAATTATGAAGCAATGAATTGCGTAAAGTCTCGCAGTAGCTCAAAAGACGGTGATTTTGGATTCAACATTGGTTTAAAGTTCAGTGCAAACTACAACTGAAATCAATTTTTTTTTTGGATTAATATCGCAAAAAGCTTAACTATAGAAATACTGAGGGTTAGGGGTACTTACCGATATGTTTAGCCAGCTGCTCAGTCGTTGCGAAATCATAGCCACCATTCTTTTGGGGTGACGGCCAAGATAACTAAAAAAAAAGCAATATTATTTAATCATATTTTTGTTTAAGGAAGGATACACAATATCCAATACTTATTGGATAGGGATAATAACTATTTAATTCAAATACTCAACACAAAATATTCAATTTTTACGAGTGTTCGATCAGTGTGTTAGTCTCAAGGGTACAATTAAAGGCACAATGTGCATTTGACCAATAGGAAAAATCGAAAAACATATAAATTACCTTTACAAGTACTTCATCATGTGTGAACTCAATCCCAGGGTTGATGAATGAGAATGCATCATCTTCCAGTGATAAGCCCACTCTGACATCTGCGATCATGTTTGATAATGATATTCTAGAATAGTACACAGTTTTAATCATTACTTAATTATTATTATCTCTTTGGTAACTACTTTGATTCTAATCTTAAATACCTTTAATACCAACCTTGTTGACCACTTTGCACAGACCTGTACTATAAATGAAGATTTATTGTAATATTTGTTTAACCTTTTTTAGAACAAGAAATAAATTAAAATTAAGATAAATGACGTACGTCTCTTATTCACAGTAAATAAGATTCCATAAACGTAAAATCTTTTGTATGTTGAATTAATAATTTGTTGGAGCAAATTCCTATACCTATCTTATAAGGTACCAAGACAGTTGTTATTTTGGATTTTAGTTGTTTTTAATCCTATTAAAATTGTATAAAAAAATAATGTCTACTAGTATTGTCTACTAGTTTTACCTATCGTGGTATAGTAATCTTATTCTAGGTGTATCGTCTTCACATATAATTATATAATTGGTGTATACAAGATATTGTGAAAACATTTTAAGAGTAATGGTGGAGTTTCTTGCCCATTCTTCTCCATACGAAAACTACCTTTTGGAAGGGGCGACTAGAATCAATTATTATTTTTCTGTAAATGTTGACGTTCAGAAGTGCCTTTTTTGTGCTTAATTGAAATAAATTATTTGACTTTGACTTTATTACAGTTTAAGTAATCATGCTATGATAATGCTAAATAAACTCTTCTGTGTTGTATTTTGAGTAATTTATTTTATTTATTAAGAAGAAGAATGTAACGCGTCATTGTGACATTAATCATATTTTCTTAACAGATCATAATAACACAATGGTTGTAAGCAGTTACAGTTCAACAAATAAATTATCTATTTATAGCATTTCTTGTGTTTGCTTACAATAGGAATATCTCATAAACATAAATTGTTTTCATAATAAATATATATTTCTTTATGATACTGACTATACTTGACAGTCACAAATCATAAAATATGTATTGTTTTTTAACAGAGTTCGTGTTATATCAGAGGCACATATACTTTGAACATGCAGAAAGAATTTTGATATAGTAATTTCATCAAATCAATCTGCCTAGCCTATTCCCAACTATGTTGGGATCGGTTTCCAGTCCAACCAGATGCAGCCGAATACCAGTGTTTTACATAGAGCGACTGCCTATCTGACCTCCACAACCCAGTAACATGATACCAATAAAACTGGTTGTCCTACTTTTTTGGGCTTCTGACTACCTGTAACGACTGCCAAAGAGGGGCTTGATATTTAATGGAGGTTCATCCATGAACCAACTCACAAGCTCCTTTATAATAATTTCATCAAAATGATGTGTAATGTGGAATATTAGAGCATGTGAACATGCTTTTCATATCAGTCTTCATTTAAATAAATAAAAGGAATCATAAATATTAGTAGTTTACTTACAAAACATGTCCCTCAGCCAAGACAGGTATGAGATTATACAGGTTTTCATTAAATGCACTGTACAGTCCTTTTACATTGACTTCTCCAAGTGAACATCGTAAAGTGAGGCTCATAGACTTTAAATCTAATTCCACTGCTTGCATGTGGAATGTTGGTGGCTTGACCAGTTCTAATCGGGAGAGGTTCCTGAAATGTTAACATGCATTTTGTTTTGACAATATTATACGCAATTTTAATTTGAAACAAATATGAACTTAGCAAATTATAACAATGTTTTTTTATTCAACTAAAGAGGAAACAGACACTTTTCATAGGCTATTCCAAGAAATTCTTTCACCAGTTAAATGCAAGAAATAACAATATTTACACTTGTGTGTTTTTCGCGAAGTAAGAAGTATCCCCGAGGGTGTCAGGTTTGATTTGTTCGCCATTCTTCGTTTGCTGCAGCGCCACATTCGTGAAACTCTATAAAGATAGTAAGGATATTATTGCACAATAAACTTAAAGAAAATGACTAAGGTAAGTATGTTCCATGTACAGTGTTTATTTACCCTTTTAATAACATCTTGCAAGTTGGGTTGGACTTTCGTCAAGAGATCGTCTAATTCTTGTTCTATATCCACAATTTCTTCTGCAGACATTTTGCTGAATACATTACCTTCTGCTTAAAACGCTCGAATTTTGTAACTTTAAATAAATAACACTTATCACCGAAAACGAAACATATTGCAGCATTTGCAGCTGACGTGCTAGTGACAGCTGACAGGAAATTGTTGTCATGTACTCATGTTGTTGTTTAGTTAAATGTCAAATTATTAGTGTTTGCAAAAGTAAAATCGACTAATTAGTGGTGGTTACATTACTTATCCCATTGCAATAGGGCTTTTGTCCAGCGCCACCGCCATCACCGGGAAGCGAGAACGAGATGACGGCGCGGAAGTAGCGATACTTACACTAAAGTTACGGTTTCCTAGAAAAGCGGTGGTCGCACTTGACAGCCGCAGTGACCAAAGGTGGATCCAGCCTTCGAGTCAGGAGGTTGAGATTATTCTGGAGTATTTAATTTCTACGACTAGTTGCTTGCTTCAAATAAACTTTCATGGGCACTTAGGAAACGTCAGAAACGAGGAGCACGGTTACAATTGGTTGTTTCTTATGGAGAATAACCGGCGGAAAATTCCACGGTCCATCATATAATTATAATAACAGCACATAGGTAGTCTTATTATGCGTGTTATTCACGCATATGTGGCAAACACATACGTGGCAACATCATACATAGTCCAGTAGAGATAGAATATTTTTTCCACTTAATTAACCTTTGATAATTCTAAAGTTTTTTAGTTTCGCTGAGTTGTGCTGCTATGTGCAAAAATGCTACAGTTTAAGTTATGCAATAGGTATAAAATAGGTATTTCCTATTATTTCGTGTTTTAAAAATAATATAAAATTTTAATTAAAATACTTTACTGTTTCTTTATTAGTACTATCTAAACTTTTTATTAGTGAAAATACTAACAGATAGGTACTGTGGAACAATGGAACACTGAAAACCTCTACCTCTTTTAATAAAAAAAATAAGTTTTTCAAATCATTTCATCCATAAAGGGCTTAGTTATAACTTACCTCCATTCAGCGAAAATTAAAAACTTTTGAATTATCGAAGGGCATATTCTTCTGGCTACTGGACTAACAATGTATATATTTGATTTTTATCAATGAGATTAGAAACAAATATCAGTGGTCGACCTAGACACAGCCATGGGTCATGACCCCTATGACCCCCCCACTGGATCCGCCCTTGACTGTGACGGCTGTCATGAAAAAGATGACAGCGGCAAAGGTTTAAATCGTTAGATTTGCCTTATCGCGTCAAAAGACAGTCGCGTTTCTGTTTCGTTTTCACACCGCTGACACACAATGACCCAGTGACTACACTTGTTTGTCTTGGAAACGCTATTTAATTATGTGTAAGCTCACTCTTCTTAGTATGTACACTTTTTCTTGTGACTGAGTACGATGAGGGCAAATCTAGCGATTTAAATCTTTGGCGGGCAGGGTTTACTTTAGGGTGTCAATAACGCTTTCTAGGAAATCACACCAACTTACGTACAAAATCAACGTTTCAGTGACGTCATTGGCCCGTAAATTGCGGACACTACGTGAGCGGTCACCGCTCTTTTATGAAACCGTAGCTTTAGAGTTTTTGACCTTCGCAGACGCGGCGGTTTTTATCGAACTCGGACGTCACATGCGGTTTGAATAATCTCGTTTCTTTGTGACGGTGAAGACAGCCCACGGCTGTAGACAAACGCCCTAAGAGCGATGCCAATGCGTTGCGTTGGCGCTGCGACGCCTGAGGGGTGGCACTCCGTAGTTAGAAACATATAAATCTGAGCGTCATGCCACACGATGCGTTAAAAATTTAAAACGACGTGCGGCGACGGAACGCGTGCGCATCGAAAAAGGGTCCAGAGAGACGAAGCAGGGAGGGATGCTGCGGTGAGACGACTGAGAAACAATGGACGGAGTGCAGCGCAGTATTTTTTTGAATATTGAAAGCGGCAGTACGGATGCCAGCACATCAACCTACTACCGTAAAATTTCTTTAATACATTTTCAACTTTATCACTAAATCATAAGGATCAAAGTTGATTGGGAAAATTTGACAGTTTCGGGTAGGTTGACCTGCTGGCGTCTGTACATACACCGACGCTGCGACGCGACGTCGGGTAAACTGCGTTGCGTTGCGACATCGCAGCGCTCGTGTGGCACTCACTGCGTCGAAATCCTGCGCTGCCACGACGCAACGAATTGGCAATGCCCGTGTGGCATCGCAAATCGAATATAAATATAAGGTTTGGATGTTTATTGGACTCATTTTGTTTTAATGTACAGACGCCAGCACATCAACCTACTACAATCTGTCAAATTTCTTTAATAGATTTTCAACTTTATCATCAACACATAAGGTTCAAAGTTGATTGGGAAAATTTGACAGTTTCGGGTAGGTTGACCTGCTGGCGTCTGTACACATTTAGAATATTCATCGTGGGTTGGGTCATTTTGGCAGAACTAACCTCAATTCCAGTCCGCGAAGGGTCGTGTACACACGGCTACACATAATTTTATAGGGTTTCCGTACAATACGAGGTCAGTTTATACTGAAAATGTATAGCTTGATGTGTAGCCGTGTGTACAGACGTCAGCACGTCAACCTACTACAATCTGTCAAATTTCTTTAATAGATTTTCAACTTTATCACTAAAGTATAAGGTTCAAAGTTAATTAGGAAAATTTTACTGTTTCGGGTAGGTTGATGTGCTGGCGTCTTTATATTAGTTAAGAGCGTTTACTAGTAAAATAAGTACTGAAAGTCGGGCATAAATTAATATCGTAACACCGAATAATTAGTTTTAGATAAAACGGTTACAACATCAAATTCAGTGGTATAAATTCATTATTAATATTCTAGTTCACTAGTTAGCCATATTTCTTATTTCCATCTAGTAATATTGCAAATCTAAACAAAACAGCGAAATATTTGACAGCTATTTGCGACGTTGCCCACTTTCAGTATAAACGCTCCTAAATATACTACGTTGCGTTGCCGTTAAGAGGGAACAGGGGCTGCCAGGAATTTGAAAAGTAGGTATTTGAAGAAACTGTTGCCGTCTTCTTACCTCAAGTCTGCCCCCGTAGAGTGCGATAGATGAATAGCTACAGCTCAGACCAATAATACCACTAAAAAAAAATTGACGAAATCGACGTTTCGTATTCCTCTTTTTTCTCCTCGAAAATTGAACGGATAAGTACAATTATTCTTTACATTAAAATTAAAAAAAAGAGTATGTCTAGGTTCCTATCATTTTCATTTATGTTAAACACTTTTCGAATTTGTCTGGTAATCCTCTAATCACGGCAGTAAAAATGGGGCCCTTTTGTAATTTTTGGAGGGTCATATTTTCTTTACCGATAAGTTGCTGAAAAAAAGGAAATAACAGGGACGTGACTACAGCTGCAGTAGATTTTATGAAAAAAAAGATTGCTTTAGAGACATTATTCAGGAAGAAAAAAGGAGTACTCCATACATTTGTATGGAGAATCGCAGGCCCTGTTCCCTCTTAAGTACGAGTTAGGATGGTTTGAGGCCTACTGGCCAAGGAAGCAGTGTAGGGTTGAAAAAGATTGTACCTAGGTAATAAATCAGAGAAAGTATTTCGACGATTTCAACGAGTAAAACAACAGGAAATTATTTTAGTTTGACATTTAATCAATATTTTATTGGGGTTAGTTTAGTTCATAAAATGTCATGTTTTCTGTTGTAGGTACCTTTTCTTGCTCTTTCCTTTATATTTTTTTAGTTTTTTTTGATTGTTCTTCATAACACTTTTATTTGTTTGTTTCATGAGTGATTTCGGATGGTTCGTAGAACGACGCTGTGGGTCAGTCTTACCCCTTAACATTTCTTCACTTTCCGATCCATCATATAATTGTTCTCGTCCTGGTTCTTCCTTATCTTTAATTTGGCCTGGCTCGAATGGTTCTAGAAAGTAATGTTTAATAAAAGTTGTGTAATGTTTGTGGCATTGATTGTGGATTCTGGTTGTTAATTCGATGCATTCCTTTAATGGGTTATAACTCATTGGTTTTAATAAGAAACACCTATTAAAATCTGCAATAAGTTTGATGCGATAATTGTTGCAATGCGTAACACACGATCGATCACAATCTGTTTTATTTTGACAGTTCAACAACATTTATTGTGATAATTACGTTGTTGACATTATTTTAATTTCTGCAAATAGGTTTGTACAAAGACTTTTACACGTCAATAATATTTTAAACTAGATGAGGCCGAGATCGAGGCAGATTACTCAAAATTTAATTAAAATTAAAATAAATGTTCATATGTAGGAACAACTTCCTCGTTTTATTATATTCCTAAAATGGGTTTATCGGAGTCACATTTTTAGATGGAAAGGGTTTTTTGCGGTTCAAACTAAGAATACTAGGTAGATTTCCCCTACATCCTTATATCCTTATCCTTACATATTACAAGCATGAAACAAAAATTTAAAGAACCCCACCGACAAAAAAAAATCCTCATTTCTCTTTCCTACTCCATCACCAGACCTTGTTCACTATCTATCGATAACCTATTCATTGAGACCATTCCAATGAGATGAGATACCTGTGCTGTAAGTTGGTAAGGGAGTTGGGTATCCTGCAGGTGATGCAGTAGCATCAGTTCGAGGTTACTATGTTCTTCTAATATCATTGAAGTAACATAATACTAAATTTCAAATCGATCAGACCTGTGGAAGATGCTCACATCCATTCATCAATTAGAAAAGATCTGATAATCTTCAAACGGTTACTACATGAGCCGATTTTCTTGAATCATAGCTAAGAATACTCTCGAACAAGTCAACTTTCAAATAAAAAAAAACAATGACACTTACGTTCAGCAGTTTGGGAGCTACGATGGCGGTGACAGATACACAGATACCCAGATACACACGTTAAACTTATAACACCCCTCTTTTTCCGCCGGGGGTTAATAAAACAAAGTCTCCCGCCGCGTCTGTCTGTCAGTCTGAACGCGATGAAAGTCAAAAACTACCGGAAATAATTTTCAAACAGTTTTTATCAATGGACGGAGTGATTCTTCAGGAAGATTTTGGTGTATAATTCATTAAGGTTTTGTGTCAATTGGCTGAAATATGACGATTATTGTTGAAGTTTTCGGAAAAAATCATGCCGGCTGGGAGCTTTACTGGCTTGCGCCGCGCAAACCGTGAGAGATAAATAAAATGTATGTTCTTCAGGATTGTACATATTAAAAAGTTCAACTAAACAGTCCAGCAGGCCTAACATGACGCACGCGACAATCCGATTCTTCTGTCATTAAGTCGTATTTACTCGTCCTCGATTTTGACGACGAGAACGACGAGAAGAGTAGACAAAATTATGATACAAAAAATATCTCCAAAATAACATGGCAGTTTCATAATTGTAATTATTTTAGTCATCATTTTATTTTACAATATATTAATAATGAAAATACTTAGTTTTAAACTACTATTTATATTGGAACGACGTATTTTATATGGATTTTTTCGTTTTTTGTATGGAAAATATGAAAAATTATTACCTACATGTTGGGTATTAGGGGTTTATAGGTCTTAGAAAGGGGGTTGAAATTTTCATTATTTTTGCGATAGAACACACCATTTTCGAGATATAAGCAAAATAAAAGAAAAAAAAGTCGAGGTGTTGGTGTGAATTTTAGTTCATGAAAATTAATTTCTACACCTTTTTAATCGCGATTAAATACTTAGACAATTAGAATTTTAGATGAAAAACGTAAAATTCAGAATAGCACAATTGCCATTTTCACTAAATTAATAACTCAGTGCCATCTTAGTGCCGTCAAACTAAAATATTGTTAAGTTGTGTCACTTTAGTCTATTTCAGAATGGGAAATCGTCGGTTGACAGAAATAATCTAAATTGTGTTAATTTTGAGTCTAGTTTAGAGGTATTTGTGACAAGGAAATCCATTGGCACCATTGAATGAATGAAACGAAATCTCAAACCGATGTTGCTATCATAAAAATCATTTGTTTTTAATAACTTGCAACATCGGTCTCTCGTGGCGAGATATTATAGAATAGAAGTGTTAAAATGCCTTTCTCGAGTTTACTCGTCGTTTACGGTCATGTTAGGGATTAGAATGACGTCAGAATCGTAGTATTTTGCGTAATCCACCAGGGCGAAACCGAGGGCAAAAGTTAGTCCACCAAAAAGTAACCACAAACCTAGGTAAAAATGAAAACGTGAAATTTGCTTACCACAACGAGGTAGAGATTTAAGCATTTTTACGCCGTGGATCAGGGTATTGGACATGGTAGCCGTGATCTGATGTTCCAGCAGGTGCTTAAAGTTCGATATCATTATATTTGCGGCACCTTCGATTGTCAGAGATTCAGGCCTAGAAAAAAACGATGAAAGATAACCAATGTTGTTGCGTACGTTGCGTTATTGTTGACAAACAGGCGAAGCTCAAGTGCGCACTGGCAATATTAATTTGTTTGATCTCATGCACATCAACCATTATACAATAGCTAATTGTCGGTTTTTAGGGTTCCATACCTCAAAACGAAAAAACGGAACCCATATGGGATCAATCGTGTGTCTGTCTGGCTGTCTGTCCGTTTGTCACAGCCAATTTGCTCCGAATCTTCTGAACCAATTTAGTTGAAATTTGGTACACATGAATTTCTGTGACCCAAACACGGACGTGTAACGTAAATAAATAAATTTTGGATATGGGGGTACTTTTCGTGGACCAATTGGAAAATAAAAAAACACTTTTTTGTGTATTTTGTTCTTGGGATAAATTCATCCAAACTACGGAACCCTTCATTGTGCGTGGACCGACACGCACTTGGCCGGTTTTTTTGTATATGAACCCTGCCAGGGCACGAAAACTTAACACTAACTTTTTCTTGTGACAGCGATGCGGACGAATTTTTGATGGCCTATGATTCCCCCCCCCCCCCCCTTATCTTGTACATATTATTATTATTATTTTAAGTCTGTCAGTTGTTAAATCATGTCAATACGTGTGTAAAAAAAACTAACTAGTGAAAAAAAAAAGAAAAACAAATTAAATCAAGTCCTATCAAAACACAGTACCTATGTAGTAGGTAGTGGTTTTACAGTAAAATTTAGGACCTTGTTGATTTGAACGGTAATTTGAATTTACCTCATCTGGTCCAGGAATTCGATGTCCAAGTCGATAGTTTCAGGGTCGGAGACCATGGCCAGGGCTAAGTGCGCTGTGAGCTCGTTAGACGACAAGGTAAGTACGCCAGTCAGAGGCGGCAACCCCGTTGGTATAGATGCTTCGTACTTGTAAACCACCTGAAAAAAAAGAGTGGCTTTACGTCACGTACAGGTCAGCCAAGCGCAGTTTATTGTTGGACATTTAAAGGTAGGTACAAGTCTGTAGCCGACTGCAGGCAGCAGCAGCAGGCGACGTATCGCCGCAACACTGCTGGTTTCTCGTCGCTTGCTGCTGCTGCCTGCGGTCGGCTATAAACTGGCTAGCTCAGATTGGGGCGGGCCGCGCCGCAACGCAACGCATTGCCAAAATCCAACTTCATCACTTTCCTACATTTTCTATGAATAAACGGGCGAATAAACACACTACAGGCGGGTCGCACCGCACATTTTTTGTATGAAAATGCGCTGCGCTACGGCCCGCTGCGGCTGTCATGGGCGCTTGTCTTTAATTTACCTCACTAACAGACAACACAAGGCCTAAACCGCTGGGTCTAAAAGTATGAAATTTTGTAAAAGAGTTCCATAAATAGCGAAAACGAGCAAAAAGGAAGATTTTTTGAAAATGCACCCCCTAAAGGGGTTAAATAGGGGATGAAAGTTTTTATGGAAGTCGACATTTTTGCCGATGGGAAATCCCATCGGACACACGGTTTGTTGAACATAAATTACTAGCTGTTGCTCGCGATCCAGGATGAAAAGTAGCTGATGTCCTTCTCCAGGTCAAGGTTATCACGCTAAAACGGCTGAATGGATTTGGATGAAATTTGGCGCACGAGTAGACCATGACCTGGAATAGAACATAGGATACTTTTTATCCGGATATTCTCACGGGATCGAAACTTATGCGATTGAAATCGCGGGGCGCAGCTAGTTATATTAGAAATGCGAAAATGAGTTTGTTTGTTACGCTTTTACGCTGAAACGGCTGAACAGATTTGGATGAAATTTGGCAAATGGGTGGACCTTGACCTGGGTTAGGATATTGGGATAAAAACTACCTATACTATGTCCTTTTTTTCCTTGTTTTCAAAGTTTTTTTTGTACCAATTATAAATCAGAACGTGTACTTACCTTCAAGTTACTGAATCCTACTACGCTGTCGACCTTGCGGATGCCGCCCCTTTTGTATCCAGTGGCTACTGATCGTCTGTACATGCTGTCCAGTCCGTTGATGACACCTTGGTAGAGTTTTATTTTCTGGCAATTACAATAAGGTTTGTTTTGAAATATTTGAATACGATACAATATTGCTTTTTACCATAGACACATCCATCCGTAAAGTTACCTTAGAAAACGTTTTGGAAACTTAATACTAAGGCGCGGGACATACACAAGTGGCGAGAGGCGCGGGCGTGGCGACACTCGTTTCACATTTCATACAAAATGTATAGGAACGTCGTGGCGCAGAACATTTTTTTTAAAACGTTGCCCCACACTAGGAATTTCTCCTGTATCGTGGGTGCGTTTACAAACATTTATACTCACAAACACAAACAGTCAGACCCGGAACAATTACCTGTAGATCATACAAATATTTGTTCCGTGCGGGAATCGAACCCGCGACACGCAGCGCAGCAGTCAATCGCTTAACCACTGCGCCAACCGTGCTGTCAAACACATACACAAGAGGCGTGGCGCGGGTGCGGCGACGGCGACGGTGCGGCATCGTTCCTATACACCGAAATATGAAACGGGCGGCGCAACGCCCGCGTCACACCGTCCGTCGCCAGGCCCGCGCAGCACCCGCGCCACTTGTGTATGTCCCGCGCCCTAAGGTATTTAAAATACCTACCAGCCTCTATATAAGTACTCCAATAAACTTCAGAGGCCTTTTCTCCCATATACTTATTCTTATTCCTGTTTTTAACAGACTGTACTACTTTTAATTATCACAGACAATGGAAGAAGGAAAGGGTTGCGACGATCCCAAGTAACATTAAGACAAGGGCTGGGTGATGAATATGATGATGACTACTTTAAATCACATTTCCTAATGGGGACAACTATAGACAGATTTGTGATCATACCACGCCTGTGACGCTCTTGAAGGTAAACGTGGGCAATGAAATACTTTCGGCATTCAGCAGACGTATTCTGGTAGCTAATGCTTTGATGGACTTGTCTGTGAACTCTTCTAGAGCTGTTCCTTTTTCCTTATCGTATTTTCTAAAAAAATAACATTGGTTAAGTGTAACCTGTTAATCTCAAAATATTTTAGAAAATCGTTACAATCGGAATTATTAGAGGTTTAAGAATCTAAATGAAAACTAGTTAAAACCAACGATTTTTTCTAGCCTCTCTGTCCCACTCCTGGGCAAAGGCCTCCGACCAGTCCTTTCAACTTTTGCGAGCCCGTGCATCCTCCTTCCAGTTTGGACGGGACCTATGCAGATTGCGGTCTGTCCCGCTATCTTTTAGTGGCCTGCCGCGACCCCGTCTAATTGTCTCAGGGCACCAGTTCTGTGCTAAATGGCGGTGTGTGTATAATGTGCGGCAGCCATGTCCTGCCCAGTTCCATTTAAGTTGGGCAGCCTTTTGGGCCACGTCAGCTATATCAGTTTTGGAGCGCTTCGCGCTCCATTGCTCGTTGGCAAACCTTGAGTTTGGTCTTCTAGATGTCAGTGAGAGACCAAGTCCATAGGCTAAGACGGGAAGAATACCGACACATGTCCATGAGCTTGCGTTTCAGTGCCAAAGGCAACTCACCATTGAACACTTCCTTTATGGACCAGCAGCTCTTCCAGGCGTTCTGCGTCGGTTTTGCCACTTCTTTGTCTTATCTCGTCTAGAAAGAGACTACTTGGCCCAATTTTAGGTATTCCTGGACATGTTGCAATGTGTTCCCGTCTTCTTTTATGCTTTTAGGTGTTTCGTTGCACATAACTTTGGTCTTCGACATTTTCATCTACAGTCCAACCTCAAGGCTTGCATTACCTACTTAGTTGTTAGAGCATCTGTTCAAGTTCAGTGACTGAGTAGGAAAAGAGAACAACATCGTTGGTGAAACATAGATTGGTATGTGTCGCCTCGAAGAGGACAAAGCCTCTTTCCTCCCATTTGGCTGCCAACTTTCGGAAGATTTCTTCTAGGGTACTAGTGAACAGTTTAGGAGGTAGCGGGTCGCCCTGTTTGACTCCTTTCTGTTTTCTTTGAATTTGGGATCTGTGGTTTCTAGCTGTATTGCAGCTGTACTATTTCTGTAAATGTTGCGTAATAGATTTATGTAGGTAGGATCAATGTTTTGGTTGCTTAAGGCGTCAAAAATGGCTGTGTGTGAAATGCTGTCGAACCGAACGTAATCAACCAAGAATACCTAAGTTATAGAAAAGATTTTTCAAGTTTTTCAGTCGAAATCGTTTGAAAGTTAGTGGTATTTTACTCAGCTTTGCCATTAGTCAGACTATTGCGACACACATCACACATCATTTGAACATAATAGGCCTATTGAATCCACTTTTCCAAAACATGACAATTATATTGTCGCCAATCAAGTAAAAAAAACAAACATTTATATAAACATACGCTAGCCCATTCATATTTGATATTCCATCCATTTTCGCGAAGATCATGTAGTCATTGAAGTAATCTTTTATCCATTTGTCCAGATCTGTTTTCAGTCTAGACATGAAGTTGCCTGTAAAAATACACCTTAAATGCTCAGAGTAATTACGTTACGTCAACAAAGACATAATCATCAAATTGTACCAAATGGGTACAATTTGATGATTATGTATTAATATTCGAAAGTTTTGAAAATGGTGGAAGATTCGTGGGTATGAATACACAATCACCAACACGCAACATTTATGACTGTAATTTGCAATGATAATTGTGTCGCCATCGGTGCATAGTCGAACTTTTGGGGAATATTTCCGAGTATTGCCCAATACTGCCGAATGCTTCGCGAATAATACGACGGGAATACTTCGGAATATTACTCTCCAGCAACGCTATCTGGGTCAGATAGCGTTGCTGGAGAGTAATATTCCGAAGTAATATTCCGAAACTATAGTTTTAAATTCGTTCCAAAATAATATTGATTCGATCCAGCCTGTCCCTTGCTGCCCCTTCCCCTTCGAGATGCCAATCCCAAAAAAATACAATGGGGGTCAGTCTGATACTAGTGAGCGCCGTCCACATCTCTAATTGTGACACGGATCACGCCTGAATCACATTTTCAAAAAGTTATGTTGTTAATTATTACTTTTTATCATTTTGCGTTAAATATTGATTTTCTTTTAAATAATTACAAATGAAAATCCTCAACACCACTTGTAAAAAGTAATACTTCAATCAAGCCACGTTCGTACCGAAATATAATAAATTTAAAAATTTGGTAAGATTTAGTAGGTAGTACTTAAACTCAAACTAAAACTCAAAACATTTATTTCAATTAAACCATTTACAGGCACTTTTGAATTGTCAAGGGGTCAGTCAGTCAGAAATATGAAGCTAGTTGCCCATTCCAAAGCGTAGGTTCCTATGGAGAAGAACGGGCAAGAAACTCCACGGACACTCTTTTAAATCATAATGTTGTTACAAAATATTGGTTACATCATTCATGTTGAAATTATACATGTGAGACCAATGTAGAAAGACGTGCACGTAAAAAGCGTCCGTTATAAAAATATAAAAACAATTCAAAAATTAAAATAAGCCGTGGCAGATAAGAGATGACCAGTCCCTACTGACGGCGTCTGTTCACGAACATGACGCATGGATCAGCACCGTTTAGCTCAACCATTTTGAAGGGAACTTAACGATCCAACACACACGCCACCACCAGCGAGACATTTGAGTGAGCATGACATACTCTCAGCCGCCAGGGCACATTCAAGTCAATGAAAGACGTACTCAGTAAATGGTAGCTTCATAGAAGGTACATGGTCACAGTGCTCACACATGTGCTATGCAATTATACAATACTACGAGATTGAAGTTATACAATTCAAAGATAATTTATGCAATCTTCAGCAGCTCCGATAATATTTTCGAATGCTAAAATTAAATTAGTTTATGCGCCCTTGTGGAGCTGGACCAGCGTTGAGCCAAGCATTTTTGTCACCGATATAATCCCCCAGCTTATAATATGCTTGGCAGCATAGTGTGCGTTTTATACAAGATTTAAATTTAGTTTCATTTAGTTGTAGTATGTGGGGAAGTATTTTATTGTAACATTTTAAACAGCCAGTCACCAGCCAGTCTGAAACCCGGTTGAACTAATTGATCCTTATTTCTATAATTTTTAATTTCTATAATAAAATTGTGTCTTTCACCTCTTTTACTGAAAAGATTAAGATTTTTCCTGGCGTACATGATGTTTTCATATATGTATATATTGACAAGGTACCGTCATGATGTTAATGTTTTTAAACAGTTCCCTTAGTTAGAGAATCGCGCCTGCGGAGGCAATATATTGCTCTAATGGCTCTTTTCTGCAGAATAAAAATAGAGTCGATATCTGCAGCCCGTCCCCATAGTAAAATACCGTAAGACATGATACTATGAAAGTAACTGAAATAGACTAGCCTTGCGGTATCTATATCAGTAAATTGACGGATTTTTCTTACAGCATATGCTGCTGAACTTAGCCGTCCTGCAAGAGATGTTAAATGCGGACCCCATTGCAGCCTTGAGTCGAGCGTGATCCCCAGGAAAACAGTTTTATCAACGAATTCGTAATCTCTACAAAAAAATAAGTTTTGTACGGTTGAATTTGAGATAGCTACAATGCAATATAGCTATAAATGCAATGGTAATATAACACATTTTATTCACAATCTTGACAGTCTATAGAAAATATATGTACGTAGCTATTAAAGTAGCTGATCAAATCGATTTGTAACCATAGCAACAATATTTTATTAATATCTTTTGAAATACTGAATGCGCAGGATGTTGGATTACGCCAATATATAGTAGACATTTCTACTAAATATTGGTGCTATTGTTATCCGATTTGATCAGCTACTTTAGTAGCTACGTACATATATTTTCTTGTAGAGATTACGCATAAGTACTACTAAAACCTACCAAATTTTCAAAAATATCCATCGCCTTGTTTTCGAGTTATAAGGTGGCTCCTCAATTCAGACGTCTGAGGAGCCCCCTTAAGCGTCTTGTAACTTTTTAAGGGTTTTGCTAAAAAATCCAGGATCAGGCCTACAAAATCGGCAAATTTACTACTACCTATTGGTAGTACCCGCATTTAAATATGAGACATGGCTCCTCAATCTATACGGACACCAATTTACACATCTTAAAAATATATTTTAATAAAGATGTTTGATTTTATGTGTTTCATTTTATTTTAAAATATTTTACCCTTATCACTTCTGTACATAATTGTTTTTTTAACTTTATTGCATAAAATGCAATATGTGCCAATTGTCTAATAGTATTTCTACGAGTAGAGTCATCGATCAGTCCACGAATAAATTAACGTCGTGCGAATCTCCTACAGAAAATATAATATTATTTGAAAGTGTCGATTCGCTCGTTTCGGGTGAGATGATTCGTGCGAATTAATTAGTAAGCCAAAATTTAGATAGTTTCAACCTTCGTCAAAGATTAATACAGATGTATGAGGCTACAAGTAGGGAGGTACGCGGCTGCGGCGGGCTCGACTTTTGAAATTCAGTGGGCGTAACGTAGTCAGGAGATATAAGAGTTACGCGATAAAAAGAGAGGCAAATTCAAGGTGCTATAACTGCAGGTAATTAGCGCTGTGCCACCTGAATTGCACTTTATTGTGTCGTAACAAGAGTCGCATTTTATTTAAATGATTTTGCGGAGTGAACCATCTGTACTAATCTGTGCCTTCGTGAAGTTTCAATTTACTGGGAATTGTTGTCAAAAGTGGTACTTAAAGCAACTATATCTTCGTATACCTACAGTTCGATTCAAACTGAATGGCAGCTCGGAAGTGCGCTACTCGCTGCGCATCCAAGCGGGTAGGAATGCCAACACAGAAATGTCATTAAAATAGAAGGTAGGTATTAGAAAATATTTAAAAATGTTTAGTTACCCAAGTTTTCCTTTTCTATTCTTATTGCTGAACTTTCAATAGCTTGGTTTATATACTGTAATTGAAGAAACAGTTGTTAAAAATCCAAGTCAGAAGAAAATGTGAATAAAATTAGCCATAGTGTACCTAATAAAAATTGTAAAGGTGGAATTAATTACAATACAAGTCTATTAAAATATAGAAGATTAATTAATGAATACCTTCATCAAGATGTCGTCGACGAAAATCTCTGAGCTGACCAGTTCAATCAAGAGTTTGTTTTTAATCAATCTGTACCGACCTTCCATCTTGTATCTCACGTCTTTTAACAGAAATCTGAAATACCACAAAACTTAAAAAAAAAAAACAAAACAAAAATTTAAAAAGGAAAAATTATTCAAGCTATAACGTAATTGGAAACCCTAAAAGGGGTTACAGAACTTATGTATATTTACATATAAGCAATTAAAATTAAATCACATTTTGTTTGTAATAATACGGCTTTCTTTCTGTTCATATGAGCCTGTGAAAAGGAACTCCTGTACTTACTCAATCTGTCCGAAAGTGGGTGAGTATAAGAGGACGGACGGATCCTCATCAGTTATGGACCGTTCAAAGGCTCCCTTCAGATGCAGGTCGTTCAGCCCCAGGTTGATCATGACCATCATGTTGGAGAGATCGTTGTTCAAAAAATCCACGCGGAAGAACGTGTTGTTGCGAAGCTTCATGCGATGGAAGAACCTGAACGGGGGTTGAGTAATCATATAAAAATGTGCTTTTATCCTCTGAAAGAGTTAGAAGTGCATAGTACTTACACACACTTTTTGGTTATACCTAGGTCCCCAAGTAACTTAGTTCCGTGAATCGGTCGATCGAGCTAACCCTATGCTTAGCAGGACAAAGCGTTTTCGACCCTTTTTCTAAACTGATAATAGGTAATAAAATAAAGAGAAAAAAAAATTGTTTGTAATGAATAAATTCAAAAACTATTCGACTGATTTAAAAAATAAAACCAGTAGTATGCTATCTCTGAGTAACGTAAGCTATCGTAACTTTATCCTAACTATATCCTAACTTTATCCTAACTTTATCCTAACTTTATCCTAACTTTATCCTAACTTTATCTTAACTTTATCCTAACTATATAATATTATGAATGCGAAAGTGAGTTTGTTTGTGTGTTTGTTAGGCTTTCACGCAAAAATAGCTGGAGAGATTTGGTAGCAAATTTGGCACATGGGTAGACCATAACCTGCAGTGCTATTCTGTAACCATCTCACCGTGAGAACTTAGGTGAAGTGAGCACGGAGTGAGCTGTCAGTCCACCTGCTGCTAGGGACTGACAGCTCACTCCAAGCTCACTTCACCTAAGTTTTCACGGTGAGATGGTTACAGAATAGCACTGCTGGAGATAAACATAGGATACCTTTTATCCCGATATTTCTACGGGATCGAGACTTATGAGGGCGAAGCCGCTGGCGGAAGCTCATGCTTAATAAATCCCATAGAACTTAAATGATATTGATAATTGCCAATATTTATAGAGAAATTCATCTTTTTCAAGAACTCAATAACCGCATGAATTTCCACGCAGCATGTGTTTAATACGACATCACACGACCAAAGAGATCACGTAAAATTCCTAACATATTAATTTCTAACGGTATGACGTACCAGATGATAAAAATGTGGGTAGTGTTCATGCAGGTCGTTTACATAGCTTACTGGGATAATCTTTTGTGTCGAACTTCGAAAAGCTTGTAGTAGGTATATATAGCACGTATCAGAAAGGTATGGTCAAGGGAGTGGTGCAGACCATCAAACTGAACAACCTTCTCAACTGTAGCCTTGGTATGAAAACTCACAGGATTGAGTCGGGCATCCTCAGCATACAATAGCCGCCGAGGTTTATCCCCGACGGGATCATTCCCGTCTGGTGACGCTTCGCATACGACTCCCGGATTGCCACCCCTCTTGATTGTTTCAACTCCTGAATAAAAATTGAAACTGCGTTACACGTTGACACAAGAAATAAGTAGGTACTTATTCATGATTCAGCAGCCTCGTAGCGCAAGCTGATATCAAACGTTTCACTCGCTTAAGTTCCCTTCAAAATGGTTGAGCATGGATCAGCACCGTTTAGGTGTTGATCTATGCGTCATGTTCGTGAACGGGCGCCGTCAGTAGGGACTGGTCATCTCTTAGCTGCCACGGCTTATTTTAATTTTTGAATTGTTTTTATCTTTTTATTACGGACGCTTTTTACATGCACGTCTTTCTACATTGTTCTCACATGTATAATTTCAACATGAATGATGTAACCAATTAAAAAGAGTTTCTGTGGAGTTTCTTGCCCGTTCTTCTACATAGGAATCTACGCTTTGGAATGAGCAACTAGCTTCATATTTCTGACTGACTGACCCCTTGACAATTCAAAAGTGCCTGTAAAAGGTTTAATTGAAATAAATGCTTTGAGTTTTTGAGTTTGAGATTGATTAATAGGGAAATTTACTGCAGAAAAAAAAAAATTGTGCGTCAGTCAAATAATAGAAAAAAATTTTTTTGCTTTTTTTATATAAAAAAATATTTATATAAAACGTTTTTAAGTTGGGGAGTGGGGGCTCGCTACGTGATAATTCAGTATAAAATCTACCGGAAAGTGACGTCATGCCACATTTTAGCTTAATGTATTGCCGTAATCTTTTGATTACGTAAAAAAAGAAAATAACGTGTCCAATATTTTTTAATAATCTATCAGACGGATATTTTTTTTTATTGTCAACATCCCTATTGTTCATTTGTGTTTCATTCCACGTTCACACCACACCGACAAAATTACAAAGGAATGAACGTGCATCTGCTGCTTTCATTTAATTTTTTATCATTCGGTAGGCGAGGGAATGCCGGAGTGCCCAAGCCCAAGATCGGTAGCAGTGGTGTAGCTATCGGAGGGCTAGGCGGTGCCGTGCACTGGGGCCCTCAAGCTCAGGGGGGCCCGCAAACCTCAAACGGCACTTTCGAAAAATTCTCACACGCAACACGACTATAATCACGATTTTTAACCGATAAATATGCTGCTCGGAAGACTAGAGCTACAATTTCAAACTTAAACTTAAAGTATTTCTATATATTTATATTTTTACTTGATAAGTTCTAAGCAGTTTAGATAGGGATATTTTATTTTGCACCAGTGCTATTGGTTTCCTAGCTACGCCACTGATCGTTAGATCGGTTCACGAATGAATTCATTTTTCACTTTTTATTCATTTTGGATGACGATGAATATGTTACCTACAATAGGTACCTACCATGTTTGATACCAGATTGTAGAGGGAAATTATTAAATTTATTCCCTCTCTGCTGTCTATTGTTGAATTCGAGTGACGGATGCCTGGCCTAGTTAAGCCGAACAAGTAGTAGTAGTAGTTGTTTATATCATAATTATATTTTATTGTATGCTGCACCGATCGACGTCATAACGTCAACGTCGGCTGTCGCTGAAAACCAGCGCTGGGGCTCTGTCTTGCAAAGGGTCGCAGCATTATGCTGAGCGATGGCCGCTTTGCGTGGATGTGACGCATATTTTCTCTAAACTTGTTTCTTTTTTATTTTGGGTTCTTTTTTTGCGTCATGTTTACCGCATATAAACGTATTTTCTTTTTTTCTTTAGTACCAATAATTTATCCCAAGAAAAAACTTGACGTTTGCCGAACCAAGATTATGTCTGGACTTTAAAAGAGACTGAGCTCTGAGTTTGTTTTGGTCTTTCTTCTCAGAGTAGTCAGATAGGATTTTTTTTAATATGCCGCGTTAAAGTGATTGCAATATCCTATTTACAGAATAAACAATTTCATTTCATTAACATTGTAGTTGAAAAACATGTTCTCCCTTGCATTCAAACTGCAAATGTAAGTTTGTACGCGCAACATTGAGAGATTTACCATGTTATTTTAAGACCATTGATTTCTCATAATAGGTTTACATGTAGTCATTTAAGTATACATATAATAATATGAAAGTCATTAAGTAAAGAACTATTTTCTGTTCTGTCTATGTTGTGTGCCCCCAAATGTGACCCCCATATTGAAAATTAAAACTTGGTTTGTCATAAAGTATACTTGCATTAATCATTGTGTTATCAAAATCAGTTTCCTTCACCGATTCTTGGACCTTCTCACGAATATTGGCGTAGCGGGCTGTAAATTAAGAATAGACAAGAAGTAGTAATGTAGATTTAGTTGATAATGATGAAAACGCTACGTAGTTTTTATGACGTATGGTTTTGTGACTTCTTTAAATTCAGTGGCTATGGCTTTGATATAAAAATGACGATTAGGGATGTCTAGGGCATGCAATGATCCGCCCCATTTTAATATCCGGATAATTCGGATACTTCCAGAACCCCATTATCCGGATAATGTATTTTGAATACCACTGTAAAAAAAAGTAAATCAAACTAATAAAATATTCCAATCGACATTTCATTACAAAAAGACTGGAAGCCGACTCTAATATAGTTGGGAAAAGGCTAGGCAAATGATGGAATGTTCAAAGGTATATCTTGTTTCATAAAATAAATCACTTACAAATGTTCCAAATATACCTACTACTATACAAGGGCGGAACCAGGATTTATTTTTGGGAGGGGCACATGGACCATATAGTTAAGAAGTGTCTCCCACATCTAGTATTGCACTATGCTGTTTTTGGGATTTATTATTTTTCAATGTCTTTTAAGAATAACTATAAAAAAGCAGTTTTAGTACCCCGCCTCGGATATGATAGATTTTATTTGACCATAGATACAGAAATAAGAGTTACTTTGTAGACATAGGAAGTAAAGTCAAAAGTAAAACTTCAACTGAATGAGACGAAATTCAAATCTTGTATAAAACGCACACTATGTAGGCAGGCATATTATAAGTTGGGGGATTACATAATTGATAAAAATGCTTGGCTCATTGCTGGTCCTGCTCCACAAGCATAAACTAATTAATTAGCATTTGAAAATACCGTTGGAGCTGCTGAAGATTTATCTTTGCATTGTATAAATTCAATGTCTTAGCATTGTATAATTGCATAGCACATGTGTGAGTACTATGTACTGACTATAAAGCTACCATTTAGGTACTGGGTATGTCTTTCATTGACTTGAATGTGCCCTGGCGGCTGAGATTATGTCATGCTCACTCTAATGTCTCGCTGGCGGTGGCGCGTGTGTTGGATCATTTAGCTCCCTTCAAAATGGTTGAGCTGAATGGTGCTAATCCATGCGTCATGTTCGTGAACGGGCGCCGTCAGTAGAGACTGGTCATCTCTTAGCTGCCATGGCTTATTTTAATATTTTAATTTTTGAATTGTTCTTTGTTTTTATATTTTTATTACGGATGCTTTTAACGTGCACGTCTTTCTACATTGTCCTCACAAATGTATAATTTCAACATTAATGGTGTAACCAATATTTTGTAACAATTTTTTTATTTAAAAGAGTGTCCGTGGAGTTTCTTGCCCGTTCTTCTCCATAGGTACCTACTACGCTTTGGAATGGGCAACTAGCTTCATATTTCTGACTGACCGACTTCTTGACAATTCAAAAGTGCCTGTAAATGGTTTAATTGAAATAAATGCTTTGAGTTTGAGTTTGAGTTTGAAAGTTTAAGAATTAAGTGAACCTGGGCTGCAAGAGTGAGCGAAGCGAGCTCAATACTTTTTGCACCCCACCTCGAATTGGTTTGGTTAGTTTTTTTTTCATCATTAATAGTATTAGCTAAATATTTTTCTTGAGTTGAGGAAAGCTGAGTGAACTTTGGAAGCGCAAGGCCCCTTAGACCGTGCTATCTTTTTAGCATTATATGTTATCCTGAATTCCTCTTGCCGACTCTAGGCAAGTGCAGTATTGGCTTAGCAGACCTCTGGGCCCGAGTATGACCTGACTGCTCCACTTTAAACCTGAAGATATAGGTACTTCTTCAGTGTTCATCATTGAAGCAATGTCTTGATGGATATGCATTCAGATCAGTACATTCAGACGATTCAATTTTATTTACTTAAACCGTTTTGGGGTGCACGTGCTCTGTGCGTCCCGTCTGGATCCGCCCTCTTATTTAATTAAAACAATACATTAGAATTTTACAAGTTAGTAATATTTTATTTAATTGTTTTCATTAGATAAGTATGTTTGGAACTTTTTCATCACTAATTTCACTCTTAATTATGAGCGAGGTCTAAAGACGGCACGGTTGGCACAGTGTTAAGCGATTGACCGCTGCACTGCGTGTCGCGGGTTCGATTCCCGCACGGAACAAATATTTGTATGACCTACAAGTAGTTGTTCCGGGTCTGACTGTTTGTATATGTGAGTTTAAATGTTTTTAAACGCACCCACGATACAGGAGAAATTCCTAGTGTGGGGCAAAGTTAACGAAACTCTTACTCGTATCTTATATATACAGGGTTACAGGGAAAGTCGTACTGAATATTAAAGGAGGTTATTATTCAGGTCATTTCTGATGATTTTGATTCTGAAATAAAATGTCCGAAACTTAACCGTTATGGAGATATTAAATTTTAAAGATTATTTTTAAAAATCCTTTATTTTTTGGCTTTTAGTCGTTTTCTTTGGGATTAGAGCTCCTAGAGTCGGTTTTTTTTATGTATCTAGTTAGAAGACATGTCCATTAATAAAAATGATCAATAGAAACTGAACCTACTACTAACAGCTTAAAAAACTGCTCGACAACGGTTAGCATTATGAATTTTCTAATAGAGTGTTCTTAACTTTAACAGGCTTTTAATAAAAAAAATTGTATGGAACTTATTCTGCAAATAATTTTATAAAGTTCTACGTCTCTTTAGCTATTCAAAAAGGTATAACACTTGCTATTAAATAGGCATATCATTGCCCAAATAACAGTTAAGTTAGGAGAGGGAATATTTTTAGTTTGAGGTAAAAGTAGATAAAATACGTAAAAAAAAGACAAAAATTTTAGCAATATTTTTATAATTCATGTTCTACATGGCCGCCGCTATTTCTTACACAAAGTCTCATTCTTTTTCTTAAATTACTTTTCACGACAGAAGTTCGTAGGTTCCGCCTCATTTCCTCAGCCGCATCAATAATTTTTTGTCTTAGAATATCGACATTTGCGATCGGTGTCATTTGGTCGTATACTAGGCTTTTCATATGCCGCCGATGGCGGCCATCGGCGTTAAATCGGGGCTCCTCGCCGGCCATGCTATGGGTCCGCCTCTTCCAATCAATTGGTTTGGGTAATTCTCGTCCAACCATGCTCGAACACTTCTTCTGTAGTGCGCTGGGCAGCCATCATGTTGAAAGAACATGTCTCGTCTCAATGCAATAGGCAAGTCTTGCATTAAAGAGGGTAACTCCTCCCTCAAAAAGTTTTCATATGTCTCGCCGTTCAAGTTATCGGGCAGGAAGTATGGCCCTATCAAGTTATTTGATATTATACCCATCCACACATTAAGACTGAATCTCCTTTGTGACCCTTTTGGTCTTTTTTTCTTGGGGTTACCTTGCGCTTTGGGAGCCCAATAATGGGTGTTATGATAGTTTGTGATGCCGTCTTTGTCAAATTTCGACTCATCTGTCCACATGATTTTCTTTAAAAAATCCGGATCTTCATTATCGGCATTGAGCATAAATCTGCAGAAGTCTAGTCGTCTCAATGGATCCCCTTCTTCAATTACTTGCACTGGCGTGTAATGGTAAGGGTATTGCCCAGAACTGTGCATTACGAACCAGACTTTCCACTGGGAAATACCAAGCCGTCGAGCGACAACGTTTGTTGACGTGGTTGGGTCGGCTTCAAAGAGACGTCGTATTTCATTATCTTCGTCGTCGTCATCAAGAACACGAGGTCGTCCCATGTCAGTCCGACGTACTAGCACAGAACCAGTTTCTCGTAGTCTTCGATAAACTCTGTCAAATACGCCAATATCAGGTACTCGGCGAGTAGGATACCTTAGCATGTATTCATTGCGTGCACGCAACGACACTCCTTCGCAAAATCCATAACACATTAGGATGTCAGCATATTCCTCGTTGGTAAATGTTGCCATGTTCACAACACAAATCAAAGTCCAGTTACAAGCCACGTCACACAGTTAGAAGATGAAACAGTCCAAAAATCCAAGCCAAGTCGCGTTTTTACAAAAAAAAATCGGAGGGCACGGATAACACATCTACCATGGAAGATTCGCATGAGCAGACTAAACAAACACCACGATCCACGATTTGACAATTCAGACATTTAAAATGACATAAATACCTGTCACCGCACGTCTCCCGGGCACAAACAATGTCTACCCAAACCTTTTTTCATTGTTTAAAAGTGCCAGGTAGTAAGCCGGATTCTTTTGTATCGAAATTCTGTTATGTTGTACTACCAGATGGGCCTATTTTAATAACATTATTTTAAGATTTTATGAACAAACCTAGTAGATGATATACCTTTTTAAATAGCTAAAGAGACGTAGAACTTTGTAAAGTTATTCGCAGAATAAGTTCCATACATTTTTTTTTTTAAAGCCCATCAAAGTTAAGAACACTCTATTAGAAAATTCATAATGCTAACCGTTGTCGAGCAGTTTTTTAAGCTGTTAGTAGTAGGTTCAGTTTCTATTGATCATTTTTATTAATGGACATGTCTTCTAACTAGATACATCAAAAAAACCGACTCTAGGAGCTCTAATCCCAAAGAAAACGACTAAAAGCCAAAAAATAAAGGATTTTTAAAAATAATCTTTAAAATTTAATATCTCCATAACGGTTAAGTTTCGGACATTTTATTTCAGAATCAAAATCATCAGAAATGACCTGAATAATAACCTCCTTTAATATTCAGTACGACTTTCCCTGTAACCCTGTATATATATACTTAATCTTTTTTATCGTGCTTGTTAGTGATCCTAAGATTTCTACAACTGCTATCCATTTGTTATAGCTGTTGGTAAATAAATAACTTTTTCATTATTTGCTAATGACACCTAAGGAAACTTAAGCAATCTAATGTTGCGTCGTTTGGAAATGTCCTCAATTTATTACATATGTTACCAGTGTCCTTTTGAGCTTCGACGCTGATTGGAAGATTTGTGGTTCCTAGTGCTTGACTAAGATGAATATTTTTTGGTCCCCCTCTATCAAAGAGTGCCATTTGTACTTGGCAAAGAGTGTTTAAATCTTCATTGTGAGCTGGTCAATACCAGGTCACAATGAAGATTTACAAACTCTCGACTCAGTTGACGACAGCGATGGTGATGACGTAGTATTCAGTGATTACCAGCAGCATATCTATGATAGTGGAATATCGACCCCAGTGTTAACGTTACCATCAATGTCGTCCAAAATCTTGAAGTGCTCCGCCGCGTTGAGACTCATCCAGCAGTTGGATGTCGGAACTTTGGAATTAACATCAGTTTGGCCATCGTCATCGCCGCGATCGATCGCATTCTCTGTGAACAAGATAAGGCAATAGTAGAAACAATAGTCTATTTAATCATTACAATTTTGACCGTGTTTATATAATTAAGGTAATCTAAGGAAGTCTCAGGAAGTTGGCAGGAGAAAGACTATGACAGCGAAGATGTGACCATGTACGATATATTATTTGCCCAAAAAGGTTTGTTTCTTGGACAAATATAATTAATGACTCCTGTAATCTCATTAAGTATTACAAAAAATGAGACGTAGTGAATTTTTACAAGCGATATCCTAAGTTTATATTTTGATCCAAAATAAGAAACGAAAAGAAGAAGAAAGCTTAAGTAACTTAAATGCTATCAAAATAACTAAGATCCATCTGTGGATGGATCCTTTTTTGTGTGGGAAATTATCAAATAACTTCTCTCGCTCTGGGCGGAGCAGGAGGGCGTGTCAGACTCTTACTGACTAAAACCCACCCGTGTTCCTTCCGTTGCCTGTACGTTGCCAGGGGCCACGGTATCCCTTTCGGACTTTCCCGTAACCCCGGCAGGCATTAATCCTATCGGACCCCTTCACTTGCTGACATCTCTTTGAGGCGCGCGTGGAACACAACGCGCGGTCGACCCGGGCCTGGTCCTTATCGGACGGCGAGCTACCCATTGCTCACCGTCCGCAAGCCCGCGCCTACGGTGGCCGGGAATCGGCCTGCGATTCCCGACGCCCAGGGCGTCTCCTGCGGCGGCTAGGGGCGTGAGGGCGCGAAATTTGCCTTTCCCTCACGCGTTCTGCCTCCTCCTTCGCGAGCATTACTGCTTCGCAGAAGGAGCTTCCCATGCCCTCTCGCTCCGTACCATGGCCTGGACTAGGGCCGGACGCGAGAGATCCCCGCCGCCGATCGCCTCCACGAGGACACGGCGATGCTCTGCCCAAGCCGGACAGACCTCCACCGTATGTTCAACCGTGTCCTCCGGGTGATCCACGCAGTGATCATACCCGGGCGTTTCCTCCCGCCTGATACGAAACAGGAACCTCCCGAAACAACCATGTCCGGTGAGGACCTGCGTCAGGCGGAAGGTGAGGACGCCGTGGCGCCTCTCTAGCCACTCCTCAAAGAGGGGACTTATCGCCGCAATAGTGGTGTGCCCAGCACTGGGTTGCGACAATCGCACTCTCCATGACGCCATGAGATCCCGCCGGAGCTTTGTCCGCTGTGCCGTGATTTCTCGCGGAAACGGAGTTACGCCCCGGCCTTTCGACTCCTCGCGCCACTCCCAGATATGCGCGAGGAGTTTTGCCTCCGTTTGGACCCCCTAGATTGGGCAGGAGCCGCTTCAAAGCAGCCCCGGCCCGCTCCAGTCTGGGAGCCAAACGTCGGAAGTGCTCCACGAAGGATTCCTACCTTCATCTGTAGAGTTGTCCTCGAAGTTCGTCTCTTCCTCATCACTTGCGCCTAACACTATGCTACAGAGGCAAACAAAAAAATAAATTAGAAATACTTCTTTCATATTAACTTCACTAGCTACAAAGATTTATAATTTCCCCCTTCGTTGATCAAATCATTTAGTTTTCTTATCAACGATTTTCTTTCGGTCATAAATCCAGACATTTCAATTAAAATGTTTCGTAACTTTATAATTTAATTTCCAATGATCATTTTTATGTAAAAGGTTTGTGAAATACAAAATAATTTACATAAAAGTAAACGTTGGAGATGTATTGTCTGTTTTTTTTATTTGCAAGCTTTTTTCTATGTGAAGTTAGCGCTGAACGTGAACCAATTGAGAAGATAATTAAAGATTATTATAATAGTGGTAAGAATCTTTTTGCTATTTAATTACCAAAAAGTTTTTTTTTTTTCATTATCCGAATAAATATTTTACAGAGTCCCTCCAAAGATTCAGGAAGGAATGGGAGAGTCATAGGAAACCTATAGAACATGCGATGTTGACAGTAAGTACATGCCTACGTTAAATTATACATTATGTAAAAAAAATACCTGTCTTATCCGAAAGGGGCATGTATGCAATAGGGCATAATGCAAATGCAAATAATGCAATAACACTACCAAAAAGTTAAATTTTATTTTATTATTATTGAAAATAAAAAAAATATTGCTATTTAAAATTCACATTTTTGGTACCAAAATTATCCCAAATCCACTAAAAATAAAAATAAATTCAACAGTGGTCATAACTTATGACTAGAAATCGGATATTCGGATGCATATTTACCTAAAGTTCAGGTGTTGGCTAATAGGGAAAGACTTTTGTATCGAAAAAATTGCAGGATCCCGAGATTGACAAATTTAGAGTTTTAGATATAGAATCGAATATATATTTACTTACGTTCTGGTGGAGGCTAATATGGAATGCACTTTTGAATCGATCGGAAAAATCTCGCGATTCCGGAATTGAGAAAATTTTGTACATTTGGACTATAGAAATGCTAGCTAATGTTGTAGAGTAGGTTGCCAAATTGACATAGCACATAGCGAGAAACAACTCGGTGACTTAGATTTCGTTAAAAAGTGTTAACAGTTGGTACCTATATAATTTTTTATGTTAACACCGCAAAAGTCACCTTCATAAGAGGGCTGATAAGACGATTTCATACCAATATCCGATTAGTTGTGCATTCCCGGATTTAATGGTATTCCGAGATTAATATTAAGAAAAAAAAATTAAGAAGCCACTTCCGTAACTTTTTAGAAAAAAATAACTTTATGGATCCGAATATCCGATCTTTGGTTATGACTTGTAGACACCCGCTAAAAGACGGCCTCATGTAATAAACCAGTAAAACTCCGCATTGAAAAAAAATGTGGCATATTTTTTTTTCTTTTGCCTGAAAATTACCACATAAATAGATTCTCAGTACGATACCTAGCAACACCCTCACGGCTCGGGTTTTTTACATGTTGTATGCATTATATAAATATAAATGATATTTCACGTCTTTTCCAGGCTCTTATAGAAACCGTTGGCGTACCCGGAATGAACGTGTATATCAATAAAAAGAAAGAAAAATTAGCAGCAGGATACTTTCACACTGATAATCAAGTCCGAGTGTTAGTATGATCTGTTCCAAAAATATCTGATGATAGTGTAAACAAGTGTTTCGGTTAAATTCTCACGCAATTACATTTTTTTTCTTTTTTCTGGTGCAGTCTGTCCATCTATTGACATTCAGCATCTTTTATGTTGTTAGTCTTTAGTCATTCTTGGTATGCGCCACAGGAATCTAAATATTATATAGTTGGTCGGTCTTCATATCAAGTCTTGTGGGGCCAATCTTTAAGCGTCCTGAATGTCTTGTTTTTCATAAGGTTTGATACTAGTTTATTAGGAGGGGTTGTAATCATATTCTTGTAGGCACTGAATCTTTGTGTGTTTTTTTAACCTATGGTATTTTTAAGTCCCAATGTAAGCCATTGTGAGTGATATACCATGATGCATTTTTTATAATCCTTAGCATTTTTGATTGGAACCTTTGGAGTTTATTTATGTTTGAATTAGCTGCCGTACCCCACAGCCGTATTCCATATGTCCAAATAGGCATTATGATACATTTGTAAATTCGAAGTTTATTGTCCAGCGAAAGCCTGGACTTTCTTGATTATTGAATTGATTTCTCTATTTCTCAATAGTGTTTCCTTAGTGGCTTAGTGCTTTACGCTTCGTGAATATATGTTTTCTCCAAGTTAGTCTACGGTCTAGGTACATTCCGAGGTATTTAGCTTCTTCTGCATGTGGAATCTCAACATTATTTAGTCGTAATGGAGGACATGTATCTCTTTTTGTCGTGAACGTCACGTGTATGGATTTGGTTTCATTTGCCTTTATTCGCCATTCTTTCAGCCAGTTTGAAATTTCATCTAAGCTCGTTTGTAGAATCTTAGACACCTGAACCGCATCTTCATGCACAGGTAATATAGCAGTGTCATCGGTAAATGTGTCTAAGACTATTCCTTCTCAGATCAGCTGTATAGAGAAGGTAAAGAGTAGGACCCCTCACGCTGCCTTGAGGAACTCCTGCCCAAATTTCATGTAATCCGGTTATTTCATTACCAAGATAATGAAGTAACCGTTGCTTTACAAAGAAGTCTCTCTTCTAGATAGGATTTATTGAAAATGAAGTCGTTTGTTGGAAATACCTTTTTAATTTTATATAAAAGGCCCTCGTGCCATACTCGATCGAAAGCCTGTGATATATCTAGAAAGGCAGCTGAACGGCATAAAGTCCACCTCTGTACATTTTTGTGCTTGAAGTATTAAATATAATAATAATAACAGTACTTTTTTTTTCATATGTGGCAGGAATTTTTTCGACCAGCCGATGTATTTGTTCTATAGTCCCATGACTTTGTCTAAACCCCAATTGGTGGTCAGGTAGCAGTGAGTTTTGGTATATTAATGGTCTTAGTTTATTGATGAACAATGTCTCCAGTAGTTTTGAAGGAATGGGCAACAAGCTAATGTGGGCAAGTCGAGTTGATATGTTTGCTCTAAGTGTGATGTTATATCACTGTGCATTTCTTGAGATCCTTGAACAGGGTTAGGAGTGAATACTTTGCTTAGGAGCAGGCAAAGGTTTGTGCTTTTTCGAAGTCACTTTTAGCCAATGTGTTATCGATTCGAAAAAAGCTTAAAAGATCGGTAGCAAATCTTGCACCAATACGCAATATTGGTGCATGATTTGCTACCGATCTTTTCAGCTTTTTTGTTGCTCGCCAGAGAGAATAATCCAAATTATCTGTTTCATCTAGATTTCTGGTCTTCATGTCTAGATTTTCGGTCTTCACTTAGTGCTGATTTGAGACGTGCTGTGACGTCGTTAAAGTGTTTCTTGTCAGCGGGATATCGCTTCCTTTGCCAGCGTTTTCTTGTGTTTCGATTCTTCTCTAGGAGGTTTCTGACAGTTTCAGATCACAGTATATCTGGAGGTTCGGTTTTCGGTGTCGGTGTGGCGCTCCATGCAGATTGCTGTATGCAATCATTAAAATGTTCAATTGCCTGAAAAATATCATGATCTGCAGAGGGAGTCTAATATTTATAGACGAAATTAGCTGCCTTAATAGTGGCCATACAGTTTTTTGACTATGAAGTTTACAAGGCTTTGGTTTCTCTAGGATTTTCCGACTCAGTTTGATAAATATTGGCGAGTGATCTGACGACAAATCCTGACTTGAGGTGCAAGTATTACATGTATGAGCAATGCCTTTGGTTATACAAAACTCGATGAGATCTGCCGGTCTATTCTGTAATAATCTCACGGTGAAAACTTAGGTGAAGTGAGCTTGAAGTGTCATTCCAACTGCTGCTAGGGACTGACAGCTCACTCCGAGCTCACTTTACCTAAGTTTTCACCGTGACATGGTTACGGAATAGCACTGCTGGTACTTTGTTGACACCCGTTGGCCACTATATTGGTTCTCCTGTTGATATGACATCAAGATTCTGTGTCTAGAGGGTTTGATATAGTTCTCATCCATTTGTTGTAATTATCCGGGATCCCCAGTGTGTATGTTTGGCGTTATAGTCGCCTCCAGCTAAGAATCGATGGCCCAATATATTAAAGTATTTTAGGTAGTCCTCAGTTTTAATATTGTCTTTGGGTGGTCTATAAACAGCTGATATTACTATTGGTCCTTTCCAGTTTTCAATAGTAACGCGATTTGGTTGTATTTCTTGTGTGCAGTAGGGGTGATTTCATAATGTTTGATGTTTGGTTTTATAAGAATTGCAGATCCACCATGTGCTTTGCCATATGGATGCATTGTGTGGTCAAAAATCCAAACCAAATAATAGGTAATAGAACAATTATCGATACCAATTTATGTTATAAACAAACCGGCCAAGTGCGTGTTGGACCACGCACAATGAAGCGTTCCGTAGTTGGGATGAATTTATCCCAAGAACAAACTTTACATTGTAGTTAACAAACATGTTCTCCCATACACTCCAACTGCAAATGTAAGTTTGTACGAACAGTTTTGAGAGTTTTCCATGTTATTTTAAGACCATACACTTTATAGGTTTTCCTGTAATCTATGAGTAAAGAACCATTATCTGTATTTTTTTCAATACTTTAGGCTCAGTAGTTTCGTAGACAAGGGGAGGTATGGTAAATTTTCTTAAATATTTTTAAAAGTATTTATATTACGATTTAAAAAAAAATAATGTGATCCTCGCTACAAGCCCTTTCATTGTGTCACCGTGTGATATATCAAATGAAAGGTATACAATTTTATTTTTTTCTTATGCAAAATTTATTTATTTATGTTACACGTCCGTGTTTGGTTCACAGAAATGCATATTATGTGTACTTACCAAATTTCAACTTAATCGGTCTATTAGATTCGGAGAAAATTGGCTGTGACAGACGGACAGACAGACAAACAGACACGCGAGTGATGCTTTAAGGGCTCCGTTTTTTCCTTTTGAGTTACGGAACCCTAAAAATAACCTCAATTATCAAATAAAAATCATCTTTAAGGCGATTTACCATTACAATTTATTATTCAAATAATCAAATCGAAGCACTCAATTTGTAAGTGGCACTACAGATTGGCATCCACAGGTACGATTTCTGATCCATTTGTTTACATTTTCATCAGATCACAGTAAATACCTATTTTTGTTGTAAATAGATTATTTTTAATTAACTAACAAAATAAAATCTGGGTTTTGTTTGAGGCAGTCCCAGTTGACCAGTACTTATAAGTAATCATCCGGTACTTATAAGTAGACCGGCAATAATACATAAATGTTACGTCTTTTTAACTTAAAAACACTAACCACACTTTACTTCCAGAATATTAAGTGAGTTAGACCTCGAAGACGAACCTCGTTATTTGCTGCCTGATGTGCAGTTATCTCTGGCTTCCAACGTCCTGAAAATCCAAACATACCTTACTAAAATGATCATACATGCTGATTACACGCTGATTCGAAACAAGTCTGATATTATCTACGAGCCGAAAGGCAAAAATACACTCAAGACATCACCTTTTTTGTTTGAACAAGTTCAAGAGGTTGGGAAAGTCGCGTAAGTGAAGGAAATCATTAATTCTTCTTATAAATTGAAAATCATCATAAGTCGGAAAAGTTTTTTCACATAATATAACAAATTTATTAAAAGCCTGTGATGTCTCACTAGGGCAGGCCATGCTCTGTTTCCACTTCTCTTTGTTTAAAGCTGCTAAGGACCAGTACTTGTTGAAGGAGTCAAGCTCATCCCGCGATCTCCGTCTGTGCCTGCCGCGATGACGCTCACCATTACGACCCGTTAAGTCGTAAAATTTGGCCAATTGGCCGTCTGTCATGCGGCAGATGTGTCTAGCCATACCATTTTAGCGTGACAGCTTTCCAAGTGACAGTTATCTTTGTGATAGAACGGATGGTCGTATTTCTAACCCGGTCTGTTAATTTGATACCCAGAATACTCCGTTTCCATAGCCCTCTGGCAAACCTCGAGCGTGGACGTCTGCTGATTTGTCAAAGACCATGTTTTAGAACCTATGTGAGGATGGGAAGTATGCACACGTCAATAAGAAGGATGGAAGAGCACCCTTCATTAGATATATCATAGCCAGGCAATTTCGGTGCGTCTTGCAACTTCTTATGTTTTGATTTGCCTGGAAAGAGACTATTTGACCTAGATAGAGATATTCATTGAAATATTCAAACAGTAAACCTGCGATGCGCGCTGTTCGTCATCAATTTGGTCTTTGACATATTCACCTGAAGTCTGACTTCTAGGCTTGCCGTGGCGAGATCGTCTAGCATCTGAGTCAACTCGGGATGCTGAAGATGAAAGGACGACATTATCATCGGCGAAACGGAGATTAGATGATTTCTTATGACCGACCATAATGCCCTTTTCCGTCCAACCCGCTGCCTGCTTTCGGAAAAATTGCTGCAGCAAAGCCGTGAATAGTTTGCCTAGAGAAAGCGGTTGACCTTCTTTCTCAATCTGGAAGGTCGGTTCCGTCATGGAACCACTGGTCCACTACTGGTCTGCGGTCGGGCTACACGTGTCGCCTGTCACTCGCCAGTAGCTGCCAACGACGTGTCGCTAGTTACAGAAGATATTTCATAGAAATTCATAGAAACCAGTCGTGTCGCGGCGACACGTCGTCTACAGTTGCCTCCTGCGCTCGAGTACGGAATGGTACCTTAACGGGCGAAATGTGATCTGCCTACATTTTCTGGGAATACCTACAAGTGTTATGTTAATTCACTCCATTCTTGTTCTTTTCTATGTATTCCCTGTTTTTTCAGGATAACGATGGAAAGTTGCACATTATCAGGTTTTATAATGACGATATTAAACGGAGAATCAGTTAACCTGGGATACGATCACTTCAAATTGTATAACTGCACGTACAGTCTCGAGGTAAATATGAATCTATTGTATCAAGAAACGTAATTCTTTATATTAACAAAGCTGCAGACTTTTTCTAACAAAACCACTTTCCTCTACAAAATGGCATTTTGTATGAATGTATGAACGTAAGAGGAAAAATCTCACACCGCAGCTGCTAGAAGGCAACGCATGTATATATGTCGTGTCACATTTATAGTAAAACAAACAGTACTCTCAATATTAATCCTCTTACAATAAGGGAAGATAAAACTAAAACTAAGTCATGGCTACGGACTCAAAAGTACAGTGAAACAGAATCCATTTCAATATAGGTATGTATATAATTAAGTTCAACAAGATCACACACCACCCACGTACACTCCCTCTCATTAACCTTCATTCACACACCGCACCATCAACACATTAACAATTGTTATCATAATTCTTACTTCTCTTTTTATCATGTATTTAATAACTATTTTAATAATAATTTAACGTAATTTATTTAATATAATTTAATAATAATAACCAATTTAATTCCTGCACCAACCGGGGGTTGTCCTTGGGTGCGCTAGCATAGTGCGTACAGGGATAGTCGTAGGTTGGTGCCTCGTTTCAGTAAACACGTCTAACGGGCCTCTGCCCCTCGTACGCCTTCCAAAGGTCCGGGACCAAAATTTGACAACAAACACGCAATTTTTTTATAATTAATGTAGATATTATAGAGCACAAGTGTGTGCGCAGACACACGTGCACTCTCTCTTCCCTCACTCTCATAGTCCGATGGGACGGCAATCCGACACGACCGGAGAGAGATCAGATGTAGGACCAACAGCCTAAGGTGCTTGCCGAGGCACGGGGGAATCACACCACAACTTCCAAACTCAGGGCTGTACTAAGAAATTCCTAATGGATAATGGGTCGTTTCCTATGGAGAAGAGTCGGCAAGAAACTCCACGGTTACTCTTTTAAAAATAATTGGCTTTTACAATATTTTCAAATAACAGTGATGTTTAGGTATGGGAGGACAGTGTAGGTCTTTCAACAAGTACCTACAACAACAGTCAATAAATCAGTACTACAATACAATCCACTGATCACCGTGATCACCGTGATCACCGTAGGCTTCTACGGTGATCACATTAGCGGCTTCGCCATGTTTATTGTGTACCGCCAGCCGGGCTATAAGTGCTACGCAGGCCGAACTATCGCGACGATACCCGATAATGGTTGGTCACATCTGCGTGTATCGTATCACTGTGCGAAGCTTCGTCACGATAGACGCAGATACGACCGCAGCATCACAGCAATTGAAAGTGTAGGTTGTAAGTAATTATAGTATGGGAAGGTGTGTCTAGAAAAAAAAAGGTTTCATTATTTTGAAAGCTTTATTAAAGAAATGCAACTGGATTGGTAAAGTGGAAAGCCGGAAGGGAGATGACTAACAATATGATGATTAACTAAAGGTATACTAATGAGTTTTTTTTTTTTTTTGTTTCGTAGATATACAGACCTGGCGAAGATTCACCGCCAGTCATCGCTCCATATGAGCTATATAGAGGGGATGGTGAGACCTACCTTAATTATTTCCATAGCTCCTTAAAGTATTGATAAAAATAATTATACAGCTGCACAGTGGCGGCGGCGGCGTAGGGTAGATTGGCACCCCGGGTGGTTTTGAGCACCCCTACTTAAAATAAACACCAAATACTAAACATGGTTACGAGACTTTGTTTTTCTAAAATATTTGATCACATTGTCAAAATTGACGTCCCTGTTTTTTTTAATTCATAAAATCGGAAGATTGGTTAGTCGTGTTTGGCTCCTGATTTGGACCTTGATTTTATTAATTTTAACTTTGAAAAGCTTCTTTCACATGAAGCCACCGAAACACAAATTGTAAAAAAAAAAAACTAATAGGTACATAGTGCTAAAACAGAATCTGAATAGCCCCATTTTACAATACATCTGAGAAACTCAAATGTAGTCCATAAACCGCTTCTTAGGCAGACATTTTGGCGGCTTCTAAATGGCACCTCAATCGTAAAATCCATGAAGATCTTTATATCGTGATGTTACCAACGTTTTAGGCTGAATAACAGTAAATGTAACTAGAATAAAATTTATTACCCTGTAACGATGGTCTAGTTCTTCGTAAAATCTATCTATCGTGACATTCTAAGCTGCAGCTCTTCTGGTAATGTAAGAGCCCACATTGTGCCACCAAGCGCAACTTGTATTCATTCTGTTAGGGAATTAGAAATAATATTCGAAAAAAAAATGAAAATATGGTTGCGATGAGTTTGAAAATATAATATTACTATGTAAGTAGCTAGGTACAAGAGTAGATAGTTATTTATTGATATGTCTTTATAGAGGGACATTTTGTTCGCGTTCTATGGCTGTACGATTGAGTTGCCCGTGCTGCTTGGCACCCGGAGCGGACCTCACCCCCCCGCCTTTTGGCTGCGTTTCCAACAGAGATGGGCGAGGATGCGTAAGATGAGGGATGTGTGTGAAACTTACCAATAACTACGCCAGCTTAGCTCAAACTTGACAGTGAAGCGATGTTATTGGTTAGTTTCACACACCCTCGCTACACTTCCTCACTCATTTCTGGTGGAAATATAGCCTTACGCCGCCACTGCAGCTGCATCATTCGCAATGGATGTAGCCCCAATCTTTTAGTTTAGAAAAGGCTGTCGAAGAACTAAACTAATGAAAGGTGGAAGAATACATCCCTTGGGTTTTACCTGTTGGTTTTCCCGGTGGCTTGTCGAATTTCTTGCAGGGTTGGGTCTTACCCATTTACTGATGAAGCCGTTGTTAACTGAGGAGCTGGTGCCGAAGCTACAGGCCGCCATGTTTAGCTACGTCAACACTTCGGCACTTTTCGGCAAGGCGCTTCAGCAATATCGGTAAGTACCTATAACGTTTAGGACGCCGGGTCATAGTGCAACATGTGTGTAGGTACCTCAGAGCAAATATTTTATTTGGTATGAGGTGTGTACGCAATCAAAAAGAAATTGTTGGTTTTGGGTAGATCTGTGTCACCCCACGAAATTCCATTTGGTTCGAACTTACGTTCGGATCTCCAATGACTTTGAGCAATTTGATAAAAAGCTTAGGTTTATTATTCACACTATTCAATAACTTCGTTATTTCCTTGTATTATTATCTTTCTATGTTGTCAAAACTTTTTTCACTCATTTTAAGATTTGAAATGCTATAGGTATGTTTTCTTTAATTACAGAGAAAACCAGGAGGTAGTGTTTCAGGCAACTGGAGAATATTTTACAGAGTTGATCAGAAAGCTGAACATGATTACGGTTGAAAAGAACCACGGAGCTATTGCAATGGAAGACTACGATATATTCTGGGATGATGGAAGGGTAAGCATGCATGGCGAGATTCTAGGACACATGTATTATGGGTCTGTTACGAAAAATAATTTGTTTAGGAAAGAAAACAGGTGGGAAACCGTCAAACAGGACAAATATCAACCAAAAATTAGCGAAGTCTTCCGTACTTGAATCTGTAAGTAGCTGTAGGCCAACTTGATCAACACTTAACTGTTTATCAAAAACCGGCCAAGTAAGTGTCCAACTACGCACAATTAAGGGTTCCGGTGTTGGGATGAATTTATCCCAAGAACAAACTTAACTCTGTAGTTGAAAAACATGTTCTCTCATACGGAATGTATGGGAGAACATGTTTTTTAACTGCAAATCGCTGTTATACAGCGAAAATCAATTAATACGCAAAAATCAATTTTGCAATAAACGCATAGAGCACGAAAAATGTTAAGTCATTTTTCGCAAAATGTCGAGATAGCTGGTTTTCGCTGTACAACGGCGAAATGTAAGTTGGTCGATTATTACTCGTTAATTTGTAGAGCCTACTTAGCTGTGATAATTTCCTTTTAACTTTGTTATATACTACTGCTGTGAATTTGTTCACATATCCAGAAACAACCATTAAGCTGGCAGCGAGAGGGGTGGACACTTCGACTCGTAACAAAAATTAGTACTTTAAAGCTATAATATTTTGCAAACGGATCCCTGAATCCGAAAATGGTTTTCACACACTCAATATTTTTGAAAGACCTTTCCAACGACTCTCCATACCATGGGAAAGACGAGAAAAAATAAAACATCCCCACTTTACGAGTAGTTTAGTACCCTAAAAAAAAAGAAGCAGTCGGCCATGTTTTTCCTTATAATTAATGAAGGTGTTTTATAATTTTAGATAAAACCTAGCGAAAAAAATCAGAACTCCAGTGGTGAGTCGATGACGTTAATGAATATGGTACTGACTGGCTTGGACACGATGTATTCGGCGCACTGTGGTGGGCCCTTTAAAATCGAAAGTGTCTTAATGGCGGATGAGATACGGTTCAGCTCTCTTCAGGTAAACCATAGCCCCAGCAGTCCTCACTCAATACGACCCTCCTTTTTGACTTCAACGCAGTTGGATAAAAAGACTTTCAACTACCGAAGTTTTTAGTTCTTATACTATAGAAGAGACCTAGCCGGCACGTCACCAAATTTTACGCCCATTCTAGTTTCAAAAGTTAGAAATCTCCTATTTGCGACTGGTTGGATCTGATACTGAATGTGCTCTCGTGTCGCGGAGTTATCACACAGTATACATGCAGTATAGTGTCTTGTATGGAGAATTTTAGAACATTTTTGAATTGCTACGTTATGTCGACTATTTTCTAGCGCCGTCCAGCGACGTCGCGAGAAGTTATAGGTGACTTGAGGTGACACTATAGAATATTTAGTTTAAAGAGAAAAAAGATAAGAAACGAAAATGTTATCTTTTCTTTTGAAAAGAGTGTCGTTTTAAAGGGTAAGGAGCCCTTTTACTCTAGAACACTCCTTAGTTTAGCCTCTTAAATTCTAGTCCTTTGCTTCTAAAAAGAGTGTGTACAATTTATTATAGGTCCGAGGCAAAATAAGAGTACATTCAAAATGGTCAGATACATTTTCCTTTGCGGTGGAAATAAATGACATGGCCGTGGACCTTCAAATGGGTGATTTACAGACCAAAAGAAATAACAAAGAGTCTAAGAGAGACAGTACTGGATTTAAGAGGTTCGAGGTTAAAGGGTTAAGGTAATTTGCTTATCACTTTTGTTTCCTTTATTAAGAAGTGAGTCTGTGTGTCGTTTAGGTTAGCTTTAAGAGTTCCGTACCCAAGGGGGGCCAACAGGACCCGACCTACATCAATATTGTGATAACAGTTTGTATTTAGAAAGGCATATGCAAAATTGTGTGATTCACACCAGTGTAATTGTATAGCTACTGCTCAAAATTTGGTAGTTTTAATGACAATTATATAATAATAATTAGCGACCTGCCCATGTTTCGCACGGGCAATGGCAACATGTCAAAACAACGCGATTTTTGTGTTATATTTAAGTTCTGTGTAATATTGATATATTACATAAACCTTCGGCAATAAATACTCTAAATGATGGTGAAAACCGCATCAAAATCCATTGTGTGGTTTAGAATATCCAAGCCACTACTCAGACAGACACGAAAAGTTTAGAACATCCAAGCCGCTACTCACACAGACACGAAAAGCTTAGACCATCCAAGCCGCTACTCACACAGACACGAAAAGCTTAGAACATCCAAGCCGCTATTCACACAGACACGAAAAGTTTAGAACATCCAAGCCGCTACTCACACAGACACGAAAAGCTTAGAACATCCAAGCCGCTACTCACACAGACACGAAAAGCTAAGAACATCCAAGCCGCTACTCACACAGACACGAAAAGCTAAGAACATCCAAGCCGCTACTCACACAGACACGAAAAGTTTAGAACATCCAAGCCGCTACTCACACAAACACAAAAGCTTAGAACATCCAAGCCGCTACTCATACAGACACGAAAAGTTTAGAACATAAAAGCCGCTACTCACACAGACACGAAAAGTTTAGAACATCCAAGCCGCTACTCACACAAACACAAAAGTTTAGAACATAAAAGCCGCTACTCACACAGACACGAAAAGTTTAGAACATCCAAGCCGCTACTCACACAAACACAAAAGTTTAGAACATAAAAGCCGCTACTCACACAGACACGAAAAGTTTAGAACATAAAAGCCGCTACTCACACAGATACGAAAAGTTTAGAACATCCAAGCTGCTACTCACACAAACACAAAAGTTTAGAACATAAAAGCCGCTACTCACACAGACACGAAAAGCTTAGAACATTCAAGCCGCTACTCACACAGACACGAAAAGCTAAGAACATCCAAGCCGCTACTCACACAGGCACGAAAAGTTTAGAACATAAAAGCCGCTACTCACACAGACACGAAAAGCTTAGAACATTCAAGCCGCTACTCACACAGACACGAAAAGCTAAGAACATCCAAGCCGCTACTCACACAGGCACGAACTTAGACCATCCAAGCCGCTACTCACACAGACACGAAAAGCTAAGAACATCCAAGCCGCTACTCACACAGACACGAAAAGCTTAGACCATCCAAGCCGCTACTCACACAGGCACGAAAAGTTTAGAACATAAAAGCCGCTACTCACACAGACACGAAAAGCTTAGAACATTCAAGCCGCTACTCACACAGACACGAAAAGCTAAGAACATCCAAGCCGCTACTCACACAGGCACGAAAAGCTTAGACCATCCAAGCCGCTACTCACACAGACACGAAAAGCTAAGAACATCCAAGCCGCTACTCACACAGGCACGAAAAGCTTAGACCATCCAAGCCGCTACTCACACAGGCACGAAAAGTTTAGAACATAAAAACCGCTACTCACACAGACACGAAAAGCTTAGAACATTCAAGCCGCTACTCACACAGACACGAAAAGCTAAGAACATCCAAGCCGCTACTAACACAGACACGAAAAGCTTAGAACATCCAAGCCGCTACTCACACAAACACAAAAGCTTAGAACATCCAAGCCGCTACTCACGCAGACACGAAAAGCTTAGACCATCCAAGCCGCTACTCAAACAGACACGAACAGCACCTTTGTTTATGCTTTATGGATACATAAATAGATTAGATAAGTGTCATAATGCTGATCTGATGATGGAGACAGAAGGTGATCCATTACTGGAAGAGTTTTATGAATGAATATTTAGTAAAAATATTTTTATAAAAAAAGAAAGAAAGAAAGAATAATATTTATTTGAACACAGTTCGTGAAACACATAATACAAAAATAAAAATAAAAAAGTGAAAATAATTATAAAGCGATAATAGTGTGCCTCACGGCTGCGCCAAAAAGGTTCATTTCAGCATTAGTGCCAGACAAATGCTGTCTGACGCTGGTTTTCTAATGAACCCTTATGGACAAGTGACGGGGAGTACCAACAGCTTCAACATACCTAATACATTATTTTTTATACCAAATATAGCTGTTCCTTTGAGCAAGACTAGGCGGAGTTATTTTTTATTGACTTTACTGGTAATTGTAATGTTTCAGACGTATGATATTCGCAGTTCCAAAACGAATATATGGAGAGGGTTTAATAACTGGTTATTTGAGTAACGAAGTGCCGAAGCTATTGAGGTCTCACTTGTCGGCCATTTTCTCTGAAGCGATAAGCAAGGATTCTAGGATAAAAGTTCCTGTTGCTAAAGACCAGCCGTATTCTGCTGACAGCGGTAAGACTTTTATTTTCACTACTAGCTACCCGCGTTTCTCACGGCTTTTACGAGCTGACAAAACATCGAGATTTATATATTTTAATGTAATAAACACATAAATATTCCGTCATAAATTCTGTGGATGATAAAATTTGCATCAAAATCCGTTGCGTAGAATAACCCGGTCGCACAGAAAGACATGAAAATTGTCTTAATTTTATATATGTATAGATACACATAGCTAAAGATCTATGGAGGATCTATAAGGAGCTCGTGACTAAGTTATAACAGCTGCATGGGTCGATCCATCAGGTTAATCTACGCTTGCCGGGGCTGGTCTGTGGATGGGTGACCATCTTTACATACCGAGACTCTTTCGTGCCTCGGAAAGCACGTTAAGCCGTTTGTCCCGGCTGTCATTCGTGGATCTTTGACATTCGTTATGGTCAGAAGGCCGAAAGTCTGACCAGTCTTACTAAGGGGTATCGTATTACACAGTTACTGGGTTGTGGAGGTCAGACAGGCAGTTGCTCCATGTAAAATACTGGTATTCAGCTGCATCCGGTTAGACTGGAAGCCGACCCCAATGTAGTTGGGAAAAGGCTAGGCAGATTGATATGTTAAAGATCTATAAAAATACTTAATGAGCTTAAAACTTGTAATAGCTTTTAGGTAATAAAGATAAAAAATATAATTTCAGAAAAAAATCTTGATGATGATGATTCTGCCGAGACTGATCCCAAATCAGAAAGTAATCTTGATGATGATGATTCTGCCGAGACCCTCGGGATCTTTTCTTTTGGATCTCCCAAATCAGAAAGTAATCTTGATGATGATGATTCTGCCGAGACCCTCGGGATCTTTTCTTTTGGATCTCCCAAATCAGAAAGTAATCTTGATGATGATGATTCTGCCAAGACTGATCCCAAATCAGAAAGTAATCTTGATGATGATGATTCTGCCAAGACTGATCCCAAATCAGAAAGTAATCTTGATGATGATGATTCTGCCAAGACTGATCCCAAATCAGAAAGTAATCTTGATGATGATGATTCTGCCAAGACTGATCCCAAATCAGAAAGTAATCTTGATGATGATGATTCTGCCAAGACTGATCCCAAATCAGAAAGTAATCTTGATGATGATGATTCTGCCAAGACTGATCCCAAATCAGAAAGTAATCTTGATGATGATGATTCTGCCGAGACCCTCGGGATCTTTTCTTTTGGATCTCCCAAATCAGAATCAATGCCACTCACTGACTCAGAAGATGTTAATTATCGCGATATAAAAGGAAAACGAGACAGGGATATTTTCAAAAAAAATAAAAAACGCTTCAAGAGTTTCAACCGGCCGCGGCGCTTGCGTCGCTACGGAAGCCACAAGCGTGTGGCCGACAATCAAATAAGGAAGAAATAATTTAGAAACAGCACTAGTATTAAAAGAAAATATCTTACTGATATCTTTTCAATAAAACCGACGCCCTCGTTACTGGATTGACCTTTGCTGTGCCTTCCCTAGGTAACTAGGGACACCCGGCAGGGGCCTGGTCGCACGAGCGCCGTGAAGCACTTCGGGTGCTCCTACAGATATATACCAGAAACAAACCCCCCAGCGATTAGGTGTGCAGTAAAGCACTCCGACCCTAGGAGCCCCTAGGGACCCCTCCTCCTAGGAGGGGGGGGGGGACCAATGACTGACAATTTTGGGGGTTGAGAGGCCAATACCTTGGACGTAAAGCCCCAATACCGATTCCTCAATACGACCACCCGACCTTTATCGTTTCAAGATAAGTATTTGTCAATTGATTTTATTATGATGTTGTTAATAATAATAATAATAAAGATTTATTTTCATATTAATAGGGACAACAAAAAAAAAAAAATTGTCCCTCATGTAGATTATCAAAAAAATAAAGTACACCTATTTTTTCTTTTTCTACGTTAGCAAAAGATTAAGGCGATACATTGAGTTTAAATGTGCCTTGACATTTTATACTTACTTGTGACGTAGCGACCCCCACTCCCCAACTTTAATGCGTTTTGTCTGAGTATTTTTTTATTAATAATGATAAATGATAAAGTAAAAAATACGAGTCTAATATTTTTTGTTTATCTCACTGACGGACTAAATAGAATTTCGTTTTTTTTTGACTGGCATGATGCCATGCTATATATTTTTTGTAGTAAATGCTAGGCGACATCGCGGCAGACCAAAACGAAGATGGAGGCATGAACTTGACTCCTAGCGACGGGACTGGGGGTCAACTAACTAATCAAAATCCGTAGCTTCGGCCGAAGTTACGGGCGCACCCATATGCGTCTCGCTCACGGTATGTTCGTAAGTGAGACGGAGAACGAAGCCCCCGTAACTTCGGCCGGAACTACGGATTTTGCTTAGGGAGTAGACTCCTAGCCCACAATGGCAGAGAGACTTGTGTGGATAAAGGAGAGGCAGGCCTTTGGTCAGCAGTGGAACATTACGGGCTATTCGATAGATAGAAAATCGGAACTGTCCTGCAGCTTGTAGATTCAATGATAAAAGATATTTATGTCTTTTACTACCTGGTTTTATACAAACACTTTTACATGTCAATAATATTTTAAGCACTAGATTGAGAAAGAAAGACAATACGTTTATTTGCGGTAAACATGACGCAAATAAAGAACACAAAACAAAAAAAGAACAAGTTGGGGGAAAATATGCGTCACATCCACGCAAAATGGCCATCGCTCAGCATAATGCTGCGACCCTATGTGAGACAGAGCCCCAGCGCTGCTTTTCAGTGACAGCCGGCGTTGACGTCATGACGTCGACCGGTGCAGCATACAATGATATATAAATAAGATAGAAAAATCCGACAACTCTGAGAAGCAAACTAAGAGGATACAGTCTCTTTGTAAAGTCCAGAGATAATCTTAGTTTGGGTTCCACCGTAATCCTGTGCTTACACTGGCATCCATACCCTATAAATTGCAATGCCTCATGTGCACATGAGACATATTTAAAACGTTTTTGGGAAAACAATATTAAAATGTCGGGTCCACGATAACCAGTTTTAAGATAAGAGTCCTACAACTAAATAGCTGATCATACTGATGAATACAGATCATTCACTCCGCAAAATCATTTAAATAAAAAGCAACTCTTACTACGACACAATATAGTGCAATTCAGGTCGCACAGCAAACAACGAATTACCTACAGTTATATTCACCTAGAGGTTGCCTCTCTTTCTTTTGCGTAACTCTTAAATCTTCTGACTACGTTACACTCACTGAATTGGCCCAACAAGTCGAGTCTGCCGCGTCTTTGTAGCTTAGCTTCATAACTAAAATGCGGATTGAACCATCTGTATTCATCTGTGGTATCACACTACTACATACTCACTCTCTACATACATCATCATCATCATCATCATCTCATACTTACTCTCTGTGGTTTCACAAGGAATGCTTTGTTTGTAATTAGTTACCTATAACTAATTAATTATATTAATTATTAATTAATTAATTATATTAATATCACTTAACTTAATTGTTACTTATAACTAATACCTATATTAGTTATAAGTAACAATTAAGTTAAGTTAAGTATTAATTAAGGCGCATTTACCGCATTGGTTAGCTGTAATGGTAGATGTATGTTGTTAAATAAATAAATAAATAAATACTTTCATAATGTTGCACGAAAGCTTGTTGTGCTCATCTTGTTGGTTTAGGATCGCTTACACGTTCATGCAATTACCCGCGATGGACATACCGCTATTAACGAGCCATTTTTACCTGCTATTGTGCAAACGTGAGAGAATTTTATAGTAGAGTGTACATGTAGTGTAGTAGGACCTGTATTCATAGCAACAGTTTTGTAGCGCAACCATGGTCGCGCTGACAGCAAAATGTATACAGCTTTATGATGGGTATCTTCTGCATTCTGAACAGGCGTCCGATCGGTTGCTCGGTCCATACATTTATTGGCAAAGTGACCATGTTTGTGCCACCATGGTGTCTCAGTGTAATATAGCTCTAAAGGTGCATTTACATCTGTTCAACAACTGGCGATTTTGTGAAAAGCAACATGTTAATATAGTTAATTGATACAGGCGTGACCTTGCGCAAATCCAATATGAAATACAATAGACGTAGATAAATTTAGAAACCTATTCCGCTTAATAAAGCTAAATATATCTACTTACGTCTATTGTATTTTTATGCAACATGTTGTTAGCAACACTGTTGCCGTTTGTTGAATGAGTCTTGCAACATAGCGTCGACCACGAAAAACTGTATAACTTTTTCATTATTCCACTGAATTTCCATTTCTGAACACAAAACGACCAAAAAATATGATTTGTAGAAACAATATTGTTAAATAAACGCATCAGCTGTACCCAAGCAACAAGTTTCATATTTTGTAGAATGGGCGACGCTCGTGTTGCAAGGCTCATTCAACAAACGAACAAACGGCAACAGTGTTGCTTTCCACAAAATCGCCACTTATTGAACAGCTGTAAATGTACATCTCGCCTGTATTCCCTGAAGGGTTAGGCAGAAGAGTATCTGATCTATAGTACACTCACATTTTGCCAGATGTTTTAAGTCCTGTAATATTTGGCGAGTCTATTGGTCTATTGCCACCATACAACACACTATACAATTATAATAATCAAGTAAATTGCCATCCGAAGGGCTAGGCTAAGTACTACCCTTAACCCTAATGGTAAATGATCCTTGATAAGCATATCCTGATGGGGCTGGGCGTATTCTATTCTTATTGGCATTTGCCAGGTATAACTCCAAATTCGGGTTTCACCTGACCATTCGAAACATAAAAAAATATTTTTTCAGAATCGTACCCAGGGTCTTGTTTATAGCATCAACATTAGTGATCTCATTGGCATATAAAGCAAACAAATAAATGATGATTAGTTTTATTTTATTTATATGTCGACGACGGATCGACGGCGCGTTGTGTTCCACGCGCGCCTTAAAGAGATGTCAGCAACTGAAGGGGTCCGATAGGACCGATGCCTGCCGGGGTTGCGGGAAAGTCCGAAAGGGATACCGTGGCCCCTGGCAACGTACAGGCAACTGAAAGAACACGGGTGGGTTTTAGTCAGTATGAGTCTGACACGCCCTCCCGCTCCACCAGTGATCTCATTGGCATATAAAGCAAACAAATAAATGATGATTAGTTTTATTTTATTTAAATGTGTCACAAGAGAATATTTCAAGTGTATTGAACACTCATACGGTATTAAATTAAATCCGTCCTTTAGAGCCGGCGCTCACAACGCGGATGTCACTACCAAACAAAACAAATATCGACCTTGCAGAAGTTGAAATAAAGTTGAAAATAAATAAACTTCCATTAGCTCGAGAGCGTATGCGGGTAAAGGAGCGCGTCTCAGGTTATTTATTTTCTACTTTATTTTAAGGTATGCAATGTTGGTATTTGTTTGGCAGTGACACCCACGCTGCTTTGCGCCTTGCCATTTGTGCGCCAGCCTTTACCCTCATGGGGGACTATACAGGCTTGTACACAATGTTTTCCTCATCTATATCGTCGGGTTCATCAGGAATAACAGCTCGGGCACTCGTCCCCCACACTCGCATCGGCACATAACTGGAGGAACAATATAAGAATATTAATCATGAAATCCTTCTTCCTTATTTCCTATCTTTAGAAAGTTATGTGGCTATCTTTACTAACCTATAGGTACTTCTCCGTGCCTCGGAAAGCACGTTAAGCCGTTGGTCCCGGCTGTCATTCGTTGATCTTTGACAGTCGTTACTGGTTGACAGAAGCCCGAAAGTTTGACAACTAGTCCTACCAAGTGGTATCATATTACCCAGTTACTGGGTTGTGGAGGTCAGATAGGCAGTCGCCTGACAGTTCATGTAAAATACTGGTATTCAGCTGCAACCGGTTAGACTGGATGCTGACCCCAACTTAGTTGGGAAAAGGCTAGGCAGATTGATTTTGAGAAAATTATGTGGCTCTAATGTTTCAATAATTTGAGGATACTTCGGACGTACTTAGTATGTTTTCTTAATTTTTGTTCTTTATGTCAATTTATATTAGCATGCTAAAAGCACTTTTAATCACTATTTTGGTGTTTGAATTTAGAACAGACCAATATATTCGACCTCCATCTCAAACCTATACAACCTCCTTGCGAAAAAATACTCGATACAAACTCCTCGTGGAAAGAATACAGGACATACAAACTGCTTGTGAAAAGAACTCCTCGAGATTTGATTGGTCGACATTTTCGACAAGGAGTTAAGCATTAGAATAAAAACTGTTTTGTGTTTTTTGCTGTCATTAGTAAATTGGCGCTATTTTGAATACTGTTACTTGTACATACAAACACAAATTGTTCCAATTTTAATGTGCATTTTAATTAATTTAACCTTCCTTTTTTCTTCATTAAATGTCATTTTTTTCCGCACATCGATTTCTACACGTATTTCGAAAGAGCCGGCGCGGGGCGGCGCGCTGTGCGGAATGGCTACCCGCAGCGAGTACCCTGTCACACACAGTAAATGATCTCTGCGAATGCCTAATCGCAGGGAGTATTCGCTGCGTGTGACCGAGGTCTTATATTCACAACACGACGATGCTCAGATGCGCGATGCAGTTTTGCAGTTTGATTTTCATTGACAGATTTCATATTAATCTTTGCTCAAATCTTGTTCTAAATTGAGATCACAGCAGCATAGAGTATCTTCTAGACTCTAGAAATCTACCTATTCTTTTAGAATCTATCCTTACCTTTCATCGATGTCATCACGTATATTTGCCTTCGCCAGTTCCTTAGGATTGATGATGGATATCGACCGTGGTACCGTACTGCGGGAGAGAAACAAGTTATCCGGCCTCCCAACGTGATTGTTGATTATAGTGTGGTCTTGCAAAGGTTGGAAGTTCCTCATCATGATTTTTGAGGAACCGCTTCGCCAAGACGCAGTGGGCATTAGAGGGTTGGGCATTATTGATATTATTGGAGCATTCGGTGTAGGGCTTAAATGAATTTCTCTAGGTGGAACCTGAAATGTATCAAGAAATAATTTGAATTTTTGACGTTCGAAAGTGCCTTATAAGGGCCTATTTGAAATAAATGATTTGACTTTGACTTTGATTTTGAAAAACTTTCAATTAAAACATACAAATAAAGATAATGCAAGCGTTTTGCAAATGTATTAGAGGAAATTGTTATAGTATGCACTGTAAGCTAGGATAGTGATGCTGCGTCTACGCAAGTCACACGACGTCATACTATCCAAGAGGACATCGCGTTCAGAAAGATGAATCAAATGTCACAGTCTTTCTAGTTCTCCGTACCAGCATTAAACATCCCTTACTTCAGTTTTATATATTGATAACGGGCGCAGTAAAAATGCTTAATACGTTTACTGCCCCCAGTGGCAGGTTATAAGTTGATTTTAATTTCATTCGTGAGTGTAAAAAATACGTAAGTATTTTGATCATTAGAATACAACTCCTTAACTTCGAATTGGCCTCATATGTCATGATTTGATGAAATAGTCATTCAATAGTGTGATATGAACTTAGGGAGTTGTATTGATGATTTTAATTATTAAAATTCTATTAAAAAAAACTTCTTTAAAACTTAATTAAGTTTGTTTATCGCTGACGCCATAAAGATATAAACATAAGCAGAAGCTTGCTCTGACCTGAACAGGCGGGGCACCTCGATCAGCGCTGGGTACTTGCACCTCAGATTCTCGAACCTCCGCGTTCTTGGGTGGATTGTACCTGGTCAGGATCTCGGCATACTTCCTAGTGTCCTGTGTCTTCAACCACGTGTCAGCCAGTGGCTTGCTCTCCGCTGGTGGCTTCGGGTCTTCGTAGTCAGTCGAGGCGTTTGTAGCGAACACTAGAAAAAGCAGTTTGGGTTAAGATACCAAAAAACGTTGTGCTGATAAAAAAGTTGAATATTGGAAAAAATGCGTGGATTAAGGCGAATGCGTCAGGGTAACCCGAAAAATTCAAATTTTCTTACGTTTTTTGTAATTTGCAGGTCAGTATCAGGTTGTACGAGATATGATTCGCGATCGTATCAAATGTTTATTTATAGAATTATAATCATAAAAGTAATCAATACAACTCTTTGTGTTCATGTAATCCTATTGAATGACTATTTCATGAAATCATGACATTTGAGGATTATGCTAACTTAAGGACTTGTGTTGCTGATTCTAATGATTATAATTCTGTAAAGCCATATTTGTTACGGTCGCGAATCTTATTTTAATCAACTTACAACTTGACACTGAACTGACAATTGCAAAAAAACTAAAGAAAAATTGAATTTCGCGGGCTACCTTAGCACATCCCCCATAAAGTTCAGCGATATTGGTCTATTTAGCTGCCCATTTACAACAATACTTCTGCCTTTTATTTGCCGAATATTCATTCAAAATGAAATTAAATGTAAGTACCACCTAGATTGGGCTGTTTTTATATTTGTTGACCTCTAACTCGCTAGATAATTAGCAGTGGTGCGGTCGACGAAGGTAAACATTTGTTTACAAAAGGCTAGTGGATATAACTTCCAAGTAAGTAAGTACTAGCTGTTCAAGGAAGTGTAGAAACATCACCATAGATTCAAGGTGCTATTTTTACCAGAACAGCACAGGAAGGAGTTGATAAAAGAAATTAAATACTTACCATCATCCCCGCCACTTCTCCTTAACGTATTTAGACTAAAAGCTTTGTCGTAAAACTGTCCACGTCGCATGAATACTGTGACATCGGACCCTGAGGGGAAAGAAGAGAACTATTACACAACGCTGTAGTTGGGTAGCCGTAGAACCTTATTTGACTATTTTTATTACACAAAATCAGTTTACTCTTCTCGCTACTACGCCGACGTCCTCTCTGTGAGAAAGTATGGGCCATACCCACTAAGCGTACTATTTTGGGTGAGTTTTATAAAATAAATAATCAAGGGGTTTAACTAAAAAGGCAGTAAAAATATAAATCTTTTTAGGGCAGGGTGATTGGTTCAAATTAAATGTAAAGTAATCAGAATGGCAGCCAGAAAAGCAATTTTACGAAAACGTGGTCGTGAAAATTGAATACAGAATTGCAGATACAGCTCTATTTGCATTCAATTTGCACTTTCAATGCGCGACTAGTCTGTCCCTAAATAGTAATGCTATGAAAATAGGAGCTATTTAAAGCGAGCTTGTTTAAATATACAACGGTTAAATCTAAACTCTTTATAAATCGATTCTAAAAAGTTTGTTGAATACCTACGTATTATAGAGATATATCTTTTTAAAAGCGAGCTTGTTTAAAAATAAAACGGTTAAATTTAAACTCTTTATAAATCGATTCTAAAAAGTTTGTTGAATACCTACAGTGATATATCTTTAAAAAAAAAATGGCTTACTATCTGTCACGAAATGGCAGATAAAGATTGCCATTTAAAAATAACACAAAACTTTAATTTAAAATATCACTAATCTCATAGTATAACTTACTCTTACTAAAAAGCCAAAATTACATTACGAAATTATTTCCATAAAATAATAAAAAATTACGAAATTATAGACTTTTTCGTTGGTGACAGCCACATGGTTCACGCAGGCGAGCGACTGACGTTCCCGCCAGGTGGTCGCCCGCCCGCACACTAGTACGAAAAAGTCTAGGTCAAAAGCAGGTCCATTCTCAAATAAAAAAATAATAAAAAAGTCGCTCTATAATTTTATGCCACTAATATCGTAACGTAATTTTGGCTTTAAAGTTAGGTAATGATTAACGTCTGCTTAACCATACATTTTTCGTTAAAGCGTCTTTTAAGTTTAAGCAACGTTTAAACAGAGGTGTCTGTATCCAATAGTTAAAGGAACATACGTGTAAACGTGATGTACTCAGCCATGGAGTAGTTATACCCATAGGCAATGCCAGTGACTGTGGCGAGGATCAGGCCGAAGCAGATGACGAAGCAGAGGATGCACGCTAACCCGAAGGTGATTAACCTGGAGGCAATAAATTAACTATTTAACATCATGGCTCTGATTTACAAAGGGTACGCAGTAGTGAAAAAAGAAAGTAATAATATAATAATAATTCTTTATTGTTCTCTCATAATCACAAACACAGTACAAAGTCAAGGTAACGCTTAATAGAGACTGGTGTCTGTTGTAGGTAAAACGTGGGGCCTTATTATGAAGTATTAATGCCATCATTGTTCCACTGCGAAAAAAGGATGGTGCTAGCGGCCTTGTATAGCTCCGTCTCTCACTCACACTGGAATAATGGTGGCATTAATACGTCATAATACGGCCCCTGTATTACAGATCACCAGGCTTACCCTACATCAGACAACTCACTTATGACCTATGACTGTATTAATTGAACATACAGGTTGTACATAATAAAACACTATTACAAATTAATAATAACAAAAGAAAAACAAAAATGGAAAATTAAAAACTAAAGTAAAACAATTCTGGTGGCAAAAGTAGCTTATTGATTTTGATTTGGAGTATGAAATGAAATGAAATTGTTTATTCTGTAAATAGGATATTGCAATCACTTTTACACGTCAAATAAAAAAAAAAAGAAGAAAATGCTAGATGAGTTCGGCGTTTCCTATCTGACTACTCTGAGAAGAAAGACCGAAACACACTCAGAGGGTATGTGTGGGTGTGTGTCGGTGAGCGTGAGTATAAGTGAGTGTGTGTCGGTGAGGGTAGGTATGTATCGGTGTGTGTTGGTGAGGGTGGGTATTGTGGGTGTGTGTCGGTGAGGGTGGGTAATGTGGGTGTGTGTTGGTGAGGGTGGGTATTGTGGGTGTGTGTCGGTGAGGGTGGGTATTCGTGGGTGTGTGTTGGTGAGGGTGGGTATTGTGGGAATGTGTCGGTGAGCGTGAGTATGAGTGAGTGTGTGTCAGTGAGGGTGGGTATGTGTGGGTGTGTGTCGGTGAGGGTAAGAGTGGTGGTGTGATGGGTGTATGTGTATGTAAACTGCTATGCTATCCTTCTATGCTAGTAATCGTTACCTTAAGGGTTTTAATAAACGTTCTGTTGCATTGTTATTGTGTTGTTTGACAAGCTTTGGCACGCCAAAGCTTGTCTTTTATCTACGTTCTCTGAGCGACTGAGCTGCTATTGATATCTGAGACAGCAATAAAAACGCAAAGACCATAGAAACAGTCGCAAAAGGTTATAATGATATTTTCAGGTGAATGTCCAAAAATCATTATTCCTACCACGACAAGTCTCGGTCCACGAACGGACGGTAGTGTTGCCAAAGTTATGTTCCCAATCTGTCAAAGTGCTACAAGACTATTCATTTAAATCCCGAGGGTAGTCGGGTGGTAATATTTTCATAGGTATTAGTATTCTAGTCTCGCTGAGGTCGGTCCAGATTTGTGTCGGAATCAATTTGTATTTTCCTCATCTGGTACACAGTTTCTATACAGCGTGTCTAAGAAAGGTGTGATGAAATTTAAAGGTGTGGTACAGATAATCAAACTGAACAACTTTCTCCATGGGTCTAACATCGTAATTGAGAAATCATAATCAGCATGCATCTTTTTATGATACTTGCTGTATTTTGAGTTGGTGGTGTATTGGCTGAGGTATAATAAGCCGGTGTTATAATATGGTATATTATCGAGTTTCAGACGATGCTGAAATTCAAATTCAAAATATTTTATTTCACATAAATCTACATAGGCACTTATGAAACGTCAGATGCTAGGTACACGGTTTCAATTGGTCGTTTTGAGAAGAGCCGGCAAGAAACTCCACGGTTACTCTTTTAAAAATAAGTGTAGGTCTTTCGACAAGTACCAGGACTTAACAAAATAGAAAATGGTCAACAAATCTACAGTCCACTAAGCCTACAGCAAAAAAAAAAAAACTTTTACTAAAACTGGATACCTATATGTCATATTAACGCCCACGTATAGCTTGTCCACTCTGAACTGACGCGCCCTACTACAGCATTTTACGCACACGATAATGCAGTAATGCGGTAGTAGAGCGCGTAGTTTCAGAGTGGACAAGCTATACTTACTATAACTCTGCAGTTGTTGAGACAAGCAGACAAATTGCTCGACTATACTTTCCTAGAAATAGTTTCGTCTTAATCAAAATCAAAAGTCATTTATTCAAATTAGGTTGAGATTCAACACTTTTTCAACGTCAGTCACAGTGCCGCAAAGCGCCCGCCCTTCACCACTACCTAGTGCTTTAGCTGGAAAAAAGAGGTGGAACAACAAAATCCTCAGCAGCACGGCTGTCTGTTAAGTAAGAAGAATTTGATTCTTATGCAAAGTAATTAACAAAACAAACAAACATTAAATTAAATTATTTGCCATAATGTCGGCCAGCACACGACAATAAACCAACAAAAAGATTGTAAACTCAAGCAGTTCAGAAATAAAAACGAGCATCTAGGGGTGCCCGCTTACATGTTATAACTGCAACAGCTTGACGCAAATACATAGTTTCAGCCACAGTAAAAAGATTAACAACTCACTCGCTCATTTAATACACCCCGAAAACCGTAAAATAACTCAGATGGAATTAGATGACGTGGACTTGACATGTAACACGACATGGTCAAAGAAAGACATGACGTGGTGTGGACGTAGTAAAATGCGCCGGGCACTCTCATGTAATCCTCAAAGACCACTCAGGAGTCTGAAAGTGGTGTAGCAGAGCACGGTAACACTTTTAAGGGGCAATTTGAGGCCAAGGTACTAAACTGCTGTGCTACAATGCTACTAATGATAGGTTCCGTGTCTGCTTTTAGGCTAGGACTTAACGATTAATTAGAATTCGTAACTAAAAAACTAATACCTAATTGGTTGACTCAACAGACTGTTACAAGCAATGATATTATAAGAAAAAAGACTTAATTAAGTTACCTACTCAACATTCGATTTTCAAAAACTTCCACGTGTCATATAATAGTGACATTGTGCCGTTTTTGAAAATAGAATGTTGTGTAGGTAACTTAACTAAGTCTTTTTACTTAAAATATCATTTTCATCGTTATGTTAATAAGGAAAAAAAAAACTGTTAAGTTTCCTTGCTTAACAGTTTCTTAGCGGCTTGCTTCAAATGACTGAAACTTTTACATTAATTTAAAAGAACTTAAATTGCAACCAGCGTCCCGACGCCACGCCAGAGACAACATTATTTGCACTGCGTTAAGGAATCTTTAGCTAAGAAGAAAAATACTCTTTAGAAAACCCGTTTCTTTAGAAATGAGAGTGTTTTTTTAACTACAGTTGGTCGGTTAAGGAAAAGCTCTCTGGAAAATAGGGACTTAGGGCGGATTTCACCAATGATACTGAACGCGATCGGCACGTCTAAGCTGCGTTCAAGAGCTGTCAGTGTCATCATTGGATATATTGAAACTGACAGCTTTGAACGTAGTTTAGTTGTGCTGATCGCGTTCAGTTTTTTTGTAAAATTGGCGCTTTGTTGTTAAGCCATGTCGAGATACTTAAATTGCACAATGACCATTTTCACAATGGAGTGTAGGTCTACACTAATATTATAAAGAGATAATATTTGTATACTTGATTGTATTAAACTCGAAAACTACAAGACCGATTTAAAAAATTCTTTCACCAGAAGAATGCTATATTATCACTGAGTAACATAGGTTATAATTTATAAAGATATCACGAGGGCGACGCCTCTGACGGAAACTAGTAAGCAATAATTCTATAGGTCTAATATTTTCTTTGGAACACGTTTCATTAAAATATATATACCTACAAGAATAGCTATTATTTATTTTATAAAATACTTTGATGTCATTATTAATCACGGCTTATACAATTAAAATAATAAAGACTTCCAGACTTTCGACCATATATTATATATGGTACCTAATGACATTTGCGAAAAATCATAGGTATCTAAAATACTAACCCGCTTATTTGAAAAACAATCAGCTTTTATCTCGATTACCCACGACAAATATAAAGTCTGCCCCTTTATGACATTCCCATACAATAAATTTTCATTTAAAGTATTCAGTAGGTATCACTCAATTCCATAAAGTTAACAATTGACTGGCTAACAGCTGCCGTACGGATCTTGGTGGCACGCAATTTGACTTAGCTCGCGCGGTTAAGTTTACTGATTAATTTCATACGTCTGGTTTGCCCAACAATTACGTAAACGTCTTATTTTACATTTGCTTTCCTTGGCTATGTTTAGACGCTGAAACCCTAGAGGGTGGAGTTACATAAATGGTTAAAAAGTTGAGTTTATTTACGAGTATATTCATCAAAGTGTTAAACGAGTATTCGAAGCTCGTACCTGAGGGGCTTGTAGCTAGATGATAACAGCCGCACGGGTCAATTGAACGATAAGCTACGCTAGCCGTGTTCTTCGTGGATGGGTTATATTGCTGTATCCATTACATATTAACACCCTTCGAGATAGCACATTATGCTGTTGGTCCTGAATGTTATTCGTAGATCTTTGTCAGTGGTAGCCCAAAAGTCTGACAACCAGCATACCAAGAGGTATCGTGTTTCTCAATTACTGGATTGTGGAGGTCAGATAGGCAGTCGCTCCATGTAAAACACTGGTATTCAGCTGCATCCGGTTAGACTGGCAGCCGACCCCAACATAGTTGGGAAAAGGCTAGACAGATTGACGTAGCTCGTACCTACGATTTGTCCGCCCAAAAGCTTCTTCAGCACATCACCCGCTGGCATGAACAAGCTTTGTAAACACGTGTGCGTACAAACAGAATGCATTGCCTTCTTCGCCTCAACGCAAATGGGACTTTTTATGGCCTACTTGAAATAAATGGTTTGACTTTGACTCGAAATGATTTAACACAACACATCAGCTCCTGTGTTGTGTTAAATCATTTATTTCAAGTACCTAGGCCATAAAAAGGCAGTTTTGAACATCAAAATTTACAAGAAAATAAATTTATTCTAGGCGCACCTTCCAAAAGGTAATTAGTATGGAGAAAATGGGCAAGAAACTCCATAGTTACTCTTATAAAATGCTTTAGTATAAATTTTATTTTTATTTTAAACAAGCATACGTAGCTCATGATCATGCTAGCGTTTGGGCAGACAAATTGCAACTACGGTTACAATATGTCTACCAGGGTCGCGGGAAATTCCGAAAGGGATCCCGTGGCCCCTGGCAACACACAGGCAACTGAAGGAACATGGGTGGGGTTTTAGCCAGTAAGAGTCTGACACGCCCGCCCGCTCCCTCTAGAGCGGGAGAAGTTATTAGATAATTACCCAGCCAAAAAAAAAAATGTTGGCTGGGACATAGCACAAACTACAATGGACGGAGTACAGGATTCGCTATAAAAAAACAGCGGTTTCCTGCAAAAGTAGCCATTGAATTGGCTTTTAGCAACCGGAGGAGATAATCGAACAGTATTGACAAAGACTGCAACAGCCGTATAGCTAACTAGCCTATACATCGTCAGCGGTGCATGACGCTAGTATGACGCCAGACTGCGTTTGCCAATAGTCTTGCTCGGCATCTATGAGCATAATCCATCCATTCACAAAAGGCTTGTGGCAATCGATAGTCAGTTCGTTGTTGGTTGGCAATGATTGATATGGCTTTCATTCATTACAGTTACGCCTCGCAAAATTCAAATACTCTAAGCCCACGTTCGCACGGACGTAATAATCGCGGCGATTATTTTTCGTGCGCTGGATTTTCAACGCTCTGCTTAGCGCCGAGAGTTGAAAATCCAACAGTGTGTTTTTTCAACGCGCTGCGACGAGAGTGCGCCCCAACGCGTTGGATTCTCAACGCTCCGCTCAACACCGAGAGTTGAAAATTGTGAGAGCTGAGATTGTTTTTTTACGTCCGCGCGACCGTGGGCTTATTTTCATTTGCCATTTTTTCGTTACCTTTTAAAATGCCAAAAAGATTAGGTTTACTAGGCTTATCTTTTCCATTTCGATTGCGCTTGAGCTTTGGAAGTATTTTTCCTCAGCTCTAATGGCAATTTAATTCTTTAAACGATTTTAAAAAAGTTCTCACAAATCCTGAGACATGATAACATAACTACTGATGGTTTGTAATTGAAATGTAGGTGTAATAGACAGCTGTTGTAAATCATTGTGTAATACTACCGTCGCAGAGTGTAGCAGTAAACGATATGCATAATGATGATCGCAGCGAAATCGATGATCATTTGTGAACGGAAATATGCTGAAATATAACCATCATCAGATGGTGCTAAGTAACGTTACAATAAAAAAATTACAGTTAGAAAAGGGCTGAAATATGAGCCGTTGGTCCCGACAATCATTCGTAGATCTGAATGGTAGCACCATTGCGTCATGTTCGTGAACGGGCGCCTTCAGTAGGAACTGGTCATCTCTTAGCTGCCACGGCATATTTTAATTTAATTTAATTTTTCGATTTTTTATTTCTATTACGGACGCTTTTAACGTTTTGCATCGTTCTCACATGTGTTGTAACCATATTTTGATTTAAAAGAGTGTCCGTGGAGTTTCTTGCCCGTTCTTCTCCATAGATACCTACTACGCTTTGGAATTGGCAACTAGCTTCATCTTTCTAACTGACCGACCCCTTGACAATTCAAAAGTGCCTGTAATTGGTTTATTTAAAATAAATGCTTCGAGTTTTAGTTTGATCTTTCACAGTCGATACGGGTATCCAGAAGCCCAATAAGTCTGATAACCAGTCGTACCAAGGGGTAAGGCTGGCAAACTTTTTCCGAGGTCAATTTCTTATGTAGCGGACGTGCCGAAAGTTGTACGACTTTTGCCAATTTCCCCGTGAGAATGACAGAACGACCTCTTGAAATACGTGAAAAGGGTCCTTCAGGGACCGTCCCTATTCCGGCCTGGGACCCCGAGGGACTCAGTAATTATACTAATATTAAGACCGCTAACTACCTGAAAAGGACCTTTGGGCTTGTTTGTGTTTCCGAGATTTTTGCTACTTCATTTTGTGGCCTTTTGCCAGTTCAAGTTACGTGTTTTATTGTACCTAAATAAAATGCTTTTATATATATATATATTTAAAATAGTGTTCTAGGCTTATCAAATATGTAAACATAATAAAGACAAGCGTTTTTAGGAACAAAAACCATTCCAATTGGTTCATATGACGATGGGAAGAAGGAAAAATTGAGTTTTTGTGTTGAGTTCATAATATACAATGCCGCCCGTGGGCATGTGAACGCCCGTATTTATCTGAATATTTTAAATATTTTGCCATATCTCCCGATGTTATTGGCTCGATATGGATTCTGTTTATTATTTCAAAAAGATTATGAGATACACTTTTAGAAATAATATACACATAGTGAGGCGCTTACTTTGTAAATTGTCGCCTGAATACTTTTGTTAGCTAATTTTAATTTCAGTGAACGTTCAAAATAATTACTTTGTTTCTTTAACAGTAGCTAAGTTTTAAAAAGTGTTAAGTTTTTCTATCTTATTAAATGGCAACGAGGAGTTCTCAAGGTTTAGTCTCATAAATAAGTCGGGTTATCTAGGTGTGTCTTTTAGACAATATTACTTTTGTCTAGAATGTGTCTTTGCACTGAATTCATTATTATGTAACATCATTTGTATCACTAATTGCCACAATGCAAATAAATTATTTTGATTTGAATTTATTTTATTATACCTTTGTATAAGGTCTAGAAGCCATGCGACGCAACTGCATATGCAGCACATAACACCTTTTCTATCAGCTCAGTTGGTTTGACGTCACCATCACTCGAGTTATGTACTCTTGTCTCCTGGTATCTGAAAGAAATAAATAAAGAAACATGTTTATTTTGCATAATACCTACCGTATACATGGAACACATTTAAAAACTATACTAAACTATACGTCAGGTAAAGTGTTATTGGTTTTTCCCATTAGTAATTTCTCAGCAGCAGACCGGAATCTGCATTTGTGCTCGGTTGATGGCAATAGGCTCGCCCCCTATTACATGGGACTTAAACATAACTGGCGAAATGTGGGTGTACTATAGGTACACCTCTGCCTAACCCTTCGATGATTACAGGCGTAATGTTGTATTATGATGTAAAAACTAACATAAAATAAAAATATAGGATTACCTACACAAACATTTGTACACGTTTAATTATTTTTTAAGCGTTCTTTAATGTTATTATGGTAATTACATAAGCCTGTGTATCCTCTCTGTGGAGTTTCGTACTCCCAAGTCTTATATGCATTTATTATGATATATGTAGGTACGGTAAGCGCTCGTGAGGGAATAATTTGCCTTTTAAAATATGTAAATATAACAATCTCAATTACTTTAACAATGTTTACGTACGATGATCCATTTGAATTTCTGCTCTCGCATATTTTTGTTTGTAACTTTCATGTTCCCTTACGTAATTTTTGAGAGATCCTATTTACTTAAACATACCTCAACGAAGTGACTCACTTAACTAAAATCACAACAAAGTGTCTGTCTGTCCTAAAATCCAGCAATTATTCTAAGTGAATCTTAAAACGTATAAACGCAGTCAATAATACGTAATGGTTCATAAAATAAACAAATACGGCTATAAAATCGACTCAGACGCTTAGTCGCTTACGAAATTGCCAAGGCGACTTAGTACAATTTACCAAGTACGGTTTTAGGTGAAGCCTTAAGAATGCAAAGTTCCAAATATCAGCAATGTGTTACGACACATAGGTACAGGAACGTGCCCCGCGACCCACCGCTTTGTTGGTGACAGCAATTTAAATAAATCATGAATGGAGACCCTAACCGTTGTTTGCTTGTAAAATAACTCATTTTGTATGCTCCTGCAGCCTTAACGGTTACTTTTGTTTGTGCCCCACCCTATTTGAATAACAACTTGGAACACATTTTTGAGGCAACGTAATTTTTTTTACCGCGCTCTCTAACTTTTTACCAAGTTATCTCACGCTTATTACAGGCACTTGATGTTAAAGCTAATTAACCACGAGGACACATCATTCATCGAGTTTCTTCTCCAGTAAAATTTGTAGCAAAAAATGCAAATTTATTTTCTCGTTAACATATTTTCACAGGACGACGTGACTGCGTCGTTTTCTTCGTGATATATTTTAATGGCGACACAAATACTTACCAATCTCATCGAAATAATATTCAAAATTATAGTATCACACAAAAGTTGAGAAAATAACGCTTATTAAAATTTTTATAAGCCACTCGGGTAACTTCTAAAATATTGTGAGATGTCATTGGATGTCATGCAAGACGTTACAAGAAAGAAGCTAAAATAATGCGTTCGAAAAATGGAAATTTATTTCTTGGGAAAAAAGGTTAAAAGCCCTAATTCGGTAGTTCAAAGTTAAGAAAGAAATTACAGGGCGACGACAGGGCCATTCGATATGATTGTGAGATGAAACTTTAATTATTAGGTATACGATAATCGATAAAGAAAATCTATACAAATTGATTTCAAAGAAAAGTTTTTTACTTTCTTTTTTTATAACATACTAGCTGAGCCCCGCAGTTTCACCCGCGTAAGTATCGATTCTGTAAAAATATCGAGATAAAAAGTATTGTATTCCCCAACCCAGGTCATGGTCTACCTATGTGCCAAATTTCATCCAAATCTGTTCAGGCGCTTTAGCGTAAAAGCGTAACAAACAAATAAACTCACTTTCCTATTTATAATATTATAATATTAAAGTTAGTATTCGTCGCTGAACTTTTTTACCAGGTTATCAAATTTACAGTTTATTTACAGGTTTTTTTTCAGGGGTAAATGTCGACTCCATTTAGCTTATTTTTTTAAAATATAATGCGTAAAAGTGATTCCGATATCCTATTTACAGAATAAACAATTTCATTTCATGTCATTTCAGTGGAGCTGAAACAAATCATTAACTAGTATATTTTTAGAACAATATTAAAGTACAAATTGTGTTAAAATATTAATGTTCAAGTGTAATTGAATGTTTCAATACTGTGAAAATTAAAAAAAATACATGAAAATGCGATATTTTGTAGGAGTAACAATAGTTTTTTCCCGTAGTGTTTCAGTCCAGTCGCACTCGGCGGTCCACAGAGGGCGGACGTACCGCCCGCCCAGCGCCGCGGTACACTTTCGCGGGAATGTGACGTTGCCGTAATATAAAATAAAAAAAGTTTTATCTTACTCTTTAAAAAAGTGAACTAAACTGTGTGAAGTGTGACTTTGTGTGCATAAAACTTAGTGTGGGGTTTGCTGGATTGTCTCAGTTTTCCTTCTTAAGGTAATTTTTAACTCCTGGCTCGTTAAGCTTTCTCCTCATTTTCCAGCCGTCAAACCGTCTAATGGAGACCAGTAAATTATAAATTGGCTGCTGAAATTGAAGGCCACTTCATCAATTAGACGTAATGGGTATTAAAAATTATCGGAGAAACGGCTACAGAATGTTTTTTTAGGAAACTTGTGAAAGTTCGCGCACCTAATTTATTGTTTCTGTCAAGATATTTTTTAGTAAAGTACAAAATATATTTTCATAAAACATGAATATATTCTTGGCGCAAAAAACACGTTCTTTTCGGTTGATTAAACGGAATGATCGTATACAAAACACTTTGATTCTGGGGATCGTCGTGTTGCTGAAAATGGCGATGAATAAAACATCCGACATCTCCAGAAAATCCTACTATTTACTCGACTTTACTTATACTTAAGTAGGGGCATATAATATACATATCTTATCGCTACGTCCTCAGCGGGCTAGGCAGCAGAAAACGTCGGAAAATCTGTTGATTTGCATTAGACATTTTTAAGTTCCATAGATTTCAGAAGTGAACGGTGGCAAGGTGCGTGCCACGAATCGGCACTAAGTAATTTTCAAACCAAAAACGTTTGTTTAAAATTAAGCAAAATTAAAAGTATAATAGAATACAAGTAGAATAGAATAGAATAACGTTTATTGTCTCCAGTATTACAGCTAGTAGTAGTGGTACATACACAAAACTATAATACCGGAAGCAAAGGGTTTAAGCGTCAGCATTATGCTTAGATAAACCCTTGACCCCAGTTTACAAAATAAACTAATAAGTTTGCTAGGCTAAGTTTATTAGTTTGTTTCTTAAACAAAAAATAGCGTAGTACCTATGAATACTTAAAAAACGAAAATAAAAAATAAATATAAATCAGAATTACAACTTGGCTAATACTAGATGTTTTCTGTTGTTGTTTACGCCATTTTTCTCTGTCTCTCATTATTTTTTCTCGAGTTCTAAGACAATTTGTTAAGCTCCATGTTTCCCGGACACTAGGTTTAATTGGGCAATTAACAGAAGTGAGATATTCTATGTATATAACATAGACTTATTATCAAAGTACATAATATAAAAGTCTCGACTGCTAGATGTAATCATTTTAAAAGGAACTTTTGTTCAACAAGTATTAGAACATTTTAAGAGAGAAGAGTCTTCAAACAAACTGCAAAAGTTAATCATTAATTTTGTAGAGAACGATGAAAGTTTTATATTCTTATTTCCATAAGTATTAAGTTCTAATACTATCGTAGCTTAGCGTTTAGTTAAAGTTGAGAGGATTCTGGAATTGGTTATGACGATGGAAACATTACCTTTTGATAGATCTACTGAAAATCAGCGCTGTTCTGTGGGTCCCTCATAGCACAGCATTATGCTGAGTGGAAGCCGTCTTGTCACAGTCATGACGTGCAGCTGCCGAATATTTTTGTTATGTTTATATTGTTGTTTTGTTTGTATGCACGTGTTTCTGTGACAAATATACCTATTTTCTTTCTTTCTTTCTTTCTAGATATTTCTATAATAACCTTGTTAACCTTACCTTAAACCCTGCTTAGGTAATTATGTCGAATACTTCAATCAACGAATGAATGAATCAACGTCATCATCATTTACTAGCCTTTTCTGAACCATATTGGGGTCGGCTACCAGTCTAACCGGATGTAGCTGAATACCAGTACTTTACACGAAGCGACTGCTTATCTGACCTCCACAACCCAGTGACTGGATAACACGATATCCCCTGGGTCAGACTTTCAGGCTTCTGAGTTGTAACGGCTGTCAAAGATCTACAAATGACAGCTGGGACCGACGAAGTGCTTACCTACCGCGTTTAACAACATAATTAACCCAAATCGTTCGGAATAAATCTATTAATTTCCACCAAAATAAAACTGTTTCACCACAATATTGCGAGTTATACGTAGATACTTATAGAAATAAGTTACAGCAAACTACTCTAGCGTAGTTATACGATAATAAAGTCAAACGTACGTACTACACACTCGTATTAATCACCTGAACTAATTAATTAAAGGAGTTTCCACGTTACGGATTTATTGGCTACAAATGTGGGTAGTTATAAGTTTCGGTGGCACGTCGGCGGAACAATCGTTTGATTCGGGTAGGGTAGGATAGACTCTTCATCTTTTGTTGGGTTGATTTTCTTTAGTAATGGATTATTGATACTGTAGGTAATAAAGGAGTATCAATTTTGCAGGTGACAGTAATGAGAAGTTACTATTTATTTGGCTATAAGTAACATGTAAGTAATTGACGGCTGGATAATCTTGGATTCGCAAATGAGACATAATTTATTTATTTAACGACTTATATACACACATATGAAGGGGTATCGTATTACCCAGTAACTGGGTTGTGGAGGTCAGATAGGTTCCGTGTAAAATATTGGTATACAGCTGCAACCGGTTAGACTGGAAGCTGACCCCAACATGGTTGGGAAAAAGCTAGGCAGGTGATGATGATGATGATATAATGATATAAATAGAAAAGAAGAAAGGAACAGAAGAATATGTATAAAGGTGATGCTTATTTCTAAACAGATTGCTTTATAAATAAGCATCACAGCATACCTGCGATAGGAAAGTAGATAAAAAGGGAGATGTATTTATTCGGGTCAGTGTCGAATCTTAATCTAAATATTGCACTTGATTTGGGTTTTTTAAACGACTTAAAAAAGGGCGGAGGTTCTCATTTCAAAGCTCAAATAAAGTGTAGGTTTTAGCCTACGGCAGTCTCGGTATGATTGTATAAATACTCGTAGGTTTAACGAAAAGATCAAAGAAAGATAATATTATTACTATGTAACATATTGACAAAAGGTTTTGGAATTATTTTGGTATTACAGTATAGCTGCGGGGCCGCCAGCGATTTCATTAACTATATCAGGCATACCCAAGTATTTCTACTTATAATATGTAAGGATATTGGTACCATATTTATTAGCAGGAAACATGTTGACTATTGCCACTTTTAATAGTTTATGGACAGTATAAGTTGACCATAACATAACACTTTGTTTCCCTTAAGGGTTGGGCAGAGGTGTGTCCATAGTATACCCACATTTCGGCAGTTATGTTTAAGTCCCATTTAATAGGGGGAGAATCTATTGCCACCCATCGGGCACAAATCCGGTCTCCAGGTTGCTAGACTACTACTGAGAAATTCCAGATAGAAAAACCTAATAACACTTTGCCAAACAGATACCTACGGAGTTCGTTATGTACAGATATTATGATGAATGATGATTTTTTCATGGTAAAGTCAGCCTTAAGAAGATGTATACATCGATAAGAGTTCATTTGATTGTCTACAATATTTGCTCCATAATATTGTATCAATGGGCTAGTGCACTGTAGATTTGATGACCATCATTATTCTGTTAAGTACCTGGTACTTGTTGAAAGACCTACACTGTCCTCCCATACCTAATAACACTGTTATTTGAAAATATTGTAAAAGCCCATTATTTTTAAAAGAGGCTCTTCTCCATAGGAAACAACCAATTGGAACCGTGCACCTAGCTTCTGACGTTTCATAAGTGCCCATGTAGGTTTATATGAAATAAAAATATTTTGAATTTCAATTTGAATGTATAGCTACAATTAAGTACCTAATGTGTAATATGTTTTGTGAGTCCTTGATAAAATATTACGGCCGCTATGGCCCACGCACAATGGTCCACCTGACGGACTAAGTGCGGAAACCAAACCCCCTAACATAGAACATAGAAATATTATGGAACAGATAGTAGACTATTACAAGCCTAGCCTCTCACAAGGTGCACCGATGACCTGGTGAAGGCCGCAGGAATCCGCTGGATGCGAGAAGCACAGAACCGTCGAAGTCGCGATGCTTGAAAGGGGCTTAAGTACAGCAGTGGACGTCTTTCGGCTGAAATGATGATGAAGAGTAGACTATTAAATGAATTCTTGTCGATGTATACATCTTCTGACTGTAACTACCTCTCTCTCTCTTCTATTATTCCATTTCATTTGGGGTTGGCTGTCCTCGTCATTCTTTGCCAGTTGTTTTGTTTCTGGGTCGTCGAGTTATTATTCACTTGGGTTTGCTTCAAGTCATTGTTTACTACAGACATTCAAGTGAGAAGGGCTCTACCTCGCTGACTGTAACTACCTATGTTCTATTATTGTAGGTGTAGAAGATCGGTTCATGATTATTATGTAAATGTATTAATAGAAGTTATTTACCAAGTAAATAATTATATCTGCATATAAAATGTGTCATTACGTGGCGTGGATTCCATGTAGCGAGCATGATTAACGATAGTGGATCATGGATTATGTGTTTAATTCTGTACATGGATGACACTAGTGACGCAACAGCTTTCAAAACAAATACTTATTGGTAAATGATAATAGTACATTATTGTCGCGACCTGTAACAGGGGCCATCAATGCCTGGTTGCGGCCAAGGCTTGTGTAGTAATTTTCTCAAATAATGCGCGGATATTCATACGAAGTAAATTAATTATAAATTCCAGAATCAATGACGAACAACGATAGTTTTTACGCGCCTATATGTTCATTAGTATACAATCTTTGATAAGTGGTAACTCTTTGGTTGCCATGTGTCGAAGTAAAAAGTTCATTCCATTTTTAAATAACACGACAGATATGTCTTTTCATAGTAAATTGTTCGGCCGCTAAACACGACGGATATGGATTTTCATAGTAACATTGCCGGCCGCAATGTTGTAAAAATAGTGCTAGCATTTCCAAGCATGTTTGATAAAATTATATTTATTTCTGTAAACTGGTTAAAAAACAAACATTTGGAAATATCAAAAATAACTTATGTTTTAAAATAGATGAGTTCCGTGTTCCATAATGGACTACTCTGAGAAGAAAGACCAAAACAAATTGAAAAGAGGTCACAGTCTCTTTTAAAGTTCAGACATATTCGGGTCATTGGTAGGTATTATTTGTACTAGTGCTTCACGTGAGAAAATTCAAAATTCAAAAGTCATTTATTCAAACTAGGCTGAGAATCAGCACTTTTCGAACGTCAAAATTACATAAGACAGTCCCCCAAAACGCCCACCCTTCAACACTTCCTAGTGCTTTAGCTGGGAAGAAGAAGTGGCGCAACAAACTCCCCAGCAGCACAGCTGTCTGTTCAGTAAAAAAGATTCTATATAATAGTATGCAAAATGATATTTACATTACGCAACACAAAACATAATTTAAATTATAAAATTAATAGCCATATGACAGCTAGCACACGCCGATATACCAACCAAAAACATCGAGAACTATACTCAAGCAGAAATAAAAATAACTTAACGAAAACAATATCTAAATAAAAGCCTCCAGACATAAAGGGCGTGCCCGCTTACATATAGCTGTAACTAGAAGTTATAATTGATAAACTAGGACCATTGAGGTAAATTAAAAAATTGTCGAGGTCGCTAGCTAACCACATATTGCAATACAACTCATAAAAAAAAACATTGTAATGAGTAGATTATGTCAACAATAAATAAAGTAAAATTAGTAAAATTATAAACAATTATATAAACTCATATAACCTATCAGTAAGTAAGCTAATTCTGGAGAAAGAACATTTAAACATTGTCTTGAGTTAATCACAGCGACCAACTATTCTTATCATTTAAGTAGTCGTTGATAGAATAGTATGCCTTTGAACAGAGGTTGGATTTTACTTTAGTTTTGAACGCTAGCTTGTTATAAAAGGTTATACCAAGCCCAACAAATGAGTTATGAACCTTATGAAGCCGGTGAAAGGGAGTACGTAGTTTGTCCTTATTTCTAGTGTTAACATTGTGAATATCACTGTTATTAGTATATAGAAGAAGAGAGAGAATAGAAGAAGTTTTTTATAATTCCATTTATAACCATAGCTATGTATAGTAGGTGCACATATTAATAAGTAAGACACATTGCTGAATGTGCCTGAGAAAAAATATTGTTGGGACGACAACAAAACTTTAAAGGGGGGAGCCGAGCATAGAGAATAGTCTGTAAGGCAATGTTTTTATTGCCACGTAATAAGTTGCCGGTGCAACAATATTTTGTAACAACTGCATGCCTTGACAGTACAACAATTTAATAATTTCAGTGGAACTAATGACAGTTAATGTTATTTTGTTGTAGTAACATTATTATGTTATTAATTTAACAACTTAATTTTGCCACATTAACTATTCTGTCTTTGTAACCACTACGAAAGCTTTGCTACCATATCAAAGTGTACTCTCATTTTGTTCCTGATGCAAAGTAGCTTTGGTATTCTCTTATCTATTAACTTTCACTTTGTTGCTCTAACAGTCTCTCTTCTGTGCTACCCTAACAAATATTCTTTTCTCATTTTTTTATTGTTTAGGCATGGTCTAGCAATATAATTAAGGAGCATGTGAATCATGAAACTGAACAAATTTTACTAAATTGAACCAAATCTTATATCGTGAAATACTTAATACAAATTGGCAAAATATGGTCAGGCTTTTCGTATGAAATAGAGGCGTTGAAATTTTTCGTCGGTTATTTAAAAAAATATTTGCTTTCCATACATTTTGACGGCGCAGATAATTGCAAAAAAAAAAGAAAAAAGTTACTCACCTTTGTCACCTTTGTCCGAAATAAAAGTATTCTATTGCACTTTTGTAGAACACAGCAGTATTTTTTTTAAATAACGTCTCGAAAAATTTCTAGAATCGTGTACTCAATCCATGGTAACAAGTTATGCGTCAACGTCCTGCCACCCTGTAGCTATTCGATTAAACTAGTTTACGAAGTTGTCAAATTAAAGCCTTCTTCCTCTCCCTACTTTGCCGTGCCCCACACCCCCGACGGGGTCCGCAGTGATCATGTCTTTGTAAACCTATCTCCTAAGTTTACATTGCGGAATGCAATAAATACTTGTATTGAGTAGGTCTAAGTTTTGCGTCGTCTTCGTTCATGTGACTCGATTCTTTTGGCAGAAGTCAATGATGAAATCATGTATATTCTATATTCAAAAGACCATTATCAGACATTAATCTATATGGTCCTCACATGATCTGATCAAGATTATGGCTGGACTTTAAGAGACTAACCTCTGCGTTTTTGTCTGTGTTTCTTCTCGTTAGTTTTAAAACAAAATTTATTTTTGAAGTTTGTACAAACCTATTTACAGAAACAAAACCATTTATCATTTTATTCATAAAGACCTAGTCCACTGACAGTGATTTTCGTATCTTGCCCGTTCTTCTCCATAGGAACCTACGCTTTGGAATGGGCAACTAGCTTCATATATCTGACTGACTGACCCCTTGACAGTTCAAAAGTGCCTGTAAATGGTTTAATAGATGCTTTGAGTTTGAGTTTGACATTGAGTTTGATTATTGATAGTGCATAGGCATACATTTAAGTTTGTAAAATCTGTTGGTATATCAAAACCCAAAACCTATTTCAACTAGAACTGGTGGAACCTGAAACATTATTAATTAAATTATCATTTCTATCCTAAGTAAATATAGCAACAGTAACTTTGAATAAGCTATCGTTGTTACGTCAGTGGGCAGGTACATTCCATCCACTGCTGCTTCCCGCTGACCAGGCCCATTTAACATGCCTCAAATTCTGTTTACAGTACAAAATGAAATATTCAAAATTCCTGCATACTTTATTACATAGGAGTCTACAAACATTTGCTCGTAAATGTAACTTATGTATTCACAAAAGGGTGCTCAGAGCTGTGCAGTGGTTACATATTTAACCGGCAAATAAGCCTACGTCACGCCACATGCTAATCTTTAAAAGAAAATATTCGTAGCTTGTCACAGAAATAGAATTCGTATAAGCGGCGAAAGTGATGTACGAATTTAGCAAGTGTCGACGACTTGACTATTTTAGCTACTACCTATACATTAATATACTTTTGCCTGTGGAGGTCGGAAATTGTTCCATGGGAACGTACTACCAGGATAAAAAGGTATCCTATGTTTTAATCCAGGGCATGGTGTACCTGTGTGTCAAATTTTATCAAAAGACGTGAGAAATTACAGACAGACCGTGTTACTTTCGCATTTATTATATTACTAGCTTTTGTCCGCGTGGATGTCGAAAATTATCTCAAGGTAACTCTGTACCCAAGGAAACTTACTACCGGGACAAAAAGTATCCTATGTGTTAATCCAGGTTCAAATCCTAGTAGTCTAATACTAATGGTTGAAATACTATCGTGAAATCATGCAATCCTAGTACTTTCTGTTAGGCTACTGCTCAGAAATTGTGTACAACGTGTCGTGAACAGAATACCGTCTTGGCCCTGGTCATGGTTTACTCTTAAGCTAAAAGCTATTGACCAAAAATTTCGGGTGAAGTTTTTTTTCACGGACCTCTGTCAAGCGTTATTAATTAGATGGAGAATAATAAATGACGAACAAAAGTTAATAGGCGGTAACATAACCTAATCCATTGATGGAGATTGTCAATAGGGATTAGTGGAATAGCCCGTTTGAACCGAGTTATATAGAAGAGTTACCGAGCTACATAAAAAGTCAAGTTCAAATAAATAATTTCGGACTGCATTTGTAGAAACATTGTTTATCAATTAATTTTTATGATAGGTTTTTCCAATACCGACTAAGGTTTCAATGATGGTCGCGGTATAAAACCAAATGCCCCACCACTCATAGTGATTTGGTCATTGTCCTTTCATCCTTGACATAATCTCTTCGTTATTTGACATTATATACCTAAAATACACACATCAACACGGTCTAGGGATATTTTTAAAAAAACGAATTACTATCAATGTGTTAATTATTTATAAATATGACATGTATATATTTAAAAGATACGTTATTTAATATTCTACCATTTTTTAATAATGGTTAAGGTACTTCGATTAAAATTTCAGGATTTTATGGAAAAAAAATGAAGCATAGACGGAAACCGTATATGAATTAACTTTTAACTTATGAGTAAAAACTGAAAAAAATAGAAAAATCATTTAATTTGTGTTTATAAACTTGAAGTTAGTAGTCTGAGAAAGCGCCCATGATGTTCATAACACATCGGCAACGATTCGGCATGCTCAGAACAAGGTTGTCAATGTCTTGCTGCGGAATATTGTCCCATGTCCTTCTGAGGTGCGCAAAAAGTTGATCTGATTTTCAGGAACTTCCTTCAGAGCTCTTCTTTGCAGCATATCCCACGCATGCTCAATGGGATTTAGATCTGGCGATTGAGCAGGCCAGTCTAAGGCCCTAACATTGTGTGTATGTAACCAAGCTGCTACCGTTCTCGCCGTGTGTGCCCGGGCATTGTCGTGCATGAGCAGGAAATCTTGCCCCATTTGTGTTCTGTGGGGCAAGATTACGGGCCCCAGCACCTGTTGGACGTATCGTTCTGCCGTCATATTGCCCCGCACCCAAACGAGATCCGTCCGTCCTCCAAGACGAATTCCTGCCCAAACCATAATTGTTCCTACTTGGTATGGGTGAACTTCCTGAGGGTTCTGAAGACGGCTCCATCGTCCAGGAACTCGCCAAACACGCGTCCTTCGTGAATCTGGATGGAAGCCGAACCTGGATTCATCCGTGAATAGCACATTGGACCATTGCTCACGGCCCCAGTCCACGTGGTTCCGAACCCATTCTAATCGTCGTCCACGATTGCCTATCCGTAAAGGTGGGACCCGGAGTGGTCTACGAGAGCGTAGATTGCTTTCATGCAGTCGCCTTCTTACAGTTTGGTCACTCACAAGCACTTGGTGTTCCACTCGCAGCCTTTGGACCAATTGAGTCGCCGTTGCATTTGGTTGAGCTCGCGCAGTAATTTGCAAAAATCGATCTTGTCTGGGGGTAGTGATGCGACTTGGCCCCCGGTGCCTCTCCGCTACTTCACCTGTGGCACGATAGCGTGTCCACAATCTTGAAATTACATTTTGGTGGGTCCCTATGGCCTCGGCAACATTACGCTGAACAGACCCAGCTTCCAGCATTCCCACAGCTCGTAACATCTTCGCCCTCGTCAAATGTTGGCGTTGCATGGCTACAATACCTCAATTTTAACTTTATCTTTCGTTTAAAAATGAAAAAAAACTGTAACTAAACGTAATTCGTATTGTTTTCTAAATTTCGCACAAATGAAAATTCCCTCTCCTACACATCAAGACATTTTTATGCCACCGAAACAAAAGAATTTTCAAAAATTCGAATTTGGAATTAGTCTGAGATAAATTACAAACAAATCGGTGTATGAAAGATTACAATGCGGCCAGTACTTTTCAAGTTATTTAATTGAGTATGAAATATCCCTAGACCGTGTTGATGTGTGTATGATATATTTTTTTTTATTATAAATATGTATTGTTACATACAGCTGTAGTGGCAATAATGTCATATGGTCTAAATAGCTTTTTATTATTTGATTTTGCTTTTATATAGATTCTTTTCTTTTAGATTTCGTGAATGTGACAACGTTGTAGGCTTAACAGACTGTAGATCTGTCGACCATTTTCTATCTTGCTAAGTACCTGGTTACCTCTGTCGATAGGCCTACACTGTCCTCTCATACCTATTAACTCTGTAATTTGAAAGCATTGTAAATACCATTTACTTTTAAAAGAGTAATCATGGAGTTTCTTGCCGGCTCTTCTCCATAGGAAACGACCAATTGGAACCGTGCACCTAGCTTCTGACGTTTCATAAGTGCCCTTATAGGTTTATGTGAAATAAAATATTTTGAATTTTGAATTTTGAATCCAAATCTGTTCAGCCGTTATAGCATGAAAGCGTAACAAGCAAATTCACTTTCGCATTTATAATATTAGTTAGGATTATATTATTATGGAGTTACACCTTCAGTTTCTCTTCATCTATGAAAAATTCGTATCTTCAGTGTGAGCTTAAAGGCTTATAAGGTGAATGGACCGATCACTGCATGCTTAACACTTTCGACTTCACCCACTTTTCATAGGACTCATACGCCATGCCGCCATACATATCGGAAGTAAACCCTCCGGGAGGGTTGCCGGCATTACGTTTGCGCTAAAGTTATTCATCGCAGACGGGCAACGGCATTAGGTTTAAAACCGTGTTATAAAACACTGTAAAACGAAGTAAAATAGTATTTTCCGGGGGTTTCGTCAATATACATAGTTTCCAATCTTTTAAATTTTTAGTGAATATTTGAAACCGGGAACAAAAAAATAAAAATGCTTGAATTTTAAAACCAACGCATGCACTAATAAATCTTGTTTTTGGGTGGGAAATTATCAAATAACTTCTCCCGCTCTGGGTGGAGCGGGAGGGCGTGTCAGACTCTTACTGACTAAAACCCACCCGTGTTCCTTCCGTTGACTTTACGTTGCCAGGGGCCACGGTATCCCTTTCGGACTTTCCCGCAACCCCGGCAGGCATCGGTCCTATCGGACCCCTTCCGTTGTGCTGACATCTCTTTGAGGCGCGCGTGGAACACAACGCGCCGTCGACCCGGGCCTGGTCCTTATCGGACGGCGAGCTACCCATTGCTCACCGTCCGCAAGCCCGCGCCTACGGTGGCCGGGAATCGGCCTGCGATTCCCGACGCCCAGGGCGTCTCCTGCGGCGGCTAGGGGCGTGAGGGCGCGAAATTTGCCTCTCCCTCACGCGTTCTGCCTCCTCCTTCGCGAGCATTACTGCTTCGCAGAAGGAGGTGACGGCCTCCCATGCCCTCTCGCTCCGTACCATGGCCTGGACTAGGGCCGGACGCGAGAGATCCCCGCCGCCGATCGCCTCCACGAGGACACGGCGATGCTCTGCCCAAGCCGGACAGACCTCCACCGTATGCTCAACCGTGTCCTCCGGGCGATCCACGCAGTGATGACACCCGGGCGTTTCCTCCCGCCTGATACGGAACAGGAACCTCCCGAAACAACCGTGTCCGGTGAGGACCTGCGTTAGGCGGAAGGTGAGGACGCCGTGGCGCCTCTCTAGCCACTCCTCAAAGAGGGGACTTATCGCCGCAATAGTGGCGTGCCCAAAATTACCCCTTTGCGAGGGTTTCCGGCATCCCATATGCGACTAGGTGAACCCTCCAGGAGGGTTCCCGGCACTGAATGTGTTAAATGGTTCTAATTCTAACTGATGAAGGCTACTGCGTTCGTGTACACTGTATATCTACATGAACGCATCCGGTCAGGCCTGACTGACGCAGGCTTGCCTGTCAAAATTGGCCTCTACAAGTATGGCAGACTTTATGCCGGCTATTTGTCTAGCACACAATGTCGTAAGTATGTAGCTGTGGTATGTACAAATGACCTATAAACAGGACAGTTGCCGAATACAAATTTATCGGCTTTCTATAATCCCAACTGTGATTTTATAATGACGTAATTTATGCTTCAAACATTGATGTAGTTTGTTTGCTTATTTGTCTACCATTTTATTAACGTCCGATTGGAAATTAGTTACATTTACGAGTTGATTAAACGATCTGAGCTGGACTCCCATTTGGTGCAACCTTGAGACGCACACCGCACTTTTTTATGTTCGTTGATCCATTATTTTAAAGTGTGTCAAAGCCAATAGTGTCATCACAATGTCTTGTTTTCTTTCTTTTTTATTTGTTTGTATATTGGCACCTTGCAGCTATTTCCTAATAGCTAATTAGTCATTATTTAATCGTGTTTTTGTATGTTGTGCTGTTTTTTGTGTGCACTAAATAAATTATTTATTTATCTATCTATCTAATTTTATTGTGTATTCATGATTGAAAATGTTAAATATTGAAACACAGATTTAAGTGCTATCAAATATTACAGTTCATTAATATTATTTAATGGTAAATGCAACAGTTAGGTTAATAGGTTAGCTACTTATTACAAGATCTATATTGATGATTTCTCAGTTAGACGTTTATTCATTATTCATTCATATTGACTTAAAGAAATATCGAATGCTAGCTGTTTCCCGCGGTTTTGCCCGCGTAGAGATCGGATATTATATATATCAAACGGGAAAGTACTACATTGTTCTCACATGCATAATTTCAACATGAATGATGTAACCAATATTTTGTATCAATTTATTTATTTAAAAGAGTGTCCGTGGAGTTTCTTGCCCGTTCTTCTCCATAGGTACCTACTTCGCTTTGGAATGGGCAACTAGCTTCATATTTCTGACTGACCGACTTCTTGACAATTCAAAAGTGCCCGTAAATGGTTTAATTGAAATAAATGCTTTGAGTTTGAGTTTAAGATTGAGTACAATCGCAAAAAAAAAAACTATGTCCAATACTTACTCAGGTCACGGTTTACTTGTGTGTCAAATTTCAAGGAAATGCTTACAGCCATTTAGGCGTTATAAGGTAACAGAGAGACAGAGTTACATAAGCATATATGATTAGTATGGAAATGGAGGGGCTCATGGCTAAATAATATCAGCCGTACGGGTCGATCGGAGGTTAAGCTACGCTTACCGCGGCCGGTCAGTGGGTGGGTGACCATTACATATCGAGACCCCTTCGGGTCTCGGAAAGCACTTCAGAATTTTTATTATGTTTATATTGTTGTTTTGTTTGTATGCACGTGTTTCTGTGACAAATAAACCTATTTTTCTTTCTTTTTCTTTCTTTCACTTTAAACAGTTGCGGGGTTCTCATTTGTAGATCTTTGAAAGTCGTTTCACGTAGTCAGAACCCCGAAAGTCTAACAATCAGTCTTACTAAGGAGTATCGTGTTACCCAGTAACTGGGCTGTGTAGGTCAGATAGGCAGTCGCTCCATGTAAACATACTGGTATTCAGCTGCATCCGGTTAGACTGGAAGCCGACCCGAACATTGTTGGGAAAAGGATAGGTAGATGAATGATGCATGATTAGTATGGATGTATGGATTTTGACGTTTGATTCATGTTGAGACAAAGAAACGTCGAATATTCGGTAAGTACCGCTAAAGCCCCGCCAGTTTCGTAAAATTATAACTGTCAAGCCCCGCGGTTTGACATTGACGCGCGCGCCACGTCACTTTTGGGGCGCGCGTCAAAGTCAACCATCGCTTATAAGCGATGGCCGGGGCTTGACGGTTGTACCGTTACTGTCACTTATGAGCGGCGGTGGGGACTTTATCGGTTAAGTTGAGATAAAGAAACGTCGAATATTCGGTAAGTACCGCTAAAGCTCCGCCAGTTTTGTAAAGTTATAACCGTCATGCTTCGCGGTTTGACATTGACGCGCGCGCCACGTCACTTTTGGCGCGCGCGTCAAAGTCAACCATCGCTTATAAGCGACATTATTCACGGTTGTACCGTTACTGTCCCGTATCTGTCACTTATAAGCGGCGGTGAGTCCCCACCGGTGGGTCCCTATCGGTTAAGTTGAGATAAAGAAACGTCAAATATTCGGTAAGTACCGCTAAAGACCCGCCACTTTTGTAAAGTTATAAATGTCAAGCCCCGCGGTTGTTAGGCTTGGTATGGATTCTATAGCGTAAGGGAAAGTTGCGTACACGTTGTATGCTCATGGGAAATCAGAGTAATCGAGCGTAGATAAACCGTCGCCTATTAGATAATGTCGGTCTTGTGAAATTAAAGCGTTTTCACTTAAGGAGCTACCCAAGCAGAGACACCGTAAAACGTTCACTTTTTCGTCGCACTGTTCGCCGTAATGCTACATATTACAAGCCCAAAAAAATACAGTGTATAACCAAGTGTATAAAAAAAGACATATAGAAAGATATTTAATAGAAATGATCTAGCAGCAAAAAAGACCCCGAAAAAACTTTTTCGTCTCGAAATGCTCAATATTTTGAGCGACAACTATACATTTTGTGTAACTATAAAAAAAGGATTTTTTTTTAAATTAACTTAAAACTGCGAAATATCTTTCATTTTATTGGCGGACACGAGATTCAACCAAAATCAAACGCATCGCCATTTTCAACCGCATTTGCATACCGCGATGCACTACTGTCGCTTGACCTCCTTCTATACCTAAAGTTTTGCTTATTACCTCGCCTTAAAGACGGATAAAGTTTTTATCGGTACTGTTTCATACTGTTCTTATATTTAAAAAGAAACAAAGAAGAATAACGTTTATTTGGACGAAAAAATAGATAGAGTTGTTTTATTTACCGGTAGTTTTTACTTTTATGGTACAGACGCCAGCAGGTCAACCTACCCGAAACTGACAAATTTTCCCAATCAACTTTGAACCTTATGCTTTAATGATAAAGTTGAAAATCTATTAAAGAAATTTGACAGATTGTAGTAGGTTGTATCTCAATCCAATTTGGACTTTTAAGACGGTGCATTCGATAAGTTAGCAACATCGCACATAGCTGTTAAATATTTCGCTGTTTTGATTATCCCCCTTATTCATAAACGCTGCTTAAAGTTAAGTAGTGATAAGCGCCTGTTTAACCATACATTTTTGACGTTTAAACGTCTCTTAACTTTAAGCAGCGTTTATGAATAAGAGGGTACTTTGTCAATTTTACAATAACACACATAACACATTACGCCTGTAATACCAATCACGCCAATTACGCTGGTATTTATAATAAATATGTTAGTGCATCGCAGATGGATATTGTCAAATATTTTTTTTAAAAACATTGGAATATTTTACTGCTATTTGCGCCGCCGCCGTTACAAAGTTTCTAAATGTAGGTACTCGTAAATAGCCAAGTTGCTCTGGTAAGTCAAAACCAGACCTAGTATAGCATTATCAATTTCAGCTACAATCTTTATTCTCATGTCTGCTACAAAAGCACCAATATTTCCCAGATGTATACCGCAACAAATCTCCGTTAAGACGGATATAAAGTTGCGAGCATCAGCAGAGAATTCTTAATAAGGTAGCGAAGACGACATAGATCACCGCTGTTTGGGAGGCTACGAAAGAAATATACTTTTGCAGGAATTCTGAACAAAATAATAATAAAAAAACGAACGAGCCTTACAGTAGACAGTGTTACATCTGACATCTCATCTGAGTAATAAACAACATTAACATTATATCCTGAAAAATGATTCAGGTATTATGTAAAATGATTTTTCGTAACGTAGAATAATTATTTTTAACGATAATTGTATTTTATTTAATTAACACTGGGAGTAGATAATGTAATTTTTTATTAAAGACTGTTATTTTTGTTCAATTTGGGGGAGAGCGGAGACAATAGACTTATGATAATAAAGTATAAGACTTAAGGATTCTAACACTTGAACAACACATCATGAATCACTTTCTACGGTCGTGATTCAGTCATTAGAATCCTTCACGTGCTCGTGATTCATCTATGGCCCTCGCTTTAAATCCGTCCTTTATTCACTAATTGCATAATATTACTATTTTGTGTAAACATGCTCGTTTTATTATAGGTAAACCAAATTCTTATAAGTCTTATAAGAACCAATAGGAAATATTATACAGATTACGAAACAGTTACAGTTATCAGTTTTATATGGGGTTCATAGTAAATTTGGAAAAATAGCGAGAAGTTGGGGTTTAAACGGAAGTGGTCCGAAAAAGGGCGGGGCCTCCTCAAGGTCGTTTCTGATGGCCAACTCTATCACCGCGTGCGCTCTTTTATCAAATCAAATAGCGCGTGCTTCCCCAGCTTCCTGTTACACATTTCCGTCCCTTTTCACGAAATCACTCTCACAGATTGCAGGAAAGCGAGAGGAAAAATGTTACACATCAAAAACCCACATCTGCTGCTTTATTATGAAAAAAATGTTAAGCAACTGACCTGCCAATGAACGAAATTTTTCGTAGTGAAGAAACGACATAGTTACCTGACTAAGGGCTAATTTCACCAATAAAACGGAACGTGATCAGCACATCTAAAGCGTTCAAGAGTTGTCAGTGTCAATAAATACTCCACAACAATAATGACAGCACTGACAGCTCTTGAACGCGGGTCAGATATAGGTACTGGCGCCGTATTATGAACTATTAATTCCATCATTATTCCACTGCAAAAAAGGATGGTGCTATCGGCCTTGTATAGCTGCTCTCACTCACACTGGAAAAATGGTGGAAAAATTAATACGTCATAATAGGGCCCTTGATCGCGTTCAGTTTCATTGGTGAAATTCACCCTTAATATGACTTACCTAAAAGTTCACCGCCTTCAACAGTTTGCTCTTGTCAGACGCATTTAATTTTATTATTCTCACGAACAAGCATTTAACATGATGACCAATCACTAACCGTTCCTTCAAATTACAGTGAAAGCGTCATAAAACTAGTAGTAAATTATTGGAATAAACTTGCTATAAAATAATTTCTGAAAACTTTTGGTTACACCTAGATTCTTGTCTGGAATTAAACAAAATGGATTAAAAGTCATAGGTTTTATTTGTTAAACATAGGTGTTATTATAAAATAGGTAGGTACAAACAAGCTTTATGATGACTGACCTTATAGTCTCTGATTATTTATTGATGCCAGATCTTTTATCTCGTCACGAAATCATTAGTAGATCATAATTATTTTTGAAGTATTACCATGTATGGGGAAGTGAGGCGTCCAACAGTTCTGCCGGGGTTGCGGGAAATTCCGAAAGGGATACCGTGGCCCCTGGCAATGTACAGGCAACGGAAGGAACACGGGTGGGTTTTAGTCAGTAAGAGTCTGACACGCCCTCCCGCTCCACCCAGAGCGGGAGAAGTTATTTGATAATTTCCAACCCAAAAAAAAAAAAAAAAAGGCGTCCAACAGTTGAGTGAAAGTTCTGAAACTGAAGTAACGCTGTTGAAAAATAACTTTCTAGTAAAGAATTGGACATCAGGGTGTCGTCAAAGAAGATTAACACACATTTTCGCAAGATGAGCTAGAATTGTCCTTGTTTTTTTACACTCTGAAAATAAATTATGATTTAAAACTAGATGAGGTCGGTGGTTCCTATCCGACTACTCTGAAAAGAAACACCGAAAAAAATCAGAGGTTACAGTCACAGTCTCTTTTAAAGTCCAGACATAATTTTGGTCTGATAATAAGGATTGCGTCCATGATGCGCAGAGTGCGTGGGAGCGTCAACGGTATTCTGAAGGTCATCAGTGATGCCGAGTTGTGCCATTATGGCTCATTTATGATTTTTTTTTTTTTGTATTACATTTGTTACTCACATAGCTTATAAGTAGTGTGTATAACAAACATCATATGGACGGAAAGGTGTCAAATAAAGTTAAAAAAATATATATACACCGTGAAATCTTAATGGTTGTTTTCCCGCAGCGAAATGGTTTTGTCTTGGTAATACAATCGTTATATAAACAAATAAAATATTAGAAACAATTTTGAAAACAAATTTTGTGTTGTTGCGTGTAAACCAGTTTATGCCGTATCACCACGTGTGAGAGTTTATTTTGCTTTGAACATGTATGCATCGCTGTTCCCTTTGTCGGCGGCGCGTGCGATTCGAGTAGCACAAATTACCTGTTATTATTGATTCTCACGTTTTCAAGTTGATATATTTTTTTTAAATTATTTTAATACAAAAACATCTTTATTTTTTTAACTTTTACTCTATGTTTCGAAAGTACTCCTTATGGCAAGTTGTTCTGCCGCGGGAAAACAACCATTAAGATTTCACGGTGTATATATATGAGGACATGCAGATTAGAGCAGTGTACTGCTTTAAACTGTAGGTACTAGGTACTGTTTTCTTCGAAGCCTCCAATCTGTGTGCTTACAGTGGTGACAGCTAATTGATTATCTTACTATTATATAACTCACTGCCAAAGTCTGTCTTCCCTAGTATACATAGGAGTCCCCCAAATTAGGAGTGAATATACCCCCCACCGTACTTAGTTATGCAAAAAAAACCATACTGAGAAGAGTGAGTTCACACATTATCAATCAGCGTTTCCATGACAATTAAGTCCAGTCATTGCGTCATTGTGTGTCACAGGTGTAAAGACAAACCAGAAACCCGACTTTCTTTTGAAGCGGTAGGGCGAATCTAACGATTTAAATCTTTGGAATATGCATCGTGTCGGTGCACTCGTTCCATCGGAGACCTCATGCATCGCTCTCCGATAGGCGAGATCGAGGTTAAGAGCGAACTCATTAATTTTAAAATATAGGCGTTTATTTGGAAGGCTATAACTAAGCTCATTATAAATCGCGAACTTTTACGGTACAGTAAATACCTATGTAAAGACATGGAAATTATTTGTTTAGCAAATTGACTACCAACTTAAATTGTCCGTATATTCACACCACAATTGTCATTCTTCAACATAATATGTTTAAAATCACTATAACACGGAAAATTGGCGTACCTAATATGTCAATTAGTAAAATAATTCATTTTCCTGACTGTACTCAGACTCACTGCCTCATTTTATGGGAACCTAAGTTGTCGAATTAAGCATAAGTATCTGAGATAAAGCACTATTTTGCTCATTTTTATTATTTCCATTGCTGCATTCGAGCTTGGCATTGGCTTGAGAAATCGTAGTAAGAACAAAGATATTGATTTTCTTCCTCAACTCGTTTTTATCAATGAGTCTAAGAGAAAACAAACGAAGGTTTTTGCTGTTTTTGCAGAAGACAGCCAGGTAAAGTGAGGTAGGTACGTTTTGAAAGCTGTCATCAACATGGTTCAAGCAATCTTCGACTCTATTTAAAAGAGCAATATCAATTCAATCGTTTCGGTCATTCAGTATGAGTAGGTACTGTATCGGGTTATTTTCTATTTACCTTCCGATCAGTTTTCCCTCTAATTATTAACGTATAATTAGTTAAATACCAGTTAGATTGAGTTGTGAAAAAATAATCTAATTTATCTCAGCCCTAATTGAGTCTAGTCCACTTTATGACCTCTGAATACCTGACTAAAGTAGATACACAGGTATAAACACAGGATAGTCACAAGTCTTTAAACACTCGTTCCATTTCACAAAAATTCGACCTTTTAGAAAATAGAACCGGCGACAGATCGGCGTATGGTGAAGGATACCGCGACTAAAGCCGTGCGTCCAAAATAAACGCGCGTTAAATTGTAACAGTAGCGATAGGCATTTGTTACGATATAGCCCGTTCCAAAAGTATCTGATGAAAAGGTAAACAAATGGATCAGAAAACGTATCTGTGGATGCCAATTTGTAGTGCAACTTACAAATTGAATGATTTGAATTGAATACATTCTAATTTTAAATCACTTTAAAAACGTTTCGAATACATTCTAATTTTAAATCACTTTAAGAGATTTGACAATTGAGGTTAATTTTATAACCTCAATTTTCATACATGCATACAGAATATCACGCTTGTATTCCCGAAGGGTTACGCACAGGTCTACACCTGTGTACTTCTAGTACACCCACATTTCGCCAGTTATGTTTAGGTCCCATGTAACAAGGGGCGAGCCTATTGTCATAAGGCGGGCAATAATCCAGACTTCGGGCTGCTAATGAGAAATTTCTAATGGAAAAACCCAATAACATTTTACCCGACCTGGTAATTGAAACCAGGACCTCATGCTCAGTAGTAGCGCTTGCGACCACTATACCAACGAGGCAGTCGAATGAAAATGTAAACAAATGGATAAAGATCGTATACAGATGCTAATAACATTTGTAGTGCAACTTACAAATTGAATGCTTTGATTTGAGTACATTCTAATTACGAGTACATTCAAAATGTTTTTCATTTGGCAGTTGAGGTTAATTGCGTAATGTAAATCATTTTGCATACTATTATTTAGAATCAATTTTTTCTAACTGAACAGACAGCTGTGCTGCTGGGGAGTTTGTTGCGCCACTTCTTCTTCCCAGATAAAGCACTAGGAAGTGGTGAAGGGCGGGCGTGCCGGGGGACTGTCTTATGTAATTTTGACGTTCGAAAAGTGCTGATTCTCAGCCTAGTTTCAATAAATGACTTTTGAATTTAGAATTTGAATTTTGTAAATTTTATAACCTCAATTATTGTCGATGTTTTTTTATTAAAATTTAGTACTTAATGTAATTGAAACAATAATTGTTGAAAAAGGGGTGAGATATAAAGTTGAAATCTTCTAAATACAGATAAATGTATTACTTATTAGTTTTTTTAGTGAGTGACTGCATAGGAATTTAACCTTAATAGGGTTTGTTTTGCCCTTTCATCAGGTACTTTTGGAACAATGGCAGATGCTGGACTTACAAATTTCATAAAATCGCTTTTTTTTTTGGAAACAATTCCAGAAAAAAACAGAGTTTGTGTCAGTTCCGACGCCCGACTGGAGTTTATTCCTTAAAACGATTGTCTCCGAACATACAATAGGCAAAGAGGGTAAATAAACAAACTTCTTTAAAAAAAAAACCCTACCCACCCCACATAAAACACATACTTGATTTCAAAGTGAAAGGTGCGCAAAATATGTTGCGCAGAAAAACGAAACGCTTTTTCTAACGCTTGTATAAATTTCACTCCTCATAAAATTTCCATACCCGGCCTTATAATATGACAATCGATTTTTAAGGAGTAAACTCAAAAAGTCGCTTGTATCCTGATCATTCGCATAAACATCTTATATTGTTGGAATAGCCGCTTCGAATTTTCCTCAAGAACATTCACGGTTACCGTTAACATGGTTACAGTAACTGGTAACTTATTTAACATCAAAAACCTGAAAACCCAACACATATAGTACGTGATATATTTGTTTATCGATACTCCACATCGGTTGAGTGGATAACTCGATTTCATGTGATACTGACGAGTTGGCTTGTTACTTGTTAGGTTAATGTTTTCCGCAGGTTTGTTTATTTTGTCATTTGGATACAAAGGGATGAATTTTTGCGCCCTAATTACTTGTACAAAATCAACTACCTAATGTCAGAGAGTTACTTCATCTATATCTATACATATTATAAAACAAAGTCGCTTTTCACGTTTGTCTGTAAGTCCACGTTGTTCTTCTAAACCACGCAACAGATTTTGATGAGGGTTTCACTATCGTTTAGAGAATTTATTCCGGAAGGTGAATGTGTATAATATGTTAATATTAAATTTACGTTTACCTAAGAAATCTCGATGTTTTGTCAAGTCGTAAAAACCGTGCGAAGCAGGAGCTGGTCGCTAGTGTATTATAAATATTAAAGTCGCTTTTCGAGTCTGTCTGTCTGACCGCGTTGTTCTTCATATCTACGCAACGGATTTTGGTGTGGGTTTCACCATCATTTAGAGAATTTATTCCGGATGGTTTATGTATATAATACGTTATTATTTAACTTACGTAATAATCGTAAAAGTCGTAAAAACCGTGCGAAGCAGGGGCGGGTCGCAAGTCTTTTAAGAGCGTGCATTCTGAAAGTGGGCAATTTGGCAAATAGCTGTCAAATATTTCGCTGTTTTGATTAATTTGGCATTGTATGGCACTGTATGGAAATAAGAAATGTGGCTAACTAGTGAACTAAAATATTGATTATGAAATGCAATAATTAATATTAACACCGAATATTTAGTTTAAGATTTAAAAAAAGTGCCCTTTTTATACCTAAAATGGTTACAACATCAAATTCAGTGTTACAATTGCAATTTATTATTAATATTTTAGGTAACTACTTACTAATAGCGATATTTCATATTTCCAAATATTGCCAAATTAATCAAAACAGCGAAATATTTGACAGCTATTTGCGACATTGCCAACTTGTAGAATGAAAGTCTTAATAATTATTGTTAAAGCTTTTTTTCGAGTTGGTTCAAGATTTGCTAAACAGGACAGTTTCCAATGGTATTCCTTTCTAGGCAAATCGAAAGTATCACTCATCATCATCATTCATTCATTCAGAGAGCATCATTTTAGAGCCCCCAGTACACGTTGTTACATATAATACACGGAAATCAAACGGCAATTCACGCACAAAGGCCCAGTATACGTTGGCCGAGCGACGGGCTCGCCCAACGTGTCTGGGGGCTTTAGAAGATACATTTGACCGGCACTGGTTCAATTACAGTGTGATGTTAACTGAGATTCAGAAGTTAGTTCATGAAAGCTTCCTTCCCTATTTGTCACTTGAAACGTTCAAGTGACAAATAAAAATAAGTAACTGTTTATAACAACTTTTTTACAAAAAAAAAAAACAACAGACTTCCAAAAAAACTCTACAAAACGAAAAATAACTTAAATTTCGGAAGTCTGTGGCAATAAATAACGAAAAAACAAAACTAAAGACTTCCGAAATTTAAGTTAGTTGTTAGTAGTGTTTTTTTGGAAATCGGTTGTTATTTTTTGTAAAAAAGTTTTTATTTCTCGCTTTTTAGTGAGTCAGTTTGTAATGTATTTAAGTTACAATAGCCTTATGTCAACTGCTCATCACCTTTTAAAAAATATTGCTTTTCCCGATGCAGGGACGTTAATCGTTGAGGAGTTCTCCTGGTACTTCACCATCAGCTCCACTTCTCCATATGCATTGTGACGAGCATAAATTGCTTGGCAACCATATTAAAGTATTCGAACCGCAACCCCTGAAATACATATTATTGAGTGGTTACGGTGGCCATCTGTGGTCTTCATCTTCAGTTCCACTTCACCAAATGGTGCTTTCCAAGAGCAACTGCACGAGTTACTATAAAAAATAACCAAATCACTATGGGTGTTCTTATAATACTTGAAGAGTTCCGTTGATTTCTCCAGGATCCCATCATCATATTCTGACCTGATGACAATGGGACCACTTCAAAGGTATACCCTTTCAATCAAAAAAATAATTTTCCAAATCCGTCTTTATACGAGTATGACGGAGTTATGCCCGAACATCCGTCCTCCTCAAAGTCAAAGTCAAAAGTCAAATAATTTATTTCAATTAGGCACAAAAAAGGCACTTTTGAACGTCAACAATTACGTTAACTCCACCGTTATTCTTTTAAAATGTTTTCAAAATATCTTGTATACATCAATTTATATAATTATTTATGTGAAGACGATGCACCTAGAATAAGATTACTATACCACGATAGGTAAAAATAATGAAAGATTAAGGAATGACAGATAAATTAATTATGTGCCTCCTTTCAGAAGTCGGTTAAAAAAGAATAAAATCAACATGCTGTACTACGGCTTGCTTTGAGGAACCATTTATAAAAAGGATCATTAAGTTTCCGAGGTCGATAGATTCAGGCTCAGGTACCATTTGTTACCATCTAGAAAGCCACCATTCTTGTGAATTACGGCTACAAGTATCGACGTCTTTCACGTTGGTTTTCCTTGAGGTTACAAAGTTCAGCAATTTGTATAGGAAGGTATCACTTCTTACACAGAACAAAAACGGAATAGACTGGCTGTTAATTATAAGCTTTTATGGCTAAAATACTGACTTGATTTCATTACTTTGGTAGCTTTAGAAGAATATAACTATATAATACATATTATGTGTTTTCTATCCCGGGAACTATAATTATATCTGCTACTTACTCAGTAGCTGCCTGGAGTCTGGATTTGTGCCCGGTTGATGATTTGAGCCCCTGTTACATACCTTCATGGGACTTGAATATAACTGAAAATTTGGGTGTACTATAGGAACCTTTCTTCCTCGGGAAATTTGGTGTGCTGTTTTTTTTGTCATCCCGAGAAATGGTAATGAAAACTAGGTCCAATTCGTGCGTCAGAGCTACTCTTATAAGTTGACTAGCATTCGTTTGAAACCTAGTAAATAAGATATTGATCTTTGCAAAACTTTTCGTTTACCTAAAGCTCCACTTTTGGGATAGTAACGTTCATGTTGTCCCGGGCCTCGACCCTTTTTCGTACATAACCTAATTGGGGTGAAACAACGGAGTCATGGTTCTTTAAAAGAATGTTTCCGATTCGTGACTTTGGCAATCAACAAAGAAAACATTCGTTTTGTCATAGTTGCAGGTTGTTGTAATAAATATTGTAGGTTTTATATTGAAATGAGACTTGTGATGAGGAAAGTTTTAGGTATAAACGTGGATGGATTTTTAAGAATGAACGAAACCAAAGAAACGATGTATGGATTGTGTTCTAGAAGATAATGTGACCAAAAAGGGGTATATTCTGAGATGACAGCTGATGTATGCAAGAAGATGTGCTGCGTGATGAGAAATTGGGATGAGGGCAGAAGGATAATAATGTGATTCATGAGAATATTGCAATGAATAGTAGCGTTGGTGAACGAATCAACGAGGAATTTTATTTAGCAGTAGTCTGTAGAAAATTCTCTTGAAATGCGGGAATGCGCTAAGGTTCGCGAAATTCAAATATTCTTTCTTTTTTTTTTATTTATCTTTCGATTTTTGCAATTTACAGCTCAGTGTCAGGTTATTTGTTGATTAAAATATGATTCGCGACAAAAATGTAAATTATAATCATTAGAATCAGCAATACAACTCCTTAAGATAGCATAATCCTCAAATGTCATGATTTCATGAAATAGTCATTCAATAGGATTACATGAACTTAGAGAGTTGTATTGATGAATTTTATGAATATAATTCCATGAATAAACATTTGATACGATCGCAAATCATATTTAGATCAACATACAATCTGATACTGATCTGTAAAATGAAAAAAAACGTAAATAAATTTCAATTTCGTGGGCTACCCTGACCCTTTCGTCTTAAGTAGGTATTGCTAAAATTAAATATAATAAAACTAACTACTGAACCAATAATTGCTTGCTCGAGTTTTGCAAGAACTACAGATAAACTCATTGTAAAGAAGATATTTCATAAAATAACAGATTCAAAACTTTTCAGTTCCAAGTGCGTATACAATAAACTTTGTTATAAATAAAGATGAAGCCGAAAATAACCACTTCAAACGAAGTTTTGCCAACCGTTATGAGAAGTAAAATGTCTTTGATTTAGAAGTTTTTCAAGTCAATGAAGAAAGAGAAATAAACTAGTCGTTCGCTAGGGATTGTTAACATGTGGCCACAACTATAAACTACTTTATTAACAACAAACATTGTCTTGGAGATGTGCACAAACTGTGTGATACTTGAGAACTATATTAGTTATAATATTATTATAACTAAAATAGTTATATGAATACTAGCTTCGCCCGCGTGAAATTTCTTGTTTCCCGACCCAAGCCGTTGCAAAGTTGCAATGCATCGCCTGCGCGCCCGTCTGCGCTATTTACCACACTTCGTTTTTCGGTTAGCGTTCTTTCTGTTTTTTTTTGTTTTTACTCGGATCCTAAGGGTCCTAGCGTGATAATAAATAGCCTTTAGTCTTCTTTAAGAATTGGGCTATCAAATACAAAAATATTTTTTATAACCCGACTGGTAGTTCCAGAGATCAACTTTTTGAGGGTGTCAACTAGGCTCAAGAACAGTTTCAAAGTTCAAAAGCAGTAAAAGAAAATAAGGGTCATGACCCTCGTGACCCTAGGACTGCAAATGGCTATATTAGTTGGTTCTTGAACAATTCAAATGGATGACGATAGCTATAATGTAGATACTTATGGATGATGTCGTAATAGTGAAGTTGACCTATAAGGTAATGTATGTATTACTTTATAGGTCGACTTTACTTTTCCTTTTCCGACCTACTCGTACGCTGTGCTATGTTGATTAGGTAGGTTACACAGATAGTGAATTACTAGATATTAGTTAACTTATAACATAGCATCAGGCCTTCATTCCCCGAAGGGTTAAGCAGAGGTGCACCTATAGTACACCCACATTTCGCTAGTTATGTTCAAGTCCCATGTTACAGTGGACGAGCCTTTTGCCATCAACCGGGCACAAATCCAGACTCCGGGCTGCTACTGATAAATTCCAGATAAAAATCCAGGACCTCGTGCACAGCAGTCGCCGTTGCGACCACTAGACCAACAAGACAGTTAGCTTATGATACTTGGTTTATATGGTTAAGTGGGCTTATTCCACTCAATATGATCAATAATGTTCTAAGCTCCATAGCTCACATTATGAGTTTAACATCAGCAGGGTTACAAACACATACTTTATCGTCTTCACGAAAAAAATAACGACTTAGGTCATTTATGACAGGTACTCTAAACAATATACATATAACAAGTACCTACTGTGCCTATCTATACTAATAGGTATAATAAAGAGGTAAAACTGATGTAGGGGGTAATCTTCGGAACTTCTGATAAATTCCGAAAATTCTAGGGAAGTGGAATGGGAAGCTATAGTATTGCCGAATGGCATAGGATATTATTAATTAATTTTCAATTTATGTATATATACTTTATTGTACACCAGAAAATACATAGCAAAAATAAATTAATCAAATTTTTTAAATATTTCTTTTATTAATATTTTATGTTAAAACAATAAATTTTTCACGGATATTATCACGTGATCGCGAGAGACAAAGCAAATTTTGTGAGTTTGTGTATATTATTATGTGGAGGGTAATCTCCGGAACCATTTACTTAATTGAAAAATTCTTTCACCATTTAAAAGTTACATTATTCCAGATGGACATAGGCTATTATATTTTATGTTAAAACAAGAAATTTCTTGCGGACAATGTCGCGGGCAGAAGTATAATTATAAGACCTTTTATACACGACAGTATGGTGTATGTTCCCAGCCACAAAGGCTTGCGAATATTCAGGTACGTTATACTCATATAACCCATATTTCACACGTCTTTTCATATCACTATCAAGGCTAGTTCCCACATTCTGTAGGTCCTTTCATAAGTTTTGGCAGTCCACAATAAGCTTTGTTGTAAAGAAGCATATTTATTGTTTAAATACTGCCAACTTTGTAAAATGAAATTATTTTAGTAATGCCTAATTGTACAGTAAAGGGTCAAAGTTTAATTTTCGATTTGGTCAATGTTGAAGTTTGTTACAATTTACTGAATGGTGCTTTGTGTTACGGAGTTTTCAGGCTACTCTATGTTAGAAATGATTAAATATCTTTAGTTGTATTATTGTTAGAAACCGTTCGTTTGTTAAGATGATAAGATTTCAAGAAATAATAGATTATTTTTTTTCCCACTCTTAACCGTGCGTTTATGACCAGATGCATGAACGTATACGAATCAAAAGGAGTATGTGAGGATCGTAGCAGGTGGCTTTCTGTAGATTCTGCCTGTCCCCTTGGGAAAAAGGTATGATTTTACATATTGATGTATATTATGTCGCAGATGGATTGTCAAATCCGCTGTTTTACATACATTTATCGGAGCTGTTTTGTTAAACAGCTAGGGGTTATGTGAAACAGCACAACTACAACTATAGACTGTAACAGAAATTGAATCATTCAATGACTAGGCATAATTTTCGCTAGGCCACATAACCTCTTTGCAACCACTGATCTAGGGTTTGCTAAAATGTTTTGAATTAGCCGTTGGTTTTGCGCCTGATCTTTCTCCGGTCGTCTCGGATTGTCGTCCCATTGGACTATAAGGGTGACGGAAGAGGTCAACGGCGCGTTGTGTTCCACGCGCGCTTCAAAGAGATGTCAGCAAATTAAGGGGTCCGATAGGACCGATGCCTGCCGGGGTTGCGGGAAAGTCCGAAAGGGATACCGTGGCCCCTGGCAACGTACAGGCAAAGGAAGGAACACGGGTGGGTTTTAGTCAGTAAGAGTCTGAAACGCCCTCCCGCTCCACCCAGAGCGGGAGAAGTTATTTGAATATTTCACATCCAAAAAAAAAAAAAACAGGGTGATGGAAGAGTGTGTCTGCGCACACACTTGTGCATATCTACTGCGTCGATGGCTAGTCTCCGCTGAGATTGGCCGTCATGGCCGAAATTCGGTCTGGAGGACTATTATAATGCTACAATAATTCGCCCACTTCACATAATATGACACAGTGACACTCGTGAGTTCTCGTGCCACGGAAACAAAAATACTTTATCTCTATTAATGAATGGGAACAGTGCATCTACTGTTTGACAGTTCGCTCTGGCGTGATGCCAAAGTGGCAGTTTGGGCGTCCTAACTCAGGGATGGTGAACAGTTTTGCATCTATGTGCCATTTTGAATAAAACATTGGCCAAGGCGTGACAACGATATCCGAGAAAAGTAGGTAAAGCAAATCAAAATAAAAAGACACATATATAAATTCTTTATTAGGTAAATTTCTAACACAAATGCATATATAAATAGATACAAAAAATGAAATTAAACATTTAATCACTGTAGATCGGAAAGAAAATCAAAATAATAATTGTATGTATTTGTGTAGGTATTTTGATTTCATACCACTACACGACTACAACCCATCACGTCCATAAGTTTCGTCAATAATCCTAACTAATATTATAAATGCGAAAGTGAGTTTGTTAGTTTGTTTGTTACGCTTTCACGCTAAAACGGCTGAACGGATTTGGATGAAATTTGGTACATGGGTAGATCATGACCTGGGTTAGGACATAGAATACTTTTTATCCCGATATTCTCATGGGATCGAGAGTTATGCGGGTGAAACCGCGGGGCGCTGCTAGTACATACTTGTATTGCATTACTCCTTTCCACTCGGGAGAAAGAGTTTGTAATGTCCATTGTCAAGAGTCTATTGTATTTTGATTTCACACAACTATCAATATCCAGAATTTTCCGACACATGCCATCCTTGCACGGAAGCCTTAGGTTTACTAACCCTGTCCTAGCTATAATATCGTGAAATCCCGCGGTACTAGAGGCTCAATCTTGGGATCTCCCGCGGCGTACGTCCAAGTAGGTCAAGCGACGTATTTAGGGAAAAAGGATATGAACTTTGACTGCCGTAATTGACACGGGGATGTTGGCAGTGAACATGTGGTCAGTCGGCAATAAGTTCTTTAGTCATGGACATGATAATTATTCAGATTTGTTACAGTTGTAATGAATGGCAATTATGTTATTTCGTTTAAAGTAGTTTTTTTTTTATCTTTATATAGATTCTTTTCTATTTTGTGAATGTGAGAACGTTGTAGGCTAAGTACCTGGTAGTTTTTGAAAGGCCTACACTGTTCTCCCATACCTATTATTTGAGAAAATTGTAAAAGCCAATTATTTTTAAAAGAGTAACCGTGGAGTTGCTTGCCGGCTCTTCTCCATAGGAAACGACTATTTCGAACCGTGCACCTAGCTTCTGACGTTTCATAAGTGCCCATGTAGGTTTATGTGAAATATTTTTTTTATTTTTTTTTATTGTACTTATATGGTTATTTTGGTTTTTTTCCCAGAGCACGGAGCCACCGGGCCGACAGCGTTTTGACGGTAGTACTAGTAAAATTCTTGGAGCCCAAAGTGCGTTGAGCGCACAACTTCTGTCAATGTTCAGTTTCTATATATACGTCATTTGTATCGTTGTGCGGGTGAACGGTGACACGCTTGGAAAGTGTTGGCCGTGCCACCTCTAGCAACAGCCATCGAGGCGTGTTCATGCTCTGTGGTTTTTTAATACTTATTTTCTACTAGCTGCGCTCCGCGGTTTCACCCGCATAAGTCTCGATCCCGTGGGAATCGGGGTAAAAGGTATCCTATGTCATTCTCCAAGTCATGATCTACTCACGTGTCAAATTTCATCCAAATACGTTCAGCCGTTTTAGAGTGAAAGCGTAACAAACAAACAAACTCACTTTCGCATTTATAATATTTGATTAGGATTAAGATGAGGATTTTGGCTCTGCGAAAATATTTCTATTTTAGAAGGCATTATCATTTATTTTCTGCACACGTGCGTTTTAATTACCAATAGAATATTGTCATCAGCCGGCTTGGCAGACGGATTGATGGTCGCATTCATTCTAGTCATTAGCAGACAGCAGAACACTGCGGCCCATCTTTTGGTGTAAAATCATAGCATTATTACACAGAGTGTTCTTCGATGTTATTTCAAAGCGATATCGATTCGCAATTCCTGACTCGATATCAATGCCAAGCTGATATAATATGGCAGTGGTGAAGGTTTATTATCAACAGCCCTTACAGAACTTACTGAGAATTCCTGAAAGAAATATTCAGTAAATGATAATTCTGAACCTTACGCGCTGAAGTATATGGCTCATTTTGGTGTGATAGCAAAGTTAGAAGAAGTGTCTTGGCGACAAAGTATTGAGTATAAAAGTTGCATGCCTATACGTGCAAACACTATTTCCCTGCTTTTAGATATTGCGAGTGGCTCACTCAGATAGTCAGATACATCTGTGTTTGCTTTTCATTTCCAAACAAGATGCGAGATACTCTGGTTAAGCGAAATTCAAAGTTTCTTCTTTGGTTCGTATACAACTTGTTACGTACATAAAGCGAGTTGTCGATGAGATGTTTTGATAATAACTTAAGTAATAAGAGCTTCTTATACATGGACGAATAAAAAAAGTCGGACGGATTCTCGCTAACAAGAAACTGTGTCACTCAAGTCGGCCAGCTCGCTGTACGTATGGGTAAATATTTATGTGTGAGTTTTGACGTTTGCGTGACTATTGGCTGACCAACTAATGTATGTATGTGTGCGTACAGCGAGCTGGCCGACTTGAGTGAAACAGTTTGTATAGCGAGAATCTGTCCGACTTTTTTTGTTCGTCCATGTTCTTATAATATGTGCACTTTACAAGTACAACCTAGTCTACATTTTCTTCGTGTTATGTTCGTCCATAGATTTATCTATCATATACAATTAAGTCAACAGAAGCTTGGGTGCCAATCGTTCCACACACATACACATAGTGGCGGATCCAGGATTGTCGTTTGGGAGGGGCTTGACTCCGCTGAGGGTAGGTTTTGCAAACTAAACACTAAAAGAGCACACAACATTTTACAAGCCTCATCTGTTTACTTTTCGCAAATTCCACAATGACTTCTTTAGGTTGTAGATTACCAGAAATATCTCGGTGAATATACGTGACGGCCAAACCGGGCAGTGTGTGTGGCATAATGAGTGGCGCGCGGATTCAAAATTCGTCGGATAAGCAAAACATCGTCGTATAGAAAAAATACTTGAAAACGTAATAATTACTCATTAAGTTAAGGATAATAATTGATCACAATTGTACATTAGGTAGTTTTAATGCTAGCTAAAAACTTTAATTAGAACAATATCAAGTTCACTTTAAGATTTGTCACGGCAGAACTTTTTGGGGGATTTTCGGGCTTTTGCGGAGGGATTGAGCCCCTTAGCCCCCCCCCGGATCTGCTACTGCATACAAACACATAAACTCGCACCTTATTTCCATGGGTGTACGCAGAAACTACAGAACCGTTAATCTGGTTATTTTGCAGTAGTGAGCCCGTCATCGTTCCTGACAGTTTAGCCTGTATTGGTTAGTAAAGTTTTGAGCCAAAGTGAATTAGGCAGGCTCTACAGGAAGAGATGCAGACGCTATTCCACATGTTTATTTATAATAAGGGTTACCAACTAAATACACAGCATTAACCCACAATCTTTGTCATAATAATAGTTCTCCTGTGTATCTAAATCAGGGATCACCAGTTACACTGACGAGCGATATGAAAAAGCCACTAACGTATCATGAAATATTTCCGAAACCACGCAAGATAGCTTCTTGAAGAAAAACGCAACATTCAAGTGTATTTAATAGCGCATAAAAAACACACATATAAAAATATTTTAAAGTTTTTTTACTTCATTTAGGTAACTTGCTTGGTTTAGGAGATATTTGGATTTTTTTGGCACTTTGCAACTGGCTTTTTTATATTGCTCGTCAGTGTAGATTCAGAGGACTTCATTAAAAAAAAAATTTACATATGTCGCGGGCCGTTTGGTAGACGAAAACTAGCAACCAAAACTTAAAATTTATGAAATAAAACGAAAAAAAAACCTGAATATTTTTTTAATAAACAAATATTATGTAATGAACAAAAATAACAAAGTAAGTTATTATCATTAAAGTGAAATATGACATATTTTTTACTTTGAATTATCTGCCTGAAGACAAAGCGCGGACTAAATTAAATTAATAAAAAAAAAAAAAAATTCTAATGAAATTTTAGTTATTTTCGGTCCGGATCTGAGCCGCGGTCTGCCATTTGGTGACTCCTGATCTAAGGTATAGGAAAGAACGGCAGTTCTGCAGACACATGTTCATTTGCTTAAAGGACTTTATTTAGTAGAAATCTTAATGAAGTCGGGAACCTATTAAAGGGATCTCGCGCACTAGATGGCCTCGACTCCGGCCGGTCGTGGCCATCTACTGGTATTGTATGGTGTGCGGCTAGGTGGCCGTTGCGACCAAGTGCGCGATTCGTATCGGTTCCTATAGTTTACCTGGTCGCGGTCGTGGTCGAAGCCGTCTAGTGCGCGAGATTTTTCTTTCCTTTTTTAAGATTGAGCATCGCTGTTGTGGTATGGCTATTGTTACTTCACTCTCGCGCAGTCATGTCTAAATCTGACTGACAGACTTCCATTATAGAGCAGATAATTATAATCTAACCTTGAGACCATATGAATGAGGTAAACCTATTGATTGATTTACTACTTCCTCTCTGCATTTTTAATTCCACAGAATTGGACGATCAACTCATTGTTTTATAGGGGAATATAAATTATAATTTTGTGCGTTTTTTAAGAGACTATAAATAAAATTCTAAGAATGAGTCGAATGTAGGCAAATTTGATTGATCGCGCTTTTCTTAAAATTGATGAAATAATCTAAACTGAACCGATTTTGAAGAAATTTTGCAGAGAGATAACTTAAGATGGATCCGCAGTTGTAACCCGCGAAATAAAAAAAATCTTATGAACAAATATTGTATGGAAATGTTCTTATGGAACAAATTTAACTTAGAGAGATTTATTAATTATTCCAATGATTAGAATTCTGTAAACGGAGTTCAGAGTTCATTTATTTGTCAGAAACATGAGTACCTATGCACACACAAAGCATGCAAGATGTTAAGTACATTACAGAAAGGATCACAGTCATGTTTTACCTTTACGGCGTACAAATATGTATTAGACTAACATTTGATCAATTAAAAAATACAATTAATTGAAATACATTTGTTACGATTACAATAAATTACATTTGAACAATAAATTATCAATAAGTTAAACAATAAAATAATTACATAATATATACAGCATAAGCAATTCAAACATCAATTAAATTAGATAAGTAGAAGAACAAAATATCATCGTCAAAATTAATTCAAATGTCAAAATTAATTCAAATGTCAAAAATAAGATAAAAATACTAACAGTCAACAGAACCAAACTTCGCCCCCACATTAGAATTCGTATGTTTTCTCCATGAAACTCAGCAATACTATAGAAACATTTGGCTGCTAAATACTCTTTTAGTTTTTTTTTTAATTAAGTTAGTAACTGTTATATCTTTGAGTGTCTGTGGAAGGTGGTTAAATATACGTGGTGCCATACAATAAAACACTTTTGCGCATTAGTGCTGTATTGGATGGTGTCCCACACAATCTGTGCTTATATTTATCGCGCCGGTTACGGTTATCCATATCCGATTGTTTCTTAAACAGATGCGGGTTTGATTTTACGAACATCGCAATGTCAAAGATATAGAGTGATGGGAGGGTAAGAATTTTATATTTTACAAAGAATGGCATGCATGAGTCGGTTGTTTTTAAGCCGAACATGGTTCTAATACATCTCTTCTGTGACCTGAATATTAAATCTTTGAGGGTTGAGTTTCCCCAGAAGATAACACCAAATCACAGAAGAGGACCAACTATGCCATGGTACGCCGTGAGCTTGGCATCCACATCCAGAACAGGAGGACAGTAGTGAGTGATTTTGTAGAGCATATAGGCTGATTTACTCTTGGTTAACTCCTCTAAATGTTTCCAGTTTAATTTTTTATCTATTGTGAGCCCTAAGAACTTACTTACATCTACTTTACTTATCTGTTTATTATTGCTATGTATATTCAGGTTATTATTAATGTTCAAACGCTGACTGAATAGCATTAATTTTGTTTTATCAATGTTTATTTTAAGATTATTATTACTTAGCCACGTAATAAAGGAATCGGCTGTATTATTTATTTCATCTTCATAATTTTGACCATCTATGCATTTAATAGTCACTGTGCTTTCATCGGCAAAAAGTGTCATCGGGTTATTTGTTACATCGTTAATGTTAGTGTTAATTGCTGCGGGCTGGATTAAGAAATGTTGAATTAAGTCGATTGACTGTTTTTACGCGAGTAGCACACAGTAAAAATTTTGCATGAGGAAAGTTTCACTATATCCGTTCCAATAGCGACATTTATATCCGCCAATTATCCACCATTCTTGTAAATACTTCAAAACTTTGCCTCTCCACAATAAATATCCTATAGGCACTTCTGAAATACCAATAACAACACAATGATATTATATTTATATATTCGGAGGTACTTCTGCCGGAATCCCGAGTTTTTTTAAAAACACGGCAAGTGTGTTAAATGCCAAGTTGTTGAAGTTGTTGGTGTTTATTTATTTATATCACCCTAAAATATTCGTGCTTTCATATAAAATATGTCAAACATACGCTTATTTTGCCATAGGATTGTTTCCGTTAAATTACACAAAAGAACTGGTTTAGAAGAATTACGACTGAATATCTAAGTTTGCAAATAAACCACGCAAGAGATAAAAATTACGAGCAGATATTTGTCAACCACATTTCCACATTGATACAAAAATATCCTTTTTCTAATCTGGTATTACCGAAGATTTCACGGCTTCTGTCATAAAAAAAAACCCATCGCTTTGTGAAGTCTAGTAAACCTGCGCATATGAATATTATCCTAGCAACAAACGAAGGTTTTTGAAAATAGAAAAGGAATTACCCTCCAAAATACAGAAGAACTTGTTGAGTTCGCGATAAAAATAACAATCTAATCACTTAAAGTTTTACAACATAATGTTAATTATTAAGAGCGTTTATCCTAAAAGTTGCCGCAAATAGCTATCAAAAATTTACCGGTTTTGATTAATTTGGCAATATTACTGTATGGAAATAAGAAATGTGGCTAACTAGCGAACTAGAATATTTATAATGAATTGCAATTATAACATTGAATTTGTATTGTACCCGTTTTAGGTGTAAAAAAGGCATTTGGAAAGTTTCCAAATACTTTTTAACATCTAAAACCAAATATTCGGTGTTACGGTGTTCGGTGTTATATTGATTATGAAATACAATAATTAGTTCGCTAATTAGCCACATTTCTTATTTCCATACAGTAATATTGCTAAATTAATAAAAACAGCAAATATTTGACACCTATTTGCGACGTTGCCCACTTTCATTATAAAAGCTCTTAACCCCTGATAGTTTGAAACGTATTGCAGGGGAGTGTCAGGAGGAGTGGCTCTTCTTCACATTTGTCTTTGTTATGTATGAGTGCAATAGCCAAGGACGGTGGTTACGACTCGAGCCTCGAGCCATTAGAGCGGAGTCGTGCCCTTCGAGTCGCAGTGGTACGGGTTGCACCAAGTGTTTTTCTTTAGAGTTTATTTTTTTAATTTAATATTATTATACTTGAGTATTTTTATTGGCAGGTGAGAGATTAACCACTTCCATGTAAAATACTGGTTTCAGAGGCATCCGGTAAGACTGGAAGCCGAACCCAATATAGTTTGACAGTTGGCAAAAAGGCTAGGCAGATGATGATTCATTATCTTTTTATTCTGCTCTAACCTCAGTGGTATGAAAATGTTAAGGAAGGGAAGTATTTACAAATAAATCTATTCAATAAAAAAGGTACCAATTTACCGCTTCGTTGAAATGTAATTGAGTATAAAACCGGAGTCAAAAGAGAGAGAGAGAAAAGAAAACTTGGGGATTATTCTGTATAAGTATCCAAACATTTTATGAGTTTGTGAATAAAAGTCGTGACTTTCCCGGTCTCCTTGGGTAACGTCTTCTGGCGCTTTATTTTATCTACTCACTGTGACATGACAGTTGGCTAACTTTACGAAAACCCATTACACGCTGTCTGCAGTTCCTTTAAGAAACATCGCTTATGTACTTTGGATGCTTGAAGTTATCACGTCCCTCTTTATAGTCGGTCAAGTTGTCTTAGGTTTGCTAGTCACTGATACAATTAACAGTGTTAGTTTTTGCATAAATAACATCATTATTACAAATGAATAAAAAAAAAAAAAAAAAAATATTGTGTCAAATAATTGGTCTTACAAATTGTTGTGTTCGGAATCTTCTTTTAGACAAATAATGCCTGTAGTAGAAGACTCCGCCCCTCCCTATTTTGTATAGCGTGATAATTAACACAATATTTTTAAAATGTAAAAGAATATTAAGTCTAGGCTAACCAAAATAAGAAATTAAAAAAGAAAAAAAATTAAAGAGTATACTTAAAGGTTGTGAGTGTGCGTGTATGTGTTGTATGTCATGTATGTTTGGAAATGTTTAGAAAATTTAGTGAATTAATTTGCGGATCCCCTTCAAAATGGTTGAGCTAAACGGTGCTGATCCATGCGTCATGTTCGTGAACGGATGCCGTCAGTAGGGACTGGTCATTTCTTAGCTGCCACGGGTTTAATGTTTGAATTGTTTCTATCTTTTTATTACGGACGCTTTTTACGTGCACTTATTTGTACATTGTTCTCACATGTATAATTTCAACATGAATGATGTAACCAATATTTTGTAACAATATTATGATTTAAAAGAGTGTCCGTGGATTTTCTTACCCGTTCTTCTTCATAGGAACCTACTAATTACGCTTTGGAATGGGCAATTAGCTTCATATTTCTGACTGACTGACCCCTTGGCAACTCAAAAGTGCCTGTAAATGGTTTAATTGAAATAAATGCTTTGAGTTTGAGTTTGATGCTACGAATCTTTTTTTACTCCTACAGCGTTTACTTTTACAAACTTGCTCTTTACTTTAAATTTTACAAACTTGCAGTCATTTGATAAGCGCCATACAAAAAACGAAAAAAACAAAAAAAAAATAAAAAAAAAAAATTGAAAAAATAATAATAAAAAATGAGCGAGTCTTACAGTAGTTGCATATGATGTGAAACATCTGACATCTCACCTTAGTTATAAGCAAACAACCAACGTCATTTTTGACGGCCAATGGTAGAACCGCGCGCGCTCATTGATCAAATCAAATAGGGCGCGCTTCCCTGGTTTCCTGTTACACACTTCCGTCCCTTTTCACGAAATCAGTTCCACTGATTTTTAGGGTATTTTATGTTCTGTGCACAGATTGCAGGAAAGCGAGAGGAAGGATATACACATCAAAAATTGATGAAAAATGATGATGTTTATTTTGACGTTCCAAAGTGTTGATACTCAGCCTAGTTTGAAAAAATGAATTTTGAATTTGAAAAAAATTGTAATTTGAATTTGATGGTAATGAATGACTTTGCATTAAAAATATCTGAAAGATCACTTCAAGACCTCCCTGGAGGATATAAGGCCCTATGCTGACAAAATCTGTTATCCAAATGATTCAAAAATTTAAAAAAACTTTTTATCTCTACAAGTATCGCCAGATACGATATACATAAGTAAGTGTTAATAATGGGTTTACGATGTAGGATTGTAGTGAAGAGTGTTGAACCGTTACAGTTACTCACTGCAGTCTCGACATAGATAGCGATCGCTATACGACCGAATTCGGTCGCAAAGTCGTAATGGCCGTCCCAAGACGCGCGCGACGTGCTTCACAAGCACGGAATTTTTTCGTGCTTGTCAAGTAATTTTGACCGTCCAGGGACGCCATTAAGACTGCGACCAAATTCGGACGTATAGCGTTCGCTATCTATGTCGAGTCTGCCGCCCCAGGTTCACACGCGGCGTTTTTTTCGTTTATTGGATTTTCAACGCTCTGCTTAGCGCCGAGAGTTGAATATCCAACACTGTGTTTTCTTGACGCGCTGCGATACGCACTGGATGCGCTCTGTTGGATTCGCAATGCTCGGCTCAATACCGAGAGTTAAAAATCCAGTGTAAGAAAAAAAAACGCCGCGATAAAAATACGTCATAACCTGGGCTTACGTGCGTGGTATGGCCGCGACGGTCCGACCTTGGGACGTTGACATCGATTCAGCTCCGGTCCCATAGGCTGAGGTTAACGTGTTACTTACTATAAGTACTTCCGACTTCCCTTCCTATACCTATTATAATCGCCTGAACACTGAACAATTGGCTATTGTTGTACTGTCTTATCTGTGGATAACTTATTTTTAACCTTTTGTCGTTCAGGGACAAATTCCTCCAATGATTTAGGTCACAAACAAAATATAATATTTATGTATACTTTAGAATAAGTGGTGACTGCCTCGTTGGTCTAGTGGTCGCAAGCGCTACTGCTAAACATGAGGTCTTGGGTTCGAATCCCGGGTCGGGTAAAGTGTTATTGGGTTTTTCCATCTGGAATTTCTCAGTAGCAGCCCGGAGTCCAGATAATGGCAATTGCCCCCTATTACATGGGACTTAAACAACATAACAATATTATTATTATTCATAACATACTGTAGTTGTACCTCTGCCCAACTCTTCAAAGAATACAGGCGGTATTGAGAAAAACAATTCCCACAAATACTTTTAATAATACATATTTCTGGCTAGGTAAGTATTCTTTGAAACCCGGCTTAATAGTATTTTTATAAAGTAAATAGGAAATCGGAGATTATCTACCCTGAATAAAAAAGTCGGAAATAATGGACCATTAGTTAGTAATACTCCATTATCACATTACTATTTACATCAGCTACACTTTGTTTGGACAGTGAGTTTACTTGTGAAGTGACAAGGCCATTCACAGTTTCATTAAAAATGTAATTCGGGTGACCTCGACCAAGGACTAACAGTGGGGTCACCATTGTTGACTGGGTAGTATCTACTCTACTAACAGTTCGGAATCTACGGGAGGCTATAGTTGAGTTTGATCGAGTGCGATGTCGCTCAACCTTCCTGTTGACAAATCGATTGAAGACGTTTTATTGCAAATAAATAGAATAACGGCAACATTTTATGAAGCCTAGTCTCTTTACTTGAAGATTTATAAACAGTTAACTGAATAAAGTTTTGCTAAACCTACGAATCGATATCAGACGCATAGAAGCCGCGCCTAAACTAATGGAGTGGTTAATTGAATTAATATTTATGTAGAATAATAGTACAACATATTTAGTAAAATCAAAGTCTATACCATATCCTGACTATAATAGTGTTCTAAATAATGAAGCTTGCTGACAGATTAATTAAATTAGCATTTTTCCTGAAACTGCTGATAAAGCTGTCGTATAACAGTCACGTTCATTTTAATCGGAGTACCAAGAATTCATAATCTAGCTTTATGAAATAGCTTCATTAGGTTTCATTTCACTTTGGCTTAGAGAGTCATTTGATTAAAGTTGAAAAGACTATTACATTCTTCAAGTCTTGTAAGAACCTCGGTTACAGAAAAGACAAATTGTATATTCATAAAGTGTCTCAACTCTTCCAAATTAGTTGACAACCACATGAAAATTCTTTTAGGATTTTGATTTATGACTTGGTAAAAATAGTCACTTAAATAATAAATTAGTTTTCTATATTAAAGGTATTGTTTATTTTTGAACTCTTAAAACTGCTCCAACAGCGGTATGACATTAATATAATTAAGATATTTCGACTGTTCGAACAAGTTTTATACTGATTTTCCTTAAGTTGACTTTACCTTCAGATGAAGAGTAGTTTATGATCTTTTAGTTTTGTTTATTTATCTGGCGATATGGATTATTTCAATGAGTTTGCTCTGGAGGCCTTCAAGGAGTGTTTTTTTTAAAGATTTTAAACATAATTGCCAGCAAATTAGGTTACGTAATTTGGGCTCATACCTACCTAAGTTTTGGTTTGGTGAACTTAAAAATATCTTCAAACGGCAGCTAAGGTGTATATCTACACAAAGGTCTACTAGACCCATTAAATGTTTAAACTCGTATTGCGCTCATATATACCGACAAGGAAAAATATATTTACAGACCCTTGTTATTTTGCAACAAATGTTAAAGACAGGCGATATAGATATACTCTCTTCTATATTAACCTGACTTAGGTATCTGTTAATTCATTACCCTCAAGTAAAATAACGTTTTTCATGTTCGAACCAACTCTAAGTAAAAGTAAAAAACACAACATACGCGACCTTTGGCCACGCGTGACTGCTTCAATGGTCACCCATGCAAAATTCAAGTCCCCTTGTCACGCGAACGCTATAAGTCTGAGATTTACTAACAATGTTACTGTTTGAACTAGACACGGCATTTGATACAGCCATGCAGTCGATTTCCTTTATTGTTGCTTAAGGAATTGCCATATTTTGCAATAATGTATACTTTCTTTTATTTTTGATATAAAATGTTTTTATTAATAGGTTCAAAGAGGTTTTTAAAATAGTGACTTACATCAGGGTTAACTTGTTGTTCCTCAAGGTAGCATATTAGGCCCTCTATCTTTTTCTGGCTTTTGTGATAATGCATACGATGTGGTCTTGAGTTGATTTATTGATGTAATGTCCAACCGATACACATAAAATCTTAAAGGTAAACTAGGTAATACAGTGGTTATAGCAGGTATAAGAGGTTTATCAAGATCACCCTTACTTATTGATTGAAGTGACCCTTCACAGTAACTTTAGAGTAGAGGCGATGTGAAGTTTAAGTTCAAGTTTACATTGAAAACGATACATAAGTTTTTAAGTGGTTTTAATCATTTAAAAGTTATCAATGGGAATCGGGCGGTGTAATAGGTATTCATTTATAGCGTTAATTTATTTAACATCATGGCATTTATGATTAATTTAGTAGTACTTGAAACCGGCGGGCGTGCGTGTATGCCCAGGCGTATGAACTTTTCGAAGCAAAAGGAGTACCTATGTAAGGATCGTAGCAGGTGGCGTTCTGTAGTTGCTGCCTACCCCCATGGGATGAAGGCGTGAGTTTTTGTATGTATGTAATCTGCGTTCGCAATTTATTTGCCAAATATGTAAACAAACACGAGTTTTAGGAAAAACAACCATAATGCGTACACACATAAGGTTTAGTTTGCGCTACAACTTCATATTTTTATGACCTTTTCAACAGTAACAGTCGGTCTAAAATCAACTTTATTTACACTAACACAAAGTTGATATTTGTTTAAGTCGAAATAACATCAATTGGAAATAAGGTTATAAATAGTCTTTAGCTATGAGTAGTAGATATTTATAAAGTCCAAGAAAATTATCTACATCTACTTATTAAGTTTAAAATTATTTATTTATTTTCTCTCACAATGCCTTTGGACTAACAGTTACTTAACAGTTTTGAATTATAAAAAATCACAATCTGACAGCTGGTGCTTGAAGTAGGGTTCAAATAAAATCTGTATTACAGATCACCAGGCCCCACTTAGTGGCATCATACAAATAAACAAGCAGGTAACAAACAATTAAAACAAAAAATAAATAAATGAAAACAAAAAAATAAAATAACACAACAAAACCAGTCAAAGGGTGGAATGTGTGAATGGTGTGAATGGTTGAAATTTGTAGGTGAATGGTGGTAAATATTTAGGTGATATGATGTGTTTTAAACATTTAATTAATTATCAAACTAATTTTTATGTTTTAAGCAATCTTCACCCAAATAAATTATAAAGAGCTTTACCGTATTGTAATTTCCAGTTAAACATGATTAAGTTTTTTTATTATTTTTCGAGCTTATCTCTTGGTAATTGCTCGATAAAATAAAGCTAAGTGCTCGTTCCATCCGATAATGAAAACATAACTGTCATCATTCATCAATTCTTATTGCCTTAATAATATTAATTTCACAACGCTTTTATTAACGTTCATCAAACGCAGATCAAAAACGCAATACTTACTATATACATTAAATTACCTAATATATCTCTGCGGTTAGGTGACTAACATACTAACTACAACTAACTTATACTAACATTTTTCGCTTGAGTATAGATTTCGATGTTTTTTTGTTGGTATATTGGCGTGTGTTAGCTGACATGTAACAAATAATTTAATTTAATGTTTTGCGTTGCGTAATGTAAATTATTTTGCATAGAATCAAGTTTTTCTAACTGAACAGACAGCTGTGCTGCTGGGGAGTTTGTTGCGCCTCTCCTTCATCCCAGCTAAAGCATTAGGAAGTGGTGAAGGGTAGGCGTTTTTGGGGGACTGTCTTATGTAATTTTGACCTCCGAAAAGTGCTTTTTCTCAGCCTAGTTTGAATAAATGACTTTTGACTAAACCAATCCACAATCCCAATCCTTGCATGGTTCAGAAAACGGGTAGTCGAGACAACTAGTCTAACTATAGGAAATTGATATTCTGGTACAGTACGACACAACTTAGATGTACTCGTAGAATCGGCAAAATTCGTAAAACCGATCACCATCCGAACTGAGTGCGCCTTCAAAGTCGCCAATCTTTATTACTACTTTAGATGAAAATGATCTTTACGAAAACGCAATAATTTGTAAAGGCATATAACCAAATACATTCGTAAAATTGAAATTAATGAATGAAAATTTTCCAATTTATGCTACATCTAAGTTGTGTTGTACTGTGCTTGTGTTTCGAAGATCACTCTTATGCTCAAAGAAACTCCATCTAAATATGTGAGCACCATGCATCTATCACATGATTAATTTATCTGTCATTCCTTAATTTTTCATTATTTTTACCTAACGTGGTATAGTAATATTATTCTAGGTGCATCATCTTCACATATAATTATATAATTGATGATTGTATACAAGATATTTTAAAAGAGTAAAGGTGGAGTTTCTTGCCCATTCTTCTCCATACGAAAACTGCCTTTTGGAAGGGGCAACTAGAATCAACTATTATTTTTCTGTAAATGTTGACGTTCAAAAGTGCCTTTTTTGTGCCTAATTGAAATAAAATTATATGACTTTAACTTTGATCTGGTTAGACTGAAAATCTTAAAGTAACTGGTAAATAGCTACGCTGGTATATGTATATTTATGTTCACAGCCACCATAGGTCACGAAGTTTTATGGGGGACGAAAATATACCACCTAACTGAAGGGTTCACGTTCAATACTCTACTTATTTGAAGAACGAAAATAGTGTTAGGTACTGTTATAGACACTTTTATTGATCTTCTGGCTTTACTTAGTAAAGTTATGTTGTTAGCAAGTTGTAAGGTACAGGTTTTTATTGTAAATCAATGCTAAGTTACGAAACTTGGTTATTTTAGTCAAGAACTATTGTCGGCTTACTAAAAATAAGTAAATTGTGTAAGTATGGTAAAACTTGGTAAGGAGTTTCGACTGACTTGTTTGAATGTTGTTAGTCGGAATTACTCGGCTATTAAGTATTTTTGGAATTATTTCAGGTTCATAAAAAGAGGCTCATTCATTATAATAGTGTGTTAAATAATATTTTTAGGAAAGCAAAAAGAAAAATGATTTACGGTTCGAGTTAATTAAAAAAATAAATTGCTTCAAAGAGATGTCAGCAGAACTGAAGGGGCCTGATAGGACTGATGCCTGCCGGGGTTGCGGGAAAGTCCGAAAGGGATACCGTGGCCCCCAGTAACGTCCAGGCAACTGAAGGAACACGGGTGGGTTTTAGTCAGTAAGAGTCTGACACGACCTCCCGCTCCGCCCAGAGCGGGAAAAGTTATATGATAATTTCCAAACCAAAAAAAAAAAAAAAATTGTTCAAGTAAATTCATGCCTAATTATTTTTATTTTGTATTTTGTTATTTAGCAACATGTGCTGTTTTTCACATAAGTAAACACAGGCATTGTGTAATGAAGTCTGTCTATTAATAAACACGAAAGCGGTTCTAGACGAAGTCCTTGAATCCTGAAACCAAAGGCGTCGAAAACACCTGTCAGGGGTCATCAATTATAAATTAAACCAGAGTCCAAATCCCTTTTAGTTTCTTTTGTATCCTTGGAGGGCCACAAAATAATGTCAGATTTATGTTCTGAACTTTTCGGGTGCGTTATTTATCAAGTTTGTCTATTTTTAGGCAAAATTATGATGAAGCAGCTGTTATTCAATGTTCTGGGGCCTAAGGGTCTTTATGTTAAAAAAACTATACGTTTACTACCCAATATTTCGGGCTTTTCGTTCATAGATATTTCAATTTTTTTATTTTAGAATTATAATTCTCGTAAAATGTAATAAGGAGTGATCTAATGCATAGAAATTGAGGATGATTTATTTACAATCATTCAAAAAATATAAAAAAATTAATAAAAATATTGATGAACGAAACATCAATAAGTATTTTAGTTTCATTTTATTTTTGAGAAATGAATGGAACATCTAATGCATAGGAAAGGTTGATTTTTCAATTTGGTGAGCCAGCTTTAAAATTGAAAAGTCAAATGAAATGAATTTTCTGTGTATTGGATAGTAAATCGTCTCCCATGTACCTATTTATTTGTTGCCAAATGCGTGGATTTCTAGGACTGAACGAATGGCACTATATCACATGTGCCAGGCTTTTGGGCTTTGAATAAGCAATGAGATGGATTGGTGTATGAGATATTTGTGCGATATTTCTGATCGTGTAACCTGTAGCTTAGAAGCGTAGTCTTCGTAAAAGCTCAGAGATTTTAATTAACTCCTACGTGACGTAATAAATCTTGTTCACGCCTTATTTACAAATGGCTGAAACATTAAACGGTTTTCCTCAATCGTGTTTCGAGTTGAGAAACTAAAGATAAAATAAATAAATCTGCTGGTGCTGCTGGTGTACCATTGATCGCCATTCTTTGTAATAAGAGAGGCCGATAAACTGATATATTTCAGACCTTGATTAGAATTTCCAAGCCGACTGCACTTCTTCTCAATGTGCAATAAATACAATTTGTAGTATATTATAAATATGTGGTTACAAAATTGAAACACAACCGTTTTTTATGTAATCGCATGCAAAATAATGAATAAAGCTTTGAATGTTAAAAGAAATAAGCTTATTAAATATACATGATACGTACAGAAATCTATATTTAAAATATTACAAAATTTTCACAGTTAAGTAGTTGTGGTTTCAGCTCGGCCCCAAAAGCTGCGTACTACTGCCGCGGCCAAAGCAACTAGAAATAAAAATTGTATCGCCAACATGATGTTTTATTAATGCAATTGATTATTTTAATGATTTACCGTGTGTTCTAAGTTTTATCATGTCAAGTAAAGATGATTAACATAAGATAAGATATATTTATTTGCCCAAACATGTGTACAAGAATAAAAAATCGTGCATGCAGAAGAACAAAGAAAAAAATATAAGTTCAGACAGAGGTGAGGTCAGGTCAGGTCATTAATCTTAAATATCTTTTAAAAGTTGTGTTTGTTTCACATCCCCAGGGCCTGTAGGTGTTTGATAAAAATAAGAGAAAACACAAGATTTAATTTTCATCGTTATCTATTTACACTAACTAACTACAACTAGATATCACTGGCGTCAAATTGCAATAGATGATTGAGTATTAAGATAGGTAACGAAATGAAATGAAATTGTTTATTCTGTAAATAGGATATTGGAATCACTTTCACACGTCATCTTATTTTTATTTTTTTAATTAGCTAGGTGAGTTCGGCGTTTTCTATCTGACTACTCTGAGAAGAAAGGCCGAAACAAACTCAGAGGTCACAGTCTCTTTTAAAGTCTGATTGGTGTCTGAAATGGTCTTTTGAGAAAAGAACCACACAGATTTGAGTGGACCTGTCCTGTCAGTGCAAGCATTTGTCCGTGATCTTAATAACGAAAGTATTAGTTATAATAGGTTTATATCATAGAGGGCTGGCTGAGCTTCAATTAAATGTAGGATAATGATAATGATAATGCGCAAAAACCTCCTAAAGAAACCTAGTAAAGAAATCCAAAGAAATAAGTGGCTTGATTCGTGCCCTATTGTTACCGAGTCTTACCAAGGGGTATCGTGTTACCCAGTAACTGGGTTGTGGAGGTCAGATAGGCAGTCACCATCTGCATCTGGTAAGACTGGAAGCTGACCCCAACATAGTTGGGAAAACGCTAGGTGGATGATGATGTCGATTCCTGCTCCATTCAAAACACAAATATAATTTAAAAAACATTGTAAACTTATGCAACTATGCTTTACTATGAACTGTAGATGTATTATTTAAAACTAGCATGTATCAATGGATGGAAACGTTTTCAAAGTATGATAAATTGCAAATAAATATTTAAACGATTATATTCCGATTCACTGAATGCATTTGCAATTCAGGCCGCTAGACGGTGGCAATATTAGGCCAAGGTCGAGCCAAATCGTCGATATCGCTTAGAAAGTAGAATTACCTGCTATAGGATGTGGCACTATGAGACTTGCTAGAGGAAAATTTTAACTTTCTTATAAACAGTATTGCAGATTTACTTGATTATATAAATTAAGATAACATAACATCACGGCTGTAATTCCCGAATGGTAAGGCAGAGGTGTACGTATAGTACACCCACATTTCGCCAGCTATGTTTAGGTCCCATGGAATAGGGGGCCAGCTTATTGCCATCAACCGGGCTGGAATGCAGACTACGGGTTGCTACCGAAAAAATCCTGATGAAAAAACCCAACAACACTTTCCCCGACCTGGGAATCGAACCCAGGATTATGTTCATGGTTAGATCATGTTCGGCAGTAGCGCTTACGACCACTACAATAACGCATATTATGTCAATTTTGGATCCTCAAGATTGGAGATCGGAAAATCATCAGTTCAAAGTCAAAGTCAAATGATTTATTTCAATTAGGCACAAAAAAGGCACTTTTGAACGTCAACATTTACAGAAAAATGATAATTGATTCTAGTCGCCCCTTCCAAAAGGTAGTTTTCGTATGGAGAAGAATGGGCAAGAAACTCCACCGTTACTCTTTTAATTTTTTTTTCAATATCTTGTATAGATCAATTATATAATTATATGTGAAGACGATGCACCTAGAATAAGATTATTATACCACGTCTCTCTTGTTCAAGTCTAAGTACCTACTAGATTTTGCAATCGACATTGCGCAGACTTTGCATAAGATTTATTAGCCCCTGCAGTGTAATTGGATAGGTAGGTAAGTGTCTTAACAACCTTTTCTAGATTTTTTTATTGTGGAGTAAATAAAAATGATTGTCAAAGGTGACTAACAAAAAGTAGGTAACAAGGCAGATAAGAATATAGAATACCTACAATTTAATTTCAACTCTTTATTAGTGGCTTTTGTGAACATGATAATTACTCAGATTTGATACAGCCGTAATAGCAATCATGTCATTTCGTTTAAATGACGTTTTTATTTTTATTAATTTATTTATCTTTATATAGATTCTTTTAAAATTGTGAATGTGAGAACGCTGTAGGCCTAGTGGAGTGTAGATTTGTTGACCATCATTATTCTGTTATTAACTGGTACTTGTTGAAAGACCAACACTGTCCTCCCATACCTAATAATACTGTTATTTGAAAATATTGTAAAAGCCAATTATTTTTAAAAGAGTAACCGTGGAGTTTCTTGTCGGCTCTTCTCCAAAAATTGTTTCTAATCCGATTGGTAGTTCCGAAGATTTACCCCTACAAACAAACTTAAAAAAAAAAACTATTTTTTTTAGTATAGATATGTAGATTTATTTGCCGAATTATCTGGATAAAAGTTATTCTTGTATTTATTCACAGACAAATAAATCTCTGGAGAGAGTTTTTCTTGTTTACAACATTGAATATGTATTAAAATGCGTAACATGCTAACAGCTCCCTTGAGCAGACCTTGCTATAAACAAAGTCTTCGTATTCACTTGCTTGAATATTTAGGGCCTGTTTACCGTACCCAAATCGCTGCGAAGAAAACTTGGCGTAAAAATCGTTCCTTCTCGCGCATAACAACTTTGGGTCGGTCCTCGGTTGTTTTGGCTCTTGTGGGAATTAAAATTCTTTTGTATGTTTGTAATGTACTCGTAAGCATGGACGTCTTATCTTCACTTCATCATTACACTTATATATTATAAAAAGAAAACATTTGTATTTTTGTTTTTAATGAATAAACTCAAAATCGAATGGACCGATTTCAAAAATTCTTTCATCAGTAGATTGCTATATTATCACTGAGTAACATAGGCTATAATTTATAAAGCTATTATTTATTACTAGCTGTGCCCCGCGGTTTCACCCGCATAAGTCTCAATTTCGTGGGAATATCGGGATAAAAGGTATATTATGTCCTTCTCCAGGTCATGGTTTACCGACGTGCCAAATTTCATCGAAATCCGTTCAGCTGTTTTAGCGTAAAAACGTAACAAACAAACAAACAAACTCACTTTCGCATTTATAAAATTATTATACTAGCGACTCGCCCCTGCTTTGCACGGTTTTTACGACTTGACATAATATCGAGATTTCTTAATTATCTATAAGTTATAATATATATACTATAATATTAATGGTTTGCAAACCTCATCAAAATCTGTTGCGTATTTTAGAAGAACAACGCGGGCATACTCGTACAGACAAACGCTAAAAGCGACTTTGTTTTATAATATGTATAGATAATGATAAATATTACGTAGGTACTAGTTGTTGCCCACCACTTTTTCTGCGTGTATTTTGAATTTAATAATGTTTTAATAAAAATATCCTGGATGAAAAGTACCTTATGTCCTTCTGCAGGTTCCAGACTACCTACCTATCTGCCTTTCATAACGATTGGTTCGGTGGTCCTGCGTGAAAATAAAATAAAAAATAAAAATAAAATAAAATCATTTTATTTCGGACAACTACAAGATCCATAAATTGTTAGTACCAGGTTTGCACTTAAAACACTATTGTTAGTAACTTAAACTAAAGACGAATTAATGAGAAGACCACCCATCACCTAGACACCGTGAAATGGAAACTAGGGTATAAGTCTTCTCACAAATTGCCTTATTATGGCCGAGGAGGTATCTGCCGCCACAGCCTTCAGGATGCTATTGTGACTGCCCCTTATTCTCCTCAGAAGTGAGGCCGTTTTTTTGCGGAATATGGCAAGAAATCCATCAGTGTGGTTTACCGCGAACATTTCCGAGGCACTGCACCAACGAGGCAGTCGCAATAACATCCTAAAAACATTGTTATACTGGACGCGTAGAACATCCAGCGACCTTTTCGAGTAGTTGACCCAAAGATTCCCGGTGTAAAAGCTCTGACAATAAGCTTTAAAAAGCGTAACCTTTACTTGGTCAGTACACCGAGCAAATCTTCGTGCCAACATATTACCCCTGATCGCCAGAGCCCTACGCTCCCTCTCAATGTCACAATGGTCACTGAGGTCGTCGGTAAGAAAATGCCCAAGATATTTAAACTTAGTCACTCTGCGTATTGGCGTGCCGTTTATAGCAAGTTCGAGTGTACTCTCTCGGCACTTACCGGCGACCCCAAAGACCATGTATTCACATTTTTTTGCATTGTACACCAGACCATGTGCAGCAGCGTAGGTCTCACACACATTTAACAGCTCCCGGATCGCTCCCAGCGACGGGCCCAGCAGCACCATGTCATCCGCATAACTGATGTTGTTGCAACTGACACCATTTACCCTGCATCCGACACGCATGCTGCTGAGCTCGGCAATGAGGTCATTAACATATAGATTGAAGAGCCGAGGAGACGACAAACCACCCTGCCTCACTCCGCACTCCAATCCATATGATTCCGAGAGCGCATTAGACCATTTAACACGGTTTGTCTGGCTACGATACCAGAACTGTAATACCCTGAGCAGTTCCACCGGTATACCCCTACTCCTCAATTTACTCCAAAGCACGTCATACGAAACAAGATCGAAAGCCTTGGAGAAATCAAGGAAGCAGGCGTACACCGGCGTCTTACGGTCAGTGTAGTATTTGACAGCATACTTGACACTTAGGATAGCACTTTCAGTTGACAGTCCCGGACAAAACCCAAACTGTGCATCGTGTAACTCAATATACTTCGCCAAATAAGAGTCAAGCATACTGTCCAACACCTTAGCCATAACAGCTGCAAGCGAGATCGGGCGATAATTACTCACGTCCGAGATGTCCCCTGTCCTATTCTTCACTACTGGTACTACAATGGTCTTGATTAGGTCTGCCGGTAAATAAGAATGACTGAGACACATCGTATAGAACAAGGACAGGACCCTCGGCATATGCATGCCTGCATATTTTAAATGTTCTATGCTAAGCCCATCATGCCCGGGGGATTTGCCTCTACTCATACTATTTATCACCAAGCTTACTTGCTTCATAGTGAACCGTAGTAGCGGCTCCTCCCCCCGGGCATGAGGCACAAGGTCAATTTCTGATGCTGAGGGTCCAAGTGGAGACCTTACTTTGAAATAGTCTCTAAATAAATTAGCAATGTCCCCATGCTCAGTAACCCCTCCCACATCCGCCGCGAGACCAGGCCTAGCCTCCAACTTACCAGTGGACTTCCAAAATGCACAGAAATTATTAGTAGCTCGTTGTTCTGCTAATACGTCCATTTTTATTTGATCTTGCCTATTTTGACAGTACTTTAGCCGGCTTTTAAAAATTTTACGCGTCTCGTACATTTGATCGTAAACTGTCCCAGAGGTTGGTCGATCAGCCAACACCCAGGCTTGGAATCTAAGCCTGGCCTCTCGGTGCGCGTCTCGAACATGTTTGTTCCACCCACACAACGGACTACCCCGCTTAGCTCTCTTGTGTGCTCCCTTAGATTCCCTCGCTGCTTCACAAAGGACGTCTACAATATTTTTGTACAGCTTATCAAGGACAAGTTTGTGATCATCCAAGTTGCATGAACCATGACTGCACACCGCAAACTCTTGTGGGAAGTCTATCACCCGCAGTTTATCAGAACACATCCCATGATAATACTCGATCTCAGTTTTATTTCTGACGCCCCAAACAACAGCATTGCGGGGTCCAGCCTCGGTCGTCAACTTTGATCTGACTACATCTAGGTTACATATAATATATATAGGCAAGTGATCAGACACAAAAACATCTTCATCAATACCTACATTAACAATTGTCTGCCAGGCTGACGAAGAGACTACACAATGGTCTAACCACCTCCTACAGCCGTGAGCCTCGCTAATGAAGGTGTAGTAGTTTGAATTATATCCTAACTTCTTTGTATCAGCACATACCCACGATTGATCATTACAAAAACTTAATAGTTCAACGTAAAATAATTCTTGCGGATGTGCATTAAAATCGCCCATTATATATACGTTTTCAACATCATAAGACGCAATTATTGCACTTACCTCACTTAAGACCTCTGTAAACAAAGGCAGGTTTTCCAGTGAGTTAGTGGGCATATATATAGAAAATACAATACTAGTGCGACTACCAGAGACAGCTTTAATGGCCACTATCCGAGAGCTATTACAGGGTATTACCGAAACAGACTCAAAAACACCCTTTTTCCAGAGAATAGCCACTCCTCCGTACGGCCGCCCCCTTAGGAGCCCTTCTGATGTGTCTACAGCAGACCTACCAGCGTATTCAAATTCAGGACTTATCGTTCCTAACATTGAAATATCATGAGGCAACAGCCAAGTCTCCTGCAAGCAGATCAAATCGGACCATTCACATATTTTCCTTATATTATCAACTGATCTTTTCGCAGATTTACAATTAAAACTAGTTAATTTTACGTGACAGTTATTTTGACAATCCATACTGAGATTTTATAATCTAACTACCTGTATGAGCCTCTCTATTTGTTCGGTACATAAAATGTACAAAACGCCTAAACGTAATACCATCAGGCCATATCTGATCATTTAAAAACATGTCCACCTTGTGTTTAGATACAAATAGTTTGTAAGCGTTATACTTTTTATATGACTTGATGTTTAGCTTTTTTAACGATACACTTTCGTTAGTCACACTCTTAATGTAGCTAATAATGTCATCGTCAGAGGCCTCCGTATTCACGTTCGATATTAATAACGGGACTTTAATATCTGCCGCACGAAAATTAACTGTTCGGTACAATAGAAGCACGACCTTTTTGGCTTGCAAATTTATAGGTTTTCGAACGCGAACGTTTATTTTGCACTACTTTCCACTCACTATTACTCGGTTGACTCACCACTGCTTTAGAGACATCCTTATTAAAGTTAACTACCGATGGCATACTTTCACATTGCACTGTTGTTTGCTGGAGATCACTCGATGCCTTCGCCGCCGGAGCGTCAGGCGCACTGTCGATGATCACCCGTTTGCCAGAGGTGGGGGAATTGGCAGGCGTGTGCGCACAGGTAGTCGGGCCCGCTACACTTACCGGTTTGTACGAAACCGCGGTACTTTTTGTGGCCTCCACGCGCTCAAATTGTCGCGCTGTCTCACTTCCGCATAGACCGCTCTCATCAAATTTGCACGTCATGCAGTCGTTCAAAGGTAACAGACAGAATTTTAGCATCACTTAAATTATACTTTAATCATACGTCAAATTAAACGAAAGAATTTATATTAAATATATCAAGTAAGTAAGTAATCATTTATTTACCAAAACTTAGCCTAGGTAAACATCAGTGCTGTTTAAATATTAATATAATAATACTAGCTTATTCCCGCAGCTGCGGGAATAATCCCGCAGCTTCGCTCGCGTGGAAGTCGGAAATTATCCTTAGGAAACGTACTATCGGGATAAATAGTATCCTAGCTGTCCCGCGACTTCGTCTGTAATCCAGGATGAAAAGTAATGTTCTTTTCCAGGTCATGGTCTACCCATATGCCAAATTTCATCCAAATCCGTTCAGCCATTTTTTTCGTGATTTTTTTCCAATATTTTAATAGTTATTCTGCTGTTCGGGGCGGAGACAAATCCAACAATTCAAAAATCATAAAAATCGGTTCAGCCGTTCTTGAGTTATAAATGGTGTAACTAACACGACTTTCTTTTATACGAGTATAATAGATTATAAATGTGTAAGTTTGTTTGGATGTTTGTTAGACAATCACACAAAAACGGCTGAACGGATTTGGATGAAATTTAACACACAGATAGTTTCTAACCTGGATTAATACATAGGATATTTTTTAAACCTCTAGTACATTCTAGTGGGATCATTTCCGACCTGCACGCGGGCGAGATAATATTTAAAAGATACTGCTCTACTCATATTATAGATTTCTCATCAACAAATTCTATTGATAACTAAATCTAGTTAGCCACCGGAACAGCACCTGACCCGTCACTTCGGTGTAAAAGCATATTAACTTAACGTAAAAGCCTCGATCATAATCAGTATGCCAACAGTTGTTATTACACCAATGTTCCGAAGACGGTAGGCCCCTTGAGAGGGTCCAAATTTAGCAGAGGATATTAGGTTTGTCTTGATTGCGGTTCTGTAGGAGTGAATTGGCAGCCTCGTTAGTTGTTTATTTTCGAAATTGGAAGACTCGATTGCAATCGGATGTCGTAGGTAATGAAGTTACAAGCCTGTGAAAATACTTTTGGGCAATCTGTAAGTTAGTAGTACTGAAAGAAAGAAAGAAAGAAAGAAAGAAGGAAAGAAAGAAAATACATTTATTTAGCACAGACAAAAAAGGCATACAACACCAACACACTTACTTACATAATAATATAATGTAAGTAAAGTAGGAACAGTATTATACCTCTCCAGTTTCTCAGATATAAGTGACACAGACGACGTTGCAAAACCGAACTTCCTCTAAAAGTGATGTACCAAATGAACAACCGGCCAGTTGGAAGTCTATGGAAATACTGATTGCTTAACAATACCTACATATATTGTATATTATTAAGTCTGTTCCAAAAATATCTGACGCATGTGTAAACAAACCCCTTATTATGCGAGCATAAACGCAAGAAGCTGGCAGTATCATCACAACGGTAATGTTTTCCCATTGTTTGTCTTATTTGTACTTATAATTAGGTTTATTTATTATATTTATAGTTGTTAATAGGTATATATGTATATCTTTATATTTAAATATAAAAAAAATCTTCAATTCTCGCTATTGCACCTACCACTGTTTGTCTCTGCATCACCAGAAGGTTGACTGGTAGAAAATGCCTATGGCATTAAGTCCGCCTCTGTACATTTGTGTTCTTGAAGTATTAAATAAATAAATATTTTTTTCTGTTTTTAGAAGATTTGTACTTTGTTTGTATCTCACGACTTTTTCCAAAAAAATATTGCTTGAATAACATGATTAAATTGTTATTGTAAATTCATCGACGGAAATCGAGGTTATAAAATTCATCTCCATTGTCAACTGAAAAACATGCTTAAGGTGATTTTAATTAAAATTTCGGGGTTTTAAGTAATCAGTTATAGTATACCATGATGATATTATAGTACTCCATTTGTAAGTGGCACTACTATTTGGCATCCACCGGTCTATACGTTTTTTGATCCATTTGTTTACATTTACATTAGATACTTTTAAAACAGGCCATACATATTTAGGAGATATTTCAAGTGTCGTTGACGGATTGAATTGATAGCACGCGTGCTATAGACAGTTCTATTATTGAAAACTGTCGATTTGCCGATACTACAAAGGACAATATTGTTACAATTTCATGCTTTTTTGTATATATTATTGTTACATAACAAATCCATTTGATTTCTTTTCAGTCATCGAAAACTTCAAATATGATTATATCGAAAGGCTACAAGGTGATCGCAAAAAAAATCAGGCCCTGAGAGTGTTGAACGAGGGTAATTTTTTTTAAGAATACAAAGTTGTAGGCATCAGGTGTTGGTAATAATATTCGAATAAATAAAACCGTCAAAAAATAATTCTTGTTTATCAAATTAGGATGCAAATTGCATGATTCATATCATAATTTTTGCAATTGAAAAATAGCACGTTTCACTTTTCAATTGGTACGTTTCTATGAATTTTCCTTTTCATTAAATTCAATTGAGGGAGAAAATTATGCGTCTCACGCACTGTACTTTTATTCAAGTAGCTAGTAATAGTGAATAGCCATTAGGTTCTGTAGGTAGCTATTTTTATTAACAGTACATTAGAGGTGATGACGTACTTACTTGAAACTACGTGGTTATTGTGGAGCAAAAGCTGAACAGAAATCAGTTTTCAATAGCTCGAGATTTCTTCTAATCTTCCAGCGTTCGGTTTTTCTAATTCGGCCAATTTTGTGGTTATAGAACTTTTATTATAGATTTAAAACGTATTCCTTTTATTTGATAATATTTTCTTTTTCAGAACTTGAGTTTAAAGATCGGAAAAAAAATTGTATATATATAAGGTCCCATTAAAATAGATGGACAAACTGTTAGAAATCATTCAGACCACCAAAATAAGGACAGTGGTAAAAATAAATAAGAAAAACGCATTAGATACTTACGAGAAAAATAAACCTGCTAACGAAAATCCACTAAAAATTTTGGTTACCCAATGCCATTTATTATTTTAGGTCTAAATAAAATCACTTTAATCAGTCTTTTTTTTGCTTGGATATCTTTGGTTAGACGTACTGGACGCTGTGTTAAAATTTGTACATCTATTTTAATGGGACCTTGTTTAAACAATCATATTTTTTTTTCCAGATCTTGGATCGGTATCATCTGAAAATACTCAGATATTTGGAGCTCTGAGTTGAAATCTGCTGATCTCTAAACCATATAGGATATAGGACGCAATCAGGGAACTGATTATTCAGCAGAACTTTTCCTCCGTGAAGCGGAATCTATTTCCTTCAGTAATGGGTTTTCTTAATCGTCTGTGCTACCTTATCAAGCTGCCTTTCGGTAGGCTACTTAGGCATAAATAACTTAGTAACTTAAGACTAAAGGAACATGACTTGGGCGGTACTTAGGGTCATTTTGTGGTTTAAAATATTCACTAAATTGAAAATTATATGTTTTTTTTTGGTTTTTAGAATCTATAGCTTCACGAGTGACGGTACTGAAATATACGTCTGGCGCACCCAGTCAGCTGACTGGCTAATATAACGACGGTAGGAAATATTTTCATATACTTACCTAGTTCACGCCCATCCGAAACGAGTCGTTTATACGTTACCTTTTTACAAAGGACAACCCAAAATGTTAATTTGACCCAGTACACATCACCTTCAGTCGTCGACCTTCATTGGCATAAAAGTCAAGTTGCCAAGAACATACTGTATACGTATCTACATACATAAACCAATACAGAAACCTCCTTTTTCTAGACTACGTCCAGGCGGTTCTTTATTTAAAAATGCTTCAGAGATGATTTAAACCGGGACGCTCTTTTTAAAAAAGGAATCCAGTCTTTCTTTTCCGTTTCCAGATACAATTTTGGCAAAAATTGGTAGTTTTAAAGTTAGGAGGTCGGGTCCACGTGGCACACTGCCAACGGAGCTGACCGGAACCTCCGCTGTACAGCATTGCTTATTATTTACGTTACGAAGGCTCCTCGTATTTGAAATATGAGAAATAGGTCTTGAAAATTCATGATTTTATCTTGGATGGTTCTAATATCTGTGATTGTTATTAGATTCTTGCATGAACATGCTATCTAACATGCGAACTCAACCCTTGAGAAATACAGCCGAGATGTTATGTCATGTTGTTTTTATCAAAATACATGAATACTTCCCTAATTTCATGTTTTTTCTCTGCGTGATTCTTAATAATCGAGGGCCCTCAACGATACTCTCTGTTTTACAACAGCCATGGAAAGGGTATGTCGGACTTCTATAGACTTGAATTACCTACACTACGGACGGTAATATTATTGCATCATGTCAAAAATCAAGTGTTTCCGGTTGGGGTCACACACTTGTGATTCGTTCAGGAAGTCGACTCTCTTTTAAAAAGTCGTAGAAAAATCATTACCGAATCCGATTGGGCGATCAACCTGCTTTTATCCTATAATCGTCTCTTGGCTGCATCCAAGCGGCTGGCGGTGGATTATCCTTAATTTTTTTGACAGAATTCTTAATCTAATTATAATGCTATGATTTTAATTTTCACTTTCTTGTCTATTTTAAGATTCTAGTAAGTTACTACAATAATTTCTTGAGCGTATACTGTTGATTTTCCGTCAACAGCGATTTTTTTTGGGCTTTTTTCTTGGTTTGTCATCCGGGTCAGGGTGTGACCACCTTTATTAGCCGCTCCCCGTGCAGGGGTAAAACGAATGATTTGTACACAATATAATCTTTTTCCACTTTTTCCTGCGGACGTAAACAGAAAGTACTATGGCACTTTCTGTTTTACATTCTGACCCTTTCATAAACTCTTGCCATTGTTACCAGTTACGCAGATTTTCAAGTCACATTTTCCTAACAAAAAGTTTTAAACCAAAATTTTTCGTTTCACTTTAGTGGTTTCCACTATTGTCTGAAAGTTTGCGGTAATCAGCAGGCTTTATGATTTGATTTGCTTTATGTCTTCCTTTCGGCACGTCTATCATATCTCAACGAAGTTAGCGAGTACTTTGGCGATAGCTCCGGGCTGACACTCGGCCCTCGCTTCGACCGAATTGGGCCGAGGTCTCTTCATAAATGGAAACAGTGGCTTTTGTGTGTTCATTGAGTTCTGTTGAGGGGTAAGTAATTATTGCAGCTTTGTGTCACTGGTATTCAGCTGCAACCGGATAGACTGGAATCTGACCCCAACATAGTTGGGAAAAGGCTAGACAGATGATGAGACCTGAGTGTCAATGACAACACTGGTACTTGTTGAAAGACCTACACTGTCCTCCCATACCTACCATAATAACACTGTTATTTGAAAATATTGTAAAAGCCCATTATTTTTAAAAGAGTAACCGTGGAGTTTCTTGTCGGCTCTTCTCCATAGGAAACAACCAATTGGAACCGTGCACCTAGCTTCAGACGTTTCATAAGTGCCCATGTAGGTTTATATGAAATATTTTTTTTTTTTAAACTGAAGATTAAAAAAAAAAAAAATTGTTTAGGAACGAAAGTAAAATATTTGTCTGTCAGCAAGGTAGTGGGGTTGATTGCACAGAGCGCGCCCGACGTCCGTTTAAGTATCGCCACAGCTGGAGACCATTTTAATAAACTTTACCAGTGGCGGATCCAGGATTGTCGTGTGGGAGGAGTTTGACCTGGGGCTGAGTGTAGCAAAGTAAACACTAAAAAAACCGGCTAAGTGCCTGTCGGACCACGCACAATGAAGGGTACCGCAGTTGGGATGAACGTATCCTAAAAACAATTTATCACAAAAAAAAAAATGTGTTTATTATCTTAAATCTAGATACATTTAAGTTGCCGGGGCTTCCCAGAAAGTAATCCGAAGATACTTGTGATGGGATAAACCTCGCTCTTCCTCGATTAGTTCGATTGTTTCGTTGTGCTAATTAGGTATAAGTTACACATTTTTTTAATGAAACCAATAAAAATTAAAAACTAATAAAAACAAACCAATAAGAAAAAAGAAAAACAAAAATGAAAATGAATTAAATCGTGCTTATGGCAGAAAGGTGTAAATGTGTGTTTATGTGCGTGTGAAAGTTTATTTTGTGTGTATGTGTGTGTGTTTGAGTTGGTGTGTGGGTGTGTGTGTGTGAGTTAGAGTGTATGTGAGTGTGTGTGGGTGAGTGAGATGGTGTGTGTGTGAGTGTGTGTGTATGCGTGACGTTCACCCCTGTGTAACCAAAATGTCTTCCACGGCATCATAATTAAAAAAAACTCTGTAGTTGAAAAACAGGTTCTCCTATACAGTCCAACTGTAAATGTAACTTTGTACGCACAATATTGAGAGATTTACCATGGTATTTTAAGACCATGGCTAAGGAAGGGGCTAAGGGTCTCAAGCACGAACGAACGACGAGGAAGGGGCTTGAGACCCTTAGCCCCCCTCTGGATCCGTCACTGCACTTTACGGTAGGAAGACGTATGCAGAGTGCCGCGGCATTGTGACTCACCTCAAGATTCCTTGTTTTTGAAACGAGGTATTGTAATTCACGCTAAGATTCCTTGGCTCTTAAACTTGTTTCCAATCCCGCCCCGAAATTCCGATTCGGAATCCGGATTCCGAAATATTCAAAAACAGAATCTAAGCAAGTATGAAATTAACAGCGAAGAGGTTCCTTTTAATCTTGCACCAAAGAGTAATTCTCAAAGAAAACCGGACATATTTATTATGAATAAACCCAAAGGCTGTACCAGAGGCGTTTTCATTAGCCCTTAGTTCGTGTGATGTGGGACCGTCGCACAGTGAACGAAATTCTTGACATAGCTTTACCAAAAAATCTTTTTTTTCCGTCTGTAACTGGCGCGGATCACTGTTCAATGGCCCGACGCCCACAATTCGTAAAGAACTATACCTACCTCGTTTTTCCAAGTTGTAATTCGGTTATATAAATAAGATATTGTAATGGTCTTGTAACGTTATAGGGGAGGACTCCAGAAGGAAAATAATGTAAAGTTATTTATTTAATCTTTGACTCTTAAACCCTAGATAACTAAACTATCCTACAGGTGACGTTGTAACTAACAATTCGTAAAAAATACGACATGGAAATAAAACAGAATAAATTGAAGAATCATGGCATAAACTTTAATTATTTTAGAAGTTACCATGTCATTCTTTTCATTGAACCATGAACCTTCTGTGGTACTAACTGATCCTCGAATAGTCTTCGTTTTGTAGTCGGAACACATTTTGAGCTTTATTACCGTAACATTCCTAGACCTTTTTGTCTTGGTTTAAACCATTACTTATGAAGTTTTTTGTAATTAGACGGTTTTGGGTATAAGCCATAATAATGAAAATAGTATTTTCTTTTTTATTCTACACAGTTCAAACACATTCCCTACATATAGCTCTTTTGCATTTAATACAAGATTGTTGTCATTTTTCTTGACTTAGATGGGGCACAAAGCTCATATATATTGCTTGCTATCACAGATGACACCCGACCATAGTGACAGCGCGTGGTACACTGACGGAACTAATTAGGAAGGTAACATGACGCTGGAAAGACGCGAACTTAGATTTTTTAAAGAATCGTAATTTTGCCGTCGTAATTTTTAGGATAGTTTTGTAATATAGGGTTAAGGGGTCCATGCCTTAGGATCTGGAGGCAAAATTCCTCGCGCAAATCTGGGAGTGGCGCGGGGAGGCGAAACGCCGGGGCGTAACTCCGCTGCCGCGAGAAATCGCGGCACAGCGGACAGATCTCATGGCGTCATGGAGAGTGCGATTGTCGCAACCCAGTGCGGGGCACGCCACTATTGCGGCGATAAGTCCCCTCTTTGAGAAGTGGCTAGAGAGGCGCCACGGCGTCCTCACCTTCCGCCTGACGCAGGTCCTCACCGGACACGATTGTTTCGGGAGGTTCCTGTTCCGGTTAAAGCGGGAGGAAGCGGTGGAGCATACGGTGGAAGTCTGCCGGCTTGGGCAGAGCATCGCCGTGTCCTCGTGGAGGCGATCGGTAGCGAGGATTTCTCGCGTCCGGCCCTGGTCCAGGCCATGGTACGGAGCGAGAGGGCATGGGAGGCCGTTACCTCCTTCTGCAAAGAGGTAATGCTCGCGAAGGAGGAGGCAGAACGCGTGAGGGACAGGCAAACTTCGCGCCCTCACGCTCCTAGCCGCCGCAGGAGACGCCCTGGGCGTCGGGAATCGCAGGCAGATTCCCGGCCATCGCAGGCGCGGGCTTGCGGACAATGGGTAGCTCGCCGTCCGATAAGGACCAGGCCCGGGTCGACGGCGTGTTGTGTTCCACGCGCGCCTCAAAGAGTTGTCAGCACAACTGAAGGGGTCCAATAGGACCGATGCCTGCCGGGGTTGCGGGAAAGTCCGAAAGGGATACCGTGGCCCCTGGCAACGTACAGGCAACTGAAGGAACACGGGTGGGTTTTAGTCAGTAAGAGTCTGACACGCGAGAAGTTATTTGATAATTTCCCATGCAAAAAAAAAGGGTCCATGCCTCAGGCAGATTTATGAGGAGTGGACGACGCGTAGACGTCACGTGAATGCACGTGTACCAATTAGGAATTTGTATGAAATATGTTTGATAAGAGTATATATAAGAGTCTGTCCTGCAGTGCAGGCTCACCTCCTATTACATAGGACTTTTAACGTTGTTTGACGAAAAGGGTGTAGATAATAATATACTCCTCTGTCCCTTCACGGAATATAGGCATGATGTTATGTTAAAAAGGGGTAAGCAGTACCTAGACTTACTTCCGCGCAACATCTCGTACAATACACGAACTATGACTAATAAAGTTTAAGATTGTGTTGATAATTTTATGAACAGTTAATGAAGTTTATTCCCAGCCCGTTTTCCGGCCACGTAAAGGACGCATGTAGGCGTTTAATATGTGGTAATCATGGTCACAGGAAAGCAATAAAATATGCCGCGTATGTAACCGTAACACCGTGCCGTAACGATGGCTGATCGATCGATGGACGAAATTTTAATGATCGCCTGACCTTGGCCGTGGTTCTATTTCGATTCATAGGCACCTGTATTGTACCTACCTACTTTAATATTCCATTCACAGAAAAATAGAAACAGTTCCCATAATCCAATAGGTACAGACCGTCTACTCTTTCTTTCTTTATTATCTTGACTATCGAAGGCCGTATCTTCAATAGTCAAGATAATAAAGAAACTCACACACATAAGGTTTATTCAAATCCTTGTTTCCAATTGATGTTATTTCCACATCAGCTTTATACAAGTGTAAATAAAGTTGATTTTAGACTGACTAGTACTGTTGAAAAAGTCATGAGAAATATGAAGTTGTTGCGCAAACCGAACCTTATTTTTACCGTTGTTTTTCCTATAACTCGTGGTTGTTTATATGTTTGGCAAATACATTGCGAACGCAGCTTACGTAATATGAACTCTGAAAACATAACACTCCTTTTTTTTGGCAGTCGTATAATAACTAGACCATAATAAGAGTTCAAACACATTTAAGTGACTGTACTTCAAGTAACAAATGAATTGTGGGTCGAAACAGGAAATATTTTTAAAGTAAAAAATTCTTTGGAAAATTTGGGCGAAAACAAATCAGGGATGCTACGGAGCTTCGGTTCCAACTCCGAAAGGTCGGAACTTCCGATTCATTTTACATCTCCGACGCCGACTTCAGTTCCGATAATTTTAAATTGGAGTTTTACTTTTAGAGTCATTGGATTTGATTTAAATTAAGTTTATTCAATTGCCACATGTCAAATTATCACCTCCCTAGGTAGGTATTACTGAGGTATATCATCATTATATTATTATCGCTAATATTTGACTGATTAAAAAAAGAGACTAATTAAAGAGAATGATTAAAGAGACTGAATTATATTTCTATTGTTTCATTGAGCCTTCCCTTAACACATCTTTCTTCTACATCCACCTTCGACTTCTGTTCCGACTCCGATCAATCAAATTTAAAATCTTCGATTCCGACTGCCTATCTGACCTCCACAACTCAGTAACTGAGTGATACGATACCACCCTTGGTAAGACTGGTTGTCTGACTGTCGGGCTTTTGACGACTTTTATGCGGATGCCCCTCAGTTGGGGATGCGGATACGGATATCCGTTACATCCATTCAATAGTGTAAATTTGACACTTTTGACAATTCACTTCAAGTTTACTTCACCTAAGTTTTCACGGCGCAATTTTTACCAAATAGGTGGGCTGTTATTAAATGAAAAGTATCGGTCTACCAACAGCATTAGTTTTCTCTCTAGGGACTTTAAATTTGCTTCCAGTTTAACCAGATGCGACAGCCAATTATATTATGTTCAAACACAAAGTAAGAAATTACGCTATGAGAATTCTGAATTTCTGAATGACCTTCAATAATGGGTAGTATAGGCACGTATATTTAATACACTCCGTAATTCAAATCAAGCTTTTAGAAAATAGCCTTGCAGTCCCTGAGTAAAGAAAGAAAGAAAATACGTTTATTTGCGGTAAACATGACGCAAAGAAAGAACAAAACACGAAACTAACAATTTGTGGGAAAAAATGCGTCACATCCACGCAAAACGGCCATAGCTCAGCATAATGCTGTAAGTAGGTATAATTATGTAAATAATTTCAATCTGGGAAATGAAATAATTTTTATTACCTTCGGTTATAGATAGCCAAATCTTTGCATATTATAATAAAATCGTAACGAAGTCAAAACGGTACATAGAATATTTTTGAAAAAAAAAATTTGCTACGAGTTGTGATGGAGTCTGACGCCGAAAATACCGTTTTTAGATTTTTTATTTGTATGTACCGGATTGGCGCAAAAACGGCTGAACGGATTTGGAAGAAATTTGGCGCACAGATAGTTTATAACCTGGATTAAGGTACTTTTAATCCCGAAAGTACGATCCCGTGGGATATTTTCCGACAACCACGCGGGCAAAGCGAGCAATTGCTAGTACAAATGTAGTTTTCTTTAGTTATTTTTTTAATCAGCCTTTATGTCTATCGCTACAAAAGACCAGTCATTTTTCGAAAACCAAAACCTACAGATATTAGGCATCTCATAATTTCGATCTGGGTTTTGTCCTCGGGGACCCATTCAATAAGATCAAAAGTATAAGCCTATTGAATTCCAGCTTCCGAGCGTCATCAACAATTTTCGTTCCGAACGGGTTATTGTATACCCTACCCGGTCTAATAAGTTCTATAATATCGACATTATTAAACGTTTTCTGGTATTTAATAACACATGTCGAATTCGTTTATCGTCTTTGGAAGAAAGGGCCGTTTTCTGCAGGTGAATTTCTCTATTCATTGTCATCCACACTGCGGAATAATACATCGTTTTTCTTTTGTTCTTTACACCTTCATATGAGAAGTATAGTCCTTAGAATACATGAGCGCGTCTTGTGGCTCTTAATGTCATTGTCGTAAGGTATAAAATGCAAAGATTGAAGTGCGTTCGTAACATGTAACAACTGGGTTATAATATTATGAGCAGCACGTTAGGCACCCGTCCTACCACCACTGAGAAAACGGCTAGCTATCGACTATTTTCACGCTCAAGAAACTTACAAAAGATGTAGGTCCCGTGTCAGTAAAAGAGTTACATAAATGAAGAGATGATCTCTGACTTGTCACACTGCCGCGAGAACTCTCTATTGTACGTACCTAGAGCAGCAAAATAGTCGATATCTAGTCTCTTCCTCGTCAGGGGTGGGACAGGTGCCTTAGAAGCGTTTATTTGTGCTTCACGTAGTATCCATTAGCGGTTCACTTACCGAGCAAACATTGCACCCCCTTTATTAACGAACAGTCAACGTTGAACAAGTAATGAAGACGTTAATTTTGTTCCTTCGCGTGTTAAGGGCCCATGCACTTCATTAGCCACCTTAGGAGTATTAAACGCATAAATAAACTAAGATTAGATTTCTGTTAAGAGTTTATGTTATTTGACTTAACATGGCGGTCAGATTTAATGTTTTGAAGCTTATTTTTATAAACCATTTACATAGTTACGGGAGGTAAGTGCTCGTGGATAAGTAATATCAGCCGCACAGGTCGATCGAGCACGTTAAGCTATGCTTGCTGCGGTTGGTCCATGGATGGGTGACCATCTTAACATATCGATATCCTTCCGTGCCTCGGAAAGCATGTTAAGCTGTTGGCAAAAGTCTGACAACCAGTCTTACAGGGGTATCGTATTACCCAGTAACTGGGTTCTGGAGGTGAGATAGGCAGTCGCTTCATGTAAAATACTGGTATTCAGCTGCATGATGATGAAATAGCTACAAGAGAGAGGGGGTGTTCATCTTATCTCTGGGGCCCGCAATGGCCCGGCTTTCCCTACTAATATTATCCTCAATATGTGCTACGATTTTTGTGGTCCCACAAAGGGAAACGTAAAAATGTCTTCACAAGGGATAAGTAACATGTGAATCAACATGTCATATTCACGCCTCCATGCCCAACTCATTTATTTAATGTAATGAAAGTTGACCAAAAGAATTAATACGACTGCCGATCCGTTTCCAGATTCCGCTAAACATTATAGCTGTTTCATGTTTTTAAATTAGAATTGTTTTGTAAAAGTATTTTGTTGGCCAACTTTCGTAGCACAGCGGTCATTGGGATGCCCACGATTACAATGAGGGTTTTCATGAAAATTCACTCTACCAGTTGGCGCCACTTTGACAAGAGGTCTTGCATTTCGACCATTTAAAAATATATGATGACGTCATTCGTTCCATTCACTCGTTCATCATTCAGTCACGACAAATAAATATAGGCAATTTAACACTTTTTTCAGGTGCCCAGACCTGACGTCTCTGTGCTGCCATCTAGTGAAAGTTATTTCAGAAAACCCCCAAGATATATTTGACTAATTTGATTTCCATTTTAGTTTCTAAGCATTTTGTTCTACTAAGTTTATTTAAACCCACACTTGGTATCTTTTGGGGAATGCATTTTATTTTTGTTTTATCTATGTACCTTTAACTGCATACATGACTCAAAAAACTTAAAGCATTTATTTCAATTAAACCATTTACAGGCACTTTTGAATTGTCAAGGAGTCGGTCAGTCAGAAATATGAAGCTAGTTGCCCATTCCAAAGCGTAGTAGGTATCTACCTATGGAGAAGAACGGGCAAGAAACTCCACGGACGCTCTTTTAAATCAAAAATTTTATACAAAATATTGGTATATATATACAAGGTTTCTCATAGATTTTCTATGGACCTGATTTTCAATTCCTGAGCGATGACTCTTTGTTATACGTAAATTAATGTCATGTGATAGTGCAGGATGAGTGTTTTCGAAGCCACGACTCCCACGTAGTCAATTAGACAACAAAAGCAAATCTATCTGAATAACATGTTCTATTCAACACAAATCTCACTCAATGAACTAACAAAGGGAACTAAAGGATAATATCTATCTATATACGTTCATAACTTCATACAAACATTGGTTAGATTCCTCTCACTTGGTGTCGGGTCCTCGAACTTATGTTATAATTCAATCTGTGGAGGTTCAAGTAATTGGACTCTGCATAATGGCCGTCCTGTGTAGTGGTGATGATTGTTCGGGAAAGATCGGGTCTCTTCGGGTCCTGAGGGCTCATCGGTTGGCCCTCTTCCATTATACTTTCAGTTGTTTTGCCTTTAAAATAATGAATTGCTACTTAAATGTGTAACATGTGTTTGTTATTTTTTTATGTGTATGATCTAGGTATATTAATTGTCGCAGGCAATTTGTATGATTCCACTTTTTACAAACGGCTTCGTCCGTTTACAAACGCTCGTTGTTTTGAAATATACGCATTCGCATTCGCATTCTATATCTGCATCAAAATACAGAATTAAAAGGATAACGTTAACCGCTTTTGATTTTCAACTTCGGCTGCGTTCAGGCGTCCCTCGGTGAGGCAATATGCCTAATAAAAATATTCCAAATAAAATTCTGCCATCTTAAATGTATGCTATTGTAAATTCGAACATATAAACATTCGGCCAATCAATAATAAAATGATATTAAATCATTTTTTAAATGTGCTAAGTGTGTTATTAAATGCCAAAAAAAATTCGGAGCGTCAAGATTCTGCCAGATAGAAAAATTCTATTTCTCTTTTGTTTTCAGGTACGTGAGGTCTACCATCGTTTGCGGTAAGCGGGGTACTCGGAGCTGGAAAGGTACCTGAAACTCGATAGTAAATTAGAAAAGAGTCGAACTCTAAATTGTGGCTAGACAGTGGACCGTCGTAGATTGTGCTAGTGGTCAGTGAGTTACAGTGAGTTAGAACTTTAGGAGTTATTGTGGTATTCAACGTATATTCCTATATCTATAAATGTGGTATATTCAGCAACAGAAGATGCTTAACAAGAATGATGAGCACCACAATTTTCTGTCGGCTACTAACGATGACAGCAGTCAGCCGAATCATAATGTTTTAATATAACATTACATCGGTATTCCCCGAAGGGTTTGGCAGAGGTTTAATGTTTTATGGTCTAACTAACTCTATCCTTAGCTAAGTATTTTCGCTAATCACTTATCGTACAACTCTCTGTCAAAATATGTCCAAGGCAAAAAAAAATGTCTATTGATTCATAAGAAAGTTACCTATACTTTAATAGGTATTTTGGTAGGCGTTGATCTATTAAGCCGAAATTACATAATGAAATTAGTGACAAAAAATTATAGGGTGACTTTTTCGTACAAGTGTGCGGGCGATGGGACGTCCTGGGGCTGGGTCAGTCGCTCGCCCGAGAAACCCTTTAATTTTATGTCACTAATTTCGTAATTTATTTATTTATTTATTTATTTATTTGGGACAAACAAACAGTAACACATTATATCTGCGCAAACAATATAAACAAACATATTATATAAATGTGAAACTCACACCGTTATCCACAACATATACAATTCATATAACTTTACTAATGAACAATCTATGCGAGTAAGACTACAAGACTGTTCAAATAATTATACATCGGAATCCTTAAGTTTCTTTAACAAAGCAGAACGAAATCTATTTGCTGACACTGAGAATAAATCTAATTCTGTAGTTTCTGAACAAAAATCATTATAGTTTTTGCACAAGCGACGTAGAGGCGCCCGCAGACCAGCATTGGTGCGGCAATGGGACACAGCAAAAAGAGGACGTGCGCGCACCTCTCGTCTGATAACAGTTCTTGGGACACAGTAGCATATTTTATTAGTAATCTCAGAGCAGTTATACCTGTTATAGCATACGTCGAAAAGAAACATAATTTCTAGATATAAACGTCTAGACTTCAGGCTCATTATATTGTATTTATTAAGTAGATTTTTATAGGTTGGGAAATTGTGGGAGCACCTATAGTGCATCGATCTGAGGAATTTGCGCTGCACTTTTTCTAGCATCTCAACGTATTTATTATAAAAAGGGTTCCACGCCACCACTGCATATTCGAGTTGAGATCTAACTAGTGCTTTATAGAGATGAGAATAAGTGCTTGCGTGTTTAAACTCAGTAGCTGATCTCATAACGAACCCGTACATACGATAAGCCTTTTTGGTGATGTTATCAATATGTTGATCAAGGTGAAGTTTGTTATCTAGCAGTACCCCTAGGTCTCGCACGGATGGAGCTTTCAATAGAGTTACATTGTTTAGATTATAATTTTGATTTGTTGAGTTGTTGTAATTTTGGTTTTAGATCAGTACAGGACCTAACTTTTATGGTACACTGTATCTGGGACGAGTTGAGATACTTTTGTTACCGACTGTACCGACTTGGTATTGAGTTTTATTACGATAGTTGTCTGGAACTGAGAACTGAAGAAGACATTACAATTTATAGTCTAGGTACATTAAAAAGCTGAAAGCTCTCTTTTATTAACTATAAACCCACATTTATTTTGAATGTGGTTTAATCGTGCAATAATATTATAAATTAAACTATTTAATACTATTTTAGAATTCTTTATTAAGTATATAAAATGTGAAGTATGTTTCACAATTGAGGTTCACACGGCTACACATCAAGCTTTAGGTAGATGTCCAGTGTAAGCTGATCTCGCATTGTATAGGATTTCCGTACAAGCCGGCAAGGTCAGCTTATAATGGAAATGTATAGCTTTATTTGTAGTCCGTGTGTACACAATGAGGGAACTTAAAACATTTTTATTTTTCCAAGCAGCAGTAGGTTAGGGCTTTAGTAGGAACATTTTAGGTAAAAATAAAGTTGTTACCGATAAAAGAAAGCAACAAATCATGCCAAAATTACGAACTAAATTTATTAATATGTATGTACATAATAATATTATGCCATATTATGGGTACCTAAGTGATAGCTCGCAACTCGGTCCGAGTCAACTGCACCCGAATAAGGATACCAGATATTTTACTCCCGATTACGGTGATTTGTACGCTCAGTTTTAACAACGTAATATTTTATTATTCGGGGCCAGTTGACTCGGGCCGAGCTGTCACTGACCCCATATTATGGCATTTGGCACACTTGCAACTTTATGAAACCTACTCTCAAGAGTATTTTTCATAACCGCCACTTATCAAATCTTAAAGTTAAATCATTTAACATCTACATCAGACCGATTACATAAAGCTAAACCACTAATCTGGCTTGTGCAGTTAATTCACGAGCCAAGATTGACGGCCCACTGAGCCAAACAAACATTGTTCAGCCAAGTTATACAGAATACAGTGGAACTGACAGTGGAATGCACTCATGTATGTTAGAATCACTATTATTTCACTTAAGAAAGGAATTAGGTAGAGCAGCCGCGCTAATTGACTGAAACTGAGACTTTACAGTGTCTGCCTGGTAGTTCATTGATGAGAGTGGATTGATGAGAGTGATTACATGAGAGTGGATGGAGCTTAGTGGCATGTTATTGGAGAGGCCTTTTCCTGTAATAGACTTCTACAGATTAATGATGAAGATGATTCTTCCATAAGATGTTCAAAGATAAGTCTTTATGAATGGAGTTATATATTAAGTATATAGATAGATAGACAATCTTTATTATACACTTAAAGGAAGTAGTTACAACAGCCGAAATATTTAGTAAAAATCTCACCGTAAAAGTGTTGGTGAAGTGAAGTTGAGAGATTCGTAGGAGAACCAAGATAATCGACATAGCCCGAAGAATTGCCAAACTTAAGTGGCAATGGGCAGGGCACATTGCTCGCAGAACAGATGGCCGATAGGGCCGAAAGGTTTTGGAGTGGCGACCGTGTACCGGAAGACGTAGCGTTGGAAGGCCCCGACAAGGTGGACCGATTCATGACCTGGTGAAGGCCGTAGGAATCCGCTAGATGCGAGAAGCACAGAATCGGTCGAAGTGGCGGTGTTAAGGGGAGGCCTATGTCCAGCAGTGGACGTCTTTTGGCTGAAATAATGATGATGATGATAAGGTTGGAGTGAGCTGTCAATACTGTCATTCCCCAAAGATCACTTCAAGGACACTTCACCAATTTTTTTTTTTTTTTGGTGACTCAAGAGCTAATATTCAATTTACATGAGTTATGAAAGTTCACCCCACTATCAATGAACAGCTCAATGCAGTTGAACAGGCAGTCGCGTCAAAGTTAAGGTTACAGCATCATACAGTCTGCATGCACTGCTCAGTGATAGCGAAATGATGACAATTATCACTTAAGCCAATAACAGATTTTCACGGTGAGATTTTTACAGAATAGACCCAGGACACAACACACATTAGAACAGTAGGTACTATTGAAGAACTTCATATCTAAACAGTTTTAAAACAAAATCCCGTGATAACGATGGCCACATCTGTTACCGCCCCGGTTCTATGTATAGCGGCCGAGCGCTGCAAACAGAAATAGTCCTTACTGTGTATAGATATGAACTTCTTTGATGGTACCTACAAATGGCGGTTTTATCGTTTACTAGCTTTTGCCAGCGGCTCCACCCGCGTGCATGTCGGAAATTACCCCACAGGAACGTACTACCCGGATGAAAAATATCCAGGTCATGTGTCATATCCGTGTGCTAAATTTCATCCAAATCTGTTCAGCCGTTTTAGTGTGAAAGCGTAACAAACAAACTCATTTTCACATTTATAATATTACGAGCTGTTACCCGCGACTTCGTCTGCAATCCAGGATGAAAACTAGCCTATGTCCTTCTCCAGGTCATGGTCTACCTATGTGCCAAATTTCATTCAAATCCGTTCAGCCGTTTTAGCGTGAAAGCGTAATAAACAAACAAACAAATAAATAAACAAACTCACTTTTGTATTTATAATATAATTATAGTTGCGAATCATGTGTCAATGTCACGGTCACGAATGGGATCCTATCAAACACAATTATGGAACAAGAACGATAAACAAAAACAAAATTGCTCGCCATGGGAAACTATGGTTATTTTTCATAAAACTACGCCGTTAAATATTACATGCAATAAGATACGAGAGAGTAACATATGCTCCCGTCCGTGGAACATAGGATATTTTTTAACGTGGACATAACGTATGGCGTCGCCCCTAGTCTTCCTCTCGTAGGTATAGGTAGCCAGTCCGCACTTCCGCAGTTCCGCATAGATATTAATATTTTAAGAAAGTGTGGAAAGTCTCTTGTTTATTTTGTTTGTGGGTACAATTTTATTAAGCAATGATAAGTAGAGAAGTACCTCTTTGTACAAAAGAAAATGGATACTTTTCAGCGAAATCTATGTTTTTTTGGGTGGATAATTATCAAATAACGAGGGCGTGTCAGACTCTTACTGACTAAAACCCACCCGTGTTCCTCTTCAGTTGTCTGTTTGTTGCCAGGGGCCACGGTATCCCTTTCGGACTTTCCCGAGACCCCGGCAGTTGTGCTGACATCTCTTTTTGAGCCGCGCGTGGAACACAACGTGCCGTCGACCCGTGCCCATGCGAGCTACCCATTGCTCACCATCCGCAAGCCAGCGCCTACGGTGGCCACGAATCGGCTTGCGATTCATGACGCCCAGGGCGCCTCTTGCGGACCACGAAATACCTTATAAACGGAATGAAATTACAAAAGCTAGTAACAAAATGTATAGGTATGGGGTGTTACATTATTTACTTGTTCGTGTCATGATTCATGTACCCGGAAAAGTGTGTAGCACGCCTAAGTAAACGACGATGCGACGCGACACCGATAGTACAATTTCCGAGAAGTTTTCATAGAAATTCTTCCACCAGAGTCGCGTCGTGCTGATCGTCAATTGTTTGCGGGAGCCTTTAAGTATTTGGCGTTTTTCGGCTAATGTATCGAGCCGCTTTTGTTGGAAAGTTTTTAAATTATATATACCTATACCTTTAACTCTGCCGGACAACTCTATTGCATTACTTGTGACCGGGTATTTAAAACAAAATTCAGTCTGGCGAGTCATATTAGGGCACACGCTAGGAAATAATAATTTCAAAGGGCCGCCGTTATCGAAATCGACATGGTAGACTATCAGGACTATATATATATTAACGTCATAATCTCCTCCTTTATACAAATCAGGAGGAAGTCATAATATTGTAGTGATGGTTATCATGCGAGCTTCATATTCGAGGAGTGAAAATAGCAAGTAGTATCGACGCGCAGCTGCCAACGATCCAGATATAATTAGACATTTAATAGCGCTTTTTTACGCACAATACGTGTAGTGTGTCGCTGGTCGCACTCCCAAGAAATAACATAACATCACGCTTGTGTGCCTCGGAGGGGTAAGCAAAGTAATGCGCCCACATTTCGCTAGGTCTGTTTAAGTATCACGTAACAGAAGGGAAGCATATTGCCATTATTGTATTAACACTTATACGCATTATTATTGTATTGGGTTAGCTTTATTGTTTTTGGACTGCCCCGTTGGTCTGGTGGTTGTAAGCGCGACTGTTGAGCGTGGGATCCTGGGTTCGATTCTCGGCTCGGGCAAAGTGTTATTGGATATTTCCATTAGGAATTTCTTAGTAACAGCTCGGAGTTTGGAAGTTGGCGGTGTGATACTCTCGTGCCCCGGAAAGCACGTTAAGCGGTTGGCCCTGCGCCTGATCTATCTCCGATCGTGTCCGATTGCCGTCCTATCGAACTATGAGAGTGAGGGAAGAGAGAGTGCACCTGTGTCTATGCACACACTTGTGCACTATAATATCTTCCGCGCCAAAGGCTGGTTTCCGCTGAGATTGGTTGCCATGGCCAACATTTGGTCTGGAGGACTATTATTAGCATTTAGTCCGACCTGGGCATCAATCCCAGGACTCCATGCTCAGCACGTGACTGCTAGCGACACTAGAATATCGAGGCAGTCAAAGTTCCTTAAAATAGTACTTAAACGGAATACGTAATAAAAAGTTAGAATTATTTTAACTTATCGATGGAGATCCTTTTAGTGATATGCCTGATAATTGTAGTCATTATGGAGTTTTAAATGTTTTATTATTACGTGTGGTAATGGTAACAGTTAAAATGATAACTATTGATTATAAATGTATTTCTATGGTCCGTGATTTGAAACCATTACGTTCAGTAAAAATTCAACACGTAGGTGTGTTACCTTGCGTGCTACCGCGTAACTTTTTGTCAAAGACTTCCATAAAGAAGGAGGTTCTATGTTCGTCCATGGTTTTTATAATGTGTGTCCACCGATTTCTCCGTCAATTGTGAACCGATTTAGAAAATTCTTTTTTGTTCGAAACGGCTCTCGGTCCCATATAAATTTAATTTGCTTTGGAAGTTTTTGAGTTAACTTCAATAAAACGTACTTTTTCCTCTTAGTCTATGTGGATGATGTTATAATAACTTCCTATAGGAAGTAGGTAGCAGGGAGTGGCATTCGAATTTGTGTGGGGTAAAAAAAAAACCGATATAGGTGTAGGCGTAGTTCAACATGTCGTGATTGATGACATAACACAAGGTACATATTACCTAGTTATTATATTTTTTACATTAACACTGATGTTTTATTTTGGCAAACAAACACGACAGCTATAGTAACATAATATTATATTTGACAAATTGGTTGTTGAATACCTAGTCCCTATGATTTATGAGTCACTATCGCTCAGTAATAAATATGTGATCACTCACGAGCCACGTCAGATAGAACTGAAATATGCAGAAAGAACTATTACGGTTCAAAATGGGATATCTAATGTTATTTACTGTTTTAATTTTAAGGACAATATAATTTTTATTTGGTAACTAATTGAAGCCATTACTTTACTAAAATATTGTAGGTACTATAGAAGAATTTCATATCTATACACCGTAAGGAATGCTTCTGCTTGCAACCCTCGGCCGCTATACAAATCTCATCAACCAATAGCATCGCAGCATCAGATTTTTGATGACTCCCTGGTTTTTGTAAATGAAAAAAATACAGTAAAAAACCAGCTAAGGTGGTGAGCATTTTTTCAATGGAAATAAATATCAATGGGAACCTTCGTTCGGTCGTAGGTCGAGTACGTGTGGGACAAGTTTATGGGTTTTTTTTATGAATAGGTTTTCTATACTGAGTTGAGTAGATTTCTCACAATATCAGTTTTTGGGTGAGAGGCTGAAAATATCCATAAAACTTTAAAAGTGCAAAACTTAATAATCACCCGGAATATTTGTTTTAAATTTACTCTAGTCATAACCCCTTTTCACGGAATGCACCTAATTACAAACCACCCTGTAGACAAAGCAGTTTGAGTAAATAAACTGGGAGCTTACTCATGAACGAAATGTAAAGTATAAACATTACAATTAAAAACTTTCTCAATTTTGTTTCTTTTTTTCTGTTCCTAGTGGTCGAAAAAGGGTCAGACATCTGTGATCATTGTAACAGAGCCTACAAAACACACGAACAACAAAAAAACTAAAACGACAAAATATTACTATGTATTTTTGTTTCATTGGTCGACGCAAAAAGTGGCTTTACAGATGTGGTCATCGTGTTCATGGTATTTTGTTTTCATAGTGCTTAGATTTGAAGTTCTTCGATAGTACAGACGCCAGCAGGACAACCTACCCGAAACTGTAAAATTTTCCCAATCAACTTTCAACCTTATCCTTTAGTGATAAAGTTGAAAATCTATTAAAGAAATTTGACAGATTGTAGTAGGTTGATGTGCTGGCGTCTGTACATGTTAAAACGTATTGAACTAAATGGATGTAAGCATTATGCAATTTGTGATTGTTAGTGGTCATCTTTCTCCAGGAATGAAGTGGTCTACTGTGACCTCTTTTCTAACCGAACAAACTAGAAAAGTAGGTATTATGTGTTTTAAACAATGTCCTTCTTCTAATTCGGCACGGTTAGCGCAGTGGTTAAGCTATTGACTGCTGCACTGCGTGTCGCGGGTTCGATTCCCGCACGGAACAAATATTTGTATGACCTACAGTAGATGTTCCGGGTCTGGCTGTTTATGTATGTGAGTTTAAATGTTTGTAAACGCATCCATAATACAGGAGAAATTCCTAGTGTGGGGCAACGTTTTTTAAAAAAGAATAAAAATTAAACCGAAAATAAAGTTTATGCCATACTTCAAAATATGTTTTAAACTTTAATAAATAACCGGTGTTAAAGATTAACCATTGATTTTACGTCCGATTCGACATTTTTTGCCGAAAATAACTACCACAGAAGTAGGTTGTGCCCTCTGATTAGATATAGCCTAATAAAATAAAATATGGATGAAGGTAAATAGGTGAACAGCCCTTATTACCGCTCTAATCTGCGAAACCTCACTAATTATAATTAGGAAAGAATAATGGCCTATTTGTTATTGGTCAATTAAAGGCAAAGCTATTCGGATTTGTAGTTATCTCACGTATTGTTGTAGCCACGTTATTTGTTACCGAAATGACCTACGAAAAGCATGGTTAAATTAAGAAGTAATAATGTACCTTAATATTATATTGGCCCCCTTTTTTTTACTAGTGATCTGCCCCTCTTTCGAATGCTTTTTATGACTTGACAAAACATCGGGAATTCTATGTATATGTGAATTATTATACATATAAATACCTTCCGGAATAAATTCTCTAAATTATTGTAAAAACAGCATCAAAAGCTGTTGCGTAGTTTAGAAGAACAACGCGGTCACACAGACATACACGAAAAGCGTCTTCAATTTATAATATGTAAAGAATAGAGATAAATATTAATTTCAACTCTTTTTTAGTGGCTTTTGTGGACATGATAATTATTCAGATTTGATACAGCTGTAATAGCACGTCATTTCGTTTAAAATACGATTTTATTTTTATTAATTTATTTATCTTTATATAGATTCTTTTCAATTTTGTGAATGTGAGAACGCTGTAGGCCTAGTAGACTGTAGATTTGCTGTCCATTATTATTCTGTTAAGTACCTGTTACTTGTTGAAAGACCTACACTGTCCTCCTCCTCCCATACCTAATAACACTGTTATTTGAAAATATTGTAAAAAAGCCAATTATTTTTAAAAGAGTAACCGTGGATATTCTTGCCGGCTCTTCTCCATAGAAAACAACCTATTGGAACCTTATATTCCAATATATCCTAATATTCCAATTGGTTGTTTCAACCGGGCACAAATCCAGACTCCGGGCTGCTACTGAGAAATCCCATATGGAAAATCCAATAACACTTTGCTCGACCAATCGAACCCGGGCCCTCATGCTCAGCAGTAGCACTTGCGACCACTAGACTATCGAGGCAGTCAATAGAAACATATTGTCTACTAACAAATAAGTACACCAACTCCACTGTTTTATAATACTTATGCCCTTTCATCACTGGTCGGTGCGTCAGCTGTGCAGGATCAGCATGGTCTAGCGCCTATATTTCATAAGCTTTTCCTGATTGGCTTGGTATACGCGGGAGCGGGGCGGGATCGTTTCGGTTTACCGCGTCTCGGTAGAAACATCCAGTGCTACCGTCCTGCTCATGTTACGCGTTTTACAGGATGCTCGGTATACTCGGTACCGAAAACTTACAGAGCGCCTATATTTCAATGAATTACACACACATAACGTCAGGTCCGTAAATAAAAACAGTGCGGTATCGTTTCGGTATACCGAGCATACTATATCTAAACGATACCGCACCGACCAATGAAGAAACGGCCTTGCGGACCTGACGTTTTGTTTTCGGTATAATTGACAGTACCGCTTAATACATTGAAATAGGCGCTCGGTAAGCATGCTGTAAAATGCGTGACGTGAGCAGGTATCGCACTGAACGTTTCTACCGAGACGCGGTAAACCGAAACGATCCCGCCCTGCTCCCGTGTATACCGAACCAATCAGGAAACGCTCTTAAGGATAGATTAACAAGCCGGGGTTGCCCCTGGCAACGCCCCTGGCAACGTACAGGCAACTGAAGGTACACGGGTGGGTTTTAGTCAGTAAGAGTCTGACACGCCCTCCCGCTCCGCCCAGAGCGGGTGAAGTCATTTGATAATTAAAAACCCAAAAAAAAAAAAATAGTTTGACAAGGGCTAACAAACTTCTTATTAAATAAGTCTCAAGCCAAATCAAGATTGGACAGTTATAGCATCGGACTTAGGTTTTTCAGTAGAAAAATAAGTGCACATTTTAATACTCCGCATTTAAGTTACTAGGTAAACAATTGTATCCAAGATTGAATTGAATGTGCGGCTTGTCTTTATGACTTTCAAGAAGAGCCATTAAACGTCTGACAATGGAAACGAGATAATCTAGTAGGTATGTAAATAAACGAAATATAAATAGAACAAAACGTAATACATTTCTGAAAAAAATACGTCAATGGCAGTGACGTAACTGGAGTTAATCGAATTGTATTACGATATTTTGAAGATGGAATTGATTAGATCGATCAAATTTCTTTTTAATATAATCGTGCTTGAATCACCTTGGTAGCCTTATTTTTTACAAGATAGGGACAATAACAACATAATATATGCTTTCTAAAATAACTTGATTTCAGACAATCTATTACAGAATATCCATATTTGTGTTACTAAGTACATAAGAACTATGTTAAGTTGTAGTCAAACTCAAACTCAAAGCATTTATTTCAAATAAACCAATTACAGGTAGTTATGATTTGTCAAGGGGTCGGTCAGTCAGAAATATGAAGCTAGTTGCCCATTCGTAAGCGTAGTAGGTACCTATGGAGAAGAACGGGCAAGAAACACCACGGACACTCTTTAAAATCAAAGTATGTTTACAAAATATTGGTCACATCATTCATGTTGAAGTTATACATGCGAGAGCGAGAAACATTAAAAGCGTTCGTAATAGAAATAATAAAAAAACAATTAAAAAATTAAATTAAATTAAAATTGCCGTGGCAGCTAAGAGATTACCAGTCCCAACTGACGGCGCCCGTTCACGAACATGACGCATGGATTAGCACCATTCAGCTCAACCATTTTGAAGGGAGCTAAATGATCCAACACACGCGCCACCGTCAGCGAGACATTAGAGTGAGCATGACATATTCTCAGTCGCCAGGGCACATTCAAGTCAATGAAAGACATACCCAGTACCTAAATGGTAGCTTTAAAGTCGGTACATAATCCTCACACATGTGTTATGCTAAGAACGAGTTGCAGGACGTGGGTTCGAACCCTATTATCGGCGTTTTACTTTGTGTAAATTATTTCATCACTACTGCTCCCAACGTGAAGGAAAACATCGTGAGGAAACCGGCATGTCCTAGAACTAAAAATTCGAAGACGTGTGACATCCACCAACCCGCGATGGGCCCGCGTGGTGGATTACGGCCCGTTCCCTCTGATCGAGAAGAGGCCTGAGTCCCAGCAGTGGGGACATTATATGCTGATTATAAGAACTATGTTAGTAAACCACAAATGAACAAACGAAATCAAATAGACACGTAAAATGCCGTCCGGTGTCTAAAAAATGGACCGTCTAGCCCGTCCGCTGTAACTTTCAGAATGCTGTTGGAGCTTGCTCGGATACGGTGCAATTTGGAGGCCGCTCTCTTTCTCACGATGGCATGCAAACCCTCAATCCGAGCTTCCATATACATGCTAGACCCACTACAGCATTTCGGCAGCCCCAACAAAATCCTTAACGCGTTATTATATTGTAGATACCTACTGGAAGGGCATTGAGTGTCCGTTGAGTACAGCTGACGCACCGCATTAAAAAACCGTTATCTATCTCTATACATATAAAAAATAATCGCTGTGCGTTAGTCTCGCAAAACTCGAAAATGGCTCGACTGATGAGGTTCCCTCTATACTGGGGAAAAGAAAATTTGGAAAAACCCAAAGGAACAATTGACCTCACGTGGTACGAAGTTCACCGGGCCATCTAGTATACAATAAAAAACCGGCAAGTGCGTGTCGGACCAAAATTCAAAATTCAAAATATTTTTATTTCATATAAACCTACATGGGCACTTATGAAACGTCAGAAGCTAGGTGCACGGTTCCAATTGGTTGTTTCCTATGGAGAAGAGCCGGCAAGAAACTCCACGGTTACTCTTTTAAAAATAATGGGCTTTTACAATATTTACAAATAACAGTGTTATTAGGTATGGGAGGACAGTGTAGGTCTTTCAACAAGTACCAGGTACTTAACAGAATAATGATGGTGAACAAATCTACAGTCCACTAGGCCTACAGCGTTCTCACATTCACAAAATTGAGAAGAATCTATATAAAGATAAATAAATTAATAAAAATAAAAACGTATTTTAAACGAAATGACGTGATTGCTATTACGGCTGTATCAAATCTCAATAATTATCATGTCCACAAAAGCCACTAATAAAGAGTTGAAATAAAATTTTAGGTATATAATGTCAAATAATAGGGTGATTATGTCAAAGAAGAATGTAAAAATAAAAATAAAAAATGTATACATGGTAATTTGGGAGCAGTTAATAGATTCTTACATAATTTGCCGTTAATCAGGTACCAGGGAAGCCACATGTGCAGAAGGAATTATTGCCAAGCTTCCTTGTCTTCAACATAGTCTTTAATTTTATAATATGCTTTCTTAATAAGGACGCGTTTGATGTGGGTTTTGAACTTCCCATCGCTAAGTTCTGTAACCGACTTAGGCAACTTGTTATAAAAGCGGATACTATTTATAAGAAATGACTTGCTTGTTTTAGTTAATCTAAATTTGGGTATCACAATTTCATGTCTATTACGTGTATTTATATTATGAACATCGCTTCTTATTTTGAAAAGTCCTAAGTTTTTGCGAACATACAAAATACTTTCTAAGATATAAAGAGAAGGCAGAGTCAGTATATCAATTTCTTTGAATTTGTTTCTAAGGGACTCGCGAGGACTCATTTTATATATAGCGCGGATAGCCCTCTTTTGTAAAATGAAAACTGAATCTACATCAGCTGCCGATCCCCACAGCAAAACTCCATAAGACATAATACTGTGGAAATAAGCAAAGTAAACTAACCTAGCTGTGGCTATATCAGTCAACTGCCTTATTTTTCTTACTGCATATGCAGCTGAACTTAATCTACCTGAAAGAGTTCTAATGTGGGCGCCCCATTGCAATTTTGAATCTAAAGTAATACCTAAAAATATAGTTTCTGTTATTGCATCTAATTTTTTGCCATCAAGTTTTAGATTTAGACCGACTTGAGGTACATTTGGTAATGAGAACTTAATACATTTAGTTTTGTTCGCATTTAGTAAAAGATTATTAGCTGCGAACCATTTCGAAAGAATAGCTAGACTATCGTTGACATGTAAGACATCTGTATCTTTTCTATCTATTTTAAAAATTAGAGAAGTGTCGTCAGCAAATAGAATTATATCCGATAAGTTAGCCATCATGTAAGGAAGGTCATTTATATAGACTAGAAATAAGAAAGGGCCAAGAATTGAACCTTGAGGCACGCCCATTTTAACTAGAGACCCCGAGGACGTCGCCCCATTAACATTTACTTTTTGTTGCCTGTTTGATAGATAGGCAAGAACAAGGTCAGCAGCTTGTCCACGAATTCCGTAGTGGTGTAATTTACAGATCAGTGTATTGTGGTCAACGCAGTCAAACGCTTTTGAGAGGTCACAGAAAATGCCAATTGCATCCTGGGACTTCTCCCAGGATTCCAAAATGTGACTGATGAGTTTCACTCCTGCGTCAGTCGTCGATCTACTTTTCGTGAAACCAAACTGGTGACTATGTAAAATCCCATTAGAGTTAAAATGTGACAACATCTGGTCCAGCATGATTTTTTCATATATTTTACTCAAAGCGGGTAGCACAGATATAGGTCTATAATTAGAGGGATCACTCTTACTACCCGATTTGAAAATTGGTACTACTTTACTATGTTTCATTAAATCAGGAAACGTACCGCTATCTAAACATTGATTAAATATGCCTGTTAAGACAGGGGCAATTGTTTCAATGATATCTACAAGAACCTTAACGGAAATCCCCCATAAGTCTTCAGTGTTTTTTATGTTAAGACTTTTGAATGCTTTTTTAATTGTGACAATAGAAATGGGTTGGAATTCAAAACTTGGAATGTCCTTACTGAAGTTTTCTTTTAGAAGAGATTCGGCTAGTATAGATGATGAGGAGAGAGATTTCGTAACCTCTATTGGGATGTTAGTAAAGAAATTTTCTAATGTCTCAGCAACTTTAAACTTATCTGAGATGGTTTCATTATCAATTTTTAAAGACAATTCATTTTGATCTCGCTGTTTCGTGTATCCAGTTTCTTTGTTAATTACCTGCCACACAGCTTTTATTTTATTGTTAGACATACTAATTTTGTTACTTAATAAATTTGATTTAGCTTGGGCGCAGACTCTTTTAAATATCTTTGAATAGTTTCTTACATAGTTATGAACAGCTTCATCAGAAGTCAATGATTTTTCGTTATATAAATTATATAAAATATCTCTGCTTTTTCTAATCCCAGCAGTGGCCCATTCATTAAATTTTGGTTTAGTATTTATTGTTACTTTTTTTACAGGACATGCTTTATTGAATTCTTGGCATACTGTAGAAAATAATGTACCGTAATTTATATTGGGGTCTTGTGAATCAAAACTAGCTGTTGAAAGATTGCTAAGAACATTATTATTAAACATTTTCAATTTATTTTTAGTCAGAGGTCTTAACTGAATAGTTTTATTTAAACGTAACTTTTTATCTGATTCAAAGGATATAAGTTGACCTGTATGATCAGACCTGACGCCACTAATTAGGAACGAGTCTTTTATTTTACAATTAGTAAATACATTATCTATGCATGTAGCTGAGGTTGCTGTTATTCTAGTTGCTACATTAAATATACTTTTTAAATTGAAAGATTTGAACAGTGAGATGAGCTTACATTTTTCAGGTGAATTTACTAGTAGATCAACATTTAGATCACCACAAACAAAAACTATTTTTTTATCTCTAAAAAGTTTAGTTAGTATTTCTTCCATTATGATTAAAAATGATGACAAGTTTGAGGCTGGTGGTCTATAAACACATAAGAAAGTATGGCCTTCAACCTCTGCACATGCTACCTCACATAAGCGATCAACAGAGCAAGCAGTGATATCCTTCCTTTCCTTATATCTGAAATAACTATTACATAATATCAAGGTACCCCCCCCTAATGAAGACCTATTGTACGCACTGGCAACTGAAAAATTATTTATATTAAACAACATCCTATCTGGTTTTAACCAGGTTTCACAAAAACATAAGATATCCATGTGATATTTATCTATTAACATTTCCACGTCTAGAATTTTGCCAGAGAAGCGATTTAAGTTTTGGTGATATAGTAAAATATTCTTATTATGCTTCTCCTTTGTCGATTCTAAAAGTTTAAAGAATCTATTACAGTATTATTAGAAGTACTAGATAATACTGTTTCGTCACTTAAGTTAGTCTCAGTTAAAACATTAATAACTGCGTGTATATTGAAGGCTAATAAAGTAGCTAATATATGTTGACTTTTCTTAGGTAAAAACATATGCTCCTGAGTCAACACAAAATCTCTAACAAAATTGTTAGTATCAAAATACAATAAACGGTCACTATGACGACATGCCAAAATATGCATAAGGTTATTTAAGCTAAAAATGTAATTGTTATCTTGCTCATATAACTTATCGGAATATGGCAATGCACATAATATTAATTTACCTAATTTTAATTTAAGTAGGGTGTCAATACCATTAACTATGTCCCTTTTTGTGATGTTCAGACTGTTTCCAATTAAAAGAACTACAGTAGTCTGCTCACTCATTGGTGTATGTTTTATTTTATGAACAAGCTCATTTAAGTGCAGGTTATGGTAACAACAGTTAACTATAGTATGTTTAGAGCGATTATTTAACAATGATCCAAAACCTGCTCCTAATCTATCTGAATATACCAAAACATTACTTTGTACTCAAAGTAATGTTTTGGTATATATAACCCTACTGGGTTTACAATTTCTAAAGTTTGAGTTAAAATGGGCAAAGCTGTAGGAACAACATGCTGTGACATGAGAGGTGGCCGAGTGGGAGCATTACTACAGGTAAGATTGTTTGTCAGTGACTGACACCTCTCTGCATCGCACTTCACCAAGTCCACCAACTCACATGCCCCTTGCAAGCGCTCACTTAACATTTGTTGGCTATGCTCATACTTACAAAAGATTTCCTTTAATGAATTTTCCCTGTTCAATAATTCCTTCTGAAGGTTCTGTATGTCAACATCATACATTTGTCGACTAGTTTCCAACTTATCATTACATACATTTAATTGGGTTTGTAAGTTGATACGCTCTTTTCTAAGATTAATGTTACACTTATAAACATTATGTGTTTTCAAGAGTTTTTTGTATTTTTTAATATTTCTAGTGATTTTAATGTATTTTTTAATTTTATTATGACTATGACCACGCACAATGAAGGGTTCCGCAGTTGGGAATTGAATTGTAAAACATTTTAAAAGAGTAACGTTGGAGTTTCTTGCCCATTCTTCTCCATGCGAAAACTACCTTTTGGAAGGGGCGACTAGAATCAATTCAATTTTTAACGTTCAAAAGTGCCTTATAAGGGCCTATTTGAAATAAATTATTTGACTTTGACTTTGGGATGAATTTATCCCAAAAACAAAAAATCATACGAGTACATCGATATACGTCACGGTCGATTCTCCAACTGCAAATGTTAATTGCAAAACCAACTGCAATTATATATTTTTTTCCAAAACGGCAAAAATATAAATTGTGTGATAAAACTACAAATTAACGATTTTCTTTTTCCTTTACATGTGCTCTGAGAGCTTGCTAATTACCAAATTTTATGATTCTAGGTCAACGGGAAGTACCCTGAAGGTTTTGATTTATATGCGAGTATCATCGTATTTTTTTATTGCGTTGACATATTTTATATTAATTTCAATTTGATACCTCCACCCGTTCCTGAGAAAAAGGGTCTTAACAGACAGACAGACGAACAGACAGCGAAGTGAACCTTTAAGGGTTCCGTTTTTTCCTTTTGAGGTACGGAACCCTGAAAACAAAACAAAGTTTCATAATCTATTTACTTGTATGGAATTTCGGATATTTCTAGACCACTTTTGACGAGGGCAATAACATATCTGCAAAAAATAGATTGTGTTAGTACGGGGCGTTTATTTTTAGCACAATCGGTCCGTTGACATATATCCGATGCGCAGTTGTTTGAATTATCTCTCTATAACTAGAAACTATGCAGGAGACGCATGTTGTCGTTATTATAAAATCATTTACTGGATCGTAAAGTGATACTTTGGGAAAAAGGAAAGCGGTTCCATGATATTAAAACGGCCGTCACGAAAATAAGCCTCATTGGATCGACGGTTCTCACGGCCTGGCCTAGCATGGTCTGGCCTGGTTTTGGTTTTCTAGGAAATCGGCTCCTTTATATTATAACGGCAGTCACGAAATAGGCCTCATCGGATCGACGGTTCCCAAGGCCTTTTGGCATGGCCTAGCACGATCTGGCCTGTGAGAAAGCGGGCAGTGCGACCGCGACAGGCCTCGGCAGGCGTGGTCGCGCGCTAGGCTACGACAAGCCGTGGAACCGCGGCTTTATACTTACCTTTAGGTTTTATAGGAAAGCGGTTCCGTCATAATAAAACAGCCGTCACGAAAATCTGTCATTTTCACCAGTATTCGACATTAAGGTGTCAAGAAACGCTCTGTATTTGGACAGCCGTTGATGTGTGTCCGCACAGTAACTGAAATTTTAATTATCTTCAAATAGTGGACTTGCATTCTGAATGCCAAGCTCAAAATAAACTTTTCCTCCAGAATAAAAATTCAAAACTCAAAACAATATAAATGAGTAACCGTTTTCAGGAAATAAAAATGTTGGAAATTAATCTCTAAAGTTTACAAAGACGCTGAAAAATAGGCCTATAAAATATTTTTAACTCATAATATGCCAACACTAACACATGAATAGCTCACAATTACATCAAGAACTATGTAATGTATATTTGGATTCTTGCCAAGCGCCAAGCATTTTATAATATCACTACCGGGGTTATAATTAGATTTTTTGAAACTTATGTACAAGCTAGTATAATATAATAATGAAAGATGTTCATAATCTTTCAGACTGGATCAGCATATCTAGGTATTCACAACCATTCGACAGGCTTCCGAGTTGAAAATTACATATTTTCGGTTAGATACCTGATTTAAAGAGAGAAAAGATGTTTAGTCTGCATAATTAAAATGCAAATTCTAAAAAAGAAGACAAAAATATACACATACAAAGTACCGAAAAGACTAGCATTCAATCAATAAAAGACTGCCCAGATTTGCGCAGTCCCCGACGGAAAATTTGAAGCAGCCATTTGACTAAAAGCAGCTATTTGGTTTAAACAGTCAACATTTTCGAATTTCGGGCTTGTGAACAGCGTGTAGAGGACTCCTTCGATAACATTGATTGATGTTCGATTCAGCGAGGAAGCGTATCGAAAGATTGTGTCGAAACGATTTGCAAGATTCAGTAAAGATGATTGTATCTTCTGCTACACATTTCCGATACCGTTCAATTGTTGCTCATACAGTTACAACTTTTTACACAAACGAAACCATGGGTATACACTAGTACTCTATTTTGTGTTATTTTTTTTTAATGAGTTTTTCCATCTGGAACATCTCAGTACTTCAAATTCATTTATTTCTACTTAGCAGCCCGGAGTCTGGATGTTCTTCGCCCCCTGTTACATAGGACTTAAATATGACTGGCGAAATCTGGGTATACCCACCCGATGCGGGTCACCTCTGCCAAATTCTTCGGAGAATACAGGCGTAATATTACGTTGTAATGTAACATATAATGCAAATTGAGTTAGTAAAAATGTTTACCGTCTTCATACCAACCGTTCCGATCCTAATAACCATTCCTCAGCCACAATCTTCACAAAACAATGTTGTTACCATAACTAAACGCAGTTTTATCACTTCCATTCCATTCCACGGACATGAAATTACAAATAATCCAGTGGCATATTCACATAAAGCTAAGGAATTTACATTAGAGTGTGTTCTGTACTTTTTATTAGTTTGCCGTCAGTTAAGGGACAACTGGAACGTTTATTGGGCAGTTACCAAGATTCAATAAGGAATATTGGCTCTATTTTATTAACGGCACTTTCTGCTGTCTATTTTCAGCGTCTTGGGACGTCGGAATTCAATGATAAGTAAGCGGATAACCGATTTCGTTTGCATTCTTTAGAGTGAATTTTGAGTTTGAGAAATCGTTTTTATCTGACTTCCAAAAAGCTGGAGGTTCTATGTTCAATACGTATTTTTCCCACCTAATCTATGTGGATGATATAATGATAAGTTTCTGTCACTGTTATTTACATAGCAGGTAGTGGTATTCGAATTTGTGTGGGGTAGGTACCGCAACTAAAAAGTGAAAAAAAAAAACTTAAAAAAAAAATAAACAACTTTAAAAAAAAAAACACTACAAAGTGAAAATTAACTTTAATTCCGGAAGTCGGTGCCAAAAAAATGAAAATTCAAAACCAAAGACACCAACTTCTGGAATTAAAGTAAATATTCACTTTGTAGTGTTTTTTTGGAAGCTGGTTGTTTATTTTTATTTTTTGTTTGTTTGTTTGAAAATTGGGTCTGCTGAATGTTTCTTACATACCTAAAGCATTAATCCAAGGTTCCATTCTTCAACCAAGCCTATTGCAGACTGGGCATAGGACTCAAGAAAGTCAAGTTCCATTACTTGACTTTCATGTCAAGGCCATGAAAAATAATCGAATCTAGGAAGATTAGATTTTTTATCGTATAGTGTTTGATCGGATTGTTGAACAATTCGTTTGGCAGTAGTGATGATATGGGCCAACCAAGCAGATTTTAAGTATTTATACTTATAATCATTTAAATTCTGGCTGTAATACAAACCTTTCAAATTGAGACACATTATCAGCCTTCTCTGTATCCAGTCTACCATTAACCTAACTAACTTTTGTCAGGCCATAGGCTTACGAGATGTCCTAAGTGGACGTTCATTGACGCTTTGAAATCTTCAAACATTCATCTACTGACATAGACGGGTCTGAGTTAAAGTGACGCGCCCCGCTACCGGCTTACCCATAGAAATCCGCATTACCGTGTGCGTAAATGCAGTAGTGGGGCGCGTCATTTCAGAGTGGATAAGCCATACTGGTAATATTGATTCTCAGACAGACATTCCCTGTAACATTGATATCATGGCAGTCATTTGCTGCGTGTAATATGCCTGATACACAGAGCACGGAGACACATCGTATCCCCATTTATTCGCATTACGACACTAGTGACGTACAGAAACTGACAGTTTTGAAGGTGGTCCATGACAGAAGTTGTGCGCTGAATGCACTTTCGGTGCAACGAATTTTATTAGAAAGAAAGAAAAATGCGTTTATTGGCATTACAACAGAAAAATACACCTTAAAACTATAAAAACAGAAAACAATGATTATAATGCCAAGAGGGCCTCAGCTCAGCATAATGTGACAACACAAGGAGTACACTTTGTGTTGGCACATTATGCTGACCTATCGCTGAGTTTCGACACCTAGGCATAGATGAGAAAAAAAAAGTATCCCCACATTACGTGTAAGGGAAGTCCCCTAATAAAAATGTTTTCTTGATTTTATTTTACCACTTTGTCGGCGTGATTAATATGTATACCCATGCCAAATTACAGCTTTCTAGTACTAACAGTCTCTGAGCTGAGCCGCGGACAGACAGACAGACAGACAGACGGACATGGCGAAACTATAACGGTTCCTTGTTTACTACGGAACCCTAACAAGCTCAAACAAAATCAAATAAAATGTTGTGGCATACGAATAATATTAAGCAGTAAGTACTGTTTTACTGCTTTCTTTAGACGCTGTCTGCTTCGGCGAGTCTGTGCTCTGTGGCCTGATATAATTATTTATGCCTGGCTACTCCTGAAATTATTATTGTATCTATCTGGTGCATCTACTCCAATTTGTATGGTTACTTTTTAGGAGGCTTAGTAACCGGGTTCCATTTGGCACCCTCCGCTATCTGTCCGTCCGTCCGTCTGTCTGTCAACGGCCTGTATCTCCTGAACCGTAGTAGGAAGACAGTTAACAAACAAACAAAAAAAACTTAATAATTATAGGGGGTGCTCATCACATCACAAGCAATGTGTTTTTTTTCGGCGTTTTTGCTCGATCTTGATACGGTACGGAACCCTTCGTGTGCGAGTTCGACTCGCACTTGGAAGGTCTTTTTGCTTTTGACTTGGTTTTGGACATGGTGTACGGCAGCTAGCCAAGAGAGGTTTGGCCTTGGTGCCAAAAAACTATCGCAACGCAAGTGCTATCTGTAATTAAATCACTATGCACTTAATAGTGTTTCTTCGGAATACGTATAGTAAAACGGTTACTGCTACATGAACTTATCAAAATAAATCTTTGAGAATTGGTAAAAATGAATATTTCCTGAGAAATTAAGGAAATAGAAACAAAAACATGTCTTAAAAATTGGATTAGGTACTGTTATTTTAATATACTGTGATTTAAACGGTAGAGTTGGTTTAATATAGTTAGACCATTACTATTTCTCGTTGTATAGATGTTCGGTGGTCTTCTCACAAATTCGTCTTTAGTTTTATAACAATTTATGGATCTTTTTGTGATATCGTAGGTAAATAAAATAATTTTATTTATTTATTATTTATTTAATTATAATTAATGTTTTTTAACACTACAAACAGTTGAAAAGAAAAATCCTAGAGAGATAAAGCTTTTGGATAATACAATTAACAAGAAAAGAAATTATTATGAAAGTGAGAAATTAATTTGTGTTCTATGACGTCGCTTAATGGCGCTGCCCAGTATTGCCAGCTTAAACTAAAATTGTGTTCGGAACTTGAATACTTAACAACAAAGTTTCGTTATTATCGTGTTGTGGCAACTTAGGCATCAACTTGTTGATAAATAGCTAGAAAACTCTCTTCAATGTTTAGCACAATGATGACAATTTTGCTACTCCATTTAATTTCGTCCTGTTCCCTCCAAATATGAAGTGTAGGTAAACACTGACACGCGCCCTAATCGCGTAACACACGATCAATCACAATCTCTTTCATTTTGACAGTTCAACAACATTAGCGTTTACTACGCACCTGAACATACATAAAGCAAGAAAATCCAGAAACCCAAATATAAGTAAGTAACATCGTTGGCATCGCACAGCATCGCATACCATTGCTCTGCTCAAAATAATTTTGCTTAGTAAGTTAAACATAAAAGGATGCTGGTATTCTAAAGATGTCTAATATTCTATTTTGTGTCAGAGCGAGATTATCAAGGGAATATGAATTCATTAAAAGTTTGTTTCACCTGCAGTTTGGCAAGCTCTCTTACTAAACTGAAGCTAATCCCGTGCAGGCTTCGCTCCCATAATCCGTTCGCACCGATTGTGTCAACTAAAGGCAGACAGGTGCGACGCGACTCTGGTGGAACAATTTCTATGACGACTTCACGGTAATTGTTCTACCGGTGTCGCGTAGTCCCGCCGTCACGTCATGCCTTTCTGCGGGAGCCTTAACATGTATGGAGGTGCCATACATGTTAAGGCTCCCGCAGAAAAACAATCAAAATCAAACTCACGTGTCGCGTCGCGTAGACGCGTGATTTTCTAGTCATCAAAACAAAGACGAATGCAGTCGCGTCCCGCGCGGGATTTGCCTCAGTGTGTCCAACGCTTAAGTTCTTTCTATAACCCATCATCGGTGTGTGTGAGTGTAACACAAAGAAGTAAGTTATCAAAGTCGACTTATGAAACCTTTTCGTATAAAGTAAAGTAAAGTAGGTATACCTACCTGAATCACGGTCGAGAGACCCTTCCTCTACCTACTTAATGTTTTGTTGTTGCCTTATGCGACATCTAATTCGGTAACTTCTCGTTTACCAAGCGGAAAACCAAATTGCAAGCTTCTATTGTCATTATTTTCAATCATCAACAAGGCTTAACACAAGAATTCTGTTCCATCATCAACGTGTCTTATAGGTAATTATTGTCTTACTAGCTTTTGCCAACGGTTTTGCTCGCATTGAGGTCGGAAATTATGACACGGCAACGTACTACCGCCGGGATAAAAAGTATTCTATGTCCTAACCCAGGTCATGGTCTACCTATTTGCCAAATTTCATCCAAATCCGTTCAGCCGTTTTAGCGTGAAAGTGTAACAAACTAAAAAAATATATTATTACTAGCTTTTGCCCACGTCTTCGCCCGCGTGGATGTCGGAAATTATCCCACGGGAACGTACTACTGGGATAAAAAGTATCCTATGTGTTAATCCAGGTTGTAAACTATCTGTCTGCCAAATTTCATTCCAACCAGCTCAGCCGTTTTTGCGTGATTGAATAACAAACATTCAAACACACAAATAAACATAATCTCACATTTATAATATTAGTAGGATGGTAGGATTAGTAGGATGGTAGGATTAGTAGGATGGTAGGATTAGTAGGATGGTAGGATTAGTAGGATGGTAGGATTAGTAGGATGGTAGGATTAGTAGGATGGTAAGATTAGTAGAATGGTAGGATTAGTTAGGATAATAACACAAATCGGCCGTCCTAATTTATGTAGTGCAACATGAAATGTAACAGTATGCGAATTTGTTTCAACGTGTGTTACATTTTCATGTTATGTTTCACCAATTTGTACCCTTACCCGGCATTTATTAGACACTTTTCACTAAACACGATTGAAAAACCTGTAATTGTCCGAAACGTTTGGTGAATAATCACCGGATCTATTTGGGCTAAGGGACCCCTTTACAGGTTTTTCAATAGTGTTCAGTGACAAAACTGTCTGAACGTAAGTTGTGTAACACCTTCGAAATTCGTAGTAATCTGTGTAACCCAGCGTAAAAAATACAAGCCGACTTCACAGATCTTGACATACATGACCTTATTACTTGAAAGATTATACTACTCCATTTTCCTGGAGCCCTCGTTCCTTTCACAACCGAATCAGATAATATGTTGTCATTGTTGTTCTAATTTTGTCCCATTTTAGCGTGGTCTTTGTTTATAATATATTCTGACTTTGATTTATATGGTTAAAAAAAAATATTTCTCAATAAGAAATTACAAGGATTTCACTAACTTGAGAACATTTTGAACTTAAAATATAGTATTAACTATGACATACAATGTTTTTCTTCATAACTAATCACTAATGTATTACATAACATTTCATTTCATGTGCAAGCAACAGTAACTACAGAGTACTTTATAAAATTAACTAAACACAAACTTTTCAATCCACCCGCAAAAGATACAATTACCGTGGTGGTGGTGGTATTGTGGTATTTTCCCTAAACTTGTTTCTTTCTTAATTTTGTGTTCTTTTTTTGCTTCATGTTTACCGCAAATAAACTTATTTTCTTTCTTTTCTTCTTTCTAAGTGCAGAAATAAAATCATTTATCTTTAATACTTTATTTTTATTTTATTTTACTCGCCGTATAAAAAATACCGAATTTCTCATATCCTAGCCGTTCACTTCGAGATGGCCGTTACCTCTCTTCCCGCTTCCCCACACCGCACAAACAAACACACGAAACAAACGATGCGGACGATAGCAAACTCGCTATCCGTACAAAGCGGGTCAGGGGATCTACTCCCTAAGCGTATCCGTAGTTTCAGCCGATATTACGGACGCTTCGCGCTCCGTCTCACTTACGGTATGTCCGTGAGTCAGACGAAGCGCGAAGCATCCGTAACATCGGCTGAAATTACGGATATCGCTTAGGAAGTAGACCCCCAGACTTGAGGCGCGTTGTGAGAAACCGGGAAAGCGGTAACGGCCATCTCGAAGTGAACGGCTAGTACATATTTCACATTAAATACAATCAATTTTAATAATCAACATGTTCATAATCAAGACCACATTTTATTCATTATAATACACGTGGATATCTTCTGTTTAAGAATATCACATCAGACAAGAATCTTCGATACAAATGATAATAAAACATCGCTGGCAGCCCCACTTGAGATGCACCTGTTACAATAAGTTGTCAGTAAACAATACTCGATTACTCAACCGATTCCTGAATCGATTCCTCGAATTACTCGTTTAAGTTTTTTCAGATTGTTGAATGAGTGACGGGAAAATAGACGGATAGACCGAAATTTTTGCAGCTGTTACTTATATCTGAGATGGAATCTTTATGCAAATATATCGGTCGTTATGAAAGTCATGATAATAAGGTTCAGCTTTTTTTTTCTTTTTTATTGGATATTGAACCTTATGACGTCTTCATAAGGCTAAATATACCCTTTACTGGTGTGCACGGTAGTCATTGAATGGAGTCTCTGTGTCTAGCTAGCCATGTGGATCGGGGATTATTACCGTATGATTCAGCTGGTCTGAAAAATTGTACTTTATATCTATGCTTACTGAGAAACAAGCCTTAGGAGCTTTAAATTCATCTTCATCTGTGCGCTAGCGTACTAATAATAACAAATAACCTCGTTTGGAGGAACAGAACGCGGGATTACTGACCCGTACACCCTTAAATAAAACATACGATATTATAAATAATCCTTCCCAATAAATGTCTTACTTATTTCAGAGTTAGCAGCAAATAAACCCACCTAAGGAGGCAACAAAGAGAGAATTCCGCGGTGGAAGCAACATATAAACTACCATTATGTTTGTTCTTTGTATCTCTTGGCGAAGTTTGTTATTATGCAACTTTACGAGTATGTGATACTACTTCTAGTTTATAAGCTTGTAATTAAAATCTCAAAGCTGCGAACTGTGCTCATGCATGGAGTTGGAAACAACGGGAATATTGGCGATTTACAAGAACTAGTTTATTAGTTCAGTGTTGTACTTGCACAGGAAGGAGATCATGTTCATATGTAATTGTTATATAATATTATAATAATTTAATTTTTAGTAATTGTCTTCAATTATATAGATACATAATTAATTATTTATTTAAATTAGCACTTTACTTAGCTATTAATATTTTCATGCCAAAAAAAACGCCGACCTCATCTAATTTTTTAAATATTATTGATGTGTAAAAGTGTTTGCAAAAACCTATTTACAGAAAATAAAATCATTTCGTTTCATTTCATTATAAAAAATGGCGAAATGTGTCATTGCACAAGAATATTTGTTACCACCTTTTGTATTACCGCATTCAACGCAAATAAATGACTTCGTTCAAGTACATAAATCATGAAACATTTTACACCTCCATATGGAGCAGAAGGTCATGAAACAGAAGCTCATGAACACAGACTTCATCATCACGTGAACGTCGAGTCGATTCAACTGCTTGACAACACTGAATTTTTGCGAAGATTAAAACGGGACCTTTGAGTTACTTTAGTGAACTTAAATTGCAGTGTAATGCAAGTGCTGATTAATAAAAATAACACGTTAATCAAGTGTCTTCCCCATAACATAGTGAATAAGAAAGACGTTATTGAACGATTTCTTTACTTTATAGTTAAATTACTAGATTGAAATGTGAATATAGTATCACAGGAAAGGACACTTTAAAAAAAAAATGGGTCAAACGATGGTAGCTTTGTATGGTTATATACAGCTGCGACATACGTCATCGTGACCATGACCGCTCTGTCAAGAGCGAAGCGAAGATTAAGGAAAATGGTTATGTACATTGCAACATTTGAAATGAGAACCATTTCGGTTGCTTGGCTTCTGTGGTTTATGTTCAACAGGGTGGCCTTGATCTCAGCGGTCGGGAAGGCAGCCAGCAAGGCTGTGCAGACGTTTGGTAATCGATACGCGTAGCGACAAGCAGTCTGACTCTGAGCTCTGAAAACAACCATGGCAAATCTTAAGCATGTAGGTATCATTCCCGAGAGCTTACGAAGTATTTAATGAGTGTAGGTCACATTTTTTTGTAGTTAAGAAGTGCCTGACTAATAAAAATTGTTCTTATGATCTCTTTACGAAATTATGATAGCTTCAATATATTTTGGCTCGTCGTGGACGGTAATTAATCCAAAAAGATTCAGTGATAATTTTTTTTTTAACTGGGTTAGACTTGACTATCCTGTTAATCATTCGGGATATAGGCCAAAAGACTGAGCCAGACCTGACATAGTTATGACGATTAGCAGAATATCTAAACTCTGACATAATGGCGGCGACTCACAGTAATGTATTGAAGTAATATACTGAGCGGTAATGTTTCGTGTAACAGCACATCGCGTGATATGATTCATGTTGCTGTCATCGCCTAGGGTGCAATCCGTATCGATTTGTATGATCAAATCGATGTCTCGTTTTGTGACAACTATGTCTAGGTAGGTACAGTTTTACCCTACTACGGCAAAGCCAAAGAAGGATGTTTTTCGGTTTTCATATAGCCGGAGTCACAAGTGGCCCACGTCTGACTGCGGCTATACGAAAACCGACAGTTTAACTGTTTATGTACAAATATATAGATTAAGTAGTGTATTTGTTACCTCTATTATTAAGTTCTAACCTATGTTTACTTATTATTACACTACTGTTTGTTGTCCCTAAATAAATAAAAAAAAAAATAAATATAAGCAGACAAGAATAAAAATGATGATAAATGAATAAAAATGATGCTTATTTCTAAAGAAATCTCTTCCAGCATACCTACCTGCGATAGAAAAGTAGATAAAGAAATGTAGACAACAACGTGGGTAAGAGTAGAAGTGAAAACAAAATACATAAAATAAAAATAAAAACTATTCAATAATTTAAATATAAACATTCAATATGAGAATATTTACATACATACTTCTAAAATAAATATCACTGAAATATACGCTGACGCGCGCCCTGCATACACTCAATATGGTGTCACAACAGATTGACTGCTTCAATTGTACTCTGAGTGAATTCACACGGGCCGCATTTTGTAAAGTTACTCTTAGTTATTTAAAATAATATAATTGTAAGTCTCATCGTTGTATTATAACTATAACTACACTATTGTATTAGGTAAGCCTGTGATGATAGTTGTATGTGTTTTTAAATAAATAAATAAATAAAATATTTTAAAAAGGAAACTAAAACGGTGGGGGGGGGGGGGTACCTTTTTAGTTTGCAATTTTGTCGTATTTGGGTTGGGATTGATATCAAATTAAATCTTGCAAAGCGTCAAAGTGTTACTACACTACCAATGTTTTTTGCATGCAAGTTTCGTACATCCAGATTTTTGACTTTTGCACGCTTTATACATTTCTTTTGCATGTTTCAAATAGTTTGACGTCAACTAGGTGTTCAGTAGTTAGGCACATCATACGCTTATAAGTAGACTAATCTAATAATGCTATTGTTAATGTCCGTACATAAAGTGAATTCGCGACAGGTGGTGATTCTAATATAGACACAATGTTTATAATAACAAATAAACTAGGTGTATACAACAAATTACCTATATGTCACGTACATATAGCTAATAGGTATTTGGACGTAATCCAAGTGAGTAACGAGTGATATTTAAATGAAATACCACGATTATTTCCTTGATTTAGAATGAAAAATGGGAACAATTTCATGGTTCGGGAAATCGCGACCCTTGATATTACTTCTTATTTGAAGTGAAATATATTTTATTCTCTGTACTGTTTGTTGCCGGGATGAAATTTGGCAGCTTAGCAAGTACTAGCTAGAATTGAATCATATATTTATTTGTGAATAATATATTTATGAAAGGCGGAATTTGACATTCAACACTGTTGCGAAAAATGCACGTTATTATAAACAACAAACAACTTGGTGTTCAGATTTGAAAGAGTAAGGATATAAATAAGATAAGAGAAATATAATTGGTTGTCAAAATATAATCTGCTTAGCCTTTTCCTAATTATGTTGGGGTCGGCTTCCAGTCTAACCGGATGCACCTGAATAACAGTATTTCACATGGGGCGACTGCCTATCTGAACTCCACAACCCAGCTTCTGGTAAGACTTGGCATAGACTGGTTGTCAGACTTTTGGGCTTTTGACTAGCCGTAACTATTGTCAAAGATCTACGAATAACAGCTGCGACCAACAGCTTAACGTGGTTTCCGAGGCACGGAAGGGCAAAGTGGAATGGATGGTCATTGGTCACCCATTCACGAACTGACTGTGGCAAGCGTAGCTTAAGGTTTGACCGACCCGTGCGGCTGTTATCATTTAGCTACAAGGAATGGATAGCCATTGAGGCGTTAAACAGTGCATAAAACAACATAAAAGTGAAGTCTTTTCATATCGATGATAAGGCAATCGCTGAAAGACTACCTAACTGGTATTGAAGTAATTTCGCGCCTCACTGAACTTTGCAACTCCGAATAATGTAAGAAGAAAAATTGTTTTTTTATCGATAACGCTTTGTAGCAAAATTGTACAGCATTATGACTGTTTATGACACTTGGAGCTTTAACTTTAACGTGCACGTCTTTCTACATCGGTGAGAACGATGAATGAAGTAACCAATATTTTGATTCAAAAGATTGTCCGTTGAGTATCTTGCCCGTTCTTCTCCATTGGAACCTACTACGCTTATGGTATGGGCAACTCAAAGCATTTATTACAAATAAACCAATTACAGGAACTTTTGAATTGTCAAGGTGTCGGTCAGTCAGAAAGGTGCTTCATCTTTTTGACATATTGGTTTGAGTTTGAGTTTCGAAAGTGACGTCACACAGAAATTAATGATATAGAAGTTGCTTTACAAAGCTTTTTTTTTTTCTCAAACTCGCAATAACATTATGGTAGGGTTCGTAGTAATGTGGGAACGGTAGAGCAAATAAAATTCAGTAGTAAATTTTATATTATTTAAAAATATAAAAACAGTAAGATATAAAAACAACCAAATTCAAATTCAATTTCAAAAGTCATTTATTCAAACTAGGCTGAGAATCAGCACTTTTCGAACGTTAAAATAACATAAGACAGTCCCCCAAAACCGCCCGCCCTTCACCACTTCCTAGTGCTTTAGCTGGGAAGAAGAAGTGGTGCAACAAACTCCGCAGCAGACCGACTTAGCTTATCATCGTCCAGCCAAAAATTAAAAAACTAGTAAGTAAAATAATTAATAAAGCTTCCTATTCGCTCCTGTTTAGATAGGTATATAATAAAAAAATAAAAAAGGTTTCGTACTCAATTATTTCCTACAGTTATACCATTACATGTGCTCTTGGTGTTGTTACGGTGGCTGCCTTCGATCAATAATAGACGTGGCTGCACACCATGATAATTCATTGAGTACAAAATAATGTCTCTCACGATATCCTTACTGCAAGAGAACCTATAAAAACATTACTAACCGCCTTCCTTATCCTTGTAACTAACTTCATTTTGCTCTCACTCCTGAATTTCAGCGAAAACTCTCAAGAGTAGCACGCCATTTAATTTCTATTAAACTATTTAGTGTAATTTTAACTTTGATCTCCGTTCAGCAGCTGTGTACAGGGCCGGATCGCCATCTGCTAGGTAAACTTTGAAAATGGAATGCGTTGAGACCTGTCACTTGTTTCGATCGAAGAACGATTGCCATTTGTTACGGAGTTAATCCGTCATTAAGTATTTATTTTATGTCAATTATTTCGGTATGAAAAATATACGATACTATGTGGTTAAAAGTTTTGTAAAATTATTGAATTATTTAAAATAGTCATATAAATAGGTCAAAAAATACCAACGAAAGTAAAGAGGGGATTATAAAAATATTTACGACCGGTTTATCCATTCTATCCTATTAATAATTTTATGACATTTCACATTTAGTGTACGGGTTATAATAGTCTATGAGCAAATATTTGAAAAAGGTTTATGGTTTCATATTCAGACTGCAGGCAGGTGGAGTTAGCGATTTACAAGGCAAAAATAGGTTTTATTAGGTACTTATCGACTGACTGAAATTAAAGTAAGAGTACCAAAAAGCCATTACTGTATTTAGTCACGCGAGAAAGTGTCCATACTGAGAAGTGAAGTGTGAGCTCATTCACACATTATTAATAGCGTTTCCATGACAATTAAGACAAGTCAAAACAAGCAGAAACGCGACTATCTTTTGACGCAGTAGGGCCAATCTAACTATTTAAATCTTTGGAGTAGACTAAATCCGGGACTGCCCTAGCTATTTTATGAGATAGTGGAAAGTTAGTCCAAGTGAAATGACTTCAGTTGGCTATTTGTCGCCACGCTGAACAAAATGGCGGCTTTTCGGTAAATGAAAGTTTATTATGATTGGTTTTTCTGAAGAAGTTGAGTTTTTCTTGTCATAAAGAACTTGAAATAGTTGTTTATTCCGTACCTTTATACACTATATAAGTAAGATCAGAAAACCAAAAATATAAAAAAACTGTCGAGAAATTGCGTATAGTTTAATCGTTTTTCTCAAACGTGCTTGGAAATACGAGCATTATTTTGACAACCTTCGTCGAGATAAATTGAAATTGCTGTACTGGCCGTGCGAGCGAATGTTTGTATGAAAATCCATATCTGTCGTGTTTAGTGACCAAATAAATTACTATTGAAACTCATATCTGTCGTGTTATTTAAAAATGGAAAGAACTTTTTACTTCAACATTATGGTAACCAAGGAGGTAACTAATCAAAGATTTTATTTGCAAGTTGAATTTCCACGCATTATTTAAGAAAAGTACTATACAAGCCTTAGCCGCAACCAGGAATTGATGAACGATCGTGAATATGTGAGCCGAGGCGAAGCCGAGGCACACATACGTGAGTCCAGTTCTAGTTCTAGACCGCGACAGTAATGTACTGTTTTCGTATATAAGTACCTAATGTCTGTTTATAGCAATATAAGATATAATGTAAAGAGCATAATCCACACTAAACCAAAAAATGTATAGGTACAGCGTGTACATCATAAAGGTGTGGTCATATTTCAGGGTGTAGTAAAGCCCATCAAACTAAACAACTTTCTCCATTGGACCAACATCATAATCGCGAATAATTATTAACTGTCCCATACCAAAGAGAGAGAGAAAGAGAAAAAGAGAGAGAGAGAGAAAAAAAGAGAGCGAGAGAGAGAAAGAGAGAGAAAGAAAACTTTATAATACATACTGTATATCCTTATCCTTAACCTTACATATAATAAAACAAAGTCCCCCGCCACGTCTGTCTGAACGCGATAAACTCAAAATCGACTGAACGGATTTTCAAACGATTTTCACCAATGGACGGAATGATTCATGAGGAAGGTTTTGGTGTATAATTCATTAAAGTTTTGTGTAAAATATGTGGGAAAAAACCACGCCGACTGGGAGCTTTATTGGCGAGCGCCGCGTAAGCCGTAAAAGAAACATAAAATTTATGTTCTACAGGATTGTTTATCTTAAAAAGTTCAACAAAAATCTCCGCGATGGCATATCTTCTAAAGATGACCCACAGTAACCATTATTATCTTTTAGTATTTGATAATCATTTCATTGTTATTTCCGAAGCTATTTTTACCGGTGTTATATCAATCCTTATTCAAGAAAATATGTTATTTAAATTGGGCATTTAATTTAGATTAAAATATGCCTTGAATCTTTAAAAATCGATCGTATCTTTTAAACTATGCATGTAGATGGTAATCTACATGCATAGTTTAAAAGATACGATCGATTTTTAAAGATACGTTGAAGATAAGGAAGGTTGGCAAAAATTCCTTCTGCACATATGGCTTCCCTGGTACCTCATTAACGGCATAACTATGTAAATGTCTATTAACTGTTCTGCTCCCAAAATAAGATGTTTTTTTTTTTACACACACACAATCTTGACATAATCTTTTCGTTATTTGACATTATATACCTAATTTATTCTATATTTTATAATAAATTAGATTTGTTACAGCTGTAGTGGCAATCATGTCATTTGGTTTAAATAGGTTTTTATTATTTTATTTTTCTTTTATATAGATTTTTTTTCTTTTAGATTTTGTGAATGTGAGAACGTTGTAGGCTTAACAGACTGTAGATCTGTCGACCATTTTCTATCTTGCTAAGTACCTGGTACTTTTTGATAGGCCTACACTATCCTCTCATACCTATTAACACTGTAATTTGAAAACCACAGTTTTTTTATCACAGTTTCAAAATAACGCGTAACATTATAATTATGGTTGAAACGTGAGCGCAGTGGTAGGAGTCACTGACCTTTTGCTCGGCTATTAGGTATGTAATCCCGGTAGTACGTTCCCGTAGGATTTTGCGACATCCACGCGGGCAAAGCCGCGGGAAAAAGCTAGTTATAATATATAGTAAAAATATAAATATCCAACGAATAAAATAAAATTGATCAAATCAAATCGAAATCACGATAGCTCGGTTATTATAGACAGTAATTGGGTACGTTGTTTTTTCCTTTTCCGCACACATCGATAGTATCAGAATCATTATTGTATGCGAAGAGGATGAGAATTTGTTCGAGATAATAGGGTAGATGGCCCTATTAACTTTGAAAAAGTATTTTCGGGAAACTATGGTGATTAAAAACATTTAGTAATTATATTTCTTATCAGTCCCATAATCAACAAAAATAAAGCTATTGGAAATTTAAAAAAAAACACGATTGGCCATCTGTCCCGAAGTGCCCGGGAGTGACATAACTCGGACGTTGTGTTAAAAAGCAGAAGGGAGTTGTAAACTTTAATTTTTTTTTTCAAAAATCTCGGATCTCGTCCCCACTAGTTGCTGGCCGTGAGGCGAAGTGAATTACGTTATAATTAATCCCAATTGTTATAGCCTAGTCTAGTCGTTTTTTTTTCGATTGGCCATCTCTACCGTACGGCCATCTCCCCCGGAGTTACCCATATCTCGGATAATAGTACGTTTGTGAAGACGTGGAGTGGAGTAAAATAATTAGCTATTGTGTACCGTATCCACTTCCTGGTACATATTATGAAAAATAACAAACAATATCGGCAAGAGAGAGAGATTATTTTTATTATAATGGCTGACTTCAATAACTATTATTAGGCATAACTGAGATAACTGAGAGCAGCGGTGGCCCAGTGGTAACCCCCGCGACTTACGAGGTTTGAACCCTGACAGGCGCTTTACTTTGTGTAAATTATTTCATAACCACTGCTCTCAACCGGCATGTCCTAGAACCAAAAATTCGAAGACATGTGACATCTACGAACCCGCACCGGGCCCGCGTGGGGGATTACAGTCCACTCTCTCTCACTGAGAGGAGGGCTGGGGCTGAGTCCCAGTAGTGGGTACATTATGCAAGAAGATTAGGCTGATTATGCAAGACATAACTGGCGAAATGTGGATGTTCAATGAGTACTTGTCTGCCCAAACCTTCGGGAAAAAAATTTATGAAATGAAATTGTTTATTCTGTAAATAGGATATTGCGATCACTTTTACACGTCATATTAAAAAAAAAAAAAAAGAAGAAAATGCTAGATGAGTTCGGCGTTTCCTATCTGACTACTCTGAGAAGAAACACCGAAACAAACTCAGAGGTCACAGTCTCTTCTAAAGTCCAGACATAATCTTGCTCAGGCCATATGAGGACCATGTAGATTAGTGTCTTAAATGGTCTTTTGAGGAAAGAACCACACAGATTTGAGTGGACCTGTCCAGTCAGTGCAAGCATTTGTCAGTAATCGTAGAGCTCAACTCAGAACTTAAGGAGCTCAACTCGTTATGTTATGTTCAATAACTATCTAATACCTACCTACATAGTTCAGCATCGAATATTCAGTGAATACCTATATATAAAATATGGCTGCACATTAATTTAAAAAAAATATTTCCCCGCAAAATCATTTAAATTAATAGCGACCCTTGCACGACACAATAAAGTGCAATTCAGGTCGCACAGCGCTAATCACCTACGGTTATATTCACCTAGAAGTTGCTTTCTTTCTATCGCGTGACTCATAGATCTTCTGAGTATGTTTCGCTCACTGAATTGGCCCAGCAAGACGGGCCCGCCGCGTACTTGTAGCTTCATACCTAAACTGCGGAGTGTCCCATCTGTATTAATCTGTGCATATGGTAGGTACCATCGAAAAAGTTCATATCTATACGCCGTAAGGACTATTTCTGCTTGCAGAGCTCGGTCGCTATAGAACCGGGGCGGTAACAGATATGAAGTTCTTCGATAGTACAATAGGCCAGACGTCAGTCAGTGGTATCAAAACCACAAAAACTAAAAGTAGCATAGTATAAGCTGGCCTCTTATTCTACTGAAACAGATCTACAGATCCAGACTACGCTAGGCCTTTCAAAGTCAAAGTGTTACCAGCAGTCGACAGTACCTACATTACGAACTTTCTGAAAGTTACCTTGGAGTTTATCTTGGAAATTATTGACATCGGTGAAGGAAAAATATCGTGTGGAAACCTGCACTTGGGTATAGTTAATCTTAACTAATATTATAAATGCTAAAGTGAGTTTGTTTGTGTTTGTTACGCTTTCACGCTAAAACGGCTGAACGGATTTGGATGAAATTTGGCACATGGGTAGACTATGACCTGGGTTAGGATATAATATACTTTTTACCCCGATATACTCATGGAATCGAGACTTATCCGGGTGTAACCGCGGGGAACAGCTAGTATAATAATATGTCTGAAATCGCTAACCCGTCTAAAGAAAGAAAGAAACAAAAAATATTTTATTTGGGACATGCACAAGAAATACAAAACAGTAAAAAAAAAAAAAAAGAGCTTAAGTATAAAAACTAACAAAATAATAACGACCTGTGCGAGGCTAAAAAGGCCCCTATCTCAACATAATACGGTGGTAATAAATACCACCGCGCTCGTATTCTGATAGGGCCCACTGTGATGCCACGGACACATTTACTTAGAAAAATCCCACTCGGGATTACAAAAATAATAATAAAACTTGCGCTTGGGCAAGCGTGGTGATGGTGATCAATGCTCGTGCCTTTTCTGTAAGAGAAGAGGCACGTGCCCTGTAGTGGGACAATTCATAAACCAACTTTGAATAATTTATTTCTATCTACATAATTCAATTACCTACTTGTGTTATCATCGAACTTGTTACATTAAAATTATTTCGTAAATATTATTATGCATATTGGTTCATTTTGAAAGCTGTAGCGTAATGGCTGTCACATGATAAAATTTAATGCTTCAATGCGTTGTCAGTGAAATGGATTAAACTGTTTCACACTTAATGCCTGCCAATGTAATTTATGGTGGGAAATGTAGTAAATAATTTAAATGTGATCATAATTTTGTGAACTGAACACCCGACCAATAAATTATCTGACTCCTGTCAGTTGGACAATTACTAGTAGTAGGATATAGGATCAAATTCGCAAAACACATATTCGTTATGAAACTGACAGGTGTCAAGAAGGCCTTTTCTCGACGGCCGGACTGCACGTAGGTAAAGCTACGGTTTCGAAGAAGAGCGGTAGCCGCCACGGCCGCAGTGACGACTGTCATGAAAATCATGGCATGGTTTGACTTTACGTTGTCAAAAAACGCTCTATAAGAAAACACCAACTTACTTTTTTAAATAAATTTTCTTTGACGTCATTTGCCGGTAAATTGCAGAAGCCATGTGCTGCTCACCGCTCTTCTAGGTAACCGAAGCTTAAGCCTTAAGCCTACATAATCTTACTAAATAGTAGTAAAAGTTTTATTATATAAAAGGTTGAGTGCAAGTTATTCGCCTATAAATTACGTCCTGTACGGAAAAATACCAAGTCTTTATTATTTTGTATCTTGCGGACCGCGCAATATTTATAAGAATTCTTCTCCACATCATTATGCATTTTCCTTTATGCTCCACCAGTGTATTGCATAATTAACTTCATAAATCGAATAGCTCGAATAAGCAAACGCTGTACTACGAATTACTCAGCATCGCTAACAGAATACCAATACTTATAGTATACTAATTCCGTGCAGAATATCTAGGGTAATGAATTCCTATTTCAAAAGTTTTTTCTTCCGTATCCGTTTTATGTTGGCCAGAATCCAGAAAAAAAACATTGTCAAGTTACAATGCTAATTTTCTGTGTTCGAAATTCAAAGGGGTCCGTAACGGAGTGCCATTTTGTGCCGCGCGAAAATTGCCGGTAATGGCCGCCCTCGCTTTTAAAACGTAGAAATATCTCCGCGTTTTATTGCGCCTTATCAAGAGTTTAGTATTCTTATTTGAATATTTAATGTCTGTCTTTAGGAAAGTATTTTAATGAGGTAATAAGTTGACGATTAGGTGATAAAACTTACCGTCGCTCGCGCTGATGAACCTTGTTGAATTTACTCGAATTCGATGCAATTCATAGACGCAATTTCTTTATTTTTGTTTAGAGTCCTCACTTCGCCACGTGAAGTGTAATGTGAAAATAGTGTTGCCATTCACGTACACATCGAATGACATTCGTGTCCACTTGTCCTATTTGGTTCACATTGCTGTGTTTATGACGACGATGACAAAATTGTCTTCGGCCGTGCCCAGTCCGACAACCATTATACCAAAGACATTACATTATTTATTTTTTAATATACTAACAAATTATTCTATAAGTAGGTAACTTATATATCAATTTTTCGTTTTTTTTTTCTTCAAATTTTTAGGTTCAGTCGTTTCTGAGATAACGGTGGGAACTTAGTCATCTATTTTCTTAAATAATTTTAAAACTATTTACTATAAAAATTATTAAAAACAGTATACTTGAGACCCTTAGGGGAGACCGAGGGGTTTTGACACAAAGGTGATTTGAAACAACACTGATTTCGCGAAATTAACGTTAGCGATCTGGCACCGACAAAAATCAGCCGCTCCCCACCACCCGCTGGGCCCCGCAGTTCGCGTCCGTGCCTCAGACACGCGGTTGAGTCGTTGTGGTTGCCACGTCGCAAAAATCGTGAAAAGTAAGTTTTTAACGTTTTTTTAAGATACCTGTATTTTGATAATGGGTGTGTATTTTAGCTTGGGTTTTAAATGTTTCGAAAGCTCATTAACTAACGATTGAAACCATGGCGCTGGTAAAACTAATTTCTATGTGTTTTGCTTCTGGATTTTTGGTTGTATAAAGATTGGCAGGATTTTTCTCACTGAGGGGATTTGAAACAGACTGTTTCAACTCACCTCGCTTAAGTTTTGTATGGGTGAATGCTAATACGGTGTGGTTTATGCTTTTTTTTTTTTGTTAATTTTGTTTCAGTATGCCTACTGATTATAAAAGGAAGACAGATAGAGGTATGGCGAGTCGCGAAATTTACACATTTGTGAGATTATTGTTACAAATTTAGACTCCTTCATAAGAAATATTAAGACTGATTGTAGTGATTCTAAACGACTGAAAATTGATAATAATTGAGTCAGTTTGTAAGAATATGATTGTAGATTCTAAACTTGTTGCTATAATTAATATTATAATTTGTTAATTATGATCGCGTATCATACTACTTAATTATTTAAGAGTTTATTTTCATTTCTTGGGAATTGAATAAGAAGTGATGATTATTTCGTTAAATATTCAATTAGTTCAGTACAAAATATGTTAGAATGTTTTATTTTAATAAATACCTTCAAATTGTCTCGTCGTTTCCACTTTAAAACCCTTAATTCTACTAAAATATCAACTGTTTCAACTCACCTCGACCCCTGTTTCAACATACCTCGGTATGAGGGGAGTTGAAACAAAATGACTTGTTACATTCAAGTTCATTTTTCACCACAAATTTCATACTTACACGTTCTTTGTGACAGGTATTTGAAAGTGTAAGAAATAAACTATCGATTGGCACTAAACTCATACGATTAGTGTTTGTAGAATTTTGTGTATGAATTAAAATGTCAAAATTGTTTCAACTACCCTCGGTCTCCCCTACAGTAAGCCCTTTCATTTTGATATGTCGCACGGTACAGTGTGCAAAACTTGTTTTTGAAATATTTTTATTTGTCTCCCAAAAGTGACCCCCATAATCAAAATTAATTTATTTACTAACACGTCCGTGTTTGGGTCACAGAAATTCATATGTGTACCAAATCTCAACATAAACGATCCATTCGATTCGGACCAATTTCGCTGTGACAGACGGACAGAGAGACAGACAGACACACGAGTGACATACAGAACCCTAAAATACAAAAAAAACAGGCAAATACTTTCTTTACTTAAATGTAGGTATTCTCCGCACTTCTCCACGAGAAATTATGTTTCCCGCGACGCTAACGTCATTATTCGGTTGTTATACAAACAGGGACCAGTCTTAATAGAGAGGCACTCAAAGTTGCCCCGCTTAATAATGTGTATGTTGTACGTGCACTATATTTAACTGGCAAGTAAATGAATTAGCAGCAGTCGCGGTGGCGCACCTCTAATCTTGTTAGAACAACACACTTTCTTGATGGCTGTGAACTAAGTTGTAGTGGCGGACTAGAAACTTATGAAGCAAGGTTTCTTACGCAAGAACAGTTCTTGGTGTGGCAAATGCATCGGCTATCTATACAACATGTAAAAAAAACCCTGTACAATCCGTGAGGGTGTTGTTAAGTATACATACTGAGAGTCTATTTATGTGGTAATTTTCAGGAATAAAGAAAAAAAAAATACGCCGCATTTTTTTTCAATGGGGAATTATACAGGTTAATTACATGGGGCGCGGGCGGCCGTCATTTAGCGGGTGTCTACAAGTCATAACTTATGACCCCTGCTAATTTTTAATGGAATTAAGTTAATTTTGGTACAAAAAATGTGAATTTTAAATAGCAATAACTTTTTATTTTTAATAATAATAAGATTTTTTATTACTTTTTTTAACGCGGTAAAATCTGAAACTGTCAATCGCATTTGAATAATACTTTTGCAGTGAAGCGAAATAATACAAGAATTCTGTCGAGAAAAGATATTGGCTATTTAACATCAAACTCTTAGGAGTCGAGCAAAAAGAAAAAAAAATCAGAAAGAACGCTATGCGAAGACAATAGCGCGAGCGGGCGATGCAATGCGATGCAGTGGGTCGGGGCCCAAGTACTCTAAATTATTTATAAATAATCCGATTTCTTTTCAATTAAACGGCGGGTGAAACCGTAATACAAGAGGAAGTGTTAACGTCTTTTGTCACTGTAGTTCCAAAGGTTTTTAGAACTTTATGCCAAAAAGAAATACAATTTATGCATTGCTATTTAAAGTTGCAAGTTATCTATCACTTTTGTTGCACCTGCCATGTTTTGTCTCTGCACCACCCTAAGGTTGACTGGTAGAAAATGCCTCAGGCATTAAATCCGCCTTTGTACAGTTTTTTTTTTAACTTTTGCGATAAGTTTTAATGAATAAATAAATAAATAGAGGCTCTCCCTCCGCCTGTAATGTAACAATCCAAGATTCGATTTGAGCATTATGTTACAATAGCCTCACTGATTGATGAGCATTTGTCTGTAATATAACCATCCACGATTCGATAAGATTCGCATTCATATTACAAATTGTATCACGGGTGCTTCCACTCACTACTTTACATTACAGTGAATGCTCCTGGTGAATGTAATGTTACAAATTGTATCATTATAGGTTGCGCACTGTAATGCTCAGTTCTCCTCATTCATTGATGTAATGCTCGAGTCTAAACTGTTACATTATAGGCGAATGCTCCCGGTGTGGGAGCGTCTTACTTAATGACAGAAATTGTATGATTCTTTTATGCATACTTAGTGGGTTATCTAATAAAAAGCAAAAGAGTTAGTAGGTACCTACAGTATAACTATTTTCTTAATGTCCCTCGGTCATCATCGTATTTCCGAATACAAACGAATGCTAATTTCTGTCCATCAATTATTAGATTTATCGTGTATAATAATTTGAATTCAGAACATGGAAATTAGCATTCGTTTGTATTCGGAATTGCGACGATTCCAGAGGGATATTAAGAAAACACTAAGAAAACACAATACTGTACGTCTTTTTGTGCACAAAGGTAAAAACGAGGTAGGTGTTACAATATTTATATTGTAGGTATCTCTGTGACCTGCTACAGTAAGTGACATACCGTAATCCGCATATTATTTGTGTTACATTGTTTCTTATGAGAAGTTGTGGGTAGGTATCTCAGTGCGAATTTCACTAACGAATGAACGCGATCAGCACATCTAAACCTGTCAAGAGCTGTCAGTGTCGTGTTTATGGAAACCCTTCCAGTATTCAGAACTTCAGTACTTCTGAGCTGCACGAGGGTTTACTAACATAAATTCACAGAAATTTACCATTCCGCAATTTAGAATTACGAACGATCTGGATTAGGGTATTGTTTCCGGTGTAGTATTCAAGACTACATAATCAAAAAACTTCCTCTACTCAGATCCCTAGAAAGCAGAGACGACTTATGGTTAAGAAAGAAAAAAAAAATTGTAGTGAGCTACCCGGAACCGGACTAGTTAGATTAGGTTAAATATTTTTACTCGCAAAAAAGGTTACGTTAGGTTTGGTTAGAACTGCGACCCCCTACGCACGAGCCGAGCGAGCGAAGCGAGCGGTGCCACGTCAGCGGCCGACGAGTGCCAAAAACGACTAGAATATATTGTGAAAATAATAAGGCTACGGCTACATTGTCACGATAACGCGAACTACATTTCGCGCGCTTTCTGTTGTACACCGAGACGTTGAGCGGTGTGCGAGAGTGAGGGTGAGAAGTGTAGTTCGCGTTATCGCGACAATGTATCCGTAGCATAATAAACGAAACTTTGGTTGTAAACTAACAATTCGTCAACGGTGTTTTGATGAAACATTAGTGAACCAGTCTAAGTAGCGGTAGAAATTCATATCCATAACGTTAGTATTGCGTTTGTCAAGCCTCCCGCATTACAGAACTAAAAACAGGGTAGCATTCAATCCATCAAACTGCGCGTTCAATCGCTCAAAGGCTCCCCGCAGCTCAGAAGTACTGGGGTTCTGAATACTGGAAGGGTTTCTATACACTGACAGCTCTTAAAAGTGGTTTAAGTGCTTACGCGTTTAGTTTCTTTGGTGAAATTCGCCCTAAGATGTAAAAGTATACGAGTGCATTCTCCTAAGAAATTCTTGCCGTTCCAAGTTATTTAAAATTTTCAAGTTTGTATGTTGGAAACTGTCACTGCGCAAGTTTTCTCAGGAATGTGGCAGCTGCCGCCTAAAGAGTTATGGTAGGGAGTCATTATTTTAGGAGAATATGCAACTTGAGTGTGAGTATTACCTCTGGGTATGGTATGAAGAAACTTTGTTTTGTTGTGGTAATTAAAACAGTAAGGAGAAGTGCGGAAAAAAAGAAAAAGAAAAAAATAAAGATTAAGTTAAATAAGAAATAAAAAAATATAAAAAATAGTATAAATTATTAGTGTATTATTAGTGTGTAGGTTTTGTTTATTTCAATATTTTAGTTTAAAACTTCGCATATTTATATTTTTCTCTTCTTGTTCTCACACACTATTGTCTACATTTCTTTCTCATTTCTCCTATCGCAGGTCTACTGGAAGAAATTTCTTAAGAAATAAGCAGTACCTTTGTACTCATAATTATGATTATGTCTTATCTGTATCTATTTTTCTGTGTGTACATAAATAATAAAATAAAACCAAACCCACCATCAATATAAATAGTAGGTAATAGAAATTATATAAAGTCTGAAATCTGCTGTCCTTTGTAGGTACTAAAATCACAGATTATCAAATATAATTCAACAACTCAGAAACTAGTTTACACAGAATGCAGTTCTACTTCTGCTATTTGGTACACAAAGCCACTGGAAAACCCATTGTGATAGCTGTTGGCGGGAAAACTTTTGTGGGCCAAGTAAAGTTGAATTACAACTACATGTCATAACTTAGCCACCTGCACGTGACTGCAGTTGCGAAGGAAGGAAATTGTGTACCAATGAGTTTTATTATGAGGTCAAATATGGGTTAAATGGGTCGGGTAAAGACAAAAGGTACTTAATTAAACGACTTCAAAAAGGTGGAGGTTCTCAATTCCACTGTATGTTTTTTAAATTTGTATGTTTGTTACGCAATTACTCAGCCAATTATGAAATGATTTTGATGATTTTTTTTTTTTTGATAGGTCATACTTCAGAGGTGGTCCCATATAAATTTAATTAACTTTGCTTGGATGGTTTTTGAGTTAGCTTCAGTAATAGGTATTTTTCCTACTTAGTCTACATGGATGATGTTATAAGTTCCTGTCACTGTTATTTAAATAGCAGGTAGTGGTATTCGAATTTGTGTGGGGTAGGTACCATAACTAAAAAGTGAAAAATAAAAACAATAAAAAAAAAAAATTACAAGATAATTGAAACAATTAAAAAAGAAAAAAGATTGCATTTTTTTTTGTCGTTTCATTTTTTTGTAAAAAGGTTTTTTGTAATTTATTTTCTATGAACGCCAAGCGGCCGAAAAGAGACTTTCATACAGGTAGCATAGTGATAGAAGTGCCATACAAAGTTGAACTTTTTATAAGCTCGATGTGCCATATTACTTAATTGATTTATTTATTAAAACTTTATGCAGAAGTAAATAAAATACTGTACAAAGGTGGACTTAATACCTGAGGCGTTTTCTACTAGTCAACCCTTTGGGTGAAGCAGAGACAAAACATGGCAGGTTTAACATGCGACGCGACTCTGTTGGAACAATTTCTACGAAAACTTCTCGAAAATTGTTCTACCTTAGAGTGTCGAGTTGTCTATCCTTAAAGGCTTCCCCTTTAGGGATAGATAACTAAAACTAAAAAATACATACATACATATAAACAGAATAAACTTTGTCAGGAGAAATAATGATAGGTAGAGGAGAAAACGAATCCAGCAAATCAGCGCTGGGATGATTCTTTGATGTTACTTTAGCTGTAGGTAGAAAGCCTTACTAAAGCACCTGTCCCATTGTCGGCGATTAACTGGTAGTGAGTAGAACTAGCAACTAAAAACGAGTTGCGAGCAGCGAGAAGCGAGAGTGTAGTTTGGATACTTTTGTTGCTGGGCTATGAACGAGTAGGTACACGAGTGCGACGCATATGCAAGTAAGTACCAAGCGAGAGTCTTTCAGTGAGTGTTCTGCCCGCCAAACGAGCGTCGCTGAGCGAGAATTATTTTTGATAGCTCTTGTCGCTGCGACAAACGAGTACTCGGCGGTGGTGTGAAAAGTAAGCGATCAACTATTAAAATATGTGTATCTTTTTTAGTTACACGGCACCTTCAATTTTTTTTGCATTTCTTGAGAGAGAAAATCGTATCGTTGATAGCTATCGTTGATGGCGGTGGGACAGGTGTTTTTCGACAATCTTCGTGAGTCGTGAGTTATCTTCTTCTTCGCTTCGCTCTTGACAGCGGTCATCGTCACGATGAACTGTGTCCAATCGCAGGTGTAGTCGTTGCCCACCTCACGATCTCTCTCCATCTGATTCTGTTACATGACAGTCTGGCGCATTCATTAACAGATTTTATTTGATCGGTCCACCTCATCGGTGACTTCCGCGTGACCTATTCCGCGTACCTTCCACTCTACCCTGCACCACTAGACGCTCTATGGAGTCATTATTCCTCCTGGAGACATGACCAAAGAACTGCAGTATTCGAGACTTTACTACGTGAGTTAAGTTACCCAAAATCATTAATAGTTTTATTGAAACACAGTTATAACGGGAAATATGAACTTTAGGTACTGCTATTAAATTGTATCTGGTCAATGCCATTTTTGCCTGTCCAATTACAATCCGCCAATAGATTATCAAGCCAATCCCACAATACATCGTGGTTTCAAAGACAATGCAGCACAAAGATTGAGGCGGTCACAGGTCTCCGTAGCCGCAGGCATCAGGTTTCAGTGCACAAAGCTTTTACGGGTCGCTGCGAGCCGCTGCGTATCGCTGCGTCCCGCGGCGGCGCGCATTGTGTCAGGTTGATGCACTCGGTTGTCTCAGTGCAACGGACTGAACGTACTTAAGTACTACATAAAGTATACTGTACAAGACTTCAGAATCATTTATGTGAGACGACAGTTACGAGTTCGTGTTGTTTATTCAACAAGTCGCTGAATAAGAACCCGTCTGCTGGGGTTGTGATACATAAAAGTCTTGTTTATTACCTTAAGTTGGTATACATTTTTCACGCTACTAATACATGTACTAAATCAGTTTAGGAGTTCCAGTCTCCAGTTCCTATATTTAAAAATATCGTGTCTTTCGAATACAAACCTATTATTAAAAATCGTATATTAAAAATGAAATCTGTGCTACCAAAAATTAAAGTGCGCTTTCTATAGTAGCCAATAAATAATTATTCAAATTGAAAAGTTAAAGGTCAGCTCTTTATGGACGTAAAAGAGTTACAAAAGACAACCCTCAAAATCGAGCACCTTTCATCACTTCCTAGTCTTTGAAAGAACAAGAACTGGCACAGTCAGCCCAGGTTCGAACGGACGTAATTTTATCGCGGCGATTTGTTTTCGTACACTGGATTTTCAACTCTCGGTATTGAGCCGAGCATTGTGAATCCAACAGAGCGTATCCAGCGCGTATCCCAGCGCGTTAAGAAGGAACAGGGCCTGCGAATCTCCATACAAATGTTTTCCCGTTTTTTCTTCTTGAATAAAGAAAGAAAGAAAAATATTTTATTTGGGACACGCACAGGAAATACAAACAGTAAAAAAAAATAAAAATAAAAAACAAAATTATATAAAAAATAAAATAAAAAGGGAGCTTAAGCAAAAAAATCACGACCTGTGCGAGGCCAAAAAGGCCCCTATCTCAGCATAATACGGCGATAATAAATACCACCGCGCTGGTATTCTGATAGGACCCACTGTGATGCCACGGACACATCTACGGACTTAAATAAAATCCCATTAGGGGATTACAAAAAACTTAAAACAAAAATAATAATACAATTTAAAAAAATATATATATATATAAATAAAACCGAATTATATGTACTCAATAATAATAATAATAACCGGTCTACATCGGGCCTTACATGGGCCCGATGTAGACCGGTTAGCGTCCGTATCCTGGTTGCGGTTCGGTGATCTCTTTGGGGAAACCGAAGGTTTTGTCTTTGCGATCATGGACGAAGTTATGATGACGAACAACTACCGGAAATATATTGTGAAGGACGGCACGGTTGACATCTGTCGGGCATGCCACTGTCCGGGGGAATCAATCCGACACATTATTTCCGGCTGTTCTCGTCTGGCTAACGGAGACTACTTGCATAGGCACAACCTTGTAGCCAGGATTATCCACCAGCAACTTGCTCTGAAATACTGTCTTGTGGAATCGGAAGTACCGTACTATAGGTATGTGCCCGACCCAGTTCTCGAAAATGGCAATATCACGTTGTATTGGGATCGATCTATCATCACTGACAGGACTATTGTTGCCAATAAGCCAGACATAGTGGTGATAGATCGATTAGAGCGTCGCACAATGATTATTGATATAGCGGTCCCGCATGACGAGAACCTCGTTAAAGCTGAAAAAGATAAGCAAATGAAGTATCTTGACCTGGCTCGCGAGGTTGTCGACATGTGGGATGTGGATACAGCAATCATTGTGCCGATAGTCGTGACGGCCAATGGCATAATAGCCAAGAGCCTCGACCAACACCTGAGGAGGCTCTCGCTAGGCAACTGGATCAAGGGCTTGATCCAGAAAGCAGTACTTCTGGACACAGCGCGTATCGTTAGGAGATTCCTCTCTCAGGAGCCCTGACCACCGGTAGCTTGGACCCTGTTCCCGATACCGGTGGGCTACTATTTTTTATATTTTTAAATGTTTTTGTTTTTATAAAAATATTTAAAAATGTAAATTATATGTTAATATTTGAAATAAAGGAAATAATAATAATAATAATAATGCCTCTAGAGCATTCATTTTTTTTGCTAAAATCAAGGTATGCTGTAGACACGTCCTTGTTATTTCCTTTTTTTCAGCAACTTATTGGTAAAGAAAATATGACCCTCCAAAAATTACAAAAAATGCCCCAATACTACCCCAATACGAAAAGTTCTTAACATAGAAGAAAATGATAGTAACATAATCTTTCTTAAAAAAAAAAAATGTAAAAAGTAATTGAATCGGCTCTGTTTTCGAGGAGAAAAAAGGGGAATACGAAACGTCGATCTCGTCAATTTTTTTTGTGATATATCGCACTCTATGGAGGCAGACTTGAGGTAAGACGACGGAAATAGTTTCTTCAAATACCTATTTTTCAAATTCGTCGCAGCCTCTGTTCCCTCTTAATTAAACTCACTGGTTGTATATTCAACTCTCAGCACTAAGCAGAGCGTCGAAAATACAATACGCGAAAAAAAAATCGCCGCGATAAAAATACGCCTGTGCGAACCTGGGCTCAAAGTAAACTTTTATTTCCCAATAAGTCCAGTTTTATAACCCATCTCAGGAATGTATATATTCATCACGCGAGTGTGAATACCTTGCGATATTGCATCGCTGAGAGGTGCGCTCTCTTTAGCATACGATGCATACTGATTACTGATTCAGAATGTAGACGAATCGATAGCTTGAGAACAAGAAGACCAGCTGTATCTCAGGATAAGAGTACACTAGTCGACGGCTCGAACTCGTTGGTGGGCGTGACTAATATGCATGCTAATTAGTCTAATTATTTTTTATAAAGTTTTATTTGTTTAGTAGTTATTTATCTAGTTTTTATTTATTTATTTAGTGAAAGTGACGATGATTCTTAACGAAAAAGACCGCGTAAAATTTCATGGCGTCTATACTTTTGGGCGTATAGATATTATGGAAAAACTACTGGATGTATTACTCAAAATAAAATTATTTTAACTATTGTATAAATTATCTATCCCTGTACGGTTTCTATTTTGCCATTTTTTACTACATAAGTTATTTATTTACGCCCAAAGACGAGTTAAAATTGGTGTTGAAATTTGCAAATTTCGACAAAGTCAAAAGTCAAATTATTTATTTCAAATAGGCCCGTATAAGGCACTTTTGAACGTCAAAAATTTACAAAAAAAAAAAAAAAATGATTCTAGTTGCCCCTTCCAAAAGGTAGTTTTCGTATGGAGAAGAATGGGCAAGAAATTCCACCGTTACTCTTTTAAAATGTTTTACAATATTTTGTATACATTAGTTATATAATTATATGTGAGGACGATGCACCTAGAATAAAATTATTATACCACAATAGGTAAAAAGAATTAAGAATTAAAAATGAAGCAACAACAGATAAACTAATTATGTGATAGATACATGGTGCTCGTAATGTCCAAACCAATATTTTTTTCCAGTTCTGCTTTCTTATGGGACTAGATAATGACAAGAAAAATTAATATGAATGAGTTGAGTATAGTTCTCGATGTTTTTGGTTGGTATATTGGCGTGTGCTAGCTGTCATATGGCTATTAATTTTATAATTTAAATTATGTTTTGTGTTGCGTAATGTAAATATCATTTTGCATACTATTATATAGAATCTTTTTTACTGATCAGACAGCTGTGCTGCTGGGGAGTTTGTTGCGCCACTTCTTCTTCCCAGCTAAAGCACTAGGAAGTGGTGAAGGGTGGGCGTTTTGGGGGACTGTTTTATGTAATTTTGACGTTCGAAAAGTGCTGATTCTCAGCCTAGTTTGAATAAATGACTTTTGAATTTTGAATTTGAATATAATTTTTAGTTTTGAATATACACCGTCAAACAGACGAGTAATCACCATATTACGTTTATATGGAAGAATGATCGACTAGCGCACCCTTAACACAATTGTTTATGGAAAACTTTATTATTCCAACCTACAATATCCCACTATTTTGTAAAATTAACAACCGTTTAAATAAATAAATGAAAAAAATATAGCTGTCGCGCATTCCGCACGTGTTCCTATACTACAGTAATAGATAGACATATATGCTTGTAAACACACAAATATGCATACTTAGAAAAAGTGTAGTAGTGGTCAAAATGCAACACTTTCTTCGGTGTAGTTATCTTTCACCAAGTATGCAGCTTATCGTGCGATGAGAAACTTCATTTCAAAAAAACATTTCTTTTTTACAGCAGGTACAGATATTGCCTTCTTATACCCAATGCAATATTAATGTAATCGCACATCCGCTATATTGTACTTATTTTATCATGTTATTAATTAAAATCAACAGAGAGAAGCAAAAGAGCGAAAAATAAAAAATAATCTTTAATTCTCTTGAATTTTTAATTTCACAGTGAATAAGTAAGAATGTTTTGGTACCTCAAACGTGGAGAAGAAAATGGAGGATTTTAATATTAATTAACTTTGTGACGCGCCTTCAGTGTAATTAATATGAATAAAGAAAGCAAAAGTTTTAATTTCAAAGATGACAATCTAAGTTTTGTTAATAAATAACATATATAATCATTATAATAGCATAATCAGCCTATTAGGTTTCCAATGTTGAGAAACAGACCTCCTGTTTGTGAGAGGAAGTGGGCTGTAATCTACCAAGGAAAACATCGTGAGGAAACCGGCATGTCCTAGAACCAAAAATTCGAAGACATGTGCCATCTACCAACCCGCACTGGGCCCGCGTGGTAGATTACTGCCTACTCTCTCTCGCAGAGAGGAGGCTGTTCCAGTAGTGGAAACATTATAGGCTCATTATGCCACCTAGTATAAAGAGAACTGCAAGGTGATTACCAGAGAGTGCGAAAACACAATAAGTCTAAACTTTATTGCATTCCAAAATTTGAACTCTTTTATACAAATACAAATAATTTATTTCATTTCACAAAATTAGTACTACATCTAGTGGTTGAAGTGTCCTTTTAGGCATTATTTGCCTGTTTTATGTCACTTCGCTCCTCCGAAACTTAAAATTACAACCGTGTTGTACCTACTAACAATAATAATTTTGGTTTTACAAAAAAAATAGATAATAATTATTCCAAGTTAAAATGACTAAAATTAACAAAGGTTGACAAAAAAGTCACAAAACTCAAAAAACTCTTTTGCTCCTATAGTGTGGAGCACATACAGTGATCACAAAACTTTTAAGCTAAAAACCGTAATAATACTAAACTTTCAATGAATTTCCACACAAGCCGTTTATAAAGCTGACCATATTCAACAGTAGCCGTTCACAGGATAATACGATGAAATGAAGCGTTAGTTAGTTACATACAAATACAAACTACGTCCAACTTCGGTTATCGAATTGAACTTTGAGCCGAACATAACTGAATCTAACTAAACTTCAGCTTATTGGGCACCGCCCGAGGAAATCGTCGCGATAAATGAAGCGGGAATAGCAAATGAGAAACAGACGGACTTTCCAATAGAAAAGTTGAAACGATTTTGCTATGTTGAATTTTTAAATATGTTTTTTTTTTAAAGATATCCGTTTATTTACCCTCTTTGCCTATTGCATATTCAAAGACAATCGTATTAAGGAGCATCTACAATGCCACATGCGAACTACGCATCACTCTGACGTCACGCAAAATCCTGCATCGCGTAAGCGAAGTTTACAGCATGATGAAATCGCGAAAAAAAATCTGCTGCTCCGTACATTTGCGTTCGCATAACTCGTTTAAATGTAGGGTACAACAGATTTTTATTTCGATATTTTAGGTTAGGTTCCATAATAAAAGTTGTTCATCATCATTATGTTAAGTCCCGACATCAATCGTCGGGCAGCTGCCCACCAGACACGACACCCGCCTGGTCGGAGGATCCTCTCTTTTCTATGGCGGATGAGTGAATTTTACACCCTGTTCCTCATATCTTTATAGTTCCATAGAAAACGTTGTTTAGTTTGATGGTCTGATCACATCTTTCTGATACTTGCTGTATAGTGATCGCCGCAAAAAAATGCGGAAAAACTGAGACCATAAATCATCACCATCATCTGCCTAGCCTTTTCCCAACTAGGGTGGGGTCAGTTTCCAGTCTAACTGGAAGCAGCTGAATACCAGTATTATGTACCATTCTCTATCATCATCATTCTCTTGCGCTTATACCAATTTATTTTGGTTCGTCGCAATATTCAACCATTCTTTCATTTTTAACAATTAAGTCGATGTTAGTTTTAAACGTGGTTAGTTTGATAAATGAATAACGCGATATAACCCTTTATTCATAAACGTTGCTTAAAGTTAAGTAATGATTAGCGACTGTTTAACCATACATTTCTGGTGTTTAAACGTTTACTCTACGGGGGCAGACTTGAGGTAACATGACGGCAATAGTTTCTTCAAATTCCTCGCAGGCCCTGTTCCCTCTTAAGCAACGTTTATAAATAAGAGGGCTAATCGCTAAACTAAGTACTTAAAACAAAATGTGAACTCAATCCGATTTTGTTATCAATATCTTACAAAACTTGTATTCTTAGGACATAAAAATCAGTTTTGTATGAGATTTTGGCATCAATATCTTAACGAAACCTTTGTTCTGAGGGCATAGAACCAGTGTCACTCACGTAAGAGTATTATTTATATTGAATTCCCGAAGGTAACTCCAATATTCGTAGTCTAAACGAGTGTCCAAATCATATTGCATGGAACGGGTGAAACTCTCTCGAATAGAAATGACGTTAGAATACATAAGTAGTCGCTTTTTACGATATTCAGCGGGAACGAATCCTGTTAAATCGACCATTTTCACTTGGTTTCCTATGCTAGCGGAAAATCGTAACGAAATGATTTGAAAATTACGGTGCTGGGTTGTGCGAAAGTCTAGGTCTTACCATCTGTCACCTGAAGAGGCAGAAGTGTATTTCTGCCCTCTCGGCAACCAACTCGGTTTTGCTCTCCCTTTTTGTCAGACTTTTACTGACTAAAACCCACCGTGTTCCTTCAGTTGCCTGTACGTTGCCAGGGGGCCACGGTATCCCTTTCGGACTTTCTCGCAACCCCGGCAGGCATCGGTCCTATTGGACGCCTTCAGTTGCTGACATCTCTTTGAGGCGTGCGTGAAATACAACGCGCCGTCGACCCGGGCCAGCCAGTGTATTCTGTAATAATCTCACGGTGAAAACTTAGGTGAAGTGAGCTTGAAGTGAGCTGTCATTCCACCTGCTGCAGGGACTGACAGCTCACTCCGAGCTCACTTCACCTAAGTTCTCACGGTGAGATGGTTACAGAATAGCACTGCTGGTCTTTATCGGACAGCGAGCTACCCATTGCTCACCACCCACAAGCCCGCGCCTACGGTGGCCGGGAATCTGTCTGCGAATCTGGCGTGAAGTTTGCCTCTCCCTCACGCGTTCTGCCTCCTCCTTCGCGAGCATTACTGCTTCGCAGAAGGAGGTGACGGCCTCCCATGCCCTCTCGCTCCGTACCATGGCCTGGACCGGGGCCGGACGTGATAGATCCCCGCCACTGATCGCCTCCACGAGGACACGGCGATGCTCTGCCCAAGCCAGGCAGACCTCCACCGTATGCTCAACCGTGTCCTCCGGGCTATCCACGCAGTGATGACACCCGGGCGTTTCCTCCCGCCTGATACGAAACAGGAACCTCCCGAAACAACTGTTGCCGGTGAGGACCTGAGTCAGGCGGTAGGTGAGGACGCCGTGGCGCCTCTATAGCCACTCCTCAAATTATATCAGTTTTACTCTCCCTCAAGTAACCAATTAGTGTCCTGCCTGCCCCCCTCTATTTCAGAGTTGCTATCAGTCTGACATGCTTGTGTATAAAAATAACACTTCAAAATAAGTATCATAATCAACAACAACTTTGTTTTCCTAAGAATAAGTCACAAAATGGCGCATGGAAAGGAAATGCGCCACGGGTATAATATTGAAGTCTCCAGGAAAACGATAATGTCAACGGATGTGATATAAAAATGCTTGTGGCGGTATAAATACTGATTAACGAGCAATTATTGCTATTTCAGTAACAAGCCACGATGCTATTTTATGAGTAAACTATATTTTGGTTGTTATGAAGACTATTAAAAGTGGAACGTACGTTGAGGAACGTACGTAACCTTCAAGACATTGTGAAGGTCAGTAAATACGAAACTGTTACATTGAAGTACAACTCAGCACACTAACTTGACTTAACTTTTTAGTTTCAATTTGTGCCGTTACCAAAAAGAAAATGGTAGTCCCAATACCTACTATTCTCGTTGTTAATGGTTTTGTTTACCTATCAGAATATCCGTGAAATTTTGCGTTGTTGCGTATCTTTTGAATTAGTCGAGATTTTTAATTCATATTCTTTATGGCATCTCTTTAGATCATGAGCTATCCGAATACCAAAAAAAAAAAATGGCCTAGGTCTTAAGACTAGATAAGTAATAAAATAAAGAAAAAGATAATAAAATAAAGAATAGGTCATAATTGCAGTGTGATCTAGAACAAAAAAAAAACATCTACTTATGTACCCAATTGTTCATTAATAAATAATTAATATGTAGTGGCACCGAGTTCCCGGGTCTGGCCATACCGCTGTTAAACCCACGATGGTTTGTGTGGTATGTTTAAAGGTTGAACAAATGCATGTAAACTGTTTATTTAGTGTTTGATTATTAAAAAATAAAAAAATGAGAATGACCTATTCTCAAATAGTTGTTGTAATAGTGGCTGTGGAACTGCACAGGTGTGCAATACGTACAGTAGCCTGCATGTCAGTGGTAACAAAACCAGTATAAGCAGGACTCGCATTCTATTAAAACTACGTACCTACTACGCTAGGCCAGGTCAAGGTCAAAGTGTTGCCTCCGTATCAAAAGTTCTGAAAGCCATCAATGGTTTGAATAGTAAAACGACCATAATCATCACGACACTTTAGAAAACTGCATTATTAGCAGTTCGTCCTACGAGCTGTATGTCCTATCTCCTATTAGCAGAACGCCCTGTAAAGTACTGTAATGCTGAAAAATCACTATCGGGTTTTATCGTCATTATCATCGATGTGTCTACTGTACCTTTAAGTACCGCCGCTCGTAAAGACTATTTTTAAAAAGCCCGTAAGTAAACCTCCGTAGCTGAGATAGTTATAAAAATCGGAATAACGGCCTTTGGAGGCTTGGTCATGGTCCAAATTGCGGTGTAACAAAAAATCTTTAGATTTTAACCGATAATGTTTTTGGAAAACGCATAATTACTTCTTAAATTATTGTGCTGCTGTTAAATTAACGCGGCCGACCAGAAGCGGTCAGAACTCATTTAACACGACTATATCGGGATCATAATGGACGTTAGACCAGTCAGACGCGTTAAGCCCAAGGGACACGTGGCCGGAAAGTGTCTCTTACTGTAAAACAACACAGCGATACAACGTATGATTTACTACCCGACTGTTCATTAGCAAGTCTAGGGTGCGGACTGCGGACAGAACTCATTCATTAATACTTTTTACTTCCAGGGTTTCGTAGTACAAAACAAAATTACTTGTTAGGTTTCGTAAAACATCAAGCATATATATATTTTTTTTATAAATCCTTCGTTGTCATAAAATGCCTTGAAATAAGTACTTACTGGCTAAAATAGTTGAAAAAAAAGTTAAAGCCATTTAAAAGTTGAAAAGAAAATTAAATTTTTTTTAGTTTTAAAAGGCATCTTTCAGTTTTTTTACGTTTTATTGCCAGCTCGATGGACTTCAAATTATTAAATACTTTTTGGCCCAAATTCATAATTAAATAAAAACTACTTTAAAATGTCAGGCCCTAGTTAGAACAGGCGCCCGAGGCGCGCGTCGTGTACGTTGTGTTTTGGGCGCTCTTAAAATCTTTATGAATTTCAATGTAACGAATTACATCAATTCAGCAGAGCTTGATGTAATTCGTTACATAGAAAATCATAAATAAATGCGCCATCTATATTTTAGGTTACAGCACTACGGCGCGCGGTATCGCGAATCCATAAGTTACCCCCTACCAAAAATCGCTCAAAGCGCATAAAGTTGATTTCACAAAAAAAAATACTGGCAGCTAAGAGGTGACCAGTCCCAACTGACGGCGGCGGCGATCACGAACATGACCCATGGATCAGCACCATTTAGCTCAACTATTTTGAAGGACATCGGATGATCTAACACATGCGCCACTACAGCGAGACATTTGAGTGAGCATGGCATGACATACTCTAAACTGCAATGCCAGGGCACATTCAAGTCAATGAAAGACGTACCCAGTAAATGTTAGTTTTATAATTTATTTATTTAAGGAAAAACAAACAGTAGCACAATAAGAAATTGTCTTAATATCTTAAATATATACAGTCTTATTACAAAAAACTAAATAAACCTTGGTTTAAACCTGTCCTATCAAGTCCAGGCTTATCTGCAGAACCATGGTCTAAATTTGTCCGTATTACAAAACTTAAATAAACCGTGGTCTTCTTAGTACCGTCATTTGAACCATTGTCTACATATCAACCACAGATTAACACAAATATTATTCGTTCACCATGATATCATTCTATTGCAACGTTCCGTATGCTCAGAAAACAAAACTTTTTGTTAATACGCTAATGATTATTATGATATTTAGGAGTGTTAAAAATACTGAGAGTGTTAATTTGCAAGGAATATTAGTTATTTCGTCGATTGCAGTTTTGTATAGGTTTAAGCACATTACTGTGTCGTATTAATTACTAATAATACATGTAAGTACTTGTAACGGAACGTAACATTCTGGCGCGTTATATGAAACCTTAACAACAAAACCATCGCAAGTTGAACAAAGTTAATTTACCTTTAAAATTTTACCCTTATCGAAGTCTTTAAGAACAATTGCCTCTTTGTTAATACCTACCTTTTAAACTAATTTTAATATTATATTGTGATGGACCAACAAAGGAAAAAACGATCTGAGAATTGGAGTACCGAGGAAAAAGTAAGTCAACATAAATTACTTCGATGAACTTGAAATCCGTTTTTAATTTATTGATTTTAAGCTAACCCAAAAATGATTTGATTTTAGATGATTGCACAGGCACGCCACATAATCGAGGACAAAAGCACGAAAGCTTCCTCCAATATCAAAAAGGCTCAAGAGTGGAAAAATATAGCAAATAAGTAAGTGTTTCGTTTTTTATTATTATTATGAGACCCGTTATCAACGTAAATTAACAATATTAATTAAAAAATTTCAGAATTAATCAACTCATGGGAAGAAATAGGTCTGATAGTGAAGTTAAATTGGCGTGGAAGAGAATGAAGCTTGGGGCTAAAGCTAACTTGTCCGCTCATAGGCATTATCAGATGCAGATTGTTATTATTATTATTATTTGCATGTCTGGCTTATAAAAGGTTGTGAGACTCCATGCAAATCGGCTGTGTCATCCTGGATCTATTAAAATAATAACAAAATATTAGTTTGGAACTTAGGATATAATTTAGTATAATTATTGCTACCAATGTTTTGATAAATGCAATATAAGCTATGAAACTACTTACTTCATGTCGCGCCCAGCTTCGTAATGCGCAAACCACTTGTATTTCGGGAGACACAGGGCATCCTCGAGCATCTCTTGTCAAATCTTCTCTTATCAAGTCCACTATTTTCATCGCGTAACGTTTATTAAATCTATACTTTTGCCTAAAATCTTCATCGGATAATTCTATGAACGGATTGATTCTAATACGATTTATGTGTCGGCGTGGTGTTCCCAACAACTCAACGGCTTCAATATCTTCAATGTCTATTAAATCGACCATGTTAATGTCCATTTTCGGGTTAAAACAACACAACACAATGAAAAAGATGCTTTAACCTAACAGAGAAACTTTGACAGATACGATTTAGACCATGGTTTGATCGTTTAAACTAGGGGCCGCCGAGGTTTAGCGTTAGACCATGAAATGGTCTATGGTTTTTCGAAAAACCACGTTTTGTAATATAATTTTTGTTTAAACCGTAGTTTTAAGAGTTTTAAACCTGGGTTTGTAGTTAAACCGCTTTTTGTAATAAGACTGTAAATGTTTAAAATTATGCTACCCACTAAGTTCTCCACAGATTACAAATTAAAGTATTTAAAACTAGCTAGTAACACAGATACACTATCTATACGACAGTCATTGTTCTAGAACTCATATCTGGATTTTTAAATTTAAATCACAAAAAAAAATGAAAAGTAAATTCACACATTCATGTGCTATGCAATTATAAGAATTATAATCTGACATTAATGTTTATGATCGCACTGGTCAAATTCAGTGTTTTTACATACTTACATAATTATTATGATGGCTGCGGGCTACGGAACCTTGCTCAGAACATTATTTGTGCAATATTTTTATACGTAGGTATAATACCTTCCTACATTTGTGGCGACTAGCGGTAGCGAGTGGAAATTTAGATTTGTCCGGAGTAAGGTCGACGTTATGAGTTATTTACAAGAACTTTGTACGTAACTGTACCCCACTGTACCTCGTATGCGGGCTGCGGCCCATCTCTTTGATTAAATGTTGAGGTTTAAACCTTCGTAAAACTGAGTTTTATACATACTTTGTTTAGTAAGTAATAAATTTGTTTGAAAGCAGGAAATGTAAAACAAATAAATATACTGTAAACAAACGCATTAAGGCGACGATAACTGACTTTAACGATTTTACACTGAAGATCACGTATAAACGAGTAGTGTTAATTATTTGGTAAATTTCTTAATAACTTAATAGATGAATATTTTAGATTATGTTTATATTACATAGTGAAATTAATTTGTTATGTTTAACGCGGATATAAAACTGAGAATCACGCAAAATCTATCAAGCGTATTTTTCTGAAACCTTCACCATTTTAAAGATAATTTAATTATTGATCTTTTAGTATACTATACGTGTTTTATTAAAATACCTTTTGTTTTATGTATGATAAATTAATACTGCGTTTAATTTGGGACAGCACTCCTTGATGGGTGAGTCCTGTTACTGGCTGGACGTACGACGCGTTGCGTGAGCTCAGTACAGAACCGCTATCTAACCACTCAAGGTCACTGGCATATATCTCTGTCTTAAGCAAATTCAGCCTTTTATGAGCACACCTCAGAATTAAGAGTCTTATAATGAGCCGTAACGTGGCGTACCTACCTAATACTGACAAAATTACTTTGCTTTTAAATCCCCTTTATGTTAATACACATTACTTACGGATTTTTTATACCTACATAATTATTATTGTTTCAGTTTTAGTAGCAGTATAGTCGTTACATAAATACCTACAAACGGAAGTGCGGAGACTGACTGAAGACGCACACGTGTGGACATCCGCAGGGGATGATAGGATATAATATCGAGATGTAATACATACCTAATAATAGATATTAGTAGTATGAAATTTATCACAGCTAATTGCATTTCTGTATGTGTATTTTTATGTGTGTAGCTCAACATTTATTGTTATTTTGTCAATGACAACAATGGTTATAAAAAATACTTACATTATATAAGTAATTTTTATTAGTGCGCGCCATAAAAGAAGGCCGACCGAAAATTGTAGAACTACGTTTTTGAAGTGAAAACTTCTTTAGCGGCGTTTTGCACTTTTTTATGATGGGTAAAAAATGTTAAACTCGCGTCAGGACACGTGATCTGATCGAAAATTCGTAAGATTGTCATGTTTGTGTACGATAGCGCAATAAATGAATATTGTATTTTACCACATAAATGATAGTACTTTTATACTGATAATTAAAGCAATTCGTGCAAAATTATTCCCTAACCATTCCAAAATAACAACAATGCACAACGTTAATATTCAAGTTTTCACTTCTGCCGGCACTCCCGGAGTGCAACCTGTTGTTTTTTTTTTTAATGAAATTTGATGTGATGCAATGACATGACACAGCGCCGCATCAGAGCGTTCTACATTTTACTTGCCCCGATAATGCATCGGCATCCGACACCGTTATCGTATTGGACAATGTGAAAACGCTCTCAAAAGGACTGCAGTGGTGGCGCGGACTCTATTTATTCATTTGATCCAAAAAGTCCTTAATAATTTTAAGACCACCAAACTGGCAATAAAACGTAAAAAAACTGAAAGAATGCCTTTAAAAATTAAAAACAGATTTACGTTTTTTTTTCAAAAATGTTGGCCAGGTTTTATTATTAATTATTGCAAGGCATATTTTATGACAACGAAAGTTTTATTCTAAAAACATATAGTACTAAACTTGATACCTACTTTAAAATTTCAAATGTTTTCAAGTTGTAGAATGTTGTTTGTAATTGAAATGGTAATTTTTTAGGCATCTAAAATAATAGAATAGACCCTGAAAATTAAACACGACAACAGCATTACGAGTACCTATAGTTTGACCGAAACCGCTGTTCTGCGCCTTAGGAATTCGCACTGAGGCCCCGGGCAGCGTTGACCAATGAACGGCGGGACGGCGTGAGCATTGACGAATGGCCGGACTGCACTGCTCAACGTCTCGCCGCGCACATACCTAAGGCGCGTAACAGCGGTCTCGGTCAAACTATAGCTGCTTTATTGGCACTAATTATTTTCTTATATTTATTCTGGATACCTATAGTTTTTACTTCTATTCACTCAATCACCCTTGTTACGTGTTAGTTTTGACTAAAATGGCACTAAGACCTTTAATTTGGTCGTCACTTTTGTGTTATTATGGACACATGGTATGTATCCAATTTAAATGTCTTTCTTTGTATGTAAGTAGGTAATACTTACTAATATGTCTCACAATGTTTCCGTGGGAATACGAAGTGATTTTACGTGTAACTTCTATTAACAAATTTTAATATACTCAACAACCTGCTTAGCCATTTTAACAGTAGGTACCTATCTAAACTAAACTGTGAACTCTGCAGGTTTTTCATCTGTAGGTACTTAACCTTTACACAGGTACGCCAAAAAGCCATTGTACTGACCGCGTATAATAATACGCCAACAGCTATTTTGCTGAGCGTGTGTTATTATTTCATATACCTTTCGTACCACGCGTATGAAATGAAAATAAAAAAATCACATGAACAGTCCATTTTATTTTTGAAATAGAATTCAAATCGGCGTCTATCGGTTTGTTTTTATTAATACTCGGTTTGTTTCAAATACGGGTTTTGAAAATTTAATTTGTTTTAGGCCTTTTTAGTGAGGGTTTTAATTGAATTACAATCTAGAAAGGGCTAATTCGGTCAATAATATCCATATTAAATGAAAGCTTTAAAATAAAACTTTTTGGTGGTATTAAATTATTTTGGTAGGATAATTTTTGACGAAACATTTTGCTGATGGATGTATGAATCGGAATGTATAGGAAAAAGCTAATCTAATCGCTTTTATTGGTACTCAGAAAAGCTTCAAGGATCTTTCGGCGCTCGAATGACGTTGACAGAGGGGCGCTGTTGGTAAATATTTGTGCAATTGTTTTGTGAAATGTATTGAAAAAGCAAGATGGCGGCGTTAGTTCCGATTTTGGCCACACGCTAAAATCCAGATTGTTGACAGATAGTTGTTAATAAGCTAATTAGATTGCTGCATGTCCTCTTGATAATAACCACTTAGCCGTTTTGTACTCTGTTAGGGTGCCTTATCGTTTGCATAAAACGGCCGAACTGAAATAATTTAGGGCGGATTTCACTAATGAAACTGAACGCGATGAGCAAACCTAAACCACGGTTAAGAGCTGTCAGTGTCATCTTTGGTGTGAAATATTAAAATTGACGGCTCTCGTATAGATGTGCTGATCGCGTTCAGTTTCAGGTATTGGCACTTAATCTAATAAAACGAAAATAAGTTCTCAACATTGAATTCAATTTTAATCAAACGGAACACATACAGATCGTTCAAACCGTGTGGGACTTTATTTGTATTGTTCGCACAGTCCTCTCATTTTATTTTGATAGGGTACAAGTACATAGTGCACTATTGAAAAGAGCTAAGTCTTACTGTACGGTCCAGATTCAATTTCAAAAGTAAACATCGGTAGACGTTGTACTAGCAGCTTCACTGTAAGGTTGTTTTCACACTAGTGAGCACATTTCATACGCATACTACGCATAGCATAAGCATGCATAGCATAAGCATGCATAGCATAAGCATGCAGCGGATAAGCATGCATAGCATAAGCATGCATAGCATAAGCATGCATAGCATAATCAGCCTATAATCTTCCCACTGCTGGGACATAGGCCTCCTCTCGGTGAGAGGGAATGCACCACGCGGCTCCAGTGCGGGTTGGGGATGTCACATGTCTTCGAATTTTTGGTTCTTCGACATGTCGGTTTCCTCACGATGTTTTCCTTCACCGTTTTGAGAGCAGTGGTGATGAAATTAAATACACAAAGTAAAGTGCCTGCCTGGGTTCGAATTCACGAACTACAACTTGTAATTCGGGGCCGATACCACTGAGCCACCACTTCTCACTATACTACGCATATTTCCCCTAAACTTGTTTCGTTTTTTTATTTTGTTTTATTTTTTTTTGCGTCATGTTTTCCGCAAATAAACATATTTTCTTTCTTTCTTTCTTTTCTTTAACATGAGAATTGATAAATATACCTACATACTTAATGTCCTAGCGATGATCCTATCTCGATTACATTTTGTCGATTTTGTTACAGAAGAAGAATCCTCCACCTTAGCATTCGTAATGTTTTTAAGGTCGGTATATCGATAATCGGGATTGGGTCAGGATTTGTGTGGGATTCGCTAATAATGCATGAATGTCTAATGTCGATGGCTATAATAGCACAGTAGGAAAACCAAAGAAACGATGGATGGACTGTGTGAACTAGAAAGAAAAGGGGGTGACTGCCGAGATGACGTCTAATAGAGAGAAGTATGGAAGAAAAAGACATGTTGTGTCGACCACAAATAAATTGGGATAAAGGCTAGGTCACAACAACATGCATTATTAGCGAACCAGTCGTTTTGCTACTTTTAGTTAAGTACTAGATTTCATTTGAAATAAGATTAGACATTTAAACAAACCTTTTGAACAGTCCGTTCAACCGATCCTCACTCCTATACCGTCGGCATAAGGATGGCATTAAAAACAAAAAAGTGGTTACAATACCAACTGTTGCCATTTTTCATGCCACCAACGCAATAGAAGTACAAATCGGTTAAACGGACTGTATAAAAGCTTATCTTATTTCAAATAGAGTATAGATATTCATTATTTAATTTCAAAATAAGTTTCATCCTAGTGGGGTCCCAAATCTTAAATTATAAAACAAATGAAAGCCATAAGAATTCAAATTCAAAATATTTTATTACACATAAATCTACATGGGCACTTATGAAACGTCAGAAGCTAGGTGCACGGTTCCAATTGGTTGTTTCTTATGGAGAAGAGCCGGCAAGAAACTCCACGAAACAAACGCGTTGTTTAAATGTTAAATTAGTATGTAAAGAGCCTAAGCTTCGTTTATGTGATAGGTACATACATGCCGCCGTGAAAATTTAAAATGTTCAGAAAACAAGCGAGTAGGAATTATTGTACTTTCTACAATGTAATCTTGATTCTACTATTAAAACATTGCAGTGTCGCTGACGTAAACTGAGGAAGTGAGGATTGAACAGAAATGTCGTGGACCATGGTTGCAGGTACAATTTGTACCAAATTAAAATATTTAGGACCGCTTGCACCGCAAATCAGTTAAGTGAAAGAAAGAAAGAAAGAAAGAAGAAAGAAAGAAGAAAAAAAGAAAGAAAGAAAGAAGAAAGAAAGAAAGAAAATACGTTTATTTGCGGTAAACATGATGCAAAGAAAGAACAAAACACGAGAATAAAAAATTGGGGGAAAATATGCGTCACATCCACGCAAAACGGCCATCGCTCAGGCTGTCGTTCAAATGACGTTCAAACGTCAAATGTATGGTTCAACAGTCGTTAACTTTAAGCAACGTTTATAAATAAACCCCTTAGAGTTGGATGCGGTAAGGTAGCCCGCGAAATTAAAATTTTCTTAAATTTTTTACAATTTGCAGGTCAGTGTCAGGTTGTGTATTGACAAAAATATGATTTGCGACCGTAACAAATAAAACAAATAAACAAAAACAAATAAATAAATAACAAATAAATATGTATCTACAGAATTATAATCATAAGAATCATAAATATAACTCTCGAAGTTAGATTTGACTTCAAATGTCACGATTTCATGAAATTGTCATTCAATTGGGTAATTTGCACTTAGTTGTATTGATGATATTTTAAATTATTGAAATACATATTTGTTACGGTCCCTTGTTGTCATCATTTTCGTCCCATTTTAAATTAAGACTATCAATCTAATTTAAAATAACTAAGTAGATCGTATTCATCGTTGCAAAATGATTTACGAATTTCTACAGGCACGTCGCTGCGCCCACGCTTCATTCAATTTTCATCATGTTGCCTACGTTCAACTTCATTACGTTCATTCAGCTTATTTACTAGCTTTTCAAAGGAACAGATAGATTCGAAATAAACTTTACATTACTTAGTGCCCGCAGTTTCAATCAGAAATATCGAGAATTGCAGGCAAAGGGAACTGCTGAAGCGTTTGATAAAAAAGAGAGAAATAAGTCACACAAAGTTATTATACAGGTCCAGTTTATAGTTCCCACGTTTTTAAAATGAAAACGGCAATTAATGTCTTTTGTAGTCCGGTTTAAGAGGGAACAGGGGCTGCGAGGAATTAAAAAAATAGGTATTTGATGAAATTATTGCCGTCGTCTTACCTCAAGTCTACCTCCTTAGAGTGCGATAGGGACAGCTGCAGCTCAGACCGATTATATCACAAAAAAAAATTACGTTTCGCATTCCCCTTTTTTCTCCTTGAAAACAGAGCCGATTCAATTATTTTTTACATACACATTTTAAGAAAGAGTGTATAGGTTCCTATCATTTTCTTTTATGTTAAAAACTTTTCGAATTTGTCTCGTAGTTCTCTAATCACGGCGGTAAAAATGGGGGGCATTGTTTGTAATTTTTGGAGGCTGATATTTTCTTTACCAATAAGTTGCTGAAAAAAAGGAAATAACAGGGACGTGTCTACAGCAGACCTTGATTTTAGGAAAAAAATGATTGCATTATTCAGAAAGAAAAAAAGGGAATACATTTGTATGGGGATTCGCAGGCCCTGTTCCCTCTTAAAGGTGACCACACTCGATACAGACACGTCACAGCGAGCCGAGCGTCACACGCATGGTTCCTAAAAAAATATGAAAAGTTGAATAAAACGTTCACTGTTTAACTTGTGTGAAACATGTGGGCACCGCCAGAAGATATTTGCTTTGCGCTCAACAAAGGCCTACCCCGGAGAACGTAGGGGAATTAAACATTGCGTTGTTATAGCACTAAAGTACGGGCCATTTTGTATGATGTTTGGTTCATGTTTGAGAGATATATAAAAAAATATTTTCAGCGTCAAAAATGTTTTCATGTATTTAAATGTATTATGTAAATAATATAAAGCCATCCTTACTAGACAATAGGCGAATAACTAACTAATTTTATTACTTTCTATGCTTTCTATGTTATTTTTATTTATTGACCAATTATTATTCGACCATCGTGTGTAGCAGTAAATTATCAACATTCAAAAAACACCGTGAAAAACCGTTTGGTAAATATCTCGAGGAAACCGGCATGCCTGCGAGATATTTCTCGACGGCATGTGAAGCAAAGTCAGAGGCCCATGGGCGGCGTAAAAAACTCTGACACCAGCAGTGCTATTCTGTAACCATCTCACCGAGAAAACTTATGTGAAGTGAGCACGGAGTGAGCTGTCAGTCCCTAGCAGCAGTAGTGCTATTCTGTAACCATCTCACCGTGAAGTGAGGTGAAGTGAGCTCGGAGTCAGCTGTCAGTCCCTAGCAGTAGGTGGAATGACAGCTCGCTTCAAGCTCACTTCACCTAAGTTTTCACAGTGAGATTAGTACAGAATAGACCGGCTGGTGCTAGGGACTGACAGCTCACTCTGAGCTCACTTCACCTAAGTTTTCACGGTGAGATGGTTACAGAATATCACTGCTAGTGGAATGACAGCTCACTTCACCTGAGTTTTCACCGTGAGATTATTACAGAATAGACTGGCTGTTATCTAATTACGCAACACATTTTCGTAAACGATTACAACAAATTTGTTTCATTTTGACAGTCCAACAACATTCATTGTGTTATTTACGTTGTTGAGAAGATTCATTTTTCGAACTTATGAAGCAATGGATTAACAATTTGTTTCAAAACGATTCAAATTCTGATTGATCGTATATTACGTAGTTAGGGTACTGGTTAGTCACTAACCACCCGAAAAACAAAGAAATATCAATATTCTATTGTAAAACAACCGATAAGTACTGCATTAGCAGTAGATTATTGACAATGGTGCCGATTCTCTTGTACACCGAACTAAACTAACTAAACTATCACTAAAATTCCTTACTTTTGACTATGAGAATCTTAACGCTATTCTGCAATAAAATGTCTCTAAATAAAAAAAAATATTTTGACACAACTAAATCGAATTTGACAATCGCGACTCCACGTGGTACATACTTGTTTGCCCCGTGAATTTTTTTAGAGCCGGAGGCGCGCAGGGGGGCGCGTGTACGTTACCCCAGCAGGAAAGTGTCTCCCAGAGTTATATGAGTGGAACGTTTAATTTGTGCCTTAGCTGCTGTATATGTGCCCCCACATAAAAAATGTGTGCCCCCTGTCGTTTTGGAAAAAAACGGAAAAAACGATTCCTGCTGGGGTAACGTTTTTCTAGCAGGAAAATTCTAAACGAATGATCGGAGAGAGAAAAATTTTGCATGGCCAGAGAGCTTATATGTGTGCCAAAATGTGCCCCCAAAAATAAAATCTGTGCCCCTTCAGGTTTTCGAGATATTGCATTTCCTGCTGGAGTAACGTTTTACAGAATCGTATATCTCTAAAACCATTGCATGTGCCCCTGTAGAATAAACATACACGAGTAGCTCTTAATGTGTGCCCCTTAGTGCCCCTATTAGATTTAAGAAAATATTTATAGTTTTCAAGTTATCGCGGTTTTATGAAAACACGAAAAAACATCGTAGCGCCTAAATGAGACAAGGTATAAGTTCGCTGAAAACTGTATTCGGTCCTTCTTGACGCTAATAATAACCATACAAAGTTTCAAAACTGTTCATGCATGCGTTTTTGAATAATCTTGCTAAAAGTCAAAACGATGGTGTCATAACTTTGACGGCAAAATACAAGGAACCGGCTCAATCCCAGATGTGCAGGTGTAAACCAAAATCATGTGCCTTTAGTCAAAAATATAATGGTGAAAATATTCAGCCTGGAATGTTTTGCATTAAGTAAATATTAACAAAAAACCAAAAATGTAAACAACGGCTTATCCGACCAAATTCGAATGACTACTAAAAAGCGACGGATTCATACATATCGATGACCTTCTTTATTGGACGTATTATACCTAAGCTGTTGTCCGTACAGTCGCGTTCAAAAGTTTTGGGGGCTAATAAAAAAATATATTAAATGCACCTTGTGACCATATTAAATTAAACAGCTTGTTGATGTGGAAATTATTATTTTTATTCATATACAAATAAACACATATATATAAATATATATAAAGACAAATACGGGCTTTTTATTTATATACAAAAAAGAGCTACCTCTTTTTCGTAGTAGGTATTCATCACACATTTCATGAACTATATTTTTTTTAAACAACGGGACCAATCAAATTTTGGGTCAGTCCTGGGAAATATCTGGATGTATTTTTTTCGTTCACACATAAATTACTGGATGTATTTTAATTAAATTTAGAATGGAGAAGATAGCTTACCTTGGAATAGCACTTAGGCTACTATTTATAATGTACTTAATCGTGTGGAATGAGGAACTAACAAATTTGACGAATGACACACAATCGGAATACGAGTTTTGAATAACACTAAATTATGAAAATGATTAAACAGTATGATTATAGTAAAAATAGTTTATTTTTTTCTTACCTTACAGTTAATCCCAGCATCTCCAGAGGTTCGATGGGTTTTCTAAATATGTATTTCTTTTGTAAATGAGGCTTTATCAAACTAAGAAGTTCTTCAAAACTTACTACACTCATCCTAAAGTAATCGAAAAATTTAACCTCGTCCACTTTTAGCGCCTCATATTTCCTTTTGAAGTGGTTTCCATCTTTATTCATAATTGTCAGTAATGGGTGCACCCAGTACTTTCTTTTCTGTTTCTTTTTCTTAATACGCCTTAACGCAAGCAGAAGTAGAACACGCGCAGTGCGGTCCATGTCTCACTAGAAACTGAACTGACGGTTAGCGTCTTGTCGTACGATGTCGTATCCGATGAAATTTTTGCGTTGCGACATCGCATCGCATAGCTGTGCAATGTTGTTTTTGCGATGCGACGCCGCAACGCACTGTTGTGGCCTGGCCCGTGTACGATTTTATTCTTACGTTAGTATGATCAGTTCTTTGTAATTATTTACTTATAGCTACATTAAATACACCATTTATAACCGCGATTAAAAATGGTCAGATTTAGTTAGAAAATTTAAATTTTAGGTGAAAAACGTCAAATTCAGAATAGCAAAATTGTCATTTTCACTAAATAAAAATCTCAGTGCCATCTTAGTGCTGTCAAACTAAAATATAGTTAAGTTGTGTCACTTTAGTCTATTTCAGAGTGAGAAATCATCGTTTGACAGGAATAAACTAAATTTTGGTGATTTTTAGTCTAGTTTAGAGGCATTTGTGACAAGAGAATCAAACTCAAACTCAAAGCATTTATTTCAAATAAACCAATTACAGGCACTTTTGAATTGTCAAGGGGTCGGTCAGTCAGAAATATGAAACTAGTCGCCCATTCCAAAGCGTAGTAGGTACCTATGGAGAAGAACGAGCAAGAAACTCCAGGACCAGCACCATTCAGCTCAACTCAAACTCAAAGCATTTATTTCAAATAAACCAATTACAGGCACTTTTGAATTGTCAAGGGGTCGGTCAGTCAGAAATATGAAGCTAGTCGCCCATTCCAAAGCGTAGTAGGTATCTATGGAGAAGAACGGGCAAGAAACTCCACGGACACTCTTTTAAATAAAATAAAATTGTTACATAATATTGGTTACATCATTCAAGTTGAAGTTATACATGTGAGAACGATGCAAAACATTAAAAGCGTCCGTTAGAAATAAAAATATAAATTAAATTAAAATCGCCGTGGCAGCTAAGAGATGACCAGTCCGTACTGACGGCGCCCGTTCACGAACATGACGCATGGATTAGCACCATTCAGCTCAACCATTTTGAAGGGAGCTAAATGATCCAACACACGCGCCACCGCCAGCGAGACATTAGAGTGAGCATGACATACTCTCAGCCGCCAGGGCACATTCAAGTCAATGAAAGACATACTCAGTACCTAAATGGTAGCTTTATAGTCGGTACATGGTGCCCACACGTGTGCCATGCAATTATACAATGCTAAGACATTGAATTTATACAATGCAAAGATAGTTTTTAAAATCTTCAGCAGCTCCAACGGTATTTTCAAATGCTAATCAATTAGTTTATGCTTGTGGAGCAGGACCAGCGTTGAGCCAAGCATTTTTATCAGCGATGTAATCCCCCAACTTATAATGTGCTTGGCTGCATAGTGTGCGTTTAATATAAGATTTAAATTTCGTTTCATTCAGTAAGTATGTGGGGAGGTATTTTATTGTAACATTTTAAACAGTACCCCATGAAAGATGAGTCCACTTTAGCCAACCTGAAACCCGGTCGAACTAATTGGTCCCTATTCCTAGTGATATAATTGTGTTTTGCATCTCTTTTACTAAAAAGATGTAGATTTTTCCTTACGTACATGATGTTTTCATAAATATATTGACAAGGTACCGTCATGATGTTAATATATTTAAACTGTTCCCTTAGAGAGTCGCGCCTGCGGAGGCCATAGATGGCTCTAATGGCTCTTTTCTGCAGAATAAAAATAGACTCGATGTCTGCAGCCCGTCCCCATAGTAGAATACCGTACGACATAATACTATGAAAGTAATTAAAATAGACTAGTCTCGCGGTATCTTCATCAGTAAATTGACGGATTTTTCTCACAGCAAATGCTGCTGAACTTAGCCGTCCTGAAAGGGATTTTAAATGAGGACCCCATTGAAGCCTTGAGTCAAGCGTGATCCCCAGGAAAACAGTTTTATCGACGAATTCTAGTTTCTGTTGATTCAATACTATCTCACAATTACTACTTTTGACATTTGGTAAAGAAAATCTTATGCACTTAGTTTTTTTCCCATTTAATACTAAATTATTAGCTTTGAACCAATTGTGGACCTGCTGTAGGGCGTTATTTACGTCGTCAAGATTTGATGCACGTCTATTAATTTTAAAAATTAAGGAAGTATCATCAGCAAATAACACCATTTGTGGTTGAGTTTTTAACAAATGCGGGAGATCATTAATATATACTAAAAAGAGGAAAGGACCCAGTATTGATCCTTGTGGTACACCCATTTCTACTTTTAAACCGAGTGAATTGACACCATTTATTTGAACTTGCTGTTGTCTATCATTTAAATACGATTTTACTAAACTGAGCGCAAGTATCCCAAGTCCGTAATGCTCAAGTTTCAAGATTAAGGTTTCGTGGTCGACGCAGTCAAATGCCTTGGAGAGGTCACAAAAAAATCCTATGGCGTCTTGGGCGTCTTCCCACGCCGTAAATATGTGTTTTAATAACGTGACACTGGCGTCAGTCGTACAACGTCCCTTGGTGAAACCATACTGTTGATCATGTAAGATTTTATTGGTGTTAAAATGATTGAGCAGTTGGTTAAGCATTACCTTTTCATACACCTTGCTTAAAACTGGCAACACGGATACGGGTCTATAATTATTGGTGTCTTTACTGTCCCCGGATTTGAAAAGTGGTATTACCTTACTATATTTCATTAGATCAGGGAAGATTCCTTGATCCACACACAAATTAAATATTAAGGCTAAGTACGGCGCTATAGTCTCAATAATGGAGGTACAAACTTTAATTGACATTCCCCATAGATCTTCGGTTAATTTGATCTTGATTTGTTTGAAAGCTTTTAGTACTATTAAGGGGTTTATATGCTTGAATTTAAATTCAATCGGGCAGGATGAAACATTTGCTCTTGATAAATCAATAGAACGCGAGGGCGAGGAATTTAAGGATTCAGTAGTTTTAACTGGGATACTGGTAAAGATATTTACAAATTCTTGAGCAACTTCTTTGTTAGTGCTTATGAGACCACGTGAAGTTTCTAGTGTGAAATCATTATTATGTCTTTTATTCCTGTTTGTTTCGTCATTGATAATTTTCCAAACCGTCTTCATTTTGTTATCGGCTGATTTGATCTTGTTGCTAATGTACAAGGCTTTAGCTACCTTGCAAGTATTTTTAAAAGTTTTAGAGTAAGTAGCAACGTATTTATTAAAAGATTCAGAGTTAATATAAGGCTTAAGACAATTTCAAACAATTAGCTCAAACAATTTTTCCCTGCTTTTCCTAATACCTGTTGCCCAGTCACTGAACAAAACAATTGGGCAAATGGTTTTAGTTTTCTTTTTAAAGTATTATTGAACTCGGTGCGCACTACCGAAAAGAATTCCTTATATAATTAATTTACATTGCTTATAATATGACCCGGTATACTTACTTACTAATTAAGTTATTATTAAATCTGCTTAAATTGCTGGTTGTTAATGGTCTAGACTGTATTTGAATTCTTTGTAATGGTGTGTTGGACTTGAAAGCAACGGTTTGACCGCTGTGATCAGAAGGGAGATAATTTACAATGGTAATTTACAACCATTTTGAAAGGAGCTAAATGATCCAACACATGCGCCACCGCCAGCGAGACATTAGAGTGAGCATGACATACCTACTCTCAGCAGCCAGGGCACATTCAAGTCAATGAAAGACAGACCCAGTACCTAAATGGTAGCTTTATAGTCGGTACATAGTACCCACACATGTGCCATGCAATTATAAAATGCTTAGACATTGAATTTATACAATGCAAAGATAGTTTTTAAAATCTTCAGCAGCTCCAACGGTATTTTCAAATGCTAATCAATTAGTAAATGCTTGTGGAGCAGGCACCAATATCCACGTTCTACTTAGTCATTTGCAGCTAAAGCTTTTCTAAGTGCATTACATTAACCTTTCTTATCGATTCTAACTGTACAATGAGTCATACGTGGCATTGCCAGTAACTGATAGGTTCTTACCTTCATTACAAGACTTCACAAACATAATATAATATACTAGCTTCTGCCCGTGACTGCGCTGTTACTCCGTTTCCGGTTAGCGTTCTTTCAAACTTTTTTACTTTTGCTCGGCTCCCAAGGGTTATAATCAAACTTCATTTTGAAACTATTTACTTGGATAAGGATTAATATCATGATACGAATATATCATTACCTTTCGGTTCTAGTTAGACATATTGACTCGCGGACTTTTTTGTGGGTAACGATGAGTACTATAAACATGTAGTACTTTATTTTATGTATCATATATATTTTTCGCAACACACGCCAAATCGGTAACATTTTAATAATAAACTTTTATAGGTAACATTTTATTTTTTCCAATTTTCACTATTTTGTTTGAAAAATAATATACGCGCATGCTACTTGCTGATAATGTAGCTTACTACAGGCGAAATATTTTTTTAAATCGGTTAAGTATTTTTTGAGTCTATCCATTACAAACAAACATACAAGTATACAAACTCTACTGTTTTCTTTTTATAATAGTATTAGTTTAGACTAGCTGCGCCCCGCGGTTTCACCCACATAAGTCTCGATCCCGTAGGAATATCGGGATAAAAAGAGTCATTATGTCCTTTTCCAGATCATGGTCTATCCATGTGCCAAATTTCATCCAAAAACGTTTATCCGTTTTATCGTGAAAGCGTAACAAACAAACAAACTCACTTTCGCATTTACAGTAAAAATAAATGAAAAAAACAAAAAAAAACACAAACACAAACATTTTGAAGGACAGTACACGAGACACAATAGAAGTCTTAGACACAATATGATCTCACTAGTAGTATAATTAAATAACGTCATTTAAAGGATTTTATTTTTTACACATGATCGTAATAGTAACAATTGAAGTGTTTTTGTATATAATTTTATTATAAGGTATTTTTTGCATACTGAAAGTAAGTAAGTAAGCAAAATTAGTGGAACTTCTTATTTTATGTACCATATTTTATGCAAAATAAATAAATTCTAATTCTTTATTGTTATGACACATATAGGCGTATATGTAGATTACTTCAAAGTGTAACAAACATACTTAAATATAAACTCCCGCCTTCTTCCCTTGGGGGAAGAATGTGTGGTGGGGGAAGATGTGTTAAAAATTACAGTATGCCACCTGCTAGGATACTTGCATACTTCTTTTCCCTCGTTTACGTTGATACATAAATGGTCATACACCCACGTATTTTATTGAAGGTATTTCTCGATAAAACTCGCTTTAAATACTAAGTAGATGGCGCTGGAAAACTTTTTCAACCCGGTTTACCAAAAAGTTTCAATCTTCAACTTCGAAATATCAATAAAAATAAATAACACGTAAAAAAAACTCTGTCCGATCCGTGAGGATGTTGTTAAGTAGAGAGTTTATTTATGTAGTAATTTTCAGGAAAAAAGAAAAAAGAAATACGCCGAATTTTTTTCAATGGGGAATTTTACCTGTTTTATTAGATGGGGCGCGGGCGCGTCGTCAAGCGGGTCTACAATTAACAACTTATGAGTTTATGAACCCTGTTAAAAATTTGCAAATTTTTACCTAAAGGAGTACATAAAGGTAAATCCTAAGAAAGTAACATATCAATACTTAATGTGAGTTCGAAAAAAAGGTCAATGTTATATTTGCACCAGCCATTTGCAAATCTCGAGAGAATCTCGGGTTTCCGAGGCAACACTCAAAACAAACATAGAATCTAGCTTAGATTGGATGATCAACACCTGTGGATGGAAATAAAACGAAAATAGAGAAGGATCGAGCTAACATTATTCCAGTGCCTTTGCCAATCGGATTCAATTTTAATATAATATGTATTTGGAATAAAGAAACGTATACGGTGTAGCTGCCACTAAGTAAAAATTTTACCACGAAAATGTTTATACGTTTTTTTAATGATGTTTTGTCATCGCGAAATAGAATAAAACCGTAACTAGGTACTTACGTCAAAAATGAAAAAAATCGGTTAAATTGGGAAAATCCAGGGGAAAATTCTACGGAACTTTAATTAAGAATAATGGCCTAAAATATTGTTTTCATTCCATCACTACCTCTACCCATCCCATCTAGCAAATGTGTCTCAACTTATATACCTACCTACATATTTGCGAGAACAAAAAGAAAAAAGGCTACTGGACAAGAGATCAATAACCGCTACAAGGAATAGTCAAAGGGACTTGTAATATAAATAATAAAATAAAAAATAGGTGTATTTTTTGTAATGCCAATAAACGCATTTTTCTTTCTTTTCTTTCTTTCTTTCTTTCTTTCTTTCTAATAGTATAATAGAATATTATACCATTATCTATTTAGCAGACCGAAGGACATTATACAAAGAAAAAGATAACGTTCAAATCTATCATTTTGACGTTTCCTTCCAGTCGGCACTATGAAAGCCACGAGAGTGGACGTCCATTCTATGATTGAAACCACCCGGGTACATTATTCAGCTAAGCATTTATACAACTTGTATCAGAATAGTGTGGTCATATTTAAAGGTGTGGTACAGATCATTAAACTGAACTGCATGGGACAAAATATCGTAATCGTGAAAAAAAAAACTGTAGTCCCATACATTTCAAAATTACAAATATTTTATTTCACATAAACCGATAAGGGCACTTATGAAACGTGAAACTCCACGGTTACTCTTTTAAAAATAAATGGTTTTTACAATGTTTTCAAATTACAGTGTTAATAATAGGTATGAGAGGACAGTGTAGGCCTATCAACAAGTACCAGGTACTTAGCAAAATAGAAAATGGTCCACAAATCTAAGTTTTCACATTCACAATTATTTTTGGGTCGAGTAGGTATTGAAGTGTTGTATGGGACAGTTTATATTTTTTACGCGATTACGATGTTGGTCCCATTGACAAAGTTGTTCAGTTCGAATTGATGGTCTGTACCACACCCTAGAAACTGATCACACTTTTTTGATACACGCTGTATACGTATTTATAACCCCGCGTTTACACCTATATACAAGTTGTGATACTTGTTCTCGACAGGTCTTGTAAAAAACTTGTCAAAAAAATGGCGTAAATAATCAGCTGTCCCATACAAAACTTTAAGACGTAGGTACTTGACCCAAATGTATGGGGCAACTGATATTTTTTTCGCAATTACGATGTTGGTTTCATGGAGAAAGTTGTTCAATTTGATGGTCAGAATGGTGTGGTCATATTTAAGGGTGGTACCTTTAAATATGACCACATTTTTTAGATACACGCTGTATACGTATTTATAACCTTGCGTTTACACCCATATACAAGTTGTGATACATAGAAAAAAGAAAGAAAGAAAGAAAATAAGTTTATTTGCGGTAAACATGACGCAAAGAAAGAACAAGTTGGGGTAAAATATGCGTCACATCCACGCAAAACGGCCATCGCTTAGCATGCAATACCTACTTGTTGGCGAAAAGTCGTATAAAAGACTTGTCAAAAAATGGCGTACAATACAATAATGTGTTGACGTTGTCGTTATTTCAAACAAGTATTGTTGACGATTTTGTTCACCTTTTTGACAAGTTTTTTACTAGTTTTGTATACAACTAGTCTTTACAACTTGTTTTAGCTGGAAATAATAAACGAAAAAAGTGGTAACAACATATATAATATATAAATGTTTTATACCTTGGTGAAAACGTGGGGTAAACAAGTACCTACTCTTAACATCTTTGGTATAAGGGTTTGTATGTTTGTAATGAATAAACTCAACAATGACAGGACAGATTTTTATTAAAAAAATCAACTACTACCACTGAACTATCACTGAGTAACAGACTATAATTTATAAAGATATCACGCGAGCGAAGCTACTGGTGGGAGCTAGTAAAAAATAAATTAAAAATAGTATGCACTACTCCGCATTATAATTTATTGAAGTAGGTCGCAAATAATGGATTAAATGCTTCTAAGAAAGCAATTAAGGACGTTTCTAGGGCGTTGGTATTCATTCTTTAAGAAAATTCAATCATTGAAAAGAACGAAAGAAAAATTGATTAATTTGGGCTCGCTCAGTACGACGACAATGAATAATTTTCGTTTTGGGTTCATTTGTGTTACATAATTTAAGAAAAACAGCCCGGAGGTCGGTTTATTAATCTCCAGAAAATATATTTATGCTGATCATTCATCAGCGGTGTTTGAGAAATTTGAGATAGGGACTCAAAGCAATTTAAAACGTTCAGTATTCTTCTTTTTGTTGTAATTTTGTTATTTTAAAGGCAGCCCTGTATAATAAACATTACAATCCTACAATTTTGTAAAAAAGTCACATATTTGTTAAGTGTTACTACATGTAATGTTTAATAAACCTTACAAATATGTAACAAACTAACAAGTATCACGATTGCATATTATACTGTTAATAAACATTTACATATGTAGAAAACGCGTGTAGATTTCGATGACAATATTGTTTTTACAAATATGTTGTTGTAAGTTACAATTTACATGAAATGTAAGTTTTCGGTGCAGATTCTTAATAAACGTATTTTCACGGAGTACTTTGTTATTGGTTTGGTGCATCACTAAAGTCATAGAGAATAACAACAAAATTACGATTTTTCCATGAACGTAAAAACAATCAAGTTAAAAGAAAAATGTATTCCTTTACGAAAAACTCACCCTTGCCGTTGAATGAATAAATGAATGATCGAATGAAATGCACCGATCCCAGCGTGGTTTAACCAGACTCGATAAATCGAATGAACCCCAAGATTTGCACTAGCCCCTGGAGCCTCATATTTCATGGTGCTACAGAGGCCATTGTATATCAGGGAGTAGACCAGGTGGCGCGGTAATGATAGGGAAGAAGTGCCCTCAGGATAGGAAAGGATTTACGAGCCGTACTGGATATGCATACTTGCGTAAAAAAAAAACCGTTGCCGTTCAATCACATATTCATCATCACTAACATCACTACTTTCACTACTCATTGTTAGAACCATTTTTATACATATAATATTTTAATATTTTTAGTAATTAGGGAGAGGCACAAAATTGTTAAGTTTTGACACATCGTGAGACCAGAATTATATTACAATTTACAAAATATGTAAACTTGTAATTACAATTCTCGACATCAGAGTCATCCGATCAAATTACAATTTTCGACATCAGGGCCATCCGGTCCGATGTCCACTTTTTGCAAAAAAAAAACACTTTTGAACTAAATCGTATGTTTTTATCTCTTTCTTTCTGACTAGACGATATTATTTTATCTCACTTAGTTCAAAATTTCATTTACGTGGAAATGGTTGGATATTGAAAGTCCACTAGAGCCAAACACTTTGAACTTCATTTAAAATTTTATGGTCGAGAAAAAAAAACACTATTTTTGTGGTCTCATGTAAAGATCAGTTCTAACAAAAATAATTATGATAGGTCTTGTTTTAACAACTTACTTTTAGGCTCAGAAACTATTTGGTTATCAAAGTTCATTTATCAATTCATTCGGGACATAATTGAGAGATTTTACGGATAAACATACAGCTGGCGACGCCCCTGCGCCACCACCACCGCCGCACCTTGCCGGCATTGTTTTCGTAATTTGGATAGTTAAAGGTTTGTTTTGAATTTTCTGACTCAATTAAATCGTGATCACTATTCAGCTTTGTAAATGATGACTATTTCATTTAAAGGAATAAATTAACATTAAGATTACAATCACGTATTCGTATGTGTCGGTCGAGAAACGAAGGCCCTTCCCACCACAAGGAAGAAGAACGAAGTTGTTTTGGTGTTACACCTCGAGATACCTCAGGATTTTGGTCAGTTGGAAAACGACGGAAAGTAACCACACCGGTACGTTCATAAAGTTCACACCATTCCATACAAAGATCTTGAGATATCTTTAACCAGCCCAAGATAACTGCCGAATCTGTCTACAAGTATAAATGACTAATATCACATTTAAATGACTGTAAAACCACCTAACATTGTCGAAAACCTAATAATGCACCACATAATTATAACCAAGGTATGCTGGTTGAAATGAAGCGGAACCACTCGTATTTTAGCACACTACAATCTTACTTCTTCCCCACTTTGGTACTACTGATACTTCGAACGCAAATACAGCGCAAGCCGCGTAAGCTCGTTGAGAGGCGTCTACGAAACAATGTATATTCTGTAGCGCGGGGTTTGACACAGAAACCACCGAGGAATCTGTATTAGGGCTAAATTTGAAAATTATTTTAAAAGACTACTAGTTTTTACAGAAATCTGCTGTCACAGGGGGCTGTCTCAGTTAAGCTTAGAAGATGACTGGTCTAAACTACATTTATGCATTGACATAGCAACCCTAGTGGGTCGAAAACGTTCAACGTTGTCGATATCGAGTTAATGTTGTCGTTGTCGGCATGTCTGAGGTCTTGGTAATCTGAGGGGACAGTTCTAATTCCGAGAAGAACTGCTATGAATCAACTTTAGATAAGCAGTTAAGCAAAACAAGATTTTCGTTACTGAAATCAAGGGTTAAAATGATTTGTGTCGGGATTAAATAATTGAGTAGAGTTTTATGAATGTATATTCATGCTTTTGCTAGCGGGCTGCGGCTGCGTAAAGCTCAGAATTATCCAACGGGAACATACTACCATAAAAAGTATCCTATGTCCGGTCATGATCTACCATATTTCACCCAAACACGTTCTGTCACCGTGATTGATAAACAAACATCCAAACATATGAAACGCGACTTCTACAGTACCTTAGAAAATCGTATTCAATTAAAGTACGACTACATCTTTCTGCCTATCCTTTTTTTTTTTTTTGGATGGGAAATTATCAAATAACTTCTCCCGCACCCGGGCGTTTCCTACCGCCTGATACGAAACAGGAACCTCCCGAAACAACCATGTCCGGTGAGGACCGGCGTCAGGCGGAAGGTGAGGACGCCGTGGCGCCTCTCTAGCCACTCCTCAAAGAGGGGACTTGGCGCCGCAATAGTGGCGTGCCCAGCACTGGGTTGCGACAATCGCACTCTCCATGACGCCATGAGATCACGCCGGAGCTCTGTCCGCTGAGCCGCGATTTCTCGCGGCAGCGGAGTTGAGCCTCGGCGTTTCGCCTCCTCGCACCACTCCCAAATGTGCGCGAGGACTTTAAATCTATCCCTCAGTGAATGCCTACAACTTTGGTTATAAATGGCTCGAACGGCTCGTTTCTGTAGCACAAATATGGCCTGAATGTCGGCTGCATTTCCCCATAACAAAATGCCGTACGATATTACACTATGGAAATAACTTAAATATACTAATTGAGCTGTTTCTACATCAGTCAAATGACGGATTTTATAGACCGCGTAGGCTGCAGAGCTTAGCCTCTTCGACAATTTGGTTATATGTGGGCACCACTGCAGCTTCGTATCCAAAGTACCCAAAAACACAGTAGTGTCCACGATATCCATTTACTAGTACATTGGTTTTCACCTGCCATAAGTCACAAAAAATACCTAGGGCTTCATGTGACCTCTCCCAGGCCTCACCAATACCTGCGTCGAAAGTCGAGCGACCCCTTGTGAAACCGAATTGTTTACTGTTTAACAATTTGTGTTTATTAAATTATCTTTGCAATGGATCTAGTATAAATTTTTCAAATATTTTACTAAAGGTACTTTAGGAACTTTAGGTCTAAAATTCTATACTTTTATTATAATTTCTTTCTTCGTTCAGTTCAAAGAGTTTGATTCTACTCTTAAATATACCTTTAGTTGGCCATTCACTGAAAGTTGCAGAACCATTAACTGAGATCTGCTTTGGTAGTAATGTTGAGTTAAATTCTGTACAATACATGACAAAAAAGGAATGTACAGTTCATTAGGATCATCACAATAAGGCAAGTAGGGTAATTTACTATTAAGTTTGTTTTTAAAACTCTCCATTAACCTGCAGTTTTTGGTACTACAGTGATATATCTCTTAGCCACTTTTTTATAGATGGCTCTGATGTCGAGAATTATGTGTTCAATAAAGTAGTTTTCCCTACAAATACATAAACTGACACCTGAAAAGTTAAAATGTTTATTAAACAGAAATATGTAAAATGGTAGTTACAATTTTACAATTTTTAAAATTTTCCACCTTGAAAAATTTGTAACTTGTAATTTTTATTAAAAGGAAACTTGTACAATTGTAGCCTGTCATCTACAATTTATATTTTACAATTTGTATCTAAACTGTAGTACGTTAGTGTAATCTATTAATTGTTGTAGTTGTTCTATGTAGGTATGTGTTCGTACTGTGTGCGTAGATGATTCAAAAGTTCTATTGTCAAAAAACCTTATTTTGTGTCTGTATGAATTGAGGAGCGTCTCATATTTAGTAGTAAATTAGCCGAATTTGTTGGCCCGATCCTGGAATTTATAGTGAAATCCTTAAAAAGTTACAGGACGTTTAAGTTAAGGTTGCTCCTCAATTCAGACTTTGAACTCGAAAACTAGCTGACGGATATTTTAGACATATTGTGATGAAACCGTCTGCCTATTTTTTTTTTGACATAGCTGAAATGGGCTCCCGTAAAACTGGGACGTTTCTTACCGGTACTTCTCACCCGGACCCTGAACCCGACGGTTCAGAATTATCTAAACTAACGATTTTATGCGGTTTTGGCCGTAAAACGATGTGAAATGGTTTTGGTCGTGGGCTCTTGTACCACACTAAATTTTTAAGGAATGTTTATTTTATTAAAATCTTTTGAAATACTGAATGTGCAGGATGTTGGATTACGCCAATATTTAGTAGCAATTACTACTAAATATTGGTGCTATTGTTATCAACTACTTTAGTAGCTGCGTAACATATATTTTCTATAGACCGTCAGGATCGAGGACCTTAAACGTCCTGTAATTTTTTAAGGGTTTTCAAAATCGGCTGTTTTACTACTAAACATTGGTAGTACCCGCGTTTAAATTTGAGACATGACTCTTCAATCCATATGGACACTCTAATTATTACATATATTTTATGAATTAGAGTCTAATTCATAAAAAATATGTACAAATTTGACCAAACACTCTGCATAACGTGATGTTGAAAAACGTTTAAACTAAGTTTTTAGAGAAATATACGAGAAGTTGGCAGTTGCCAACTAAACCTCTACGCGCCTTTCAGTAATCTTCGTAGCACAGTTGGCCTACGCCGCTACGCCGAAGTCTACGAAAGTTACACAATGCGTAGCTCATCCGTCGTAGCATTCAAGCGGTACCCTTGCGTTAACTTAGTGTATTGATATAATTATGCAGTATCGCCAGGCCTCCGCCACTCGTTCGAGGTCGCGTTCCCCTGGGGCAACAAAATCTAGTCGGTTGCCACGCGCCCGCTCGAGTGTACGTACCGCACGCCTTTAATAATGGCTAAATCTCGTGCATATTGCAGTGTAGACTATCTAGTGCATATTGCAGTGTAGATTTAGAATTTTTGCGACGATTACATTTAATAATTGAAATTTACGGGAGGGTAAAAAGTTCATATTAAAGTGAGGCATTTGTGATTCTCAATAAAAAATAAAAAATCAATGTAAAAGAAAGAACAGGTTTTTAGACGCCCATTCTTTTGTGCACTTAATCATTTCTGAGCATAGACAGCCCTAGCATTGCGTTCAATGACGCACGTGATCATCCGACACCACGGCACACGACGTAGTAAATACTCTCGGGCGTCCGCGTAAGGTACATTTTAGCGCGCACGAACGCCTGTAATATTTTTGTAGGTAATTATAGCGTAAGGTATCTTTTCTTATAGAGTGAACTGTCTGTCTTAATCTATGGTATCGCTATGTAATAAACTGGTTTCATATTAATAATACATACATACATACATAAACTCACACCTTCTTCCCATTGGGTAAGGAGATACTACAAAGCGCCACCTGCAACAATTCTTTCACACTACTTTTGTAGTAATCATGAGTGTTATAAAAAATATAAATAAAATACACGTTTACTCCCGTTGTATTTATACACATTATAAAACAAAGTCACTTTTCGAGTTTGTCTGTATGCCCGCGTTGTTCTTCTAAACCACGCAACAGATTTTGATGAGGTGTACACCATCGTTTAGATAATTTATTCGGAAGGGTTTATGTGTATAATACGTTGATATTAAAGTAACGTTTACCTAAGAAATCTCGATGTTTTGTCAATACGTAAAAACCGTGCGAAGCAATAGCGGGTCGCTAGTTATAAAATAAAAGAAAACAAACTGCAAACATGATCACTCTCATCACTGTTTGAAAAACCATTTTTTTTTCACAGTTTCGCCTGACCTTTTCACACAGAATATTATTTTAATATCAGCTCTGACAAACATAAAAAGGCAGGAGTACGAGTAAATCAAAAGGCAATAAAAAGTATTGTGAGATGTTCAGCCGTCAAATATTAAAAGCTATATCGGTAGGGTTGCCTCGCGTCTGATTGGAACACAATCTCCAATTTATTACAATGTCAGGGGCATACGTTACCGGGTAAGACAGATAATATTCTCTCTGCTATAATATTAAAAGGGAAACGCGAGAGATCTTATCTTGTGTTCGTAACAAGATGTACGTGGTGATGTGACTATGAATATCGTATTGTCTCGCGTTTATTTTATGTAGCAAAAAGCAATTATGTAATGGTGCCAGCGGGTTAGAAGTAGGTACTTTGTATTCAATATTGAATAACGTAATAAAATATAATGATATGTTGAACCTAATCTTTTATGTATGATATCGGTAATGGATTTCTAGCATTTTTATAATCATAGCTAACTATTCAATATTTCTCTTTACTATATTAAAACAAAGTATTTTATTATTAAAACAACGATGTCGGTCTATACTCGACGTAACAACAGTCTGAACAAGCCACTTCGGAATCTCGTAACATAATTCACGCTCTCGACATCGCATTGTGAACGTCTGGACACTTGACTTCGACAACCCTAGCACAATACAGGGGGGTCATAAAATTTTATGAGCACACGGTAAAAGGGGATGCCCTTCGCGAACTATTTGTCAACTATCTCCACATTTTTTGGTGTATTTTAACGTGGCAATATGGGCGGATTATACAGGGGTAACTGGCAACATAGAGGTGTCTGAACCTTATTTGAATATCTTAATGAGTTTTGCAGGAGAAAAGATTTAGGAAAATTATTTCTTTGCATCTGGAAACGTTTAGTGAATGTTTCTTATTTGGTTAAGAATTGGTTTAGCTCGTTTTGGGCTTAATTTAATAAAAAATCGGATTTTCTCTGTTTCTGGACTTGTAATTTATTTACAACAAAATTTATCTTGATGGATCCTTAATAACCTAGACCCTCTGTGCCTCGGAAAGCACGTTAAGCCGGTGATCCCATCTGTAATTCGTAGTTCTTTGACTGTCGGATCTATACAGTCAGACAGCCAAAACTCTGACAATCAGTATTACCAAGGAGTATCGCGTAGAGATGCCGCGAATACTCGCTATTATCAGTATTCGGCATTACTTGACAGTTTTTTGTAATTCGTCGAATACCGAATAATAGTGTCTTTTATTCGACATTCGGCGAATAGTTGTCCAAATAAAAATAAACTTCTAATGAACAGAAAAACTATAGACTTAAATATAATTAATCTTTTATTGATCTTTAAAAACAAAACACACTTAGTATTATTATCATTAATATAAAAAGTTTGCCAAAAATCAGACATGTTGGAGTAAGTAGATAATTAGGCTTTTTAATTATTGATTTAATATTTAAAGTCCAAAAGGGGCAGATTGTGGTGCATTTTCTTTTTTTGCACGATTGGGTTCAATTCGGTTGATCTTTTTTTCATAAATCAAACCTGCCTCAGAAAATAAATAAACTACATTATTATTTGAGAATATATAAACTTTTTTATATTCCTTTTTTATGTCGAGTAATAATGGCGAGTATTCGACTATCCGCCATAGGGAATGGCGATTAATTGGTATTTGACTATTCGCTATAACAACTATTCGCGGCATCTCTAGTACCGTGTTACCCAGTAACTGGGTTGTGGAGATCAGATAAGCAGTTGCTCAATGCAAAATACTGGTATTTAGCTGCATCCGGTTAGACTGGAAGCCGACCCCAACATAGTTGAGAAAAGGCTAGACAGATTGATTGATACTGTAACCTAGACTTTCATTTTAAAGATTTTGTTAACATAACATGAATTTTGCTCTGTTGGAATTATAAGTACCTTACAGAATAAAAGTCTATTCAAATAAGTAGAGCAATAAAATATAGGCTTACTTTTAGTGGCTCTACAAATTGTGCCTATTTACTCTACGAGTAATATAATCTTGTAAGGTCGAGTTGAAGCTTCATGCTGGTTTTAGAATAATAGCCACTTTTTATGCCTTTTTGATAGGAGTAAATATAATGTACGTACGTACATGGTTTTAACATGTATATGTATTTTTGATGCAATAAGTTAGTTAGCTACGCAATATCTTCGCGTCCGACTTACCACAGTGTCTCAAGACGAAAGTCTTTGACCAGTGCGTGTTGCCAGTGATGGCACTGAAACGTGGTCGCTCACAATGGGCCTTATCAGAAGGCTAAAAGTCACCCAAAGGGCAATGGAGAGGGCTATGCTTGGAGTTTGTCTACGTGATCGAATCAGAAATGAAGAGATCCGCAGGAGAACCAAGGTAACCGACATAGCCCGAAGAATTGCCAAACTTAAGTGGCAATGGGCAGGGCACATTGCTCGCAGAACAGATGGCCGATAGGGCCGAAAGGTTCTGGAGTGGCGACCGCGTACCGGAAGACGTAGCGTTGGAAGGCCTCCCACAAGATGGACCGATGATCTTGCAAAGGCCGCAGGAATCCGTTGGATGCGGGAGGCACAGAATCGGTCGAAGTGGCGGTGCTTGGGGGAGGCCTATGTCCAGCAGTGGACGTCTTTCGGCTGAAATGATGAAGTTAGTTAGTATTTGCACTTTGATCGCGACCTACATTTGGAAGTGCACTGACATACGGCGGAGCCTATATGATGCATTTTTGTACATAATTTAATTAGTGTTCAATTAGACGTGATTTGAGTCGGACAACTTGCATTTTTATTTAGATTCATTCCCGTTGACCATTCATTGAGGTGAGGGGGCCTTTAATTCTGGGTACTAATTATATATTTGTATATATATGTTTATAATTATTTAAATAATATGTTAATTTAAGGTATATTTATATTTTAGTTTAAGAAATACTAGTACTTAGTTTAATACATAAGACAGTCCCCCAAAACGCCCAACCTTCACCACTTCCTAGTGCTTTAGCTGGGAAGAAGAAGCCACTTCTTCTTTGTAGCGCCACGCAACAAACTCTCCAGCAGCACAGCTGTCTGTTTAGTCAGAAAAAAATGATTCTATATAATAGTATTTATTTATTTAATACTTCAAGCACACAAATCTACAGAGGCGGACTTAATGCCATAGGCATTTTCTACCAGTCAACCTTCGGGTGATGCAGAGACAAACAGTGGTAGGTGCAACAGAGAGATTTGAAGATTTTTTATATTAGTATGCAAAATAATTTACACAACGCAACACAAAACATAATTTAAATTATAAATTAATAGCCATATGGCAGCTAGCACACGCCAATATACCAACCAAAAACATCGAGAACTATAACTCAGGCAGAAATAAAAATATCTAAACGTACCTAAACAATAGCTAATATGCATCTAATATGCCCTTTATGCCTGGGCTTTTATTTAGGCTTTTATTTGCATTTATAAGGGCAAAAAAAAATGAATGTCCTAAAACTCAACATGTAGGTATAAATTTTTCATATTTTCCATACAAAAAGTGAAAAATTCCATATAAAACACGCCCAAGATGCCCGCCCAAACTGCGCGCCTCCGACTCTGAAAAAAAATTCACGGGGTCGGTCAAACAAGTACCACGTGGAGTCGCGATTTTTAAGTTAGAGATTTGATTTCTAACGCTTCATGAGGTATTATTATATTTTTTCGTGTAAAGCGCGTTGCGAGATAACATTTACCGCGCATCATTAAGTCTGTCTAGTGTGTTGCCAAATAAAATTATAACGTTTCCGCGTTTAGACTGCGGCCGAGTTTTGTAACAACGTGTTATAATGATGTCTATAGCACGTCTATAGTTTATAGCGGATTTGAACAACACAAAATGACATTACATTCAAGTAATGTCATTACTACTGACAGTGTGGTGGTCTGACTGTAAATAATGATGTGATCTAGATAAAAAAAAAAAAAAAAATTACGTCACTATTGCAATACTGACAACATAATGACATTATACTGATAGTGTGTGGAGTGCAATCATTTCGCCCGTCAATATTCGTGGAGCGACCACCGAGAATGGACGAGTTTGTTCATTCGTTTTTTTTCAATGCGTCCACGCATAGCCCACCACGAACCGTACAATATTTGACTCAATAATGATGAATAAAATATTGAAAGAATGTGGGGATATTTGGAATGTCATTACCGAAGGAAGGAATAACAGTAATAATTGATGTCATTATTATTGTCTGGTCCGCTTTAAACCAGTCCTTCAAAAACAATGAAAATTTCTAGTTTTTTTTTATTTTCGATTCCTTTCATCTTTTCAATTTTATTTCTAGGTAGGTAGCTGGTAGCTAATAGTAGCTATCCAGTATATTTCCAGTGCAGCTTTGATCTTGGCTTCGTACGGGGATAAATTATCGTAATTTGATTTGCGCTCAGCCGCAGTGACCGTTAACTTGCCGATTATGGACACAAGTTTATAACTAGTGCTGTTCGGAGAATCAACGGTCTTTAGGACATTAATTTCGTACTTCTATTACAGATTTCAGTTGCGTACTTGTTTTGGATTTATCATAATCCAAACTTCTGCGCATAATAGGTAAAACTATTCTATTGCTACGCTAGCCGCGGTTGGCCCGTGGATGGTACATAACATAACCACTCCCTGCTTCGGAAAGCACCTCAAGCCGTTGGCCTCGGCTGTTATTTGTGGATCTTTGACAGTCATGACGAGTCGTCAGAAGCCCGAAAGTCTGACAACCAGTCTAACCAAAGGAGTATCTTATTACCCAGCCCAGCAACTGGGTTGTGGAGCTCAGATAGGCAGTCGCTCCATGTAAAATATTCTGCTGCATTCGGTTAGACTGGAAGCCGACCCCAACATAGTTGGGTAAAGGCTAGCTAGGCAGATGATGATGAAGTAGCCTAGACCTGCTCATCTTAGTGCCTTAGGGTGAATTTCACCAAGGAAACTGAAAGAAATCAGCACATCTAGACCGCGTTCAAGAGCTGTCAGTGTCAACACTGTTGTGGAATATTTAACATTGACAGCTCTTGATCGCGGTTTAGATTTGTTGATCGCGTACAGTTTCTTTCGTAAAATTCACCCTTAGTCTTCCGTTTAGCGTTATGCATTTCGATCGCTTTGTGTAATTTTTGATTAGGTATGTTCATGTTCCATCTGGTGGGTCTAACTACCAACAAGCAACATCAGCTATTGGTGTAAAAGCAAATACAGCTATAATAATTTCTGAAAAGTAGCCATGAATAACTCAGGCCTCGTGGCTAAAGGATAACAGCCGCACGTCGACCGAAGGTTAAACTACGCTTACGTCGATCGGTCCGTGAATGGGTGAAAATCCATCTTGCGTAAGCTCTTGTTTGTGAATATTTCCGTATATAATCTGTGACGCAATCATTCGGAAACCTCTGATAGTAAGTATTCACTCAGCCTAAATAAGGAAAGAAATTATTTGACATTTTATACGACGTTCAGAATCATCTTTTGTAGTAGTTGCTTACGATGTGCAAATGGTGGAAATATTGAATAGGAAGGAATTACTCGTGTAAGGAGTTCAAGTATTGCAATCGATACGTAAACAATAATTATTATACCTACATTTATTTTCTAGTCCCACACTATAACTACACTATTTTATAAAAAATCTGGAGATGTTACTCGCGCTGTATCCGAAAGCCAAATAATATACTACTCTGCCGACCACTTTTCTGAATGAGTGGTCGGGAGGGTTCGGCAAGTGTCCTCCCGCCATTCATTGCTTCGGAAGTTCGCAACGGAACAATAATGGCGCGACACCAGTGCTGCCAACCTAAATATTATTCAGATAATATCTTTAATTTTAAATAGGTAAACGTATTTAATTTTGAGTAGCCCTGTATAGGTTATTAATTAAATCAATTATATAAATCAACTCATAATTAAATCATATATCAAAATAACTTATTTTATATGAAAATATTTAGGTATGTCTGTCTTCGAAGCGACAACAGTATCTAGTAGAAAATTGGTTTTAAAAGGTTTGTGAGAAAATGTACCGTACATATAAAGTTCTACTTAGTAGAAGGAAAAATTTGAGCCTGATTTGGCCGCCATTGGAAACCCTATATCTTCAGCAATTAACACCGATTTAATGACGTGATGAATGTCGATCATTAACAAAGGTGCGCAGTTTATTAAAAACTCTGCTAATATCAATATTGCAGTACACAGGTATAATTCCGCAAAAACATTTTACAACGAAAATGTCCCAATTTAAACTGTCATAAAACTGGAATATCCGACGGGAAATATTCCCGAATTTAAAATTTAAACATTGAATTAGAATGAATACGTGGAGCGATGACCAAAATGTAATTTATGCGAACACTCGCTCATTAGAACGGATGGACGCGGACGGACGCGGACAAGGACGGCTAAAATAGAATATTTGATCAATTTGTGAGAGGAGCCGGCAGTAAATGGTTTGTTCGGATTGCATGATATCCGTATTAAATCCAATTCCGTAATTGTGTGCTATGGAACATGATATTATTTAAATCATATTGTTAGGGTTCTGTTTGCGATGCCGCCAGAAATCGCGGCACAGCGGACAGAACTCCGGCGGGATCTCATGGCGACAAGGTGAATGCAATTGTCGCAACCCAGTGCTGGGCACGCCACAATTGTGGCGATAAGTCCCCTCTTTGAGGAGTGGCTATAGAGGCGCTACGGTATCCTCGCCTTCCGTCTGACGCTCGTCCTCACCGGACACGGTTGCTTCGGGAGGTTCTTGTTCCGGATAAGGCGGAAGGAAACGCCCGGGTGTCACCATTGTATGGATCACCCGGATGAAACGGTGGAGCATACGGTGGAGGTCTGCCCGGCTTGGGCGGAGCATCGCCATGTCCTCGTAGATGCGATCGGTGGCTCTCTCGAGAGAGAGCGCATGGGAAGCCGTCACCTCCTTCTGCGAAGCAGTAATGCTCGCGAAGGAGGAGGCGGAACGCGTGAGGGAGAGACAAACTTCACGCTCTCATGCCTCTAGTCACCGCAGGATACGCCCTGGGCGTCGGGAATTCCAGGCCGATTCCCCGCCACCGCAGGCGCGGGCTTGCGGACGGCGAGCAATTGGTAGCTCGCCGCCCGATAAGGACTAGGCCCGGGTTGACGGCATGTTGTGTTCTACGCGCGCCTCAAAGAGATGTCAGCACAACTGACGGCGTCCGGTAGGGCCGATGCCTGCCAGGCTCGCGGGAAAGTCCGAAAGGGATACCGTGGCCCCGCGCAACACACAGGGAACTGAAGGAACACGGATAGGTTTTAGTCAGTAAGAGTCTGACACGCCGTCACGCTCCGTCCAGAGTGGGAGAAGATATAGGTCACAAAAACAAGGCACACAAAAAAAAATGTGTTCTATTTGGGATGTGAGAATATTGTATTCATTTTCTATAAGACTTCCATTTAGTTTAGATATAAGCATAATCAGCCTATAATGATCCCATTGCTGGGAAACAGCGCTACTCCCTGTGGGAGAGAGTGGGCTACTATGTCACCACGCGGGCCTAGTGTGGGTTCTTGGTAGATGTCACATATCTTCGAATTCTTGATTCTAAGATATGTCGATTTCCTCACGATGTTTTCCTTCACGTTTTGAGATCAGTGGTCATGAAATAATTTACAAAAAGTTATGTGCCTGTCTGGGTTGGAACGTACGACCTATACTCGTAAGTCGCATCCACTCTCAATGGGCTATATGAAGATAATATGGTATTCATAAAACAGGGCCTCTCTCTGGAGCTCACGCGATATTTTTAGAGCTATGGGCTGCATCAAGCCTGTTTAATTAGTATCATTTCAAGTGATTGTGTAAGCTCTTCGCTATGGTATTATTGGTTACGTAACAAACTACGAAACGAACCATACATAAAAAATAACATCACGCGTATTTTTCCCGAACGGTTAGGCGAAGTGTGTACCTATAGTACACCCACATTTCGCCAAACATAAGTTAATTATAAAACAACGTACTTGCCTTAAGCTCGACACACGGTCAGTTAAATACATCAGTTGTTAACTGATCACTTAAAACGGATGTTTTAAGTGATCAGTTAACAACTGGTGTATTTTAGTAGTAGTGGGGAAATCGTTTTGGCTTATATCCATAAGCCAAAACGATTTCCCCACTCACTGACTTCAAACCAGCCTTCATTTCTCGATCGACGGGGCCGCGCGCAGTATCTGGCTTGCCAATCTCTGACGAGACGCCATCGCGGTGAAGCTTCGACTGACGGCAAACGGATGCAAGCACGCGCACTCATAAGCACAAACGAACTGAAACCAGCGGATTACAGTGCGGCCGGAAAAATCTGTGGGTTGCCATCATTGAAAAATTTCAACTTAAGATTTCACACTCACGGGCAGCTTTTGGATGTTCAATTGATCTGTTTAACTGACCGTGAATGCCCAGCCACATTTATTAAATTATACTTAAGTAGGTATATTTAATTTTCAATATCCTTTCTGAACAGTAACTTTACCTCAGCATAAAATTCAGCCCCAAATATAGAATTTTAATCCAGCACTTAATCTCATTGGATTACCATTCAATATCCGCTGTGAAGCGATCGGTTTCATGAAAGTACATTAAATATGTCTAGATACATACATACCTTTATTACGTAAGCCTGTATTTATACTTTTAGGATTATAAATATTCAATTAAGTACTGATGAATATTTTTGATAGGTTTATGAAAAAAATATGTTTAGCGTGGATTTAAACATTTTGACTAACCGTTGCATTTATTATAATATATATGCAAATATTGCTCTTTTAATAGTATAGGATATTAAAGCCTTTTATTCCGAAATTTATTTATTTCAGTTAACTTTAAAAACTTCCACAATAATAATCGTACAGGCCTCCTTTTAAGTATGACAAATACCTGTACCAATAAAATAAGTTTAAAAAAACACGTACTAACACGACCATTGTAAGCACTTCTAAAATACGCAACGGATGTTGATGCTGTTTTACCCGTCATTTAGAGAATTTATTCCAGAAGGTTTACGATAATTCAATCTTGTAAAGTGTCTCCGAAACGACTAATTGTAGTAATATTGTCAATCGAATCAATTGCATTTGGTAGGCGATCAGTTAGCGTATCAATGTGTATGAATCACGTAAAAATTTACAATTGCAATTGATTGTTTCGGGGACCCTTTATACTTACATACAATAAAGAAATCGCGATGTTTTGTCGAGTCTAAAAATAAAATAATAATTAAACCATAGACTAACTGAACAAACTTGAAGAGATACAAGCAATCAACGACAATTCCGTTTTATAAACTCATTTTCACAATAAATTACGCGACTGAAATCGTCTTGCAAAAACACTGGCAAGTGAGAACCGACTTAACAGAATTATAAAACAATTTTGTAGTACTTAAATCAAAACATGGCCGCCGTCGGCGACGACTTTCTTTTGTTGACGCTGTAACTCCATTTGTAAATGATCTATGACTTTTGTTTGAAATGCCGTCTGACTTCAGTTAACCGATTCAATTTTAATTTGAAGTTTTTATCATTAACCTTGGGACACTCTTCATCATAGAGGTTTTAAAGATTATAAATAGTGTTTATAACTGTTTGATACGTAAGTGCTCATATACACGAACGGCACGTTGTCAACGGAGCCGTCCAGAGGCAACTGCAGCCGTCGACACTCGCCTGCGGCAGCTGTAGATGAATCGACGGCAGAAGCCAATAGAGGTAACGGCTGCTGTCGACAACGCGCCGCACGTGCATTTGAGTACGTGATCAAATACAGGAGCGGCACGTTGCCAACGGCAGTATAATCCGATCCAGCCTATCCCTTGTTGTCCCCCCCAGCGACGCCCTAAGCCGAGATCCGTATCCCACAGGGGGTGCCCTTAGCGTTGTAGTTGCTTAGTTTGTAAGTTTAATTCTCTGGGTGGAGGCCTTAGGCAACCACATGAAAGTCCGGTTAAACAGCCAACAACCTCCTAGGTTGAACTGCAAGATACAACACCCAAAAAAAAATGCAATGGCAAAGGCAACGTGCCGCTCGCTGGGGTGTGTGGCAATTAGAAAAAGTTCTTGTAACATTTCGACCGATTTAACTAAATGCGTTTAGCTACAGAATATATACTAGTACGTTAAGCGCTAAATATTTTTAATACATTATTCCTGTCATCATCAAATGACAGAGACGGAATTATGTTTTAATTATGCGTGCAACACGTTGTGTCCGAGTTCGCAACAAGTCAATCGTCATCCTGAGAATGCCTCGTTGAGAGGTGAAACACGTGTCGATTTCTTACAGGGATTTTAATGACCGTTAAACGAACTACGTTACTAAATATACGTCGTCTACTGTATTTTCTAAACGTACTATTATCTATTCTGTCATTTGATGATGACATCATTCCGTCTCTGTCATTTTATGATGACAGGAATTATGTTTTAAATAATATGCTTAGTGCTAAACCTTTTTAGTGATATCAACTGTATAAATATCACTGATATCCCTACTGACATGAACTGTATAAATATCACAAATTTAACTATATATGGTTTTGGTGACCCCAGATTGATACTATTTATAGAAATCAAAGACTTTGTTCCCAAGAGCAAACGATGGAAAAACAGAACACGACAGGCAACTTTTGACTTTACTAATGTGATTAGGGAGTTAGGGAATGAGACCTACATGTTTGGAACTGTCGAGTCCATAATCCTGAGGTTATTACTCTTGGCATGAAAAGGACTTTGTAAATATTTGTATTATTACTTTTTATACCATCGATAAAGTAAAACTAATACCACTGACTTCTATTCATCAATGAATAGGTGAAGTAACTGAGTGTCCATGGAGTTTCTTGCCCGTTTGTCTCCATTGGAACCTCCTACACTTTGGAATGGGCAACTAGCTTCATCTTTTTGACTGGTCGACTCCTTGACAGTTCAAAATTGCCTGGAATTGGTATTATATATTATATTGGTATTATATGTATATGGGCATCCAAGCAAAAAGGGTCCAGTTCTCGGAATTTAGTTTCCGAGATATAAGAAGTTTTGTAAAGTTGGGTGAAAAAATTGCATTTCGCGATTTTAATTAATTATTAATAAATGCTACAATTTCATATGTAAAATGACTTTTCAGAATTTCAACTTCAAATGTCTGATAAAAAAAATATGTGCCAGTTTTTGAATATTTTTTCAATCAATTCACTATTCTAGATACCGAATCTAGTCTTAACTCAATACCCCACTGGACCCTTTTCGCTTGGACGGCCACATATATTGAGATAAATGCTTTGCGTTAGAAACCCCAAACACGTTGTGATCTTATCGGCTGGTTTCCCTTTTAAGTCACGTTTACTTATTGAATTGTCCATTGCCTCCACATCTTAAAAGAATGACAAACTTTGAATTGCCGATAGGTAATTTAGACTGGTAATTAAGTTTCAAACAATTCAATTGGCATATTTCTGAAGCAGACTGGCACAAATCAAAAAAGGTCTTTGACCAGCATTGAACTCCGATACAATGAATTGATTGATTGCGAGAATACAATACTGTATTGTATCTTTATTGTTTACAAAATATTATTTGAAAATATGAAGCTTCATTTATAGAGGTATCTATCGTTGCGCTGCCTGATACTAATATTCATTAAAGTAGGTATAGCTTTGCAAAAAAAGAGAGAAATATGAAGATGTTTACAAAAAAAAATTGAATTTCATTATATTAAGGCCCACTTGCACCAGAATTCACTAAACGCATTATGCTATACGAATTTGCTACATCGCGATCGTTCTATATCTGTCATTCTTTTGAAGATGACAGAGACCGAATGATTTTTCAAATTCGTTTAGCGTTAAATGCATTTAGTGGTTTGTGGTTCAGGTGGGTCTAAGTACCTTCATATTGACTGCGTCGTTGGCAGCGTGAGGTCCTGGGTTCAATACCCAGGTCCGGTCCTAAACATTTCTGGGTTTTTCCGTTGAGTAGCCCGGAGTCCAGATTTGTGCCCGATTGATAGGAATAGGTTCGTCTCCTCTATCACATCACTGGGGAAATATAGGTGGTGTACTAATTTTATTGTACACATCTACTCAACCCTTCGGGGAATAACTACAGACATGATATATTTTGAGTAAATATTTATGTTATTTGTAAAAGTTTATTCTTGCTTCGGAAAGCACGTTAAGCCGATGGTCCCGGCTGTCATTCGTGGATCTTTGACAGTCGTTACGAGTCGTCAGAAGCCTGAAAGTCTGTCACCAGTCTTACCAAGGGGTATCGTTTTACCCACTTACTGGGTTGTGGAGGTCAGATAGGCAGTCGTTCTATGTAAAATACTGGTATTCAGCTGCATCCAGTTAGACTGGAAGCTGACCCCAAAATAGTTGGGAAAAGGCTAGGCAGAGTAGTAGTTGTAAAAGTTTATTGTTCTTCTGCATCCGCCATCCATAATACCTCCTGACGTTTACAAAAATGTATTTCCTGTATGGGTTTCTGATTTTATTGCGGTTGAATGAAACTGAATACTTTTTATTCCCCATTCGGGAGCCCAAAAGAACGTATTTACGTATTCGTATCGAGATCCGACCTTATTTGGCCCGTGTATGTACATTTAACAAATTTAAAAGCGTTACAAGTGGGTGAATTAATTTTGTAACGCTGTATTTTATTATTTCAGGGAGCGAGGCTGTGGACATGTTATTTTAGTAGCGTAGAAAGATGTTATATTTAAGAGTAGGGTTTCTCTTGGACTTCATTTAGTTTAGTATTTTTAAAGACCAGACTATACTAACAGATGCCCGCGGTTTCACTCGTGTTTAATGGAAACTACTTTATGAACATAGGTACACTATGTTTTAATCTAGGTCGTAACCTGTTTGCTTTTAGCCGTAAAAGCGTGATTGAGGCTCGATTAATATACGCGTTAAATATAATATGTAAAACATTACTTGTCTCTGACATCTTCAAATGATTGTCAGAAACAAAACGATGTTTAAAATTCGTTTAGCGTTAAATGAGTTTAGCGATTTGTGGTGCAAGTGAGCCTTAGTCACGGACTTCCAAATTTAAAATTAGAAGCACACAAGGATTTAAATTGTCGAGAACATGTCCTAGTTTTCTGCCTAAATGTAGTGTACATAGCACCTGCAAAACCGACTGTACATTGCTGAACAAAGGCCTTTTTAAAGAAAGGTCGCGTGTAGGCGTTTGGCAAACAGATGGGTGACCCCAGTGTGTGTTTTTATACGTTTATGTTTTTATTGCCACCCAGAAGGCATTGCTCGTACTTTAAAGTTTTATGATCCTTTATTTATTTAGATATAGGTATATTAATGTACACCACAAAAATACATAACAAAAAATAAATCAAACACTACAAAATAAACAATGGGCGGCCTTATCGCTTATCCTTTACCTAGGATTGTTTTTATTCTCGGTATTATTATTTTTTTCATATTTTTGTGTGTATTTTTCAAAGAATCTATACTTACTACTAATTAATGTAATAAAGGTAAAGAGTTTGTTTGTTTTAAGGGTTCTGTATCTACGTCCGAATGAAAAAACGGAACCCTAAGATCACTCGTGTGAAGTCGTGTGTCTGTCTGTCTGTTTGTCCGTCTGTCACAGCCGATCTGCTCCGAATCTACTGGACCGATTAAGTTGTGAATTTCTGTTACCCTAAAACGAACGTGTAACGTAAATAAATGAATTTTGAATATGGGGTTCACTTTTGGGGGAAATACTAGAAAATTTAATTAAAATGTTTATTACTGGAGAACCTATGAGAAGTCTATAATCTTAAAATGACATGGTAAATCACTCAATATTGTGCGAACAAACTTACATTTACAGTTGTAATGTATGGCGGTTCTTTCTAACATGTTTTTCAACTTAAATAAATAAATAAATGTTTTTCAACTTTGTTCTTAGGATAAATTCATCCCAACTTCGGAACCCTTCATTGTGCGTGGTCCAACATACACTTCGCCAGTTTTGTTTTTGTTTAAACGCGCTAATCCTGGAAATATCTGAAAAATTTCATTTGATAGCCCAAATCTTGAGGGAGGTTATAATAGGGTATTCAACATCACGCTGCGACCCTTAGGAGCCGAGCAAAACGATAAAAAGTCAGAAGGAACGCTAAGCGAAAACGAAGTATAGCGCGGGCGGGCGATGCGATGCGACGCGGTTGGTCGGTGGCCGAAATTTCAAGTGGATGAAGTCGTGCGCAGAAGCTAGTGACATAATAAATATAGTACCTTTACTTAGCTTCTCCCAATGCAAACCCACTATTAAAAACACTTTTAATTAAAAAAACAACCGACTTAACACAACAAAGTGACAAATAACTTTAATTTCGGAAGTCAAAAAACGAAATTCTAAACCAAAGGCCCCGCTTCCTTCCTTCCAGTTTTTTTTGTAAAAGTTTTTATTTTTGACTTTTTAGATGTGGTGGCTACCTGTGGTGCTATGTAAATTACAGTGACAGGAAGTTATAACATCATCCACATAGTCTAAGTGGGAAAAATACGCATTATTAAAGCTAACTCAAAAACTACCCAAGCAAAGTTAATCAAATTTTATCGGACCAACGCGCAAGATTCCTGTACCAAATGATCATTTTCAAAATCTGTAGACAATTGACGAAAACATCGATTGACATACATAAAAAAAACACACAGACGAACACAAAAAGTTTTGGAAGGGGCGACTATAATAAATTTTGACGTTCAAAAACAAGGGCCTATTTGAAATAAATGATATGACTTTGACTTTGAACATAGAACCTCCTTTTTGGAAGTAGGTTATAAAGAGGAAACAATAGAAAATAACAAGGACTCTTTAAAGATAGGTAATAAAAAAGCATTTAACGTTTCTTCGACCTTCATTTTTATGATAATTGATTCAGGTCATTCCTTGACCTTGCGAGTACCGACGGCTCGTAAATAGCCGACATTTCAATGCTGACTGTTATAGGAAACCGATCGAAGGACGTCGATTTATTTTTCTATGGCTACTATAACAGTAGGTAATGGGTCTAAAAATAAGTGTATCGGTATTAAAGGCACGCCATGGGTGTGTTGTGTATAGCTAAATAATTTATCGTAATTAGTTTTTGTAAGCGCATAACGGTTACAGGGCTGTCTATGATTAAACTATTTATGTTGGGTTTCTATACAGCCTGTATCACAAATGTGTGGCCATATTTAAGGGTAAGTGGTACAGACCATCAAAGTAAAGAACTTTCTCTACGGGATCAACATCGTAATCGCGAAAAATGATAAAACAGTTCCATACTACAGTCCTATACAAAACTTTAATACGTACGTGAGTACGTGGTGGACGCAGTGCCTATGCAACGAGTCACACAGGTGAGGGATTTCTGTTACTCTTGAATTGTCGTTTCCCGATCATATAAATTTCGAGAGTATAATCCGGGAGTGCTGCAGCGCTTAAGTTTTTGCGTTTCAGACCGCTATGTGTGGAGGCGGCGGCGCCGACCACTGCTGGCTGTGCTGGCCGCCAAAACAATTGTGACCCGGGGAATTCGTATCATTTTCGAACTTCATGGCAAAATTGATGTGTTCACGTGTCATTTGAGTGAATTCGCAAGGACACTGTTATTTATTTATATGTTATAATATAGATTACTGTCTGTAGTATGTTATTGTGTTTTATTGTGCTAAAGTGCCTATTATGTTACAAGTTGTTTTAGTCCTTTATAGTATATTTAAATTGTAAATAATTTAGTAAGTATAGATTTGTAAATGATTGCACTGTCGCATTGGGTAAATACACCTGTAATGATAATTGTAAGGGAGATTTTAATAAATAAATAAATACCTACTCGATCCAAATGTATGCGACAGTTAATAATTTTTTCTCGATTACAATGTTGGTCGCATGGAGAAAGTTGTTCAATTTGATGGTCTGTACCACACCTTTTAATTTGACCACACCTTTCTGAAACATGCTGTATATTACTGATGTTGTTGGTAATAAAGGGGTTAATTTATAAACATTGCTTAAAGTTATGTGACGTTCAAACGTCAAAAGTATACTGTTAAACAGTCGCTAATCATTACATAACCTTAAGCAACGTTTATAAATAAACCCCAATAACTCAAACTTAATATGGCGTAGTCTTGATGGCATAGCCTCGCAGCTCGTAGCAATCGTAGACAAAGCATCGTTTTAGTAATTGACTTCTAGATGAGATAAACATTTAATGTCTCCTAAACTAAAGCAATATTATAATGGACGATTTGCATTTAGTGAAAACAGATCCTTGATAAAGGCGACAACCATATTTTACATAACTTCAAATATACTTTCCACTAAACAATGCCAAGTCAAACTTTTGATTTAAATGTAAAACAGCTTCAAACCTTCGTACAATACATGTAGACAGCGCATTCTCCTACTGTCGTGTCTCCGGATCGTATTTTCGGATAGTCATTTGTCAATGACATTGCATTTAGGGGAGTTTCGCGTTTTCTGTGACATGCAAAATCGGAAAACGTTATATGTGTTTTGCACGGGTGGCTTTTCTAGCGGTATAACTAAAACCGACCTTTGTAAGTTTTTAATCGACTAATTAAATCGCTATCGCGAAAGCCCAGTCGTCCCGCATGCGCGTGACTAAAATTGACCTGCGTCTGCTCGCCACAGGAAGAAGTCAGAGCAGCTGCTGCTCAACATTTTAAGGAAAGACAAGCCCAATGAGATTTTCCATCAGCAAAAATGACGAACTTTCGTCCTCTTAAGGGGCTGAATTTTCATAATCCTTCCTTAGTTATAAGAGGACCTTTTGTGCAAAATTCCATGCTTCTCATCGGCTTATGCTGTGCGTTTTCTGTCAGTAAATTAATTAATTAAAGATTTTTATTTAGACTTTTTTGCCTGTGTAGAGTCTCCTAATCGTAAGGCACAAAATCGACCTGTGAAAATTAGGCCTTCTGCTTTTGTGAATATTCTTTGTACTCCATGATTGGAATGTCGCCTAGACATGTTGCGTTTACAATTGCTGTGTGTTATGTTACCCAAGGTCAGAGAAGGGAATGTTGGGTTGGCATTTGTGATTTTCACAAGGTTCTATAGGCGGACAGTTTCATTGTAGGTAAAGGTATTTCTCTGCGGTTTTCGGACATAGAGCCGTGAAGGTATTTTCAAAGGTGAATTAGAGACTACGTAAAATGAATAGGAAGTAATATACCTATCTAATCACTTATATTTTAGATACCCTTTATCTACTGTGGTCCATGGGCTGTTGGCTAAGTATGGTGATAGTATTTAATCTCCTATTACACTCACGTTCATTACTAGACGTCGCGTCAGTAAATATGTTGTTTGTTATTTCCTACATCTTCAAAAATAAGGAGGTATAGTTTGATCGGGACCGCTCATCCGCGCCTTAGGTATGCGCGGCGAGGCGGGGGGCAGCGGTGACGAATGAGCGGTGGGCGGGACGCCGCGCGCCGTGAGCATTGACGAATGAGCGGCTGGACTGCCCCCCCCCATCTCGCCGCGTACATACCTAAGGCGCGGAACAGCGGTCTCGGTCAAACTATAGGACCACGAGTACAACTCATTTCGTTCTGTATTTTCTCTTGATAGGTAAACACAGTTGCTTATCCTTGCAAATAACCATAGTTAGTAAAATGATATGATAACAGAATATATAACTGATTATTTGATTAAATTAGTTTCAGACAGTAGTGAAAACACGAACTTACAGTGTTATCATCAACAATTCTACAACAACTCCACTAATTGTGTATACATTTGTTTCATTACGAGTCTAGTATTTGATATTAAACGTCTATATTATTACAAATCTACGAACGTTACTAGAATACAAATACGATGTATTTGGAGAAACATGCGTCGCATTTAAATTAAACACAGCCTCGGGTTACATTATATTTGTTTCAAAACATTTTGGGATATTTTAAGACATCGTATCTTTAGTATTGTTGTAATAAATCATTCTTAAGGTACCATTCCGTACCCGACCGCAGGAGGTAACTGCAGGCGACGTGTCGTCGCGACACGAGTGGTTTCTATGAAATATCTTCCGTGGCTACTGACACGTCGTTGGCATCTACGGGCGGGCGACAGGCGACACGTGTAGCTCGACCGCAGATCAGTAGTGTTGCCAACGCTCGAGAGATAACATGTTTTTCTATCTTCTATCTACCGACTGGAATACGGGCTTCTGCCGCCTGCGGTCGGGTTCAGAATCATGATTGCAGCGACATGGCGCCGCGACAAGTCGCCTGTAGTTGCCGCCTGCGGTCGGATACGGAATGGTACCTTTATGGGTTTTAAATCAGCATCAGAGACCTTTCTGCCATTGAAGTTCTGCTACGTTTTTATATAAAGGTTTAGAAGAGTAATAAGTTTGTCTAATGTCACTTTTTCAATACGATATAAGTATTGCTGTATTATGGTTACGTAAACATTATCAGCAACTTTTACTTTATTTTCATTGCATTTTCGTTTCTGAAGATTTTCAAAAAGCAGAATCATTACTACATGCAGCATGGAATTAAAAAAACCGGCAAAGTGCGAGTCGGACTCACACACGAAGGGTTCCGTACCACCGTACAATATTTAGCAAAAAATCACGTTTGCTTTTCAACTGTCTACCTATTATGGTTCATGAGATACAGCCCGCTGACAGACAGACGGACATCGGAGGCTTAGTAACAGGTTTCCGTTTGGCACCCTTCGGGTATGGAACGCTAAAATAGAACTGATTACCATCTTGTACATACTTAATGGCTTTTTTATTTGCTTCGCAGATCATCCTAAGTGAGATGCTATGGAACGCGGCGGCAGCAGTGAGGTGACGTCACGAAGCAGAATGGAGCAGCGCACGTTCGACGGCCCAGCATGGAACGGCTAGGGTGAAGAGAGACAAAGACAGACATAGCCCTGCCCCATGGAGGTGAACGGGACGGAAGCGCGGGCCGAGGAGGCGGCAGTGGCGCTTGCGCTTAGCGTTGCCGTTACCGTCATCTCCGCCATCGGACTGCTGCTAAACGCCTACATACTGTTCATCATAGTTATTACTAAACAGGTAACAATAGTAAAGATATTTTGAATTACTTTAAAACTATTTTAACTTTATTGTTTAGGCAGAAAAAGAAGAAATATCACAAAGAAACTACATAATTAAACTTATTACAACAACATGACTTAAGCCTTAGGTCATGTTGTCGTAAACTTAATTTTCAAGTACATCACGAATGTATGGATTCGTGTTTTCAGGTCAACGATAATCCCTTTAAACATAATTCGTGCCATACACAAATCACTTGTCGATATAATCTGGCAAATAATAGAAAAATCAGAACCAAGCGCCGCAAACCACTGAATGCGCGGCCATCGTCACATTATGTGACACTCAAGGCTAGATATCACAATAAAAAGAAAGATAAACCTTAACACACAGATATTGTTCCACAATCCAATCATAATGACGATATGAAGGTAATCTGTATAATAAATCTAAACAAGCAAACAAACTCTTCTTGTTTGTTTGAATGCGGAAATTTCTGGAACTACCCGTCGGATTAGAAAAAATCAAGTTGCATTTAACAGCCCAATTCTTGAGAAAGGTTTATAGGGTATTTAACATCACGCTGCGACCCTTAAGAGCAGAACAAACCGAAAAAAGTCCGAAAATACGCTAAGCAAAATTCGCAGTGATAGTGGCGGCGGGCGATGCGATGCGGCCGAAATTTCACGCGGAAGCTAGCAGAAGCTTGTATTCGATATAAACAATTAATATTGTATCTCAAATTAATTTTTAATCACCAGCGTCATTGAAGGCCGTGAAATAACTACAAAGGAACGTGTCGATCTAATTATATGACCCGATTACATTTGTATCTATAGATACGAGAATAGTATAGTAACTACGTATTTTGAATAGGTTATGAAGGATATAAGCACAACCAATAGAGTACATCAATCATTAAATACGGATTTAATAATTGTACGGACTAATATTATAAATTCAAAAGTAACTCTGTCTGTCTGTTACCTTTTCACGGCTAAACCACTAAACGGATTTCGATAAAATTTGGCAAGAAGATAGATGGCATCCCGGGGAAGGACATAGGCCACTTTTTGTCTCAAAAATTACTCTATAGTCCCCCCCATAGGGATATAGGGGATGAAAGTTAGATAAAAAAATCTGCCAAGTACGAGTCTGACTCACACACGAAGGGTTCCGTACCATAGTTCCATGTGTCTCCCTATTACGGTACAAAGGTACAGCGATTGCTAAGGTCGAGCAAAAAACGCCGAAGAAACCACCTTTCCGTAAGTCCCCTTTAATTTTGAATTTAATTTTATTTTTATTATGTGTTGTGATATAAATACACACTCTGTGAAAATGTCAACTGTCTACTTATTACGGTTCATGAGATTGACTGTCCAATTATGACTTATTAATGCCACCATTATTCCAGTGTGAGTGAGAGATGGAGCTATACAAGGCCGCTAGCACCATCCCTTTTTCGCAGTGGAATAATGATGGCATTAATACTTCATAATAAGGCCCCTGAACGCGTTGCTAATCTGTCATTACGCACGAATCTGATGGGATTACGTCAAGGATCAACTAATTATAGGCGGAATGTTTTCTCAATAAGAAGTGCATTAAGTTTCAATAGTCTTCCTAGGGACCTTATCGACTTGTTCTGCACCAGTGTGGCGACTTTAAGGCGGCTTTTGACACAGTCATTTTTCAAGGATAGTTAACTTATCTACTACTCTCTTACTACTAACTTCTTAACTTTATATGTACTTTCTTTTTATCGACTTTTTATTTAACTATACCTATGTGGAGGCTTGTTATCAGCAATTTTTTTAAATAATATATTCTTTATATCATTGGTTTGTTAGCCAGTAAGCATTCCCTAAAAAAAAAAATACAGCCCGCTGACAGACAGAGCCGGTCAGCTGAGGCTTAGTAACCTCCCGTTGGCACCCTTTGGAACACCCTCGTACGGAACCCTAAAAAACGTACCAAGATTCACAACACATTTTCTACAATAGGATAATCTAAACTTATCCATGCACTCCATCCAGGCACACCACAAAATAGGAACATTTAGAACTTTCCTGGATGGTTTTAGACAACCTAGATTGCCAATCAAACTTTGAACCTAACCTTACGACTGCTATTAGTAAGCCGTTGCAGGTTGACTCAATCTGAAGCAGACATCGGCATTTGCAATCATTTGCATACCCGAGGGCTTGCCGACCAATATGCAACGAAACTGCATAACTTATACGCCATCTATCGGGTGGAACGAATGGCAATATTACAGCCTCAGCTAAGGCACTTTTAATGGCCGGGTGATATATGCGATAAAAGTATGAGCGTAGACGACAGCGATTTGCATTAAAAAAAAAAAACATAAAAGTTTTTTGTTTATTTTTAACCGGAGGTTTTTTTGTATCTTCGTTCGTTACGCGGTTACTCCTCCAATTATGAATTGATTTTGATGATTCTTTTTATTTGGTAGGTCATACTTCAGAGGTAAACTGTAAACTGTATTAAATTTGGGTAGTTTATGAGTTAGCTTCAATAATACGTATTTTTCCCAGTTAGTGTATATTTTCACTTTTTGTTGTGGTACCTACCCCACCACCACCAATTTGTATACTATACCACATAACAGTGACATGAAGTTTTATAACCATCATCAGTATACACCAAGTAGATTAAATACCTATTATTGAAGCTTACTCAAAAACGACCCAAGTACAGGTGATAAAATTTATATGCGACCACCGTGCAAGCTTCTTCTACCAAATGAACAAAAATATACAAAATCTGTCCATAATTGATGAAAATATCGATAGACATAAATTTAAAAAAAAATGCCTCGTTGGTCTAGTAGTCGCAAGCGCTACTTCTGAGCATAAGGTCCTGGGTTCTATTCCCGTGTCGGGCATAGTGTTATTGGGTTTTTTCATCTGGAATTGCTCAGTAGCAGCCCGGAGTCTGGATTTATGCCCGGTTGATGGCAATAGGCTCGCCCACTATTACATGGGACTTAAACATAACTGGCGAAATGTGGGTGTACTATAGGTACACCTCTGCCTAACCTTTCAGGGAATACAAGCGTGATGTTATGTTATGTTATGAAAAAAAAATACATATATGTAAGCATCTACAGGTGTATCAAAAAGGTGTGGTAAAATTTGAGGGTGTGGTACAGACCTGAACAACTTTCTTCACGGGACCCACATCGTAATCGAGAAAAAAATTGTATCAACTATCCCGTACAAAGTATTAAATACCAAGTCGACCCAAATGTATGGGACTGCTGATATTTTTTCTCGATTACAATGTTGGGCCCATCGAGAAAGTTCTTCAGTTTGATGGTCTGTACCTCACCCTTAAAGACTACACGTTTCTGATACACCTTGTATATACAGACGAATTGAAAACCTCCTTTTTTAGAAATGGGTTACAAAAGGGGAGACCTTAAATCTCCCATTATTCAATGTTCTTATTTTTTGTTCTAGATTTAGCTATAGTAGATCATAATTTATAGGTTATATTAGACTATAACGCAATAATTAGAAACTACTAACCTACTGGCTGTAAACTTAACAGTTTATGTTACTGATTTGTTTAGATGAAGTTAGTTAAGTTAGTTTAGTCAGCCGAGGCCGTAGCTTTGGAATACTTAGAATGTTTCTTAGTGTCCCATCGGTTGTTATTATATTGTGTTCGGTTACAGTTCACTTTTACCCTTGGAATATTTTTAATTATCGAATGAATTTATTTAAAAATAAATTGATTTGTTGAATGTGGAAAGGCATTAGAGAGTTTTATGTTATTTCGGTCAATTGTTGGCTATGTGACGGCGTCAAATGTTTTTTGTCAGTAATGCGTTAAGCTGCCCCGGATCTAGGGGGGGAAAACGGGGACCCGTTCCCCAGGCGCCAACTTCAGGCGGTGAAAAATTCAAGCGTAGCTGACATGCGCTCAGCACACTGCAAATTTACTATAAACGAGACGAGCAGCACATAAAATCTATTTTTTTTACTTTTTTTACAACAGTTTTGCGCCCCTGTTGGATTGGCGCATTATAGATCGATAACATTTGATTAATATGTTGCAGCCGAAATTTTCATTTCAAGGAAATTTGCATTTCGCGGGCTACTTTAGCGCATCCCCCAAAAAGGATTGGCGGGGGGCGGCAGACCCCAGTTTTTGCTCCGCCTCAAAATAGATCCGGGGCTGGTGTTAAACATTGTCATATGAATACAATGATGGATTATGGCCATAAAAGAAAATAACTTGTTAGATTTAAATAGATATAATCTTGCACAATTTTATAGCACACAGGGTCACAGTAGTTTTTAGAGCAAGAGAGAAAAATGAAAATGAAAAATGTTTTATTTGTTTTACAAGTAAATTTAACAACTAGTGATTGGAGCCTCCTTTTAAGCAAAAAAGCCTGTGTTAGGAGACTCCGCTCTTCCAAAACTTAAAATATTAACATAAAATTACTTGTTTTATGTGTTATAAAAACAGGCGATTTAAAATAAAAAGAGAAAATTAAAACTAGACAAGAAACATGCAAATGTGTGAGTGAGAGTAGGGGTGTGTGAATGTGAGTATGAGAGAGCAATGACAGATGACAGCATATTATGTCATAGGTACTGAACATGTTTACAAAGTCCGCTAAGCGGTACATTGGATTGCGTTTACAAAGAACAATAAACATTTATTACCAACATACAATAATCGATGAGAGAAGATAGAGGTCTTTTACAAAGCCCTTTACTGACTATTGGAACCCCCCAATTGGGGCTAAGTTGCCAGGTGTTGTAATAGTTTCTCTACGTAAAATATTTCCTAGTTCCTAGGCTACCGATGACACCCAATAAACCACTTTGGTAAAAGTTTAAGCAGTAAATACAGAGAAAATATTATAACGGACATGCAATAAGGACATTTTAACTGTAATGTATCAAAAAAAGTATTTCAAGTATGCCACTTCCGTGTTCGATTAGCCATTCCATTCGTGTTTTGTTCGCATACGTCAGCAGAATACATATTGCGAATGTGCGCAAAAAATGCCTATGTTTATAAAACGATTGAGTATTCAAACCCAGTTCGGTAGACAACTCACATACTAATATTATACATGTGAAAGTAACTCTGTCTGTCTGTAGGCCTAAGGATTTCGATGAAATGAAATTTCCCTTGACCTTTTCCTTGACCTGGGTGAGGAGATAGGATACTTTTCAACCCGAAAGTACGTTGCCGCGGGATGATTCCGGACCTTCACGCGAGCGTATTTGCAGGCAAAAGCTTTATAAATGCTAAGAATAAATTAGTTAATAAAAAAAACATTTGTCAGCAAGCAAGTAGCTTCTTTACAGAATGCATACTGCAAGAAGCTAAATGACGCTATTGGCGCTGTTGTACAATTATTTTATGGAGACACAAAATTAAGTCCTTTATAAAATTTGATTATGTTCTATTCTGCCCATCTTAAGGGAGCTTGTTGAGCAAAAGAGAAAGTAATTCACAGAGAAAATTAAAGCACAACTCATTTGTAACTTTGTATAGAGCGGCGTAAATGGGAACTAAATTTTGAGCCATTTGAGGACGATTTGCGGCCGCTTACGTTTATATTCAAAGCAATTACTGACAAGTAGGTACCGTAAGTACCCTTTACTCGACTTCATTCGCCTCGATTCAAGATTTGACAAAATAACAACTGGGGAAGGAAAAATTATTTTGTATTTTGGTCTTTATACACGCATTTAGGGATTTTTTGCTTTGTGATTATTATTTACATTCTGCAGTTTCTCTACGGCATCAGCCAAGCGTTTTCCTAGATATAGTGGGGTCGGCTTTTAGTCCCCCCCTGCAGCTGAATACCAGTATTTTACAAGGAGCTACTGACTGCCACAACCCAGTGTCTGGTTAACAGGATACGTGACAGTACCCCTTGGCATGACCTGCAGTTTCTATAAAGTTATATGACATGTGAAGAAGAGCTATATTCATATCACTACATTATTTAGACAATTATATTATTTAATAATTATAAATTGTATGTACAAGTATGTAAAAAAAACGGGAAGCGCTCATCGTGCATCAAAAAATTCGTCTGCATCGCTGTCAATGGAAAAAGTGCCCAAAAGGCTGACAGCATTGTCACGTTGCATGGCATTGCTGATTCTTCGGCCAAAAAATAGGCCAGCCCTCTGGTCACGTGAAAATTCGCCCAACCGCCTGGCGATTTCCTGAAATACTCGATGAGCCCCACGGCCCTAGTGTATTAACTCCAAACGGCTCCAACATATAGATCCAGCAGTAAGGTTGCAGCAGCCGTCCCGGCACAGCCCGCCGTACTAGGAAGATGGGATGGCGCGAGGGTGTTGAAACAGGTGCCATCCCACTTCAAAGGCCTATCACGTGATCTATTAAAATCAAAATTAAAATACCTAGTTGTTTTTAAGTCTCACGTGTATAGATACACCATAAGTACCTACTTAATATTTATTCTGCCTTACCAAACAAAACACCTCTATTTCCCGAGTTCTAAGCATAATTAAATGCATTGGTGTTACAAGCTGAATTTCAGATTCCTTGAAGCAAACAAGTATTCCTGGAAATGGCTGGAACCCTTGCAAGATGAAAGTTAAATTCATATTTCTCGTTTCTCGATACTTAATCCCGCTCGAGAAACTCAAACTCAAAGCATTTATTTCAATTAAACCATTTACAGGCACATTTGAATTGTCAAAGAGTCGGTCACTTAGTCAGAAAGTTGAAGCTAGTTGCCCATTCCAAAACGTAGATCTCTATGGAGAAGAACGGGCAAGAAACTCCAAGATCACTCTTTGAAATATAGAAATGACAAAATCCTGGGTACATTACTCCTGTTGCTTCTATATGTGAGAACAATGTAAAAAAAAAAAAAAACGATAAAAATAAGCCTTGGCAGATAAGAGACGACCAGCGTTCTCAACCGACGTTTTGTAGGGAACCGAATGATCCAACACACTCGCCACCATCAGTGAGACATTTAAGTGAGCATGACATACTCTCAACTGCCATGCTCTTTCAAGTCGACATACAACATAATAACATAGTAAACGGCTCCATGGTACTCACATTTACAAAATGTGAAAAAAAAATGCTTCTAAATTATATAAAACTATAGTTTGCAATGTATTTGTGAGATTAAAAGAATTTTACTACCAAAAAGAAAGAAAATCATTATTATCTATTAGAGTATTCAACAATGAAAACTAGTTTAAATTAAATAAAAAATTGAACATTAAGTTCGTAAAGTCAGACAAAATAAAAAAGGGGAAGCAACTCTTCCAAAAATATATTTTTGTAACTAGTGAGCCCAAGTGGCTGTGGAGCAGGACCAGCATTAAGCCAAGCATTTTTATCTATGATATAATCATTCAACTTATAGTATGCTTGCCTACATAGTATGCGTTTAATGCAAGTTTTAAATTTCTTCTCATTTAGTTGAAGAGAGAAAGTACTCGATATACATGTACACTGACGAGTAATATAAAAAAGTTACTAACTTATCATGAAATATTTCAGAAACTAAGATAGCTTCCTGAAGTAAAAGCAACATTCAAGTGTATTTAAAGCGCATAAAAACACCTATAAAACGGTTTTCAAGATTTTTTTATTATATATTAGTTTTTTATGGCATTTTGCAAGTGGCTTTTTTGTATTGCTCGTCAGTGTATTTTCAATCAGAAATGCATACCGGTAATATAGTGTGTGGTAATTCTGATGTAATAGGTATCACTGGTATCACTTGATCTTTTATTGACAGACATATTATGAAACCATAAACCAATCAGGACCGTTATTTGTTCGAATGAGCACATGGACCTACTTATCGCATTTTGTAGCATCAATATATGTAGGGAATGAGTAGGGAGCTGTATATTTTTTTCATTATGTAGCTTTATTTATTTTAGATTTTGGAATAGTTGGAGAATTAGTAAATTGTTTTTTTTTGGCAGAAAGGTGATGGCGGGATGAGCCAAGACTGTTGTTTTTTTGACTTCACTGTTTTATATTTTAAATTATATAGTTTTATCGAGTTGAATGTCAGTTTTTTTGCCCTAAATTCCCATATATTAGGTTTTTACCTATGAAAATGCCGTTGTGCAGTACTGGCCATTTCAAATCAAAATAATTTTTGTTTGGCTAAGAATTCTAATTTCAAATTAATTTTATTTTAAAAACATGGATTTTTTTTTCCAAAAGTAGTCATTTGTTTATTGATTAGTGTTACATTTTCATCGCATTTCAATCTTTTTCGTCATCATGGATACGTTAAAAATTCGAGTAATTATGGAATATGAGTACCGTCGTGGCAGCAACGCGGCACAAGCGGCACGCTACATCAACGACGGCGACGTTTACGGAGCTAACACTACAAACCAACGCACCACCTGTTATTGGTTTGCTCACTTCCGTTCTGGAAATTTCGACCTGAAAAATGAACCTCGCGGTCGTCCGAAGACTTTGGTCGACAATGACGAATTAAAGGCGATTGTGGAAGCTGATGATACACAATCTACGGCTGAATTAGCAGCAGCTTTCGACGCTAGCGTCAAAACAATATTGGTCCATTTGCGTCAAATTGGCAAGGTAAAAAAGCTTGACAAATGGGTGATCGCCAGCGCGAAGTACGCGTCGAGACGTGCCTTGCACTGCTCAACAGACACACAATTTATGAAGGAATTTTGAACCGCATTGTTACCTGCGATGAAAAATGGATTCTGTTTGATAACCGCAAGCGCTCAGCAAGTTGGTTGGATCCTGGTTCAGCACCTAAACAATGCCCTAAACGAAAACTTACCCCTAGAAAAGTGATGGTCACTGTTTGGTGGTCTAGCGCCGGTGTGATTCATCACAGCTTCTTACCAAACGGGGTGAGCATTACTGCAGATGTGTACTGTGAAGAACTGAACACAATGATGGAGAAGCTGGCACATCTCCAACCAGCATTGGTCAATCGCTCGTCTCCGCTGCTCCTGCACGACAACGCGCGACCTCATACTGCACAGCATGCAGACGGTCTCCAAGTTGCAAGAACTGGGGTTGGAAGCTCTCCGTCATCCGCCCTACTCACCAGACCTTGCGCCTACAGACTACTACTTTTTCCAGAATTTGGATAACTTCTTGGCGGGAAAAAAATTCAATACCCGAGAGGCAGTACAAAGTGCCTTTGAAGAATTTGTTGCCTCCCGTCCAGCTGATTTCTTTAAGAAGGGCATCAATAAACTGCCACTGCGTTGGCAAAGATGCATTGATTGCATGGGTGCTTACTTCGATTAATACAAATAAAAAATACATGAGAAAAATTCGTTTAAATTTTTTCATACAAAACGGCAATTTCATAGGTAAAGACCTATTATAATTATGTTCTCTTTATCAACCAAGTTACTAATAAACCTTCTCTTTCATTAATTAGTATTACTGTTGGTCAATTGTTTGAAGAAAAAATTAGGTAGGTACATATTACATTATCCACACAGGAATGCTGAAACAAATGGGTTTTCTGTTTGCAATGGTACCAATTTCTGCTCCTAACAACATGGTAAGTATTCCGAGAATGTAGTCTGAGACGTGAAAGACATCACTTAATTTTCAAACTTTATTTTCTAAATTTATTTTTATTTTTCCTTTCAAATTTAAACTCAACCATAAGTAATATACCTAAAACTACATTTTTTGAATTTAAATATTTCTAAGTAGTCCGTTCGCATGTGTTATACTTATTCCAGTTATAGGTACACACGGTTACACATCAAGATATACATTTCCAGTATAAGCTGACCTCGCATTCTACGGAAATCCTATACAATGCGAAATCAGCAAAAACTTGAAATGTATAGCTTGATGAAACCTATTATTAGCTATACAAAACTATAACACACATACCTACTCTGTAACATACTATATGTATCGCTGTTGGTTGCCTAAATAATAGAAAATACAAAAAAAAAACCCACCTGTATTCTCCAGTCACATTCTGCCAATTATATTGTCCTATGTAACATCGGGTGAGTCTATTGCCATGAACCGGACATAAATCAAAACTCTGAGCTTGCCACTGAGCTAATAGATAAACCTAATAACCACTGCCTCATCTAGGGATCGAACTCTGGAACCCAAAAAATGCATATCTACAGGTAAACGTTATCGTTTACCTGTAGATATTCATCTTTTGCTGCTGTTTATTTCTTTAGTAGGGCTCTTTTTAGGGTAGTAGAATGAGTAAGCTTATATTTCGCGTTTTTTATTTCGTATACAATAAAATGCTTATATACGATATATAAGACAACTAACTATTTACACTAGGTACTAAATTAAATGACTAACTATACAAATAAGTACAAAAACATAAGGACACTTAAGCTGGGAACAAATTATCTTACGTAGCTGACGCTGACAGTCGCGGCTTATTTGTATCTGGATAGTACATTTAGCTCTTCACAGTGTAAACTATCGGTCGTAAGTCGCGGATGTGACCCTGGTCCGTCCTTGAGCGTTCCGACTTCTGATAGAAATCTGGCCGGCTGGAGCTGGGAACAACGTGCACACTCATCGGTCGCGACTGTCAGCCGCGGCTTACGGACGCGTCCCATAATTTGTTCCGAGCTTGAGTAGCATTGCCACGTTACTACCGGAGACGTAGCCAGAAGACTGGTAGCATCGCCACGTTGAATGGCAATGCTAATTCTTAAAGAACGTGCAAGTCCTCTGGTCACATGAAGTATCAACCAATCGTTGAGAAACCTTGGAGATGCGCACTCGGACCCGAGCATTTCGTCCCCAAACGGCTCAAAACTGTAAGTTTATTGTGTCATCTAATAGATATCCTACACATACTTAAGAACCTTTAATTGGTATAAAAATAATTTATAGAAACTTGTAGTAGCAAGCAGGTCGTACAGTAGGCTCCAGAGAAACCACACCCCCTTGCATTGTTTTTCACATTGCTAGGGGGTGAGGTTTCTCTGGAGCCCACTGTACCAATCAAATACCCAGTAATCCCAGGGCTGTGAACACATGTGTTATTTTAGAAATAACATTTCCTATTTCATAATTGCATTTCCAAGTCTTCAGCACGTTATTTCGCAAGCCAAAAGCCCTAAGGAACATATACACACACTACAGGGAAATCTTCTTCATGCAGGACAGAAGGAAGGAACCGCTACATGATAATATTATTCGAATTATCTCTCACACGACTCACAGAGCCAATTTCTGTAAGTTTTAATTAATTTCTCGGTATTAATTAAATCTTGCGCTTAAGCGAACATCTTGAGCCCAGTTTGATGAATGTGGTAATACAAGGGAACGAGCTTTGTTCGTCGAAGTCGCCAAGTTTCACGGTATGGACTTTTGTTCGGCTATGTATAAAAACGATTAGCTTCTTCCCGCGTCTTCGACTGCGTGAAATTTCCTGTTTTAACACTTCGACTCCAGCCAGTTTTCATAGTACTCATACGCCATGCCACCATACATACAATGTATACGCTTTTACAACAAACTTCCCATTGACATTCGAAACTTACCCATTAACGTTTGTGTTAAAGTTAACTATCGCGGACGGTCAGCGGTATTAGGTTTAAAACCGTGTTATAAAACACTGTACAACGAATTAAAATAGTGTTTTCAAGGGGTCTTGTTATACGTAGTTTCCAACCTTAATTTTTTTTGTGAATATTTGTAATAGTGAACATTTTTTTTTTTTTAAATTCTTTGGTTTTAAAACCAAGGCATATACTAATAAATCTTGTTAAAAAAAAAAAAAAAAAAAATCTGTTTATTTCATCTCCACAAATTACACCAAGGTATAAAGTTGACAAGATAAATTGTCGAAAAATTAGTAATTTGTGGGAGATCTGGAGTCTAAACTAAGCCGAGGCCTGTACTATAGATCTCCAGGCCCCCGTGAAAGACGGAAAGAGTGGGAATGATTGAGAAAAACGTGGAATGATGTGCGTGTGTGTGTGTGTGGTATGATGTGTGTGTGTGTGCGTGTGTGTGTGGGGTAATGTGCGTGGGTGAGTCTATGTGTGGGGGTGTGAGAGTGTGTGTGTGGGTATAAATGAAGGTGTGCTTGGGAGGGGTGTGTGTATGACTGTGTCAAAGGGCGGGTAGTTTTGTTACAAATTTGTTTTTGCGTGTTTATATACATTTATTTCGTTTTATGGCGCATTATGTTAAATAACATTTTGGTAAGTGTAGAATAGTGATATATAAATGATTAATGTATATAAAAACGTAAGTAGGTTTGAAGTATATGTAAGGTTTGCTATTATATTATTTTGTTTGTTATAATATGTAATGTAATAATAATATAATAATGCAATAAACACTTCAGTTTATATTTGTACCTCTAAGATTTTTTCTGTTTCGGAGTAATTAAGAGTCAGTAACCATTTATAAATTATTTTTATAAATGGTTACTGACTCTTAATTACTCCGAAACAGAAAAAATATACATCATATCTTATTTTCATGGTTTATAATGCTGAATTCGCTAACAAAAACCTACATTTAAAATGAGCCCGCGAGGGCTCCCGGTATCCCATATGCGGCTAGGTGAACCCTCCAGGAGGGCACCTGGCACGGAACGTGTTAACACAAAGTATATCCTAAGACAATCAGCAATATGTTGCTTTCCATAGGCGAAATATTTTTTTGAATCGGATTAGTAGTTCCGAAGATTACCCCTTCATACAAACTCACAAATTTTACCTCTTTAATAAGTTCAAGCTGGTACCCGGCGCGTTGCTGAAAGTTAATTATTGTTCTATGCCTATAACCTTCGCACAAGTATGTAGGTACAAGCAATAAGTTGACAATGGTGCCGATTCTCTTTTACACCGAACTAATCTATCACTAAACGCAGGTGGTTGCAGAAGTTCACCCACACACAAGCGGAACGCTGGTGGACCTCGACACCAGGTTGCAGGCAGTCAAAGGAGGCTATGCCATCTTTGGACAGCAGGCTGACCAGGCGTTTGCTACGCCTGGACAGGAACGGCCTGCGCATGGTGACGGGGACCATCATGGGACACTGTTCGCTAAACAAGCACTTCCACACAATAGGCATAACGGACAGTCCTCTGTGAGGGGCGTGCATGGAGGCTGAGGAGACCGTTGCGCACGTGCTCTTCGAATGTACGGGCGTCACCCAGATTAGAACAGAAACCCTCGGGTCACCCAGATCATACACAGACGTTCTAAACAGACCAGGAGACTTAATCAACTTCTGGAGGGAGGTGGGCTGGTTGGAATAACCACCAAACGGCCGCTATGGCCCACGCACAATGGTCCACCTGACGGACTAAGTGTGGAAACCAAACCCCCTAACATAGAACATAGATCTATCACTAAAATTTTTTTTTGGCTATGAGAATTTTAACTATTCTGCAATAAAAAGTCTCTAAATTTAAAAATTATTTTTATACAACTAAATCGAATTTGACAATCGCGACTCCACGTGGTACATACTTGTTTGCCGTACCCCGTGAATTTTTTTAGAGCCGGAGGCCTCGACGTGTTTTATATGGAATTTTTCACGTTTTGTATGGAAAATTAGAAAAATTATTACTTACGTGTTGATTATTAGGGGTATAAGGGTTCCATAAAGGGAGTCGAAATTTTCATTATTTTTGCGATAGGACACACCATTTTCGAGATATAAGCAAAAGAAAAGAAATAAAAAATAATTTTTGCATCTGAAGTCGTGGTGTTTGTGTGAATTTTAGTTCATGACAACTAATAGTATTCCACATTTAACACATGGATTTAGTTAGACAATTCAAATTTTAGGTGAAAAACATCAAATTCAGAATAGCAAAATTGACATTTTCACTAAATTAAAATCTCAGTGCCATCTTATTGCTGTCAAACTAAAATATAGTTAAGTTGTGTAACTTTAGTCTATTTCAGAATGGGAAATCATCGTTTGACAGGAATAAACTAAATTTTGGTGATTTTTAGTCGTTTAGAGGCATTTGTGACAAGAGAATCGGCACAAATATATCGTAATCGAATAAAATACGAACAAACAAACATTGATTATTATACAACCTTGTTGTTCATAATGATGAGTACAAATGACCCCTTAAGAGGTTTAGGGTACACCAAAAATAAAGGTTTTGCCTGACCTGGGAATCAAACCTAACCACATGCTCAGCAGTAGTGCTTACAACCAGTCTAGTTATAAGAGGCAGTGCATTAGAAGCATTCGATGATCCAGCCTGTCCCGTCTGGCTGTCCTCCCCTCAGCGACGCCCTAAGCCGATGTTCGTACCCCACAGGGGGTGCCCTTAGCAAGCGCTCACCTAGTATTAATTTAGAATAGTGTACACGCTCCTGGCTGGAGACTCTTAGTGTAGAAGCTAAAGGTAGCCACAGGAAAGTCCGATTAAGCAGCCATGACCTTAGTGGTCACCTGCGAGATGCAATAGTTACAAAAAAAAGAAACATTAGATAGAGGGGAGGGGGTTGGGGGAGTGGTTGGGGGTTAGGTATTTAATTATTTGCTGGTACACATTGGTAATACTTAAACTATTAAGGATTCCCTATTCACTACTAAGTAGCTATCTTGCTAATAATATATGCCAGGACCTACTACTTCAATTATTAAAATAACCCTCTATTTTTAGGGTTCCATACCCAAGGGTACCAATCGGAACTCTATTACTAATCCGCTGTCCGTCCGTCCGTCTGTCTGTCTGTCAGCGGGCTGTATCTCATGAACCGTAATAGGTAGATATTTAAAATTTTCTCTGATTACGTATTTCTATTGCCGCAACGACAACTAAACGTTCTACAAAAAAAACCTTAGATATAAGAAACGCGTTTTTTGCTAAATATTGTATAGTGGTACGGAACCCTACGTGTGTGATTCCGACTCGCACTTGGCACGTTTTTATTCTACCTCGTTCCAGTGTGAATTTTAAATGTTGGGTCGGTCCGGAGCTTGAAATAACCTACTGTTTAATTAAAGCTTCACTTTACTTCATATATAGGTATTCCATTCTTATTAAAACTGTACCATTTTAATTCACTACTATCTTGGATGTTTAAAATCACAAAACAAAACATTTCTCATACTCAAAACTTTCCTCACGACCTTTTTCTCATTTAGTTCTCCGCATCACATCCACCATTACAACCGATTTCCGCGCAACTTTTTAGTCACCGGTGTCACTTTTAAACTTCCTCTTATACATATTCAATCTGCCTTTTGTTTAGCCTTTTCCCAACTATATTGGGGTCAGCTTCCAGTCTAACCGGATGCAGCTGAATACCAGTATTTTACATAGAACGACTGCCTATCTAACCTCCACAATCCAGTAACTGGGTAATACGATATCCATATAAGATTGGTTGTCCGACTTTCGGGCTTCTGACGACCCGTAACGACTGTCAAAGATCAACGAATGACGGCCGGCATCAACGGCTTAACGTGCTTTCCGAGGCACGGAGGAGTCTCGGTACGTATAGATGGTCACCCATCCACAGACCAACCCCGGTAAGCGTAGCTTAACCTGATGGATCGACCCGTGCAGCTGTTATTACTTAGTCACGAGCTCCCCTTGTACATAACACGGCGGGGTATCTATCCTGTGCCGTGTCTAACCAGTCTCCGGTTTAATTCTTCGTTGATAGTAGAATAGGTAGGTAGTTGGTTTTCAATCACACACAACTCTTAACTCAAACTCAAAGCATTTATTTCAATTATAACATTTACAGTCACTTTTGAGTTATCACTTATCAAGGAGTCATTCAGTTTGAGTTATTTTTTGAAGCTAGTCGCCCATTCCAAATGAAGTAGGTTCCTGATGGAGAAGAACGGGCAAGAAACTCCATGGACACTCTTTTAATTCAAAACATTATGGTACAGAGGTTATTTGTTCAACAATTACAATCACAGTTCTTTCTAACACAACTTTTCTTTTCATGTTTATTACCCACGCCCGCCATTCGGTGCGCCTCGCTTTTGTCAAAGTCCGGCGACATACCCCGAATTTCAATACAATATCTTATTACTAAGTTTGTTCAATAAAACTTACAAACAATGCTAAATGCTTATCAGTTAATTCTTTTATAATTAAACAATGCTAATATTCACAAATACAAAGGTTATTCAGATTAAAGTTGAATTAGAAGCTTCATTACTTTCTACCACTTTTCTATTGCTCCTTTGACAACACTTCCTGTGGTTCAAGGAATTTAATCAAACAACAGGTATTCACTAGTAAATTGCATTGTAAAATAATCTTATTACTTTATAGTTGGTTTTCTATTATTGAAACTTATTTAGTTCTTGTATTAAATTATTACATTCGGTTATTGATCATAATATTCGGAAACCGCGCCATCTTAGGTACCGCGTTGTCATAAACAAATTTACTATGTCAAATGACCACTTGTTAATATGACTAAAAACCCATAAATCATTAAATAAATGTTCCCTTTTAATTTTAACTTTAGTTTATTGCCCCAACATCGAAGTTAGTAAATTTCTCTTCCAGTTGACCCACAGTATATTGACTGGGTTCACAAAGTTGGTAATAGATTTATTTATTTATTTATTTATTTATTTATGTTAATACGGTTTGTGGACCAATTACATTAACACATACAGAAAATATAATATAAACACAAAAAAAAAAAAGACAACAAAAACAAAAGATACACAGAACAATAGAACAAAAATATTATAAACAAAACACAAGTTATAAATTTATTTTTTTAGATGGCGTTCGATTGCAAACGAATCAATAACGTTCACAGATGCACGCAAATGGCTGTAACAGTATTCCATAGTTACCCATAGAGGGCAGGATCAAAGACTTTATGGTGAATAACAATTATAATAAGTAGTTACGCATAAGATTATGTTATAATCTTTACAGGTAGACGCTTTCGCGGCGACATACATATATTATATTTCTTATTGTTATCCATACGCGTAACGTCCTTCTTAGCTTTCTTATCTCAGCTGCATGCAATTGTGGCCTACCATTCTGCTCCATGCAAGACTGCAGGTCTCACCATTGTTTTACAAATCTTCCCCATAACCAATGTGGCCAACACTACAATGTAGCCCACACAACATATTTTTTACAATGGCATCCCTGTGTTACTAAAGGTGAAATGACGGTTTGGTTATGAGCAGGAAACAGCCTATAATTTGCAACAAAACTAGCGCAAACTGTCAGTTATTTGCCACAAAATTGGCACAAACTAAAATATTGAAGTGAAACCTTCTAATTAGGTTCACAACACGAAGGGTTACCGAACAGTTCATGTATAATTCAATCTGCTCTCTACAAAGGCTTCGTATTTCGTATCGATTCGAACTGCAGACACAGACTGCACTGATTTGGGGCGTCTCACTTGTCTCACTGGTCTGGTCACACACACGCACACAGCTGGACTCACAGCTGCTGTGCTGGCTTATTATTTATTCTGTTGCTGTGTGCAATTCTGCACCTTGGTGTGGAACTTGCAGAGGTGCCTTTCAATCGTCTTTGCAAGATAAGACTGAAGTATCGAAGGCACAGATTCGCTTTTACCTTGTTTCAAGTTTTATTGCTTCGGGGTAGTGTTTCCTGTTTTTTGTTGTGTGATAAGAAAGTTCTTCATCATAATAATGAATTATGATCCTCACTGCTTAGGTTACATCGGCTATAGTACATTACTGCGGCAAAGTACTATTGTAAGTCATAGCCGATGTAACGTATACGATGGCCTGCAAAGGCCACATTGATGGACGGTCGTGAAAATGTAGGCCGAGGCAAAGCCGAGGCACACATAGGTACGTGATTCCATCAATGCTTGGTTGCGGCCAAAGCTATTATCAAATAATGCGCGGAAATTCAAACTAGTAAATTAATTATATATTCCAGAATCAATGATGAACACCGATAATTTGTTACGCACCAGTTTATGTTCATTTGTTTCTTTTTTACTTTAAACAACTCTTTTGCAAGCCAAATCGAAATTTAAATAAAATCTTTGATAAGTTACCTCCTTGGTTGCCATATGTCGAAGTTTATTGATCGAAGGTCGAAGTCAAAATTTCGTTTCATTTATAAATTACACGACAGATATGAGTTTTCATACTAATTTATTCGGCCTCTAAACACGACAGATAAGGATTTTCATACAAACATTGTCGGCCGCTTACTCGCACGTATTTGACCGGTACAGAATTTTCGATTTATCTCGAAGAAAATTGTAAATTTGTAATAATCGAAAATTTGTACAAAATAATGCTCGAATTTCCGAGCATGTTTAAGAAAAATACTTAAGGAATGGTTGTTGCCATTATAATTTTACTTTATTTTGATTATAATTTAACATCACATCTGTAATTTCGTAAGGGTTAGACGAAGGTGTACCTACAGTAACACCCACATTTTGCCAATTATGTTTACGTCCCATTTAATAGGGCCTATTGCCATCAAACGGGCACAAATCCAGATTCCGGGCTGCTACTGAGAAATTCCTGCTGGAAAAGCCAATAACAGTTTGAAAAAAAAATTGTATGTGATTGTGTGTAGGTGTTGTTGTAATCTGGTGACAATAAAATAAACGATTATAGGACATTTTCCTTTACTTTTCTTTACATGATTGTAGGTCAATGGGAAGTACCCTATAGGTTTTGATGTATTGTCGATTATCAAAATATATCGCATATGACCGTATTTTTTTATTGTGTTGACTTAGAACCTTGATTTTTTTAGAGCTTCAAGGGACCGTAGACCTACAAATTTTATATTAATTTTAACTTGATACTTCCACGCTTTCCTGAGAAAAAGGGACTGACAGACAGACAGACAAACGGACGAATGGATGAAACGAGTGATCCTATAAGCAAACAATCAAACAAAATAACAAGTGACAGTGACAATGACAATGCAATGCTCAATAATCAAACAAAATAACAAGTGACAGTGACAATGACAATGCAATCCTTACGACAGTTTAGCCGGGCCGAAGCAGCGTCACTATTATGCCGCAAATAGAGGCACTTTATCTGACAGGGATAAAGTGTGCGGTACTCAATACACTTCCAATGATTTATCATATGCTTTTTATCACGGGAGAGTGGTAAAAAGCGGTTAAAAGGGTCCGTTTAGACGAGGAGATGTGCTGCAGAGACGAATATATTAAATATGTTTTCTGCTTTTCATTATGTCCTTCTAGTTGACAGTTAGGTGATAATACCTACGATATTCAGTTTTCGTAAGAGAGGAAGAGTCTTTTTCAGAAGTGAATGTTTTGAGTTGAATTTAGATTGTGTATTGCCTATACCTAGTACGGCGGTCATTATCATTTACCTAGTCTTTTCCCAACTACATTGTTGTCGGTTTGGATTTCAGTCTAACCTCCACAACCTAAGTTACTGGGTAAGACGTTTTTTTAGACTTCTGCCTACCCGTACCGACTGTCAAAGATCTGCGAATGACAGTCGGGAACAACGGCTTAACGTGCTTTCCGAGGCATGGATAGGTCTCGGTATGAAAAGGATGATCACCCGTCCACAGACCGACCGTGGCAAGCATAGCTGAACCTTGATCGATCGAACTGTGCGGTTGTTAACTTGCCACGAACCTACTACGGTGATAACAAGAGAAAAACATTATAAACTAAGCAAAAAGTGTCCAGTAGCGGGGTATTTAGTTAAGACTAGATTCGGTATCTAGAACAGTCAATTGATAGTAAGGATTGAAAAAATATTCAAAAACTGGCACATATTTTTTTAATCAGAGATTCGAAGTTGAAATTCTGAAAAAGTCGTATAAGTCATTTACTATATGAAATTGTAAATAATTGAGCATTTATTAATAATCAATTAAAATCGTGAAATGCAATTTGTTTACCCAACTTTACAAAACTTCTTATATCTCGGAAACTAAATGCCGAGAACTGCCGGTCTATTCTGTAATAATCTCACGGTGAAAGCTTAGGTGAAGTGAACGTGAAGTGAGCTGTCATTCCACCTGCTGCTAGGGACTGACAGCTCACTCCGTGCTCACTTCACCTAAGTTCTCACGGTGAGATGGTTACAGAATAGCACTGCAGGACTCTTTTTGCTTGGACGCCCACATATGATGACATATACGTACATTGCACATTAATTGGCAAAAGTTAACCGGGGCATTATGTATTCTAGCTAATGACTATAAACCTTCTCACTTTCTTCTGCTGAGGACCAACTCGAACTTAAATGCATTAAGACGTATTTTTTTCGAATTTCTTAGATTTTAAAATTTTTGTACTTTACTAACTACACACAAAACAATATGTATGAGGCGCTTAGACTTAAGTTTGCAACGTACAAATTGTAAAGTAATAGTGTACTCATTGTTGAAGAGCCATAATAAATAAATAAATAAATGTATCGTGACAAAAAAAGCGTAAAAAACAAAATAACCAAGTTCAAATGAATAACAAGTTTTTTATTCAATTAAAAGAAAACCACTCTAAGTTAAATTAGTTTGACAAAATTCCAAAAGAAGCCGGGTTCACCCAGATTTTAATTTATTTTTATAAATATAAGTACTTTGAACGGTTTCATTCACTGTTCCTTGAATTAATTATGAAGAATGAAATGCTTTATGAGAACGATGAATAAACTTGTTACTTTCTAATTTTTCCATGCAGTTTTACAAAATTTGTTAGCATGCAACAAATTTTAGTAACATAATACGAGTATGTGTTTCTCTTGAGATCTATTGCAATATTTTTATGATGGTAATATTAACTTAGTATATTATGTATTCATAATTATTGTTATTTAATTCGATTGTCTATTTATTGTTACATTTGATAATATGTGGTTTCATTTAAATTAGAAACCTCACGGTGCAGTTTATCTAGCGAAAAAAACAGCCTTTAGTGTCACCGAAACAATCAATTGATTCAATTGCAATTGTAGTAATATTGTCAACCGCTTCAATTGCATTTGGTAGACAATAAATTTACGCATCAATTTGTATCAATCACGTAAAAATTAACAATTGCAATTGCTGGTTTTGGGGACCCTTTTGCTATCACACTAATCACGATCTCAGTAGGTAGTACGGACGTAGGTACCTACTTCCTTTGCTGTTAATTTGTGTAAAAAAACAGTTTTTCTCAACTCACACTTCAAGTCACATCAATACAAGCGGTCGTTGACACCAAAAAAAACAGTTTTTTTTATTGTATTTAGATAGCCCTACATACCTACCCATCAGATCGGTGAAGTTTTGCAAGCTAATTTTATTTGATCATTTATATTGCACAAGTTGCAGTTCAGTATTTATTATTATAGGTAAGTTTTATTATTACAGGTATGAGCCTGAAATACTGTTTCGAGTCACGTTCGTAAATTCTGAACTTTACCGTCATCTTGTGTAGTTGGTTATCTCGAGCATTTTTCGGTAAAGCTACACGTTTTAAATAAAACTTTAGGAAAGTTCCTTTTACAGAACATAATAATTATACAAACCTAGAAAAAATAACGTAGATCGTCGCGCTACACTGCGTGGCATCTCGAGGAGCAGCGCGGCGTAGCGCGACGCCGCGGGACATTTTCAAATTATCTCAATTAAATGTGTATCTTTTTGTGTGGTAAATAAATTTACAGTTAGGTAATCTATATAAAGTTCATCTATATATGAAGTTCATAATAGTACGCGACTGCTAGTCACAAAGGGGTGTGGTAGCTGCGCTGCCACAGAACTATTTTATTAACACTATATATATAACTTCCCCGACATCAATCGTTGGGCAGTTGCCCGCCAGACACGACACCCGTCCGGTCGCAGGATCCTCCCTTTTCAAAAGAGGATGAGTGAACTTTACACTCTGTTCCTCATACCTCTGAAATATAAAATATACCTATCCTATACTACACAGACACACATACACACGAAGTACTTCCTTAGCCCTAAAGTTGTCTCAAATCTTCTTCTTCTCGCGTTCGCTGACCGTATTAAAATGTTGCTGGCGCAAAGCTTCGCCACTTCCACGGCGTCGTCGGTGGCGCAGAGGTCACTTGACTGCATGTTTTGGGGCACAGCGGGCACGATAGGAGGTGTAACATAGTTTGCGACACAGCTCTGCATGTTTTGGGCCCCAGAGGGCAGGATATAAGGTGAAACATAGTTTTCGACACAGCTCTTCATGTTTTGGGACCAGAGGGCTGGATATAATAAGGTGGACCATAGTTTGCGATATAGTTCATACCCTGCTGCCGTTCCGTCAAGGTAGCACCACTTTACGAGATTGGGAGTTACATCGAAGTCGATAAAAATGTTAAATGGAAGTTTCTTACTTGTTCGGCAAACAATCTGCTGAATTCCCGTAAGTAAAGCGTAAAAACAATTTACGATTTACTACGGGAATTCTAGTGTTGAATGCTTTATAGAAACATTGTTACTTTTAAAAGTCAATCTGTGAACTTTGTCAGGAAATCTCTATATTAGGTAGTGGTGCTTCAGATTTGCAGTTGATTAATTAATACGATACCTATTTCTTTTGTATGAGTTTAAAAAGACTAAAAATTAACTAATTCCTAAGAGAAAACTTAACTACAAGTATTTCAACTTTGTCAGATAGATAATTGTATTGTAAAGTTGTAAACGTTGGCTAAATAAAATATTTTCATAATTTCATTCAAAGGGAAGCAGCCAAAATGTAGTCTCACAGTAGTTTAAAAAAAGTTAAATATCATTTATTATTAAAATTCCAATCAACAGAGAACAACAAAACAATTTGTTTTTGGTTTATTTATTTTGTTCACGGCCTTGACATAATTTTGTGCAAAAATTCTAATCAACATCAGTGGTTTGCGAAAGTCCTCGGATTCCATTTTGTCATTACTTTCGCTCTGCCTACGGCTGCGTCCGCGTGAGAAGATCTTGATTTTCCGGGTTAAAACGTAGTGGTTTCCAAACATTTTATTTGTGAACTCGAATTTAGCCTAATAGCTACTAACCAGAATACCGTGAAATTTCGCGTTCTTGCATAACTTTTTACTTAATTCTTTAGGTTATGAGCTATCGGAATAGGTACCATAAAACGGAGTGAATAGATAGGTCTTCGATCTTTTGTAACGAATTTCGTAATGTTGCAGAATTGATAGGTACCCATTTTTCTAAGCATATATTTTGTTGAGTCTTAGGCCAAACTACTGAAATTTGTAAATTCATTTTTATTCGTATATGTTTATAGTTAATAAGAAAAACCTTAAAATATACGTGATTTCTATTTACCTCCTATCAGGGGACAATAGACACATCTGAGGGGCGATTAGATACACCTGAAGGGTGAATAAAAAAATCGTCATAACTTTAGTAAAAACCACAAAATTTCAAAATAATATTTAAAACACCAAACGTGAAATTTAAATCTACCAATGGGGCCTAAACTTTGTGATAGCCCATTATTACATTTCTAATCATCCCTCTTTCATAACTAATCACCCCTTTGCCGCGTCTAGGCGTGTCTATTCAACTCTTTCATGGGTCTAGTCACCCCGAAAAATTAAAGAAAATATGGCTTACGAAATAAGAACAATTTAATATATTCTTACTTCAATTTATACAGTACAATATATTAATAATAACACAGACCGTAATGGCAAACTAAATTTAAACTAATAACACCAAAATGCAATTACTTACCGAAGATCAAACTCACGCTCACTCAACTCACTTGTTTTGTAATCAACTTTGACTTGTTCAGATTTGACGATTTTTTGCGATGTTGCCACACATAAAACGTTGCCAGACTAAGAAAAACAATAGTACCAAATTGCTAAAAAAGCGGGTTTTTGCATGGGTCGCCGAATTTGCCATAAAAAACGTTTGAATTTATACCAAGTTTTTTTCTCTATTCCCCCCGTGAGTTCTATTCACCCCGTTTTACGGTATCAAAAAATATTTGGCTTAAGTCTTAAGAGGGAGGCGTGAAAATTGATTCGCTGTTACTATGTAAATGCCTATCTATTATTTCATATTCATAACCACAAAATTATTTGATGATAACTAATGCTGTCACAGTGTGTCCGATACATTCATTCTTGATTGAATGTTGTGTTAATATTGTGTCTCTTTGGTTTAGTGGTCACATGAGATCCTAGTTCGATTCCCGGGTTGGGAAAATTGTTATTATGTTTTCTCTCATCTGAAATTCTTCAGTAGCAGTTCAGAGTCTGGATTTGTGCCCGACTGATGGACTTAGGCTCGCCCCCTGTTACATGGGACTTAAACTTATCTGGTGAAATGCAGGTAGGTAGTCTGCTTAAATATTTTGTCGGGCAAAACCGAGGCTATCCCTATCAATCACGAATATGTGCCAAAGCCCTGACCCCTGTTAGTATGAAGCAAGCATAAGTGTGAACGATGAGATCTACCTTTGCTGTGAGGTCACACAGATATTCGAAGAGATAGTGAGCTAGATGTTGAAGAATACATGGAGTGATAAGCCACGCTCGTGCCTTATCCGACATCTCTTACCTGGTGGATCTAGCTACTCAGGGGCCACTTGTCCTGGCCCCGTACCGGCAGGATTACTGAGAACGTGGATCGGGTTCTGTAAAACAGTTTTTATTTCTGTGTTTACTATTTTTGTTGACTGTTAGCGCCGAGCATTAAAAGGAGTGGACTGTTTTTTAGGCAATGGTTTATTGTCGTGCTTATAACAAATTATAAACTGTTCTGGACAAATATTTAATAATTATGAGGAGAATCGTCCGTTGCGGTGGAGTCCGTGGAAGCGAGTGGTCGTTGAGCCGAGCCGTGCCGCTGCCGCGCCGAATCTCAGCTAGTTGATGACGCGCTGATCACGCTGCCTGCGCGTGCAGACCGCGTGCAAGGTGTTATGTTGGGTTCAATTCCCAACACCACAGTTATGTTTAATTGTTCCTAACTTACGGTACTGTGCCAAATAAACGTTTTTCTTTATTTCTTTATCCGGATTCCGGCTTGCTTTTAAGAATTACTTTGGAAATATCTTATATACTTTGCTCGACCGGGGAATTGAACTTAGGATCTCAGCAGTTTCTCTGGCGATCACAAGACCAACAGAGTAATGATTTAAATAAATAAAGAACTTTTAAACGTTTTGATAACGTTTAATTTTCACTGTTTGAAGGTGAAAGTGAGCTATCGCTGTCTGTGGTACGTTTAAATGTTTGGCAGTGATAACTTGATGTCTGAAAAACGGCAAAGGCTCTTACTGGTAGTGTACCCACCTACCCACGTCCTTTCAAGTTTTATATGTCGGTGGTGCCGCGCGCGAAGTTAGTATTGTTACATCTAATTATAATAATAAAATAGTAACTAAGTATGTTTCTTTGTCTATTTGTTTGGATATATGTTCCAGATTGGCGTAAAAACGGCTGAACGGCACATAGGTAGACCATGACCTGAGTTAGGACATAGGCTACTTTTTTTTCTCGATTTTTTTCACGGAATCGAGACTTATGCGGTTGAATCCGCGAGGCGCAACTAGTTCACTATACATTTAATATACCAGTGTTAAGGCTATTTAGACTAAACCCTAGATGATCTGAGGAGCAATTAAATGAGCATGTTGCCAATCCTGACGATAATTTGTAATCGTTTCTAATGAATTTCAAGTTTTATATGTGGGTGGAGCTGCGAGCGAAGCTTTGTAGTATTGTTACATAATATACAAAAAAAAAACACACGAAATTACACATACATTATTAAAAAAAATTGTAACGAAGAATGTTCGTATGTCTATTTGTTTGGATGTATGTTCCAGATTGGCGAAAAACGGCTGATCGGATACATCAAAATCCGTTCAGCAGTTTTAACGTGAAAGCGAAACAAACAAACTCACTTTCACATTTATAATATTAGTTAGGATAGCACCATCTTAAAAAGTCGTTATAAAGGCAGTATAAACAAGAGTTAAATACTAAAAGCCGCTCTGTTTTCTCTTACTACACACATTAAGCTAGGAACACACAGTAGTTTACATTCAGTTATAACTTTATGTGTAAGTTTAGTGTATTTATGTGTAACTTTATGCTGAGGGCACACTTAAGAGGGAACAGGGCCTGCGATTCTCCACACAAATGTATTCCCCTTTTTTCTTCCTGAATTCTCTAGAGCAATTTTTTTTTTCATAAAGTCAAGGTCTGCTGTAGACACGTCCCTGTTATTTCCTTTTTTTCAGCAACTTATTGGTACTGAAAATATGACCCTTCAAAAATTACAAAAATGCCCGCAGTGATTAGACTACTAGACAAATTCGAAAAGTTTGTAACATAAAAGAAAATTATAGGAACCTAGACACCCTCTTTCTTAAAATTTTAATGTAAAAAATAATTGAATCGGCTCAGTTTTCGAGGAGAAAAAAGGGGAATATGAAACGTCAATCTCGTTTTTTTTTTGTTATATCATCGGTTAGAGCTACAGCTGTCCCTATCGCATTCTACGGAGGCAGACTAGAGGTAAAATGACGACGACGAATAGCTTCTTCAAATACCTATCTTTCAAATTCCTCGCAGGCCCTGTTCCCTCTTAAGAGCGTTTATTCTGAAAGTGGGCAACGTCGCAAATAGATGTCAAATATTTCCCTGTTTTGATTAATTTGGCAATACTATGGAAACATGAAATTTGGCAATAAAATATTAATAATGAATTGCAATTATACTACTGAATTTGATGTTGTAACCGTTTTAGGTGTAAAAAAGGCATTTGGATTTTTTTCAAATATTTTTTTTACATCTAAAACTAAATATTCGGTCTTACGATATTAATTATTGCGTTTAATAATCAATATTTTAGTTCACTAGTTAGCCACATGTTTTATTTCCATACAGTAATATTGCCAAATTAATCAAAACAGATAAATATTTGACAGCTATTTGCGACGTTGCCAACTTTTAGGATAAGCAATCACTGTAAACTTACATTTTACCTTGAGTTCCAATCCAAAATATCTATATTAAATATTGACGTATGTTGGTATTTTAATTAATAACAATAACGTCTTATTTGAATGCAGAACTTGGTTGTTTTTATTTTCGATTACTCAACTCAATTTTAAGTAAATAGACAATTGCTTCATATTTTGCAATAAATTACAAGCGTTTGGTTATCGAGCTTCTCTTTCTTTTCTATGAAGTCCAACAGTGACCACGGTTCAGCTCTTGTCAGCGTTAAAAAAGTGTGTTTCGCATGAATGTAAAAATGTTTATTGAAAGTTTATTCATATTTTTTATTTACTGGACGTTTGTTGACAAATCTAACACAAATATATATATCTATATATTATGTACAAGTACGAAAAGGAAAAAAAAAGAAAAAAGTAGGGAACAGCTCATTGGGCATCAAAAAATTTATCGGCATCACTGTCGGTGGGAGAATATCCTATTTACAGAATAAACAATTTCATTTCATTTCATTCATTTTTATTTCAAGTACATTAAAATGCTTTTAAACAATATACACTAGGTACTAAATTAACTAACTATACTAATTAAAAGTTAGTTAAAACTAAATATAGGTAAGCAAGAAAAATAATTTAACACAGATACAAAGCAGAAAAGTGACATCCAATAGCTGCCCCATACCTGATGCTGAACGTGGTCTACCTATGAAACTGTTATGGCTGTACAAATACATGAATTATTTAGGAGTAGTCTTATATATTTAATTGTTTTATTCATACAAAACTAGTCGAAAAATGCAGTTTCACTTATCCAGAATGTTCCTATTATCCGGGCAACTTATCCATTTTTTCTTTCCCTGAAAACCTTATTTGGTGTGTTATGAACATTAAAAAAAATTAAAAAAATACATCGCTTCAACCATACTCAAGTGCTGCGCTTAGCAATAAACAGCACTTAAATATAATCTTAATAGATTATGTATTTTTAGGTCCTTACCGTTTTTTTTTTTTGGGTGGGAAATTGTCAAATAACTTCTCCCGCTCTGGGCGGAGCCGGAGGCCATGTCAGACTCTTACTGACTAAAATCCACCCGTGTTCCTTCAGTTGCCTGTACGTTGCCAGGGGCCACGGTATCCCTTTCGGACTTTCCCGCGACCCCGTCAGTTGTGCTGCCATCACTTTTTGAGGCGCGCGTGGAACACAACGCGCCGTCGACCCGGGCCTGGTCCTTATCGGCGAGCTACCCATTGCTCACCGTCCGTGGCCGGGAATCGGCCTGCGATTCCCGACGTCCAGGGCGTCTCCTACAGCGGCTAGGGGCGTGAGGGCGCGAAATTTGTTTAGGTACATACCTACGATTACCTTTATGATTTATGTTTTTTTTGGCTAATTATTCATAACATAACATAACATCACGCCTGTATTCCCCAAAGGGTTAGGCAGAATTGTGTATTAATATTTAGCCTATTATAACCAACATAACAAATTCAAATTTCCAAAATATGGTACTGCTTAGATGCTGGGACCTTTTTCCAGGGATCTCTAATTGCGTCGTCTTTCGGCCTCAATTATATACATGTCTAGCAACAGACCTATACATGTAGGTAGCACTTGGTACACGTTTTAGCAACTTGTAAAAGTTTTAAGTGCTTCACAACGTGGATCCTCTATTTAAACACTCGTAAGTGCTCAGCTTGAATAGAATGTAGGCTGGCAGACATTTTTATAGGGAATAGGCAATGTAGATGGGTGTTTTATGAAATAGTTACACTACTAATAATAGGTACTATTTTAGAGTCTCATTTTGTAGTGCTGGGTTTATATGATGTATGTATTACCAGTAGCGTATTAATTATGTCTTACTATTACCTACTTCTTCTATTTACTTTGAATTATTCGAAGTTTAAGAATTATTTAAGTTCGACGAAAACGTTTGAATTAAAGTATATGTACGGGGATAAATATCCAATAAACATTTGGATGTGCATCCCCGTATTTCTATACTTTAAATCAAACGTAGCATAGTACGCGGTACTAATACCGAGTAATATGCTACGTGTGATACGCGTGTGCTACGCATGTGCTACGCGAGTGCTACGCATGTGCTACGCGAGTGCTACGAGTATTTTACGAGTGTGCTACGCATACAATTACAATCGTATTTTCCTTGAGAGGCACGCTAGTCAAAATCTATAACTGACGTAACATATAGATATTTCTCGACGGCATGTGAAGCCAAGTCAGAGGCCCATGAACGGCTTTAAAACTCTGACACCAGGTTAGTCACTAACCACACGAAAAGAAGAAGACTGACGTAACGATGTACTGTGTCAGCAGATAATTCCATGAGTTTCCAGATTCCAGATTTCCGTGAGTTTTGTCGAACTTGTTGTTTTGACAAGGAGCTTACCTTTCTTCAGCGTTTGGCGCGACGTTGATAACGGAGGCGTGTCTCATCGCTGTCGGTAGATAAGCCGCCGTAAGCCGGTAATTACCTTCGTTTGCACTTCCAAGCAAATAGCTCCTTTTGCTTAATTTGTTTATTCAGTTTCAGCTTAATTAAGACAATTTTCTTAATTAATAAGTTTATATTTTTGTACCTTTTTGTGTCATAAACGAGGAGAGGTAAGGTCAAATATAATTATTGTTTACTATTACTACGCTATTTGAACATTATTATACCTATTTCTTGTTCCCAACAGGTCTGATCATAGATCTATGGGTCTGATAGTTGAGTTGTGTAACGTAACAAAGAAAGGTATTCCATTTCATTGGTCCAGCTCCACAAGGGCGCATAAACTGCTTTCGAAAATATTGTTGGAGCTGCTGAAGATTGCAAAAACTATTTTTGAATTGTATAACTTCAATCTCTTAGTATTTTATAATTGCATAGCACATGTGTGAGCACTGTGAGCACCTTCTATAAAGCTACCATTTACCGGGTACGTCTTTCATCGACTTGAATGTGCCCTGGCGGCTGAGAGTATGTCATGCTCACTCAAATGCCTCGGTGGTGGTGGCGTGTGTGTTGGATCGTTAAGTTCCCTTCAAAATGGTTGAGCTAAACGGTGCTGATCCATGCGTCATGTTCGTGAACGGGAACCGTCAGTAGGATCTCTTATCTGCCACGGCTTATTTTAATTTTTGATTTGTTTCTATCTTTTTATTACGGACGCTTTTTACGTGCACGTCTTTCTCACATGTACAATTCTGCACTACTAAGTCAAAAGGCTCTATCTCAATCGAAGTAAGTTTTGAGAAAATTGACTTTTTGTAAATTGTAATTTAAGGAAGCATAAGGATATAAAAATCTTCTTAGTGGTTTTTTTTTTTAGTTTTAAGTTAGATAGCGCTATTTGGTTTATACCATTAGATGCGAAATTGTTATTTGAATGGTATAAAAAAAACTAAAAGGCCGTATCTCAGAGATAGCGCCTTTCGGCTTAGCAGGGCAGAATTACAACATGAATGATGTAACCAATATTTTGTAACAATATTGTGATTTAAAAGAGTGTTCGTGGAGTTTCTTGCCCGTTCTTCTCCATAGGAACCTACTAACTATGCTTTGGAATGGGCAACTAGCTTCATATTTCTGACTGACTGACCCCTTGACAATTCAAAAGTGCCTGTAAATGGTTTAATTGAAATAAATGCCTTGAGTTTGAGTTGATTCAACAAAAATATAATTTTTTACCAATTATTGAGAGAAAATATCAATTAACTTTTCACTTCCTCATTTGCGAATAACTCAAAAATGTCTCTCTTCCAAGGCGTTAATACTCGTAATTTTAAATTTTGTTTCAATATTGTCAACATAAGCAGTTGAATCCAGACGAATTAAACATAATGCCATCATCGTACCCCGGTGGAGATAATAATTAGGTACAGTCCCTTTTTCATGAAATTTGTGCTCCTTGAATTCGCGAATTTTCAGAGAGAAAGTTTCTCGGTTGGGCGCGCAGTAACTTTGGGACATAAAGATATTCACGCGCCGTATCTCTCTGAGATCCAAGATACTATCAGGAGTTTCATCGTGAAATAAGATTTTCTTGGATAAAGGTTTATAACTCATAATTTATCGCCCGCCTAAACTGCGTTGTGGGATCGTCTAATATTCTCCTAGATGTGTTTACGCAAATAAATTGTAGGTTAAATCCACACATGTTAATAACATAAAACGGTTTTATGAGTCTGTCAAAATACACCCTATGAAACATACACTTTCCCTTGATGTTTAACTGAAACAGCACCATTTGATCTCGGAGAAACAAGGTAATTAAGACCAAACATAACTTCGTACTACGAATTTATTGCAACTAGAAACAACAATTTGTACATGCAAAAATGCTAGACAAACATTCGTTTCCCATTTATGTTTTAATTGGGACCTCGTTGAACGATCACATACAATATCGTTTGTGGTTCATCAACCGCGAAAGATACCTACACTACTGCACTATAACAGAGCTATATAGGTATAGTGTTGAGCGAAGTTTATTTACCCAAAGTGTACGTGCACAAACAGTGGGACGTAGCATCGTGGTAACAGAAATGCATTAATTCCCGTATACCCGTTGTTGGAGCGACAACACAATGCGTTTAATGGACACTGTGGAACAGACACGAATGTGAAGGAATATGGTTTGATGACTGACTGTCAGAAAGTTCTGTTTTGCCAATTCAGCCTGCGTAATTGAATTTGGTGGGGTATAATCGTGATAGCGTTGCCCATCTGGTGTTTACGTTAGAGCTTCTCTAGTTTATGTTATAGTCATCATTTTCTAATGTTCTACGGGAGACTTGTGAGAATTTACTGTCAGTTTTTAGAGTTAAGTAGTCTCTAGAATGCATAGTTAAATATCATGTGGCACCCGCATTTTATGATCGACGTGACAATTTGACCGTTTATTGCTCTCGGCGTAAAGAAAATCTTCTTTTTAAAAATCGTAACTGATATTTTTTTTTAAACTTATGTTTATTTTGCGCCTCGGTTTATCATGGGGATAAAGATAGGTTTTTTTAAGAGAGGTAGGTATATTGGCTTTTTTTTTTGGATGGGAAATTATCAAATAACTTCACGCCGTCCCGCTCGCTCTGGGCGGAGCGGGACGGCGTGTCAGACTCTTACTGACTAAAACCATCCCGTTTTCCTTCAGTTGCCTGTACGTTGCCAGGGGCTACGGTATCCCTTTCGGACTTTCCCGCAACCCCGCTGAGGTAGATAACATGGCTCGCCAACAAATAAGCTAATTTCCTACATCGGGGCATTCAGAAAAAAAGTCTGAAGGAAGGAGAACTTTTTAATAACACAAGACGCGACATTTTTACACTAGACACAAAACAGTCAAAATACAAAAAGAAAAAAAAATACATTACATATCATGCCACATTCACGCGGTGAAAGCCTGCAAAAGTTTAACGAATGTTGTAGTTGATGTTGGGTTTCTCAACAACCCTGCTTTATTGAAGCCTACGCTGATACTATTTAATATTTCTTGGTTGCTAAACGGCTGTTTCTTTTCTACTTTTATGGCTGCATATTTTGGTATATATTTACTAGAGACTATTTTACTTTCAAACGACTTTCTTCTTGTCTTAATTCTGATCTTTTTAGCAGTACTTTTAATTACATTGGCTTCTGGTGTTGTTTCTGCCACTAGACTTGCTTCTTTGCTTCCTATTAACGTAACTAAATGGTCGAGTAATGCTTTCTCTTTATTTCCCTCACTTGGGTCATGTTTACGGATAATTTCAACTTGTTTTCCTAGATTTAATTTGCGTTTTTCATTAATATCCATCTGCTGATTAGTATTGTTTCTGTTGGATATTTTAGTACCGATCTGTGAATCGTTAATTTTTTCAAGAACACTTCGGTTTTTGTCAATTGTTAAGTTACTCTCGTAGTTGTTATCTATATCGTTTCCAGTTGATCGAATGGTAGTCGTAAAAATATTATTGACTGAATTTAAATTATCATTGTTTCTAGTACTTTTATTGCCAACGGGTTGAATAATATTCCTTTCTGTAGGATTTTCTCCCCCTCCGACTAATGTACTGACTATGATACTCCTACGCTTACGAACTGGGAGACCTTTTATTTCGTCCTCGTATTCCTCTTCAGGCGACTTCATCCCCATCTTTGGCATAATAATGTTATCGTCTTTGCTGTAAATAATAAATTAAATAAGTATATTAATATGGACCCGTATCGCTACACATTTCCGTCGACTACAGGACTTGCATGCGAGCTGCTGTGTATGGACGAAGCTATAGCAAATGTAATGTACGCATTGTACGAACGTAATTGTACGAACGTAATTGTACAACGAGTACACGAATTCGTGTGGGTGCTAGTCGGACTCGCGTACAAATGGTTCCGCACTACTAAAACCATGATGGTAATTGTTCTTTTTATCATTTGCCATAAAAACAATATTCTATCTAATATGGTTATTTTAAAACGTTTCAGCATTGTGACAGATAGACGGATACATACAGCATAAGCTTAGTAATAGTTAAAAAAACAACTGATTTTGATAAATGATAGAAAAATCCTTTGCATGACTACTAGACAGTAGATTTAGTTCCTCTTTACAGACGTTTGTTGGTTCTGTTTACTATACCTGACAATGGTGCCGATTCTCTTTCAAAATTTTCAAATTCAAAATTTCAAAATATTTTTATTTCATATAAACCTACATGGGCACTTATGAAACGTCAGAAGCTAGGTGGCGGTTCCAATTGGTTGTTTCCTATGGAGAAGAGTCGGCAAGAAACTCCACGGTTACTCTTTTAAAAATAATGGGCTTTTACAATATTTTCAAATAACAGTGTTATTAGGTATGGGAGGACAGTGTGGACTCTTGTCACAAATGCCTCTAAACTAGACTAAAATTCACCAAAATTTAGTTTATTCCTGTCAAACGATGATTTCCCATTCTGAAATAGACTAAAGTGACACAACTTAACTATATTTTAATTTGACAGCACTAACTAACTGAGATTTTAATTTAGTGAAAATGTCAATTTTGCTATTCTGAATGTTGTTGTTGTTGAATGTTTTTCACCAAAAAATTTACTTGTCTAACTAAATCTGACCATTTTTAATCGCGGTTAAAAATGGTGTATTAAATGTGGAATACTATTAGTTGTCATAAACTAAAATTCACACGAACACCTCGACTTCAGGTGCAAAAACTGTACTGTAGGTATATATATTTTTTCTTTTCTTTTCTTTATATCTCGAAAATGGTGTGTCCTATCGCAAAAATAATGAAAATTTCGACCCCCTTTATGAAACCTTTATACCCCTAATAATCAACACGTAGGTAATTTTTTTTTTTCCATGCAAAACGTGAAAAATTCCATATAAAACACGTCGAGACTGCCCCCACTGCTCGCCTCCGGCTCTAAAAAAATTCACGGGGTAGGGCAAACAAGTATGTACCACGTGGAGTCACGATTGTCAAATTCGATTTAGTAGTGTCAAAATAATTTTTAAATTTATTTATTTTCCATTTATTGCAGAATAGCGTTAAGATTCTTATAGTCAAAAGTAAGGAATTTAAGTGATAGTTTAGTTCGGTGTACAAGAGAATCGGCGCCAATGTCATAGAAAATATTAGATATTCACCTCATTTCTTCACCTTCCAGTAAAATCTTCTCATTGAAAAAATCAGGTTGTTTGTCCATCTGTTCCGGCTCAGTTTGCATACGAGGCTGCATAGGAGGCGGTTGTGTACGAGAATCTTTTTTTGAGCTATGTCGGTATGGAAAGAAAATGCTCTCCGGAGAATAGTGGGCAGTTGTTACCGTAGGTCTTACCGTCGCGGGACGCACAGTGATTGGAGATGGGTATGCAGGTGATGAAGTAAAAAAATCGGTCATCTGACTTGGAACGAAAGCATTAGGATATTTTGGAGCTAGCCAGTTAATTTTGGAATTCAATACTCCTGGATCCGGCACGGCTAGTCTTGCAGGGTTAAGCTCCGGCAAAGGTTGGCTCTGGGCCGCGAGCCCGGGTTCCATATTATTATTACGCCTGAAATCATACCCGGGTGCCATCATACGCCTGTGTTGAAACTCAGGGTGCATTGGTATGTTAGGATTATTGATCGAGGGAAGATATGGTAAAAGAGGCTCCTGTGCTGCGTAGGTGGCCTGTAAGAAGACAATAATGTGAAATATTAATTTATTGTTATTTATAGATTGAAATGTTCCTTTTAAATGTCAGAACTGCACTATAATGGTGGACACACATATGTGATATATAACACAACGAATTAATCGGATTTGGACGGCATGTTCGTTTCACAAGACGGGTCTACACCTGCGCACGCGTACAGGACGCGCACGCAACAGTGCGGTTCGCGTGCATCTTAGGAACATAGTATGACCTTTGGAGAGGTTCGCGAGTTGTTCGTGAGTGGTTCGCGAGCAATAGACAGTCAAAACATTCGTTCGCGAACATATCGCGTGCATGCCGTGTACCTGTGTTACTTCAGATGTGCTCAGTAGTTCGAGACCGTTCGAGGCACGTTGTGTGCATAGTTCGTGCGCGTGAGCTTCAATTGCGCATATATGGATCCTTGCACGCGAACCGCGTTTAGAATGTGACGCGTCCATAGCCATTCGAGGGGTCTAGCGCGCACGGTACGTGCACTTGCGCTGGTGTAGACCTGCCTTAATATAGGTATGTGTAGTTGTGTATGTACCCACAATAATGCTTTGAAAATGTAGATTTCTTACCAATGGCGAGAGCGTTGTTCCACCGGTGGCCATTGCCCTTCTTGAGTCAACCAGACTTTGTATTGCCTTCAACTGATCCAAGGAGCCCATAGAATGCTTCGTAATAGCCTGAAAGGACATTTAATTGGTTTTTATTAAAAAGAAAGAAAGAAAGAATAATATTTTATTTGGGACACGCACAGGAAATACAAACAGAAGCCAAAAAGCCTTTCATTTATTATTTTTAACAGAAAAATATCATATTTTAAGGGCAAGATTCACAGACAGCAGTTTAGATAGATTAGACTTTGACTTTACTTTGCCAAGTAAAGTAAGCGTTTCGTACGAATACGAACATTAATCTTATGCAAATAAAGTTCCCATTCGTATGAAACGCGTAAAGTTAAGTTAAAGTAATTAATTTACTTTAAAAATAAAATAAAATAATTTTAATTCAGACAACTAAGAGATCTGTAAATTGTTAGTAACAGGTTTGCACTTAAAATACTATTGTTAGTAACTTAAACTAAATATGAAAACTAAAACTACGTCCTATCTGCGGGAGCGCTTTTCCTACGCCCGTCCTTCTGATGTGCCTTGCAGGTCGTATCTAAGAAACCTGCTTAAGTCCCCTCCCCACTCCACTGACTTCTACTCCTACTCCTTCACTGTACACGCGGTGCGTTTGTGGAATTCACTTCCGCTCGACATTAGGGACTGCCAGACTGTTGCAGTATTAAAAAGAAGAGTGAAAGAACACTATCTTTCCACTTCGTCATATTTGCGTTGGTATTTATTTTGAATTTTATTTATTTTAGTATGTACGATTGTATGTAAGTATATTCTCATATAATTTGTTTTATTTTATTAAGTGAATTGTTTTGATTTTATGTATTTTACTTTCTCTCTACTCTTACACACGGTGTCTACATGTCTTTTTACCCTCTGTCCTATCGCAGGTATGCTGGAAGAGATTTCTTTAGAAATAAGCATCACTTTTGTACGTATTTTTCTGTTCTTTTCCTCTTGTCTGTTTATATATGTGTGTACATAAATGTTTAAATAAAAAATAAAAATAAAATGAATTAATGAGAAGACCACCCATCAACTAGACAACGAGAAATGGAAACTAGGGTATAAGTCTTCTCACAAATTGCCTTATTATGGCCGAGGAGGTATCTGCCGCCACAGCCTTCAGGATGCTATTGTGACTGCCCCTTATTCTGCTCAGAAGTGAGGCCGTTTTATTGCGGATGATGCCATGAAATCACTGCAATAACGAGGCAGTCGTAACAGCATCCTAAAAACATTGTTATATTGACTAACTTTACTTTCACTCCATACTTCCAATTATTTGAGATACTTGACGTTAACCTTGGTGGGACATAATTGGTGGGTGGGATACAACTTTGGTGGGAGAAAAGGGTCGCTCTCTACTACAGAAGCAAGTTGAAGATATATCTTACCTCAGCCATCTCAAAGTCATTGGTGATTTGGGGTTCGGTTGTACCCTGAAAGACTGGTTTCGCGGTGAGCTTCATCAAGGACCCCTCGTATTTGTTTTGGTCGTCGGCTTGGTATACGGAGTCCTCCAGTCTACGACCAGAGCGTAGCGTGGTGGGTCCATCGTCTTCTGGCTCTCCGGTTAGCACTAGAATTTCACAGAATGCTTGAATATCTCGGTTATATTAAGAGATGTACCGACTAGTCGGGAAAACCGAATATCCGGTCATATTATTGTAGTCGGCGACTATTCGGCAACTAGTTCACAAAAATCGCCGACTAGTCGGTTCTTTACATTAAAATAGGGTGATTGAAAATAAATCGTAACCTTTAGTAACTTATACTACTAAATCATCCGTGCGTACCTGGGCTTAAATTAAAAGTTTGATTCGTTTTGGCGCCCTATTCTTAACACGTCCAGTGCCGTTGACAATAAATCGTAACCTTTAGTAACTTTTACTACTAAATCGCCCGTGCGTACCCGGGCTTAAATTAAAAGTTTGATTCGTTTTGGCATCCTATTCTTAACACGTTCAGTGCCGGAGCCTCCTGGAGGGTTCACCTAGTCGCATATGGGATGCCAGGAGCCCTCGCGGAGGGCTCATTGTAAATGTAGGTTATTCTTAGCGAATAAAGTATTATAAATCGTAAAAATAAAATCTGATGTATATTTTGGCAAGATTTATTAGTAAATGCTGCATATTAGTTGCTTTTAAAATCCAAGCATTTTTTTTTCTTTTTTTTTATCGCGGTTACTAATATTCACAAAAAATTTAAAAGGTTGGAAACTAAGCGACAACACTCCCTGTAAACACTATTTTACAGTGTTTTAAACCTAATGCGTTGACCGTCCGCAATGGTTAACTTTAGCGCAAACGTAATGCCGGTAACCCTCCCGGAGGGTTCACTTCCAATATGTATGGTGGCATGGCGTATGAGTTCTATGAAAAGTGGGAGGAGTCGAAAGTGTTAACTTACGTTCGACTTTTGTTCCGTGACGTCGCAGTCACAAAGGATTTCAGAATCGTTAAATACTCACCACTACTCACCAGCTATCTAATTACGCAACACATTTTCGTAAACGATTACGACAAATTTGTTTCATTTTAACAGTTCAACAACATTCATTGCGTTATTTGCGTTGTTGAGCAGATTTTTTTTTCGACCTTATGAAACAATGGATTAGCAATTTGTTATAAAACGATTCAAATTCCGATTGATCGTGTATTACGTAATTAAAGTACAGGTCACGTCTACATCGGCCTCAATAAATAATATTTTATAGCCTTCACCAAGTTTAAGGCAGATTTTAATGATTTATACATTTACAAGCCGTCCGCCCGTCCGCTCATCGGAAAAAAAAAACATAATTCCATACAAACTTTCATCACCTATTTAACCCGTTTCGAGGACAAATTTTCAAAAATTATTTTTTGTAGGTACGCTAGCAGGTCAACCTACCCGAAACTGTCAAATTTTCCCAATCAACTTTGAACCTTATGCTTTAGTGATAAAAGTGAAAATCTATTAAAGAAATTTGACAGATTGTAGTAGGTTGATGTGCTGGCGTCTGTACCTTCGTTATAAAAGAATTAAAAATTCAAATTAAAATTTTATGTTTCTACACCTAGCGGTGTAGTCTGTGCGTTGTCTGTCAGTGAATAAATTTAAGATTTTTATTAAGATTTATTTTATTTTATTATTTATTTATTTAATACTTCAAGTACACAAATGTGTAGCGGCGGACCTAATGCCATAGGCATTTTCTATTTCACTCACTGATCACGGAATCTCGATTAATCTAAGGCAGGGCTTGAAACCGGTTTTTAAATATCGGTTAATATTGTTCATAAAATCGTTTTAATACCTTTCATGGATTAACCGGTTAATTACAAAAACAATTTCGACTAAACCTAGATAATGCTGGTTACTGGTTGTTACAGACAATAGAATTTTAAAACTCGCGCTTACCTGAATAAACTGGTTTTACAAAGACGCAAGCCCGCCGCCGCCTTTTGTCACATTAATTTGCGGATTCGTTGGCGCAGATCGAGAGCTTTCTTATTGTACGTGTAAGAGAGATGGCGTAGTAGGTAGAACTCGTTTATACCGTCGAAACTAAAATTAACTGGTTAATTTCGCTCAACAGATTCTGACTTTGTAAAATAACGGTTTCTTCCACTAACCGGTTAAAATTCCGGTAACCGAAACCTAAACGGTAATCGTTTCTGATTCGAGGTCAATGACCAAACCCGTTTGGAAAATTAATCGGTTTCCGAGCCCTGATCTAAGGTATTAAAATGACTATCACGCTAATAAAATATGTTTGAGATCGTACGGTTAGCGTCCCTGATATGTCCGGCGGCCGGTCGTCCAGCTCTTCGCCACTCCAAGTCATCGGCAATCTCGTCGTCGAACACACCTCGCTTCAAGTATATCGACACGTTTGTCTCTGGAAGATAATAAATTATTTTAATATAGACATAACATAACATCACGCTTGTAATACCCGAAGGGTTTGTGCGTAAGTGTACCTGTAGTACACCCACATTTCCCCATTTATACCTAAGTCTCATGTAATAAGAGGCGAACTTATTGCCATCACAAATGCAGACTACAGGCTGCTATTGAGAAATTAAAGATGGAAAAGCAAAATAACATTTAACTCCGGGAATCGAAACCAGGACCAAATGCTCAGCATTAGCGCTTATGACCACTAGACCAACGAGGCTGTCTTATTATTCACTAGCTTTCGCCCGCGGCTTCGCCCGCGTGGATGTCGGAAATTATCTAATGGGAACGTACAACCGGAATAAAAAGTATTCTATATGTTAATCCAGGTTATAAACTATCAGTGTGCCAAATTTCATCCTAATCTATTGAGCCGTTATTGCGTGATTGAGTAGCAAACATCCAAACATAACTATAGTAGGATAGGGTAGTAGGAAGTAGGATATAGTAGGATTAGTAGGATATAGTAGTATAGCAGGATAGTAGGATTAATTGGAAGACAAAAATATTGATGACAGGGGCCTGCCTTTAGGCGTGTTAATGATGGCGCAATAATGAAGACAAATCATATATTAGGTTACTGGTTACTATTAGCCTGCATCATCCCATTGCTGGGCAAATGACTTTCCCCATGACTTCTTGTAGACATGAGCTATTAATTTTATCTAGCTATTCCCACCATCTTCTGCGTAAGTTGCCGCGACGCCTTCTGGTTATTCGAGAATTAGGTTACCTATTGGTCTTTTTCAGGGTTCCGTACCAAATCAAAAGGAAAAACGAAACCCTTATAGGATCACTCGTGTGTCTGTCTGTCTGGCTTACTGGCTGGCTGGCTGTCCGTATGTGACAGCCAATTTGCTCCGAATCTACTGGACCGAATAAGTTGAAATTTGGTACGCATACGTATTTCTATGACCCAAACACGGACATGTAACGTAATTATATGACTTTTGAATATGGGGCTCGGTTTTTGGGGGCATATAGTATAAGAACACTCGTTAATGAGTAATGTTATTGATTATTGTATTGTTATTTAAATTACGTTTTACCTAAATTATTGTTTTATAAATGTCTAGAATAAATAATGAATTATATAATGAAGCAATTGCCATATTAGTAATAGTTTAGATTATTTTATTTGACTTACTAAGGTAAAGCAGTACATAATTATAACGACTGTTAACAGATGGCGCTTGGTGCGCCGTACTGCTTTACCGTAGTACTTAGTTTTGTATCATAGCGAAAATGTGAGCCAGTGATCGTTCAGCCTTTGCAGTGTAAAGAGCTCCAAGTGGAAGTAACTAAATATATTTGATTTTATTATATCTACAGTGTTTTATTTGTAGCAGTGAGTCTAACAAATCAGAAGCGGGATTGGTAAGTTTCGTTTTTTTTTAAACTTACTTTACTTCGCCCAAAAGTGTAATTTACGTGCTTGAGAACGAAATCATTGAAATTGAAATTACGTGGGAACGATGTAAGCATCTAAAATGATATAACTACTTTCTTTGCTAAGAGTTATTGAGATTTGAGAGTCTTGAAAATAATTAGCAAATTTATTTCTTTTTGGTAGTTTTGTTTGTTGCTGGCCCGTTTCGTTTTAGTGAAAGTGACGATAAGTGAAACACAGTACAGTAAAATTTAGTTTATTTCATAGCATAAAGGACGAATACTATTTCTCAGTGTAAGTTTTGTTTATTTTATTGTTTGAAACTTATGGTTTAACCATAGTATAATTATTGTTGTTACAATATTTTGTCGCCATGTAATTTTGTTACAGGATATGGAACGTAGTCCTATCCTTGGGTCTAGAGGACGGCAGCTTAATCGCACACGGTTGCGATCAAGTAGCCAGTCCAGATACCAGACACCTAGTCCTGCTGGAGAGCGGAGACGCCATCATACAAGCCAACGGGCGCACAGTGCCTCCAGGGATCGGACACGCAGTCCTCCACGCAAGCGGGCGCGTCGCCAAAGCGGTGACCAGACCAACAGGTCGGCCAGCCATCGGGCACGCAGCTCTACAAGCACGAGGCCGTGCAGTCCTTCTAGCAGTCGATGGGCACGTAGTCCTTCTAGCCAGAGGGCGCGCAGTCCTTCCAGCCACCGTGAGCGCAGTTATTCAAGACAGCGAGAGCGGAACTCCAGCAGGCATCGGGTTCACAGCTCCGGCAGCCAGCGGGCGCCAAACCCCTCAAGCCGTGGGGAACGGACGTCAATCCAACGAGGAAGCAGGCAGCAGGTGCGAAGCCCCTGCAGTCACCGGGCAAGCGGCTTGGTTGATCACCGAGCGAGCAGCTTGGCCCGCGAGGCGGCGCTCCATCCCTACAGCCATGCAGAGAGGAGCAACTCCCAAGCACGCAGTTCTGCTGGCCGAAGGGAACGTACCGAGCATTGTAACGTGCTCCTTCCAGAAGAAAGGGTCACACCAGGTACCGGTTTGCATGCTATGGACAATAATGTTAGTGTAGCCCAACTTGTACAAGCATTACAAGTAATTAGTAATAACGCCGGTAACAACAAACTGTCTTATCAAAATACAGTACCTGAATTTGACCCTGCTCGTAAAGAGCAAACGATAGATATGTGGATTCATAAGGTAAACGAATGTGCGATGATTTACAACTGGACAGACCAACAGACGATACACTTTGCCCTGCCTAAATTAAAGGGGTTGGCCCAGAACTGGTACGAAGGTCTTAGCACTGTAATGTTTTCCTGGCCTGAGTGGCAAGACAAATTAAAGTTAGCCTTTCCTAGTAGTGAAAATTACGGACAATTGCTCTTTACAATGCTGAATAAGCGTGCGAAATTTAATGACTCGTTAGAAGAATATTATTACAATAAAGTAGTATTATTGAATCGTTGTGGTATCCAGGGTAAAAAGGCAGTAGACTGCATTATATTCGGTATCGAAGATCGTAGCGTTCGTTTAGGCGCAGATGCGGCACGATTTGAAAGTCCGGACCAATTGCTGCCATATTTAAAAAGTGCCAGGAACCATGCCACATCACAAATCAATGCAGATAGAAAAAGAATCCGTTCTTATGATAACAATAACAAGTCCGATAAGAGTTCAACTAATAAAGAAACTAGGGAACGTTCAGTCCAATGTTTTAATTGCTCACAATATGGCCATTATAGGTCACAATGTACGAAACCAGTCATAAAGTGTAATAAATGCTCACGTTTTGGCCACTCGGCTGATAACTGTACAGATTCTAAAAATATAAAATCCAACGATAATAACAATCCCTCCAAGCCGGTCATGATGGTAGGTGGTACAGATTCAAGTGTCGCCAAATATCATAAGCAAGCCCTAATCAACGGCATTCCTAAGGATTGCTTTATAGATTTTGGTAGTTCAGCAACTCTCATTAAAGTCTCGGAAGTTGAAGCCATTAATATCGAATGGGAGACAGATGCTAATTTACCAACCCTCAGAGGATTCGGGAATTCTGTAGTTCAACCTTTGGGCAAGTGTCTTGTCGAGATCCAGATTGACGACGCTAGGGCTCGCGTTGAACTCCTTGTTGTTCCTGATCAATTCTTGCAGCAACCTTTGCTAATTGGTAGGTCGTTTACTGAACAGTCTCATATTTTAATAGAAAAAGATAGCGTTTTTCTTCATGTTCGTACAGCAGCAGTGTCCCGAAAACAGAGGATTGAATTAATTTGTTCTAAGGACACCACGATAGACGGACTCTCTTTAGTAGAATTTAAGACCGATCCGTACCATAATGGCGATGTTTATATAGGAGGAAGTAATAGGTTTAAACAGGGGCAAGAGCATTATCTCGTACAGGGTCTATTCTCGGTTGCAGACGGCTTAGGTACTGCGCTTATTAAAGGTTTATCTTCCCATCCATTTGTTCTTAAAAAGGGTAGTACGATAGCGAGGTGTTTACGGGCTGATTTAGCGTTTGATAGTGAAAATGTTTGTGATGTTCTTAATATTCATGCTTCAACGTCACGGCAAGCAATTCGTACACAAGATATAAAGTCTGATGGAAGTATGGATAGAAGAACTACTGAATTGTTAGTTCGGTTACTTAATGAGTATCGAAATTGTTTCGCTTTTAATTTGCAAGAACTAGGTAAAACTAATGTCATTGAAATGTCCATTCATCTTAAGGATGATCAACCAGTAGTTTATCGACCGTATAGGTTACCTGTTAGTGAAAGGAACAAGGTTCGTGAAATGGTTAAAGAACTTATAGACTGTGATATCGTGAGACCGTCGACGTCGTCATACGCAAGTCCTATAGTAATCGTCAAAAAGAAAACTGGTGATGTTAGGTTGTGTGTTGACTACAGGGCCCTAAATCGAAAAACTTTTAAAGAAAATTACCCCTTGCCGAGAATTGATGATCAGCTAGACGATCTTGCAGGTTATAACTATTACACTACCCTTGATTTAGCATCTGGGTACTATCAGATTTCTATTAAAGAAGGTGACCGTTACAAAACCTCGTTCGTCACTCCTGAAGGTCAATTTGAGTTCAATCGGATGCCATTCGGTCTTGCCAACGCTCCATCTAACTTTATGCGAATGGTTAATTTGGTATTGGGTAATGCACGGGGTATAGCTTCAGCATATATGGATGACATTATAATTCCATCAAAAACAATTGAAGAAGGGCTATTGAAATTGCAACAAATTCTTGAAGTTTTGCAAAACGCCGGTCTAACGCTAAAACTTAGTAAGTGTTGTTTCTTTTGTAAAACTGTCGATTACCTGGGGTTTGAACTCAGTAAGGAAGGTATTAGACCAGGATCTAGAAAGATAATAGCAGTTCGTGATTTCCCTGAACCAACTAATCAGCATAGTGTTAGGCAGTTCATCGGGTTGTGTAGTTTCTTTAGACGGTTCGTTAAAGACTTTTCCATGATCGCTAGACCACTAACAGGACTTCTAAAAAAAGATGTGAAATGGCTGTGGGGTACTGAACAGGCGAAATCATTTCATGCTCTAAAAACTGAACTTTTACGTAAACCCACTCTATCATTATATCATCCTAATGCTATGACTGAGTTACACACAGATGCTTGTAAGATAGGAATTGCTGGCATTCTAATGCAAAGAGATAAAGATAGCGTTCTTAAACCAGTTGCATATTACAGTAGACAGACCACGGTCGATGAACAACACATGACTGCATACGAACTTGAAACTCTCGCTCTGGTCGCTTCTTTACAACGGTTTCGCGTATATTTAATAGGCATTGAGTTTAAAGTCTTTACGGATTGCAATTCATTGCGCGCCACGTTTTTGAAACGAGACTTAATTCCCAGGGTCGCGAGGTGGTGGATTTCGATGCAGGAGTTCAACTTTTCTATTGAGTATCGCCCTGGTAAGGCAATGGCTTACGTTGACGCTTTGAGTAGAAATCCATTACCTAACGATACTCTGGAATCCTATACGAATGAGTCCATTGACGTCATGGTGATAACCGATAAAGACTGGTTGAGCACCGTTCAGCAAGCAGATTCAGAAATACAGCGTAAAATATCTATACTCCAGAGTCCAGAGTCGGCTAACGTAGTAGATACTAGTAAAAACTTTGTGGTTAAAAACAACAAATTATATCGCCTAACTGAAGAGGGAGAAAAATGGGTGGTGCCTAAAGGAGTCAGGTGGCAGATCCTAAAGCATTGCCACGATGACATTGGTCATTTTGCTTTTGATAAAACCCTTGCCAAAGTTAAAGAATCTTACTGGTTCAGTAAGATGCGACGCATCGTCAAGAAATACGTCAATTCTTGCCTCGAATGCGCCTATACTAAAGCTTCATCTAATAAAAAAGCTCCGTTACATCCGATCCCAAAAATAGATTCACCATTTGCCACGTTACACATTGACCATGTCGGTCCGTTTGTGAAAAGCACTAAGGGTAACACGCACTTGTTGGTAATTATTGATGCCTATACAAAATTTATCATTTTAAAACCGGTTAGAAGCACAAAAGCGTCTATTGTGATTGATAAGTTAAGAGAATACTTCAGTATTTTTGGGGTTTCCAAAAGAATTATTTCGGATAGAGGTTCATCGTTTACAAGTTCTAAATTCAAAGAGTTTTTACAAAATTTGGGGGTTAAACACGTTCTCAATGCGGTGGCTACGCCAAGAGCAAACGGTCAAGTCGAGCGCTACAATCGCACTTTGCTCACGTCCCTCAGTGCCAAATGTGCAGGGCAAAATGAAAAGAAATGGGACTTTTATATTCCTGATGTGCAATGGGGTCTTAATAACACACACAATAAAGGCATTGGCCGAGCTCCTTCGGAGGCTCTTTTTGGCACTTGTTTGATAGGTACGGCAGAAAGTAGAATAAAAACAGCACTTAATGTCGACCATAATATTAACAAAGAATCCCTTAAAGAAATTCGTGAAAAAATTAATGACTATATCACAAATTATCAAAACAAGCAAAAGTCTCATTATGATAAAAATACATCCACTCCAAAAACATTTCAAAAAGGCGATTTAGTCAGTATTGAAAGAGAAATCCCATCATCGGGAAAAAGTCGAAAATTAGTACCTAAATATCAGGGACCTTATAGAGTGACTAATGTTTTCGATAACGATAGGTATCAGGTCGAAGACACGCCAATCACGCGTAAGAGTGGACGCAAATATAATGCAGTTGTTGTTGTTGATAAAATGAAACCGTGGCTAAGTTTCAATAGGTCGGAAGATGAATCCGCCTCTAGTAGCGACGACTGCAAAAGTGTCGATGGTCAGTAGAATCCGATATTATGTATACAGATAATTATGTTCACGTTGTGATAGATAGTATTTGGCACAGAATGTTTACCTTTTGATTATAATTTTAGGCAGATATAGCCTTCGTGATTTTTGGCAGATATAGCCTTCGTGATTTTAGGCAGATATAGCCTTCGTGATTTTAGGCAGATATAGCCTTCGTGATTTTAGGCAGATATAGCCTTCGTTAGTTACGTATTTATGGCAGAAGTGGCCTATTACTATGATTTTATAAAGACAGAAGTAGACTTGGTATAGTATTCAGTGCAGAAGTAGCCTGTTACCAGATATCTTTGATTGCATAGTAACCTCAGTCAGACTATCACATGTAGTATTCAGGGCAGAATAGCCCTGTTGCTACGGTTGACAAAGGCAGATATAGCCTTGGTCCGATATGTGATAAAGTGGTATTCAGAGTAGACGCTCTGTTACCACGGTAGACAGAAGCAGGTGAAAATTCATTGTCATGTTAACACCTTTTAGCCAAATTAATACTAAGCTGAAACTGTAATAATAGAAAATATTGTTGATTAATTATTGATGATGATGAATTAATTATAACTATGTATAATGCAAAAATAGTCTTTATAAAATGGCGAGCTCCAACACGAGGACGTGTTATGTGAGTCGGATGGCCGATTATAAGAACACTCGTTAATGAGTAATGTTATTGATTATTGTATTGTTATTTAAATTACGTTTTACCTAAATTATTGTTTTATAAATGTCTAGAATAAATAATGAATTATATAATGAAGCAATTGCCATATTAGTAATAGTTTAGATTATTTTATTTGACTTACTAAGGTAAAGCAGTACATAATTATAACGACTGTTAACAGATGGCGCTTGGTGCGCCGTACTGCTTTACCGTAGTACTTAGTTTTGTATCATAGCGAAAATGTGAGCCAGTGATCGTTCAGCCTTTGCAGTGTAAAGAGCTCCAAGTGGAAGTAACTAAATATATTTGATTTTATTATATCTACAGTGTTTTATTTGTAGCAGTGAGTCTAACAATAGGAAAATTTAAAAAACTATTTTGCTAACTGTACCGTGTGACATATCAAATGAAAGGGCAGATTGTGAGGACGTCAAATATATATTTTTAAAATAAATACTTCAAAATATATTTAAGAAAATAGATGAAAATTGACCATTCCCCCCCCTTATCTCCGAAACTACTGAATCTACAATTTTGAAAAAAATACAGAGAATGGTTCTTTACTCATAGATTACAGAAAAACCTATAAGGAGTCTATGGTCTCAAAATAACATGGTAAATTCCTCAATATTGTGTGTACAAACTTACATTTGCAGTTGGAATGTATGGGAGAACATGGTTTTCAACTACAATGTTAATGTAGTTGTTTTTTCTTGGGATAAATTCATCCCAACTACGGAACCCTTCATTGTGCGTAGTCCGACACGCACTTGGCCGGTTTTTTTCCCTAGGGCACCTGTCCTATTACCGACGAGGAAGGCTATCGACTATTAATAGTTGATCGCTGACTGTTCACACTGCCAGCGAGAACTATCCCTATTGTACGTTTTTTCAGCGAGAAAAGAGTAACTAGTTGCTTCCGTGTCGGCGTTGGGACTGGTGTTTTAAACTAGAAGTATGGAGTAACCTTTCAAGTCGATGTACTCAGCCAGTGAGTAGTTGTATCCCAGCGCGATGCCGGACATGGCAGCGGTCGCCATCACGGCAGTCACAGCCGAAATGATGAGGCACGACATCGTGAACGTCCATGCTCTGTGCAAACAAACATAACATAAACATATCTAATAAGAAAGGTTCTAGATCTCACATTTCTTCACAAACTGTTCAATGGGGCTGTTGACTGTAGCGAGCTTCTTGGAAAGCTGCAGATAAGTGCACCTCGTTTGCCGCGTAAATGTAACTATAACCTTTTATATGTGCCGGGATCCAAAACAAACCTCGGACACTTTGCCCTTTTGCCAAGGCTCTGTAGGCAGTATACCGAAGTATCGCAGCGTAATGAATTGGATATTACATGCAAAATGTCAAAGTTAAAAAGTCTTAATATCCAAGCCTTAATTACTGTCATTTTTGTCTGTTGTCTTTTATGGTTATTATTTTACATTTTTTAATGTTTTTATTATTAATTTGTTTTGTATTTAATTTTTTGTTGATTTATTATTGTATGTTTTGATTTATTTTATTATTTTCGCTTTGTCAAACTTAATGTATCTACCTAGATTATAAGAGAATGATGTGATCTCCTATAATTGGAAGCGCTCACTGTATTTGTCCCTGTTCGTAGATTGTAAACTTGCATGAAATTGTGTTGCCTCTGTTGGAGATCCAATAAATAAATAAATATCACGCCTGTGTTTCCCGAAGGGTTAGGCAGAGGTATACCTATAGTACACCCACATTTCGCCAGTTATATTTGAGTCCCATGTAATAGGGGGTGAGCCTATTGCCATCAACCGGGCATATGTCCAGACTCCGGACAGCTACTGAGAAATTCCAGATAAAAAAAACCATTAACAGTTTGCTTAATCCGGGAATCGAACCCAGGACATGAGCATGAGGCTCAGCAGTAGAGCAAAATATATGTAATCAAGTAAAACTGTCTACGTTTCTTATCCAACTCTCCTGCCGCAGGTCTGCTGTAAGAAAATTCCAAAGATAACTGTGATGAATAAGAGCCTACTCATTGTTGTGTTTTATGTATACATAACTAAATACATAAAATAAAATATACTACGGTTGTTGAAGCAACAAGAAACCTTTTATTGTAAAGTCAATTGTAAAAGGGATCGTCCGAGAAATAACTCCCTAAGTAAGGTAAGGTAGGTTTTACTGCTAATCAGAATAGCAGTGTTGTGAAATAAAAATCGTTTTTTTAAACTTTCACCCTAAGCTGCAACTCATCGGAAAATACTGAATGTCAAAGTAGTATTTCACTTTTCTGTGCTAAAATTCTATTGTTGAATTAAGGCTTCGCAAAATAGAACGCGTACTTAGCGCGCGTCAGAGCGCTAGCCTGACGCTGCGCTATAGCGCTGAATTGTGTTGCACTGTGACGTACGTTTACTGTCAAACAAAGCGCCGGCGCTAGCAACGCCGTGACACAAGCGTTGCGTACTGCGCTGTACTGAACGCATGAACGCGTACTTAGCGTTGCGTACTGCGCTATACTGAACGCGTACTTAACGCTAAGTACGCGTTCTAAGTGTTTTAGTTACTCCAACGCCCTTGATCGGAGCGATTTGTTTAATTTATTTGCCAAGCACAAATTATTAATAGCACATTAGCACATGGCCTTCATTTTGCCTTAACTTCCTTAATAATTTAATTCTTAACAAATGCTTAGTATGTAATTTATTGACAAACGTTACCTCTGGATGACATCTACCAGCCACCCGCAACACGTAAAGATGCAACACATTGTGATGATTTACTTCACATCCCAGTCAGACATACGTATACAAAACCTGTAAAATATTTATAATATGAATCTAAAAATAAACTCACTCATCATCACGAAGCTTCCGCAAGTACAATGGTAACAAACTTTTAAATACAATGTACCAGGCACGCTAGCCTATACAAATAAGGCAATTAACGCGCGTTTAAGCGCGTATAATAGGCCGCACGGCACTAGTAAAACAAGTGCGTGTCGGACCACGCACAATGAAGGGTTCCGTAGTTGGAATGAATTTATCCCAAGACCAAACTTAAGAATGTAGTTGAAAAAATGTATTGGAGAACATGCCAATACATTACAACTGCTTATGTAAGTTTGTACGCACAATATTGAGAGATTTACCATGTTATTTCAAGACCATAGTCTTTCTATAGGTTTTCCTATAATCTATAAGTAAAGAACCATTCTCTGTATTATTTTCAAAATGTGAGGCTTAGTAGTTTAGGAGATAAGGGGGGGGGAATGGTCAATTTACATCTATTTTCTTAAATATCTTTAAAAGTATTTATTTTAAAATTATTTAAAAAAATATATATTCTCACAACAAACCCTTTCATTTGATATGTCCCACGGAACAGTTTGCAAAACTTTTTGTTTTTTTTCTTTTTTGCCAAAAGTGACCCCCATATTCAAAATTAATTTATTCACAGTACACGTCCGTGTTTGGGTCACAGAAATACATATGTGTACCAAATTTCAACTTATTCGGTCCGTCAGATTCGGAGCAAATTGGCTGTGACTAACGGACAGACAGACACACGAGTGATCCTATAAGGGTTACGTTTTTTCCTTTTGAGGCACGGAACCCTAAAAACCAGTAGGTATAAGCTGGCCTCTTATTCTATTCAAATTCCTAACTACTCTAGGCCAGCTCAAGGTCTAGATTCCGTACTCGACCGTAGGCAGCAACTGCACGTGACGTGTCGCGGGGTCATGTCGCGGCGTCATGTCGCGGCTTCATGTCGCGGCGTCATGTCGCTGCAGTCATGACTCCGAAGCCGACCGCAGGCGGCAGCAGCCCGTAATCCAGTCGGTAGATAGATGATAGAAAAACGTGTTATCGTTTGAGCGTTGGCGGCACTACTGGTTTGTGGTCGAGCTGCACGTGTCGCCTGTCACTCGCCCGTAGCTGCCAACGAGGTGTCGCTAGCTACGGGAGGTATTTCATAGAAATTCATAGGCACCAGGCGTGTCGCGGCGACACGTCGCCTGCAGTTGCCTCCTGCAGTTGGGTACAGAATGGTACCTTTAGGCGTGTAAAACAGCGAGCAGCGTATCAGTAATATACTATGGTATTGGCCCTAAGTATCTCGGTTACGGACTAGGGAAGCATGGCACAAAAGGGAGGAGGCCTATACTCATGCAGCAGTAAGTGGAACAAGGCTGCCCATTATGATAATGATGACGATCTTGGTTAGGCATGGCTCTGTATGTCTAACGTGGACAGGCATATAGGAAGGGTTACCATTCACAAAGAGATGAAGACCTCGGCCACAACCTCACCGACGTTTTTTGAAGTAGTCGTGCCTTTGAAATCGAGAGCATTTAGATTGAAGAGGCACTTTTGAATTGTCAAGGAGTCGGTCAGGTAGAAAGATGAAGCAAATTGGCCATTCCAAAGCGTAGTAGGTCCTATGGAGAAGAACGTGCAAGAAACTCTTGAAGACTCACATTGAAGTCTCGTGTCCGCCTACCGAGAGACCAAATAGACGGTGGTACTATGGTCATAGTGCCTTTCTGATGAGACTCTGGGATCTCTTTTGATCTTGTGATCTGCCTTAGCCGGCGTTGCATACGGGAAGCTGGACCTAGTCTCTTAAGAGGGTCTGGAGTTTCCCTGCGTGTACTAAATGTAACTATCGCCTGTGTGGTTTAACATAGATCTATGATAGTAATAGGTTTCAGTAAAGCTCGCACCCTGTGGCCTTATTTTGAGCGCCTTTTGAAGGTGTGCCACTTTTGCAATCGAAAACTTAAACATAAAGCATTTATTTCAATTAAGACCGACACTTTTGAAGTCTCAAGGAGTCGTTCTGTCTGAAAGATGAAGCTAGTTACCCATTCCAAAGCGTAGTAGGTTCCTTTGGAGAAGAACGGACAAGAAATTCCATGGACAATGCTTTGAACCAAAAGAAACTTGTTCTAAATTATGCTATGGATGTGTTCGCTTCTGCCATAGGTACTTACAATTTTGAATAGGTTATGTTGGAAAGAGTCGATAGCAACTATGTTGACTCTCTCCTCATACTATTTATTTTATCCCCCTGGACATATTATTGATCAATTTCTAATTTCTTGCACAGAGGAATTTGTGTTGTCCTTCCATCAAAGCTGCATGACCGAATGATTTCAATTTCTTTGACGTTCAAAATGTCAATGCTGAAAGAATTAAATAATTGCCAAGTAAGGGTTATTAATTAATACTCTTTTACCAAATTTTAATTTGTTCATGTTTCCTATTGAAATCTTCATGCATCTTGATAATTTCCGAAATTCAAAATAGCTTTACTTTTTTCTTCTTTCTTTCTTAAAATTACAAGTTTCTTTTATTTATTACAACATCTACACATCATAATTATTTTATTAAGGTGGATCCGCAGTTGTAACCCGCGAAATTCAACAAATTTTCTTACGTTTTTTGCATTTTGCAGTTAAGTGTCAGGTTGTATCTTGATCAAAATATGATTCGCGACTATATCCGATATGTATTTGAAGAATTAGAATCATTAATATATATCTTTAAGTTAGATTTGTTTCTTAAGAACATTTCTATAAGAGATTTATTGAATTAATGATTTTAATGATTATAATTCTGTATATCTGTTATAGTCGCGAATCATATTTTGATCAAAATACAACCTGACATTGACCAGCAAATTGCAAAAAAACGTAAGAAAATTTGTTGAATTTCGCGGTTACAACTGCCTTAAGGTATTGAAATAATAGTAGAGAAATATTTAGGCAGTGCTTATAACATGGAACATTTTCACACTTTTATTTTCGTATCAATATGTAATATTTTGATACGAAAATTATAGTGTAAAAAAGTTTCATGAAGAATGAATACCCTGAATACCCCGGCAGGCATTGGTCCTATCGGAACCCTCCCGTTGTGCTGACATCTCTTAGAGGCGCGCGTGGAACACAACGCGCCGTGGACCCGGGCCTGGTCCTTATCAGACGGCGTGCTACCCATTGCTCTCCGTCCGCAAGCCCGCGCCTACGGTGGCCGGGAATTGGCTCTTGATTCCCGACGCCAAGGGCGTCTCCTGCGGCCGCTAGGGGCGTGAGGGCGCGAAATTTGCCTCTCCCTCACGCGTTCCGCCTCCTCCTTCGCGAGCATTACTGATTCGCAGAAGGAGGTGACGGCCTCCCGAGCCCTCTCGCTTCGTATCATGGCCTGGACCAGGGCTGGACGCGAGAGATCCCCGCTACCGATCGCCTCCACGAGGACACGGCGATGCTCTGCCCAAGCCACATTGTAACGATTTACTAATGGTTTTACGTAATTAAAATTTGATCATGAATGACAGATGTCTGCGAGTCCCTGCGGATCCCTGCGGCCCCGGCAGTGGCGAGATCTAAATGCCGGCGGATATTAATTCGCCAACCTTCGCACAAAGGGTTAACATGAGGAATTAATAAAATATTTTGTTAGAAGTGAAAAGGTTTTTGTAGGTTTCAGGACGGCTTACTTTTTACTTTTTTAAATTTAGACACAGCTGGAGTCTGTAATTCATTCATCGACGGACTTTTTCACCTAATCAAAAATGGATAGACTTCTATCAAATTCTTTTATTGCTATACTTAGCTATTGCTACGTAACGGAATGATTTAGATTTAAATATCTATAATAATTGTGTTTTAAAATACCCAAAAATGCATGTCTTGTAGCTAAAATAGAAAATACCTATTATTTCTTAAGACTTTAATACTTTAGCTTCGTGCAGTTTCAATAAGCCTCTCGACACAGTACTAAAAGAAACTATCTCTTCCATTAGCTCGACTTGTTGCCACTCCTGGAAGAACCACCAGAGGGCGCCACCGGAATATACCAACGCCTTATCCAACGTGGACTCCATTCGTTCTAATTTATAATTAACAGCTGTTTAATAATTAACAGCTGTTTAAATAACTGAGTGATCCGTTCGCAGTAGTAAAACTTTATTAATACAAACGCGGTAGGTAACTATAAAAATTCTATCCTACTAATAATAAAATCGCGAAAGTTTGTGACGATGGATGGTTGGATGTTTGTTACTCTTTCACGCAAAAACTACTGAACGGATTTGGATGAAATTTGGCACACAGATAGTTTATAACCTGGATTAACACATAGGATACCTTTTATCCCGATATTCCCACGGGATCGAGACTTATGCGGGTGAAACCGCGGGGTGCAGCTAGTAATACAATAAATATTTAATGCAACATCAACCTATCCACTTAAATCAAGAATCGCTGCAACATAAAATAGGTCATAATTAATACCCTTGTTGTTTTTTTTTTACACCGTTCTCACATAAATAATTATAAATTTAACATTAATGATGTAACTATTATTTTTTTACCCGAGTGAGAATATAATTTAAAAGAGTGTCAATGGAGTATCTTGCCCGTTCTTCTCCAAAGGTTACACCTACTACGCTTTGGAATGCTTTGGGTTTGAGTTTGAGCCCACGAAAAATATATTAACGCAAATTAAATACGTTTAAAAGTTAAATTCAACTTATAAAGTAAACTAGGGTTTTTTACGTGAAAAATATTTAATCATGTTCCAGGCTCCTTACATCACTCAATTATTTTTATCTTTTAATGTGCTGAAGGCGTTTCATTTAAACAAATAACGGAAGCTGTCCGCACAGCTGGTGAACTAAAGTGGGACTGGGCTGGCCACATCAGTCGCATGTCGGAGGAGCAATGGGCAAAAACCCCACTCAATAGATCCAAAATAGGGAAACTAGAAAGAGAGAAAGAAAAATAAATGTATTTGTCACAGAAACACGTGCATAAAAAAAGATAATTAACTCGAGTAGAACAATAAAATAAAACACAATAGATTTAAATATAATCACGAGCATAAAACAGAAATAGTCGGCAGCTGCTGGCACGTCATTACTGTGACAAGAAGGCTTCCACTCAGCACTACTACTACTGCCCAGAAAGAATTGGTGGGATGAGCTGGACTCCTTAAAGGATTGGCCTGTGATCGCAGTCAACCGGGAAAAGTGGAAAGAGGTAAGGGGGGGCTTATGCCCTGCAGTGGAACAAAACAGGCTTATAATATAATAAGTAGGTACACCAACAGCATATTATACATAGGTATAGGTTATCCAGTCTGAAATGACGCGCCCCACTGCGCCCCACTACGCATTTTAGGTACAAGCCGCGGCGCCGCCGCCGTGTACATAAAAAGCGGTAGTGGGGCGCGTCATTTCAGACTGGACAAGCTTGTACGTAAAATGCGTAGTGGGGCGCGTCATTTCAGACTGGAAAAGCTATAAATAGCTGTTAGTATAGTATTAGCTTTAATATTAATTCAAGGGCACGTTACTATAATAGAAGGGCAGTCTGTTAATATTTGATAGGCCCACTCGTGCTGACCGCTAGGATTGTTACAATTACGTTGGTCTTTTTGTGGACACGCCACACGTATTGAAATTACTTTTTGGGTTTTGGATACCAAAGCAAAGCGTGTAAGTTTGTGTGTTTAGCGAATATGTTATGAAAATAAATATTCTAGTTAGCAGAGTAGGTCATAACAATATTCAGATAATTTTGAAGAGTTTATCACTGACTTGCGATCATAAACCAAACTGCATGATCTTTTATTATTCCTAGCATCAAAACGATCAAATAAGTACGAATAGGTAGGAATTGTAATAGTATAAATAGCGCAACAAGGCTCTTTTGTCGCGTGGTGAAAATCAGAACTAACGCGGCCATCTTATTTTGTCAAAACATTTCACGGAACAATTGCACACATGTTAACCAACAGCGCCCCCCTCCCAACGTCATTTAAGCGCCAAAAGATCTTCGTAACAGTGTACTTCGGTTTAAGCTCGATGTCAATAGCTGTCTTACAACTTCATACTTAATAATTTGGTGGTTGTAAGTCACCTTTCAACCCTAGTATTAACATGCCTTACTTTATATTTTCTTTTTCAACCCTTTCCAAATATAGGCTGATTATATCCAAAAACACGTAACAACGTACATCTGTTTTGTCAGGGCCAAATTCAGCCGTTTGTTTGGAATTTTCGTTTTTGTTTTTAAATTATATTGTTATTTATTGTTGGATACTTTTTTTAGTACTTACTGTTGAAATACAATGTACAATTTGGATCACTGTACAACTCCATCCTATCACAGTCAACTTAAAATACGGCAAATTATAGAATACCTGTTCCATTTTTCGCACATGATCAAATCCGCCAGCCGCATACACTCACGGTATGCAGGTACCAACACATTAATCTGATGATAGATTAGCTAATCCACTCCAAACAAACACGAGCTTAGTCTACCAGTAAATCACTTCCCATCTGTTAATTAAATGAAATTGATTAGCTATCGGCTGCACTTTGATATACACAGAGTGTATCAGAAATGTGTGATCATATTTAAGAGCGTTTTTTCTGAAAGTTGGCAACGTCGCAAATAGATGTCAAATATTTCGCTGTTTTGATTAATTTGGCAATTCATTATTAATATTCTAATTCGCTAGTTAGCCACATTTCATATTTCCATACAGTAATATTGCCATATTAATCAAAACAGGTAAATATTTGACAACTCAAAACTGGTAAATATTTGACAACTCAAAACAGGTAAATATTTGACAACTATTTGCGGCGTTGCCAACTTTTAGGATAAGCGTTCTTAAGTTCATATTTGTATGGGACGGTTGATATTTTTTTCGCGATTAAGATGTTGGTCCCATGGGGAAAGTTGTTCAGTTTTATGATCTGTACCCTTAAATATGACCACACGTTTCTGATATGCTGTAGGTAGGTAGAAGAATCATTTGGCGCGTGGCGAAATTCTGAACTAACGCCGCCATCTTGAGTTTTTCATACAATATCACAAAACAATTTCGCAATTTTTTAGCAACAACGCCCCCTGCCAATGTTGTTCAAGAGCCAAAAACTCCTTGTAGCACCTTAAACATAGCAACATAACCTCGGGTTTGAAATAAACAATGCAGATTAAAAACTACAGGCACTCCCTCACCGGGAGCATGACTAATTTAATTCAATTTTGTTTTAACATTAATAATTTGTTTGATGTGGAATGTTATCTCAAAAACATTTAACTACATGAGAATTGTAAGATTTTTTATAAAATTATTTCTAATGTTTCAAATATGTTCTGACAATAGAAATGCGAATGTTTCACTGTAAAGTATTTATTTTATTTGTTGAGCATAGAACGATAAAACGGTTTGGTTAATTATAATACTAGAATACTCGAAGCTTTGCGAGTAAGTAAATAGTTGTTAACAGCTAAGAATAAGTGGATATTCATGTTGCGCTCCAGCCGTCTAGATTACCACCGAAACTTATGCAAGAATATTATTTGTAGAACAGATCACAAAATATGAATAAAGGTTCGCAAAATAAACAAATAACACAAACTCCTATGAAGGTGAATCAGCTTTGTAACAATGGGAAAACGGTGAAAAATGCCGAATATTTTCTCAAAAATATTTTCTGTTTATTTTAAAGCTCCTCGAATCAAACAACTGTTTTATCAAAAAATATTTAGTCGTTTAAACCTTTTAAAGCCAACTGTACGCTTAGGTACTTGCTAGAAAACAATAGAAATAAAAAAATTGTGTTACTCAATGATATAGTGCTACTATAGGATAATATTAATGTGCTGCAATGTGAACGCTGCCTTTATTAACTTCCCTTGCCAAGTAACTCGGAAAAGAGAAGGCAATCCTAGATGACTAACAGTTTTGTTAAGCAAAAAAATTACATACATACATACATAAACTAGCGTCATTTACGTTCATACATCTGCATCCTAATTGCGTAACAGACTATCAATCACACTCTGAATGATTTTGAAGGATATTGCTAATCTATGGCTTCATATGTTCGAAAAATGTGTCGGCCCAACAACGTAAATAACCCAATGAATGTTGTTGAACTGTCAAAACGAAAGCCATTGCTCCTGTAAGTGTGTTACGGAAACCCCGCGGGTCATCGCGCAAGCCGGTTGTAAGTACCTGGCCTTTCCAAAGAACATCACCAATAAGGTCCATATATGTCTTTCTAAGGTATGTTCCAGCGTTTCCACTCACATCTGCTTTGTAAATACCTTTTGTTAGTCGTCTTTCAACGTGACCAAACCATCTAAGCATACTCTTTTAAATTTTTGACACTACATCTTCTTTCAAACTGCACCGTTACCTTATCACATCATTCCTCTTATCATTCATAGTTACACCACAGATGCTTCACAAAGAACTTATTTCCACAGAATTTATTCTATCTCTGCCCATGCCTCTTTAGTCACACCCAACATTTACTTCCAAAAAAAATAATCCTTTGCAATCCAGCGTTAAATGACGTGCGTGGCCTATTTGATGTCTCAATTTGCGAGCAATAAAAAGCCAGATCAAAATCCAGCATTTAGCCTTCAGTCTGGACAGAACATCAACTGAACATTATGCCGCTAGCCCATCCTGCTTAACGCTCCAATTTGGCAGCTATCGATTGATCCATAGCGAAACTTCTACTAGCAATTGAAAGGCGATTTTTAGGGGAGGCTATGTCCAGAATTGGACATCCTTTTTTTGTATTTGTTAAAGTTTTATGCACAAGTAAAAAAATATTGTACAAAGGCGGATTTATGCCTGAAGCATTTTCTCCCAGTCAAGCTTAGGGTGATGCAGCTTTTGCCTGTCAAAATGATGATGATATTGAACAAGTAGAAAAGCTCTTCTTCGCCACCATTCTCCTTTGCAGCAGCTATACCTTCTCTTCCATAAGTTGAAGTTCAGTTTTGTCCACAGTCAGCATCAGCGTCATCAGTGTTGCTGGTGCACCTGGGTGCGGTGGGTGCGCTTGCGAGCGGTGCAGCGCTGTGCGGCGGCGGCGCCGCGTGTGTTTGCAGCGCTCTACTGCATGCGCTGCATCCACTGCAGCTGTGGACCGTTTGCGGCCTACACGCTGACCGCGCAGCCGCCATCGCTGCACCGCTGCATTATGCTGCCCTTGTTTCCCCTAAGAAGGTAGGTCTGCCAGTTTAAGTGAAGGTCTAGTAAAGGAATCTTTATTAGCTTTACGCTATCTGGAAAGAATTAGAATAGTTTGTATTATTCGCTATGGCGTATTTTTATTGCCATCAATTTCCTTGATATTTGCTATGCTGCATCGTTAAACAAACATTATTTATTTGCAGGTAATGATTTGCGTGGTAGGTGGCTGGGTGGTGATGGGGGCTCTGCTGGCTCCGCTGGCAGCCGCACAGCCTCCGTTAGCGTACAACATCGGACTCGGCAGCTGCGCGCCCGACTGCGGCGCCGGCCCCGCCGCGCTCGGATTCTGCCTAGTGTACGCAGCCCTCACGCTGCTCCTGCCAGCAGCACTCATCCTCCTCTGCAGTCTGAAGATCCTTCGCATCGCTCGCTACCACCGACACAGGATCGCGGCGGCCATTTACGAAGTGACCCTCTCAGCACAAGTGACTGTCACACACCAAAGAAATCCTTTCTCTCCTCCACCACCACCTCGCCGGCGAGCTCTATCGGCAGTAATCCAGCCTCTTGGTTCACTCGCCATTTTGTATTTCCCGTATTACTGCGTGTTGATATGGCCCGCTATAGCGGTGCCGCCGCAGCTGCTAGCCGCTCTATCAGCGGCTTTACTGGCGGCTGCACCACCCGTTAATGGTATTTTGTACGGTATAAGGAGTCGAGCGCTACGTGACTCACTTCGGAATTATAGAAGGAAGCGAATGACAAAAAGCGAAGTAACGCAGGAGATACAAGCGAGGACGCCTAGCGCGTGTGGGTCGCGGCGACCCTCGTTATCAGCGGGCTCGGGGTGCATACGACCGCCGACCACTAGGAGGTTATCTGACGCGGCGGCGATGGGGTCGCGGGGGTCGGAGCGGCCGGCGGTGCGGGCGGCGTCCTGCAACATGCTGCAGGACTCGCAGGAGGAGGACGTGCCGCGGCCGGTGAGGACGTCCGCCATCCCTATCATTCGCGCGCCGCCGCACGTGGTGCTGGGCCGCGCGCTGGGGCTGGAAGAGATGGGGGGGACCACGCGCGACCGACGCCGGCGCCAGTCACCGCGGATCACGGTGACGCGCGCTATGTCGGATGAGAGCGAGTCGCCGACGCGGCGCCCGCTGTGCCGCCAGCAGTCGCGGTCGTCCGGCGCGCTACTGGGCGGCGTGCCGTACTCACCCGCCATCTCCGAGCACGTGCACCTGGACAGCCACGCCGACGAGCAGCTGCTGCTCACGTGGCCACAGAACGGCACTTACGACAAACACGACGCTTTATAAAACGGGTATTAGCTTAGAGTAGTCGCTGATGTATGTGCGTATAAAGACAATAACTGTGTGTGCGGTTCGAAGTCGAGTTGCTTCGGTGTTTTGAGATGTTATTTTTTAATCGCTTCGTCCACCCGTCTCTCGACCTCCTCGGACGGTGACCAAATATATGAAGTTTCCTATAACTATTTACAACTGTATCGTAGGCGTACGATTTCTCCTACAGGGTTCCTCCATATCGTTAGCTTTACCTACTGAAGTATTACTTTAGTGTATCGTAAAGATAATTTCCGAAATATTCCATAGGTTTAGTGTGTGATATGAGATTATGTTGTCTTATTTTTTTATGAAATGTTTACTTTTAAATTAATTTATTTGTAAAGTTTTTAAGTAAGAAATAATAACTGTTATAAAAAATTCGTTACATACGTTCAAACGAAGCCAAATATATTTTGATAGTCTGCTTACCTCCCTTGATTGATTGCAGTTGAATGGGCCACGTGTTATATTCATAAATATAACTTCGGCAGCATTTATTTGTTTCATCGATGAACCAGGTTCATTGTTGCCTTTCTGCCAATATAAATGTAGATTACAAGATGAATAGAAATAATTGAAATTATATTTATATAAATAATGATATTATAGTAATTATTAGGTTCAGATGCGATAAGTGAAGACCAAGGTCAGAGGCTTATACATAGGTAGGTGTATAGATGTACAATTGCTTGTCAAATGACAGGCGGGTCGGGCAACTGTGTATAAATGGCATAGGATGAAAAATCTCTCGCGTGTCATTTGACCTGGCTGCTGCAGCAAAGACCCAGGTCGGTTGAGTTGAGTGCACATAGGTTTGTCAAGTGATAGTTTACAAATGCAACGCTTTTACGCATCGCAGCCGTCCAAGTTGGAATCTCCTGTGAATTCTGTAGCGCAACACGCTTTCAAAGATACACTGAACTTAAATTGATTCGATGAAATAAAAAAAAGGTATGCCTCAAAGAGGATGATCTTCAAATTATGTTTACGTAATACTTTGCGGCAACAGCATAAAACTATAAAAATATATGTTTATCTCCTTGAAGTTCTGTTATAACAATAAAAACTTGATCTTTTCTTAGATATAAGTTCGGTGTAATCAAGCCTTTACACAAATGGATACTATTTTATTCGCCGACATGGTTTATTACATTTCATCATGATATTCAATATTATTTCAGCTAATATTCCTTTCTCCTTTCACAATACATTCCGTATTGTGAAAGGCATTTCTGAACAAAATATGTAGCCTATTTATTTATTTCTTATTTATTTAAAGATAACCAACTTCTATTAACAGTTTGCACCAGACATACAAGTTATTTACTGATACTTGGTACCTACCATTGATTGTTTTAATCCAAATCAGTTTGTACAGACCCACCCTTAAATATTAAGGCCTATTAATCCCTTAGTTTGCGCTATTTTATAGAATTTTTATTCAAAACTTTGTAAATTATTTTATGAAAAAAAAAAAATCTTATGAATGAAAAAAATAAATCTTCTGAAAAAATATTTACGTAGTTTCCTGAAGAAAATTGGTTTTTAACTTTTGTCGTAAGTCAAACGTTCTCCTTTATTTATTTTAGGTCGGTCAATATTTATACCTACATAATATACTAGTCCTTGTAATATGTACTACGCTTATTGAAAGTTGAGGCCAATAAATAAATTCGAAGTGTTATTATTGAGCTAAGAAATTATACATTATGTATTTTTGAAACGTTATAATATGAGAATCCACTGTTGAACCTACTCTTAAGAATTTAGTAAAAATATTTATCTACAATATGTACATATTTATTTATATGGATGTGTAATAACGTTGTTCTCAGAGAACTAAACAAGTATTTATGTATTTACCTTAAATACTTACCATAATATGTCATTTGTATGAGGGAAGAAACATTCAGTAAACCAAAATTGGTCCCAATTATATAAAATGTCTACTCCAATAAATACTGTTTAAATATAAACCTTTGAATAAAGGATATCAATGAATAAATAATATAAAATAACCACATAATTATGTAAATGGAATTACGAAAATCGCTGTTACAGAAAATATCGTGACAGAGTAAAACGCCTGCTGGAAGCATCACGACTGCATTACACTGCAACTGTTGCACGTTGCTGGTGTTCATTTCCCTAGGGTGTTGGTCATGTTTTTCAATTCGTGTATAGACCATTCATTTACCCAAGGAGCTTATAAAGACCACTGTTATACCGATACTCGAAAATGAGACGGGTGATGCCTCCGATGTGGGAACAACTACAGACCCATCTCATTGGCTACGGTGATCGCCTAAGTGCTGGATTAAATAATAAAATTCTTGAATATTTAATACTATTTGAAGTTCAACCGGAAAATAAACCAAACATTTTTTGTGGACAGCATGTCTTTTTCGTGAAAAATAAATGAAGATGGCACTTAAATTATTTACTCACTACCCTTTTTATGATATTAATAACTGTCCTTTTACCACAATGTCTATATTAATTGCTTTTATTACAGAGTTTTTTTTTTATAAATTATATTTTTCGGAAATGTCATAATTGTGGTCTGAGAACTCCTACAATTTCCATGTAATCAGGCATTTTAATTAGCGGATGTTGACAGCATATTGTTTTCGCGATGTTTTAGAAACGTGATGTAGACATAGTGTAAAAAATATTTATAAACAAAAGATTTAAATGTCGTTGTTCGATGATAAATGTTTAAAATAAAATAAATACGAATTGTTATTCTAGTCAATGAGCTGTTGTTTTATGTCTGTGTTAATTTAAATTATGTATTAGTGATTAATTAAATAACACATGTAAGACATATTGTGGTTTAATTTTTTATCCGGTAGGTACCTACCACTTTTATACAGAATGGATTTTTGAGATGGGGCAGTAAGGGCAGCAACTGTAGGATCGGTTAACATAAAAAAAAGTTTTTTTTTAAACTGCCCCTTTTCTTGCAGCCACTTTTTTCAAAATTTGTGAATGCAGATAAAAATATCTCAAAAAGTTAAGGACATTATCCTAAGACCGTTTTCTTGTAGCTACAACGGCTCAGGTAGCTGCCCTTACTGCCCCATCTTAAAAATCCACCCTGTATTAAGGTGTTAAAAAGTAACTTTAGAAACTTTGCTTTAAAATCGTTAAAAAAAACTGCTGTTTCATAGTGAAATTTAATACCTGTATGTTCTAAACTGTATGGGACAGCTGCTTTTTTTTCGCGATTTCAAAGTTTATCCCATAATAAAAGTTATTCAGTTCGATGGTCTAAAATTATTCAGTTCGATGGTCTAAAGCACCTCTTAAAGTTTCTACAGTTAATTTTGTAACACCATAATAAATCGACATTGTTATTCTGCGATTATCCCTGAAATCGTTTGTCATAACCACGTAGTAAATATTATACAGGTCAAAACGAACAAATCCTCAAAAGACCATCTCAGACGCAATTTTTTATGGTTCACACATGATCTCACCAAGAAAATGTCTGGACTTTAATAATAATAATAATACCATTTATTTCTTTAAAGGAGACTGTGACCTCTGAGTGTGATTGATACGGTGTTTCTTCTCAAAGTTCTCAGATAGGAAATACCAACCTCATCCTGTTTAAAATAATAAATAAAATAAAAATAATTATTTTATTGTGCAAAAGTACTTGTATATCAAATGAATCCTCCAATCCTTGACTCTTACTTCTCGTCCCGTAAGCTTACATAACATTCCGATCATCCATAGCATTCAAATCTGAAAACAGTATTATACTATAATACTCCATCAACAAAGAGGAAGGTTAAAGAACAGCATCAAACAATCATATAATTTCAATTCAGCCGGATGTCATAATAAATCTGTATTACAAAACACATTAACTGCTTCAGAATAACTTCAATCAACAATTAGCCCGAACTATAAATCGAAACTCGTTGATTATTCATCGAATAAATTAGCTAATAATAAACTTAACAGTCTTGCCGGTATATTATCCCAATTGTAGCTCAGTTGGCTGGGTCCCTACGATAGCATCGTAAAATTTCGTTTTATTACAGCCTACATCTCGACATTGTATGAAAATGGCGGCAGGCGCCATTAAACGATCCGTGACTTTCCCGCGTAAAATTATGACGCGCTGTCAAACTCAATTGGCATGTTATTCATATCTGTCATTATTTCAATATTCGAATACGGGACAGTCGAATTGAGAACCTTCTTTTTTGAAGTCCAGCTTGAATGGTTCTGCCAAACTATTAAACGCTCATATTGTTTGAAACAACTATATATCTGGATTAAATGGCGTCAAATAACAATTTACTTTTATATTTTCATATAAGCTATTCTCTTATTATTTATCACATTTGTACGCAAAATACGCGGTTGTACGTGGAGCTGCGGAAACCAGCCTGTTGTACTTGCTTTGTGTGCCTACTAACTTTGTGTAGACTGACTAACTAACCAATTACACCTCCCAAGCAATAATGCGTGTAACGGTGTACCTAGCTACTGTGATTCTGGATAATTCAAGGGAGAGTCGAGTAATATTTACAATTCTCAAGACTTCCTATGCACATTCATCTATTCAACCAAACCTAGTACTATCTAAGCCGTTTGAAATCAAAATCCCAGGAACACGATGACCACTTCTGTTACCGCCCCGGTTTTATAGCGGCCGAGCGCTGCAAGCAGATATAGTCCTTACGGTGTATAGATATAAACATCCTCGATGGTACATTAGTGATTAGACTACCTAAGTGATTTCTACATTATTATTAGTTATGCAAAGCCTAACAATTGTACAAAAAAAATAACCGTACAAATAAACATTATAAACTAAAATGTTTAAAACTCACAACCACATATTACAACGCAAAGCTTTTCAGTTCGTATTTTGTATTCAAATAAAGGTTTTTTCATGAAACATTCATGTTAGTTTGTGGTGCCATTGCAATGGAAATTAAATTATGCATCTCTTTTCAAAATAACGACCAGTAGTTTTTACTCTAGTATTTTTCTCTCGTGGCTAAGTAATAACAGCCGCATGGTTCGATCCATCAGGTTAAGCTACGCTTGCACATACCGAGACTCCTCCGTGCCTCGGAAACCACGTTATTCCCTGCTGTAATTCGTGGATCTTTGACAGTCGTTACGGGTCGTCAGAAGCCCGGAATTCTGACAACCAGTCTTACCAAGGGGTATCGTATTACCCAGTTACTGGGTTGTGGAGGTCAGATAGGCAGTCGCTTCATGTCAAATACGGTATTCAGCTGCATCCGGTTAGATTGGAAGCCGACCCCAACATAGTCGGGGAAAGGCTAGGATTTTTACAATGTGTGTTGCCAAAAGGTTTCAAAATAAGGGACATTTCAATGGCTTTAAAGCCACGGTTTTCTAGAACAGCAGCGGCCGCCATATTATAACGGCCGTCATAAAAATCTATCATTTCACCAGTACCTGACATTGAGTTGTCAAAACCGCTCTATATTTGGACCATAGACGTAATAATTGGACAGCCGTTATTGGGTGACCATTCTCCGCTTTTTCAGGAAACAACTTCCTTCTTCATAATCTTTGTTACCGCTATAAAGATTGTGAAAAAGGAAGTTGTTTCCTGAAAACCGATGCCTGCCGGGGTTGCGAGAAAGTCCGAAAGGGATACCGTAGCCCCTGGCAACGTGCAGGCAACTGAAGGAACACGGGTGGGTTTTAGTCAGTAAGAGTCTGACACGCCCTCCCGCTCAGAAATTATTTGATAATATCACACCATGGTTTAATTATTATTTATTTATTATTGAACAGAATCCATCCGTTGGGATCTGCGATGCTCCAGCGAACATACACAAAAAAAAACAGATTTTCGGTACCTATCAGAATCGTTTTCAAGATATATAAGATTGTTAATTTTGCTACGATTTTATTATCCTATACATAAAATAATACTAATATTATAGACAGCTGGTTTATGGTTTATGTAGCGAATAATCTTCGGAACTACTGATCCGATTTCGAAAATTCTTTCATTAATTTAATGGGAAGCTAAAGTACTGCCGAGTACGAGTGTTCCAAACTTCATTTGAAATAAGATTAAACATTTAACTAAACCGATTTACAGTCCGTTCAACCGATTTTGACTTCTATTGCGTTGGTGGCATGACAAATGGCTGCTGCAGCTAAGTAAACAGTTGGTATTGTAACCACTTTTTGCTTTTAATGCCATCCTTATGCCTACGGTATAGAAGTCAGAATCGGTTGAACGGACTGTAAAAAAGGTATGTTTAAATGTCTAACCTTATTTCAAATGGAGTATAGATACATTTTATGTTAATACAAGCAATATCACGCGGACGAACTCGCGGGTAGAAACCAGTTATGTACCATCGAAGAACTTCATATCTATACATCGTTAGGACTATTTCTGCTTGCAGCGCTCGGCGGCTATAGTACCGGGGCGGTAACAGATGTGGTCATCGTGTTCACGAGATTTTGTTTTCAAATTGCTTAGATATGATGTTCTGTGATATTACATAGATAAGTAATGATGCAATCGTGCCGAGACAGTTAGACAAAAATTCACGTTAGTTGTCAATGTCCACTATGATCAAGACTATGGGCATTAAAGTATTATTTTCAAAGCTGTATAACGAAAACAACCACTCGAGCAACAACTCCAGCTAAACGGATCAAGTGGATGCAATATAACGAAGCTCATTAAATTGGTAGTATGATGCAGCAAAGCCGCTGTAAGAGGCTTAGGAGATATTTCAGGTTGATGCTCGGGAAGTATTTAAAAATCTGTAGTACAAAATATTTTGCTCCCTGAGCGGTGGGCTTTTCTTTGTATATACTAGGTACTTGTTGTTTTGATCCCATGTTCTAGAGATAGTTCTCTAGAACTAAGCTACGGCTTCCTAGAAGAGCGGTGGCCGCCATATAACGGTGAGGGACGGCCGTTATAAAAATTATGGCTTTAACTTTACAGTGTTTCGGTGACGTCATTCGCCGGTAAATCGCGGACGCTATGTGACGGCCACCGCTCTTCTAGGAAACCTTAGTTAGGCTTAGGCGCTATGTCAGTTCACGTGATCGGTGATTGGCTTATCAAGCGTCCGCAGAATGAGAGCTATGCCGTAGCTTCGCTCGTAGCAGGGTGCAAGTTTGTATAATCGCGAATGGTTTCGGATTTTCATCGGAAACCATTCGCTTATTCAAACTTAGATTGAAGATTTTTTTTGTTTGGTTTACGTAGAGAAAGTATTTATTAAAAAAATATTAACTATACATAAACTCACGCCCCACGGGGGACGGCAGAAACTACAGAACGCCACCTGCTACGATCCTTACATCTCCTTGTGCTTCGTTGACGTTCATACGTCTGCTCATACACGCACGCTGGTTTCGAGTATTAGGCACCTGACCATTCTGAAGAACATCACCAGTAAGGTCACTATATGTCCTTCTAGGGCGTTTCCACTTACATCTGCCTTGTTAATACCTTCTTTTAGTTTCATTAATCCTCTCATCATAACCAAACGTTGCCTTTTCACATAATTCATAGTCATGTGTTGAAGTAATCAAGGAATCTTGATTACTTCGAATTTATTCTTAAGTTAGGATATCATTTCAAATTTAAAAAATAATAATACCCATGCATATTAAATCCAATTCATATAACGGTCTTTAGGTAGGCACTGATATTAGGTACGCCTTTTTTTTGCTCGCTCTGGGCGGAGCGAGAGGGCGTGTCAGACTCTTACTGTTTAGTTGCCTGTACGTTGCCAGGGGCCACGGTATCCCTTTCGGACTTTCCCGCAACTCCGGTAGGCATCGGTCCTATCGGACCCCTTCAGTTGTGCTGACATCTGCCAAACTGTCTGGCAGACGTAAAGCCAGTGTAGGAATTACTGTTTGTTAGTACATAACATAACATGTAGTAACTTAGTCCCAGTGTTGACTGTAAATACATGGATTGGTAGCAATATACATTATACGCTCGTGTCAGATTCGATTAGTACCGAACGAGCACATTCGGGGAAGGGTTACGATAACAGCTGAGGCCTGTCAGCGGTTAGTTGGTATTGTTGGTATTTCTAACCCCATAACAACAAGAAGGACCTACTGTTGGGTACTTATGATTGTACCCAAACGATGTGTTAAATGGAAATCTTGATTAATGTATTGATTGCCACTGCTTTATTCGTATTATCTGTTTGGGAGATATCTATCGGGTTACTTTTGAATAAACAATATCTGCAAGTACTACGGATTAAACTTGTTTTTCTTTAGAAAGGTCTCCTGGTTAGTAGATCATAAATAATGATAAATAAGCCCAGTTTCAGCAAATTACAATAACAATCAATCATTGTCATAATTGTATTCTGTGAAATGCAAATAATATAACTGAAATAAAAACTACTGCTGACACATTAGCAGATCAATAACGACATGAGATGTTAGCAGTTCATGAAAAGTCGAATTCAGCAGAATATTCGCGTATCAGGAATTACTGAATTATTTATTAAGATATTAATCCTACTAGGTATTGTACAAAACGTAGAGGTGTAAAATAAAATAATTATCACATTTTAGCACGATCTTGTTACTTTTTTCTGGTATCCTTATACCATGTAATATTTTTCAATGGAAAGTGTTACATTTGTAGATCCGAAGCAAATATCTCGGTATATTGTGACTAGTTTATAATTATTTTATTTTCTGGGGAATAGAAATCTAGGGCACAGATATGGTGTTTATTAACACAAATGTATATTTGAAGAGTCAAAGGTAGCCGTGCTATAAAAAGAGTTCAAAAAGGGGTTCTGCATGTGTTCGACGTAAAAAACGGCAAGCGCCCAAGGGGGCAACCATTAAGCCGATCGTCCACCGCCAGCTAAACTAAGTTAGCTCGCTTAGCTTTTCCAGTTTTTCATAAATATGAACATGAGCTTAGTTTAGCTGGCGGTGGACGATCGGCACTTTAGAGAGAGGGAGCTCGACTCGAGGCGAGCTTTCCGAGCAAGGCCAGGTTAGCAGTTAGCTAATAGGTAAGGTTGATATGGCTACTCGAGTTGATTCGCAACTCGAGTTGACAACCTGGTGTCCTTTTTTTGTACGGGCATGGGTAACGGGGCGTGACTCGTGGGATGCGACGACGCGCACAGGCAGTAGCGCGTTTGATCGAACAAGTTGAGTCGTTCACTCGTTTACGATTTGATTCGATTTACTCGAATCAAATAACTCGACTCGCACATCACTGGTAAAAATTACCAACTACCCCACGTTTTACTAAGCGTGTTGTTTTTTATCAGTAGGTAGGTACTTTTGTATACAATGTATACCTACATACCATTCCACAATTCTATAATTATCATTTTAGAATAGATACATTTGTTGTGTCACATTCAATGGAGCTAAATTCGTTCCACGAGGCTTATCCAGGTGAAAAATGTCAATTCGTCGAAATAGGAACAATAGTCGACCGTGTCGCTCGACGGTGACCTAAAAAGCCTACGAATGGGAACTATGTATGGCAAATATAAACACGGCAAATGGGCAAACACAGCAACGTGTTAGAGCATTTATGGCTTGGAAATAGAATTTGCATTGTTCATTTTATAATTAGTGTGGAACAAATGGCAAATAGCTAAGTGAGGATAAAGGAAATGGGCACGCCACTATTGCGGCGATAAGTCCCCTCTTTGAGGAGTGGCTAGAGAGGCGCCACGGCGTCCTCACCTTCCGCCTAACGCAGGTCCTCACCGGACACGGTTGTTTCGGGAGGTTCCTGTTCCGTATCAGGCGGGAGGAAACGCCCGGGTGTCATCAGTGCGTGGATCGCCCGGAGGACACGGTTGAGCATACGATGGAGGTCTGTCCGGCTTGGGCAGAGCATCGCCGTGTCCTCGTGGAGGCGATCGGCGGCGGGGATCTCTCGCGTCCGGCCCTAGTCCAGGCCATGGTACGGAGCGAGAGGGCATGGGAGGCCGTCACCTCCTTCTGCGAAGCAGTAATGCTCGCGAAGGAGGAGGCAGAACGCGTGAGGAGAGGCAAATTTCGCGCCCTCACGCCCCTAGCCGCCGCAGGAGACGCCCTGGGCGTCGGGAATCGCAGGCCGATTCCCGGCCACCGTAGGCGCGGGCTTGCGGACGGTGAGCAATGGGTAGCTCGCCGTCCGATAAGGACCAGGCCCGGGTCGACGGCGCGTTGTGTTCCACGCGCGCTTCAAAGAGATGTCAGCAAGTGAAGGGGCCCGATAGGGCCGATGCCTGCCGGGGTTGCGGGAAAGTCCGAAAGGGATACCGTGGCCCCTGGCAACGTAAAGGCAACGGAAGGAACGGGTGGGTTTTAGTCAGTAAGAGTCTGACACGCCCTCCCGCTCCACCCAGAGCGGGAGAAGTTATTTGATAATTTCCCACCCAAAAAAAAAAAAAAAAAAGGATAAAGGAAATTAACAAAAGTTTAATGTGGATTTTCTTGATTATTTTATTAACGCCTGCTTTTCTGTTACAGACAGTGAAAGCTTTTTGCGGACTTTTTGCTTAAACTTTTGTAACAGTTACCCAAAGTTAGATAGTTAATACCAATTTACATTTTTATTTATAGTGGCTAATTATTTTGAACACTTTTATATATATTCGTAACGCCAGCCAGTGTGGTTATTGTTTTTACATCGTCAAAAGCACGCAACAAGCAAAAACAAAACATTAATTATGATTATTTCCTGAAACCAAAACAAAGCCTGTATTGCCTGGTTTGTCGTTGTCATTGACATACAAAACCACAACTAATTACGGAAAACAGGCAACACTGTATTGCAACCAGTTAGTTTAAATATAATATTCTAAACAAAAATATATTGATCAGTCAGTAATCTGATGACGGCGGTGGTAGCGGGTCGTTTGCTGAAATAACAGCGTTTAATTAATTTTATTGTGACAGTTGGTATCGCAGCGATCGGAAGCGACACTGACAGTATCGGCTTCACCCTGACCCCGATATTATTCTGTGACATAGACACCTGAATATGCATAGCTATCTATAGGTACATTGCAATTGGTAGCTATCGTCTTGAAGTAGGCATTGATGTTTGAATTCACGAATGTTTCTCTTAATGTCGAAGTACCTTAGGTATGCGAGCATCACAACAATCTGACATTCGATGAATTTTGCTATCGTTGTTTTTCTGTATTTTTTATGTTTTATCCTACGTTATTACAAGATTTGCAATTCCGTGAATTTAAATACACAATTTTTTATATCATATCTTATTGTTTCAGTAAGGTTTAAATAAAATATGATGTTTAAGAACTGCCAATCTATTCTGTGAAAATCACTGGTAAAAACGTAGGTGAAGTGAACTGTACAATAGTGCCAATCCCCAGGTGAATGGCGGCTTATTTCAAGCTCATTGTACCAAAGTTTTCACGGATAGATTTATACAGAACATGCTGCGCCCCGCGGTTTCACCCGCATAAATCTCGATTATCCTAACCGTGGGAATTAAAACTATCCAATGTCCTTTTCCAGGTCATGGTCTACCCATGTGCCAAATTTCATACAAATCCATTCAGCCGTTCTAGCGTGAAATCGTAACAAACAAACAAACTCACTTTCGCATTTATAATATTAGTTAGGATATTATAATAATAATATATATGGTTAGGATAGGCCGTCAAATTTAACTTTACTTAATCATTCTTACCAAGACTACTTTTTATTTAGAACGCGGGGAAGACCTGGATGAGAGTCGCACAGACCAGGGAAGCATGGCACAAAAGAGGAGGAACACAGGCTGGAACAAGGCTGGAACAAGGCCCCAATGATGATGATGATGATGAAGACCGCATTCTCGTCCACTTACTTATTGTACTTTCCCAGACAACTACTTATTGAATTACACTTATTTAGTTATCCACATAAATGGCGATTTTTGAAAGAACTTTAAGGGCTAATTCCATCAATGAAACTAAACGCGATCAGCACACCCTTCAACGTGGTTTAGGTACGTGACAGTGGCAGAAACAAGCGCTTACGCAATCACAGTACCTTCAACTTGATTCACGAAAATACACCATTCCCTGACTGTTCAACCAAAAAAAACCAGATCCAGGAAAGCTATCACCATGTGCTCATTTATAGGGATTCTCGATAATCCTATCAACTAAGTATTATCCAGAGGATTAACTTAGAAAGGATTTAATTAAAGAGGATTTATTTTAAAGCCTTCTTGCCTAAATCGTTTATCTGAAGCTAATCTCGACGGTTAGGTATAAAGGTCGACTGTATTTCTGAAAATATTGGCGATTACGTCAGAGGCGAGCTGAGGGTTGGCCACAGGATGACACGTGATCAAGGAGTGATTCAGGTTATTTAAACAATAACTATGATTGTACTCGTGAAGAGTATTGTAAAAATACACACAACATTGTTAATAACGAGCACTGTTATTTATTTTATGTTATAGTATAGATTCATATAGGTAGTATGTTATTGTCTTGTATTGTGTTAAAGTTCCTATTATGTTACAAGTTGTTTTAGCCTTTATATTATGTATATTTAAATTGTAAATCATTTTGTATAAATTTGTAAATGACCGCACGGTCGCATTGGGTAAATACACCTGTAATGATAGTTGTAATAAAGATTTTAATAAATAAATAAAATAAATACTGTGTCAACAAAACAGCACACATTACTCACGTTAGAGAAACTGCAGATACTTTTTCTATATCTATAATCTATACATAGTAACAAAAAAACGTCGCTTTTCGTGTCTGTCTGTGTGACCGCTGTGGGCCTTATTATGAAGTATTAATGCCATCATTATTCCACTGCGAAAAAAGGATGGTGCTAGCGGCCTTGTATAGCTCCGTCTCTCACTCATACTGGAATAATGGTGGCATTAATACGTTATAATACGGCCCTTGATCTTCTAAACTACACCCGCGCGAAGCAGGAACGGGTCGCTAGTATTTTTTTAAAATAAATGGCCCCTTCAAGCCTAAATAACCTAGATATTGATTCTCAAAAGACACCAACATTCCTCATTTCATGTCTACTGAAATACAAAAAAAAAACAAAGAATATCAAAACCAATTTAAGCCTCTAAAAACTTTTCCTCAGAAGCAGGTGGCGGTTGTAACGATTAAGTCTTACGGCTATCAGAATTAAAACCATAAACACTTACTTTGTCCTTTTTGTATTCCGTGTCAACAATAAAAAGGAAAAAAATACGGTAAATAAGTATGACTTTTATGCTCACTTTGCCTATAAATTATATTGTCTTGTACGGTTTCTTGTAAACGGTAGATTGGCCTTGTGAATTTTCGGCTTAAAATAGAACTCTCCCCAGGGTGTCGTAAAGCCATTAAAAGGTAAGATTGAATTGGTACCAGAAACTACCTACACGAACCAATGTCTCTAACATAACTATTAAAAAAACCTTTTCGACTGCCAAGTTATGAAACACGGAAAATACATATACATATGTATTTTCCGTGTTTCATAACTTGACAGTTTTAATAGTTAAATTTCACCCTATATACAGGGTGAAATTTAATTCATGGGCATCCTCTTAAGGGGTCATTATACTCAGCATTATGAACAGCTTTCACTATGGGACCAAAATTGAAGTCGCGAAAAAAAAATCTGCTGCATTCGTTGACATAGCTCTTCAAAATGTAGGGAACAGCTGTTTTTTTATAGATATGAGGAACAGGGTCTAAAGTTCACTCATCCACCATAGAAAAGGGAGGATCCTCCGAGCAGAAAGGTGTTGTGTCTGGCGGGCAACTGCCCTATGGTTGATGTTGGATAGTCTTATATATCGACGGTGTAGTATCAACATCCAATAACTACAAAACCATGATTTTACAGGAAGCGAAAAAAACGTTTAGTTTCTATAGTTTTTAACATTTGAATCAAAAAGTAACTGATATTTAAATAATTGTAGGAAACGCTTGAGATGGTGATAATGATTTTAATAAAATCTTTCAGGTTAGGGATATAAACGTAGATAGAAGTTATTGTTTATAATTTAACTGAGAACCTGGTATTTATCGCTTAGATACAAGGCATTGCATTTATAAATGAAAACCAGTCTGGATTAAATTTACACATCGTATGTATTAAATTTGACAAAAATAACACAATTCTTCTTTTTATGCATATTTGTTATATTAACAAGTTTGACAAAACTTACACAATTACAAAATTAAGACAGTTTAATATTAGTGAAATTTACAATAGTTGAAAGACAACCTTTCTTTTGGTTATAACTTAATTTGGCACAAATACTTATGGCTTTATTAATCAACTAAAAATAACGTATAGAGATGAGATCAAAAAAGCTATTTTGATCAGAAAAGCTATGTAGATATTCGGTATTGCAAGCAAAACTCAAGCACGATGACTTATTAGGTATTTTTTTAAGTGAATATCTCATAAATAAGAACAATTCAAGACCTTATATCTTTGCAGATACGAGCTCTTTCATATTTTACCTACGAATATGCAATAAAGTGAAAATCGCTAAAATGTTAGTTATTAGATATTGATACTTCACCGTCGATATGTCGTTCGCGCGGTGAACTGTAATTGCGCGATGTAGGATTTATGTGACGTCAGGATTTTGTGTGACGTCAGGTCTTTGATGCGTAGTTCACATGTGGCGATGTTGATGCCGCCACAATTTATTTTTCACGATGGTGAAAAAGAAAAAATAAAGAAAAAATAACTTGTGTATCCTCTTAAGGGGTCCCTCCCACCCCTTAAGAGGATGCCCATGAATTGAATTTTACCCTGTACTGTCCATTTTGGCAGGGCTGAAGGAGATTAATTGTAGAGAACCAATTAATATTTCACTAACATAATCAAATATCTAGTTTAAAAACTAGACTGACTCGTTGGTCTATTGGTCGCAAGTGCTACTCCTGAACATGAGGTCCTGGGTTCGATTTCCAGGTAGGGCAAAGTGTTATTGGATTTTTCCATCAGGATTTTCTCAGTAGCAGCCTGGAGTCTGGATTTATGCCCGGGTGGTGGCAATAGGCTCGCGAAAGGTGAGTTTACACTTACAGGTAAACCGCTGCCTAACCCCTCCGTGGATTACAAGCATGATGTTATGTAGTATAAACCAAATGTACGGTATATAAAGATAAATCCTCGCCAATTCCGTATATTTTCAGCGTCGAGTGGTAGACGAAGCGGCGCGGCAGCCCCAATGGATCGGGTGACACACACGGGACCAATACGTTGACCGTTGACATACAACTCCGTTTCAATTTACGCCTATGTCGGCTGTATTTTTAGTTTATCTTCCGATTTTTTTTTCGGTTTCAGTATCTTCATTCGGGACATGTTGGTGTAAGATATAGTACTACTTACGTACGCGATGCTACCAAATGTTGCGCTAAGCGGTGTAACCAAATTCAGCCAGTCTATTCTGTAATAATCTCACGGTGATAACTTAGGTGAAGTGAACGTGAAGTGAGCTGTCATTCCACCTGCTGCTAGGGACTGACAGCTCACTCCGTGCTCACTTCACCTAAGTTCTCACGGTGAGATGGTTACAGAATAGCACTGCAGCAGTGCTATTCTGTAACCATCTCACCGTGAGCTGTCAGTCCCTAGCAGCAGGTGGAATGACAGCTCACTTCACGTTCACTTCACCTAAGTTTTCACCGTGAGATTATTACAGAATAGACCGGCTGCTGCTAGGGACTGACAGCTCACTCCGAGCTCACTTCACCTAAGTTTTCACGGTGAGATGGTTACAGAATAGCACTGCAGATCTACAGGGTGTCACCCACGGTATCGTCCACGGCGACTTTTTGCAGCGATTTAGTAGCGATGCAATCATAAAAAGGCCTATGATACAGCCGTGATTCGGCATCGATACAGTTGCGATGCAGAATTCATACCGACGACGTGGTGTATTTTCGATACAGTCGTACGCTGGAGTGACTTGGTAGTTTGCCTTCACAGCCGCGGCACAATCCACCCTTAAGACCCGATGTCGCCCGAAACAGTCGCTTGCTAGTAGAGATGCTGAATCAATACAGCCGCGCGTTTACATCGATGCAGAAACTATGCTGAATCGATACTATGCGATTGTATCGCTTCTGTCGGGCGTTGCAAATGCGACAATCGGCCAAAACTAGCGATGGAGACGCGCGTTAACGATACGCGCTATTGAATCGCTGCAAAAAGTCCGCCTAGTTGTGGTGCTACACAATGTAGCCAGTGCAGTGGTGCTAAACCATGGAACCAAATTAGTGCTCCGAGAGGAAACTCAATAATAATAAAAATAAAGTTGTTGCTACTCCGTTACGGAATGTTGTTATAACAAAACAAAGACGGACAATACATTAAATTATTCTGGGAACACCTTTTCTAGCGAAATTTATTCATGAAATTCAGGAAAGAAGTACTGAAGCCTTAATAATGCAGGTGTGTTGAGAGGTGAACAGTAAAAAATAAAAATGTTCCTTTAATGCGAAGTTTCTTTTAGGAGCTATAGTGTTCAAAGGAAAGTATGTGATAATGAAGTCCAACTAAGTGCATACTAACAAGAGGTGAAGTAATTGCTCTGAAAAGTTATAATAAAATGTTAGAAAAAGCGACACAATACATACTGGATATTTTTACTAATGGATAGGTGTCATCATGGATAGGCATAACATAGTCCTTGATAAAAAAAAATGTTTTATTATTGTTTGTATCAGGTAGATACTTAGTATTAAAGAGTAGTTACATTAGAGTACATGAGAGTAGTCGGTTAAGAAACATCGTCCTCATCTAGTTCTAAGATATAATTATTTCTTTTGACATGTAAAAGTGTTATTCACAACCAATTTATAGAAATATAAAAATATAATTAATCATTATACCTAGCTACTACATTGACAAATAAAAAAAAAAATCATAAACCTTTCTCAACTTGTATCCAGGAAATATAGATTTCAACATGTTTTTATTATGTGAATGTTTCGCCAGTGCAAACCCACAGTTAAGGGTACGCTAGTTGGTTTCCATACAAACGTAGTATGGGATTACTGGCGTGTTTGACGGTGTACGTTCAAAACTAAAAATTATATCAATTAATCTTGTCATTATCTGCCCTGTATGGAAGCAGAATTGCGAGTTCATGCCAACTGGAACGTTGCCATTTAAAATATTGTATTTTATATAAACATTTATAATGAATTATTGTATATTTATTTTATTTTCAATCACATATATATCTCATTGTATGCTGCACCGGTCGACATCATAACGTCAACGCTGGCTTAAATTTTTTACTTTTTATCAATTTTGCCAATTTTATAAATTTCTTATTTTTTTTTTTCATTTTATCAGTTTAATTTTTTATTAGTCAATTATTATTGCCATATACTTAAATGATGATAAGAACCGCATCAAAATCCGTTCCGTTTCGCAGTTTAGAAGTACAACGCAGTCACACGACACCATTTTGCTTTGAAAATCTACTTTCTATTAATAGAGGATAGATTTTATTTTATTTTAATGTCGTTATTATGACACAGAGATTGGGTATTTATTTATTTTAATTTCTCATTCACAACCCACCACACAAACTTAAATATGTCACAAAATTTTATTTGATTTTGTGAGCTTTTCATATTATCCTATCTTTTACTACTTTTAATTTATTCTGTTCATTTATTCAAACGGACACACACTTCCCTATCTTTAATATTCTAGCGTATGGCACTCGTGAGTTGCAGCTGAAAATCAGCGTCAGGTGGTACACTTTGTGTTGCCATCTGACATTATGCTGAGCTGAGGTCCTTTTGGCATTATAATCATTGTTTTCTTTTTTTTTAGTTATAAGGTGTATTCTGCCAATAAATGCATTTTTCTTTCTTACTTTTCTTTCAGAATTGGAAAAAAATATTGCTTTTGAAGTTATGAGCGTCAAGACTACCATTTTAATTCGTCTTTGGGCGTAAATAAATAACGAATGTAGTAAAAAAATAGCAAAATAGAAACCGTACAGGGATAGATAATTTATTCAAAAGTTCAAATAATTTTATTTTAAGTAAATACATCCATTAGTTTTTCCATGTCTTGTTAAATTAACGTTAGGATTAAGTTTTTAATTTCATACTTTGTTGTGTAGACTCAATTTTTTTGGGTTTATTCTAAACCAGTAAAAATATTTGGTTTGTACGCCATAAATGGCAAAACATGCAGATCTACCTGTTATTTTAAGACCTTGCACATATTATTTGATGTAAACTCATGTTTTACAATAAAGATATTCTATTCTATTCATAATATGTATAAGCCCAAAAGTATGTTCATGAAATTTTACGCGCTCGTTTTCGTTATAAATCATCGTATATTTAAGAAAAAAAAATAATAAAAACTAGATAAATAAATAATTAGACTAATTTAGCATGCTGTTCGTCAATGAATTCGAGCTGTCGACTAGAGAGACCTTAAAAGCGTTCATCCAAAAAGTTGGCAACGTCGCAAATATGTAGCTGTCAAATACTTACCCGTTATGATTAATTTGTCAATATTACTGCATGGAAATATGAAATATGGCTAACTAGTGAACTAGAATATTAATAATGAACTTACGAATGATCGACGTTGCCCACTTTCTGTATAAACGCTCTTAAGTGACTCTATTTAGTTTCCTGAATACTTTGTCTAAATTATTTTAATAAAATTCTAAATTCAGAAAGCTTAACCTTACTAAAGTCAACTCATTCACTGTAGACCGTATCTCCCCCATCACGGCGGATTTCTCAACTCGACGTTCCTAAGCTTCCACTTGACTGAAGGGTACTCCTCTTCAAAACTGTATACACTCCACTCGAGTAAGATTCCACTTCTTAACCGCTATGGAGATAATATAGTAGCTGGTAGATATACTTCGTCTGTTCGACTGAAAGATTAGCTTCAAGTGGGTTTAACACCACGTGACAAAGATGCCTCTATTCAATCTCGTGTCTCAGAATAGAAGTAGATGGAGATTATGCCATTTGCGGAGAAGGATTCAAGACGCAAATGGCCGCATCCATTTAAAAGCTATTGTCGCGCGAATACGCGATCAGTCGCGTGCATTTTATGTCACTTTTTGTTCGGAAAATTGGAAAGCGCCCTCTGTCGGCGCGAGCACGCGTTCAGATCATTGTTCACCGAACAAAAAGTTCGAACGATCGTGTATTCGCGCGACGATCGCTTTTAAAAGAGACGCGGTGTTAAACTTGAAAAATTACTAGTTCTTTCTAACAGGTTTCTACTTATTCAGTAATCTATACATATTATAACTTAAATTCGCTTTTCGTGTTTGTGTGTATGTCAGAGTTGTTCTTCTAAATTAAGCAACAGATTTTGATGACGTTTTCACCATTGTTTAGAGAATTTATTCCGGAAGGTTTATGTGTATAATACGTTAATATTAAAGTTACATATAACTAAGAAATCTCGATGTTTTGTCAAGTCGTAATAACCATGCGAAGCATCGCGGATCGCTAGTAGTAGTCTATATAAGTATGTTTCGCCCGACAGGATTGCAACCACTTAATCAAAGCTTTCCTCATAATATCGATTCAGACTACTAAAAACTCGTTCCAAACAATAATTAATTTGTTAAAATATTAACCTCGTAATAAATGTAATTTTCGCGAGATCAACAAACGAAGTGTGAACTCGGAATATTTCGTAATTAAATTCACATAGAACTTTGCCAAATAAAACATTTACAAAGAGAATGTTTTAAACAATACATTTTTGAGGTTTCATAGTGTTTTTCTGAAGTTGGGTGGTTTGTGTATAGAATGGGTTGTTGTGTGCGTGGGTAGTGAGTGAATGGTGAAATGTTAATTTCAACATGCTTAGCTTTACCCAAAGCTAAACATGTTGAAATTAACATTTATCAGGCAAAGACCACACAGATGATTGGTAGTACATTTGAACATATTGGGATAAGTAGGTTTATGGTCAACCTCTTTGGTCTTTTTTTTATTTCTTTTGGGTGGGAAATTATCAAATAACTTCTCCCGCTCTTGGCAGAGCGTGAGGGCGTGTCAGACTCTTACAGACTAAAACCCACCTGTTTTCCTTCAGTTATCTGTACGTTGCCAGGGGCCACGGTATCCCTTTTTGACTTTCCCGCGACCCCGGCAGGCATCGGCGCTAGCGGACCCCGTCAGTTGTGCTGACATCTCTTTGAGGCGCGCGTGGAACACAACGCGCTGTCAACTCGGGCCTGCCGATCTATTCTGTAATTATCTCACTGTGAAAACTTAGGTGACGTGAGTGTCAAGTGAGCTGTCAATAGTGGCAATCCCTATGGAATGACAGCTCACTTCACTTGTGTTTTCACCGTGAGATATTAACAGAATAGACCGGCTGGTCCTTATCGGACGGCCCCATGGTCAATTTTCATCTATTTTGGTTAATAATATTTAAAAAAAAATGTATTTAAGATCTTCACAACAAGCCGTTTCATTTGAGTCACACGGTACAGTTTGCAAAACTTTTATTATCTTTCCAATTTGCCTCAGAAAAGTGATCCACATACCTTACACGTCAGTGTTTGGGTCACAGAAATTCATATGTGTACCAAATTTCAACTAAATTGGTCCAGTAGATTCAGAGCAAATTGGCTGTGACAGACAGACACAACTGATCCTATAAGGTACCATTTTTTTCTTTTGACCTCAAAAGGAAAAAACGGAACGGATCATTCATGCATTTTTTTTTAATGCTAGAATGATTTCATCAGTTATTGTCCTATTTTTAATATATCGTACAATAAAGTATGAATAGATCAATTTAATTAAACCCACAAATTCTAATTAATCAAGGAAGTACAATCATAAATAGTCAAATAAAATTGTCACCAAATTGCGGCCAATCACGCCATAAAAACATCATAAGCTTATAATTGTTCCACAAAGTATACCTACTTGTAGAGGAAAAACCTTTTAACTATGGGGTAAGTAAGGAAACGGATTAAATACAAATGCAAGGGGAGTTATAAATCAAAAAGGTTTAGGCACTACTTGGAAGCTATTGAGAAGTGATGTGTGTGCAAAGTTGAGCGTTGCCTTCAGGCCTTCGTAAAGGCTGACTGGCGCGCCGCATCGTCGCGTCCGTCGCACCTATCTGCGGGTGCCTTTTTTTTTTTGGTCGGAAAATTATCAATTAAATTCTCCCGCTCTGGGCGGAGCGGGAAGGTGTGTCAGACTCTGACTGACTAAAACCCACCCGTGTTCTTTCAGTTGCCTGTACGTTGCCAGGAGCCACGGTATCCCTTTCGGACTTTCCCGCAACCCCGGCAGGCATCGGTCCTATCAGACTCCTTCACTTGCTGACATCTCTTTGAGGCGCGCGTGAAACACAATGCGCCGTCGACGCGGGCCTGGTCCTTATCGGACGACGAGCTACCCATTGTTCACCGTCCGCAAGCCCGCGCCTACGGTGGCCGGGAATCGGCCTGCGATTCCCGACGCCCAGGGCGTCTCCTGCGGCGGCTAGGGGCGTGAGGGCACGAAATTTGCCTCTCCCTCACGCGTTCTGCCTCCTCCTTCGCGAGCATTACTGCTACATTTAAAGAAACAATTATGTCTGAATAAAGGTCAATTTAGATATAAATTGGTATAGAATCTATACATATATTACAAAAAGGGACAGGACGCGGTCGTCCTAACAAAAAAGCTCGTTCACACGAGTACGTGACCATTGCGCTCATGTCACTTTTTGTACGGTGAACCTGAACGCGTGGTAGCGCCGGCAGAGGGCGTTTTCCAGTTTTCCGAACAAAAAGTGACACATGCACGCGACGATCGCTTTTTAAAAGGCCACGGCCATACATTATGAGTAGTATATTATTGGGCATTCTATACCACTATCGGCAAGTCGCTCGGCGAGTGCGCCTCGCTGCCGACAGTGGTATAGAATGCCCAATAATTGATAATCGACTCGCCTCTTCACTCGACCGAGACAGTACGTTCGCTCTGAAGGGTGGTACAGAACGCTTAATAATGAACAATCGACTCGATCAATGACCAGTAACGCAAAAGAGGTTGTGGTAACTTTATAAATGTTAACGTACTATATACATTCACTCATTTCCAATCGGTTCATTTCCGACAGTAATCATGAAATTTGTAAAACAACCGCAATCGCTGCATGTTAAAACAGTCTGCGATGATATTCGTAAGACTAGTTTTCGTCATGGTGAATTATTACCTGACTCAGTACGATGTATCATTTGCGGTCCGTCTAATTGTGGAAAAACCAATTTATTAATCGGTCTTCTTATACATGAAAATGGATTAAGATTTGAAAATGTTTATGTTTATTCAAAAACTCTGCATCAACCCAAGTACATTTTTTTAGAAAGAGTTTTGCAACGGGTTCCCGGTATTTCCCTCCAGAAATATCAGGGAAATGAGGAAGTACTGAGCGTTCAGGACGCAAAACCCAATTCCGTGATTATTTTTGATGATGTTGCATGTGAAAATCAAAATAACATGCGTGATTATTTTGCAATGGGAAGACACAAATGCATTGATTGTTTTTATCTGAACCAAACATATAGTAAAATTCCTAAGCAGTTAGTAAGAGACAATGCGAATTTAATCATACTTTTTAAACAAGATGAAATTAATTTACGACATATTTATGAAGAACATGTCAACACTGATATGACATGGATTGAATTTCGTGAAATGTGTTCGAAAATATGGAGTGAACCCTTCAATTATGTAGTGATTAATAAGGATTGCTCCAAAAATAAAGGATGTTACAGAAATAAATTTGACACTTTTGTTGTCTTTGATTAAATACTAATATTTAAGAGCGTTATCCCTGCGATATTGTTATTCTTCAGACAACGCTTAATCAATCACGAGCATTTTTGTTATTATGGAAAAATCATTGAAAAGACAAATTGTTGAAGCTGCAGAAGCTGTTAAGAAGAAAGTGCAAAAAATGAGAGATGTTGAGATTAACAATCAGCAAGTACTGGAATCAGTTTTCAAGCCATTAACAGATCCACTTAATCAAATTGCTAATGTCAGTAAGCAGGCTTCTCTCTTACATAATACAGAAAATGAAGAAACCAAAGTTCCGTTTATCGATGAAACTTTTCAAAAAGATCCCCCAATTAGCAAAGGAAGCAATGATAATAACGACAATGAAGACGAATATGAATCTGATATTGAAAGTGACTCTTCGTACAAATCATTAGTTGAAAACAAGCAAGGTTGTGATACGTCATCTTGGTCAGTGTCCTCAGAAGCACTGACAGATATTCCGTTTGGTGTCAGAGTAGAGGCAGGAAAGTTGATGTTAGGTTCTGCTCGTATAACGATCAGCGATGAGTATATCATCGTGGCTGGACGCAAATACCAAAATACCTCTGGTTTAAAACAGTTGCTGTTGAAAAAGAACGTAGATTTAAGTTTGGTTACAGAGAGTGATATGAAACACTATAAGTCGATGCTACTTGATACGAACGCACATCGACGAGACTATGAGCCTGGTAAACCAATAAAAAGTAATAAAGGACAAAAATATATGCAAATTATTAAGCCTCTCTTCCAACTACGAAGTACAATTCAGGACCACCAATCAAAGGGAAAAGGACTACCCTTAACAAAAATGTGGAAGAAAAACGTTGATTTTGTATATTGGGACGATCCAAATGAACTGGTGGATAGGTTAAAATTATTAATTGCATCTCGAGATGCTGGTAACACAGGATTAGAAAATGAAATTATATCTATCATTGAAGAATTGCGTGAAAGTAAAGTTATAAATAAATAAATATTTTGAAATGTGTTTATTTTATTATCAGCTTCTTGATACAAAACACCTTAAACATGAACGTAGACAAATTCGGACACTACATTCACAAAAGAATGCGTTTATCAGAGTTATTTGAGTTTAATGAGAACGCATTGTTAAAATTAGAAAACGGAGATTTTGATTTAAAAACATCAAGACTGAGAGGAATTCAATCTCCAGTAGAAGCAGATGAAGCTGTGAACAAGGATTATGTAGATCGATTGAATGCTAACATGTTAAAAGAATTAAATCATCTGACCGTGAACAAGGATTACGTAGATCGATTGAATGCTAATATGTTAAAAGAATTTAATAATATGATTGGTTCATTGCGCTCTCAAATCATAAAAGACACGAAGGGTACAGTTCAAGCTACTTTAAAAGCAAAGATGCTTGAAGTTTCAACTCAGTTGCAGGATAAGTTTTATACTAAAGCAGAGGTAGATAAATTACTACAAAAAACTCCGTAATGGCAAAACAGCAAATTGTTAATGAAATACACAAAGCAGCACGAAGAAATTTTGTTAGACGCCCTGTTATTCTAAAGGGGATCGATGACTTGTGGCAAGCTGATCTGATGGACATGCAAAACCTAAGAAAATATAATAAAGGTCATAATTACATTTTAGTGGTGATTGACTGCTTCTCAAAGTACGCTTGGGCAGAGCCATTAAAATCAAAAAATAAACTTGATGTTACTCATGCATTTAAACGAATACTGATTAACAGCAATCGTAAACCGGTTAATTTGCAAACTGATATGGGAACAGAATTTTATAACCACTCATTTCAAACGCTTATGAAGACAAACAATATTAACCATTACTCTACATTTTCTACCAAAAAAGCTTCGATCGTAGAGCGACTGATTAAAACTCTTAAAAATAAATTATATAAATATTTCAGTCTGAATGGAAACTATACGTGGTTAGGTATACCTTTAGAAGTTACATTAAAGATATATAACAACACAAAACATCGTACCACAAAATTTAAACCAATTGAAGTAAATAAATCTAGTGAGTCAGTTATAAAAGAAAATATTAAAAAAGCTTTAAATCATGTAACCGTCCGTAGAAAACCTAAGTTCAAAGTAGGTGACTTTGTTCGTATCAGTAAATACAAACACAATTTTGAGAAAGGTTATACACCGAATTGGTCAACTGAAATATTTACTATAAAAAAAATTAATCGTACTATACCAGTAACATATCATATTCAAGATCAGCGAAAGCAATCCATAATGGGAACCTTTTACGAGCAAGAACTTCAGAAATGTAACTATCCAGGTATTTATTTGATAGAAAGGGTTTTAAAAAGAAAAGGAACAAAACTGTTTGTGAAATGGTTGGGTCTAAACGAAGAAGAAAATAGTTGGATCGACAAAACTGCAATAGTGAATTAAAATAATTATATAACTATTACTCTTGCATTATTTCTTTCATTACACTTTAGACAATGCAAGGAGGTGAACTTGTTAATACTTTAATTAATAATCTACCGTTCGAACTTCATTTACCCGGCTACAATTATTGCGGTCCCGGAACAAAACTCCAGAAACGTTTATTACGAGGTGACAGAGGCGTAAATAAGCTAGACGAAGCTTGTATGCATCACGACATTGCATATGCAAACCATACAGATTTACCCAATCGTCACAAAGCTGATTTGCAACTACTAAATATGGCTAAACAAAGACTTAAATCGAGCGATGCTGGGAGAGGTGAAAAACTTAGTTCATGGTTAGTGAGCAAAGTTATGAAAGCCAAACTGAAATCTGGTTCCGGCATTAAAACGTTTAAAAGTTTCGTGTCAAAAATAAAAGCAAAAATAAAGAAACTGAATCCAAAGGACAGTAAAACTTTAATTAACGTTGCTTACTCAGCAGCAAAAAAAATATTTCCAAAGATTCAGAAAATTCGAGTACCGCGAGTGATACCCTTACCAAAGACTGGAGGTATTCTACCTTTAATCCCAATTTTTGCGGGCTTATCAGCTTTAGGAACTTTAGCTGGTGGTGCGGCTGGAATTGCAAAAACTGTTAACGATTACAAAGCAGGGCAGCAAAATTTGCGAGAAACACAACGACATAATAAGGCTTTGGAGTCTTTAAAGTTAGGTCAGGGTTTATACATCAAGCCACATAAAGATGGTAAAGGTTTATTCATACAATCTTCAAAAAACTGAAAAATAGGCTACCTAATCGTCCTCTCACTAATATAGACATTCAAAGGTATGCACGCAACATCCCTCACTTTCGAGGAGTATACATGAAGGATCAGTTACCAAGGACGCCAAAACGAGTTGAATGTGGTATCGTTAACTTGGATGATTCTAAGAACGAAGGCTCGCATTGGGTAGCTTATGTAAAAATAGGCAATTATTGTGAATATTTTGATAGCTTTGGAGATTTGAAACCTCCAATGGAATTAATGCGATATTTTAAGAATTGTAATGTTTTTTATAATTATACAAGATATCAGAAATTCAACACTGTAAATTGTGGACACTTATGTTTAGAATATCTGTGGACTTTTTGGGAATAAACGTATAAAACTTATGCTTTTCTTTTATTTAAATCATTTGCAAGATGTCACTCACATTATCGATAACTGGAAACTCGTCAACTTTATCTACTTACTATCCTAACACGTTGCAACTATATGAACAGTATGAGTGTGCCTTATTGCATTTCGCAACATTTAATTCTATTCCAAACATTGACAAAACGAATAATAAGCTCTATTATGGTTCTAACGAAGTTATTGAAATACCAGACGGCACCTATGAATTGCAAGATATTAATGATTATTTAAAATCTGAAATGAAAGATGCATCAATCAAACTACAGTGCAATAACAATACTTTAAAAGCTGCTGTATATTGTACAAAAGACATAAATTTTAATAAAGAAGGTACTTTTAGAAATTTATTAGGGTTTAATAAGCAGATCTTGAAAGCAAATAAATGGCACGAGTCACAGTTTCCAGTCAACATTTTACCTACAACAGTGATCAGGATCGAATGTGATATTGTAAGCGGCTCGTACACAAACGGAGAACCGAGTCACATTATCCACGAATTTGCACTCAACGTGCCTCCCGGATATAGGATTATAGAAATCCCGAAAAACGCGATATATTTTCCAATTAACCAAAACAACATTAGCTGCATACATATCAGGCTGTTAGATATAAATAACCGCTTAATCAATTTGCGTGGTGAAGAAGTGCAGCTGTATTTGCATCTCCGAAGAAAAAAATGATTGACTACAATAAATATGTGCATCCACAAATCAAAAATATCAGTTCCGCTCAAGCTTCCAACCAAATAAGAGCTCGCCCTAAGAAGAAAATAAAATTAACTAAAGACAACAAGGCATTCCTCAAAGCGATCGGTTTGCTAAAATGAATATCTTAGACGTTTTATCCGCTCCGACTTATGACAACACTGTAGAAGGAATCGAATTTCATTCTTACAAGCCCTACGTAACTAGTTTCAATAGAAACGATGAAATCCGCATACCTATTAACCAACAGGACTTGTATATACTTCCGTCAGCTAGTACCTTGTATTTGGAAGGAACTGTTGTCGTAAGTAAAAAGGATATGAAAGAGAAAGCCACTAGTGTTAATTTTACGAATAATGCTCTACTTTACCTATTCCAAGATATAAGGTATGAGCTGAATGGAGTGGAAATTGATAGAATAAAAAATGCTGGCATAACTACCACCATGAAATCGTTAATATCAATGAGTGAAAGTGAATCAAAGATAGCCAACGCATGGGGCTGGAATATCGATGGAATTAAAAATATTAATGGGGGTAGCTTTTCCGCTTCTATACCACTCTGTAACATCATCGGTTTCGCAGAAGATTTCAAGAAAGTCGTGATAAATAGTAGGCATGAACTGATATTGCTACGAAGTAATACTAATCTGAATGCTGTCAAACTTAACACCGGTGAATTTGTAGACGACGTTCAGATAAATAAAATCATCTGGCGCGTACCGCATGTTAAAGTGTCCGACAAAGAGAAAATAAGTTTGCTAAAACTGTTAGAAAAAGATCGACCACTCCAGATGATATTTAGAAATTGGGATTTGTACGAATATCCAGCTTTACCTAAAACTACAAAACATACCTGGTCTATCAAAACTTCCTCACAAATAGAGAAACCAAGATACATAATTATGGGTCTACAAACAAATAGAAAAAACAATTCAAGTTCTGATATGTCCCAGTTCGATCACTGTCATGTTCGTGATGTTAGAGTATACCTAAATTCAACATACTTCCCGTATGAAAACCTAAATGTCAGCTTCGCGAATAACAGAATTGCTTTATTATACGAGCAATACATCAGATTTCAACAGTCTTATTACGGACGTCGCTCGGAACCCTTATTAAGTGAGAAACAATTCAAATATTTGGCGCCGCTATTTGTCATAGATTGCTCTAGACAAGCTGATAATGTAAAGACAGGTCCTATTGTGGATGTAAGAGTGGAAATTGAGAGTGATTCGGATATACCAGATCAAACTTCTGCATACTGCCTTATATTGAACGACTGTATCATTGAGTATAAGCCGTTGAGTAATACTGTGAGAAAAATATCATGAATCCGAATACTATCATATTAGATGTTCAAGGGTTTAAAGACCTCAACAATAATTTTATAATAAAAGAATTAGCTTTTGCTAGTCGTGATTATACGCAAACATTTTTAATAAAACCACCATACTTGTTTAAATACTTAACAAGTGACGAAAAGAGACAAGTTAAATGGTTGGAAAGAAATAGAGGTATTTATTGGAATGAAGGATATATGGACTATAGAGAATTTCAACGCATAATCGTTCCATATCTAGAAAATAAGGAAATCATTGTAAATGGTTTGGAGAAGGTGAATTGGATAAAGGATCTGTGTGTGAATTGTAAAGTATCAGACCTTGGTACAGAACAATGTCTTAGTTTCTCTGCTTTGCATAAAAAATACTGTGAAGGAAGATCAAATTTTAATTGTAGTAAACATTTAAAGCATTGTGCACTTAAAAACGTGCTTTGTTTAAGGAAGTATTTAGAATGGGCATAAAATGTATGTAATAATGTGTGTAATGTACTTAGATTACTAGTTTTAAGGTTTTTAAATAAAAATCATAATAAAGTAAATTTGCCTTTATTTTTACAAATACCCCACACTTCTTCAAATAACACAATCTAATACGAAATTAAAAACATTTACTATTTTACACACCCGGTTATTAAAAGTCAGTATCTATTAAAGATTTTGATATTTTCTTAACTAAAGACTCAGTTTCGTCCATAACACTGTCGATAGCATCTTGAACTATATATTGAGCGTTTATAATAACGTTCTCACTGTCACTATCACTGTCCATGGTTTGAGAATTGTTGTTACACAGATCTACGACTGAAATTTTTATTAATTTAATCCCTCTTCGCTGTAGTCGACTCATAACGAAGGATTTTGTTGGCTTTTGCTTTTTCGACTTTTCCCTGCATCGTTGTTTTGGTTTTTTATCTTTCGTGACTTGTTTGCTGTGCTCGGGCTCGCTGCGAAACATCTCAGAGAATCCCTCGTAGGGATCCTGAGCATACTGGCTGAACACAATCTCGGATTCAGAAATCTGAAACAAAAATATAAACACAATTTATACCACTATCCCGTAGTAAAGCGCTTGAACGCTTTATAATTAGGTTTTCCATCGAGGAATTTCTCAAAAGCAGCCTGAAGTCTAGATTTGGTTTAGATTTGTGACAATAGGCTCTGGAAAAATGTAAGTCTATATACACCTCTGCCAAACCAATCGTCAGTTACGAAACATCATAAAAAATCGAATTAAAAATATTTTACTCACCGACATGATGACTTTTGATAGAAGTTATAAAAAAATATTTAACAAGTGTTCGCGCTGAATAATTTTTCGTAAATGATGACAAAACAATTAAATACTGTTGTACATAATTACATGTCATACTAATATTGTCGACTAAGCGTTTGTGTCTCCAGGCTAAGGCCCAATGAACTGCAACGTAGGTAATACTTATACAATGACTAATAGCGCCTTGTAAGCATGTTACTTAATCGTAAAACGTTAGTTATTCGAAAATCAACCTTATGATGCATGGTACTCTAGGTGCATAGTGAAATAACTGCAATCAGTATTTACTTTATTTACCGATTTAAAAACAGAGTGTAATGATATTTTAAAATAAATAGGATTTCATAAATGAAACAAATCGATAGTTATAATAATTCACATTTTATTTCATTATCGTATAACTTTAACATTTATTATTTCCTAAAACTAAACCAATACAGAAGTAGCTGAAGCAACTTAACACTTAACTTAAATTACACTTAACTTATATTATAACTTAAATTATTGCACTTAACTTAAATTATTATCAAAGTAATTCATTCTTAAAAATAAATGCATGACCCCAGGCTCGGGTCGATATTTGATCCACAGATATCGATCGTTTGTCATCATTTCTAGATAAAGCAACTTTGTTGACAGTCCGAGTAAATATTTCGTGTTTTATAGATTTAAACATATTATTTTTTCTCCGAATTACTCCACCATTAAATAAAATGGTTTCATAGTCTGATAAGTTTAAATCCCTGACCACGCATGATTTTACTCCTTTTGCTTTTTTAATAATATTATTAGGGGTTTTTATAGAGTAAAGTTTCGATCTCAAACCAACAAAATCAGATATATATTTTCCTCCCATTTCATCTTTAAAGAGACCGGGAACCTTTTTATTTTTTAGCGGTATTTGAAAATCATTTGTGACTTCATAGTTACTGCTGTCAAAATATTGCAAAAAATTATATTTCAAATCATGGTAAAAATCGTTAGTGTATATTTTATAGACAAAGGAATCGGTATCTGTGTAACATAGCTGCACTCGGTCTTTATAAAAAGGCTTTACAATATTGTAATGAAAGTAATACATGTGTGCTTTTGAAAGTTCTAACACAGTGAAACCTATGTATATAGGCTTGTCTAAAATAATTTGATCAGGTTTCATTTGTATTGCAACTAAATTTTCTGATAAAACAGATGCACTGTGGAAATAGGGGTTGGCTATAAGTTTCTCAGCGGATATGAATTTCTTAGTTCGATTGGACTGATCGGACCATTGATTAACTAAATGAACGGTTACTCTATTTTCCGTATTTTCTAATGTTTTTCCAAAAACACTGTTGTTTAGTAACTTAAAAAAGTCTTGTTCGAAGGAACTTTTTGCTTTTTGTCTTAATTGAGTATTTAACTCTATATACTGTTTTAAATATGGACTCTGTCTAAAAGTAATAGCTCTATGAATTTTACGTAATATTAAACCATGTTCCAAACATTTTTTTAAATGAACGTAATGAATCACGTAATTGTACTTATTATACAAATTTGCTATTAATTTCTTTGTTTTACCTCCCGGGGGTATACATTTTTCAGGACAAAATGGTAAGTCATTATGGTGATTATGTAAATGCTCGGGATACAATAGATCGACTTCTAATATGAAGCCCCAGTTTGCGTTATCCTCTATAGTGGTAACATTAAAATTAGCTAATTCGTTATCACTTAAAAATCTGAAACTAGAGTATGGTAAATACTGACACATGCTAAAACCGTAGAGATTATTACAATCTAAATATACTATGAAACTCTCAGGTTGTGATGGATTATATTCAGGCATGTATTTGTGATTGGCTCTAGCGTGCCGATGGGAACACATGCACAAACCACCGCGTATACCGCTTTGTATCATTCTGATGATAGCTAAGTCCGACACGAGTTCTAACTGAACGCCCGTTTTTAGCAACATTGCATCGAAAGATAAACTTGGTGCAGTAATGTAAAACGCTGGGTCAAGACTGTAATACTGTTTACAAGTTTTCCGGAAATTTTGAAATATGTCTGTCAACAAAAGCACATCCGTTTTTAAGTATAGATCCGTATACTCGCCGAGGTTATTAATATTGAATTCAGCCCAAACAGTCTGTGCGTGATTATAATCTTCATCACTAATGTCTTCGTTAGTCAAAGAATTATAAAAATTACCCTTAGACGGCAAAGATTTTTGATCGTAACATTTCCAATTGGTCATGTAATCATATGGATATATACCTTTTCTTGTCAATAAATTAAACTGTCTGTCTTTAGAAAAATGAAATCGAAGGTTAACAAAATCTGCCACTTGCAAAGTTTTAGCGAGCTTGTCTAAACTTGTCCCTAAAAAGTTGAATGAGTCTAAAAATCTTATACAAATAAATTCGTTATCAGCAATAGGAATAAATTTGGTAAATGCTACATATTTTTCTTTAGTCTTGGGGATTATTTTAATTGGGCCTGGAATTTCGCCTAACTTTTTTATAAATAAATGACAATCGTACCCGGATAAATTGTGAAAAAATATTGGAATAAATTTTGGTACTTTGTGTTGCAAATTACAGTGTCGATGTGCTGCACCTCGATAGAGGCCTGTAATATGGCAATGATCTCTTACTTTGTCAGCCAACAGTAAATTGTCGCAAATATGACACCTAATGGCACGTTTGAACTCAAGAGAATTTTCCTCAGTGAATATCATAGGTTCACTTTTGGATATAATTCTATGTATTTGTTTTACATCCTCAGTAAGAAAATGTATAAATTTTGAAACACAATCATTACCGCGATAACTTCTATAGCCTTCAACGGTATCATTTTTATTTGATGACACGACATTGTAAGCGAACGCCGCCGGCACGTGGCGTTTTGAGTATGACGTATTAGCGGTGTTGAAATCATCGCCGGAAATGGGTTCTAGTAACGTTTCGAAATCGGCGTATATGACGAACGGAATATTTTGTTTCCTATCATAATTTTTAAATTTTAAAAATGACCCTGGCTCTGGTAAAACAGTGACGATCCCCCCACACAAGTGGGATTCAATTTGACTAAGCGTTGGAAAAAACAATAAACAAGTTTCACAGAAATATAGTTTACCATGATGCCTGGTCATCTGATTTCTAACTAAACGAGATAAATCTTTGATAAGACAGTAATGAGAGTTATTATTGTTTTCTATAAACAGTAGATGGATACTTTTATTAGACTTATTATTCAACGTTGTATACAATGGTCCAATAATTGTCTTTTCATTTTTTAAACCATATACAAATATATTGACAGAAGGATTATTTTTCTCAAAGATGGCTATGTCTGAGAATGTGATTGGAAATGTCAAATCATTAACATTCAAAACATCCTGAAAGCGGGGATAAGACGAAATCCTATCAGGATGTCTATTTGTGGGGTACAGTGCCGCCACAACACACCACAAAAAGCAATACTCATCATTGTTCCGAATATTCAAACAAGCTCTTTTACTTTTTATGAATTTCGGCAAAGTTAAAAATTTAGATCCGCTGAGTGGTTGATATTTATTAATATTTAATTCTAAATGTGAATTGCATAAAAAAGTCCAACCACTATCTCTTTCTTCAAATTCTTCAATTTTTTTTAGTAGTAAATCAACAGTTAATTTATAAATAGATTCAAAATCGTAATTAAAATGTGTAATAAAATTGTTGGTACGGAATGATTTTATTTCTTGTTGATCATTTTTATACATAAGAAAAGAAGCAAACAGTTCAAAGTTTATTTTGACAGAGGTGTGTTTCTTTAATGAAGTATCTATTAGATGTTTGACTTGTGTACTAATACTTTTGAGAAACATCTCGGGAAAACTATGTATTTGTTCACCTGTCGCTGTGATTTTGTAACTTTGGATTCGTTTTTTAAAAGAAGAATTAATAATTGCAACATTATCATACATAGGGATAGAACTATTGTTTTTATGTACATTGCTACGTAAATGGCCAGACCATCGACGATTATCTACAAATACTTTGCAATCAGAGCAGTGAGGCATTATGTTATTGTTGAAGTCAAAGAACACTTCAACTAATTATTTCAATAAAATTAGATTAGTATACTTACAACTAATATTCACGGTCTTAGGTATACCAGACAAAATATTTTATTATAATTACTATAATAACTTGATCAGGACTATTTTACGTTCGTTCCAAAATCCTTGTATAACTCTTCACAGACAAGTCGGTAATTATTTTAGGCAAGATGAACCTGAAATAATGATAAAAAATGAATGCATTAGGTACATAATCTACTTAGGTAAGATAATGGTATATTCTGAAAACAAAATTATATTTAATAATTTACCTGCAAAATGTTAAATGATTTAGGTATACATGAGATTGTGTATCTGCGTGGTCCAAATATGTAGGTATACTTCAGGTAATTTAATAATTCTTCACAGGCAAGTCAGTAATTAATATTATGTTCAGGCAGAATGTATCTGAAATTTTGAAAAAATTGTTGTATTAGGCACCGATAAAGAATTATGCATATAGTTGCAAATTCTAGGTTGAAAAATAACAATAATTATTATTGTTTTCTGGTATTTGATAATTACCTGCACAATATGAAATGATTTATACATAAGAATATGTATCTGCGTGATCCAACTATGTTATTTTCAGCTCCCAACGATATATCGAACACAGTTGCTCCAGGAGATGAAATTTTTCGTATGTACTTTCTGGTGTGTGATCAATAAAATATTTATTTTTATTTATAATATTTGACTTGATTGTACTGTAACAGTTTAGAAACGTGCTCACTCCGAGAGACTTTTGAAATGATAAATAATATTTTAGGGTATTTTTTTATTTCTTTTTTGTCTACAAAGCAGAAAAATATTTCATCATAAAAGTTGTTATTGTCTAAATGTTACACGTGTGCTGAACATAATTATTTATTTCACAAACACAATAATCAGCTTTTTTAGTTAGGGTTGGTTATAACTTGGTAGGCATTTCAATATACAAATTTTACACAATGCACTAATACGATTAAAATATATCATAGTATTTCGATGGATATTAACTTTCATGGTTTCCTCATGGCTGTTAGCATAGTTATAGGAATTATATTATCTTTTTATTTTAGGAAGTCTAGAAAAATACGCGGTAGACGGCAGTAAGTTCACTTTTTCTACACGAGACCTAAATGTAGATGACGAAATGATTACCTTAGAAACATTTATTTACTTCTTTAAAATAATAAAATCCATGTGGTGCGACGTTTCCGCACACGCTATCGTTTGGCCAGCCCTAGCTCATTTCGCTGCATCGACATTCGATACAGTATAACATTTTCCTTAGTCTTCATTTTACCAACGTGTATAATACGACTATAGAAAAAGTTACTTTAACACAGCAACACCAGATTGATTGTAGTGGATTTAAACCGTGTTACTTATAATTCGATTTTAACTTATAAGCTACAAGTATTCCCGTTCGGTACAAAGTATTCGCAGTCTGCAAGTACAACGAAGTGCTCTGCTATCTTCGGCATACAATCACTCCCTGTCGCCTACAAATCAGTGACGGCATTGTGGATAGCCAACCGCTGCTGTCATCGCCAACCAAGTGAACTTCTGATTGAAAAAATGTAAGTCTGATAAAATATTCTGTTCGTTTCATGGATCACACTTGTCATTTATAACTACATAAGTTTGTTTGTGAGCACGTTACTTCACAGATCACCTGATCTGTACATAGTATGTCGAGCTCAGTCTCAGTGCTATATCCCATTTAAATATTAGCGAAGCAGTGTTTGCCTGAACACTTGTGTTCTATAGTATGCCCAGCGCAATGGAGATTACTCCATTGAGAAAATTAATAATATTTGTGTGACTAAATTTCCCCTATCTTTATTTCAGGTCAGACTCTGAGTGTGATTACTCGCAAGCATCGATCACTGGACACAAAGTGAAGTCATGCCGCAAACCGTCTGCAGACAGCAATGGGAAACGCAAGATGCAGTCACAAACAACAACCGCAGCTCGTAGCAGGTGAATAATATTTTGAATTAATTATCTCCTAGCTTTGATTAAATTAAAACAGTAAAGTAGTACGTTTCTACTAATTGAACTATAATAGCCCAATTTACATAAGTATTCCATTCGTTTATTAGGTAGTCACTTGTAATATTTTCTATAGAAATATCCGAGTTGTCGTTCATAATAATATATTATGCGATTGTGTGCGTTGCTTACACACAGTGGTTACATATATATATATATATATATATATTTTTTTTTTTTTAAACATTAAGTAATAACAGTTTTCGTAATTGTTTCAGTAAAAAAACCAATACTGGCATCGACATATTCGGCATCGGTCAAAACCGCGACATCCCACACAAAGAACATTCATCGGATCACCTAACTTCATTCTTTGTGAACCGCGTAGCCAGCGGCTGTGAGCGCCGAGCAACGAGCACCGACGGAGAGTACTACATCGACTGCAAGGTGTACAAGGCTGACGACGCTCGCCTGACCGACTCCGCCGAGCTGTGGAAGAAAGCGCTCGTCCGAATCAAGTTCCAGACCGACGCGGACTCTCCTCAGTGGCGAAAATTACAAGAGCTCGTACGTGCGGCTGATGTCTTGTTTCCAGACAAACCATCATTTTATGATAATTAAACTAAGTATCTAAGTTACAGTTGTATATTATTTACAGTAACAACCCGTTAACGCTTCAGTCACAAGCTTTGGTTTGTTACAATCATCAGCCACCATCACTCTCGCTCGACATTCTGTTAACAGCGAATGCAAACTCGAGTAATCGGTCGAGTGCAGTAAGTAAACGGAGAGTCGAGTTGATGGTTGATAGTACATCGTTCTGCGAAACGCGGCATACTGGTCAGACGTATGGAAGACAGTGGTCAGGAGTAAGTTACTAGTCATTGGTCGAGTTAAGCTCATCCAACTGTCTCGTTCGAGTGTATCAGTCGAGTTGAGAGTCGAGTCGAGTATCGATTTGGTCGAGTTAATCGTTCCTAATCAAGTACTCAGTACAATGTACTGTCTCGGTCGAGTGCAGAGGCGAGTAGATTATCTATTATTGGGCGTTCTATACCACTTCGGCAGCGAGGCGCACTCGCCGAGCGACTTGCCGATAGTGGTATAGAATGCCCAATAATATACTACTATTATGTCACTTTTTGTATGGTGAACCTGAACGCGTGGTAGCGCCGGCAGAGGGCGCATTCCGGTTTTCCGAACACGTTCATCAATATGTGGTTTTCCGAACAAAAAGAGATATTAAACTCGATCGCTTAAAGGTTAAGACGCGGGGTAAGGTTAATAACAATTTAACCTGTCGCATACCTCACTAAATGCACAATAAATAAAAATCATAAACTTAGGTACTAACAACGGTCCTTATTACCTACCAGTAGGTACCTTGCTTGTGATTCAAATGTCACCGTGTATAGTTGTAATAGTGAGTCAATCGAAGCGGAAACTCTCTCTAAGGAGAATCTGGTTTGTTCTCATGAGAAATTACAACTTCAAGTAGGTACTTACTTCGCTCCTGTACTTGTGATTCACATTAATGTTTTCATTTGCTACCGTTGGGTATGTTTCCAAGAAACAATAATATGACCTTTAGTTTTGTAGTCAAAAACAAAAACAATTCCTGTAGGTATTTTTCTTTATTGGTTTTGTTTTTAAGGGTTATTTTCCGATAAATGTATTGAATAATTATTGGAATTATTCTGGTTCAATGGTCGTTTTTTTGGAGTCTTTGGAGTATTATCTCGTATTTTATATAACTTTTAATATATTATAACTTTTGAGTGGTGCACAACTCAGACCACATAAAATTTGGTGTGACTGGTGCACGTTCTGGCTAGCGTCACAACGTAGTTTGATCTGCCTACAGATTATAACTGACTGGTCTTTTGGTTCGCCTTCTTATTCTCTCGACGTGGTAGAAATATTCGGTAGGTTAAAGTCATACCGGAGCTGACTAGTATTCCTAATAGATAACTCAAAAATCTAAAAAAACACCTAAACGGTACCCTAGTTGCGTACCACACTTTCAATCACAATTAGAACAATTTTGAAGGAAATTGTTTATCCATTGCTTCCTACATTTGAAAAATTCGTCTGCTCAACAACGTAAATAACGTAATGAACGTGGCTGAACTGTCAAAACGTGATTATCATTCTATGTGTCTTATGCTGCGGCTGCATCTGCGTCTATCGTGACGAGGGTTCGCACAGTGTACGATACACGCAGATGTGACCAACCATTATCGGTTATCGTCGCGATAGCTCGGACTGCGTAGCACTTATCACTCGGGTGGCGGTACATATTTATTTATTTTATTTATTTAACAGTTTATGTACACACATATAAAGAGACAAGAAAAAGGAACAGAAAAATACGTACAAAGGTGATGCTTATTTCTAAATCAATAATAAACAATAATTTCTAAAAATCTCTTCCAGCATACCTGCGATAGGAGAGTGGATAAAAAGAGATGTAGACAACGTGTGTAAGAGTAGAAGAGAAAATAAAATACATAAAATAAAAACATTTAACCATTCACTAATATAAAATATGACCTTCAATATGAGAATATACTTACATACATACTTTCAAAATAAATATCTCTTAAATATATATACTAATAAATATAATTTACTAGGTAAATAATATAGTAATAAATACAAAATATGCAACTATGACGAAATGGAAAGATAGTGTTCTTTCACTCTTCTTATACACTCTACATAATAAACGTGGCGAAGCCGCTAATGCGACCACAGCATTAGCGCGATTATTTTTAGCGAGCAAAACATACGAAGCTTCGGCACGCATTGCTTTGTCACGATAGACGCAGATGCGGCCGCAGCATTACGCAATTACCCGGCAGGGCTGCCACTCTTCCAAATAAAACTAGATTGCATAACACACACAGAAGTAGATATTCACTCAAAACCCCAGTTCAACGCAGCGGAAGTCCCTCAATATTAAACCGTGGATATGACGTAACGTTCCACTCGATTCCATTACAGGACTGGGTTCATCCGGCCCGGTACGTCACTGTATTGCCGTAATCCCGGCGCACAGTCTCCACCGCAACAAGAAAATCCAATTTTCAGCTCTCATACGAGCCTGGCTTGAGAACCTTACAGATTTAAGGATAAAACGAAATTATACTATGTTTAGGAGCTGTGAAAATCTGTGTAAAGTTTCAGCTGGGTTCAGTTCAGTTAAATTCAATTTCATCGTTTCAGTCCAGTTATACCGGAATTCACTTAAAGATTTGGTCTCCTTGAACTGGAATTATATCGACCTATTTACTAAGACTTACTGGGTGTGGATCAGTGGCTAAAAATATAGATTTAATCTCGGCCTCCTCCTTACTATAAAAACATATCAAAGCATCGACAAAATAAAAAATCAAATTATTTAATTTCACATAGACCTATTGTTGGGAGATAAATAATTGAAACGGACTTGTGACAGTTAAATAACAATTTAATTAAACTTAAGGATAGCCGAGCGAGACAATAAATAACGCGCACGCTCGGTCCTAGCCGAATGGCGGCCGGCGCGCGCTCGCGCCGCCGGTTGCCCCCCGCGCGCGTCTCCCGCGGCGCCCGGTACACCGTGCGCGTGTACACCTATAGTCCAGTCAAATTAGCGTCAAACCTGCATGGGCACTTGTGAAACGTCAGAAGCTACACGGTTCCAGTTGGTGGTAGCCGGCAAGAAACTCCACAGTTAGGCTGCCTGTCCATTGACGTGGAGCGAGGCAGCGGAGTGGAGCGCGGAGGCAGTAATGCGGAGTGGAGTTGCGGACTATGTCTGTGCATTGATACGGAGTACGAGGTAGTGCGGAGCGGCGTTGCGGACTGTGCGGAGCTAGGCCGAGTTCACGCAACGAGTAATTTGGGCGGGCGGCGATGGGAGATCAGTTCTCCGTTTCCCCGCTTCGCTTCCCCGGTCCGCTTCCTCGCTCCGCTTCCCGGTTTTGTAGGATTTTCAAACTAGTTCGCAAATCCCTGTCCACTGAAGCGAAGCGGAGATTTTATGCAATTTCATTTATTAATATTGGCACAGCTCCACTCCGCTCCAGTGGACAGTCAGCTTTACTCTTTTAAAAACAAATGGCTTTTACAATGTTTTCAAATTACAGTGTTATGAAGGACAATGTGGTCTGTCAACGAGTACCAAAATAGAAAATAGTCTTTAAATCTACAGTCTATTAACACTCCAACGTTCTCACATTTACAAAATATAAAAGGATCTTTATAAAAGATGAATAAAATAATAATAAAAATCTATTTAAACCAAATGATTCATTTGATTGCCATTACAACTGTAACAAAAAATGAATATTCTGTCCATAAAAGCCACTAATAAATAGTTTAGCAACATTAGGTTTACCTTTTGATCATTTAGTTACGTTCAGGGTGTAAAATACCCATTACATAGCCGTTGTCTACGCATTCTGTAACATTCAGCAAAAAAAATGTTTCGTGTAAAAATTGGAGTTTACGGTACCGCGCAATGTAACGCATGCAAAACGTTGTGCTTATGTATGGGTGCATGCAACTTTACAGGAGTGGTGGGGGTATTTATAGTTAGGTTACAACATTAAAAAATTGGTTGCCTGTAAAGTCGGTATACGGGCGAAAGTTTTACGTGACAACGACTTTGCGTGCCTTTCACTTTTTATGTCTGTCTCTCTCGCTCTTAGGCGGGCTAACCATGCCCGAGTGGAAGGGACGCGTGCCTCTCACTCGCTCTCATTGTGAGCGCATAACGTGAGCGGAGCGTAACGCAGTTTCTTGAAGTGTCACCCGGCAAACCAATTTATAAGACGTTGTCACGTCAAAAGGGGTATTCGTAAAAAAAAAACAAAAAAAAAATCGTCTATGTTCTAGTCTCGGTATGGTCCAGTACACAAAAATGATCACAATAACGGAAAGTATAAGTGATTCTCATGCCCCTTTTTACACCCGTAGTAACAGTAAAAGTAGAAAGGTTTTAAAAATTCAGCACAGGTAGAGGTCCGGTGGATTGAAGTGAAACAATTCCCATACGTGCTGAAGAGAAGTGCATCTATGAATTTGGGTATAGGTACATTGTAAGGTTCGCTTTCAACACTGCATTTTAATTGCATCTGCAATTTAAAGCGAAGGAAACAGACCGTTGTAAAGGAAATCCGTTGGTGGAAACAATTTTACTACTTATACATATATTTACCCTTTTATCTCTTTTACTTGAGGGAAGGGTGGACTCGTGGCTAAATAACAGACACATACACACAAATTGTGAATTTATGCCAGATTGTTCATACAAAATCTGTCAAAAAATTACAATGACGAAACCATTGCAGCTTTTGTTTAGTAGATTTAGGCAGCCCCAGAGGTGTAATCTGGCTCCCCCATTGGAAAAGATCCCCAAATCTTGAAACAGAATTCTACCTAAACCTAAAATGGTATATGGCTCATTCTATTTACTAAGTACAAATACATTTCCTTAATGAAAATCGTTTCGTAATTAAATAAAAGATAATTAACTGTTAAGTTATTCAATTATTTAATTACGATACGATTTTCACTAAGTAGTAAAATACAACCGAACTGAGAACCTCCTCTTTTTTGAGAAGACGGTTAATAGAAGATAAGATAAACTGTTAAGTTATTCAATTAATTTAATTCTTTGATGTCTGCAAACCTACTAATCAAAAATGTTTTATTTTATTTGTCGTTTTTACTTACAAGATACTTACTTATCCTAATTACGAATTAATTTCTTACTTTAAACTGGAACATAAGTTATAAAAACTTAAATCCACTTTATTTGTTTACTTTTTATGAAGATTGTGGTGGGAGGAGGTAAGGTAATTTGTTCATTAGACCCTCAAAGAGCAGTGGTGGTCTAGTGGTATCGACCCACTGGGCTTGGTCGTGGGTTCAAATCCAAGCAGGTGCTTGAGTTTGTGTAATTTATTTCATCACCACTGCTCTCCAAACGGTGACGGAAAAACGTCCTGAGGAAACCGGCTTGTTCTAGAACCGAAAATTCGAAGGCATGTGATATCCACCAATCAGCACTGGGCCCGCGTGGTCGATTACGGTCCACAATGATCCCACTACTGGGACAAAGGCCTTTTCTCTTCAAGTTGGAGTGGGCTATAATCTACACGCGGGCCCAGTTCGGGTTATATCTTCGGATTTTTGGTTCTAGGACATGCCGGTTTCCTCACGATGTTTTTCTTCACCGTGACGAAATTATTTACACAAAGTATAGCGCCTGCCTGGATAAACCCACGACGACGTCGTAAGTCGGGCCGATACCACTGGGCCACCACTGCTCAACAACTACTGCTGAACAATTTAATAGCTGTTACATAATTCTAATATTCTTCAAAAGTTCAAAATAACGGTGTAAAAATGCCAATTTCATACTTCGAGGAATCATTTTGGCAACCTTCCCCATTACGTAACTCTTTTAATTTCGAAAGTAGGTAATTATTTTAGACACTTTCAAGTAAGTATTTTAGGAAATTTAAATGTTTCGATATTTAACTACATTACGTTGTGTTTTTTTTTAGCACAATCTCTCTTTAATAATTTGTTATTTAATTTCATAGTAATGTGCAACAGTCGATTGTTTATGCATACTTTATAGGCACGTGTGAAAAATCATCATCCACAGCACAACTTCAACCCAGGCTCAGTGTCAGCCTCTGTTTTCTGTGTATGAAAAATACGTTCTACCTTTGAAATTCATACAAAAGTTGGCAGAAATTACCACATATTGGTATCACAGTAATGCGTGCTACGACGCTAGGGTTGTAGCATGACAAAGTTATAATCAAGAAACGAACAAATTCTATTTGATTGGGCTACAAAAAGGTATAATTTTAATATTGGCTCATGAAGATCAAAATAATACATCGATATTCCATGAGAACTAGGTACACAAAATAGCTCAGGATATGGAAATAACTTACGATCGTAAAAAAAACCGTATTCTAACTATAAATCCGGGAGTACCTACCATACTAGAGTGGTGACACGTAACATTACCTTCGTGCATCGAGTATCGATTACCCGAAATGATACACTCTGCTTATTTTATTAGGCAGTTTAGAGCTGCGCGCCCTTCGGCATTTTATAGCGAATGTCGAAGCATCCATTATGTTATTTTATATCTAAATGCCATGATACATGACAACCCAAATTTGATATTGTTTTATGTTTATCTACTCGGTCTATTGGCAATTAATTTCTTGAAATAAATAGGTTAGGTACGTTTCAGTATGAATAAGTATTAATTGTGAAAGAAATGGTTTGTTCATCGAAGTAAAACTGGATTCGTAAAACAAAGTATTTAAGTAGGTAGGTACTTAATATTCGTTATAAAAAATAAAGAAATACCTATATATATTTAATGAACAGACTAGAAAGATGAATGTGGCAAAAACGGAAACGAAACGAAAAGTAGATAAGAAACTTCATCTGCTTTTGAAACGCGTTAAGCGTCGTACAGACCGGTGCGACGCGACAGCGCGACGCGATTCTAACAAAACAATTTCTAAGAAAACTTCACGGTAGAAGAATTATCCGTGTCGCGTCGCGCGACAAGTCGCGCTAGTCTGTACGAGCCTTTATACCAACAAAAATAGCTTCGATATAAGCTATTTTTGTTGGTATACGCGTTAAAAACTCACTAGTGCTGGTTAATTTCACTACCTACCTCAATCAACGTCGCCTATCGCAGTCCACTGCTGTTCATAGGCTGCTCCCAAGTTGCATCACAACGCATGGTTCTCCGCATAAAACGGTTACAGCGTCTATATCAGTTGCCTTTTAGAGCCATACCTCACCGGGACGCTTAAGGCAGCCAGGTCGCGTCGCCAACAATATGCATAGTTGGCTGCGTAACCAAGCGGACGGCAGCTGAGCCACTCACTATACATATAGATTTTATTGACATTTAATTGACAGCGCGACTTGGCGACGTCGCCATGGAGTCCCGGGGAGGTATGACTCTTAAAAGCGGTTCTAGCAGTCCTGCTGATTGCACTACGTCCTTTTCTTATTAAATAAATACGACAACATCAATGCTAATTATTATTTAATAACAAAATTCAACTTAAACATTACAAAAAAAAAATACTCTACTAACAAAATACATTACAAACTACATTATGTGTCCAAGTCAAGTATCCGATTTCCTTAGCAATGTCGGACGGGCGTTGTCAAGTAAGATGTCTTATCCTTTATCTTCTCGCACAAAAAATGTGATAATGTATGTTAGTCATTGTATTCTTGAATATTACTGCAATGAAAAATTTAGTTAAAACAATTAACGTATTGTTTTGCAACAGGTTTAACATAAGTCAGTAATAATACGGTCAAAGGCCTATTCTCATACAGAAAAAGCACGAGCATTGATCACCACGCTTGCTCAAAACGGGTTTCCGACTTCAGACTTACGATGTATCTAATATATTTAATCTATATAGATATGTAAACAGAGAGCTGCAGATGAGATAGCATGCACATCAGCTGTCAAGTCGCTGTCACTAATGTCAACTGTCAGTTCACCACGAATGGCGGGAAACGGTTAAAAGAGGAGCGTGCGTGCACAAGAGGGTTAGTGTGGTGATGAGCCAGTGTAGTGATGTATTACGGAATCAACAGGATTCTACAAAGTATCTTCTTCTATGCATACAAATAAATAAAAAGTGTCTGTTTGTAATGCCGAAATAACAGCTTTTCACCAAATGTGAAAGATGAAAGTATATAGGTACGGAATTTAGAACAATATTTTATTTTTTGAGATTCCGGGAAAATTTCAAAATTTGGGCAATCTGAAAGTGCATTTCTATAGGAATTTTGAAATTTGGACAGGTAAACGTCAGTTGGGTCAGCTATTTAATAAATTAATATAAGATAAATAATGGTCCAGATTTCCTCACGATGTTTTTCCTTCACTGATGTTAGTAATGTCTAGGATTAACTCTGTAGGTACATATTTATGGGAATTGAGGGGCTCGTGGCTATTTAATAACAGCCACACGGGTTGATCGAAGGCCGCGGTCGGTTCTTGGATGGGTGACATCCATTACATATCGAGACCCCTCCTTGCCTCGGAAAGCACGTTAATCCGTTGGTCTCGGCTGTCATTCGTAGATCTTTGACAGTCGTTACGGGTAGTCAGAAGCCCAAAAGTCTGACCACCAGTCTTAAGTCCAAAGTAGGGGTTACATATTTGATATTATGGCGGCATCTACAACGCCACATGCGAACTACGCATCAAAGACCTGATGTCACACAAATCAAGACCTGATGTCACACAAATCTTGCATCGTGCAAGCAGCCTTTACCGCGCGATCAACATTTACATATATCATTTTCCGACATTAATCGTCGGGCAGTTGCCCGCCAGAAACGACACCCGTCTGGTCGGAGGATCCTCCCTTTTCTATAGAGGTGAATGAACTTGCTCTGTTCATCATACCTCTATAATATTAATATTATTATCTCCCTTATTCATTCAAAACACATATAAATAACATTTTTAGTTATTAGAATTTTATAAATGTAGTTTTTTTTTTTAAGTAGCCTACCTGTATCGCAGACAGGCTCCAAGCTACCAGTGATCAGGGCTCCGGAGAAAGAAACCTCCTAACAATACGAACCGTGTCCAGAATGGCCGTATTCTGGATCAACCGAGAGCCTCCTCAGGTGTTGGTCGAGCTCCTGGTTATTAAGCTATTGACTGTCACAACTTTCGGCACAATGATCGTTGAGTCCACATCCCACACTTCGACAACCAAGCCAAGTCAAGATTCTTGACCTTGTTGCTTACCTATCTCGGATTTTACGAAGTTCCCGTCATGTCACCGTTATGTCAACAATCATTGAATTAATATAGGTAATTATATTTAGGTTCTTGCAGAAACCGGCGCGACGGTTTATTATGAATCAAAACAAAATCATCTTACTTACTTATTTTTCGTTTTCTGCAAGAAATATATTATATATGTACATTCCCGTCATCACAGCTAATACGCCAGGTATCAATATCATGAGGGCAACGCAGCAGGTTTGTGCACATATACAACTGAAACCAACAATTTAGGTGAAATAATTATTGAATACCGTTGCCCACCCATCTACTAGTAGCCTGGTGAAACTCCTACAAAGGTATCCGAAAAGTATTCTATGTATACAGGGTGTGTAAAATTACCATACCGTCGTCTACGCGTTCTGTACATCAAACTACAAGTAACTTCTTGCAAATATATTTGCTGTTTATTTATTTGTTTTTGTTCATTATTTTAAACTTTACAGTACACAATATTGTGCTTATGGGTGCATGCAACGGTTCAGTATTTAATGTTAGGTGATGCTAATAACATTTAACTTTCACTTTGACAATTTGTTATAATAAAAAAAAGTTGTAGCTTTGACCTTCAATATCTTCGTAACCAGAAGGTTCCCAGGTACAAATAAAAAAGATCATAATAACGTGAAGAACACGTGACTCGGAATCGATAAGAGTATTTTTACACCGAGTATAATAAATAATAATACAACGTGTGTTTAAAATTTTGATGAAATCCGTCGTCAAAACGTGATTGAGTAACAAACATTCATACTCACAAACTGTATGTTTGTGGGTTTATAGTGTACTATATCGATGTCGGATATCATCCCTCGGGAATGTACTACCGGGATAAAAGTATCCGGGATATATGTCCTAACCATGTTGAATGCCTATGGCATTAAATTCGCGTCTGTACATTTCTGAGCTTGAATTATTTAATAAATAAATAACCCATGGCTCATCCAAATCCGTTCAGCCGTTAAGGAGTGAACAGGTAACAGATTGACAGATAATAAATTGTAATAACTTTTGAGCCAGTGGACCGATTTGAATGAAATAAAGACTAAACTAATATTATTTATCTTCAGATACGGATAGATTCGATTTTACTACTATATTTATGACTGTATTTCGAATGCCCTAAATTTCTTAAAAAGAGGTACTACACAAAAATGTCTATAGGTATTACACGTGAATTTTAAAATCATCCTATTTTAACTCCTTAGGGATGATTTTTTTTTTAAAAACTTTGTGTCACATCATTCTTTATCTTACCGAAAGCAAGTAAATGTTCATATCCCTTACCTAACTTAAAAAAATGCTGGGTTTCCTACACAAATGTTCAACCCCTCTATAACCCACTTTAGACAAAAATTTGCCTACAGCCATATCATCTTCCACCTAGTCCAACCATCGTTTCTTTGGTCTTCCTTTAGGCTGCGTATCCACCAGAGATGCACGAGGATGCGTAGCGAGGAATGTCCGTAAAACTGACCAATAACTACGCTAGCTTAGCTCAAATTATGACAGTGAAGCGATATGAGATATATGAGCAATAAGTGAGGCACGTCTGCGAGCTTTTAATTGAAAAGAGTTCAAGTGTGTGCCTTTCGCTTTTTACCATTAATGAATGTGTCTTCACCCTATCACTGGTCTAATTATTATGAATAGAGAAGTTTTCCTACCACATAGCAGGCTGAGATGCGAACTAAATTATTTTCATAATCTTCATCGTCTATTTGTTCTGCGCTTGTTCTGCATTGTATTTATAAAATTAATTTCTGTCAACATGACAGACATATCAGATTTTTTTTCAGGCATACGAGGCCCTAAAAGAGTTGACGGAATATTAGGATGCATTTCTTGATATTTGTCCAGAGGGACAGCTAAGACCGTTTGTCCACCGCACCGTGAACGGGATGTCAACGAGAACGAGATGACGGCGGCGGCGTCGAAGTACTGGCAGTACATTTACTATCCGCGTGTCCACCGCACAACGTCAACTGAGCGCCGGGACCCCGACCCCCGAATTTTCAAGTAAATCGGCGCGCCCGTTGCACCGCGGCACCGGCGCCGTCCGCCCGGCGTTTGTTTTGTTTATTTTATTGATGGTCTAGAAGATAAATGTTATAAAAGCAATTTTGGTCATTTTTCAAGAGAGCAGTTTAAATAAAGTTGAATGTTTAACACATAATTATGTACACATAAATGTACAGTGATAGTGTGTTTATAACATCTGTCTTCTAGACAGCTATCTAATTACGCAACACATTTTCGTAAGCGATTACGACAAATTTGTTTCATTTTGACAATTCAACAACATTAATTGCGTAATTCACGTTGTTGAGCAGATTTTTTCGAACTTATGAAGCAATGGATTAGCAATTTGTTTCAAAACGATTCAGATTCTGATTGATCGTGTATTAGGCCATTAGGGTACAGGAGTCACTAAATGGCGGACCGCGATCCTCATCCGACCTTTTTTGTGCAGACGTCGACTTACCGATGAACATCTCCAGGATTTAATGGCAGTAGCTTGCACCAACTTTACTCCACACTTCAGATCAGACAGATAGCTCAAAATAAAAAAAGTAATTTTTCATATTAATATTACTTTGTTAAAATGATTGAGGTTTCTTTTCGTTTATGTCTTAATTTATATGTTTAACCTTGGTTGCAAATAATCATCTACCAAAGGGACCGCAACACTCATATTATTTTAAAAAACAGACCCCCGATGAAACTAATTAGTTTAGTAGTCGTATCGGGGGGTTATATCGATGGTCTAGAACAGAATCACCAATTGGTGATCCCTGTTCTAGACCAACGATATACTGGCCTGGCGCGGGTGGTAGGTCACTTTAGGGACTTGTCTGTAGCTATTCTATGTCAACGGCTGCGAAGGAGTTAAAATGTGAAACGTCAAATTTGGCACGAGTCTTCTAGTTGCGGTGGAGTTGTACTTACGGACCTCAAAGTAACAGTCAACATTTCAGTTGATGGTATGCATGTCCTGTAGTTCATGTTTTGGAGTATGATGCCAACTTGAATACGATATATGACAAAATCGAACGTAGTCGTGGACATCAAGTTATAAACTTCTTGTCATCCTGCCGTAACTTGTCGTGAAGTACATAAAACGCTCCGGTGATGTATCGTTCACGTATTAGCGAATGTATCCAAAATGCTTTGCAGCGCCTACGCCTTCAAACGTACAAAAGCAATAGAAGTTGTCGCCGGTTAACTAGGTAACTTAGGCCCCCTAGTTTGTTTTATTTTTACGACAAGGCGCTTACCCCACACGACAGCAAGATCAAACTGAGCCGCCGAGTTCGGTTGCGGTGGACAAACAATCGCCTTCATCGAATAATCTCGTTTCTCGTTGACGTCCCGCACCTCATTGCGTAACACACGATCAATCAAAATCTGATTAATTTTGAAGGATATTCGAAAAAATTATGTGCTCAACAACGTAAATAACGCAATGAATGTACTTGAACTGTCAACATGAGACAGATTGTGATTGAAAGTGTGTTACGCAATTAGGGTGCCAATCTCGGTGCGGTGGACAATCAGTGTAAGGTCTGTCCCACCGCCGGCGATTAAGTAGAGCTAGCAACAAAAAACGAGTTGGCGAGCAACGAGCAGCGAGTGCGCAATGGTCACGAGCGATTTCTCGCTGGTATACATTATCAGCGTATTAACACACGGCTACACAGCAAGCTATACATTTCTAGTATATGCTCATGTCGCATCGTTTAGGATTTCCGTACAGTGCGAGCTCAGCTCGATTTATAGCCGTGTGTACTGAGCGTGAATCTCTCAGCGAATGTTCTGCCTGCCAGGCGAGCGTCGCTAAGCGAGTACTTCAGATGTGATAAAAATGCTTACAAATCCAAACTCAGGCATCTCTCCTACCGCCGGCGATAAACCAGAGGCGAATAGATCTAGCAACTAAAAACGAGTTGGCGAGTAGCGAGTGCGCGACGGCGACGATTACTCGCTGATATGCCTATGCATGTACCACGCGTGATTCTTAGCGTGTGTTCTGCCCGCCAGGCGAGCGCCGCTGAGCGAGTACTCTCTTTGATAGCACTTGTCGCTGCGACAAACGAGTACTCGTCAACGGTGTGAACAGTCAGTGATCGACTACTTATACTCTTTTACTTACGCGGGACCTAAAACCTTATATAATACATAAAGAAACATATTATGTTTCTTACTCTTGCTAGTTACTTCCTCGTCGGCAGTGGGACAGGTGCCTTAGATGGCAATTTCCGTATTTTTATGAACATTGAAAAAAAAAACCTCACATTTTTAACAAGTTTTTGAAATTTATTGTCGCTAAGCTGAGATTTTGAATTACGGGAATTAGCTTTCGGATATTAATGGCTAGTGTGGGGGCTGGTTCGAGAAGGCGCGGCTAAAAATACCTACCTAGACGAACTTGAGGAAGGTCTTTGCCGAGCAGTGGGATAGTAATGACTAGTAAAAATAAAAAGGGAAGTAACACAGTGAATTAGACAAAGGATCTGTATGACTTACAGTTTTCATATTGTCACGGCAACTGTAAGTCCACCTTGAATGAATTATATAAGAACATGCCAAGTACCACGACAGTAGTGATCGATACAAATATGCAGCAACATTTGAAAATGTTCAGGAGTATGCTGAAACAGAGTAAAACTGACTGAAACCCATATTGTAAGTAAGTGGAAAACTTTTCCTCTGCAATAACTTTGAAAGAAAAGAATGGTATACTTTTTTTTTTCTTGTTTTGCCTTCTAGTATATAGGTATATAAATGTATAGGTATATAAGGTCCCATTAAAATAGATAGACAAAATTTTAGAAATCATTCAGACCACCATAATAAGGACAATGGTAAAAAAATCCTAAGAAAAACGCATTAGATATTTACAAGAAAAATAAATCAGCTAACTAAATTACACTAAAAATGTTGGTTACCCAATGCCATTTATTATTTTAGGTCAAAATAAAATCACTGTAATCAGTGTTTTTTTTTGCTTGGATATCTTTGGTTAGACGTACTGAACGCTGTGTTATTTGTCCATCTAATTTAATGGGACCTTGTATATGTTCTAAAAGTTTACTCTTTTGAAAGATAGTGGTGTAAAAACGATTACATAGCTTGATATGGTGCTACTTTGTGAAGCACTAAAAGCTGGATACTTCTGCCTATAATGGCAGTTAGCAGGATAAATCCAGATATAGGAAAAACTATTCGGGCAATTTGGGCGATGGATACAAAAGCCTGTTCAAAGCAAAATATTTGTGGTGAAACTGTTGAGAGGTCTGAATAGCGAGTGTATTGTTAATCGGAATCCACAAAGGTTAGTAAATGGATGCGGGCAGCACGTGGTAACAGGTGGTAAGATACTCGGAGTCAACCGAAATGAAACGAAGAGCACGTTAGTGGTACATACAATTATTCCTATTTATTCTCAAGATAAATAGTAGTAATTCTATAGTAATTTAAGAATATTATAATTACATAGGCTATCCATGCCGGGAGTCCAAAACGAGAAGAAGGAGAAACGTCAATGTCAAAAAGTAACTTAACTCTCCGCAACAGTGTTGCCGTTCATCAACACCATGATATTGATGGATTATACAATGTTACCACATTCTAACATTACCCCTTAATCCATGCAACATCATGTCACACTACAATAACACAATATCGGAAAAACATGCTTAAATACCTACACTAGAGCTCTACATTCAAAATCAGAATTAACTCTAGAACTCCTTAAAATTAACAAATTGCTCTATGGCTCTACAATTTTTCTTATAATTTATAGAAGTCAAGTGAGTACTCTACAACTCTCTATTAATATAAGGTAAGTACCCACTCTACCAACTTTTACAACATAGTCAATAGATAATATCAACATCTTAGCAAAAATAAGTAGGTATTATTTACAAACAGATTTATCAACATAGTCCGTCAAATAGTATTATTATCACAACAACATATTAAATAATAAGTCAGACTTTTACATTCATATCTTTTATAAATCTATCATGTTTTACAGCACATAAAGGCTTTGTAAGCACATCTGCAATCATACAATCCGTCTGCAAATACTTAACTGTTACAGAGTCATTTTGAACAAAGTCTTTTACAAAATGGTATCTGATGTCAATATGCTTAGTGCGTTTATGACAATATTCTTTAACTTGTAACAATTTTTGAGCAGACTGGTTATCATTAAATATTGTTACATTATATTCTTTAGGTATGATCTCCATCATGAAGTTTCTTATAAAACAAATATCTTTACATACATCTGTTATTGCTAAATATTCAGCTTCAGTACTGGATAGTGCTACGCAACGTTGTTTACGTGATTCCCAATTAATTACATTATTCCCAAATTTTACAACAAACCCAGTATATGATCTTCTATCATTTGGGTCATTGGCCCAGTCAGCATCTGCAAAAGCAGTCAAATTCAATTTACTCCCTTTATAGTAATATAAAGAATAGTTAATTGTCCCTGCTAAATATCGCAATATTCTTTTAGCTGCCTGCCAATGTGTCACATCAAAACAGTTGTTAAACTGACTCAGTTGGCTACAAGCGTATGAGATGTCAGGTCTAGTACATACAGACAAATACATAAGACATCCCATAAGCTGCCTATAGTTATATTGATCATCACATAAATTAGTGTCTCCCCTAACTAATTTACAATTGGTAGGCATAGGGGTCTTTACAGTTTTACAATTTTCCATACCGAAGCGCTGTAATAGTCTCTTTATGTATTCAGACTGGCTTAGCTTCATAATACCTTTTGCTCGATTTCTATCAATATTTATTCCTAAACAGTTTTTCAAACTTCCCAAGTTTCTGACATTGAAATTATCATCAAGCAAAGGAAACAGCTCATTATTTTTAGTACCGTAAAACACATAAAAATCATCCACATACAATGCAACTATTATTATGTCCTTATTAGAATGCTTTAAATACACACAAGGTTCACACTTACATTGCTTATAGCCATTGCTAGTTAATAAATTATGCACTTTAGCATTCCAAATTCTGCTTGCTTGTTTAAGGCCATAAATGCCTTTTAACAATAAACACACCTTGTTTTCACAATTATTATTACTAAAGCCAGGAGGCTGTTCCATAAATATGGTTTCCTGGAGGTCACCATTTAAAAATGCAGTTGTTACATCTATATGGTCTATACTTAGATTCAGCTCATTTGCAAAAGAAAACAGTATTCTCATTGTGCTATGACGCACAACAGGGGAGAATGTATCATTGTAATCTACTCCTCTTACTTGGGTAAAACCCCTGGCAACCAATCTTGCTTTAAATTTGTCAAAATTGCCATTTGCATCATACTTTTTCTTGTACACCCATTTACATTTTACTACATTTTCATTATGGGGCCTATCAACTAACTTCCATACATTGTTAGAGAGCAGTGAGTCATACTCACATTGCATTGCAGCCTTCCATTCATGACTATCAGGAGAATTTACAGCTTCCTCAAAAGATTGAGGTTCAAGAAATGGATAATCATGCGCTGTCAAACAGAAGTCTGTTTCGTAATCATTGTACTTTACCGGTAATCTGGATCTGGTACTACGCACAGGACGCTGACTCTCAGCTACCGGGGGTGAAGGATCACCTCCGCCCTTAGCCGACGCCTCGTGTGAAGGCGACACACTCTCGTGGTGCACGCCACACACTGACGAAACAGCAGGGATGCTCTCGTCCTCGCTGCCTGTGCAGTACTCTTCTTCAACATCTGAAAAAACTATTACCTCACCTGTAGTATCATTTAATACAGACCTTTCCTTACCACAACTTGTATGCTGACTAGTATTCATAACATTTTCATTAATTGAATTCAAATTATTAATATTATCACAGACACTTTTGCTAGAATTTATCACATTACTATCATTATTATTACAATTAATTTCATTAATACCATTTGAATTCAAATTATTGACATCACTAGTCAATTCATAATAAATGCAGTCTTTTTCAGTATTGTTATTGTCATTGAAACTATCATAAAATTTATTCTCAATAAATGCTACATTTCTGGACAAAACAACTTTCTTAGGAACTGAAGGGTCCATTAACCTATAACCTTTTGAAGTTTCAGAATATCCAACAAATAAATACCTTTTGCTTTTAGGATCTAATTTACGACGTTTCTTGTCAGGAACAAGAGAGTATGCTATGCAACCAAACACATGAAGGTGACTTAGATCTGGTTTAGATCCGGTCCAAACCTCCTCTGGCGTACGGCCTGAAAGAGCAGCAGTGGGGCACCTATTCTTTAAATAAATGGCAGTCATAACTGCCTCCCCCCAATAGCGCCCACAGAGACCAGCACCTCTCAGCATACATCGAGCCTTCTCCAAAAGTGTCCTATTTAGGCGTTCACTAACGCCGTTCTGACTCGGACAGTATGGTATGGACTTTTGGTGAATTATTCCTTGCTGTTGCAAAAATCTAGATAAACTTTCATTGCAATATTCACCACCACCATCAGACCTAAAAATTTTAATTGGCAACCCTACTTGTTTCTCTACAAGTCTTTTAAAATTAACAAAATGAGACATTACCTCCAATTTGTGCCTCATTAGATACCCAAAAGTCTTCCTGGTGTAGTCATCAGTAAACGTTACTAAGTACTTCGCACCATTCCAGCTGCTCTCAGGTAACGGCCCACACACATCAGAATGGATCAATTCGAGGGATTGGGTAGCTCGCCTTGCGTCTCCAACTGGAAACTGCTTGGCAGCCATCTTTCCCTCTAAACATGGAACACATGACTTCAGATCCTGCACATTGTCAGTCTGAAACAGAACACCAGTTACACTTCCATTCTTTAAAGTACACATACCCTGTATACCAAGGTGGCCAAGCCTCCTGTGCCATATATCAATAGGCACAGTATGAGCAGCATCCTTTGCACTCTGGTCCTCCTGTCTATCACACAGGAGAGAAGAATGCACAATTTGCGAATACCTACCAGATCGACACACCTCAAAGTCTACCCTAAAAAGACCATTATCTTTGGAAGCACAAACTATTGGGTTGCCAGAATTCTTACTGCTATTCTCATATATGGAACAACCCTGGCCATCAAATAAAATACTAAAGCCCCTTTGTGTAAGACAGCTGACAGACAACAAATTATGAGCAAGTTTAGGTACATATAAAACATTTAATAGTTTCCTTATCACATTTCCAGTCTTAATGTGTATTATTCCTTTACCTAAACATTCTAACTTCTCATCATTTGCGATGCTTATTAAATTATTACAATCTTTTAGCTCTGAAAACGAATTCTTATCATTACACATATGTGCGGAGCACCCAGAGTCAACTAGCCAACTATCTTGTGATTTGGCCATAAATGCTGCAGCCACAAGCGATGTATCTTCTGGTTTCATCATGTCCTTCTTCATCTTGAAACACTTCGACTTGATGTGACCAATCTTCTTACAATAGTTACAAATAACCTTACTTTTTGGTACTTTTCTATTCTTTGATACATAAGCAGTATCAATGTTTCTGTCACAAAAGTTTTTCTTCCGATAGTCTTCTTGTATCAATCTCGAACGAACCAGCTCACTAGACAATGCGTTTGTGATACATGCTGTCTCCAAATTAGAGACCAAAGCGTCAAACTCCTGGGGCAATCCACTGAGCAGGAGCTCAGCGACCTCTGCATCTTCTATGATTCGGCCTATGTCCGCCAACTGTTGAACTCGTGTCATAATTCCATCAATATAATCAGTCATTGAACTAAACTGACCGTAATCGGTGTGATGCAGCTGCCGCAGTAGTAAAACTCGCCGATAAAGACCTTTATCTTCAAATGCGTTTGCGAGCTTTATCCAAGCATCCTTCGCTTTTACACAATGCCGCACATGTTGTTGACACGCACCTTTCACACTAAGGCATATGCGTGCCAGAGCTCGTTGATCTCGCGATGTGTCTGTCTGACTGTTCTCACCCTCAATACAATTCCATAACCCCTCTAGGGTCAACAACATTTTCATTTGAAATTTCCAAGAATTGTAGTTACCAACGCCTTCCAATTTTTCGACGTGTATACCTCCACCGAGCGAGTATATCGCTGCGCCGGTGCCAGGAACCACTACTCCATTATCAGGTAACGTGTCCACCATGATGACGTGCGACCACGTGCACAATGTGCGCACTCACCCTTGATGTGTAGAAAATCACCACGGCTTGTCTTGCCTTTAATCCACTGGGCCCATAACCTGTTGAGAGGTCTGAATAGCGAGTGTATTGTTAATCGGAATCCACAAAGGTTAGTAAATGGATGCGGGCAGCACGTGGTAACAGGTGGTAAGATACTCGGAGTCAACCGAAATGAAACGAAGAGCACGTTAGTGGTACATACAATTATTCCTATTTATTCTCAAGATAAATAGTAGTAATTCTATAGTAATTTAAGAATATTATAATTACATAGGCTATCCATGCCGGGAGTCCAAAACGAGAAGAAGGAGAAACGTCAATGTCAAAAAGTAACTTAACTCTCCGCAACAGTGTTGCCGTTCATCAACACCATGATATTGATGGATTATACAATGTTACCACATTCTAACAGAAACCACAGACCAAATAAAAAACCAAGACATAGCAATGTTAACAGTGACGTCAAGCCGGTTTCGTAAACATGTGTGCACTTAGTGAGGTGTAGTTTGATTGTAATTTGTAAATGGTTGTAAATGTGAGCGTGTGAGCGTGTATACACCGAGCGGAGGTGTAGTTTTGGCATGCTTCACTGTATTGTTCGCAGCGCAGTCTTGGTTTTTTATTTGGTCTGAGGGTGCATCTTTAACCATCATCATTGACAGTTCCCGCTGCTGAGTATAGGCCTCCTCCCTTTTGCCGGCACGCTTCCCTGCTTTAAGCGAGCCTCATTCAAGTCCTTACCGCGATCTTCTGTAGGTTGTCCACCCATGGTATAACTAACAGAGGCCTATGTCCTGATGTACATTGATTGTTTGATTGATACAATTGCAACAAATTTTAGCATCATCATCCACAGCCCGGCTGCTCCCACTGCTGAACATACGCCTCTATTTGCTTGTACCTAACCCCACGCTTCTATACCAGCCTAGTACCCTTGTAAAAACGATCTGGATTGGTTTGTGCAATGCCTTGGTGTATACTGTAGGTAGAAAACTTACCACATTATTATAACGAGGAGTCACCGACTTCCATTATTTCGGTGTTTACAAGTTCTCAATCACTAATTCGCAATCGTTCGCAATATCTGGTAAATTCTGTCAATTTGATGTTCATATGTGCCCATAAAGTAAAAGTACTCTGTGACCTTGACAGAGAATACCTAGTGTCCGTGCCACCACTGAGGTCCGGCGAAAAATTGTGGAACTACATTTTTAAACATGCAATTTGTTGCAATGACATAGACACTAGCGCTGCGTCTATCTGACTTGAGTGGTGGCGCGGATTCTATAGACAAGTCACAAAATAAAAACAATACCTACTGAGCCAAGGACGCACTTATTAGGTCCTGAGTAAACGAAATAGAAATATATTTTCTCGATCTCCTTCGCGTATGCGAATTTTTGGTTAACCATAGACTGAAGTCATAACCATAGATGTATTTGGTTTTATCATCGGTTTGAGGACAATCCAATGCAGTGGATTGTCAGTATTTACACGATGCTATTATTGAATTGGCTTAATGGGTGTCTTCGGGATTTGCCCCGTCTAAATGGGCTATACGCTGACACTCAATATAGCTCATACAATTTGGCAGAGCATACACTGACCATAGACCAATAGACAGATCCATCGACTCAAAGATATTCGTCAGCATTCCAGACCCACACTAGGCCACGGCTAATAGACGTATTTGTCTATGGGTGATACTCCTCAAAGTGACAATCGCCCCTCGTCCCTTTCCCCTTTGTCATACATGCAATCGTCGCCATATTTGCTTATTGTAAGTCTATCATAGTCTGTGGTTGTCTTCACCCCGCCATTACAGTCTAGGCATTCGGCCGCGTCCCATTTCAAAGCGATCGTCGCGTGAACATGCGTTCAGGTTCACCAAAAAAAAGGTTCTAACGATCATGTAATCGTGTGACGATCGCGAATAGGACAAGGGTTAGACTGCCAAATATCATCGTTAACTTTGGTATTTCAATCTACCATTACAATGATGATGAGCATATTGGATATTTCAGGAAAGTCCTCAAAGAAACGTTGACCTTTCAAATTATATTTATCCTGATTTTGCAATAACATATGGTGATGACGATGCGAGGCTGATCCTCCGGATCTCATTGATCGAAGCTGGAGTTTAAAAGTTTTCATCGGAGCAACCACACACTTTTCATAATATGTTAATACAAACAATATTATTATTTTACATGGTAATAAACCACCAGAGTCATATTATCAGTAGCTGAAGCAATTTTGAGAACTGAATTCATGGCGTGTTGATGAATCATTTCAAAATGAAAAACACTTTGAGAACTCTGTTGCAAAAATTGTTTTAATATTGTAAATGGACCACTAAGATCAAAACAGTCACGATATGTCACTAAACTAAAACTGTTTACACCACATTTGTTGAGACTGTTACACAATTCACAAAATATATTCTTCATTTCATCTTCTTCCTTCAATTTCTCCATATTTCGATGATCTTTATCAAAGATTATATTATTTAGTTCTCTGCCAATGATTTTCATTCTGTGGAAGATGCAAATACACGTATTAATACATGTACTTTAAAAGATAAGCCTTCCTATGAGGCATTTGTTTATGATTCCATCACCATTACATAGTTTCTTAGTTTGCTTTATCTATACGCTGTTGATGAGAAAATTAGTTTTTGCTTACCTATATACGATAGTAGCATTAAATAATTATTCCTTACAATTTTTCAAACCACCTAGAGCGATCTGTACAAAACCTGCCTGTGTCTGTAGAGATCTATTGCCATTAGGAATAAACTTTAAAATTATGAGTTTAAAAAGTAATACTCAAAAATATTTTAAAGAATGTGTTCATAAATGTTTGAAACTTACGTAGCATGCTGTAAGTAAAGAAAAACAGTATCGCTATGATGCCGAGGATGAGGCAGACCAACCCGAGGATTACTTGCACTACGCTGTTTATCGCATCTGAACTCACGTAAATATTACCCCAGCTGAGGAATACGACACCAAATTAATACAAACTACAATAGCTAAAGAAGGAGGCTATCTACATGATACGCATAGTCTTTAGGGTAATGCTGCATAGTCAGCAACATAAACGGTTATAGGCTGCTCACTAACAGACCGTTTAGACCCACAACACATGCAAATGCCTGTACCTCCATTGCTGCCTCCATTCTGCGCTACCATTTACACGGAAATGAGATTATTGTGGGAAGTGATTTCAAAGTGAGGTTATGACTATTATGCAAATCATTAAGTACTCAAGTATAACGCAAACTCAACATCATTTCACGTACCACATCACCAAATACTGAAACCATTATATTTTCAAAAATTTTGCAACAGGCCAATTTTGTTGTCAAATTACTTTGACAACTTTTGACAGTTGTTTTATTAATTTTTCTGAAGTTTTGTTACTCCTCATGCTAGGGCCGCATCTGCGTCTATCGTGACGAAGCTTCGCACAGTGATACGATACACGCAGACGTGACCAACCATTATCGGCTATCGCCGCGATAGTTCGGGTTCCGTAGCACTTATCGCCCGGGTGGCGGTATGCGTGGCGCGTGGTCGGACTAGCGTTGGTCATTTCGACTGTTGTTTCCGGACTGCGTAAACGCTCTGTTGAAATAATGGAGAGCCATCTTGGATTATTGAGCGATAATTCGTTAAAATTATGAAGCCGCTAACACGTAACGATATATCTTAGCGATTAATCTATGCAAATCGATTTGCGGAAATTTATCGATCGTGTGTATGACAAATCGTTGCAGATTATCGTTCATCGGCGGCAGTTGTAATTTCTATTAGATAAATCGTTGTCGATTGCGTTTGCACAGTTTTATCGCCGCGTGTGGATGGCGGCCGCTCAGTTCAGCAGTTCGTCACGGAGCTCGTTTGTGTACGCACGCGCGGATCGCACTCTTTGCAACGTGTTGGAAGAAGAAAGAGGTGGACACCACGAACAACTGGAAGAGTTTATAGAAAGCTACAGAAGAAACACTTACGCACCTTTGGAAGAAAAAATCAAAGGAGTACCATGATCGCAACAAAAAAAGGTCGACTACAACAGGCTAGTCGAAAAAGCAAAGCCATCGATCCAAAAACCACTAGGGATATAGTGGTTAGGTTAACAAGATTAATAATCTTAGAACTGCATAGGTATAAAAAAGAACTCAATAAAATAAAAAAATCGTGTAAATCCGGAACAGGAACTGACGAGATTTATACTCCTCGATAACATCAAGTGGCTAAGTATTTTTTCAGGCCCAATAACGCAAGCGCGTCATTATCTTCTATCGTGGATGACATGTTTCTTGCGCGAGCTTCTGCGGAGAACTGACGATTGACGCCGATATCAGTGGCGTGTCAAGACACTAGCGGCGTTCGATTTAGCTGCACAGTCCGAAATCGCTACGATATATCGTTACGTGTGTAGCAGTATCCACTGCATTAGCGCGATAACTTTTTATCGAGAAAAACATACGAAGCTTCGGCACGCATTGCTCTGTCACGATAGACGCAAATGCGGCAGGGGCATCAGAGTAATATTAGCTCACTTGCAAATGTGTTCAATCGAAATCGTCGGCCCTCAACGATTTAAGTGTCGTCGTTACGTTTGAGCTGTCATCACCTGATGGACCTGTGGAATGACAACATCCTTAATAAAGCGAACATAACACGACTCAACCAAATTCACTTTTATTGTAAAGTTACGGAATGTAAGAAAGAGGACATATTATTCTCTAGGTATTCTGTGGCAATGACCGACTGATAATGAACTGTTAAGGCGTGTACGGACGAACGAACAGAATATGGTGAACATGAACATCGAACACGGAACATTTGGTTCACGAACACCGTACGAACACAGTTCGAGTTGTGTTCACGCTCAACCACCCCGCTGTCTTTAGTAGCCATGGATTCGCCACGATATTTTTTGACGAACACAGTATTTGATGTTCGTTAGCGGTACGCACACGAGTGTTCGATGTTCATGTTCACCATGTTCTTGTTCGTTCGTGCGTACATGCCTTTACTTACATATTAGTACATCAAAGATCAGGAAAAGTCCGAAACCGATTAATGCAAATATGACTGCGTAGCATAGACACTTGCAGAGCATGTTGGCGCAGCAGCGGCTACAGCAAGCACAGGGGTTTGGGATAGGGATGCAACAGCAGTCATCGCCGCCGCCACCGCCGATTATTATGTTGCGGAAACTGAGGAGACCAATGATATTATAAGTAACTAACTTTTTCCCGCGGAGTCGCTTCGTGGATGTCGTAAAATAGCCCACGGGACCGTACTACCGGGGTAAAAAGTCCTATATCCGAATTCAGGTCATGGTCTACCCATGTGCTAAATTTTATCTGAATCCGTTCAGCCGTTTTAGCGTGAAAGCGTAACAAACAAACTCACTTTCGGATTTATAATATTAGTTAGGATAATATAATTGGACCCACATTTTTTTGTCTAACTTAGCTTGCTTTCTGCTGTCATCCCAACATAAGTGGATGTCTGCCTTCCATCACTTAACTTTGTGTTTCCTTCCCTTCATATAATTATCATCTTTTTCATATTTTATCTATTGATTCTTGTTTCTGCCTCATTATTAAAACAAAAATCCAATGATGCAACAATCTTAACATTGCAATCAAAATCAAAAAGTTTCAATAAAAACGGTAGTACTAATGAAGAAAATTCAGTTGCAGTTTTCATTTTATAAGCGCGACGAAGTTTGAACATTCGGCTGCACGGTTGTTGAACAACTTTATTCATAAAAACTAGAGCGCTACTAACTCCTGCGCAGCTATCACGATACCTCGCTAAATGAAACATAAAAACCGGCCTAGTGCGTGTCGGACCACGCACAATGAAGGGTTCCGTAGTTGGGATGAATTTATAGCAAGCACAAACTTAACTTTAATAAATGAATAAAATTAATTTCATCTATCATCATGGAAACTTTACAGTAAAAATAAATACAAAAAAAACCGGCCAGGTGTGTGTTGGACCACGCACAATGAAGGGTTCCGTAGTTGGGATGAATTTATAGCAAGCACAAACTTAACTTGAATAAATTAATAAAATTAATTTCATTTATCATCATGGAAACTTTACAGTAAAAATAAATACAAAAAAAACCGGCCAGGTGTGTGTTGGACCACGCACAATGAAGGGTTCCGTAGTTGGGATGAATTTATAGCAAGAACAAATTTAACTTTGTAGTTGAAAAACGTGTTCTCCGATACGGAATGTGTGGGAGAATATGTTTTTGCAACCGCAAATGTAAGTTGGTCGATTATTACTCGTTAACTTGTAAAGCCTACTTAGCTGTGATAGTTTTCCTTTTAATTTCGTTATATATACTACTGCTGTGATGTTTTTCACTTTCACTTTATCCAATACCAACCAACACTTGACTCTAACAAAAATTAGCACTTTAAAGCTTAATACATCGCAAACGAATCCCTGAAACCAAAAATGCGGCTCCACGCTGAAATTTAATTGTATATTTTTATCTGTGTATGTAACCTACTGACACTAGAAGTTAAGTAACATTGTTACTAACCCTATGGACTCCGGTCTGAAATAAAATATTTCTATTCTATTCTAAAAATGGTTTTCACAAACTCACAAAATTTTTGAACGACCTTTCCAACGACACCCTATGGGATAAGTGAGAAAAAAAAAACCCCACTTTACGGGTAGAGGAGGTACACACGGCTACACATCAAGCTATACATTTCCGGTATAAGCTGCCCTCGCATTGTACGGAAAGCCTATACAATGCGAGATCAGCATAAACTGGAAATGTATAGCTTGATGTGTAGCCGTGTGCCGATACGCTGATAATGTATACCAGCGAGAAATCGCTCGTGACCATCGCGCACTCGCTGCTCGTTGCTCGCCAACTCGTTTTTGTTGCTAGCTCTACTTAATCGCCGGCGGCGGAACAGACCTTACACTGATTGTCCACCGCACCGAGATTGGCACCCTAATTCCGTAACACACGGTCAATCACAATCTGTCTCATTTTGACGGTTCAAGTACATTCATTGCGTTATTTACGTTATTAAGCAGATATTTTTTTCGAATATCCTTCAAAATTAATCAGATTTTGATTAATCGTGTGTTACGAAATTACAGCTTTCTAGTAGAAAGAGTCTCTGAGCTAAGCCGCGGAAAGACAGACAGACGGACAGACATAGTGAAACTATAAGGGTTCCTTGTTTACTACGGAACCCTAAAAACGAGCGAACCTTACAGTAGTCGCATATGATGTATAACATCTGATATCTCACCTGGTATTAAACAACATTTAAGGTAATAAGCAAAATTAAAGGGGCGGGCCTGGTGAAGGTTGTTTCTGATGGTCACCTCTAGCAGCGCGTGCTCATTGGTCAAATCAAATAGCACGCGGTTCCCCCGGCTTCCTGTTACACACTTCCGTCGCTTTTCACGAAATTACTCCCACAGATTGCAGGAAATCGAGAGGAAAGATCAAAAATTCTATAAAGTCACATCTCTTATGGAACTCGCAACATGGAACAGCTGAATCTATCATAGACTAATATAATAAATCTGAAGAGTTTGTTTGTTTGAATGCGCTAATCTCTGGAACTCTACCGGTCGGATTTGAATATTTTTTTGCATTTCGTAGCCCAACTCTTCAGGAAGGTTAATGGCTATTTAACTTCACGCTACAACCCTTAAGAGCTGCCCAAAAAGAAAAAAAGTCAGAAAGAAGTAATAGCGCGGGCGGGCGATGCGATGCGACGCGGTGGGTCGAGGGAGTTGAAAAAAAATGTGGCAGTTATTTTAGTATATTTTGTATCTTACGACTTCGCATGCGAACGAAATCGCGGGCAGAAGTAATATCGAAAAACTTCATATCTAAGCAGTTTGCAAACAAAATCCCGTGAACACGATGACCACGTCTGTTACCGCCCAGGTTCTAAAGCGGCCGAGCGCTGCAAGCAGAAATAGTCCTTACGGTGTATAGATATGAACTTCTTCGATGGTACATATGTATATTCGGCTCAATGTTTTCCTTTGTTGTGGATGCATTTCGTCGGCTTTCAGTGAGCAACCGAGTTGTACCTGCATCCTTTGAAGTAAAGCGCTTTTATGGTACCTACTCCCATTCTTATGTTAAAGCATTTGAGTTCGTTTGTTGGATTTATTTATTTTGCTACCTACATACATCTGCAACATCAGGAGACTGGTTGATGGTTTTAAAATCTTTTAAAGAAAAATACCACAATATTTTTCCACAACAGCCTTTTTTTTTATTGAATTGGAAATTATCAAATAACTTCTCCCGCTCTGGGTGGAGCGGGAGGGCGTGTCAGACTCTTACTGACTAAAACCCACCCGTGTTCCTTCAGTTGCCTGTACGTTGCCACGGTATCCCTTTCGGACTTTCCCGCAACCCCGGCAGACATCGGTCCTATCGACTGTTCCACTATTCCACCACAGCCTTGCAAGCTGAAAATGGCGTGTCAACCAAACTCTAGGTGTAGTTGGTCTACGGTACAAAATTTTAATATCACTCTAAGATCTTCCTTCCAGTGAGGCTGTGATGGAGGGTATAAAGCTTCCGCAGATTGGCGCGACGCAACTTTAGTAGAAGAATTTCTATTAATACTTCATGGAAATTGCTCTACCAGAATCGGGTCGAACCGTCTCATCGCGCCTGTCTGCGGGAACCCTTAAACACTCATATCTGGCTACCTCTAAGTATGGCTTACTCCAACATATTTAAAAATAGGTGCTGATTATAAAAATTATCTTTTGAATAAGCTATTCTTTAATGTAATCTACATTAAAGAAGCGAGAGTATCCTTAACATCACCAGCTAAAAAGTCGTAATAGAAGCTTGCTATAAAAATTGTTATTTTATCGGTCCGTCCACGATGGGCCACTGAGCTTAACAGCCTTTCTGAAAGCCTTCAGCAGCAAAGTGTTATTGTTTTCATCTGAGATTCCTCGTAAAACACACACTGAACACATGAGTAAGGTTGCTAGGCAAAAAAGGAGAACATCGGTGTTGAGGCAAAAGCGTTAGGTACTTTTTACCCGACTACCCCAGAAGGAGGAACTTCCTCTTACCGTCACGAACTATTTAATCATTTAGGTTCTAGCTTGTGACCGCGATTAATTTCTTGTTTTAACAAAATATATCCTAAGACACTTGGCAATACTGTAGCTTCCTATTAGTGAAAGAATTTTCGGAATTGGATCAGTAGTTCTGAAGAAATTACCCCTACATACAAACTCACAAATTTTCCCCCTTTATATTATTAAGATTAGATTAGGTATGGGTGTTATTTCAGGTCACTAGTTACAATAACTGGCTACGGGGCACGTAGCCGAAGTTAGTTTCGAGTCAAACTGTAAACACGTTATTTTGTAAGAAGTTACATTTTCGGTGCAGTCAGTTCTGAATAAAGTATGAAGAGAAGTTTATTTGTGTTAATATTACGATAATGATGTAACTGCATATTGTAGCTACAAAAATTTATTCGTTCCTAAAAGTTAAAGCTTGTGTTATGTAACGTATTACGTAGGTAATCATTTATATTTTCGTTTCGCAAATAACTGCACTACTTCGATAGAATCACCATGTTGAATCACCGAATAGTATTTGAAAAATTAACTAGTTACTAAAATCACACGTTTTCAAAACAGGTGACGCCTTCGAAGGCACTAATTACATTACGTTTTGCGAAAATCACGTACCGACCCACCCCTGTATAAAAGGTCCCGTTAAAATAGATGGACAAATTTCAACACAGCGTTCAGTACGTCTAACCAAAGATAACCAAGCAAAAAAACACCGATTAGCTTGATTTTATTGTGACCTAAAATAATAAATGGCGTTGGGTAACCAACATTTTTAGTGTATTTTCGTTAGCTGATTTATTTTTCTTGTAAGTATCTAATGCGTTTTTCTTATTATTTTTTTACCATTGTCCTTATTTTGGTGGTCTGAATAATTTCTAAAAGTTTGTCCATCTATTTTAATGGGACCTTGTATATGCTGTGGTAAAAAGTAGCACCTGTGACTGAGAAGTAACCGGTGATTGTGAGATATAAACATGGGATGCGGAAGAATGTGGAGCATGGAACAAGAAAAGTACTCTTGTATCAATGCCTAACTGGCCTATTATGGCCTCCCATAGTTAACACTTTGAAGACATTGTAAAAGCCCGTTATTTTTAAAAGAGTAACCGTGGAGTTTCTTGCCGGCTCTTCTCCATAGGAAACGACCAACTGGAACCGTGCACTTTTTTTTTGTTTTCGGGGGGAATCCTTCAAAAGGCGCCCGGTCTTTGGGGATAAAACCGGGGAGTGTGGGATTCCTACCTCACTAAAACTACCCCGGTGGTCACCATCTGCACATGGAAGGGGCACCGTTACCTCTTAAATGACTAATCCGGAACCCCCTCTATGCAGCGCCTGTCAGGGCACATCTCTGGGGAGACTTTAAAGGGGTCTCCCTGAAACCTAACTGTGCAAATGTGTAAGGCAGCACGTGACCATTGTGCGCTATCTTCCCTGAGATCACTCAGTGGGCGGACAAAGTCCCCACTCTGAGCGCCCGTGATCTTTAATTCCCGCCTGCCTTAAAGGTTGCAGGCGGGGTTTCGGCGTGTTAGGCGTCGAGGTGGTTGCCTCCCCGACGCCTTCTCCTACGAGCGGGATCAGCCCTCTCACGATCCCGCTCGGAAGCCTCCTTCTAAACCATCACGGTCTCACAGAAGGAGGCCAATTCTCTCCAGTTCTCCGACACCGCCAGCATAGACCCAACTACTGCTGAAAGAGACAAATCTCGCCCGATCCTAGCGACCAGGACCCGTCTTTCAGCAACCCACGCAGTGCACTCCTCGAGTGTGTGCTGTGCGGAATCCAAGTCGCCTCCGCAATGATGGCAATTTGCCGTGGCCTCTCGCCCAATCTTGTTCAGATACTCACCGAAGCAACCATGCCCGGTCAGCACCTGAGTAAGCCTGTAAGAGATGCACTCCCCTCTTTTCAGCCAGGCTTCGAAGTGCGGTAGAACGGCTTCGACAACACGCTTACGCGAATATTGCGGCTGTTGCAACCGCTCACGCCACTGTTCGAGCGCGTGTCGCCGTTCCTGCCGCCTCAGCCGTGCAACAGCGATTCCTGGCACGCCATTGCCACTTTGGCGGATGACACGGATTCGGTTATAGACCCTCGCGTCCATATCCGCCAAGATGTCCAGTGACGGAAAGCGTGCCAAGAGAGTTGCCGCCTCAAAGGATACAGTTCGGTATCCTCATGCGATACGAATAGCCATTTTCCGCTGCAGGCTGTTGATTTTAGTCCTGCAGCGTCGGACACCTGACTTCCTATTTGACCAAACAAATGCCCCATAAAGGACTATCGATCGCACGACTCCCGCGTGGAGGCGACGAACATCTTCTCGACGTCCACCGAGATTGGGCAACAGTCTGTGCAAAGCACCCACTGCCTTCCCGACGCGGGGAACCAGGCGCTCGAAGTGCTCTTCGAAGCCCCACCGACCGCGGAACCGTGCACCTAGCTTCTGACGTTTCATAAGTGCCCTTGTAGGTTTATGTGAAATTAATAAAATATTTGATTTGAATGTGAATGGATATTAGAAAAAAGGCAGACCAAAAAAAAGATGGACGGATTTTGTGCAAGGGGTATGGCTAAGAATGAAATGAACTGGGAGACGATACTTAATACGAATGGATGAAAAAAAATTGCAAAAAAAAATAAAAAATAGATCCTCATAACAAGCCCTTTCATTTGATATGTACACACGGTACAGATAAGAAACTTTTACTTTTATTTTTTTATTCGATTTGCCCCCGAAAAGTGACGCCCATATTGAAAATTCATTTATTTTCGTTACATGTTCCTGTTTGGGTCACAGAAATTCATATGTGTGCCAAACAACTTAATCGGTCCATGAGATTCGGAGTAAATTGACTGTGACAGACGGCCAGACAAACAGTCAGACTCACGAGTGATCCTATAACGGTTCCGCTTTTTCCTTTTGAGGTACGGAACCCTAAAAAGACCTCAAATTAATTGGGATAGGATGATGGAGGCATGACTACAAAGAGTGTCTTTGAGGTGGCAAATAGGTCTGCCGGGGTTGCGGGAAAGTCCGAAAGGGATACCGTGGCCCCTGGCAACGTACAGGCAACGGAAGGAACACGGGTGGGTTTTAGTCAGTAAGAGTCTAACACGCCCTCCCGCTCCACCCAGAGCGGGAGAAGTTATTTGATAATTTCCCATCCAAAAAAAATAAATAAGGTTGCAAATAGATAATATGCGCAAGATTCGGATTGCGGAGAACATTGGCTTGAACTGGGAACAACCAATTAAGAGTAGAGGCGTTACGGTCATGATCTTATTGATTTAAGGATTCAATTAGGCACAAGACAAAGGCAAATAGACATGCAGCCATAACCTTCGGGTAGAGAAGTAACAGCTACAGATAGTGCCATCCACGAAGACGCGCTCCACTCCTCTTCATAAACGCTTACAGTACAAGAGTGCAACATTCCGCTAGTGTTTTAGTATTGTCAATACACAAATTTCCTATGAGTGGGTAAGTAGTAAACACGACAAAACTAAAACACTAGCGGTATGTTGCACACTTGCAAGCGATTAAAAACAAGAGTGGGGTGCGTCTTCGTGGATGGCACTATCTGTACTTTCTTTCAGAAAACCACAAAGCCTACTATAAACGGAAAAAAGAAAGATAAATATACAGACCACATCTTCGTCTACATCTTCTCAGCAAATATAATGATAAACGAGGCAGCAGTCCCATACTATCTGAAGCAAATATACGCAGCACTGATTGTTGATTGATAAAAAATCATCCTAAGCATATGAAACTGTAAAAAATAACTGTGCATTAATTTAACATTAGGAAACTTTTGACACTTTTTGCTTTTTACCTATTGACTTTGATTTATTAATTGGATTGTCAAATAGTAAGAAGTTCACGGTGAATCGGAATGTTTCGGAATTCTTAGAAATGTCTAGTTAAGTGTAATGGACCGTTTAGACGGGCCAATCCCCAAAACAATCCACTAAGCCAATCCATTAAGCCAGTAAAATTAAAAGGCAAAATGGCTTGAGGACAATAGGGATGTTGACTAAAAAATTATTTTTTGTCCATCATGTAGATTATTAAAAAATATTGGACACGTATTTTTTCTTTTTTACATAATCAAAAGATTATGGCAATACATTGAGTTAAAATGTGGCATGACGTCACAAGTATGTAGATTTTATACTTACTTGTGACTTAACGACCCCCACTCCCCAACTTTAATGCGTTTTATCTAAGTCATTTTTTATTAAACGATAAAGCTAAAAACATATTATGTCTAATATTTTTTTATTATTTGACTGACGGACTAAACAGAATTTCTTTTTTTTTACCCAGGCATCACGCCTATTCAACACAGTGGTGTCTCTATTTACACGAAGCTATTATTGGATTGGCTTCGTGGATTGTCTCGGGGATTGGCCCCGTCTAAATGGTCCATAGGTAATCCGTCGACATAATTAAAACTAAAGGTTACGAAATCACAACATGTAACATATTTCAGAGTTAAATATTTTACTTGGCGTGATGGCCCAGTGGTTAGAGCCTCGCTTCTAATGGAAGAGATGATGGTGGGTTCCAATCCGGACAAATACTAATGTGACGAGGAAACCCTTGTACCCACAGGCGATTTTTTATCGCACACTGGATTTTCATCGCACTGCTTAGCGCCGAGAGTTAAAAATCCAACAGTGTGTTTTATTGTCGAACTGGAATGCACGCTGTTGGATTCTCAACGCTCTGCTCAACACTGGCAGTTAAAAATCCCATGCGCCATAAAAATCGTCGCGGTAAAAAATCGTTAAAAGGCGCGTTATAGTTGATAAAAGTCGTAGTAATTGCGAACCCATTTTGAGCAAGCGTGGTGATCAATGCTCGTGCCTTCTCGATGAGAAGAGGCCTTTGTTTGGCCTGCAGTGCGTCAATAAACAGCAGGTATTATTATTATTATTTTATGTATAAAGCTGGTGCGTTAGCATACGCGACATTCCTGTGAAAAATCAAATTCGCTTTATTTATTTAACCATTTATGTACCCATTTAAACAGACAAGAAGAAAAGCACAGAACTAGGTTCAAAGGTGATGCTTATATTCTAAAGAAATCTCTTCCAGTATACCTGTAGGCCGCGTCTTGTCGCGATCTTCGCGTAAATACGCGGTGCATACGTCACTTTTTGTTCGGAAAACCGGAAAACGCCCTCTGTCGGCGCAATCACTCGTTCAGGTTCACCGAACAAGAAGTTCGAACGATCGTGTATACATTCGCGCTACGATCACTTTTAATTAGGACGTGGAGTCAGTGTATGTATCTACTACGTGCATCAGATTCATATTCAAGCGATTATAAAAAAGAGTTTTGTTTTCTAGATTTTGTACAGATTTTCTTATAGAAAATATTTCCGATATAATACAAGAAATATGAAACCATTGACAATACTTTCCTAAACGCAAGATGTCCATTATTGTACGGTTAGGGTCAGTTCACACCGAGACGTGACACGAAGTGACGCGACGCTGCGCACATTTTTTAAGATAGTGATGCAAAATTCAACTTAATTTTCTACACAAAAAGATACACTTTTAATTGAGAAAATTCGAAAATGCCGCTGCGGCCTCTGCCACTGGCCTCTTCGAGCATCGTCGCGTCGCGTCACGTCTTGGTGTGAACTGACCCTTAAATAAAATAGTGGAAACACACCTTAAAAAATTACCAGACGTGCGTCAGACCCTATCATATTATATCTATGGGTTAGCCCGATCTGGCTTGGCTTTGTCTGTTCAGGTATGGTTCAGATTGATCTCTCCTTGTACAGTGCGTTCATTATAACTTGACCCGTGACGGGATTGGTAGCACTGTTCTATCAGTCGCCATTTTGAACTCTAATTGTATTGCAACTAAGGTAAAGGTACTACCTATAAAAACTAAACAAGCAATGGTGCCAACCATTGATTGCTTGTATAGTTTGCAGTTTACATAGCGGGAAGGGACAAGTTATAGTGAACGGTCTGTAGGTATGGTCAGTTTTACCACAGATTAGATTAGTTGCTACCTACGTAAAGCTACGGTTTCCTAGAAGAGCGGTGGATGCCACTAACGGCTGCAGTGGCGGCTGTCATGAACATTTCAGCAGTGGTAAAGATTTAAATCGTTAGATTCGCCCTATCCCGTCAAAAGATAGTCGCATTTTTCCGTTTTGTTTTGAAACTTCTGACACACAATGACACAACAACTTCACTTGATATGGAAATGCTATTTAATCATATGTGAGCTCACTCTTCTCAGTATGGACACTTTTTCTTGCGAAAAAGTACGGTATGGGTAAATCTAGCAATTTAAATCTTTAGACAGCGGGGTTTCACTTAATATCAAATACTGGTGAAAATTCCAGATTTTTGTGACGTCCGTTATAATAAGACGGAACCGCTCTTCCAGCGCCGCAAGTTTGTGTATAGGACTGAATATCGCCCATGTGCTGCACCGCCGCCGCACCAGAGCCGCACCGGAGCCGCGCCGCGTAGATTTTACATTATCATTCTGAGACGTTCTGAAACTCTTTCATCTTCGTCATCGCTAGGGTTGTACAAAGATGACAAAATAAACAAAAGACTAGAAATAATTCAATAATTATAGTTATTTATTGGATAATGAACAAATGATAATAAATAAATAAATAAATGAGAAATATAGCTTTCCTTCTCTGAATTCTCTGTTATTAAACTTTATAGTTAAAAAAATATTGTGAATCTGGTAAATACTTTTAATAAATATTCATATGGAAAACAAGAGCAAAGTGGAGGAAAATCAATCAATGTCAACATTTCATAAATTGTACTTCCCGGCCGATTCATCAAAACATGGTCAAAATTATCTAAGAATGTTTTTTGTAATTCTTCAATATAACTGTTAAAGGTCACCCAATCCACTGCACAATAATTTCAAGACTTCGGCAAAATATCAACCGTGTGAGCGCTCAGGTGAGCGTGGGGCGCCCCCTGTTCTACTCATATCTACACTCTCGGGAGTACGCTAGCCTATAATGCGCGAGCCCCTGTTCTACTCATATCTACACTCTCGGGAGTACGCTAGCCTATAATGCGCGAGCCCCTGTTCTACACCATATCTACACTCTCGGGAGTACGCTAGCCTATAATGCGCGAGCCCCTGTTCTACTCATATCTACACTCTCGGGAGTACGCTAGCCTATAATGCGCGAGCCCCTGTTCTACTCATATCTACACTCTCGGGAGTACGCTAGCCTATAATGCGCGAGCCCCTGTTCTACTCATATCTACACTCTCGGGAGTACGCTAGCCTATAATGCGCGAGACCCTGTTCTACTCATATCTACACTCTCGGGAGTACGCTAGCCTATAATGCGCGAGCCCCTGTTCTACTCATATCTACACTCTCGGGAGTACGCTAGCCTATAATGCGCGAGCCCCTGTTCTACTCATATCTACACTCTCGGGAGTACGCTAGTCGGTAGGCATATAACGCGCGAGCAAGTGACGGAGCCCTGCCTCTAATTTCCAGTTAGGATTCGCATAGCCTTATCTGCCCCGTCTTTTACAACCTAGGCAGATTTATAAAACAATGGTGAGACCTGCTGTCTTGGATGAACCAGAATGTTGGGCCACAAAAGGGATTTATGAAAGGCAATTTTGCATCCTAACTATATGATCCTAACTAATATTATAAATGCGAAAATGACTGTTCGTTTTTTTGTTACGTTCACGCTAAAACAGCTGAACAGATTTAGATGAAATTTGGCACATGGGTAGCCCATGCCCTGGTAATCCAGGGCATAGGACATAGGATACTTTTTATCCCAATATTTCCACGGGATCGAGACTTATGCGGGCGCAACCGCGGGGTGCAGCAAGTATATATATAATATTATAAATGACAAAGTGAGTTAGTTTAATGTTCCGCTTTCACTCTAAAACAGCTGAACGGATTTGGATGAAATTTGGCATATGAGTACCATAACCTGGAAAAGGATATAAACTTTTTTCATGCTGGATCGCAGACGAAATCGGGGCAACAGCTGGTGAGTATATAAGAGGAAGTCTGAAAGTAGCACCAGTGACTGAAAAGTTGTATGATATGTCATGTATGTGGTATTGGTTATCATGCTACGGGCATGTTATGCTGAGGTATGAGGAAAGTAAGAAAATATCGTGGAGCAAAGTTTTGAGTATGAATTTGGATGGCTATAAGAGTAGGGATAGACAAATGAATCGATGGATGGACAGTGTGAAAAATGATATTACTAGAAAGGAGTTGACTACCAAGGTAACAGAGAAAAAGAAATGTTGCACCGACCCAAAATAAAATGGGATAGGAGCAAGAAAATTATGATGTTGTAGATTACACCGCCTGCAGTTACACCACTATTTTCAAAAAAGGGCAAGACTATTTTCAAAAAACGAATGAGCAAATACTCTTACCCCATGTCTCCTAACGATGAACAAGCATAAATCCACCACACTTTCTGACAAATTACCTTCACCGTCAGTCAAACCTAACAATGGAAGTGAAAGACAGTTGGTGCTTGCTGGGTTCGAATCAGCAACTTTTTGCTCGAAGAGGAATTCCCTTAACCTTCGGGACATTTATTGGTACAGAGGTCAAGTGCAGGTATCTACCTCAACGTATCCCATAATAGCATGATTATAAACAGACAATTAATAAGGACCTTTCAAATAAAATCGATGTATTAATAGAAGCTATAATTCACTGCAGGCTAGTAAGCCTCATAAACTACTAAAAAGCAAACAGAAATAAAAAACGTAAAACAAATTAAAAGTATGTCTGAAAGTAACTACAAAACTTAAATTATGTTTAAAAGTAACTACAAAAGTATGTTTAAAGGTAACTACAAAACATCTTAAAGAAAATACGAATAAAGTAATATCTAAAGTCAAAAATACTTGTATACAACTTAAAGTAACTCAGGTTGTTACAATCTGGAGTGAATAATTCCTATTTTCAGCCTTTAGTTTCGATAAAAGACTTATTAAGTCCAAGCCACTTATCGGTATGACAAGTTTTTTTACTTTTCTGTTGCTGGGGCTACTCTTAGGCTGTTCTTCATTGATAATGGATGGCTCTGAGGTTGGTTTATCAGTTTCATCTATAATCTCAATCTCATCTTCAGTGGTACCGGTAGTGGTATTAGAACTACTGTTAGTTTCAAGGCTATTTTCTGTAATTTCAGTAACTTCATCATTTGTAGGTGCATCTACAGTGGTTTTTACTGAAGATTTTGTTCCGTTAAATGATTCCGCATCAGGTAAAGTTGGATGATAATCCATTGTAGTTCCATTGCCAGTACTATTATTACGTAAATACTCACGAAGTACTGTCGGATCTATGTCGTCAGGTTTAGAAGTTACTATTTCGGGTTCTTGTGGTGACCTTCTTGGTTCATCATCTTCTGCTATTTCATCAAGTGCTGGCTCTTCCGCGACATTTCCTTGTCTATTATGAGGCCAGCGAGGACTGCCAGGATAAATATAATGGCCCTTTACTGTAAACACATAAACGGTTTGATCAAAATACTTACTCGGGAGTGAAGTCGTTATTCGAGGCTTTCTATTTGGCTAATGAGGGAAGATTGAGAGCAAATTAAATTAGACCGAAAGTAGCAGAGACAGTAGGTACACACGGCTACATATCAAGCTATACATATCCAGAATAAGCCCATCTCGCATTGTATAGGATTTCCATACAATGAGAGGTCAGCTTATACTGGGAATGTATAGCTTGATAGTAGCCGTCTGTGCAAACATGCGGTCTAAGAGTGCGCCACGTGATTTAACATGAAACGCATGCACTTTTTCGAATACACTATACGACAACATACAGCCCTTAAGAACTTATAAACAATGTTCCTATAAACTATAATAACTAATATACAAACGTAAGCAAGCAATATAATTTAAGCATCCGCACTACGTTATAAACTTAACTTTATAAAATTTTGTATATCTGTTCTTACAGACAAACTTTGAAAACGGTTTTATGGGGGCATTGAATAAGACTGCTGTAAACTTTTATATATAAAGAAACATAACAGCCTGTAGAAACAGAAGTTTCCTTAGTGCCATACAAATGCGTTCAACTTAAGACTAGACCAGAATATCAAAGCCATACTATATTTGTATTTAGTCTTCATATCGACGAAGCAGTAGTTGTATCCAAGACCGACACCCATTCCCAAAGTCGCACTAATGGTGAGTACCAAACAACAAATTAGACCGGTACACGCTACATACAGTGTTAACCTGAAAAATTAATCTTCATGAAACTTTAGGATGTTACAATAGCATACAGCTCAACATACACACAAGGCGGGTGCGTGAAGGGCGCGGGTCGGGACGGCAGTACGGCGGGCGTGTATATATTGTAATTCCTTGTATAATATGGATGTACGCACACGAAACGCGTGCGCGGGTCGGGCACGGAGCGGGTTGAGAGCGGGAGCCACCCGTATTGTGTGTGCCTTGAGCATAAAATAAATTATTTCATGACCACTGCTCTGAGAACTGTAAGAAAACCGGCATGTCCTAGAACGAAAAAATCGAAGACGTGACATCTACCAACCCGCACTGGGCCGCTTGGTTGATTACGGCCCACTCTCTCTCACCAAGGGAGGCTTGTGTCCCAGCAGTCGAAACATTATAGGCTAGTTTTGCAACAGTAGCAACCGCAGCCACTCACTATGAATGCTATCTTCTTGCTACGTTTTATTAAAATATCTGGTACTTGATTGGTCTTCTCTCGTATCCGCACTAACGTTACGAGAATAGTTCATCCCGAGGCAAAAATATTTCCCAGTCAGCACGGTGGTATATAGAGGGGTGGAGTGCCCACTGCCCATGACACACCAAGCGGAAATGGAGGACATTTATGTTTGTAGATAGGTATCACTACTTGTGAAGGTTGATTTATTGCACTAAAGAATCGTCTAATACCCATCACACCTTAAAATGAGGTTGCGTTTCTGGTACCTACACAAGGCTGTATCAGATTAGGACTTACTTTTCAGATAAGTACATGACATTGGAAACACAACTCGCTATACCTCCCATCTTGAAGAGATTTTAGTAAAACGTATGTGTTGTGTAAAGTTAAGTAAGCTAAAAATCTTCAGAAAACCTGTCGGTAAGCTCGAATTATGACAATGAATTAAAATTTAAAATTGACAATGATGGCAATGACAGAATCAAAGACAAGAATTGACAGCAAGTAAAAGAAGATGCAGGCTGTTGTTCAATTCGTAACGTTCCATCATTGAATTAACAAAGGGCTCCATTCACTCGTGAGGCACCTGTCCCACCGCCCGGCGATTCACGAGAAGCGAGTAGAGCTAGCAACTAAAAACGAGTTGGCGAGCAACGAGCAGCGAGTGCGCGACGGCGACGAGCGATTACTCGCTGGAATGCGTATGTAAGTAGGTACCAAGCGTGAGTCACTCAGCGAGTACTCTCTTTAATAGCTCCTGTCGCTGCAACAAACAAGTGGAGAGAGACTTCTCGCCGCCAGTGTTAACAGTCAGCGATTATCTATTATGTATATTACGTTTCTTGAGCGGGAAAATGGTTGATAGCTAGACGCTTCCTCGTCGGCGGTGTCAGGTGCCTTATTGATTACAACTGATATAAAAACCCGAGATTGTTTTAGGCTCGTGGCTCGTGGCTGCTTTGTACGCGGGGCCTCCGCGTGCAAAGCAGTCACGACCACTGCCAGGGGCCTCACAAACCCAATGTACATCTCTCACTCAGCCGCCGCGGCCATTTGGCTGCACTAATTGGTCGTTGTTTATAATTTTATTTTAAGATATATTGCATGCTGAAATAAGTTAGCAACTATTTAATTTCCTTTTATGGCCTATATTTGCTATGAGCACTCATCAACTGATTTTTCTAATATTTAGTTCCTTTTTCAAGTAAGACGTTTTCTCCACCTCGAATATGCAATTCCTATGTTCATCTGAATAAGCTCAACACAACATACGGTAGAAACACAAAACGACCTGATTGCATGGACACCCGCATCTTGGTTGTAACTTAAAAGGTTGCTCACGCACGGTCACATCTAACCGTGGTCGCGGCTCGTCAGCTGACTTGTTGCACTTTCATTGTGTCATTCGTAGAGTCAAAATTTCAATGTTTTTAAAACAGTGTGCGTTCAAAGTTGATTTGCTTGAGTTGAAACTAGCAAACCGCCCCAGCTTCGCACGGATGCAACTTGTGAAGACGGTATTCTGTTCACGGCACGTAGTGCACAAGTTCTAAGCCTGACCTAACAACTTTTTGCTAATACTTTTACTAGGCTTGCATGAATTCATTAGTATTATTTTCATTAGTATTATTAAGTAGGTACTTCTATTTGCATATATTTACATAAAGGTATAGCTTATGTCCATCTGAAATAATGTACTTGCCTTTCACATGGTACGTTAAAGAAAGAATATTTATAAAGATTTTTCAAATAGGAGTTGTAGTTCCGAGGATTATCCTCCACATATACACAAACACACAGAATTCGCTGTCTCTATAATATAAGCAAAGATTTTATTTCAAGTTTGTATGTAATATTATGTCAAGATTTAAGAAGGATTAAAAAAAACAACAAGAAAAAATCCTATCCCTATTCTCTTTGGTAGTTTTTGGTTCAAGGTACCTTCATAAACACATGAATTTGGAAAAAAGGATCTTACATTTGCTGTTCCATAAACTGTTACAAATCATACATATTATGTATATCCTTTAACAAAACTAAACAGATACCGTATCAAAAAGAAAATTCATAAAAATAAATCGCCTTTAATACACGATCAAAAAATCACGTGATCAGTTCTAATGTGACATTTTGGTTGCGAACTCTTAGTTTTGACAGCAAAGAGGGGAAATCAATGTCCCCGTTTAACGGGATAGACATCGTATGCTTAATGGCAGGCAGGGGAGCCATCCGCTGTGTTTGTGTTGAAGTGGGCATATTTCGTCTGAAGTTCGGCGCATCCGTATATCGTTTTCGCAAATCATTATCAATTTTATCCGATTCAAGGGGTGGTTCGACTGAAAAAAAAAACTGATTACCGACTGTGGCATAAAAATGTACCTATAGCTTTGGTTAAGAGCGCGCATTCTGAAAGTAGGCAACGTCTCAAATAGATGTCAAATATTTCGCTGTTTTGATAAATTTGACAAAATTACTAAATGTAAGTAAATAAAAAATATTGATTATGAAATACAATAATTAATATCGTAACACCGAATATTTAGATTTAGATGTAAAAAAAAGTATATGGAACCTTTCCAAATGCCTTTTTTACACCTAAAACGGTTACAACATCAAATTCAGTGTTATAATTGCAATTCATTATCAATATTATAGTTCGCTAGTTAGCCACATTTCTTATTTCCATACAGTAATATTGCCAAATTAATCAAAACGGGTAAATATTTGACAGGTATTTGTGACGTTGACAACTTTTAGATTGAACGCTCTTATGAAGGGTTGGCCTTTACTTGGTAAGGCTTAGCATTGCCAAGTCCTTTTGTCTCGCTACCAGGCTAGAAGATTATATTTTTTCGACACACTCTTTTAGTTTATAGTTATGTTATTAGAATATTTAATTGTTTCTTTTTCTAATCGTTATTAAAACAACAAAATATAAACAATGTTTTTTTTGTTAAGTTTAAAAGACAACATGTTATTTAGAATATTTAATTGTTTTTTTTTTCTATTCTTTATTAAAACAACAAAATATAAACAATGTTTTTATTTGTTAAAGATAAAAGACAACATTATTGAAACTTAATGGTTTCATCGTGATTTATATATGTTCAGCTTGGCCTCTCCAAAAGTAAGCTTTAAGAACCTTATGCACTAGACGGCCACGACCGCGACTGGACGTAATCTTGGCCACGGAAGCTCCAACCAAGATAGATGGTTTTAAGTTTGGTCACAACTGGCCTAGATTCGGTCGTGCAACTTTTGATCATTTGGGACAAATGCGCGATGCGCATTCGGTTTCTATAGTTTACTCAGCAGCCTAATTGCGTAACACACTTACAATGGCAATGCCTTTTAATTTGACAATTCAACGATTTTTGTAGCGTTATTTAACATTGTCAAGCAGAATTTTACTAACATATGAAGCAATGGATTATTACGTACCTAATAAGATACTTCGTCTCAGAGTTCCTGCACGCGACGTACAGCGACTGTACCTTCTTCATCTTCCTTTTCACCTTTTCGGATTGAGATTGCAAGTGTGTTACGCGATTGGGATGCTAGTCGGGGTGGCAACTGGCCGTGGTTGTGGCCACGTAGTGGGAGAGGTCCCTTAGGTCAAGGCATCATAGTAGAAAACAATATTAGCCATACCTCCTGGCAGGACTTTCATATCAACGAAGCAGTAGTTGTAGCCTAGACCGACGCCAACCCCTATTGAGATAGTCAGTGTGATCACTATGCATATCATCACGGCTGTCAAGGCGATAAACGATGTCAATCTGAAATTACATTTCTGCTGTAGAACATAGATCTCTTTTTCATTCTAACTCATTTATTGGAATGCACAATTTTACTGCTGTTTTCATCATTGTGCTGGAGCCAACATCAAGGAAGATAAAATCTAGCTAATTATGAGCATTATTGCTATAGTTAAAATGGAGTGAAACTGCCATTAGGTGCCTCGCGTACTCTTGGGTCTCACGACCATCGGCAGGAGAAGCTTCGACCAAGAAGAAACTTTGACCGAACGGCCGGCCGACCAGTTCCCAGCCAGTTCTTTTTGGTCGAAGCTATTATATCCCTAGGCCTTATCTACACTACTTGCACAGCAGCAAAATTTGTTGACCCAATCGCCCCGCGTTGTTCAACGGAAGACATGCATGTAATGAAATGGCTGACCAGAAAACATGCGTGTAATTTTCGATCGTGAATTAAGACTCGTTGACTATAAAACTAGAACGCCTTGCGTTACAGAATTGGAGATAGAAGACCCGCAAGAATAATATAGTCTGCCTATATTATTCTTGCGGCTCTTATATGCGCTTGCGGCGCTCGATGGACCATGGTGATGCCCTATCTAGATTGTTCTTGTTGCTTGGCACACCCTGGCTTCGAAAAACCGCAAACGTGAAGACAGTTCAGAGAAAACTTCAACGATTAGAAAAATTACTTACTTTTCTAAAATATATGCTATGTTGCTCGAGCAGATCCCTAAGGCTCCGCAACCACACCCGCCACACATATTGAACGGCTATAAAAATAGATTCAATGAAAAATATAAATAAATAAAATACAAAAAATGTATAAACTTCAATAAACTTTGAAAGGATAAAAAGTATAGAGTATACAAAAGAAATACTAGACATTGTTATAGAATTTTAGAACAAAGAAGTTATTAATTATATCAATCACGGAATACAATATTCGTCTCATAATAATTATTTATTTGAATATCACACAATTAAAAAAATTTCGTTTTACTCAAAACAAATATAATTATTTTTTCTCAAAAAACACTGGCCACTTTATTTTGGTAACTCAAAAGAAATACACGATAAATAGCAAATTGTTTATGCCATTATTCTGTCTTACATTATTTATATTTTTATAATATTTTTACATAATTTTATACACCACTACTCGCTATGATGGGCTACACTATATTGGAGATGGACAATATGCCAGAAGTACTTAAAAAGTTAGTAAAATTGTGTAATAAATTATCAAAGAATTCATCACCACCAATCTTCTTTTATACGAAAGAAATCCTCTGATCTGAATTATGCCTCCAACAAACATCGCCACAGCAACCTACTTATCCTGCGCTTAAATGCTTTCCACATCCAGTGGATTTAATTCACGTTTAAGAAAATTATGGACCTTTGCTTTAAGTTTTTACTATTTATAACTAATTTCCCTATAAGTCTTAAGTTGTTTAGAAAGAAAAAAAAATGGGTACTCAGTCCAGATGCGCATCAAAAAGTACTAGGCTCGCATGAATTCACGACGGTATTTAAATTTTTGGAAAATCCACTGTAAAAGTAGATATTTATCAAGACCTCGGTATCACAAAAAAAACCTACTAGGCTGGCATGAATTCACGATAGTATTCAATCATTACGTTAAGAGGCAGAGGCAGGTATAAGATACTTTTTATCCCGGTAGTACGTTTCCATGGGATAATTTCTGACTTCCACGCGAAAAAAAAAAGCCGCGGGAAAAAAGGTAGTTTAGAATAGAGACAAATTTATATTTAAACTGTTTATTTAATACGTCAACTGTTCCGGAGCGGAAGGCATTCCGCACTTTTTGTTTAAAAATCTCATTACAATCAAACCTTTATATCTGGAGATACAAAAATCAAATATACATTCGGCACACCCAGAACAGTCAGTTTCATTACCAATATTATTGAATAGCTAATATGTAGATGGTATCGTTATGAGCTAGTTACGTACGACTCAACAGTAATAATAATCTTTTTCAAATTCGAAAATGTGCCCTTTAAATGGCAGGACTTTTTAATGGAAGTTTTCGATATTCATTTTCCAGTAAGCCTCGCTGGGTGACCTGTGCTGCGATTGCAGTTGCCATAATTTCCATCACTGTGACTGCAGTGGCAGTGGGTGCCTTCATCGGCTACACATACTGTTACATCGAACACCGGTCTATGGCAGGTCAGACTTTCTTAAACGGAAGCTGCTTTTTCTAGTCACAAGTCAATACTAGTCTTCTTACTTCATTTCTGAAGACGAAAGGCTAGAAGAAAACAAGCTGTACTCTGTTTCTTTAAGGCCCTGTTTGTGTGAAATTGGCTTTTCATTGCTAAAGGCTTCGCCAAATAGAACGCGTCCTTAACGCGCGTTAGAGCGCTAGCTTGACGCCGCGCTATAGCGCCGAATTGTGTTGTACTATGACGTACGTTTACTGTCAAACAGAGCGCCGAAGTTAGCAGTGCGCAACTTTCTGTCGCGGTGTTGCTAGCACCGGCACTCTGTTTGACAGTAAAAGTACGCCATAATAAAACACAATTCGGCGTTATAGCGCGACGTCAGGCTAGCGCTCTAACGCGCGCTAATTTAGATTATTACCATTATCACAGTTAGATAGATCGTTTATACAAAAAAACTAAAACGAAAGTTCGGTTAGAATGTTATGAGTTCGAAAGATAATGACAATTTCCGCCTTTGCTTAAAAATGCCCGAAGCTCAGCATTGCAGGAGTATTATGGGTGGAAGTAATATACATAGTTTTCAATAAAATTCTTACGCCCTGAACAAAGATCTCCTGAAACGGAACGATGCGAGTAAAAGGGTAATTACTTATGGAATTATTTGCCATTCTTCTAAAGGGGTATCCATGAGCGGCCATCGTGTGCGGCTGCCGTTGTACTTTATTTCACAGAACAAATGTGCTATCTTTGGTCATATTTCCAATTAGATATTTTCTTGCGACAAGAGTTATAAACTAAAAAGTCAATAGAGGATTTCTTTGCGTGACTGACACAGTCTACAATCACTAATCCGCACACAGCTGATAAATGCGCGAATATTATAGCAATTCTCTTCGCGGCCTGTTATTGCAGTGGTATATCTGGCAGGCTCAAGATTGCAGAACGTAACAAAATTGACTCAAGTGAAGTTCGAGTATCAACTTTGCACAACTATGCTCAAAAATCGGTTTAACTGTACGATTCATAATTTTCTGGGATGATCAGCAGCACCATAATTCTGGTGAATGTCAGCCTGCATCACCCCACTGTTGGGCATAAGCCTTCATGACTTTCATCTGTTTTGGTCCAGGGCAAGTGAGGACCTTTGTTGTTGTAATTTTCTGTAACTCATCGACTGTTGTAACAGGGCTCCACATAGTGGTTATTTTGGCCCACGACTTTATACCTCTATCGGCTATAAAACTAGCCCCAAGGCTTAGTTTATATGCCCTAAAAATGGGCAGATAACAACCGAAACTGCCAAAGTAGACGTCAAATACGTACCTATTTGTAATGTTGTTAGTGTGGGTTTTTAAAACGATTTTTTTCTTTCCACAGGCAACATGACACACTCGATGCACTTCCAAATCATGCAGCTGCCAGCGATGATTGACAGCGCGGAGTACATGAAGAACAACAGCAACAGGACGATAAACGGTGCTTTATCCAGCGTGTTAATAACTAGGCTCCTGAACTTTGGCCAGGAACTGATCACTGAGGATAGGGCCTTTCAGCCTTGTTCTAATGACACTCCAGCCGATATGTTCCATGTAATGCTCTGAATCGCATGACAAGACAAGTGTCGGACATTTTGTCGAGGTGAACACAAATTCGACAAAATTCTTGACACTTTTGTCATTGCGGGAGTGCTAGCTGCTCGTCCTATTAGAGGCATGGCATGTATAGATTTGAACTAGTAAAATTTTTAAGTCCAAATCTTTTGTTTTACTTTTTGATAATAAATCCTAAATCCTAGAAATGTTGATAAGGTCTGTCCGTGAGTTTTAGTATCGAGTGAAGTTTCTTTCCCGTTCTTATCCATAGGAACCTACTATGCTTTGGAATGGGCAACTACCTTCATCTTTCTGACTGACCTACCCCTTGACAATTCAAAAGTGCCTGTAATTGGTTTATTTGAAATAAGTTGACGTCATTCAATATGTTGTGTTTACTTATAGCACGGCTTTGGAAATAAATTACGATCACAAAATGCAAGAAAATCAAAAATTCAAAATAGAGAATTCAAAATAAATCCCGTAAAACTAAAGGAATGTCCCGAAGAAAACTACCGAGAACGATGATACCATGACATAAGGAAGGAGGAAAATATTTTAGATTATGGATGCTGTGAATTTCAAAGTCATGTGTGTTAGTTACTAATTATAATTAAAGCTACAAAACTATGTGGAATTAACGGAAGTTTTGATAATTCGATGACATATTGAATGACCTCTTACGATAATTTACACCAAATGAAATTCGGTGTCGTAAAGGTCACTAGGTAATTTTATTATTTCATCAGGATCTACAACAAAAAATATATACAATACAATGACGCATACAGTATGTAAAAAAAAACCTTCTACATTTTTTTTCAATGGGGAATATTACCGACTAATTACGCAACACATTTTCGTAAACGATTACGGCAAATTTGGTTCATTTTGACAGTTCAACAACATTCATTGCGTTATTTAACATTGTTGAGCAGATTTTTTTTCGAACCTATGAAGCAATGGATAAGCAATTTGTTTCAAAACTATTCAAATTCCGATTGGTCGTGTATTACGTAATTAGGGTACGGGTTAGTGCATAAGGTGCGGGCGGCCGTCGTTAAGCGGGTGTCTACGTCATAACTTATTGAAAATTTGCAAATTTTTAATGGATTAGCGATAACTTTTTTTTATTTTCAATAATAATAAGATTTTTTATTATACTTTTTGGTAATGTTATTCCAGTACCTGTGTGCCCCTTTCGGAACATAAATATTATAATGGCCATCATCAGATATAACGTAGGTGCAACCACAGCTTGCACAATAATTCTTGTTTGGTTTTTTATTGTGATTTTGAAACTAGAATAAAAACTAGCCACGAAGGGTTTTTCCGTACCGTATTAAGATCGAGCAAAAAACACCGTTATAAACACGTTTATTGTATGGGGACCACTTTATTTCATTTCTATTATTTGTTGTTGTAGCGGCAATAGAAATACACAATTTGTAAAATGAAATTTCAACTGTCTACCTATAAAAGTTCATGAGATACAGCCCCCTGGCAGACAGATGGACGGACGGGCGGAGTCTTTGTAATAAATAGGGATCCGTTTGGCGCCCTTCTGGTACGGAACCCTAAAAATGAATAAGCACAATATTGATTGCATGGGGCTCACGTCGTGTGCTTAATACCAGCCCAAATATATATTTATATTTAAGAGTTTCTCTCAACACTCTATTGTATATTTATTTTAGACAGCCAGAAGATCGAAGGTAACCACTAATTGAATCACAATGAGGTAAATACTATAAAGATGCTTAGGTTTTTCCTGTGTCCACCAAAGATGGTGTTAACAGTTGACTAACCTATTTCGAGTTGGTTTTCCCGTCAGGTTGTCATTAGTCATTGACATAATTCTCATGAATTTACCCCTTTTCCCATAAAGGTTAATTTTGTCTTTTCCTTTTGGTGGATCATAAGTATTAGGTTAACATTCATGAATAGCAATGTATATGTGTAATTCTGACTAACAACGCCGTGTTAACTCAACTAGACTGCAGTTCACTAGCCAACAGGACGTCGCACACGCATCTCAGGATGTTCAATAAAAAGGATGTTCAATAAAAAGGATGTTCAATAGAAAGGTTTGATGGCGCTGCCGTCACGTACAGCTCGACTCCACGTAAAAAAATTATTAAAAATAGTTTTAAGCTTACTTTTATGAATTTGTTATGCTAAATGTTATAAACTAGAAGTAGTGATCTAGTACCAGTGTAGTCAATAGTTATTTTTGCCATCCATCATATCTTTGGACCAAAACAATTGAGTGCTATGTGATTATAAACAAATGAAGTGATAAACAAACATTGAGCAAAGTACATCTTAAAACATAAATTCTCAAACATACAGTTCATATCAATAACATAAAGTAAGTGAACTTTCATGTAATTTGATCAAAACAAAGTGTAAACAATAACAGTGTAAGACATTTCAAATAGTGCGCGCGCTTATAACTTTTGTTTTAAAAAGAAGCGTCGTAACGAACTTTCTATTTTCTATTTTCTTCACATTAACAAGAAGACCCATTTCACAGATATTTCTACTACATACCGTGGCTGGTATTGTACGCACTCTATCATACAATTATATAGGTGCAGGTTCGCATCCTACAAAAAGTTGTTCTTTTTGGAAATTGTTTCTAGACATAATTTGATTCGTGCAATCGAAACACTGCGATTATTTTGTAATTATTTCTGCACAAAAATTCACAAACAAAATGGAAACACGAAATTCAACGAAAATGGCACTCAGAAAGCAAAAGACAAAGTCGGTGGAATCCCTAAACCAAACTTTCACATCAACTAGTTCAGAAATATTCGCCAGAAGTTTACCAGATTTATCAACCGAACACAACTCTTATATTTCCGAATTACAAGAAGAGATCAATGCTTTAAAACAACAACTTGAAATCGCAAATACAAAAATAGAAATACTTACTATCGAAACTATTTCATTGAAAAAAGAAAGGGATGAACAGCAGTCAGAAATGATGTGCCTAAAAAATAGCTATACAACCAAAACAGGAATTGAAGAAAACAAAATCGGTCAACCTGGAAGACTTTTTACTCAAAAAGTAATAAATATTGATCAAACAGAACAACACGATTATTCACCAAAACGGAATACCCCAAAAGAGTTCAACAATCCAGCAATAGAGGGCGCTGTACGCAATAGAATAACAGAACAACAGGACTGCTCTCAACAAATGATTAATTCAAAGAAGTTCAATGGTATAACAATAGAGGGCGCTGCACGTAATAATTTAAGGAATGACAATATCATATACCCAGCTGTTGTAGCAGCAGTTACCCCAGAAGCAGTTCCTAAAGGAATTCATCAACAACATAAACGAAGAATATTCATGATAGGTGAACAACAATGTATGGGACTCGCACAAAAATTAATTAATTCGAGGGAAGGAAATAAATACGAACAGTATAACATATTTTCCTTTATAAAACCGTTTGCCAAATGTAATGAATCACTTAAGACATGCTATAACTTAGATCTTACAGAAAACGATTGGATAATACTATGTATTGGTCAAAATGACCAAAACCCAAATCAAATTCAGTTTGAATTGCTGAATGTGTTAAACTACTTACATAAGCATAATGTAATAGTACTGAGTATTAATAAACATTTGTACTTAAATGAAACGAAACTAAATACTCTTTTAAAATTTACATGTCATACTTTTCCTAATTGTCAATTTTTGGATCTAAATAGTTTATATGAATATTATTATAAATACCGTTACTTTCAGAGTCATACTTGCAGAATAATAAACTCAATCATAGATGCAGAGGACTACTATAAGGCTAAATACATTCCTCCTGGACAAAACATCGACACGCTACGTGGATTAAGTCAAAATGGCAAAACGAGTACGTATAAAAAAGGTACCATTCCCTACTATTTCCGTGCTATTAAGCGAATCTCAAATAATACACCGTCTAAAACTAACGTCGAATCTTTTTTATCCCTAAATTAAAAAAAGCTGTAAAAGAAAAGTTAAAAATAAGATTACTGCACCAAAATATTGCAGGGTTATTAAATAAAATAGATTCTATAGAATTATGTCTAAATACACTTGCAAATGAAAATCCAATACAGATCTTATGCTTTAGTGAGACTTTTATTAAAGCAGGAGATGAGTTAAATATTAATATAAAAGGGTATAAAGTAGGTAGTCACTATTCAAGAAAGAAGCAAAGGCGCGGCGGTACGTGCATATTAACTTATAGTGGAATTGATTGTAAGTCAATAGAAATTTGCAAGGAATACTCATGTGATAATATATTTGAATGTTGCGGAATAGAAATTCCTAGTATGAACACTATTATTATTTGTTTATACAGGATTCCCTCATCTAGTTTAAATTCTTTTTTCAATAAATTAGAAATACTATTACATAAGTTACTATACAAAATTGTAAATAAAAAAGTTATAATAACAGGAGACTTAAATATTAACACATTAGTAAACAACAACAACACGTTAAACTTAAAAAACATATTATCTAATTTTAATTTAACTTTACACATAAATGAACCTACACGCCAAAACAACTGCATAGACCTTATAGCAAGCAACCACGATGACGCTATTGGTACAGTTCATCCATTATATCTATCTGATCATGATACCGCTCAAATATTAGAATTTCCAGCAAACTATAAGAAAATTGAACAGTATTGGTACTGTCAAAAACAAGACTTTAGTAAAGAAAATATAGAAAAATTTATATACTATTTATCACAACTATCCTGGGAGGAAGTCTACACAGAAACTGATATAAATAAAGCATTTAATTATTTTCATCAAGAACTCATACTTTACTACAAACTGTGTTTTCCTTATTACAAAGTTAGAATGGCTTCAAATTTACAATCTCCAAAATGGCTTACTAAAGGACTAAGAAAATCTAGTGCAAAAGGAAGACATTTGAGATTTTCGTACTACAGACATAAAACAAAAGAGACACACAAGAAATATAATAATTATGAAAAAATACTTAAAAAATGCATAATATGGTCAAAGAAAAATATAAATAAAAAAATAATGAATCAAGCTAATAACAAAGGCAAAGCTACTTGGAGCATAATAAAAGACAAAAATGATAGCATTAGGACAATAAATAGTATAACATCACTACAAGTTAACGGGAAACTTATTCAAGAACCTACTCAAATAGCATCTACATTTAATAAATTCTTCATCGATATTCCCAATGATCGTAACTCAAATATTCCAAATAAACAACGACAGACTCAAAACCATATAAATGATAATTCAATTTTTCTCAGACCGACCACAGAGCAAGAAATCATTACTACAATAAAATCATTAAACGACACCAAAGCAGTAGGTTATGATTCTATTTCCACACGGATTATTAAGACAGGTGCACATGTCATAGCTCCGGTTCTTAAACATATTATAGAAAATTCTTTGTCACAAGGAATTTTTCCAGAGAATTTAAAGCATTCCATAGTTAAGCCTCTATTCAAAAAAGGTGATCGAAAAGATCCAAATAACTATCGCCCTATTACACTTGTTCCTGTGTTATCCAAAATCTTTGAAAAACTATTTTACAACCGATTAATAAGTTTCTTAGATAAGCATAATATTCTTAAAAAGGAGCAAAACGGATTTCAGCATAATAAATCAACATCTTTAGCAGCTTTTACCCTAATTAAAAAGATCACAGAATATCTAGATGATAAAATCCCAGTTGCAGTAGTGTTTTTTGATATGAGTAAGGCATTTGATTATGTGGATCATAGCATCTTACTAAACAAATGTGAAAAATATGGTATCCGTGGTGTCGCTCTAGATTGGATAAAAAGTTTTTTAACAGGCCGACAGCAATGTGTTGAAATTACTCATTTAAATGTTAATCTTGAATCCACTGTCTACAGATCCTCATCAAGCCTGAATAAATATGGCGTACCACAAGGGAGCGTTTTGGGCCCTTTGCTATTCTTACTTTATATCAATGATTTACCAGATTCAATAAACTATGATAGTGTTCTATTCGCTGATGATATTTCTGTTATAGTGCCTAATAACACTAAAAGTTCGACCCATGAAAATAAAATACACGAAGCTGTACAGTCTGTAATAGAATGGCTTGAATCTAATAACCTATGTGTAAATATATCTAAAACAAAATTCATAAAATTTCGTACGTACAAAAGCAAACTTTCCAATAGTATTAATATTAAAATAAAAGACAAAAACATAGAAGAAACAGAAAGTATTAAATTCTTAGGTATAACTCTAGACAAATTTTGTAATTGGAAACAACATGTTAACAACGTATGCAGTAAACTAAATAGATTTGTGTATGCTTTAAGAAAACTTCGTATTGTATCAGACGAAAAAACAGCCCGCATAGCATATAGTGGGTATGTTGAATCGATATTAAGATACGGACTAATAATATGGGGCAATTCAACAGACAATGATAAGACATTTATTGTACAAAAGAAATGTTTAAGAGCTATATGCGGTGTCGGTCCGCTTGATTCTTGCAGGCCTTTATTCATAAAACTGAAACTTCTGACCTTGACCGGCATGTATTTGTTTGAGGTATCGGTTTTTGTGAGAAAACATAATGAATTCTTTAGATTCAAAGGTGACAATTACACAAAACAGAGACCAAGAGACGCAACAAAAATTTTAGTTCCTTTCTGTAATACAACTTTAATCAAAAGTAATGTTTATCATATGTGCATTACAATTTTTAATAAATTACCTAAGATCATAAGGGAGCTACCATTTAAATATTTTAAAATTAAACTTCGTAGATGGTTAATAGAAAAGTGTTTTTATAATTTACAAGAATTTCTGCAACATAAAGAAAAACAAATATTTTAAGTTTCCTTTTGTTTTGTGATGTGCTTTATGTAGTTTTAAGAATTGTTGTTAGGTACATAAAATGTTATTTTTAGGTTAAGTTTTGTTATGTGTGTACCTCATTATATTTTTTAAAAACTAAGGTATTTTTCTGTACCTATACTTATTAAAATAAGTAGGTACTTATTAATGTAAAATTAATTTGCATGCCCTAAACAGGCAAAATATGGACTGTACATTAAAACCACCAACTTTTACAACTGGTAACACCTGTATTTTCTGCAAATAAATGATTCTTATTCTTATTCTTATTCTTATTCTTAATAAATCGGATGACATCATTTTAATCCGTTTCATTCGCGAAAGCATCTCTTAGGGCTAACACAGCTAGGAGCATTGCATGGCTTGGTGAGAGCAGGAGCTCGTGGCTAAGTAATAACAGCCGCACGGGTCGATCCATCAGGTTAAGCTACGCTAGCCGGGGTTGGTTCTTGGAAAACATGTTAAGCCGTTGGTCCTGGCTGTCTTTCGTGGATCTTTGACAGTCGTTTCGGGTCGTCAGAAGCCCGAAAGTCTGACAACCAGTCTTACCAAGAGGTATTAGTTAGTAGATATTAGTATCAGGGTCTTACCAATCGTATTACCCAGTTACTGCGTTGTGGAGGTCAGGGGGCCTACCACCACCTCTTTAAGCAGTATTATTTTAATATTACTTTAGTGTGGGAAAGATATGAAGCTCTACAGGACGTATTGCTCCATCTCTTTCCCCCACTGAAGTAACATTAAAATAATACTGCTTAAAGAGGTGGTGGTAGGCCCTCAGATAGGCAGTCGCTCCATGTAAAATACTGGTAATCAGCTGCACCCGGTTAGACTGGAAGCTGACCCCAACATAGTTGGGAAAAGACTAGGCAGATTGATTAATGATTCTTTTACCTCTTGTATAGCTGTGTGGCTTCTATGTATCTCATGTACAAGGCATGAGTTTAAATCCTGGGACGGCTTTTGGCCCTCTCATTCGTTCACTATCATTTGAGTATTATGTTTGTTTAGTTCTGGAGCTTAACTTTACTGAGGTAAGGAGTTTAGTTAACCCTCATCTAATAAACGCGTTAACCTCGTCTGTATTGTATATGATAATCCTTGCACAACTGTCATTTAAATAATGCAAAATTATTTGAATTCCTCAACTTTTTTTGGCTCAAACGAGATTTGACCTACAGTAAGACAAAGGCAGTTACTACATACTTCCTTGAATGCATCACTTATGATATGATGTTTCCTAATATTTCTTGTGGCTGTTTACACAAACAATATATATCCACTTTAAAATGAATAATTCGGTGGTTTTTAGTAACAAGACCCTGAATTGACTAGCTGCGCCCCGCGGTTCTACCCGCATAAGTCTCGATCTCGTTGGAATATCGGGATACAAAGTATCCTATATCGTACCCTAGGTCATGGTCTACCCATGTGCCAAATTAAATCTAAATCCGCTTAGCCGTTTTACCGTGAAAGCGTAACAAACAAACTCACTTTCCCATTTATAATATTACTAGCTTTTGTTCGCGACTTTGCCTGCGTGGATGTCGGATATCGTCCCACGGGAAGGTACTACCGAGATAAAAGTATCCTATATCTTAACCCAAATCATGGCCTATCCGTATACAGGGTTATTGGATATATGCTGGCAATCCATTAACAGGATTTAGGAGAGGTCATTTACAACCAAATGACCCTTTTGACTGCTAGGCAAATTAATTCATTAATTCATTTATTAAACTTACACATAGTTCACAAGCATACAGGTAATATGACATGAGATTCTAACCAACAGAAAACTTAGACAGATTGAACAGCGGGTCCCAAACTAGGCACAGCCTGTATCTTGGTGACCCAAACACTACACAAAGTTAGCAATTTAAAAGGTTCTGCTAGCGCAAGATTGCTTTTGATAATTACAAAAATTAAGTTTAAAATAATAATAATAATACAATTTAACAGATATGTGAGTGAAAACAAGCCAATTATCTACATTGAAAAAATATACACAAACAGTTAAGGTGAGTAAGTGTGGAGTGTAAGTGTATTGTAAATGTCAATAATTTTCGAGTAATTTTACAGTTTCTATTTTAAAATATAAAATGTCAAATTACCAATAACCCTGTATATGCCTTTCACCCAAATACGTTCAGCCGTTAAGGAGTGAAAAGATAACAGACAGACAGACAGCTAATAAATTGTAATATCTTTAGACCCAGTGGACCGATTTTAATGAAATAAAGATTAAATGTTATCTCAAGATACGGCCAATTTCCCATCCTTTTTTTTTGGGTGGGATATTATCAAATAACGGGAGGGCGTGTCAGACTCTTACTGACTAAAACCCACCCGTGTTCCTACCGTTGCCTGTACGTTGCCAGGGGCCACGGTATCCCTTTCCTATCAGACCCCTTCACTTGCTGACATCTCTTTGAGGCGCGCGTGGAACACAACGCGCCGTCGACCCGGGCCTGGTCCTTATCAGACGGCGAGCTACCCATTGCTCACCGTCAATTTGTCATCCCTTAAATCTCTTTTAATGAAGTAGCTACTAATACAAAAATATGTAAATTTTAAAATCCTCTATTTTACCCCCTTAGGGGATGAAAGAATGCTATAAGATATAATTCCTTATTTCTTACTAAAAGCATCAATTTGAATGTTCATATGCCTAACGTAAGAAATGCTGGGTTACCCATATAAACTTTCATCCCCCTTATCACCTATAGGATTATTTTTGAAACAAAAAGTACCCATGTCCTTCCCCAAGATGCCATCTATCTTCTTGCCAAATTTTGTGGAAATCCGTTCAGTGGTTTAAGCGTGAAAATGTAACATACAGACAGACAGGCAGAGTAACTTTCGAATTTATAATATTATATTATTAATATTAGCTTCCTCCCGCCAGTCGACAACCAAACGCAAATTTAGAGCTGAAAGCAAAAATTAAACGCACAAGTATAGCTATTCCGCTCTATACGATATCTGTCATTATTTTAGAGTAAGAAGATAATGTAATTTTTTCTGGGGGTAGGGTAGGGAGGGTTCCTTATATCTTAGAACGAAGCCCTTCGCATAATAATGATCGAACTTCACAGGAGGCTTTCATTCGGGTATTAAGTTCTTTTTCCTTTTATTTTGGTATATTGGCGTGTGCTAGGTGACATATAGAAAATAATTTAATTTAATGTTTTGTGTTGCGTAAAGTAAATTATTTTGCATAATAACTATTGTATAGAATCATGTTTTTCTAACTATTCAGACAGCTGTGCTGCTGGCGAGTTTGTTGCGCCACTTCTTCTTCCCAGCTAAAGCACTAGGAAGTGGTGAAGGGCGGGCGTTTTTAGGGGACTGTCTTATGTAATTTTGACGTTCGACAAGTGCTGATTTTCAGCCTAGTTTGAATAAATGACTTTTGAATTTGAATTTCACTTATTATACTTTAGGCTTCGTTCTCGTTCTCATATTTACAATGCGGATGTTAAGAGTTTATGAGGAAAATTGAGATTCCAATATGAAATTATAAATTAGGTAATAGTGTGGGTAGTTAAAATAGTAGAGATTCTGAATGTTTCGAGTGATATAAAAATGTAAATGCAAATCTATCTACACTCTTCATCTTTCTGACGGACATCACTCAAAAACAACTGTCTCATTATCTGCCCAGCCTTTCCCCAATTATGTTGAAGTCCGCTTCTAGTCTTCTCGAATGCACTTGAATAGGTATCTACAAGTATTTTACATGAAGCGACTTCCTATCTGACTTCCACAACCCAGCTACTGGATAACACGGTACTCCTTGCCTAAACTAGGTGTCAGACAATCGGGTTCAAACACAATTGTCTGTTTTATTAGAACACATTGTATTCGATCGTATTGAGAATATATTATTGTATACATTATTTATTCGTTTTCTGTTTTCCCTTTCTTTTTTTAAAAAAAACTAGGAATTTCTCTTGTATTGTGGGTGCGTTTACAAACATTTAAACTCAAATACACAAACAGCCAGACCCGGAACAAGTACTTGTAGGTCATAAAAACATTTGCTCCGTGCGGGAATTGAACTCGCGACACGCAGTGCAGCAGTCAATCGCTTAACCACTGCGCCAACCGTGCCGTGCCGTGCCGTGTCGTGTCGTCCGTTTTCGGCTACTTATACGATACCATTCTGATGATTACATAAATCTTTGCAAGAAATTTAATTTACAGTCACTCATAAATCGTCGTCGACTAGCCGATTGCACTTTCCTTTTAAATATTATATTTATACAGAATTGACTGTCCAATACCCTAATTACGTAATACACGATCAATCGGAATTTGAATCGTTTTGAAACAAATTGCTAATTCATTGCTTCATAAAGTTCGAAAAAAAATCTGCTCAACAACGTAATGAATGTGTTGAACTGTCAAAATGAAACAAATTTGTCGTAGTCGTTTACGAAAATGTGTTGCGTAATTAGATAGCTGATCTCCTACATTAGCTGCGTCTCAATGTCCCTCAGAGATCAATTAGAGATATTCCTACCTTTTTCCTCTTCTAACTACAGGCAAAACTCATACATTTTATTTTTTATTTTAATTTTATTTATTTGGCTCACCAACAATTGAATACACTGATACAGTGATATGATACATCCAAGGGACTTATAAACTAGTGTACCAATTTATTATAGGTAAGCACATCATGCATAATTAATGATGTTGAGCGGTGACTAAATTAGGTGAGTATACTCATACAAATTAAAAATTTAAAGCATTATTAAAATCATTGTATAAATTAAGATGCAAACAAAATCAAAATTAAATTAAATTAAAAATCAACATCAAAATGGAATTAAAAACATAATTAAAACTACAAACAAAATCAAAATTGAATTAAAAACATAATGAAAACTAAAATCAAAATGGAATTAAAAACATAATTAAAATTAAAAACAAAATCAAAATTATTACTTTTATGATCAACATTTGTATCAAAACTAAAATATTTTTACAAGTGTTTGTGCATAATGCTTCGGAACCTGCCAAGTGAGTCCGAGTGTATGTCGATAAGGTCACTGTGGCTATTTAAGAGCTTACATAACCGGGGGATTGGAGAATTAGTACCGAGGACAGTTCTGCGAAGAGGAGGACATACATGATGCGAGCGAGTAAGAACTCTTTGCAAAGAGTTCACATTTGACCCATTTACCACCAAAACCTATTCTGCACGCGCTCGGCTGAACGCTGACTTCTTTAAGAGTGTATAGTGCTTATTATACCATAGACATATTATATATTCTTTTCTATCGTGCTTGTTAGTGATTCTAAGATTTCTACTACTTTTTATGTTTTTACCCGTGAGAACCTGTAATTGGCTCTATGTTTTATAGCTGTTGGTTCTCCTATTAATAAATAAATAAATTAGAATGCTGGGGATCATAGGAGACTTGTGTCTTATGGTGAGTTTACTATCTGTTCTAAAAGTCACTGATGAACGTGTACACAATAACCTTCCTCGCTTTCAATGAACCGACCTCCCCGACGATCTCCAACGAACTGCAGAAATCGAAGACCACGATAAACCCACATGTAGCTGTCAACACGACGAAATAATCGAAGTGTCCCCTGATCCCTTGTGTGTAATTGAGCGTATTCGTTCAGAAACTCGAGTGAAAGGCTGACCGAATTGCAGCGGAGTGGAATCGACGCCGACGTGTGAATGACGAGTATACATCGCGGCTAAAAGCTTTTATGCAGCTTGTGATGTATTAGGCGAATTTTGTAGTGCTACTCGGTAAATAGTTTTGAAAATGTTTATACCTGCTGAAGTGATACTGGAAATAAAAGTGTTACCTAACCTAAATGGACTAACGATTACTAACAGTAAATGGCTAGCAACGTCTTTTCTATTTAGGTAGCTAGAACCTGGTAACACGTTATCACTAAGTACGAAAGACGATTTGTTAATTACTAAGTTGAAAGGACGCTTGTAGCCAGATACGTATTTTCTTTGCAGTATCACGTATTTTATTGTATTTTTTTTTATTAAAAAGAGAAACAAATTTTTATTTATTTATTATTAAAAATATAGGTATTTTATTAATATTTGCATCTGTATTTCGATAGATCAAACTGTAATCCACACTTTCGCACTACAAAGTTATTTTGATGTTATTTACCTTCGCACAGCGAATTTTTTTTCTCCATTTCAATATTGTAGAAACGTCCTTTTTCCTTACAGCGGCAGAAATGCATGAAATGACTGGACAGGCCCACTCAAATCTGTGTGGTTCTTTTCTCAAAAAACCATTTTAGACACTAAACTTCATGGTCCTCATATGGCCTGACCAAGATGATGTCTGGACTTTAAAAGAGACTGCGCCCTCTGAGTTTGTTTCGGCCTTTCTTCTCAGAGTAGTCAGATAGGAAACGCCGAACTCATCTAGCCATTTTTTTTATTTTTAATATGACGTGTAAGAGTGATTCCGATATCCTATTTACAGAATAAACATTTTCATTTCATAACCTAACGCAGAAGGTTGAATAGAACCGGCTTGTGCACAGAATGCTGCATGAATCTCTAAACAGCAGAATCCCTTTACTCAACCACGCCTGAGAGGATATTGCTAATTTATAGTAGTAGATAATTAACTGAATCGCTGAACAGTTTAAAAGTTACAAACCACTACTAGTCGCAATTGGCTGATGTAAACGTAGGAGACAGGCAAAGAGATCGCCCGTACACAGCCAACACCCAGGCATCACTCAACATTTACATAATAGGTAGGTAAATCATTATAATTGGTTACGCAACCTCGTGCAACAGGTTACCAAGCAACCTACTCGTGACTCAGTAGCAACCAGTCTTTAATTTGTGGACCAATTGATTAAAGGAGCCGGTCAGACGCCCGCTTTAGTTCCAATTAATATTGATTCAGTTATGCGGAAGAATTTAGGATACTCTGATACTCTGTCATTTGAGATTCTTGTGCGGTGGGGGTATGCTTTATTATCATCAATTTGTTGATGAATGTTATTAATCATTTATTGGAGGGATAATTTGGGTTTTGATAAAATTGCTGTTCATTTCTTACGTATTTTTCTTCAATTTTTATTTCACACGATGTTTTGTTGTTCATGTTAAGAAGTCACGGATTCGGTTTCATAGTTCCTTTTGAAACACGTCTACCTAGGAAATCAACGTTTCTCTTGTGTTTGAAATATTTTTCTGGAATACATGAACTTTCCAGCAATAATGTACAGGTATACCTCTAATGAGTGGTAGGTAGGATACTTTCCTTGCACAAGTAGACAGTTTCCTAAAGAGACATCTACAAAAAAAAAACGAGCGGGCCTTACAGTAGTCGCTTATGATGTGTAACATGACATGACATCTTGGCTGACAGTACCAACCTCTTGGAAAATGGGTTGGTACCACCTGGCGGTCAACTCTAGCACCGTGTGTGCTCATTGGTCAAATCAAATAGCGCGCGCTTCCCCGGCATACTTTTACACACTTCCGTCCCTTTTCACGAAATCACCCCCACAGATTGCAGGAAAGCGAGAGGAAAGATGATACAATTGAAAAAATATAACAAAAAAAAAACATAAAGTAAGACTAGGAATAAAGAATACTTTCAGAAAAAAACGAATGCCGTCTTTTCTTGATGTTATTGCAACAAACTGACTTCAAACCAAGATCGTGGTCGTTCTAGTGAATCTAACAAAAGATTATTTTATTATTATTCAATCGTCTTTATACATAGGTAATAGTTTTTTGTGTGAACAAAATTATATTTATACAATGAATCTCATCCTTGAGTTTTTACGAGGTGCCATCAGCCGAGCAAAAACTTGCTACACGTAGGTTGAAGTTAATCAAATAAAATATGCAGCGAGATAAAAATTGTTAGCGTAGGTATAAGACTATAACATAAGTTAAAAGGTCACCACTGTTCATAAAATATTGTTATTCTAGACGGGAATGTTGTTATTTTATTTGTTTATTTTTTATTATATTCCTGGATAGTGGACATTGTAAATTAATTTTATAATGTTTATTATTATTGGAAATTAAATTATTTTGAACTTTTATGAGTGTAAATAAAATAAATGTAGGTAGACAATGACATGGAAGTAATTTAATTCTGTGTTTAAATTGTTATTATTTTAAACATTCAGATACAATGTAAATTGTTATTTAGCAAAGGTATGCGATTTGGCGGTTAAAGGCAGACAGGCGCGACGTGATATCGGTAAAACAATTTCCGTGAAGTTTTCGTAGAAATTGTTCCACCAGAGTTGCGACGCGCCGCGCCTTCGCGTCGCGTCTGCCTGCGGGAAGGCCTTAAAAGCACTTATTCTAAAAGGTGGGTTCCCATCTTTTAGAATAAGTGCTTTTAAGGCCTTCCCGCAGTACAATATTTTAGTTCGCTAGTTAGCGACATTTCATATTTCCATACAGTAATATTGCCAAATTAATCAAAACAGCGACATATTTGAGATCTATTTGCGACGTTGCCCACTTTCAGAATAAACGCTCTATATTTGGTACAATTAGGATCTTTTAACTTGATTTTTCACCTTATTTAATTCTTAAATTAGATACTGTCTAATTTCGTGAACAAACGTACTTCAAAGTCAAAGTCAAATCATTTATTTCAAATAGGCACATAAGAGGCGTATTTGAACGTCAACATTTACAAGAAAATAGAATTGGTTCTAGTTGCCCCTTCCAAAAGGTAGTTTCGTATGGAGCAGAATGGGTAAGAAACTCCACCGTTACTCTTTTAAAATTACCGTTTCCTAAAGACGATTAAATTTAGAGTTGTTGAGTGCAACTACAAAAAAATTACGTCATCTAAAGTTGACTTATCATCCTATAAAATAACAGCAAAAACATCATGTCTGGCGCATGAATTACCATTAAATAACCATTTATTTGTGCTTAAAATTTATACTGAGAACACTCTTTGTGTCAGATGTTAAGTGGGAACAGGACTGCGATTCTCCATATAAATGTATTCCCCGTTTTTTTTCCTGAATAATGCCTCTAGAGCATTTTTTTTTTTTTCATAAAATCAAGGTCTGCTGTAGACACGTCCCTGTTATTCCTTTTTTTTCAGCAACGTATTAGTAAAGAAAATATAACCCTCCAAAAATTACAAAAATTACCCATTTTTACGGCCGTGATTAGAGGAATACTAAACAAATTCGAAAAGTTTTTAACATACAAGAAAATTATAGGAACATACTCTTTCTAAAAAATTTAATGTAAAAATTAATTGAATCGGCTCAGTTTTCGAGGAGAAAAAAGGGGAATACATTTTTTTTCAAATGTTTGTGATATAATCGGTCTGAGCTGCAGCTGTCCCTATCGCACTCAACGGGGTCAGACTTGAGGTAAGACGACGACAATAGTTTCTTCAAATACCTATTTTCCAAATTCCTCGCAGGCCCTGTTCCCTCTTAAGCTTCCCATGCAAATATTGAGACTTACGGATACACCATATATCACGTCAGTGACAAAAGAGCAACCAACACGCTCTATTTATCACGAAAAAAAAAGAAAATATGTAAGCTTTGCTCTAACTAATGCTTGTTCTGAAATTATCTGATGAAACTGTAAACAAATCCTTTTCATGTAATTCTTACGCAATCACTTACTAAAGGGAATTAGTAACACATTTATCTGTATAATAGAAGGTTTATATCTCACCTCTTTAACCAACAATAATTGCTTGAATAATATTATTAAATTGTAATTCTAAATCATCGACAAATATTAAGGTTATAAAATTGACCTCAATTGTCGAATGAATAACATCTTTAAAGACATTTTAAATTAGAATTTCTAAATAATTCAAAATCAAAGCCCTGAATATGTAAGTGGCACTACATGTAAAGCATCCACAGGTACGTTTTCTGATTCATTTGTTTACATTTTCATCAGATACTTTTGGAGCATACAGCATGATGCGATGCCAGACTTGCAAACTGCTAACGTCACTAATCTGTGCTAATATGCAAATTGTACGAAATATTACACAGTTTTCTCATTACAGCCCAACCAGTAAAATCGCAACTTGTGGCGAAAACAAGCAGACGCAAATATTGCGTAGTGTGGACATGGCTTTAGCTATTCCACACAACGTAAGTATGGGTAGTAAGGATAATACATATATTATAGGTAGGTACTACATAATCGATTTTAGTAGAGGATTTAAAAAGTGAGATAATTTTCTGCTAGACCAATTTCTTATAAGCTCAGATATGCATGCCGACAAAGTTTTAGTTAAGTAGGTACCTACTTTACATATTTCCGTCCCTCACAGAATTTATCATAATTATGGGAGGTTTTAATGTTCTTATTAGGTAGCATGACAGTGAACGGGACCATATTCATCTTTTACACATAATGTGAGGTTTATATTATGAAACTAGTGTCGTGAAACAGTAGCTTGACTGTTGTTTCGGGCTAAAGCTAACTATAACAGCTGGTTTTTGAATAGCTGATAAATTCAACTAACACGCTGTCATAGAAATAATAACAATTATTTCATGAGATATGACAATGACACGACACGAGAACAAACACGAGATTTCCACTTCGACAAACATCAACTTTATGGAAGTGTAAATAAAGTTGATTTTAGACCGGACTAGAACTGTTGAAAAAGTCATAAAAAATATGAAGTCGTAGCGCAAACTGAACCTTATATGTAGGCATTACAGTTGTTTTTCCTAAAACTCGTGTTTGTTTACATGTTTGGCAAAAGAATTGCGAACGCAGATTAGCTAATGTTTCACGACAGTAGTTTCATTATGTAAACCCCGCTTAACATAAGAACACGCTTGTATTCTGCGAGGGGTGGGGCAGAGGTTATACACCAAGATTTCGCCAGTTATGTTTATGTCCCATGTAGTAATGAACCTATTGCCATACCGGGCACAAATCCAGACCACTACACACCCTATACACAGGCACTACACAGGCTACTACTAGATACTACTACATAATACAGGCTACTGAGAAATTCCTGCTGTAAATAGCCCAATAAAACTATGTAATATAATAATTAAAAATAATTATACTGCCTTGCTATATCTATCAAATAATTACATAGGTAATTAATCCTGTTCTCTAATTATGTAATACACGATCAATCGACATTTGAACCGTTTTGAAAGAAATAGCTAATCCATTGCTTCATAATTTGAAAAAAATATTTGCTCAACGACGTAAATAACGCAATGAATGTTGTTGAACTGTCAAAATTAAACAAATTTGTCTTAATCGTTTACGAAAATGTGTTGCGTAATTAGATAGCTGGTCATAAATGCTCAAATGAGCTACAAATTAGGCGTTCTCATAATTTCTAACGTGACGATATTATCGTGGACGTCCACGGTATCACGATAACAAAGGAAAGTACAATGTATGTAACTATAATATGAAGACGTTTTTTTTCCTTCCACGATAAAGGCATGCACGTTTTTCCATACATTTTATCGACGTGGACGTTTACGATAATATCGTCACGTAAGAAATTATAAAAACGCACATTCAAGACACAAAATTGAATACGAATGTCATCCATGGGGCCATGGTTTATACACGCCCTTATTATCGAAGAACGGATCTATAACAATCGGTAAATTTTCTCACAATACCTCCACACAATGGGCCATATAAAACCAAACAAACGAGTTCCTGAGCCAAGAGCGAACCGCCATCGATACGTCTTTGAGATCAGACATAACAGTCAAAATTGCTTGACAAGCACTTTTAAGAGAGTTTATTTTGAAAGTGGGCAACGTCTCAAATTGATGTCAAATATTTCGCTGTTTTGATTAATTTGGCAATATTACTGTATGGAAATAAGAAATGTGACTAACTAGCGAACTAGAATATTAATAATAATATGCAATTATAACATTGAATTTGATGTTGTAACTGTTTTAGGTGTAAAATTGTAACATTCGGAAAGTTTCCAAATACTTTTTTTACATCTATAAGTAAATACGATATATTAATTATTGCATTTCATAATCAATATTTTAGTACACTAGTTAGCCAAATTTCATATTTCCATACAGTAATATTGGCAAATTAATAAAAAACTGGTAAATATTTGACAGCTATTTGCGACGTTTATTTATTTATTTATTAGGGACAACAAACAGCAGTATATTAAATATTACACATGATTGGAGTACTAAACTAATAGAGTTAACAAATACACTGCTCACGACGTTATCCACAGATTACCATATAAAATAATTAGCAAAGTTACTATTAATAATAACAATAAGGGCAAACTTAAAGATTCTCATTACAAGGTTAAAATTAAAATTGACGTTGCCAACTTTTAGGATAAACGCTCTTAATACTGGTTACTGTCAGACGATGGTCTACTTGTTGACGCATATCCAGACTCCAGGCTGCTACTGAGAAATTCTTGATGTAAAAACCCAATAACACTTTGACCGACTTGGGAATCGACTCAGGACCTCATGCTCAGCTGTAGGACTTGCGAACAGTAGACCTACGAGGCAGTCGAGGAAGTTCGGAAGTATTAAAAATGTACTTTTTAGTGTGACAAGGTCCCCACGGGCCCTCGGAAATGAATGATGTACCAGTACTCAATAAGCACAAGCAAGTGAGACTATATGACTATATATAGTAATGAAAGGTAATTGCATGCAGCTAAGATGAGAATAGGGATATGTGGCATTGCGTGTCACGAAAGGATAGAATAAGAAATGAGGACATAAGAGGAAGTCTGAAAGTGACTCCGGTGACTGAAAAGTTGTGCGGAAATCGGTTGTCATGGTGTTGGCATGTGATGCGGAGGAATAAGGAAAATGTCGTGAGGAAAGTTTTGAGTATGAATGACGATGGCTATAAGAGTAGAGGAAGACCAAAGAAACGATGGATCGACTGTGTGAATGATGGCTAGAAAGGGGTGACTACCGAGATGACGGCTAATACAGAAGTATGGAAGAAAAAGTCATGTTGCGCAGATCCCGAATAAATTGGGTTATGGGCAGGAAAATGTCGATTATGAAGTAAAACTATAAAGTAGAAGCTGGCATACTAAAGGGTTTTTTTTTTGGATACGACATCTTTGAATGTCGTCATAAATGCAGACTTCCGTTTACATCTAGCCAGAAACCTCTGAGATGTAAGTCATGCAGAATATCTTATTCCCATTTGCCATAATATTATATGGCTCCGTGTCCTAATGGAAAGCGATCGTCGCGATCACAATTTTTTTTCGGTGAACCAGAGGGACATATAAAAAGACTACAGGTCGCAATGCTATCATTTTGACAGTTAAGCCACGGTAGAGCAGATGAATTTATCAAACCTAAAGCAACGCATGTCCAAATGAATGGCATTGCGATCGATTGTTATTTTATGTGTGTTACGCAAGAGCTTAGTGTAGAAAGCCCGGTTAAGCAGCCATGACCTTAGATAGACATAGATAAAAAAAAGAATACACGATAGTTCGCACTTTTTGTTCGGTGAATCTGAACGCGTGGTTCCGACAGAGAGCGCTTTCCGTTTTTCCGAACAAAAAGTGTCTTAAGCACGTAACCGATCGCGTATTTCTGGCGACGTTCGCTTTTAAATAGAACACAACCTTATCCCGCCGAACACGTTTATCTAAGGAAACGGCCATATAGAAAATACGTTAATTAAATCGCTATTTTTAAAACTTTCTCTAAAAATAATACTGAACAACGAGGGATTTCGAAGTCATAATAAAAATAAATGTGAACTTTATAAAGTCATTTATGAATTTAAAATAATTTTAATAACTTAATGATATTGTTGTGCGTCTAAAATAAAATAAAGACAAGGCTATGTGACAAGAACCTCGACTTTTGTTATTCTTATCATATATTACTTTTCCTGTTTGCATCAACCTATTATTTATTCAATGTGGGTTCTGTAGAGCAGGATTTAATTATTTGTTTGGTAGATTCATTTGCATATTTTAATAATAATTCATATTTTTCTAACTGCATTTGCTCGCATAAATATACTTACCAGATCCTTATATAAAACATAAATCAATACTAATTTAATTTAAGAGGGCTTATCCTAAAAGTTGGCAACGTCGCAAATAGCTGTCAAATATTTACTTATTTGAGGCAACAATATTGTATGGAAATATGAAATGTGGCTGAACTAAATGCAATAATTAATATCGTAATACCGAATATTTAGTTTTAGATGTAAAATAAGTATTTGGAAACTTTCCAAATGCCTTTTTTACATCTAAACCGGTTACAACATCAAATCCAGTGTTATAATTGCAATTCATTACCTATTAATGTTCTAGTTGGCTAATTAGCCACATTTCATATTTCCATACAGGAATATTGCCAAATTAATCAAAACAGCGAAATATATGTCATCTATTTACGACGTTGCACTTTCAGAATAAACGCTCTTAATAAAAACTGATATCTCCTCATTTTCATGTAAAAATCAACAGTTATTTGGATTTTTAAATCATTATCTGATTCAAAACTTCCATCCCTTTTTGATGTCAGTTTAATACATATAAGTACTTTTCCTCTTAATACGTTTAAGATGAAACGAGTTCAAAAAAGGGTTTCCTCCTTTTTTAAATTCTTAAAGTGTTTAAATATTGATGATGAGATAATCCATTAAAAAAAACCCACGGGTAATATCTCATAACAATTTCGGCTTCTTGTCAGATTGATTTAATCAATAATAAGAATATCATAGTCAATATTATTATTCCTATCTCAAATACGATTCTAAAACATACCTAATATATCTGCGGTTTCATGTGTTTATCAACAGACAGGTAAATTAGATCATAGCTAATTGTACAGTTTCTGTGGAATTATTGCCAATCGGAAATTACATAAACGCGAAACTGAAGAGCGAACTAATACCTAAAATTTGTGCTAGCTCGAATTATGCAGATTTTTTATACCTTACTACTGATGTTCTTAATGTAAAAATTTACTGTGCACTAGACGAAGTCCAGCTGCTATCTAATTACGCAACACGTTTTCGTAAAGTATTACGACAAATTTGTTTCAATTTGACAGTTCAACAACAATCATTGCGTTAAATACGTTGTTGAGCAGATTTTTTTTCGAACTTATGAAGCAATGGATTAGCAATTTATTTCAAAACGATTCAAATTCCGATTGATGGTTTATTACGTAATTAAGGCACTGGTAGGCTTAAGAAGAAGTAAGTAAGCAACTACAAATAATTTGACATATAAGTTTTTTTTCACTAGAATATAAAATTCTTCGCAACCGCTTGACATCGATCAACATCGTCGGCACGTCTCATAAACTTGTTACTAAAATCCGGTTCTCGCATCCCGTTGAACCCTAAAAAGGATGAGTACGCACAAAAAAGGTTTAAACTACGGCTTTATAGTGACGTGTTCCCGAGCCGTTCCGACTGATCGCACGCGCAGTCAGCGCTGCGCACGCGTTTCTCACGTGTAGCCTTAAACTAACCATTTCTTCGCAAAATTAATTAACAAATAAAATAGCACGCTCAGATTCTATATGGACCATTATTTTTCATTACTTTCCGTGTTTTCTGATAAGTAAATCGTTTCGTTTCGTTGTGTACAGTGCTGTCCACCGGTTCGATCAATGCTGATTCGAGTGAAATTTTATTGGATGTGATAATACTTGTTTTGGCCTTCATGGTTACAAAATAATTGGTTTGGTTCCGACGTGAGTGGTGTATGTGATATAAAATAAAACGAGCTGGAGGATTCATTCGGACAGGTGTGTATGAATGGCTTTATTTAATTATCCGCACAGTATACATAATGAGGTGTAAGAATATTTAATACTTATTTACATATTTATTTTGTGATTATTATGTAAAGTTGAGATGAAGGAATAATATAATATTTATCGCGTTAACCGGTATTCTATCCCCTAAATAAAATGTATTAGTTTTAAGTTATAAAGTCGGTTTATATTTATTGCTTCTGACCACAAGCAAATTGTTTATTGTATGTTGTTTATCCTCCGGCAACATAGTTGCGCTTGAGTTACTTTAGAAACTAAATGTGATGAAAAACACACGTGTTCTACCTATTTTATTTACAATGGAATATGTTCACTACAAAATGGAAAATGTTTGTTCACGCCCGAAATGATATCTCTAGATTGAAATGATTAATTATTATTTTTGCGCAAACATTTTGTTTTACTTCATTAATTATAAGTAAGTAGCTGCGTAGGAGTTTCTTTCAATTATACGTTTTATAATCAATTAATGTATGCCAATTAAATTTAACGCTAGATATATTGAACCTAGCTCGTTTTAATATAAATCTACAGGGTTATTGGTAACTCGACGTATTATAACAGGGCATAATAGAAGGGTTGAAACGCAATAAATTCAGCCACGAAAATTATTAGTTTTCGAGATATTCTTTTTTAAAGATTTAAAAAAAAAAAACCAGATTCAAACATTTGAAGACTATTTAAAAAACTTAAACTCAAACTCAAACTCAAAGCATTTATTTCAAATAAACCAATTACAGGCACTTTTGAATTGTCAAGGGGTCGCGTCGGTCAGTCAGAAATATGAAGCTAGTCGCCCATTCCAAAGCGTAGTAGGTACCTATGGAGAAGAACGGGCAAGAAACTCCACGGACACTCTTTTAAATAAAATAAAATGGTTACATAATATTGGTTACATCATTCAAGTTGAAGTTATACATGTGAGAACGATACAAAACATTAAAAGCGTCCGTTAGAAATAAAAATATAAATTAAATTAAAATCGCCGTGGCAGCTAAGAGATGACCAGTCCCTACTGACGGCGCCCATTCACGAACATGACGCATGGATTAGCACCATTCAGCTCAACCATTTTGAAGGGAGCTAAATGATCCAACACAGGCGCCACCGCCAGCGAGACATTAGAGAGAGCATGACATACTCTCAGCCGCCAGGGCACATTCAAGTCAATGAAAGACATATCCAGTACCTAAATGGTAGCTTTATATATCTATAATAATATATTTATGGTAGCTTTATGTATCGAATACCACACATGTGCCATGCAATTATACAATGCTAAGACATTGAATTTATACAATGCAAAGATAGTTTTAAAAATCTTCAGCAGCTCCAACGGTATTTTCAAATGCTAATCAATTAGTTTAATAAATTATGCTTGTGGAGCAGGACCAGCGTTGAGCCAATCATTTTTATCAGCGATGTAATCCCCCAACTTATAATATGCTTGGCTGCATAGCGTGCGTTTAATATAAGATTTAAATTTCGTTTCATTCAGTTAAAGTATGTGGGGAGGTATTTTATTGTAACATTTTAAACAGTACCCCATGAAAGATGAGTCCACTTTAGCCAGCCTGAAACCCGGTTGAACTAATTGGTCCCTATTCCTAGTGATATAATTGTGTTTTGCACATCTTTTACTAAAAAGATGTAGATTTTTCCTTAAATTTCAGTACATTCGCGCCATCATAGCTATTGCCATACTTGGCAGTTCTTTGTTAATAATTAAAAGTTCAAGAGTAGGTACCAAACACTTTGCGTTTCAACCCTTCTATTGCTGCAAGTAATTACGAGTTACCTGTAACCCTGTGTAAATACTCAAAATACGTTGTTACATGAGGTTCGGATAGTTTACCATCCCTCATCCCCTACACTTAATCACTATTAAGTTACCGCGATGATAGGTAGGATACTAACATAATTTAACAAGTATGGCAGGTGTTTAATTCCATTTCTGATGTTCAATATATTCCTTTACAGAAAATAAGATAACAATTTAATATTTTTTTCTGAATGGGGTAACCTATATACTCGTAGGTAAGTATGGGCATTGGGTAATAAAAAGATGTCTGGCGAAACAATTTCTATGAAAATTCCCGGAAATTATTCAACCAGTGTTGCGTCGCGCCTGTCTGCGGCAAAAAACGCCGAACAAAACACGTTTCTTCTATCCCCCTTTAATTACTAACTTTATTTATTTTTTATTATTGGTCGTTATAGCGGCAATAGAAATACACAATCGGTGAAAATTTCAACTGTCTACCTATTACGGTTCATGAGATACAGCTCGCTGACCGACAGACAGACGAATGGACAGCGGAGGCTTAGTAATAGGGTTTGGCAACCTTCGGGTACGAAACCTTAAAACCTTACACTATAATCTATTCAAAAAGTATATGATAAAACTGTAAACAAACCCTGTTCTGTTTAAATTCGTCCGCAATTGCTCACTAAAGGGTAACACGGGTACGTTCTGTATTTAGAACTTTTCGTGGGAACTTTTGTGAGGTTTCAACTTTAAGTACCTACCTATATCTCACTTTTTACAACAATTATTGTTTGAAAAACATTTTTTTTTCTAAGAAATTTCATTATTGAGAAAAATCATTACAAGAAAATTGAAGTTTTATAACCAAATTTTCTTGAGAAAAAAAAATTGAGGTTAATTATAAAATTAACCTCAATTTTTTAATCAAAGCACTCAATTAATAAGTGGCACATACTACACGGTTGACATCCATCACGGCTACGTTTTCTGATCATTTAGTTTACATTTTCACCAGATAGTTTTAAAACAGAATATACAATTGTAATTTTCCATGATTCATTTAATTGTAATAAATTATAATTGAATAGATTTGTCGCAAAACTTTAATTAAAATATTGTCAGCTACGCCACAGGATCTCCGGTCATAAAACTAATAATATATGGTAGGTAGGGAAAACACAAAATAATTACGAGTCATAGAATGTTTGTGAAGACGCAAATATATGCCAGTGACCTTGAGTGGTTAGCTTGTGTGTTCTGTACTGAGCTCACGCAACGCGTCGTACCTACGTCCAGCCAGTAGGACTCGCCCATCAGAGAGCGCTGTCCCAAATCAGACGCATTATTAATTTAAACAAAAGGTATTTTAATAAAACACGTATACTAAAAGATCAATAATTAAATTATCTTTAAAATGGTTAAGGTTTCAGAAAAATACGCTTGTTAGATTTTGCGTTATTCTCAGTTTTTTATCCGCGCTAGACATAACTTTACAAATTAATTTCACTGTGTAATATAAATATAATGTAAAATATTCATATACTAAGTTATTAAAAAAATGCTCTAATTTAGCATATATTTTTTCCAAATCATTAACACTACTCGTTTAGACGTGATCTTCAGTATAAAATCATTAAAAGTCGGTTACTTCGCCTTTTTAATAAAACAATTTGACATGGGTACGCAACGCTCTAATGACATAAGCTCAAATAGTCAGTTGGTCACGTTCTTAGAAAAACCAACGGCTCATGAACACGAATTTGCATTAATTATATAATTTGATAAGCGAATAATATGTTGCTACGCAGGTGACAATACTTCTAATAATACTAAACAAGTTTAGGTGACGTTAAGTATACACTAGTCGACGGCTCGAACTCGTTGGTGGGCGTGACTAATATGCTTGCTAATTATTAGTCTAATTATTTATTTATTTTATTTTATATATTTTGTATTTATTTATCTAGTTTTTATTTATTGATTTATTTAGTGAAATAAACGATGATTTATAACGAAAACGAGCGCGTAAAATTTCATGAACAGACCTTTGGGTGTATAGATATTATGAAAAAGCTACTGGATATATTTACTCAAAATAAAATTCTTTGAACTTTTGAATAAATTATCTATTCCTGTACGGTTTTTATTTTGTAATTTTCTTACTTCATAAGTTACGCCCACAGACGAGTTAAAATTAGTGTTGAATGGTGGAAGTTTCGACGCTCATAACTTTTAAACCATTTTTTTTGCCAATTCTGCTTCCATGCTGGCCTAGATATTGACAAGACAAATTGATATAATTTTTTGTTTTGAACGTACACTTTCAAACAGATAGTAATCACCATACTACGTTTGTATGGAAGAATGACCGACTAGCGTACCCTTAAAGTTACCTACAGATCTGCTTGCTTTCATCGATCGTTAATGTCGCCTGTTATTAACGATCGGGAAATAATACCATCCTATAGACCTATAGTACCCTCCCTCTCATACAGAGACCCCGGAGGCCTCTTCTCATACAGAGAAGGCACGAGCATTGATCACCACGCTTGCTCAATCGATTTATCAAAGAGATATTATCAAAGAGACATACGTAGACAATATTTATCGACCTCCGCTGTCCGTCCGGCCTTCCGTCTGTCTGTCTGTCAGCGGGCTGTATCTCATGAACCGTAATAGGTAGGCAGTTGACATTTTCTCAGATTGTGTAGTTCTATTGCTAATTACAACAAGAAACGTGTTTTTTTCGGAGTTTTTTTGCTCTATCTTAATACAGTACGGTATCGGAATCACACGTGGCCGTTTTTGCAATCACACGTGTCGATCGTCAAAAATCGAGCAAATCTATAGGCACCTTTAGGTAACCAAGCTCTTATTTCATATTCTTATTAAATACTTAGCCCAGCTATCTAATTACGAAAAACATTGTGTAATTAATTACGACAAATTTGTTACATTTTGACAGTTCAACAACATTATTGCATTATTTACGTTATTGAGCAAATTTTTTTTCGAACTTATGAAGCACTGGATTAGCAATTTGTTTCAAAACGATTCAAATTCCGATTGATCGCGTATTACGTAATATGGGTACGGGTTCGTACGGACGCGTTTTTATCGCGGCGATGATTTTTAGTACACTGGATTTTCAACTCTCGGTATTGAGTCGAGCATTGAGAATCCAACAGAGCGCATCCAGCGCGTATCACAGCGCGTCAAGAAAACACACTGTTGGACATTCAACTCTCGGCGCTAAGCAGAGCGTCGAAAATCCAATACGGGAAAAAAAATCGCCGTCAGATATAAAAATAAAATATGCAGAACTTGTTAGGATACTCCGTTTCCTGTAAAATAAATTGAAAGTTACTGAACTAAAACTGGCTAACAAACAACTGTAACAACGCAAAAGATATTATTTAGATTTCAATATCTCAGCTTGAACAATCGAGTTGAGAAGGTAACTTTATCTTGAATTCTAAAATTAATTTTAAAGTTTAAAGATTCTTTGCTCAAGGAAATGTCATTCAAGGTTCTAGTTAGATAATAAAAAAGGTAAGATGGTAAAAAAGATAATAGATAATAAAAACCGGCCAAGTGCGAGTCGGACTCGCACACGTAGGGTTCCGTACAGTATTAAGATCGAACAAAAAACGCTGAAAAAAAACATGTTTCTTGTATGGGGACCCTCTTTAATCATTAACTTTATACAATTTTAATATTTGTTGTTATAGAGGCAATCGAAATACCCAGTATATGTGAAAATTTCAACTGTCTACCTATTACGGTTTATGAGATACCGCAACATGAGACGGACAGCACAGACTTGGTTCCGTTTGGCACTCTTCAAGTACGGAACCCTAAAAAGTTATCTGTTATCTGAGCTGAAAGGCCAAGGTCTTCGTTCGAAGTATATTTGGTAGGTCATCTATTGCCGGAAAACATCATGAGGAAACCTGTACTTCTAGTTAATATAAGTCTGAAATCGCCAACCCCTCTTCAGCAAGCGAGGTGACCAACGCTCGTGCCTTCTCTGTATGACAGCCTGCAGTGGGACAATAATATACTGGTATTATTATAGGACCAATCATGGGATCTTTATGTCGTAAAAAAATGTTTTTTTTTAATTTCGGCGATTTCGTAGATTTCCCTAAAATCGCGGAAGTCATCGGATGTTCGATTTTCGTTCTTTGGCAAACTTGACGATATGGTTTCTGGTCGCGATGATAGATCGTGGTGGACTAAAATGAAAGATGAGTGGACTGTAAGACATGTAGATTGAAGGCTCGTGGAAACCAGCGCGACGCGACGGCGCGATGCGTCTCGAACAATACAATTTCTAAGAAAACTTCACGGTATAACAATAACCGGTGTCGCGTCGCGCTGTCGCATCGCTCTAGTTTGCACGAAGCATTTTGGAAATAAGAATATTACAACGGTGTTGGTTAAAAACGCAAGCGCAGCCGTGCGTGGAGGCGTGCAACAGCTGACTAGTGTAGCGCGGGGGCTCGCTGACAGCCGTGCGGCCAGCTGACTCGCCGCTGTCCCCGCACTCCTCGTTCACTACCGCCAGCGCGCGGCGATGTTAAGTGGGAACAGGGAGAGCGAGTCATTTGAAAAATAGGTATTTGAAGAAACTATTGCCGTCGTCTTACAGTCAAGTCTACCCCCGTAGAGTGCGATAGGGATAGCCACAGCTCAGACCAATTATATCACAAAAAAAATTGACGAAATCGACCTTTCGTATTTCCCTTTTTCTTCTCGAAAATTTTTAAGAAAGAGTATGTCTAGGTTCCTATCACTTTCTTTTATGTTAAAAACTTTTCGAATTTGTCTGGTACTCCTGTAATCACGACGGTAAAAATGGGGCATTTTTGTAATTTTTGGAGGGTTAGTAGGTAAGTATTGGGGGGTTCGGATCAAAGGAGATCCGACTCCCCCCAATACTTACTCTATTCGAATAGATGAATGCATTCAAGATTCTCTATTCGAAATGACGACTGTATTAAATTTCTCTATTCAAGATCTCTACTCGAAATGATGAATGTATTCTAGTGACTTACTTTATTCGAATAGATGAATGCATTCAAGATTCTCTATTCGAAATGACGACTGTTTTAAATTTCTCTATTCAAGATCTCTACTCGAAATGATGAATGTATTCTAGTGACTTACTCTATTCGAATAGATGGATGGAAAGGACTAGCTATACCCACTTATGTATTGTGATGCTAGCTGACTTCACAGCAATGACGCTTAATGCAATGGGTAAAATGAATGAGTACCTATATGATAAGAAATTAAACAAAATATAAAGATATAAAATTTTATTTACATTCTTTTATACATTTTACTTAAAATATCACGAGTACTTTTGTATATATCATCATTAAATATATTTTCGACAACATATTGGGCACATACACTAGCCTCACAGTTACATGATGCATTCTCTTGGAACTCCTCCACGTCATAAATTTGTAAGCGTATTATTTTAGATCTTCTACCCTTATTAGGTTTCTTGATAAATGAATATATAATATCATCACCTCGTCTTTTATTACCGCTGCTACGAGGAGTATTTTCAAATTGGAATAGTTGAAACGGTGCGTTTCTTTCCGAATACTCGCTTACTACTCTTTGACGCATGGTTCTCTCAGGATCAGCTGGAGGCGGAGACAGTGGCGAGTATCCGGAGTTAGGGATGATAAGATCACCAGATTCCTGAAACAAAGCATTATAATAACATTTTGTAAGTTTATTAACGATAAACATACGTTTTAATATGAAATAAAAATTTGAATCAGAAATTATTAAAAGTACTTATTACAATTATTAATTTAACTTTGTATTAATTACTCAGATTAATTATTTTACTTACCGACATTATCAGGCAGGAGTCTCACTTTGAATGTATTTTCAAGTATTCCGTTCTGATTTATATTCTTTATTTTTTTTTGTCACTAAGGTTCATAATAAGAAGTTATATTTTTGATTCCTTTTTAGTAAAAGTATTTAAAGAATTTCAGCTCGTCTTACGTCCACGTGTCGAGTTGTTTGTATAAGCAACGTTAGGTACACACGAGCGGGTAAACCGCCTATAGCTTTGTGACAACAGCGTAAAAATAATATTTTTATTATTTATCGATAAATACCAACAAATTTAGTCTTTAACATCTATAAAATTAAGTCTAATTTAAAAATAATAATGTTGCAATGCCACTTCCCTAGTTCAAATCAATATGGTACTAATGTAATTTATGCGTTCAAAACGCTACGGTTCTAACGCTCGTCTAAATTGATCATTGATATAAAAATGCTATCTTAGCGTTATTTTAATACTATTTCTACCTGCGGTTACGCTTGTATAAAATTTACTTTATTTAGTATTCCTAGTTCTTTTCAAATTAACCGACTGCAAAAACAAAGTTCTGAATTTATGAAATATCTCAAGACTTCATCTGCGAATCAAGTTTTTAAGTAGCCTATATCCTTTCCCAATATCTATCTCTGTGCCAAATTTCATCAAAATCGGTTCAGTGTTTTAGACGTAAAAGTGTACCTAACAGACAGATAGACAGAGTTACTTTCACATCTATATTATTAGTGGGGATTAGATGTTTTAGGTACAACATACTTATTTTAGTCATGTGTAAGCAATTTACCTACAAATTTGGGTACGGACAACGTGATTTTAGGCCTATTAGAAACTCAGCCTCAACTATCTCCTCTCGAAATCTTCGATACTCCTGAATTTATTCATAGAATGTTATGTTAATATTGTTAGTAGATATTACAAGTGTACGAAGTCCTAATGATGAGCTTATTTTTTCGTATGTCAGCAATTTACAAATTAGGATATCGGTGACGTGATTTTACACCTATATAAACGCATCTCCAACAAACTAGACTACCATTTCTTTCTGGAAGTCTCAGTGCTCCTGAATTTCTTCATCAATTACATATCAAGAAAAACTTATCAAGACTCGAAATGTAAGTACTTCTCATTATTTCACTCTATTTTTAATGTTTATACTTTGTTTTTTTTTTTTTTCTGAAATTGTTTTAACATTTTAATGAATATGTATTTGTCTATTAATTCATTTTATGTATTCATTCATTTCTTCTATTCTTTTAGTTCATCTATTCATTCATTCATTTCATCTATTCATACATTTCATCTATTCATTCATTTCATGTATTCATTCATTTCACCTACTGATTCATTTTATCCATCGCTTTTTTTCTTTCATTCGTTCTATTCACTTATTTCATTAATTAGTTGTATTCATTTCTTTCATCAATTCGTTCTTCTCATTAATTTCATCGATTTATTCACTTCATTTATTTCATGTTTTTGTTTTATAAAATAACACAATGAAATTACAAGCAATTCTGTCCATAATTGAATAAACTTATTTTCATATCTGATCACCCAGTTAGTGCTTTAAAATGTCCTATATGTTAACTATAACATTGTCTTATCTATTCAGGTCGAAGCAAGTAGCAAGTCATCTCTTCTCATCTGAAGACGAAGCCGATCTGCAGCAGCAGCAGCAGCATCAGAAAAGCAATAAGGCGTCAGGTTCATCTAAATCATCGGCACCTGTGAAGAGACTGGCGGAGGGACAATCATCGAAAACAGAAGATAAAAAGAAGAGGAAGAAAGCTTCTATCCACCCCATCTCTCCTTGCATGAAGCCTACAACGTATGAACTGTTTGGCACCGACAGCGATGATGATCAGGAAGAGGAAGCCGTTGGAAGCACTCAGGGTAAAAAAATACCACCACTGCTTTCATATTACACCCGTCGAGTAGCAAATGGCTTGTCTAGGCAAAGTGATAATAAAAAGTTAGGGAGATATTATGTTGAACTAAAAATTTACGACTGTGCAGAAATCGAACGCATAGCACCCATAAATCGCTGGAGGCATTCGATTATAACTGTAAAAAATCGAACTGATGACGGGACGCCTGCATGGCAGCATTTAAAAGAATTTTTAAATAAAACCCGTCAGGAATTTAAACAGAGCCCTATAGATTTTGTCAGTGCTTATTATTAATCTAATTGGATGTTATGAGTATAATAAATATTTGTATACACTACATTTCTTATAATTAAAATATTAATTTTGTAACCTTAACATAATTATTTTTTACTCACTTAAATATAGGTATGTAGACATGGTATACACTACATTTCTTATAATTAAAATATTAATGTAACATTAACATAATTATTTTGTAGCCACTTAAATATATGTAGACATGTAAGCATATTATATTTTTGTTTTATTTGCAGTACGACGCTCGTCTACTCATCGGAGACAATACAATAATAATAATCCAGAATTAATAGAATGTGATAAATGTCTAATAAAATTACCGCTAAAAAAAATCAGATATCATTTGAGAACGAATATTCATAAATGTAATAGTTTATTACGAACCAAATTTGATAATATTTACATAATTGCCAATGCATTCAAAAACAGAATCGTAACATATCGTTTAAATCCTGCACAAGGTGTTGAATACGTTACTCCTGAAGCATTTTTGTGTCAGAATAAAAACGATATCCTGAAACTCATAGATATGTCCTTAATAAAAAATACTTGTATCAAGATAAATTTCGAATTGTTTGCTTACTTTGTGTTACTGAAAACAAGTGAGCAACAAATGAAATCATTTAATACGAAATATGAAATTGTTTGTAATAACACGAATATTAATGATATGTATACAAATGTAATTGAACTTCTAAAATGTAAAATGTCAGAATTCGAACACAAAGAATCTGGATGGTCTTATATTTCATTGAGTCATCTTGAAATCAACATTAATAAATATTGTCCGTTGAGAGGAGGGACATATTTAGAATTACCAACAAAAATTAAAAATACGAGAAGTTGTATTAATATACAAAACAATGATAATTATTGCTTTTTGTGGAGTATTGTAGCAGCCTTATATCCTAGTAAGTTAAATGTTTGTCGAACCAAATCGTACCCACACTACAGTTCTGTATTAAATATCAAAGAAATGTCGTTTCCAGTTTCATATCAAGACATAGGAATATTTGAAAGAAACAATAACATAAGTATAAATGTTTATGGAGTAGACAATAAGGGTGAAAATGTGACCGGTCCTCTATATTTAACAAATGACAGAAAAACCACTCATGTAAATTTGCTATACTTAGAAAGGAAAGGAAAACATCATTATTGTCTTATTAAAAATCTGGCGCGATTAGTACGACGACAAATTACAAACCATAAAGGCAATTTTTTATTATGTGAATCATGTTTACAATATTATAGCAGCGAAACCAAATATAAATCTCATATTTGTTCTAAAGTTTTATCAGTCTTACCAGAAAAAAGTACTAGACTCGGTTTTAAAAACTATGAAAGAAAACAAAAAATCAATTACGTAATTTACGCAGACTTTGAAAGCCTATTGTTAAATTGTGACGAAAAAATGTCTGAAAAAACGTACAATTTAAAAAAACATCAACCCTCGTGTTTTGGATATTATATCTGTTGTTCACACGATTCAAGTCAAAATAAGTTTGTTACATATAGAGGTCCGGATTGTGTAGAAGTTTTTATTAATAGATTAATAGATGATGCGAAGAAAATAACTAAACTATTGTCGAATAAAAAACAAATGAGACCTTTAACAGAGGAAGAGCAAATCATATATAACAATACTAGTACTTGTCACATATGTGATCAATTACTATTTGATGATAAAGTATGTGATCACGATCATATCACAGGCAAGTATAGAGGCCCTGCACATGCTCATTGCAATTTAATGTTTAGAGTATGCCCCTTCATACCTATAATTTTCCATAATTTGTCGAGCTATGATTCTCATCTGTTTCTAAAAGAGTTAGTAAAATATGAAGGGCATATTAAAATTATACCTAAATCTAAAGAAAAATATTTGACTATTACTAAATACATACATAACGAGAATGACAAACGTCCTATTCAAATAAAGTTCATAGATTCATACCAGTTTTTAAGCTCAAGTTTAGATGCTTTGGGTAAAAGCTTATCAGATCATGATTTTGTTCATTTGTCAATGGAATTCCATAATGAAAACATTAATTTGCTCAGAAATAAAGGTGTTTATCCTTATGATTATATTAACACGTGGGACAAGTATGAAGAAACAAAACTACCCGAAAAAATATATTTCTATAATACTATGAAAATGGAGCACATTACTGATAAAGAATATAAACATGCAAACACTGTGTGGAACAAATTCAATGTTAAAACTATCGGGGAGTATACTGATTTATATATGAAATGCGATGTTTTAATATTGTGTGATGTATTCGAAAATTTTCGTAACATAAGTTTAAAATATTATAAATTAGACCCTGCATACTACGTAACAGCACCAAGTTTGAGTTGGGATGCTATGTTACTTTACACACGTGTTGAGCTAGACTTAATTGATGACTTAGATATATATCAAATGTTAGAAAAGGGCATACGTGGTGGACTGGCACAATGCTCGCTACGTCATGCAAAAGCTAATAACATATATTTACCGGGTTTCAATGATTTAGAACTTTCTAGCTATTTGATATATCTTGACTGTAATAATTTGTACGGTTACGCTATGACTAAAAAGATGCCTATTTCAGAGTTTAGATTTTTGAATCAGGAGGAACTAAATAGTTTCAATATAATGAACGTGTCGGATGACAGTAACTACGGCTTTATATTTGAGGTGGATCTTGAATATCCTGATAACATACATGACTTTCATAGTGATTTACCTTTCGCTCCAGAAAAATTCAAGCCCCCAGGAGGAAAGACACCTAAACTTATAGCTAATTTATATGATAAATTTAACTATGTAATTCATTATACTCATTTAAAGGAATGCTTGAGACGTGGCCTTGTCCTGAGAAAAATACATCGTATTCTTACATTCAAGCAAGAAAAATATCTAAAAAAATACATTGATCTAAATACTAGTTTACGTCAAGCGTCTAAAACTACATTTGAGAAGGACTTTTTTAAACTTCTGAATAATTCTATTTTCGGCAAAACGATTGAGAATAAACGTAAACAAGTAGATATTAAATTAGTCACAAAATGGAGAGATACATATAACGCTACCAATAAACAACTTGGCGCTGAAAAACTAATTTGCAAACCTAATTTGAAATGCGTTTCTATATTTTCTGAAAACTTTGTAGCTATTCAGCTAAAGCCCGAAAAAATCATGCTTGATAAACCAATATATATCGGCTTTACTGTTTTAGAGTATGCCAAGTTGCATCTATATCAGTATCACTATAAAATAAAAGAAAAATATATGAATAATGTAAGACTTTGTTACACCGATACCGATAGCTTGCTATATTTAATTTATACGAAAGATATTTATTGTGATATAAAAAATAATTTGAAAGAATTTGACACGAGTAATTTTGATTTAGATAACCCTTATTTAATTCCTCGAGTAAATGCAAAAGTACCTGGATTATTTAAAGACGAACTGGGTGGAGACGTGATTAAGGAATTTACAGGTTTAAGAGCAAAACTTTATTGTTTGCTAGCTTCTAAAATACAGATAAATAAAGCAAAAGGTATCTCAAACTCTGTGACAAAAAGACTAAAGATGTCACATTACAATAAGACATTATTTAACAATGAAACTAGAGTATGTAAAATGAATTTAATTCGTTCAATAAAACATGTACTGTATTCACAACAAGTAAGCAAACTGGTGATGAATAGGAATGATGATAAAAGATATGTTCTCTCAAACCATATTGAAACACTACCATGGGGTCACTATAAAGTAGTATTGTAGATAGTTATCATAGAATTATATAATATTGTTATTAAAATTGTGAATAAACACATATGTACTTATTTTATATGTTGTTTTATTTAATACGTAGTTTTACTTTGAACCTATCAAAGTAAAACTTTATAATAAAATACCTAAAAAGGTCTGGAATAATAAACGCTAGTTAATTGTATTAATGTGCATTATTTGGTAATGAAATAATTTCCTTTAAGTATATCATATTTCTAAAAACGTGTTTATATTAATGTCTCACTGTCCTTTCACTTATTTTATTGTACTTAGATACCCATTTAAAAATAAAAAGTCGAAAGTTACTTAAGATAACCTTAGTTGTATTCAGTTAGATAGTTCAGGTTGTCAATACTAACAACCAGGCACAAACGCTTTTAGATTTTAATAAATGTAATAAATAAAACACAATTTATAATATATTTTTTTTTAATATACTCAACTTACTGTCACAGTAATTATAATGAACTCTAAATAAATACAAACAAACACATACCTAATAAATAACATTCAAAATTCATATTATGAAGTCGAGCTTAACTTTTTAACTATCTTACCAACTAAATGCTCAGTTTCACTCATAACATCATCATAATCACTTCTCACTAAGTACTGTACATTCACGCTTGCACTATCAGGGTCAGTGTCTATTTCATTCATATGACGACCATCCAAATCATGAATAATAATTTTTATTAGTTGGCGAACATGCCCTGACTCTTTACGCATGACAAAGGATTTATTTTTAAAAGATTTTGATTTATTTTTTTTCTTCTTTAATTTTGGTTCTTCTATTTTTTGATGTCGGCTCTCCTCACACGCACTTGCCGCTACTTTAGCGTACCGACTCTCTCTATCTTGTGCATAGTAGAACGGATTTATAACTGGATCTGAGCCCTTAATCAAATTCTGAAAAACAAAGATTAATTGTTGTGTTATACCTATAAAGGCGTCAACTGTGTATAAAGTGAATTGATAACAGCGATAGTCATTTAGATACTTACGTTACATTGTTGGTCACTTTCATCTAAAATAGTAGTATAGGATGACGATTGTGACATGATGCTGTAAAAAGAGTATGCATTATATATTTTTAATGAGATCAAATAATAAAATAATTAAAAATTACTTTAAAATACCGGCGAACTGTGGGTGTACATTGGTACACCTCTGCCTAACCCTTCTGGGAATACAGGCGTGATGGTATGTATGTGTGTGTGTATGTTTAAAATATGTATGTATATTTACCTTGACAAAGTTCTTAAAGAATACTTAAACGAAAGCGACACGAAACGACCTACTTATGGAAAAGACAGCAATGAAGTGAAGTGATTATGGTGACACCTTTTGTCTCCACTATATACATATATATATATATATATATATATATATATATATGCACGTTAAATCGTTTTTTTCATTAATCGGTAAGATGAAGTTGATCAAGCAACCCATATCCCTCAATGTTAATAATATAAAATTAAGTGACTCCGTTCACCACATCAGACATAGCGCTTTATTGCCAAATACCATTCGCTGTATAATATGCGGTCCATCAAGCTGTGGCAAAACGAATGTTATGATTAGTTTACTGCTGCATGAAAACGGACTCAAATTCAGAAATCTTTATCTTTACTCTAAGACTTATTTTCAACCAAAATATCGTTTTTTGACCGAAGTACTAAAAAGAGTGCCACAAATTAATTTCTATGAGTTTAGTGATGATAAAGATGTAATTTCTCCGAGTGAAGCTTTAGCAAATTCTGTATTTATTTTTGATGATGTTGCGTGTGAAAATCAAGTTAATATCCGTAATTATTTTTGTATGGGTAGGCATAAACAAATCGATTGTTTCTATTTATCTCAAACCTATTCTAAAATTCCGAAGCAATTGTTACGTGACAATGTTAATTTTCTTATAATATTCAAACAAGATGATGTTAATTTAAAACATATTTATGAAGAGCATGTTAGTTCTGATTTACAATGGAAAGAGTTCAAAAATCTTTGTCAAACTGTTTGGAGTAAACCTTACAATTTTCTACTTATCAACAAAGAATCACCATTAAATAACGGAAGGTACCGACAGAACTTTGATAGTTTTTTTAAATTTGACTGACTTTTTATACATATAAGACATTAACATGTAAAATCAAATTCAGTATAATTAGATCTTTAGCTGAACGCAGTTGTTATAATATAACATGGCGAAAAATATTAAAACAGAATTAATTAAGTCTGTAGACTCCATAAAGAATAAAATAAAACAAATGAAGAACCAGGAACATACAATGAACTTGTCACTTGATAAAATGTTAAAGCCTGTCACAGATCCCCTTAAAACTCTAGTTGATTCGAATATAACTATGGAAAAAATAAAACATTTAGAAAATACAACACTCGCTAATTCTGGAAATATTGAACTGGAAGACTTTAATACTAGCTCATCTACAAAGTTTGAAGACTGTTACGAAACAAAACTTAATTCTGCACAATTAGTTAAAAATGCTCCTAAAATGGAATTACCAGAGGATTTAGAAATTTCATTAGAGGGTCATGATATGTATGATATATATGATGGTATAAATGTACCGTTTGGAATAAGAAGTGAAAACAAAACTTTATTTATGGGGGATTCAGTAGTATCATTTTCTAAAATTGACAGTTTGGATAACGATAATGTCATTTTGATTAAAATCGGTGATAAATCCTACAATTTAACTCCAGGCCTGAAAGAACTTTTACTTCGAAAAAAGCCTGATTTAAAATTAATATCCGGCAAAGATAAACTTGTCTACAAGGATATATTGCATTATACAAATGCTCATAAGAGAGATTTCGATCCTAAAGGTCAAATAAAAGGTGATAAAGGAATAAAATATCGTGAAATAATCAAACCATTGTTTACCGAATCGTCAAACGATAATATTCTCACTAAACTTGGAGGAAACTTGCCAAAGTTAAAAAAATACAAAAATAATACTGACCTGGTATATTGGGACGACCCTAACGAATTGGTTGAGAGACTGAAACTATTAATTGCTTCAAGAGATGCTGGCAATACAAACCATGATAATGAAATTTTATCGATAATTGAAGAATTAAAAGAAGCTGACATAATTAAAGAATAAATAGTAGTAATAACATTAATTTTCATTTAGTATCATCGCTGGATTCAAGACAAATACATATATGCTGAATTCTAAATATGAGTAAAGCCGATGTGTTGAACGAAATTCATAAAAATGCAAGGGTAAACTTTCCACGAAGACACGTTATTATAAAAGATATAGATGATCTTTGGCAGGCAGACTTAATTGATATGCAATCTATTTCTAAAGAAAATAAAAATTACCGATTTATTCTCACTGTCATTGATACATTTTCGAAATACGCTTGGGCCTATCCTTTGAAAAATAAAACCAAAGATGATGTATGCAACTCTTTTAAGATTTTGTTGCATAAAGGACGTGTTCCCAAAAATCTGCAAACTGACAATGGAACAGAATTTTATAATAATAAGTTTCAAAAACTTATGAAATCTTATTATATAAACCATTATTCAACCTTCTCAACAAAGAAGGCATCAATAGTCGAGCGATTTATCAGAACATTTAAGTCTAAACTGTATAAGGAATTTAGTTTAATAGGTAACTATAACTGGATAGATAATACTCTTGATAATGTTATTTATAAATATAATCACACCTATCATCGGACAATTGATGAAATTCCAGCAAACGTGGGTAATTTTAATAAAAAACGCATATTGGAGAGATATTTCAGGATGGTAAAAACCGATAGTATAAAAAGCAAGTTTAAAGTAGGTGATTATGTACGTATCAGTAAGTACAAAGGAACGTTTGAAAAAGGATATACCCCTAACTGGTCGACAGAAATATTTAAAATTCGAAAAGTACAATATACAACTCCTATCACCTACTTAATTGAAGATGCAATCAGAGGCCAACCCATTTTAGGTGCATTTTATGTACAAGAGCTACAAAAGACAAAACATCCTAATTTATATCTAGTCGAGAAAGTTCTTAGAAGTAAAGGAAATAGAGTTTTTGTAAAATGGTTAGGTTTGCCTTCTTCTGAAAACAGTTGGATTGACAAATCGAATATTTATTAAGTGTTCAACTCATGATGCATCAGTCTTATGGAGGGTATTGGAGAGAGCAGTCTTCTCAATTGGCTTATAAATAATTTACCATTTGAATTACATTTACCAGGATACAATTATTGTGGACCTGGCACTAAATTAATTAAAAGGCTTACACGCGGAGATAAAGGCATTAATAAATTAGATGAATATTGCAAAGAACACGACATTGCCTATCACAAGTCTTCAAACTTAAAGGATCGCCACAAAGCAGATTTACTTTTGTTAAATATGGCAAAAAAGCGAGCAGTTGCCCTGGATGCGAGTGTAGGGGAAAAACTGGCAGCACGATTAGTAAGCAGTGCTATGTCAACAAAAATTAAAACTGGTTCTGGCCTAAAAAAAGGTAGCAAAAAGTGTTCTCCAAAAATGACATCTGGAAAAGGGTTGAAAAATAAATTTAAAAATGTAATTAACAAAACAAAAAAACATATAAAAAAATTAAAACCTAAATGCAAAAAAGTGGCGATAGAATTAGCTATGGCCGCTACCAGAGAATTAGCTAATGATTCATCCATTAAACTTCCTCGTGTTATTCCTATACCAAAATCTGGGGGAGTATTACCTTTGATTCCTATTTTTGCGGGTTTATCTGCGGCAGGCGCCCTAGCAGGTGGTGCAGCTGGTATTGCTAAGACCATAAATGAATTCAAGATGGCAAAAAAGTTGTATGCTGAATCGAAGAGGCACAATGAAAAGATGGAGGCTCTCTGTATCGGAAAAGGACTACACCTTAAACCACATAAAGATGGGCTGGGAATTTTCATATCAAAAGAAAAAAACTAAGATATCGGCTACCTTAACGAGCCTTGAGTAATTTGGACATTTTGAAGTATGGAAATAATATTCCCTATTTTAGAGGTGTCTTTATGAGAGATGAGCTCCCTAAATACCCTTTTAAAAAAGAATGTGGAGTTATTAATTTGGATAGCTCTAAAAATCCTGGTTCTCATTGGGTAGCCTATGTAAAATACAATGATTATGTTGAGTATTTTGACAGTTATGGAAATCTTAAGCCTCCAAAGGAATTTATAAAATACGTGGGTTCTGAAGTTCACTATAATTATGATAATATTCAGCGTGATCATCCTTTCAATTGCGGACATCTTTGTTTAAACTTTTTGAAGAATTTTTGGTATAGTGAAAGAATAAAATAAACTGAATCTTACAAAAGCGTTCAGTATACAAGCATGTCTACGACGGTTACCATCTCTGGAAATAAATCGGAATTGGTTACATACTTTCAACCACCACTACATTTATCTGATCAATACGAGTGTGGTTTACTATACTTTTCAGTATTAAAATCAAAACCAAATATTCCCGTTATTAACAGAGGTCTGTCTGTAATCAGAATCGAATGTGATCTTGTTCACGGTTCGTACTGCAACGGATTACCATCGCATTTTATTCATGAATTTGTGTCTGATACTACTCCAGGTCATCAGTGCATGGAAATACCCCAAAATGTCATTTACTTTCCAGTAAACAAAAATATAATTTTATCCATATCTGTTAAGATTGTTGATCAATTTGGTCAGTGTATTAACTTCGGAGAGGAACAAGTTCAGTTACGTCTCCATTTAAGAAAAACAAAATGATCGTATATTATAAAAACACCCAAGCAAATGAAAAACGTCTTAGTTCTTCTGCAATTGCTAAGGTGCAAAGACGTAAGAACAAAGTTAAGAAATTGACTAAAGCAAATAAAGATTTTCTGAAAGCCTTGGGGTTTAAAGTATGAATATACTACAGATTACTGAATTACCGCACTTTGACACTTCGATCGAAAGTTATGAAGTCCATTCATACAATCCCTACAATAACAGCTTTAGAGAAAACGATAAAATCAGAATTCCCATACACCAACAAGACATATACGTACTACCATCAGCCAGTTCAATTTATGTCGAAGGACAAGCAAAGCTCATCGGTAAAGATGGGAATCCGATCAAGAAAACTGTTACGTTCACTAATAACCCTGTTCTGTCTTTGTTTCAAGACATCAGGTACGAAATAAATGGTATTGAAATAGACCGCATAAAAAACTCGGGAATAACGTCCACAATAAAATCATACATCTCATTAAATGAAGCAGAAAATAAAGTTGCTGCCCTATGGGGTTGGAGTTTAGAAGGATTTCAAAGTGATGGGCATTTTAGTGCTGTGATACCATTAAATAAGGTTTTAGGGTTTGCAGAGGATTACAATAAAATAGTGATAAATTGTAAACATGAACTTATATTGAACAGAAGTAACACTAACTTAAATAGCGTTATCCTTACTGATGATATTGTTCATTTTGAAATAGACATACAAAGAGTTCAGTGGAAGGTGCCACACATAAAAGTATCAGACCGAGAACGACTGATACTTTTAAAACATTTAGAAAGAGATAAACCTATTCAGATGGCGTTTAGAAATTGGGATTTATATGAGTATCCGTTACTACCTAAAACCACAAAGCATTCTTGGTCAGTTAAAACTGCTTCACAATTGGAAAAACCCAGATATGTAATATTTTGTTTACAAACTAATCGAAAAAATAATAAAACTAAAGACAGTTCAGTATTCGATCATTGTGAAGTAACAAACGTTACGCTCTTTTTAAATTCACAATATTATCCATATGAACCTTTAGGTTTAAAGTTTTCTGAAAACAAATATAGTATATTATACGAAATGTTTGTGAAATTTCGTCAGTCGTATTACAACCGCCCAGTAGACCCGTTGCTTGGCCTAAAGGAGTTCAAAGAAAAAGCCCCTCTCTTTATATTAGACTGCTCAAGACAAAACGATAGCCTTAAAACAGGTCCAGTGGACGTGAGGTTGAAAATTGAATGTTCTACAGTAATACCAGATAAGACGACTGCATATTGTTTGATTATAAACGATCGACTTGTGGAATACAAACCTCTCAGCAACATTGTGCGCAGGTTATCATGATTGCTATTGTGGATATTCAAGGCTTTAAAACAGAAACAAATGAATTTATAATAAAAGAAATCGCTATATTGTATAATCAAACATTACAAGTGTTTTTAATTAAGCCACCATTTCCATTTGAAAAATTAACGAAACAAGAAAAAAAACAAGTTAATTGGATTGAACGTAACAGAAAGATATATTGGTGCGAAGGATTTGTACCCTATTCTAATTATCAGAATTTGGTTATAGATATTTTAAGAGATAAATGTATCTACGTTAAAGGTTCAGAAAAAGTGTTGTGGTTAAAGCATATTTTAGAAAATAGTAATTGTAATATATTCAATTTAGAAGATAAAGGTTGTTCTAGTTTGATAAGTTTATACGATCAATATAAATATTCTCAAGATTTGTTTAACTGTATTTATCATGACTCTGTATGTGCTTTGAAGAATGTATTGTGTTTAAATAAATGGTGCTATGATAATAAAATTTTTAAATAAATATTTTCTTGTTTAATTTCTATAATAAGTTAAGACGTATTTTCGAGTTTTCTATCCCCTCCCAATCATTATCCTGTACAATCATTATAAGATGTGGGCGATAGCTGAGCGATGTCATTATACTTTTATAATTTCCTGTATTAAGAACTAAGAAGTAAGTAAATAGAACATGTCTCAAAATGAATACAAACCTCGATATGACATGTATAACACGTATAAAATGCGAGAATTTTCATTCAATTATTACTGGGGGACGATTAATTCAAAAAAAAGATTAGTGATGGAAATGGCTGACGCTGGATTCTTTTATTGTGGAAATAGTATAAATGACAAAGTGGCATGTTTCTCATGTGGAGGGGTTATAGAAGATTGGGAGATTTATGACGATCCTTGGATGCAACATGCTATTAATTACCCTCAATGTTTTTATTTGAACGCTGTGAAAGGAAGAGATTTTGTAATTAATACGGGTATCTGTATGGCAGCATTCGACCCACACCATTACAATGAGAAGTTTCCATCTTAATTATATACTTAAGTACTGATTTTTTTAAATGAGTAGTATTCAAAAGTAAGCCATAGCCCAACATCAATTTTTATAGATTAATTTCAATAATACTAACCTTTATTTGAATGAGTAGAGAGTTAATTATAAAAATATTGATTGATCATTTCATTATTGAATAGAAAGATCTGCATTCATCTATTCGAATAGAGTAAGTCACTAGAATACATTCATCATTTCGAGTAGAGATCTTGAATAGAGAAATTTAATACAGTCGTCATTTCGAATAGAGAATCTTGAATGCATTCATCTATTCGAATAGAGTAAGTATTGGGGGGAGTCGGATCTCCTTTGATCCGAACCCCCCAATACTTACCTACTAGGGTTATATTTTCTTTACCGATAAGTTGCTGAAAATAAGAAAATAACAGGGACGTGACTAAAGCAGACTTTGAAATTATGAAAAAAAAATGACTGCCCTAGGTGCTTCCTTCAGGAAGAAAAAAGGGGAATACATTTGTATGGAGAATCGCAGGCCCTGTTCCCTCTTAAGAGGAGGGTCACAACAGTTTCCTTTTGCTGCTGTACCAATTTTGATGAAATTTGGTACCAATTGAGATAGCTTAAACTATGAGGAAAGATATAGGCCAGCCCCTTAACTAATAAAATTCAACTGATTAAATTACAAGGCAGCAATGTACTATGGAGAACGCTATGTACGCCTTAGTTGCCATGTGCATCGTAGTCCTTTAGTTATTAAGATTGTTTTATTATGTTGTTATTTTTTTTGGAAATATGTCCAGCAGTGGACGTCTTTCGGCTGAAATGATGATGAATGGGGCTTTATAGATTGTATGGTGTAATTAGCCCATAATGAGGGAGTGGGCCGTAATCCACCACGCTGGCCAAGTGAGTGTGGGTATGGGTCACATGTCATAGAATTTTTGGTTCTAGGACATGCCCGGTTTCCTCGCGATGTTTTCCTTCATCGTTTTGAGAGCACTGGTGATGAACCCGCGGCCTATGAACTCGTAAGTCAGGACCGATACCACTGGGCAACCACTGTTCAGAATTAAAAAGATTGTATGGACAAATCCGAAATACACCTACGAGGTCTTGGGCAAAGAGCTAGTTCGTAATAAATTCTAACCTGTATTTGAGTCAATACAAGACGTACTACAAGCTGGTAGGTAATAATTACTTGAACAGCAAACGAAGTTCCCTTTAATTTGCTTCGTTGGAAAGCCTTTGCAGCAACACAGAATCAAATGTTAAAAGCAACTGGAGAATCTAATTGTGCTGCGATGTGCAATCTGCATCGACATCGGCAGTTGCTTCCACATAATTATTCTAGTTAGCATGTTGTTTAGGATTTCTGTAGACGAACAACACATATGTACTTGCTATAATAAAAGTTATTGGTAGGTATGTTATTTCCATGTCTGCCTCGTTGATCCAGTGGTCGTACGAGTTACTGCTGAGCATGAGGTCCTGAGCTGTATTCTCAGGTAAGTGTTATTGGGTTTATCCATCAGAAATTTCTCAGTAGCAGCACGGTGTATGGATTTGTGCCTTGTTCACGGTAATAGGCTTTCTCCCTATTATATATATGGGAATTAAACATACCTAGCGGAATGTGGTATCTAGGTCAGCCTACCCGAAACTGTCAAATTTCCCCAATCAACTTTGAACCTTATGCTTCAGTGGTAAAGTTGAAAATCAATTAAAGAAATTTGACAGATTGTAGTAGGTTGATGTGCTGGCGTCTGTACTATAGGTTCACCTCTGCGTCTGCCTTACCCCTCCGGGATGACAGGCGTGGTGTTATGTTAAATCCACCACACCCTGCATAGTCAGAAACTGGCACATTGTGTTAACAAAGCGAACTCGTTCAAGTTTAAGGTACCAAATCAACGAACTGCCAAAAATAGTTTGGCCAACCGAACAACCTCCGCATATTTAATATTGATAGTTTAAAGCAGCCAATTTATTCTGTAAAAATCTCACCATGAATACTCAGAAAAGAAAGTCTACAGTTGTAACTACCCTGGGGCGGCTGTCTCGACATAGACAGCGATCGCTATACAACCAAACTCGGTCGCAAAGTCCTAATGGCGTCCCTAGACGCGTGCGACGTGCTTAACAAGCACGGGATGTTTTCGTGCTTGTCAAGCAATTTTGACCGTCTAGGGACGCCATTAGGACTTTGCGACCGAATTCGGTCGTAAAGCGATCGCTATCAATATTTCGAAACTGCAGCTCCAGAAATAGTTTATTTTTTGTTTATTACAGCGCCTGACCACGTTAGAGCAGTAAAGTTATTGGCATAGCGTGTTAGTAGATTAGTAATAATTATGATGTACAACATTATGACAACATAGATTGGTGTTGATTGGAACAATTCATCACGCTCAGTTGTCTCGGTCATGGTCAGTATACGCACAAAATTAATTTGGCGTGTTGGTGTTCTTAACTAAGAATACATATTTAATTGATACAATGTCAGATTACTGAATGGATTCGTATAATAGGTATGATAACCGGTTAATGCACCACCCATGATCCTTTGTTCTGATTGGTCGTTGGGTTGTGTCAAATTGTGACTGTGTGCCGTTAAAAAAATTATGAAGAATATAATATTGTTCATTTTAATACAATTCCTACCTAAGTTCCGGTTTTTTTGTAATAATCAAGCAATTCCGGAGGAATGTCCATATTAATATATACGTTTCGGATCAATGACCCCAATTCAATCTACCTACTCCGATCACTGGTAATTAGATAGCTAATTTGGTTGAAATTTGGCACACAGATAATTTATAACCAGTACCCTAATTACGTAATACACGATCAATCGGAATTTGAATCGTTTTGAAACAAATAGCTAATCCATTTCTACATAAGTTCGAAACAAAATTCTGCTCAACAACGTAAATAACGCAATGAATGTTGTTGAACTGTCAAAATGAAAGAAATTTGTCGTAATCGTTTACGAAAATGTGTTACGTAATTAGCTGGATTAGGATATAAGATATTTATAATCCAGTTAGTACGTTCCCGTTGGATATTTTTCGATATTCAAGCGGATGAGCCCCGGGCAAAACTTAGTAAATTATAATTTGTAAGTGATGATTTGACCATAGGTAGGTACATAATGTAGGAGGATCTACTCATCAATGTTAAAAGTCTCAGAGTACACAACATATTTTACTCCGTCAAGTCGGTATAGCGAATCGCCGTTTCCCATTATTTTTCCTTTGTCTTACCTAAGTAGATACATAACAGTACCTATCACTATCAAGAGTATTGATATATCGACTCGACTCAATTAGGTTTACACGAATATCTAAGGTTACTAGTTATTATTCCAAACCACAGGTAAACGAGGAACTTTACAATAGGTACAACATGTAAAAACACCATGTCCGATTCGTGAGGCTGTTGTTAAGTATCGTACTGAGAGTCTATTTATGTGGAAATTTCCAGGAAAAAAGAAAAATAAAATCGCTACATTTCAATGGGGAATTTTAGCGGGTTTTTCTAACTGAACAGACAGCTGTGCTGCTGGGGAGTTTGTTGCGCCACTTCTTCTTCCCAGCTAAAGCACTAGGAAGTGGTGAAGGGTGGGCGTTTTGGGGGACTGTCTTATGTCATTTTGACGTTCGAAAAGTGCTGATTTTCAGCCTAGTTTGAATAAATGACTTTTGAATTTTAAATCTTTTGAATTTTGAGTTTTGGGTTAACCATACATGAGACGCGGGCGGCCGTCGTTAAGGGGGTGTCTACACTTATGAGCCCTGTTGAAAATTTGCTAATTTTTTATGGATTTGGGGTAATTTTAGTACTAAAGATGTGAATATTAAATAGCAATTACTTTTTTATTTTCAATAATAATATTTTTAATTACTTTTTGGTAATGTTATTGCAGTAGTTTTTTTTGGAAGTTCGGTGTTCAAAGCTATGTAATAATAACAAATTCTAAGACATTGCTGCATTGATTCGCGCTTGGAACAAATAAACATCACGCCTCTAATCCCCGAAGGGTTAGGCGGAGGTGTACCTATAGTACACCCACATTTCGCCAGTTATGTTTAAGTCCCATGTAATAAAGTCATAGATAAATTATTTATTCCAAATAGAGTGCCTATTTGGAATAAATGATTTATCTATGACTGAACGTCAAAAAATAGGGGGCGAACCTATTGCCATCAATCGGGCACAAATCCAGACTCCGGGCTGCTACTGCGAAATTCCGGATGGAAATAGACATGCCCAATGCCCGACCTGGGAATCGATCCCGGGACCTCATGATCAGAGCTTATATATTCGTGTAAACATGGTACATACAAGTGGTAAAAATCTAATCTAATCCTAGCCTGGTATTGTCCCACTAATAAGGCTAAGGTCCTATGGGGTACAAACATTAAAGCGTGAGATTGTTATTAAGATAACTGAAATAAAGGTGATCCTTGTTCCGCGTTTTCTAGATTTTAAATGTCTAAAAATATAGCCACCAAACAGAAGTGAATATAGAGAGGGTCCTCATTTTTGGGTTCCGTACGGAAGGGTGCCAAACGGAACAAGATGGTGCGGGAGAAACTCCGCCCATGGGCTCCCCCGCTAACGCAGAGTCTCCGGCCGCAGCTTGTGGGGGACGTGGTGAGCGCTCTGTTCCCTTCGAGAGGGGAACATGCCTCCCCGCCCATGGCTCCGCCTACTGCGGTGCCCGATGCGGATCACACCGCCGACGACGACGACGACGATGCTCCGGAGGTGACCGAGGTAGAGATGAGAGTGGCGGTACGTAGGCTGAATGCCAAAAATACCGCCCCAGGACCCGACGGCTTACCTGGGAAAGCCTGGGTCCTGGCCTTGGAGGCTCTCGGGCCTCGACTAAGGGGGCTCCTAAGCGCATGCTTGGAGAGGGGCCAGTTCCCACTTCGCTGGAAGACGGGGAAACTGGTCCTCATTAAGAAGCCGGGGCGCCCTGCGGACTCTCCGTCCGCTTACCGGCCCATCGTGCTGCTCGATGAGGTGGGCAAGCTCTTTGAAAGAGTCATTGCAGACCGCCTCGTCGGGCGGCTGGTGCGGGTGGGGCCGGATTTGGCGGAGAGCCAGTTTGGTTTCCGCAGGGGGCGCTCTACGGTGGACGCCATCATGCGCGTGCGAGCCCTCACGACGGGGGACGCTGTGGCCCGGGGTGGGGTCGTCTTGGCGGTGTCTCTAGACATCGCCAATGCCTTCAATACCCTGCCCTGGAGTTGCATCAGGGAGGCACTCCGGTATCACCGGATGCCGACCTACCTCTGTCGTGTGGTCGAGGCCTATTTGATGGACAGGGCCGTCATCTACCCCGGTCACCAGGGAGAATGGAACCGGCGAGAGATGTCGTGCAGTGTCCCACAGGGATCGGTCCTGGGGCCGCATCTGTGGGACATCGGATACGACTGGGTGCTGCGCGCTGACCTCCCTAGTGGCGTCAGCGTCGTTTGCTACGCTGACGACACGTTGGTCCTGGCGCAGGGGAGGTCGCACCAGGCGGCGGCCGAACTAGCGACACACGGGGTTGCGACAATCGTGGGCAGAATCCGGCAATTGGGACTCGAGGTGGCCCTGCACAAGTCCGAGGCCATGTGTTTTCATGGTCCTCGGAACGCGCCACCGTTGGGGTCCCAAATAACGGTAGGAGGAGTTCACATCGGCATCGAGTCGACGATGAAGTACCTTGGACTCGTCCTCGACAGCCGGTGGAACTTCGTGGAGCACTTCCGACGTTTGGCTCCCAGACTGGAGCGGGCCGGGGCTGCTTTGAAGCGGCTCCTGCCCAATCTAGGGGGTCCAAACGCCTCCTGCCGGAGGCTATACGCGGGGGTCGTGCGGTCCATGGCCCTTTACGGGGCACCGGTTTGGGCGCGTTCATTGAGGCGGCGGCCAGCCCGCCGGTTGAACGCGTCCCAGAGGGTCATGGCCACCCGGCTGGTCCGGGGATACCGCACGGTCTCCGGTGAGGCGGCGAGCCTCCTTGCCGGATTACCGCCATGGGATCTGGAGGCAAAACTCCTCGCGCACATCTGGGAGTGGCGCGAGGAGTCGAAACGCCGGGGCGTAACTCCGTTCCCGCGAGAAATCGCGGCACAGCGGACAGAGCTCCGGCGGGATCTCATGGCGTCATGGAGAGTGCGATTGTCGCAACCCAGTGCTGGGCACGCCACTATTGCGGCGATAAGTCCCCTCTTTGAGGAGTGGCTAGAGAGGCGCCACGGCGTCCTCACCTTCCGCCTAACGCAGGTCCTCACCGGACACGGTTGTTTCGGGAGGTTCCTGTTCCGTATCAGGCGGGAGGAAACGCCCGGGTATCATCACTGCGTGGATCGCCCGGAGGACACGGTTGAGCATACGGTGGAGGTCTGTCCGGCTTGGGCAGAGCATCGCCGTGTCCTCGTGGAGGCGATCGGCGGCGGGGATCTCTCGCGTCCGGCCCTAGTCCAGGCCATGGTACGGAGCGAGAGGGCATGGGAGGCCGTCACCTCCTTCTGCGAAGCAGTAATGCTCGCGAAGGAGGAGGCAGAACGCGTGAGGGAGAGGCAAATTTCGCGCCCTCACGCCCCTAGCCGCCGCAGGAGACGCCCTGGGCGTCGGGAATCGCAGGCCGATTCCCGGCCACCGTAGGCGCGGGCTTGCGGACGGTGAGCAATGGGTAGCTCGCCGTCCGATAAGGACCAGGCCCGGGTCGACGGCGCGTTGTGTTCCACGCGCGCCTCAAAGAGATGTCAGCACAACGGAAGGGGTCCGATAGGACCGATGCCTGCCGGGGTTGCGGGAAAGTCCGAAAGGGATACCGTGGCCCCTGGCAACGTAAAGGCAACGGAAGGAACACGGGTGGGTTTTAGTCAGTAAGAGTCTGACACGCCCTCCCGCTCCACCCAGAGCGGGAGAAGTTATTTGATAATTTCCCACCCAAAAAAAAAAAAAAAAAAAAAAGGGTGCCAAACGGAACCCTATTATAAGCCTCGGCTGACTATCCGTCCGTCTGTCCGCCAGCGGGCTGTATCTCATGAATCGTAATAGGTAGACAGTTGAAATTTTCACAGACTGTGTATTTCTATTGACGCTTTAATAAAAAATAAAATAAAGTCCCCCTTAAAAGAAACTTGTATTATACGGCGTTTTTTTTGCTCGATCTTAATACGGTACGGAACCTTCCGCATGCAAGTACGACTCGCATTTGGCCGGTTTTTTATTTTATTTAAAGAAATCAATCACATTTTCCCCCAACTTAAATAAACATTATAAATACTGGGATTATGACGTTTTACAGTAGGTAAGCCAGACACAAACTTGACACATGCAAGGTTCAAGGTTTATAGACCCATTCATAATTCACATGACTCTAACAACAGACATTTATTCATTACGTTCTACATTGATTCGATTACGACACTGATCAAAATCGTCGTCATCTAAAGAGTTTTTGATAGTTTGATTTCAAGCATAATTGGTGAGATCCTCGTTCTATGTCCCATTAAAAGATTTGACTAATAGTGCTTCGTAAAAAGAAACTACATAATAACGGATGTACTTCAATATAATTGGTATTAGCTTCTCCCAGTCTCCTTAAACTTCTACTAGTAATAACCAAGATCCTGCACTTTCTAAGGTTGAGTGGTAGAAAATGCTCAGGCATTAAAGTCTCCTTGGTACAGAATATTTTACTCTTACTGAGCGTTTATCCTAAAAGTTGGCAACATCGCAAATAGCTGTCAAAAATTTCGCTGTTTTGATCAATTTGGCAATATTACTGTATGGAAATAAGAAATATGGCTTACTAGCGAACTAAAATATCAATAATGAATTGCAATTATAACCTTGAATTTGATGTTGTACCCGTTTTAGGTGTAAAAAAGGCATTTGGAAAGTTTCCAAATACTTTTTTTTACATCTAAAACTAAATATTCGGTGTTACGATATTAATTATTGTATTTCATAAAATAATAAAATCCATGTCGCGTGGTAAATCTCCTGGACGTGACGGGCTCAGCATTGAGCACCTCAAGTATGCTGGTCATCTACCCAGAGTTCTGGCTATGTTGTACAGTTTTTGCGGGTCACATGTCTGGGGAGATGATACGGACTGTGACAGTAGTGCTCATAGCGAAAAATAAGTCTGGCGATCTTGCTGATAGAAATAACTATAAGCCTATCTCATGAGCAACTGTTATATCTAAGGTATCTGGCAGCATTCTTAATAGAGAATTAAATAAGTATATAACACCTCATGATAACCAGTTCGGGTTCAGACCAGCCGATCTATTCTGTAAAAATCTCACGGTGAAAACTTGGGTGAAGTGAGCGTGAAGTGAGCTGTCATTCCACCTGCAGTGCTATTCTGTAACCATCTCACCGTGAGAACTTAGGTGAAGTGAGCACGGAGTGAGCTGTCAGTCCCTAGCAGCAGGTGGAATGACAGCTCACTCCACGCTCACTTCACCCAAGTTTTCACCGTGAGATTTTTACAGAATAGATCGGCTGCTGCTAGGGACTGACAGCTCACTCCGAGCTCACTTCACCTAAGTTTTCACGGTGAGATGGTTACAGAATAGCACTACTGGACTATCAATGGAAAGCGCGGTGTTGTCTTTTAAGCAAGCTGTCACATACTACACCGAACGTAGCACTCCTATTTACGCATGCTGGACCTGTCCAAAGCATTTGCACTGGTTGCTTATGATATCCTATGGGATAATTTATCCTATTGGAATATTGTTTAATTGTCAAAATGCATGGTTTTGGGATTGTCAGTGTGCTACGCTATTACCCCGCTGGTTGGCTAGTAGCCGTTGTGGTTATGCCAATTTCCACTTGGACTGCAATGATTAAATTAAATTCCCAGTCTTATTCATGTTGACAACCGTGTACTGGCTAAAAAGAACATATATCAGGCCATCAACTCAGACGCACTGCCCAGCCACTTGTTAATGCCATAAACGTTTTCAATAAAAGTGAGATGACGTCACACAATCGAATCAATGTACAGTTGGTGTACCGAGATAAGTACCCACCTGACCAAGTAAATTGTTAGGTAGTGTGGGTTTTATAAATGATTTCTTCTTTTTCGTGTGGTTTCAGAGTTTGTATGCTGCAGATGGGCCTCTGGCTTGGCTTCACATGCCGTCGAGAAATATCTCTCAGGCATACCGTTTCCTCACGATGTTTTCCTTCACCGTTTTTGAAGCAAGTGATAAACAAGCTCCATGCAGCCTAGCGCGACGCGACACCGGTTATTGTTATACCGTGAAGTCTTCTTAGAAATTTTATTGTTCGAGTCGCGTCGCGCTAGTCTGCACTAGCTTTTATGCAATATGCGCATGAATCCGAAAAGTCAGAGGTGCGTTCCTTGGGCACAGCATATTTGGCATGGCAGTGATGGCCTAGTAGTGTTGTGACCGTCGGACTGCCCAGTCATAGGTCTCGAGTTCGAACCACGCGGTTTTATAAATAGGTAAATAGTCTTCTGCAAGAACCTAAATTCATTAGTTCACTGACAGACAACGCACAGCCTAAACTGCTGGATTTAAAAGCATGTAATTTTGCAGAAGAGTTCCTTCTGTAATGAAAGTGATCACTAAGGAAGGATTCTAGAAAATTCATCCCCTAAAGGGGTTAAATAGGGGATGACAGTTAGTACGGAAGTTCGATATTCTGCCGATCGGAAACCCTGTCGAGCAGGCTTGTGTAGGTATAATTTAGCAGGTGTAGCTAACTAATATCGAAATAGAAAGGAACTGTGCTAAATTAATATTATGATTTAAGATAAACAATAATTAAATAAATAAAAATACATTAAAGATATTTTTAATTAAAAAATAATACCTAAATATAAATGAATAATAATAATGTATTTATGTATTATTTAATTAGGTAATTATTATTACTAATGATTAATTTATTTTTATTATATACTGCATTAGCAAAGTGTAGATACCTACTTGGTCACTATTGTTGTTATATCTTTACTTAGGTAGATACTTCATTTAATTTGTATACTAATATTTTTATATCACTTAGTGCTCATATCATAGAATTTATATGGCTCATATACACAAGCGCACGTTGCCAACGGCAGAGGCAACTGTAGCCATCGACACTGGTCGGCGGTAGACGCGTCGACGGCAGCTGACATTTTGTAACACCTACTTGAACATGTGTGCACAAATAAACGGATTTGATTGGATTTGATTGTACTTTTCTTTGTACACTGACCAACTGATAAGACTGCGCAAGCGCACGGTCACTACATGTGCCGTGAACTACTCGTACGCATGTTATATGTCAATATTATTGTTACAGGCTGAAACATGACGATTCATAGCATGACGGTGACGGACGCAAGGGAGACCACCAAAAAACACTGCTTTAGTGGGTATGTATGACTTTTGTTAAGGGTTTTTGATAGGACATAGTTTGTATTATTGTAATTTGGAATTATATTATTATTATTATTAATTAATTTTTTACTAACACTAGTTTGTAAGCTTGCTATTATTTTACTAACAAATATGGATGATAATCTGAAATAATTGATTTATTTATTTATTTTATTTATAGGAATATGTAATAGGCCGGACATATTAGCCGTAAAACAGATGACCGTTGGGGTCGACGTTTTCTTGAGTGGAGACTAGAGACGTAGGACGCCCTCAGGCTAGGTGGGATGACGATCTTCGCCGGGTGGCTGGTAGCAGCTGGATGAGAGTTGCCGAGAATCGAGCTCTAAGGCGTGCATTATAAAGGAGAGGCTTATGTCCAGCAGTGGACTGGTGTAGTAGGCTGGTAATAAGGGAGATGTAATTGCCACTCACTCTTAAAAAAATAACTTACTCAAAGATAAATATGACTGGATAGACAGTCAAAGCTGTGAACTCGTCGAAAATAGCGTCCAACTGTTAGCCGCTAAATGCACGCATACTAGAAAAGCACAATGACGTCGCGCGAGTGTAAGACGCAGCTGTCACTCACACCAGCGTAAAAAAGTTGGCCTGTTTGTTTTAGTTCTTTTGCAGCACGACACTCTATCTAGACATATAAATAATCAAAGAACTTACTTTTAGGTTTACCATGTTTGATATAGATCAAACTAAATCAAAGTACTCAAAGGTAAATGTTAACCAAAGTAAGTTCTGCTAGTTCTCCTCTCAGTCTATTGAAACTCCGTAGGTACAATACGCGCCACGTAAGATGAGGCTTGACCGCACCTCCCACCGCTCTTTCCGCCGCCCCGTGGTCGCAGACCTCCTACCGCTTAAGAGACCCACAAATCGTCACACCACGTGGTGTATCAAGTCTCATCTTTAGTGGCACCAACTGTACTACGCTAGGCCAGCTCAAGGTCAAAGTGTTACCACTGACGTGCGATTGTCTGTACCAGCTTTCTTTTATTTTTCCACTACAAATACCTGTAGGTATCTACTTAATTAAAAGCCAGACGGTGTCTTTTCGGATCCAATTTTCAACCAATACTTTACTTTCAAATTAAATTGAATCATATTTATCAAAGGTCTATCATAAATTCTCAATTTTAACGTTGGTATTACTTACAATACAGGTTTCAATTTCAATAGCATTTTTAACTAATACCTAACTGTGCGTAAGACCGATGGTTTTTCGAAATTAATTAATAAGGTAAGGGTTGAGCACAGAGCGCGTGTAGGTACCTATAGTACACCCACATTTCGCCAGTTATGTTTACGTCCCATGTAAAAGGGAGCAAGCCTATTGCCATCAACCGGGCACACATCCAGAGTCCGGGCTGCTACTGAAAATTTCCAGATGAAAAAACCCAATTAATTACATTTGTCCGACCTGGAAATTGTAACCAGGACCTGATGCTCAGCACGAGGCAGGAACAACGAGAAATAATTAATAAGTTAAGTCCCTTGACTTTTATTTGTGATACTTCTCAAAGAAAAACTGTCAGTTTATGACTGACGTTTGTTAACTTGTGACTTGAGCTAAACTCGCTACTTTAATCAATCAACTCAGGCTCACGCAGTCCTCTCCCAGGCTGCGCTGCGCCACAACACCCTGTCCTCCGCTTTCCGAATCTAGTCGGTCCCAGCCACCTTTGTGAGGTCGTCGGTCCTTCTAATTGTGGAGCGTCCGCACTACGCTTGCCTATACGCAGTCTCCACTCCAGAAATCGTCTGCTTCATCGGCCATCGGTCTTTGACCAGCCCACTGTATTTTCAGCTTGCTTACTCTGCAAGCTTTGTCAGTAACTCCGGTTCTTTTCCGGATAATTTAATTTCTAAAATCTCTACTTAACTAATGCGAATGTAAATAAGCCTTTGACCAATAACTAAACGTAGTTCCAATAGCGTAGCCGTAGAACTATACGTAACACTGAAGTCAATACCTTCAGTGATTTATTTTTATAAAATATATATTTGTGAGCTTACTAATGGCTAGTGTTGGTTATTGCGCAATAGAAAAACCGTTTGCAGTTCAGATCAAATTATAATTTACGATAAGATTAATCACACTAGCATTTCACACTGTAGCAGGTACACGACACAACTACTTAAAAAATGAAAATGAATGAAAATTATTGTGTTTCTCTACATGCAAAAATAAACCTTATGGAGCATAGAAACTGAAATTCATGAGATAGTTTACGTCTGTCAGACATTGACGCGATTTTGAGGGTGAAATGTGCGTGTAAGTACTAGTTATAGGTACACCTCTGCCTTACTCTTCGTGGGTTACAGGCGTGATGTTTTGTTATTACATATTACAAGAAAATCACCGCACTAACCCTGCTTTGATGACATAATTTACGTGGTTTACAAAACAAATATTTGCTTGAAGGCAAACCGCATTCATTGTCTTTAGATTGAGGAAAAATATATCGTAAACTAAATAAGTCCTTCATTGATGGAAAAAAAATGCTGGCGGATCAAGTTTTTGCTCTGCACTGGAACTTGCATTGAAATACGTCAATATTATTATATTATAGTTACCTATGCCAATCATTGTTGCGAGTCGTCTTTAGCAAAAAAAATATTCCTCCCCATTAATGTCTGTTGTAAGAGCAGATTACTTCAAAATGAATGCTGATGATATAATAAGGTACTTACTGCTATCATTAAAGAATATCCTTTACTCGTAGAGGGTACTTCTGCCCATTCGATCTGGTATTATTATTCGGGTTGAGTTGACTCGGACCGAGCTGTCACTGACCCTCCTTTTCTTTATGAAAACGTCGAACAGTCCCACTATAACGGCTGTCCAAATACAGAGCTTCCGCATGCTATTGTACTATGGCGAAATGTGTCCAGCACTATGATATCTGTAACAATCTTTGTATTTACCATATTTTATGCAAATAAAGAGTGTCCGTATGGCTTGAGGAGCCATGTCTCATATTTAAACGCGGGTACTGCCAATATTTTAGCCGATTTTGTAGGCCCGATCGTGGAATTAGTAGTAAAACCCTTAAAAATTACAGTACGTTTAAGATGGCTCCTCAATTCAGAAATCTGAATTGAGGAGCCACGTTAGAACTCGAAAACTAGCTGACGGATATTTTATTAAATTTGGTCGGATTTACTAGTACGTATGCATAATCTCCACAAGAAAATGGGTTTTGTACGACTGAATTTGAGATAGCTACAATGTTTTGATTTTTCTTAAAAATCCATAAATTTCACCGCGCTGTTTCTCGCCAAATAATCAACCAATTACAACATATTTTTAGTATAATTTAGTAGTACATGTATTCTAATTTGTAGTACCTATAAAAATAAAATTAAAAAACTATACAATTTCGCTAATACAACACATTTTATGTGACTCCTCAATCCTGACGGTTGTGTTGATCAAATCGGATAACAATACCAATATTTAGTAGAAATTTCTACTAAATATTGGTGCTATCGTTATCCGATTTGATCAACTACTTTAATAGATCGTACGTAGGTAAAAAAAAAAGAAAAAAAACAGCTACTTATCATATATTTTCTATAGACCGTCCGCATTGACCTTAAACGTCCTGTAACGTTTTAAGGGTTTTACTACAAATTCCAGGATCAGGCCTACAAAATCGGAAAATTTACTACTAAACATTGGTAGTAGGTATCCGCGTTTAAACATGAGACTCCTCAATCCATACGGACATAATAAAGACACTTACTTACTTACTTAAAAACCTTTTTCATCAGATTTTCCTTCACCTCGTTGTCAAATTGCCAAGTTATTTCAATTAGCAATTGCTGACACATTTTTCGTGCAATCATTCATTTATTTATTTATTTATTACATTAGGGAAAACAAACAGTAGTATATTAAACATAAACAGAAAAAACTTAAAATTAAACTTAACAAATATACTACCCACAACATTTTCCACAGATTACTATTATATAGCCAAAACAAGCAGTTAAAAAAAAGTTTACTGTATCAGGGCTTGCTTATAAAAAGAAATTAAAGAGTAGAAAAACAAAAACAATATTCTATAGAAAATGTAACAAACACAAAAAAAAGAAAAACATGCGTGATGATCATACAGGAATTAACAATAGCCAATTAATAATTAGAATTTTTATGTAATGTACTTAACATTACATAAAAATTCACATTAATTAACCGCAATAATAATATGTAGTTTAGAGTATGGTTAAGTCAAAACTACAGTACCTACCTATCTTAACAAGGATAATGAGTACCTATATAGATATACCTATTTAGATTTACGTAATACCTTCTACAATTCTACCTACATCGTTTTAATGATAGATCACATATACATATTTTCTATTACTAGGTACACGTAGCCCGCCCATATCGGCAGGTACGGCCGGCACTGATTTAAAGACGAGTTATGAGAAAAATAAGTTTTCTATAGAAATTTGAAATTCCTAATATCTCGTCTTTATATCAGTGTCCATTCAAAATATATATTTGGGAGCCTAGATATTCTGTAATCCGATCGGAATAAATACAGACTACCTTGAGAATATGTTTGATTTACAAATTATTTTGGTATTATGTTTGTATGAACTACACATGCTCCGCAGGCCCCTTAAAATATATTTGTAAATCTTTCAGCAGCAGTCATTACGGGTAGTTGGAAGCCCGAAAGTCTAATATCTACTCTCGCCATGGGGTATCATATTACCAAGTAACTTTTAGTAGAAGTCAGATAGGCAGTCACTCCATGTAAAATACTGGTATTCAGCTGCATGCTGCATCCGGTTAGACTGGAAGCCGACTCCTACATAGTAGGAAAAAGGCTAGCAGATGATGAATTATTGGATTTATTGTACCTACTTAATACATTTTCGTCTCCTATACAACGTGTTCATTCAATCACATTTAAAGCAAATAAATGACTTTGACTTTGATGACTTTGACTTCAATTTAATATCCCATAAATCTATTTCAATATTTACTTGAATCGTACATTTCGAAGGTGTTTTGTTATTTACTTATTCACAACTCAGTAGATTTCCCGACCTTGTACATTATGTAGATACTCGTACATATAAAATACTTAGTATGCAAAATAAATTTATGATGCCACAGAAAATAGTATTTAAATTACTTTTCACGAATTTATTTTACTAACTTTCTTTATCTAATCGCAAAATAAATATAGTTAGCCGGATTCTATTAATTTTATCAGTTAAGTAATTCATACTTAAACTGCCTCGTTGATCTAGTGGTTGCAAGCATGAGGTCTTGGGTTGAATTCCCGGGACTGGCAAACTGTTATTGACTGTGTCCATCTGGAATTTCTCAGTAGCAGCCCGGACTCTTATGACACAATTGATCCCAGACATCACTATCAATCTAAATAAAAACTTAATAATCTTTGCCGCGATCAAAGTTCATTCAATACAAGATATTTATTGTGGAGCATGCACTAAAGATCATACATTAAGACCATTGTAATTTGACACTTCTAAACAGCGCTGCTTGCCACGGCAGTGCGCAACAATATGGTCAATGGGTAGATCATTTTAGTTCCAGTATCCACCACGTGTATAGGTAAATTGGACGCTTTACATAAAGAGTCTCTTCTCGTGTATCGACATGGTAACTTGCTTAAATGACTTCTTAACAGAATGGTTTATAGTGGACGGGAATGGTCATACCTACCTACATCAAGTAGGATTTTTTTAAGTTGATGGGTTCCCCCAGACACTTTCCCCCGAAAACGAACTCCAAACTTAGATCAAACTCGATAAATAAATGTAGGTAAGTACCTAATAAGGCCTTATTATTTATTCTGTGTGGCTATCCTATACCTTAGGAGACCTACGAACGAAAACCAAGCGCACTGGGACGTAAAATTAATTCAAACTTGTACATATTTCGATGGTTTTACCGATCGTTAACTCAGCGACCTCTAAAGAAAAAGACACGAAACCGTATCGCAGACGAAAAAAACGTATGATTCGGTTAACTGCGCACAGATGGCACTACTACCACAGAAGTTAGATGGAAGTTATCTCTACTGTAAGCTCTTTAGTATTTCGGTAATTTTTCTTCACAGAAATTCCGGCGTGGCTAATAGGAGACTACCTAATAATAGCGAGAAAATAAGAGCTTTCCCAAATCTGGGCAAATATCAGGGAAATAAAAATCTGGGAAAATGGTAACAAGTTTAACAAGATTCCAGAAAATCTCTTCTGGTTATAAGCACAAAGGAAGACTAAACTACCGAACGAAATTAATTTAGCCACTTCTAAGCAATGAGATCCTTGTAAAGGTATACGGAAAATTTGAGATTATACTTAGTTTTCCCCACCCTATCTTTCAACAGCTCATAAAACCCATTAATATAATTATTATATTATAATTCCGTTGAAAACAGTTCACTAATATACAGTAGATAATCACACTTCATTCTCCTCCCCGGGGGGAGTCCCATGTCAATTTCTGTGACAGTTTTTCTCTTTAAACTTTCGTTATTACCTACTATCCTTTTACCCGATCCAAGGGACTACGATTAATTACGAACATATCATTTTAAAATCGAGGCATCATCGACTACAGATTGTACCTAATACCGGTAATAGTAATAAGGTAATTTCCACAGAAACTTAAAAAATTTGCAAAAAAAAAAATTGTAAAAAGTAAAAAGAAACTTTAATAATGTCCCAACACTTAAAACTTTGGTAAACACAAACAAAAATTAATATCTCACATGAATGATAACGCCTGTGCTTGTTCATGACGATGCGCGAAACCATAAAAAAAAACAAATCATTCTTTATTCATTACCATTGAATCAATGCATAGACCAGCTATCGAATTACGCAACACATTTTCGTAAACGATTACGACAAATTTGTTTAATTTTGACAGTTCACCAACATTCATTGCGTTATTTACATTGTTGAGAAGTTTTTTTTTTCGTACTTATGAAGCAATGGATTAGCAATTTGTTTCAAAACGATTCAAATTCCGATTGATCGTATATTACGTAATTAGGGTACAGGAAAATATCACACAATACCCAAGCGTACAGTGACTAGACCAACAATTAATACATTGACTCTAACTCATCACACAAGTTGAATCAACACATACCAGACCTGCGCTCGCGCAATGACGAGGCTACTTTATAATTAGATACGAGTATGTTTAGCTTAGAGTCTATATGATTGATTAATATCATCTTAATTATTAAGCAGAGTATTAAAGATGTTGTTTACTATGATCCAATTATCTCATACTGCCTGATGCCTGATGCTGCACTGGATGGGATAGGATCCTAAGACTTGCTTGATGTTTTATAGTAGACTAGTGACCTGCCCTTGCTTCGCCCGGGTTCAATATACTGATGTGAGTACAAGTCAAAACATCGAGATTTCTAAGATTCATGACAATGAAAACCACTTTCGTATTTTTTTATTGTAAGGCCCGTTCACACGGCGATGATCAGAACGACATTTTGTCACTGTATGAAAAGAAAGTAAGAAAAAAAAGAAGAAAAGAAAATACGTTTATTTGCGGTAAATATGACGCAAAGAAAAAAACACGAGAATAACAAATTGGGGGAAAATATGCGTCACATCCACGCAAAACGGTCATCGCTCAGCATAATGCTGCGACCCTATGCGAGACAGAGCCCCAGCGCTAGTTTTCAGCGACAGCCGGCGTTGACGTGATGACGTCAACCGGTGCAGCATATAGTGAAATAACAAAATCAAAAATAAAATAAAATAAATACAATACTTCCTAAACGATATAATATTTAAAATGGCAACATTTCGTTCCGTCGGCGTTGTATAATTCGGGATCATCGGATTTAGGGTTTCTTGGCAGTTTCATGCTGCATTTTATTTTTTTAACCGTATGACCATTGGGATGTTGACGTGTGCATCAGTACATTGCACCCGTGCGAAGCAGGGGCGGGTGGCTAGTAATATATACAACGTGTAATGTTAAATGCACAAAACCTGAAAATAGTGTGATCAGAATAACGAGCAGAATCAATAGAACCACATTTTAATGTAGATCACATTTTTCAAAATATCTTCATTAAAAACGTTGCCGTGTCTATTTATTAATAGGTCAAGCCATCACATGCGCAAACCCGCTAAAATAGGTAAACAAACACAAATTGTTGTCGACCAATTTCAATTTTCTCGTACGCGGGATAATAACAGCTTTTATTTCAATGCATATATTAATCTTCCATACAGTACCATGAATAAGACAAGAGCGTCTTCGCAGACGTAAGAAACGATCAGAATTACCAGTAAAACTAAAACAGCACATAAAACCTTTACAATATTTTTAATGACTTTTTTTCTCTCTGAAATAGGTCAATTGAATTAAAAATCAGTTGGGGTGTCTGAGGTTTTGCGCATTTAACGTTACACGTTGTATATAAAATAGATATAATTTCTAAGTTAAATTACATTGGTACCGGTAAACTGCCCTAACTTTGCCTGGCGTCCTAAGTTTGCCTATAATGAAAATGATGTAATATCTTTTTAATTTTACTTGTATGGCAATCGAAACTTAAAGCTGTCTATAAAATCTCAAAGTTTCCTTTGCCATACAAGTAAAATGAAAAAGATATTACATCATTTTCATTATAGGCAAACTTAGGACGCCAGGCAAAGTTAGGGCAGTTTACGGTATATTAATTTATACCAACCAGTCGAACTCAGCGCTTCTCCACATTTATGATGCGCACGTCCAAATTGGGGAACTCTCTGCCAGGGTCTATGTCTCTTCCACGTATAACCCGTCAGCCTTCAAAGCAAGAGTGAACAGGCATCTTCTGGGCTTGCTCGTTCCATCATAGACCTCATCCATCGCTTTCCATAAGGTGAGATCGAGGTCAAGATCTGAGCGATAACTCAATAAAAACAATATTAAAACAAACGCAAAAGTTCCGGAACAACTTCTCTAAATGATGGTGAAAACCCATCAAAATCTATTGCATAGTTTAGAGAAGAACAACGCGGACACACAGTCAGAAATGAAAAACAACTTTAATTTAAAATATGTAAAAAAGTGCAACAAAGCATCCCGAATCCCGGCTGTCGCTGAAAACCAGCGCTGGGGCTCTGTCTCGCATAGGGTCGCAGCATTATGCTGAGCGATGGCCGTTTTACGTGGATGTGACGCATGTTTTCCCCCAATTTGTTATTCTCGTGCTTTCTTTTTTCTTTGCGTCATATTTACCGCAAATAAACGTATTTTCTTTCTTTCTTCTAATTCCGATAATTGGAATTGTGTCTGGTAAATAACGACGAATCGCGAATCTAATGTAATTGAAGTTGCTTGCAGCCCACCTGGGCTGGAAGCAACTTCAATTACATTAGACTGGAGGTGAAAATGTTTACTTACGAAAATTCAAGAAGATGACTGTTTCTAAAGCCAAACCTTCGTTGGTAGTCAACACAACTTCTTTTTTTTTTTTGGTTTGGGAAATTAAATATTTCTCCCGCTCTGGGCGGAGCGGGAGGGCGTGTCAGACTCTTACTGACTAAAACCCACCCTTGTTCCTTCAGTTGCCTGTACGTTGCCAGGGGCCACGGTATCACTTTCGGACTTTCCCGCAACCTCGGCAGTAGTCAACGCCACTAACGTTTCAAAATATTGCGTCATAATAAGATAAAAAAAAACGCTATGTCATCCTTCAGCAAAACGTAAAAGGAAAAAAAATGCTTAGAGGGTTTCCTTATAAAGAATCTGAAAAGTAAACATTTTCATAAGTAGATATGTCAAGATTCTTGAGATAAATTCCAAATTAGCCTGTACCTACAGTAAATTAGTAAATTATCCTTCAGTTAACATAACTGTGAACAGTGGTGCCCCCCAGTGGTGACGGCCCTGACTTACGAGTGGGTTCGATACCAGGCAGGCGCTTTACTTTGTGTAAATAATTTCATCACCACTGCTCTCAAAACGTTGAAGGCAAAACATCGTAAGGAAACCGGAAAAAATTCAAAGACATGTGACAACTACCAACCCGCACTCGGCCCGCGCTGTAGATTACAGCCGACTCCCTCTCGTAGAGACGAGGCCTGTGTCCCAGTAGTGGGGACATTATAGATTGATTATGCATGTTAAAACATGGTCAACATCATGATTCAGAATACTTATAAATTAATATGTAGAATGATGTGTTATTTTTTACCCGACTGCGGCGAAGCCAAAAAAGGACGGTGTTAGCACTATTTGTGTACATGCATCACCGCAATTTCCTTATAAAAACTAGCTGTTGCTAAGATTTCGCTTGTAATACATGTTGTATTTTGTATAAATTCTAATACAAATTTTCCACGTTGAAATGTTGCCTATTTCCTTCTCCAGATTCCAGGCTATACCTATCTGTCAAACAGTGGTTTAGGCGTGAAAAGATAACACAAGCAGAGTTACTTTCGCTTTTATATTACATAATATCACGCCTTGGTTCCCCGAAGGGTTGGCAGAGGTGTACCTATAGTACACCCACATTTCACCAGTTATGATTAAGTCCCATGTAATAGGGGGCGAGCCTATTGCCATCAACCGGACACAACTTCAGACTCTGGGCTGCGACTGAAAAGTTCCAGATAAAAAAACCCAATAACACTTTATATTTTCATATTAGTAAATAAAGTGTACATAATAATATAGTGTCTTAAACACGTTCCGTGCCGGGAGCCCTCCTAGAGGGTTCACGTAGTCGCATATGGGATGCCGGGAGCCCTCGCGGAGCGCTAATTTTAAATGTACGTATTTGGAAATTACGAGGTATAGCGACAAGACCCTCTGAAAACACAATATTACTTCGTTTTACATTGTTTTATAACACGGTTTTAAACCTAATGCCGTTGCCCGTTCGCGATGGTTAACTTTAGCGCAAACGTAATGCCGGCAACCCTCCCGGAGGGTTTACTTCCAATATGTATGGCGGCAGGGCGTATGAGTTCTATGAAAATGGGTGGAGTCGAAAGTGTTAATTGACGTAAAAATACTAAGCTCCATTTGCGTCGCTAGATTAACCCGGTCAAAGTAAAAAAAGAAATAAAAAATAATAATAAGACCCAGTAAACTACTATGCAAAACCACAGACAATACGAACACTTTGTTCGACAGTCACTCTAATTAATTATTCTTTTGAAACTATGAAATCGTAAATTTTACAGTCTACATATTATTATAATAGAAAATGTAAAACTTTATGGGAAAATTAAGGTCAGAAGTTTTACTATACATGGTGCCAAGACACGTGTGTCATCGTGGTGAAAAGACATCGTAACAAAAACTTTTACCGTGGGTTCAGTACATGATTCTAGAACACGTGTTAAAATTCAATGGATTAAAAAAAAACTGTTATCCCTTACCAAAGTGCAATATCTAAACACGATCAAAATGTATGGAAAAGCATTATTTTTTTGCTTGCATTAATCAATCGAATTATCGTATCTGCATAGCTATTCACAAACGTTCGATACGCTTCTGTGCCGAATCGATAATCAACCAATGGTATCAAAGGAGTCGTCTAAAGGCTGTTTACAAATCCAAAACCCGAAAAATTAAATAGACGACCGCCATTCTTCCGACAGCTAAGTTTTTGCTGTCGGAGCCAAAGCAAGTTTTTGAATTTAGTTTTGTTTTTTTGTGTGTATTTTTGTAATGTGCGTTTTGTTTGTTCAAAATAAACAACTTTTCAACAAAAAAAAATTGTTTATCAGAAAACACAATTCATCGACACTCCGTCCTAAATTATCTTTCACCAACTCGGTGCATGTCATCCAATAAAGAACGATGAAATGGACAACAAAACCCGAGATAAAGCTTAATTAAAAGATGACGTATACCTAACTTGACTTTCGCACATAAATCACGGTTATCATTCTGCAAAAATCTTATCATAGGTGATTTAGCAATTTACGATAACGATGAGTGTCTTCGAATGGGTACACACATAATCATGAATATACGTGGACGTCCAAGCAAAAAGGGTCCAGTTCTCGGCATTTAGTTTTCGAGATATAAGAAGTGGTGTAAAGTTGGATGAAAAAATTGCATTTCGCGATTTTAATCGATTCTTAATAAATGCTCAATTATCTACAATTTCATACAGTAAATGACTATATACGACTTTTTCAGAATTTCAACTTCAAATGTCTGATAAAAAAAATATGTGCCAGTTTTTGAATATTTCTTCAATTCTTACTATCAATTGACTATTCTAGATACCGAATCTAGTCTTAACTCAATACCCCAATACTGGACCCTTTTTGATTGGACGCCCACAAATGCTGTGTAAGTAGATAAGTTTATTTCCTCAGAAGTCAAAAGCCCGATAGTCTCACAGCCAGTCTTACCTAGGGGTGTCGTGTTACACAGTAACAGGGCTGTGGAGGTCAGAAAGGCAGCTGAAAACCAGCATGTAAAATACTGGTATTCAGCTGCATCCGGTTAGACTGGAAGCCGTCCCCAACATAGTTGGGAAAAAGCTAAGCGCTAGGCAGATTGCAGATTAAGTTTAGGACCGTTATTTGGACGTATAAAAAGCACGTAGAATTCGTAGGTGTTTCGATGCAGCATGAAAAATCAATTATAGAAATCGATAAATGCCTATCCCATTTCCGTCTTCCGCCGGTAGCATCATAAATAAAACAAGTAAACCCTTCCTCATGACATCAACTAAGAATGTTAACATCTACAAGGAAAATATTGCAGATAAACTACGAGTATTATAGATACCTACAACATGTATGTAATTACATATTAGACATTAAGAATAGAGACTTCCAAGGAAAATCTTGGGGGCCTTGAGACAAACAATAGAAAAATCTGTAATTTGACTCAAGAACTACTTACCCCCGGTTTCAATAAAGAAGTAGAAGATGAGAACTAGCGAAACTCTAGCGTTACTTAAGGTGATGACTTCAATGTAGTCCGCGATATTCAAAATTTGTGATAGTTTTAGGGTTACGTATGTCTGAATGCAAAAACGGAACCCTTATATGATCACTCGTGTGTCTGTCTGTCCGTCTGTTTGTTTGCTCCAAATGTAATTGACCTATTAAGGTAAAATTTGGTACACAAAATACCCGTGACCCAAACACGGACATAATACGTAAATAAATGATTTTTTAATATGTGGACATTTGGGACACAAATAAGAAAAAGTGTGTAGAGAATAACGTACCTAGTGACATGTCAAATGAAAGGGCTTACTGTGAGGGTCTCAAGTATGTTTTTATAATTTTAAAATAAATAGTTTTACGAAAATAGAAGAAAATTGAGCGCTTATCTCCAAAACTACTGTGCCTAATATTTTTTTTTAAATACACAACACCAGTCTATGGTCTTAAAATAGCATGGTAAATCTGTCAATATTGTACGTACAAACTAACATTTCCAGTTGGAATGTATAGGAGAACAAGTTTTCCAACAACAGTGTTAAGTTTGTTCTTGGGAAAAATTCATCCCAACTCCGGAACCCTTCATTGTGCGTGGTCCGACACGCACTTGGCCGGTTTTTCAAAAGAAATATTCGAGTTTCACAAATTCTCAATAAATTTAGGTACATTTTTATCCCAAAAAATATTAAAACTACGTTAATTACAGTCAAACTTCCGCAGAAGTGCCTACTGCGCTAGTCCCATATAGTTATATGGGTCTAGGGTAGACCCATATATTTATATGGGTCTAACGTAGGAGGCACTTAAAAGGGCGTCCCTAAAATTGAAACTTAGTCAACAATGTGTGTGACAACGTAAATTTGGAATTTGACCATAATTTTCTCCCATAATCACTTTAACTAAGTAAATAAACAATGTTTTATACATAGTAAATGAAAATTAAATGTATGTATTATGGTTAACACATAATATTCTTATTGGAGAGTTTGGTGGTGTGCGTTAATTCGGGGACATGTTGTCACATCTAAAAGAATAGGCTCAGAATCAGTAGTGGTCAGTCTATGTCGAATACTATAAATACTAAAGAAAAACTAAATGTATTGACGACCTTAATAGTCTTCTTGTCACGAGATCAATAAAATAAATCTTTTCCTGATCTAATTTCCCGTCTACGTAAAAAACGAGGCGTGAAACGTTCTTTTCAGAGCAACTTTTTTTTATTTAATTTTTTTAGTACATTTTGCTTGGATTTGTGCCTGGCTGAGGGCAATAGGCTCGCCCCCTATAGTTCATGGGTCTGGCGAAATGTGAAAAAAGAAAATATATATAGGTATATATATATGTGAGTATAGGTACTTAGATTAAAGTGCCTTTAATAATTTAGTTTTATTTTGTAATTTAGTTAATATTTTATTTATTGTAAATTTTATAAATTGGTACGCCTTACGGGTGACACATGTACGTACGAAATATTGTGACATCCTGCATGCTTAATTTGCATGTATACGCATGATTAGACAAATAAAATTACCTTTATCTTTAAAAAAAAAAAAAAAAATGTTTTTCTCACAGAAACACGTGCAAACAAAAAGGTGAGATAACACGAAAAATTAAGGAAAATTACTAATAAACGAAATAGGTCTGGAATCAGGTTACTGTTCTATAGGTCTGCCGGGTTAGGCAGACCTATATAGAGCAGGGAATAAAAGCGTGATTTTATGTTATTCTTTTTTTATGTATCAATATGTATAATAAATTAATAAGGGTTATTTATTTGAAAAGTAAGTGCATTCCTTTGTGAATAGGTATGTTTGATGTCCTTGAGATATGAAATGCATAGATAAACAAATACACTTTGACGGTAACGGGGGCATTTCCGTGGCTGCCTACCAGTTTCACGTGATTTTATGAGAATTTTTTGCATGAACGCGTGACCTGACTGTCCCACAACACAGATAGGTGACAGAAGTCTTTGTTTTGTAGGAAAACTATCATATTCTGGCAAAAAAAAACTTAAAATACTTAACGTTTATTTAATTTTGCTCTGTCTTTCTTGGACAAAATAATAGTTCACATCTTGTTTAATAGATTAAGCCAGTCAGCAATATCGGTACCTACAGGATGTCCTATTCTAGTGCAAAAGTCGTTTGGTTTGCCCAGGGCATGCTGGATGTGCGTTTACACCACAATCTTGAAATACCATTGCATTTTTTCATGTGCACAAAACCGGCGTTCCGGTAACTGTTCCCAATTCCTTTCAAATGCTCTACTACTCTACTGCTTACTAAGCTCAATATTTCAATTACGAAACTATCCTCATTACTTATATCATCTAAGACAATTTTTTGTTCATGCACAACACTAGTTTTAATCGATTATTCGCGATTCGAATGACCTCAATGACGCAATTAAAACTTTACATGTAATCGCTACCTAGCTATGTGCACGAGATGACAGCAAGATGACAGTAATTACGATTACGATCAATGATTCGACATACATTCCTATCGAGTTATGTTCCTATGTTGATTCAATGTCTGTTTCAGTCACTAAAAAACAATAAGTATTTATAAATATTTTTCATGTTTGCCACGAACGGCTCTAATTGCGTTTTATATTTAAGCGTTCATAAAATCTTTTAGAATATTAATTTGCTTTTTTCAAATTAATATTCTAAAAGATTTTATGAACGCAATTGAATCAAAATTCTGTGTTATTTTTGTAACTCATTAGAACAGGAATTTTGACCGGATTTATTATTTTTATTTTAGCCCATTTGAATAAATATGTGGCCCATTAAAATATAAGTTATGGAACACCACCGAGTACCGAGGCTGTACAATGACGAGTTAAATCTTTTAGAAAATTAATTTGAAAAAGGAATTGAATCTAAATAATTTGCTATTATTGAGGCACATTAGATCAGGAATTTTGACCTGATTTATTATTTTTATTTTAGCCCATTTGAATAAATATGTGGCCCATTAAAATATAAGTTATGGAACACCACCGAGTACCGAGGCTATACAATGACGAGTTAAACTTTTGAATGAAAATATAAAATAATTGTATTTTAGGACCTATTTCAATTAAGGGACTAGATATCCTGCGGTGCTGCGTATCGTCATATAATACATGAAGTGTGTATCGCACTGCTTGTAAAAGAGTCTCTAATAGTCATTTGACTACTTACAGCTCCGAAATTATCATATTCCTACAAATTATGTGCGAGACTTCAAAAACAACATATTCGGAGTTGATAATTTTTAAATAGACGAATACGTACATACACATCAGCTGATCAACCAACCAACCCACCGTGCACAAAAGGTGAACACGTCCGATGGTCCTTATTCATATTTATTTAGTGTCCCACACGTTTCCGTTACTTCACAATTTGGACTTCTGTCATTCACCTGTACAGTGTCTACCATAGTTCGCTGACGGTGAATTCAAAATGTTTAACGTTACTATATCACTGCCAGTAGTGGACAAGGCTCAGGTACGATAAGTCGTATCCAAAAGACTGTGAAAACGGTGAAAAAGTTTTCACGAAAAGTGTTTACAGTGACAAAAAAAAACTTTTAAATTTTCGTTTTTTTTTTTTAGTGAAAATAACTTAAATTGTGATTTATTGGGTTCTTAGTGAAGTGTATTTTTGTTTAATTGCTCTTTTAAATATTGTAGAGGTAAAAAATTTGCAAGCTGTGCAGCATAATGATGCAATAATCCATATCTAATTCATTATTTCCGTTACGATTGATCGATGAGTGATAAGAAACGGATATTTAGCCGTTCCTTTTGCGTTTCTTCAGACGGAAACTACTATCTTATTATCATTATCAGCACGTCCGTTTCCATTGATGAACAGCGTCCTAAGACGCCTATAACGATATTGCCGTAATCACCACGCATTACAGACGAGTTTAAAATTAGAAGCATGTTGAGGTACCTACAAGAAAACAAAAGAACGCTGCTACCCATGCCATTGTCATAGGGCTGATAATCTTCCACCATCTACAATACCTATATAAATGTTCGGATTGAGAGTTATATACCGTATTCTTTACCAGTAAAATGGTCCACTTTGCCAAAGCACTGGACGTGCGGATTCTAATCGACTTCTTCCTTCCCCAATTCAATATGACAGGATAATATAGCGAGAACTATTGTTAGCCTGGACTTAACGCTACCATAATATCTATACTACCTACCTGTGTAAAATAAAAGCCGGTAGATAATGAAGAAAATGTCGTGAGGAAAGTTTCTAGTATGAATGTATGGTATAAGAGTAAGGGAATAACAAAGAAACGATGGATGGACTGAGAGAAAGAAAGGCTTGAAAGTTGGTGGCTACCGAGATGACAACTAATAGATAAGCAAGGAAAACAAGTTTGCTGACCCCACATAAATTGTAATAAGGTCAGGAGAATGATGAAGAGGCAGCTGAAAAAGAAAAAACCCAAGCCTTTAGGAATATGTATGTTTGTGAATTATAAATAGGTAGTTATCTTATCGCTATGCCAAAAACAATTCCATAACTTCCGACTTATTTATACAAACAAATATTACTTACTATCATAAAATCAACAAGATATGGCCAGAGATCTCCAAGTAAACAATCTTTGGGGGGCCACCTGATATCTCGGAGCTCGTCCGTATATAAAACATCTTTCTATAGACCATTATGACCTTCTTCTTCTATATGCGCAAGCTTGTCAGGAAATCGTATAAATAATGCTGTCAGTTCCAAGCTATTAATGAACCATCCTTGTCATTAAAGTGGGTCAGTGACAGCTTGGCCCGAGTCAACTCAACCCGAATAATATTACCAGATGAAAAGTGGTGTATTCCGTCAAGGTAAATTGGCCACAGACTTACAACACAAAAATGCCTTGCAAGTAAAAACCTTTCCAACAACAGTATTACAAGAAAACAAACATACATACCCGACAGGGTCCATGTCATGATCTAGTTTTAAGTTTACCACCTAAGACAACATGTGGAATGCAAATAAAGTATTGAGTATTGAGTATTGAGTATTGAGTATTGTATTCTATTTCTAATTTGGTGTACAAAAAGCATAAATTGATCTTTCTATGTATTTACCCGCAAATAAGGGTATTTTTTACATGGAATGACTGATTGAATCAATATTTACCACACAGGAATTTTTCTTATTTCATTCATATTTAGTTACTGACTTGATGTCCGTACCTACGTATTTTTCGGGTGACCACTGAAAATCAGCGCTGTGCTGTGGGTCACTCATAGCACAGAATTATGCTGAGTGGAAGCCTTCTTGTCACAGTGTTGTTTATATTTTTGTTATTTGTATGCATGTGTCTCTGTGACAAATAAACCTATTTTTCTTTCTTTCTTTCTTTCTAAAAGAAACTAAACTGATAACTAACATACGCTATTCCATGCGAAAGTAACTCTGTCTATCTGTCTGTCTGCTTACTTACCTTTTCACGCCTTTTAACGGCTGAACAGATTTGGATGAAATTTTGCACACGGATAGACCTGGGTTGGGACATAGAATACTTTTTATCCCCCGGTAGTACGTTCCCGTGGGATAATTTGAAATTTCTGACCTCTGTAACAGCTAGTCAGTCTATGTAATTATTGTTTCCGCTGCTTAAACTTAGGCCTCTCTGTGACAGGGATTAACTGATAAAAAATCAGTTAGTAACCAAACTTTCCACATGATGCTTCTACAATCATTGTGATTTTTGTCGCTTGGCAGCAAGATGTTAACTATTTACTTTAAACTTATTTGGATAGCGTTGTACAGACCACAATTGAATTAATATTGCATTACTATATAAGTCACTGATGATTAATTTAAGTTTAGGTAATTTGGTTTATTTGAGTATAATTATCTATGTCATGTCGTGTCACTTTACTATCTCAAATTTAGCCAAGTAGGATGCGAAATGATTAATTGGCTGATAAGTGTTATCATGCATCACTTCAACGTTGATAGGAATTTATATTAAATGATGATAATGCTGCTTGGGATGAGTATGAGCGAAGCCGCTTTACAATAGATGCAAGGTAAAGGCACAGTATAAAAAGTAACAGTATTATATATTTATAGAAAACGGCTGAAACGACGCGCTTCGAAATTTCAGTGTATATCAGTACGCAACAGTATCGAGTGCGCGGCAGTTACGCACGGACGCGAAGCTATCTACCGGGCAGTCGTAGGTAATTATTTCAAGGTCACTGACGAGATATAATATTGTTACTTATACTGTGGTGAAGGCTACTGTAGAATACTGTTGATCCCGTATTCAAGCTGATTGCCTGATTATTGGCAAATACTGGCTCGTCACCACACCAAGCCTCTCGTGCAGGCTCCGCTTCACTTTCAACTGTTTCCCGCCATTCGTGGTAACTGACAGTTGACATTAGTGACAGCTACCTACCTCACTACTGATGTGCGTGAGATAGTGATAACAGATACAAACGATGACAGCAGGTTTTTAGGATAACACAATGCCAATCAAACTTACAACTACAAAAAAAACCGGTAGTAGGTACTGGACAGTACCTACTATCGGTTTTGTTTTTGTACTCAATGCATTAGCTAGCAATATGAAAATTTAATGTGATACAGTCAAACAAATTATGCATTATAATCACAATTATAAAATGTTTCGGCTTGTCAGTTGTAAAAAATGGTCAAAAGAAGACATTCTTATAGCATTTTCTTTTGATTTTCGTTTTTTTCTAGTTTATTCTACATTACACAAGTATACCATAAGCGAAGCAAATTTATAATATGTATAACAAACGATAAACATTGTGAGACTTATGTAACTAAACGTTTCGTGTTCCGAAGCCTGATATTATTTGTGAAATTATAATTAAGTCAACACGATGTTAGTGATTCAGTCGAACTGAAACTAATTTAATTATTTAGGTAGGTCATTTCGGAAATGGAATATTTCTGTCCATTTCAATTTTAATAGGTAACAGATTTGTATATTATTCACGTAAATTATTTAAGATGTGTAAACGAAAATAACCAACAATTTGGCCTGCTGTTTTACTTGGTAAATAAAATTATTTGATTCGTTCTTTTGATACACTTTTTCCTATCTAGAAAGAACCATATGATGAAAAAGTTTAAGAATGCTCCTAGCTACACATCTTTAATAGATACAGTACCTACACAGACACTAATAAATCTCGATTTCACAATGCAATGTCGTATTTCTTCCGTTCACTATATTCTATCCCGGGAATTGCCGGAGCTCACAGCGCTTGTGGGGTCCTATAAACCCCTATAAATTCTTACTAAAGTCTATGATTACCCTATTTTATCTCTTCCTGTGTTCACGCCTCCAGAAAACAGCATTTGTATTTTTTTTACATTGGTTAAAATGTTAATTTTTGTGCCTATTTCTCAAACTTTTGCCCGAAAAAGTACTTACAATCTTTTCGACTTGTGTACCCACAGTAATTCATATTACGCACGGGTTTTTGTCAGAAACTTTCCCTATTTGTCAGAAACTTTCAGAGGCTGAACAAAAACAATGCAACTTCCTGTAATGAGATCATCATCACAGTTTATCTCTGTACTCATTTTTTGTTGTTCCAAATGTCACAAATTCAGACAACCAATTGCAAACGCAAAATGGCGTTTCTTCGAAAATCAAGTAGCAAGATCAATGTCTTTGTCCTTCTATGGAATCTTGTTAACGCTGACTTATTTGGGCCAAGTACTGACAAACAAGTTATTTGTTATTTACCAAAAATGTCGGTCTCGTGACTCGTGATCGATACGTTTCTGCAATTATGCTAAATTACTTAAATGTATTTTGACGTCAGAGAAGGCCACGCTTAACATCCATAATATTGATCGTTAATCAATTAAAAACGTACAGGCCTAGAAACTATTTTGCAAAAACTTTGTTAGTATTTTTGAGTTTTTATACGTATTTGTATCCGCAGGGTACATAGTGATAGACTTTTGAACCGTTTTGTTCATAATGTGTCTTTGTAAGTGTGACATATAATTCCATACCAATTACACAAACTTCCAGGCAATTTTGATTTAGCGGGTAAATTTAATGATCCATTTTATGAACTACATCTAACTAATAGTTATTTAAAATGCTGATTATAAGTAGTACGATTTGTGCCAGGAGGACCAAGAGGAATCGTGTAACCATCGCTCCGCGTAAAATACTGGCATTTAGCTGCATCCGGGTAGACTTAAAACCCTCCCCAACATTGTTGGGAAAAGGCTAGGTAAATGATGTAAAAATGAAGTCAGGACGTGCTGGTGTCGTGTCGTAGAAATAGTAAACTCTGAATTATGGTCATCAATCCATGCACTTGGTGCACGTTTGATGCTGCGTGTTTACGCGCCAATAAAATGCACGTACCTAGATTATATGTGCATGTTTGCACATACGTAAGCAAACGAATTTTGTATGACATTGCGAATAAAACTACACAATCACGTAAACATCTGCTGATTTCGGAAGTAAAAGACAGACTCCGTACAAAATAAATTCAAAGTTAAGGGAACAGGGGCTGCGAGGAATTTGAAAAACAGGTATTTGAAGAAACTTTTGCCGTCTTCTTACCACAAGTCTGCCCCCGTAGAGTGCGATAGGGATAGCTACAGCTAAGACCAATTATATCACATAAAAAATTGACGAAATGTACGTTTCGTATTCCCCTTTTCTCCTCGAAAACTGAACCGATTCGATTATTTTTTAAATATTTTTTTTAAGAAAGAGTACGTCTAGGTTGATCATTTTCATTTATGTTAAAAACTTTTCGAATTTGTTTGGTACTCCTCTAATCACGGTGGTAAAAATGGGGCATTTTTGTAACTTTTGGAGGGTCATATTTTCTTTACCGATAAGTTACTGAAAAAATGGAAATAACAGGGACATGACTACAGCAGACCTTGATTTTATGAAAAAAAAATGATTGCTCTAGAGGCATTATTCAGGAAGAAAAAAGCAGAATACATTTTTATGGAGAATCGCACACCCTGTTCCCTCTTAAGTTAAGAAATGAGAAGGACTAGAAATAACTTTAGGATGGTCCTACCAGAATTTGCGAGTGAAGTCACGGCTAATGAACTATTCAAATAGATAATATGTAATATTATATCTTGCAAAATCACGAGACATTTCAAAACATTTTCAAAAACTAAGTGTCAATTACTTATCAAACCTAGAGAAAGGTGTTCGCCTTAATCTAGTGTTAAAAATACTTTGCAATGAATAGGTACTAAGTTGAAATACTTGCGACATATTTCAAGAACATGTCCGCCTACATACATGTCAACAGGTCGAATGTAATTAGTTTAATAGCAAGAAATATTCTAGACCGAAACTATGCTATTGGTATTATTTCGTTTGATATAACATAACATTACGTAATCCCCAAAGGGTTAAGCAGAGGTGTACCTAGGGTTGCCAACTTTTTTTTATATCAAATATAGTATTTTCGAAGCCATTGCCTGTAAAAATATAAGTAAATTTGTTTAAAAAACAATTGATTCTTTAAAAATGCATTAATTTTAATTTTTCGTAACTAAGTATTTTCACACTCTAAAATATAGTTACAAAACAACATTAATTGAGCTTTTACTGAGATTAATACTGGCCCTATTGCGATTATCTCGCCATTTTGTATTGAAATAAAAATATAGTAGTTTTGCTTACTATATTTTTTCTTTAGAAATATACGTATTTAGGCGAATAATATAGTAGGATATTATATTATATAGTAAGGTTGGCAACCCTAGGTGTACCTAAAGTACACCCACATTTCGCCAGTCATTGTTAAGTCTGAGGGCGAGCCTATTGCCATCAATCGGGCATAAATCGAGACTCCTGAAATTATTGATGGAAAAACACTTTTGTGTTAAAAAGTGTTAAATGGTTTTTAATTCTTAATTTTAAACCCATTTTGCGTTAGTGCCTCTAATGCCGCCAATTTCCTCAGTCTAGTGGTAGCAAGACCACTAGACTGAGGAAATTTTAATTATACAAATTAATCATTAAAAATTTAATACTAAAACCCCCGATTAATAACAAACCGAACCGATTTTATCAAATCATCGTCATGGTTAAAAAACTCGTTATGGCAATGATCAGCAATTTCTTATGCCGTGTGTGACGTCAATTTTGATGGATTGCTAGATTGGTTAAAAAATAGGCATATCGACCTAACGATCAGCAGTAAACTAACTCAGCCTGTCGATTTCATTGCTGGACTTAGTCCTCTACCAAATTGTTCCACAAGCCACAACGCTTATTCTCCACCTTCCGCATCAGTCAGTCCCGCCCAGCCTTTTGGTCCATCTATCATTGATTCATGTAGTTAAGCGCTATCCCCTTTTCGGTTTCCCCTCAAAGACTAGCCTGCCTTGATGGCCATCGGCATCATACATACCCAGTACTAGTTTTAGCACTACTGGCGCCCTGGTAGAGAGCGGTTTGCATCCCGTCTGGGATAGACAACATTTTCTTTTGAACATTCATTCAGAAATAGTAGACACTTTGTCGACTCATGCAAAAAAGTATATGAGAATCTGAGTATCTTGAATGTACTAGTATGATGCAAGAGGATGCGAAAGCGCCCAGCCGCGCCCTACCCTAATGCCATTATATTTAAGTAAAAAAAAAAATATATATACCTTTATACCTGCATTCAAAAATATCAAGGAATCTGCTACTTCAACTGTTTTTAAAATGTTGCAATAAAATACCTCCCCACATACTTCAACTGAATGAAACGAAATTTAAATCTTTTATAAAACGCACACTATGCAGCCAAGCATATTATAAGTTGGGGGATTATATCGCTGATAAAAATGCTTGAGTGGCTCAACGCTGGTCCTGCTCCGCAAGGACGCATAAACTAATTGATTAGCATTTGAAAATACTGTTGGAGCTGTTGAAGATAGCATTGTATATTCAGTCTCTTAGCATTGTATAATCGCATAGCACATGTGTGAGTACTATGTACCTACTATAAAGCTACCATTTACTGGGTATGTCTTTCATTGGCTTGAATGTGCCCTGGCGGAGGGTATGTCATGCTCGCTCTAATACCTCGCTGACGGTGGCGCGTGTGTTGGATCATTCAGTTCCCTTGAAAATAGTTGAGCTGAATGGTGCTAATCCATGCGTCAATTTCGTGAACGGGCGCCGTCAGTAGGGACTGGTCATCTCTTAGCTGCCACGGTTTATTTTAATTTAATTAAATTTTTTAATTGTTTTTTTGTCTCGTTCTGCATCGTTCACACATGTATAACTTCAACATGAATGGTGTAACTAATATTTTGTAACCCTATTTTGATTTAAAAGAGTATCCGTGGAGTTTCTTGCCCGTTCTTCTCCATAGGTACCTACCACGCTTTGTAATAGGCAACTAGCTTCATCTTTCTGACTGACAGAACCCTTGACAATTCAAAAGTGCCTGTAATTGGTTTATTTGAAATAAATGCTTTGAGTTTCAGTTGAGTTCAACAGCCATTGGTAGGTGGCTGTATCGGCAGGTCCTGGCTAATTCATAAAAATAACGTCCTCAATACATGAACTGGTTCCTTGCAAGGTTTCTTCACTCACGTGGAGTAGCTACTTACTTCAACATAACCTTGATGATTCCTTCGAGTTTGATATTATTATGTTTACGCTTATTTATATTGCTTCCTTGCCGCTAATTAATTTCGATTTCCTGCAATCAAAACAAATTAATCATCACTTATCGGGCACTCCATTCGAAGTGAATTGTAATCTATTTAATTAAAGGTTTGAATTGGAGTAGCCAATTATCACCCATAGTGTAACTGCTGAACTTATACGTCGATAGATATAAAATATATTATATGAAAACAGCAACATAATGAAGGCAAAAAACCTAAAATTAAAACAGAGTCTTGTTTCCCTTGGTCCCATCAATTTCCTGTAAGTAATCCCTATCAACATCACACGTAAATGATCTAAAATACCAACAACAGCTGGTCGACAATTCGCCAGTCGCCACTAAACTCTTGACAAAGACAAATTAGAATACAGTAGGAATATTGTTGTTCTGTTTTCCTTATTTTTCAAGCATTGCTTTGGTACTGCTATTATGGCCTCAGTGCCATAAATCAACATCGAATTACCAATCAAAGAGATACCACAAACGGACAACAAACCAAGAAAGTACCACAAATGGACAAAACACAGACGGAGAATAAGAAGTAACAATAAAGAAAGTTACGAAGAAAAAACATAAAAAGAATGCTCTCCAATCTGATACCCAGGATTGTTCTATGGACTTTCAGGAGGATACATTCAGGGGAGATGCAACCGAGGAAGAGGACGATAGTAAAAATGATCCTCTAATCTCTTGACAAAGGCCAATTAGAATAAGGAATTAGTAGGTGTATTGTTGTTCTATTTTCCGTATTTTCCAAGCATTGCTTTGGTACTGCTATTATCGCCTCAGTGACAAAAATTGTCATCGAATTAACACATTGTAAGTACGTCTATTATGACTGTATTTTATATTTAGTTAATAAATTATCAAGCGAGAGCTATAAGGATGGCAGTTGTAGTCCTTAGTAGAGGTCCATATTAGAACCGGAAGCAAAAAAGCGATCCAATCCGGCTACAGATGATAATCTTCACATTATTCACTAAGAAGTAGAATCCTATACTAGATAAAGAGACTCTCATCCTCGAGTACTAGTGTCGAATCGCGTACGGTGTTACTTAGACGTGTTTTTGCAGTAATTAGCTAATTGCATCGTAATCTATTGTGCACTAAACCACAGTATAAATAAGTAACAGTATTATATCTCGGCAGTGACCTTGAAATAATTACCTACGGATGCCCGGTAGATAAACCTTCCACGTACGGGCGTAACTGCCACGTACTGGATACTGTTGCGTACTAATATACACTGAGATTTCGAAGCGTGTCGTTTCGGCCGTTTTCTATGAAGATATAATACTGTTACTTATTTATATTGTGACTAAACTGTCAGCCGCTCGGTCGAACCGGTACTCGCTCACGCGAATCTACTAATAATTACAGGCTAGAATCATAATGAAGAATTAATCACAACAGTACAATTACTATGGAGGACGAAGAAAATACACATTTAGAAGATATAACACAATTATTTGAGATTGAGGGCAATGAGACGTATCTCATGGCGTCATGGAGAGTGCGATTGTCGCAACCCAGTGCTGGGCACGCCACTATTGCGGCGATAAGTCCCCTCTTTGAGGAGTGGCTAGAGAGGCGCCACGGCGTCCTCACCTTCCGCCTAACGCAGGTCCTCACCGGACACGGTTGTTTCGGGAGGTTCCTGTTCCGTATCAGGCGGGAGGAAACGCCCGGGTGTCATCACTGCGTGGATCGCCCGGAGGACACGGTTGAGCATACGGTGGAGGTCTGTCCGGCTTGGGCAGAGCATCGCCGTGTCCTCGTGGAGGCGATCGGCGGCGGGGATCTCTCGCGTCCGGCCCTAGTCCAGGCCATGGTACGGAGCGAGAGGGCATGGGAGGCCGTCACCTCCTTCTGCGAAGCAGTAATCCTCGCGAAGGAGGAGGCAGAACGCGTGAGGGAGAGGCAAATTTCGCGCCCTCACGCCCCTAGCCGCCGCAGGAGACGCCCTGGGCGTCGGGAATCGCAGGCCGATTCCCGGCCACCGTAGGCGCGGGCTTGCGGACGGTGAGCAATGGGTAGCTCGCCGTCCGATAAGGACCAGGCCCGGGTCGACGGCGCGTTGTGTTCCACGCGCGCCTTTAAGAGATGTCAGCACAACGGAAGGGGTCCGATAGGACCGATGCCTGCCGGGGTTGCGGGAAAGTCCGAAAGGGATACCGTGGCCCCTGGCAACGTAAAGGCAACGGAAGGAACACGGGTGGGTTTTAGTCAGTAAGAGTCTGACACGCCCTCCCGCTCCACCCAGAGCGGGAGAAGTTATTTGATAATTTCCACCCAAAAAAAAAAAAAAAAAAAAGGGCAATGAGACGTCGAAAGATGGAATGCGACCTACGAAAAGAGGAAGAGAAGTTGATAAATGGAGCGAAGTTAGGAATATTAAAACCAGGACGAGACGGGTAAGAGGGATTGCGGAATTACATGTCACTTGCAAATATTAAACAATTTGCACTTGCTAAATTATTCAAGGAACAAAGAAAGAAAAGTAGTACAGGTCCTTATTGGAGCCAGAAGCAAAAACGCGATTCAATTCAAACGGCTAAAGATGATAATCTTCACATTCTTCACTAAGAAGTAGAATCCTATAGATACTAGATAAAGAGACTCATCCTCGAGTACCTAATCCGAAGTCAGTCGATCTAGTGTTGATGCATACGTCATGTTCGTGAACGGGCGCCGTCAGGGACTGGTTATCTCTTAGCTGCCACGGGTTATTTTAATTTTTTTATAGTTTTTTTTGTAATATTTTTAGTACAGTCGCTTTTAACGTGCACGTCTTTTTATATCGTTCTCACATGTATTATTTCAAAACGAATGATGTAACAAATATTTTGAAAAAATATTTTCATTTTAACGATTTCCGCGGAGTTTCTTGCCCGTTTTTCCCTATATGATGGCAACTAGCTTCATCTTTCTGACTGACTAACCCTTTGACAATTCAAAATAGCCTGTAATTGATTAAGTAATTGAAATAAATGCTTTGAGGTTGATTTTGAGTTCATCATCATCATTTCAGCCAAAAGACGTCTGCTGCTGGACATTGGCCTCCCCCAAGCACCACCACTTCTATCGATTCTGTCCCTCCCGCATCCAGCGGATTCCTGCGACCTTTACAAAGTCATCGGTCTTCCAACGCTACGTTTTCCGCGCTCGCCACTACAGAACCTTTCCGCCCCATCGGCCATCTGTTCTGCGAGCAATGTGCCCATCCCATTGCCACTTAAGTTTGGCAATTCTGCGGGCTATGTCGGTTACCTTGGTTCTCCTGCGGATCTCTTCATTTCAGATTCGATCACGTAGGGAAACTCCAAGCATAGCCCTATCTGGTGGGTGACTTTTAGCCTTCTGATAAATTGTGAGCGACCACGTTTCGGTGCCAGCCGAGTCGGATTCGACGATTGACCTCTATTGATTTTTAGTTATTTAATGAATATTTATGAAGAGGATTTATCAAGTTTCCTATTCAAAATAGTGTGAAGGACGAACGTCACGCTTATGGGCCAAATGCCAGCTTCCAACTATACCATGTCTGACAGTACCATGTCTCCACCCTTCCGAGTGCTATGTACTCGTATGCAATAAATAACACTCGCCTGTCACTAGTACAATTAGCCGGTAGAGCCATTCCGTACCGAGCTGCGGACGTTATGAATGAACCTCTGGTTATCACTGACATATGACAACCCGTGAGGGACATCATTTGTTACCACTTTTGTACCTACTTTCCGTATTTGATAAAAGCAAATTTTCATACGCTGTATTATTGATAATGGCTTTTTAAAAAAGACCGAAATGCCTTATTCTATTCTTATTTCCGAAAGTAGCAAATTGCAGATACACGCATAATTTTCAGTTACTGAAAAATACATTGTTTTTTTTCCTGATTTTCATTGATGGGTTACCGCACCCATCAAAGAAAATCTATAGAATTTTCATTAATTAAAACAATTAATAAGCTCATGTGCAATAATTGAAGGGTGATCCACAAAAGTTCTCAAACATTCTATTTAACCGAACACTTTAAAAAAGTACTGAATAAATGGGTACCTACCTAATAATTACTAGATAAGAATAATATCCTGAGTCACCCCTATATGATAGCAATCACAGGTCTTTTGATTTAGGTACCTACTGATATGAGCTTTCAAAAAGTTCACTATAGCCCCGTCACGGTCAACGAAGCGCGAAGTATAAAAATATAACTGGTAACAATAACACCAAACAGTTATTATTTATCATATTAATCATAACATTATTAACAATCATAACACCAGACTCCATCCTGTTTTAAACAAAATTGTTATCGAATCTAATCTAAAAACGAGACAGGTAAAGGAACTTAGTCATTATTTATAAAACACACTAAAGGATAATTATTAAAAAACACCGGCCAAGTGCGAATCGACCTCGCACACGAAGGTTTCCGTACCACCGTACAATATTTTGCAAAAAAACACCGAAAACACGTTTATTGTATACCCGCTTTAATATTTAACCTAATTTTATTTTTATTATTTGTTGTTAAAGCGGCAATCGAAATACAAAATCTGTAAAATTTTCAACTGTCTACCTATTACGGTTCATGAGATACAGGTCGCTGACAGACAGACGGACGGACGGACTACGGAGGCTTAATAATAGGGTTCCGTTTGGCACCCTTCGGGTACGGAACCTTAAAAACGTAAAAACGATGCGTTTATTTCGACTTTGACTTTGACCTCTTTTTCCTAAACGCCATTACTGTACAGCACGCGTAGCATGACAACCATAGAAACCGGTTTCCTACGGGTTTTGTCGACGGAAGAATAGACAAAATGACAGATTGTGATTTTTTTTCTGTCATTTTGTCTACTCTTCCGTCGACAAAACCTGATTCTATTGTGGTCACTCTAAGCGTGCTGTAAGGATTTAGGAAAAAGAGTGGGGCGCATCTTCGTGGATGGCACTATCTATCTATACACAGGTATCTGCAGTATGAAATCTAAAAACAATTTGCATTATTGCGTTTTTCTGGCTATCTGATGTGACCATAGAGTATAAAAGGAAACTTGAGACTTTAGAGGTGAAGAACAAAAATTCATTAAACCTTCTTGGACAGCGTGGTGATTGAATGGTGATGAATTTATCCTTTGTAGTTTCACCACTGAAACTTTATGGGCGATAATAATGACAGTAGTGAGCGAAAATTTCGCTATCAAGGACACTTCACTTGACTATGCAAAAGTGTTGATAGCATTTTGATACACATTTACTTATCCAGAGGCTTATCAGTAGCGTGGTGATAATGGCAATAACACCCCCGTATTATCGCAAGAAATATACTGAAAAACAATGGGTAGTGTCCGACCGTAAAGCCAAAATTACGTTACGGAATTAGTGGCATAAAATTATAGGGCGTTTTTCGTACAAGTGCAACGGCGATGGGACCGCCTAGCTGGAGCCGTGGAGCGTCAGTCGTTCGCCAGCGTGAACCATGAGACTGTCACCAACTAAAAAGTCGCCCTACAATAATGCCACTAATTTTGTAATGTATTTTTGGCTTTATATCTGAAAACAAAACTGTAACCGAATTTCGGTTTACGTCTATTTCGGCCCAAACCGAAAACCTTCTCTAAATTGTATCAAGCTGCACATGTATGCCTATATATATATTTAAAACGAGCACTTCAATCATATTTAATAAATTTTGTTGACGATCATATAAATTTTGTTGACGACGATTGGCAATCACCCAGTATGATTGAATAACAGATAATTATACTTACCTATAATTACTCTTTTCTTTTGATTAGTGAAATGACACTATCCACTAACATCAATCAAATTGATGTTCAGTGATATAAGAAATAGTGAACACCTTAGCTACCAAAATTATAGTGAATTTATATTTGTTTTATTTTGTTAAATATTTATAATGTCGGACAAACAGCTGCTAAGACAAAGTTCGTTGAAAAAGCCCGGAAAAGCGGACGTAAGGAGGAAAAGGCATCATGTGCTGATCCGGCTGCCAGACTCACACCCTGACAGGTAATCATTAGACAATAGTTGGGCATCTATAAATACGTTATTGTTTTCCTCAGCCTAGAAGTTATACAGGGTGGCAGGGACATCAATGCGAAAACTGTTACCATGGATTCAGTAGGTACGTGATTCTGATGATTGAATAGGTACGTGATTCTCTCCGCTGCGTTGAAATTTTTCGTCGGTTATTTTTTTTTAAATCCGCTGTTCATACATTTTGACCGCGTAGGTAATTAGGTATTGCACTTTTCAGCAGATTTTTTTTTAATAACCGACATAAAATATAAAAGTAATCCATTGTAAAAGTTGTCGCCTCGATGTCCCTGCCATCTGTTTGTTATGTTTTCACAATAGTTTTTTGTAATTTTCATATTTTTTCAATTAAAATTTTAATCGACAAAAACAATCGTTATCAAGAAAAAAAAAACGTTTTTTTTTATAACAGTACACGTTTTCTCATATCAAGTATTGGGTCAGTAAATTTTTCAAACGCTTTTCAATATTTGTACGTCTGAAGTTCAGATATACACAACACACGGCTACATATCAAGCTATACATTTCCAATAAAAGCTGATCTCGCATTCTATAGGATTTCCGTACAATGAGAGGTCAGCTTATACTGGAAATGTATAGCTTCATATGTAACCGTGTGTACAGTATCTACCAATTACTGTGATTTTTTAATGCAACAAAGATTAATCAAACTATAAAAAATTGTATGAAGAAAGTCGTTTTATAACTTTTGCCAAGTAAGATCTAACTCGTATCTAAATAATATTGCAGATAGAGTAATTCTATGTACAGTTAAAATAAGCGCCTGAAATTAGTAACTGCGCAGACTATCTACAAAGCAACATTTAATTATATAATACCTAAAGGAAAAATTCCAGGTGGTCAAAATGTTTCCTGTTTATTCATCTGAAAACTTTTACTTAATGTTACGCCAGTATCGCCATCTGTCTTTAATCTGAATAAGCATTATTAAGGCTGAAAGCGCTGAAAACAGCTGTTCTTCTTATCGATTTTCTCAAAACCCGCAAGCAAGTTCACTGCGTAACCACCTGCCATTTCAGAGTATACGTCACTGGCTCCGTCAAAGGTTTAATAATAGCCGTGTTACGCCATAAAAAGCAAAATAAAACACTGTCGTAATTTTCCTATTTGATAGCAAAGATCCTCCATAATCAGTCATCGTGAATTTGTCATGGAAAAGTGTCTAGGTTATGTTGTTATGTGCCGATGAAGAGAAGTAACCTGTCAAATCTGAAACACCATGAAGAATCACTTACGAAGCGGTCTTCATAGGAGGAACTTTATAAGCAACCATGCTGATGACAGTCCCATAGATACAATACGCTTGGTATCCCCTATCAATAGGTTTGCCATATTCCAAGGCAACTTTAGTCATGAAGACGACGATTATCCGGAGAAGTGAGTGATAAGTGAAGCTTAATCACATCCTTAGCCTTAAAACATCATAAAACAGACACACAAATTATTTTAACAATAAAATTATTCTATAAGCATAATATTTACAAATATTTTATGGAGTTTTCCTAGTGAAAAATAGTTACTGCTACTCGATAACAGATGGCGTTAGTAACCTCATAATTTTGTTTCAGGCCATACAAACTCAAGACCAAAATCGTGATCACAGCACTAGCGGTCCTGGTCTTCATATCGGCACTAAGTGGCTACCTCATCGGGAGTGCAGACTATGCTTCACGAAGGACAGCGGAACCTCCCGATCCTATTGAGCCACTCAAACCTTCGGCCTCCCGTCTTCATGTGTTCCAAAAAGCTGCGGTTTGCACGGATGCTCCCCAATGTTCACTAATTGGCAGGTATGTAGCTAGTAATACGTGATTCTACATTTAAAAAAAAAACAGTGGCGAATGAAATAATTTCATAGTGCTCTAATTACGGGCTTCACTTTGCTTCTACTTTGTAGATCAGTTGTTACGGTAGTCAGAAGCCCGAAGTCTGACAACCTACAGTCTTTTCGAGGGGTATTGTATTACCCAGTAACTGTGTAGTAGAGGTCAGATAGGCACTCGCTCCATGTAAAATACTGGTATTCAGCTGCATCCGGTTAGGTAGACTGGAAGCTGACCCCAACAAAATTTGGAAAAGGTAGATGATTACAGTGATGATGATTTACAATTTGGATACTTATATCAACAAAATTGAATGGTGTGAACTTAAAAGTGAATTATTTAATGTTGCTCCGGCCCTTCATTAGGTACTGCCGCTTTCAATCACAGTGAATCAATTTCTTTGTAACCGTATTTAGGAAATATAAATCTATCATCGAACAGTTGGTTTGTAATCATAGCCCCTAATATGTAAGTCTGGCAAGAAAAATCGAAAGAGTTGTAAGTAGGTACAAAAATATTCTATATATTATATTATTTTCTACCGGGTGGAAGTCTTTGTAAGCAAAGGAATAGTCTCGGAACTCCTCGTACAGAAACTTCAGTACTGGCATTTTCTTTGCCATGTGATTGAGATTAAAATGGTAGTCTCATTAACTTAGGTAATTAATTCCCATAAATTTAATAAGTAGGTACTATAGTGACAAGTAGTATGTATGGACATTATCTCTGTCTGTTTTATGCTAGGAACCACTCAGTCTATGTCACAGCACTCACAGCTTTATATGACGTTTTATGCACTACGTAATCTAGGTGCTCTCCATAAAAATTTCAAACTGACTCGACAGACGCTGTCCAAATTTCAATCCCTAGAAAAAAGCATTTTCAGATTTTCCCAATTTATTTTATTTTACCGGCAACTATTTATATAGACAATGAAATTCACTTTTTTCCAAGGTCTAATAAATTCGAGCTCTTCATTTTCGTTTAAAAAATGCCTACTTTCAATTCTGCACATCCAGTGTACTTAGTGAGACTAGAGCAATTTGCATAGTAGGTAACCATTCTGGAAAACTCGTAAAACTGGCCACTCAAGTTTTCTAAAACATTCAAGCAGCCGCTACTCAATAATAGATGGCGCTGCTCAACCGAATTAAATTCATCCGTACCTAGTTATGTTCTTATCATACCGTATCACATTGCATATTGACCGACTGCCTATAACTTCTATAAGTTTTCTATTTTATAGGTGTGCACACAATATTATCACCGTATACGTGGTATAATCGCGATAACATTGAGCCGGCATTCAGTTTTGCCTAGGTAGTCATTTTACTACTAAAGTGGTATGTTTTGTGTGATAAATGGTGAGACCAAGACTTCTTCATTTTATTTTTTCTGTGATACTATTGTGTTAATAGATCGCCTAAAGAATGCCGTTTATAACATACCTACGTTACCTACTGTAGTTAAGTAACTAATAATAAATGTTTGTCTGTCTGAGGACTCCATTGTTGTAAGTAATTTCTAAAGGTAGATAGAAGAATGGCAATAAGCGTGGGTGACCTAATTTATTTCGAGCCCAAAATCCAGTACACCCAACTATAGCACTTATAACTCAACTCAACTCATAAAAAAGTAAATACTGCAGTATAGTAGAACGTAGAACAAACATGTGTTATGTGAAGCACAATCTCGAATAAAATTTCTGTAAACATAAATTTGCAAAAAAAAAATTGAATTCTACCACTATCAACGTGTTGGTAGAAATTTCAATTCTGAACATTGGCACACTACCCGAGCCGGCTTACCCACACATCGAAACGTCTATAAATAAACAAAACATCCTTCATAACCGGGTCGTCGCCGTTGTTTCAACCAATCACGGTTCGAGAATTTTGTCGACGCGCAAGCGCTGTGACGTGTTGCTGACAGCCTATAAAAACGCTGCGCGGCCATTACATCTTAACATTCAGTGAATATAAAACCTTGAGTAACGTTGTCAGTTGTTACTGCGACACAATTTCCCGTGATTTCAATAATATTTACAAATATCCAAACGTAAATATGTCCGAAGCCTTCTTTGACGAGTACGACTACTACAACTTCGACCACGACAAGCACATCTTCTCCGGACACAGTGGCAAGCAGCGCACTAAGAAGGAGGTCAACGAGCACACCAACCACTTCGACCCGTCCGGCCATTCCAGAAAGATCGTCACCAAGCTCATGAACACAGAAAACAATAAAAAGACCAACAGCAATAAGAATTAAATGGATCGTTGGACTTGAGGACTATGGCTTGTAAAAGGACAATTGATATGCCGAGCGAAAGGAGGACATTATGGCGGATCCCGGAGGAGAGCTCCAGCCGCCACACGTCTCAGAGATCAACGGAGCATCCGCGGCGGTTCCTGCTGACGCAGGGCTTCTACCTGGCGCACCACACCAGCAGGCTGCGGAGCCGCGCGAGGGCGCAGCGCCCCCGGTGAGCGCGCCTGCACCGCTGCCTGGACTCAACACCGCTCCACCACTGATCTCAATTCTTATTATTTTTGAGCTTGTTGTAAAGCTCACAACTGCTGTGTTATTATTCCTAGTTAGATTATTATGTTCTGTATCTTTCCTGAGGTAGGTACTTGAAGGACTGTAATAATTTAAGGCAAATAAAAATTATAATTCTAAGACTATTCTGTGGTTTCCTTTTCTTTGTTTTTGTGGCGGAAAATCGGAGTGTGCGAGGTCGTCCGTTGGCTGCGCGGCGGTTGATCGCCCACACTTATCGATCGCCTGAGTCGTGTTTATACACAAAAACAACCTTGAACGAGCCGGCAGACCGAGGTAGCTGGCCTTGCCCGTTTATTATCTTCTACACACCTACACAAGTACATTTTGCGTCGTAGAAAAATCGAACGACCGAATCTAATGGGCAAACCGCTTACATAATCTAATGAACATTTAAGTAGTCACGTTTGTTTTGAACAACAAATGAACGTATAACTCTGGCAGTAAAATACGAATGAATTCATTCTAGATGGACTGACTGCGAGCACGTAGGCATAGGCACACACATCAGTACCTAGCTAGTAGCTACATCCGATAGGCCGGTACCTACACATAAACATGATAATCTAAACACTGTAGGTACTCTACTTCAGTAACCACAATTTGCTTACAAAACAGAAAATGCTGCATTTTAGTGCACTAAACCAACCGTTTAGGATTACAAATAGTTGCATCTATCATCATGTTTTTTCTTACGAAGGAATACAGCATAAGATATTCATAACGAGATAATAAACATACAGAATTATTTAAAGTCGGTCATTGTTTACATTTTTCGTGACGTAATAACGGTCAAAGAAGGCAAGCCTGGTAAACAAAGTTTTTGATAACAGACTTCATTTTTAAATTCTTAACCACTGTCATCTTTGTTTGGTTTGTAATTAAGCCCGACGGACTAATAATATCAGCACCATCTACCTACGTACTAAATAGTCATCGTAAAACAATAATTGAGATTTTAGTCACGTAAATTGACTGCTTACTAAGCACAGCTTAGTCTACGTTAGGCCACGTGACTGTTTGCCTTAAGAAATAGATGGTAAATTAATCAACTATTAGTATGTAGCAAGATAAAGGGGGTAAATAAAGTTGAATAATATCATAATATATAGTATGGATGGATAATGTCACGTAATGTCATTTACTGAGAGTTGAATAGAGGATTTGATTACAGCTGTTCTTCCAAAGAATTCATTCCCACTTATCCCTGCAGTCTAAAGATGTTGTTGGTCTATTAGGCAATAGAATACCTAAGTGAGGACTCGTGGCGGGAAAACTTGGTGTTCCTTGAAAAGGAAATTATGTAGGATCTGGGAAATATTGTTTGCAGCATTGTTGACATTCACTTCTCAATCCATACCTACTAGGCATCAAAATGAAAATGTACCCGCTTGTTTTTCCTGTACCCGCTTGTTTTTCCTGTACCCGCTTATTTTTCCTGTACCCGCTTGTTTTTCCTGTACCCGCTTATTTTTCCTGTACCCGCTTGTTTTTCCTGTACCCGCTTGTTTTTCCTGTACCCGCTTGTTTTTCCTGTACCCGCTTATTTTTCCTGTACCCGCTTGTTTTTCCTGTACCCGCTTATTTTTCCTGTACCCGCTTGTTTTTCCTGTACCCGCTTGTTTTTCCTGTACCCGCTTGTTTTTCCTGTACCCGCTTGTTTTTCCTGTACCCGCTTGTTTTTCCTGTACCCGCTTGTTTTTCCTGTACCCGCTTGTTTTTCCTGTACCCGCTTGTTTTTCCTGTACCCGCTTGTTTATCCTGTACCTGTTGTTTGTGTTGGCTTCAAGATAATATTAGGTACTGCTTAAATTCAGTTGGATTATTCTTAGTCTGAATCCTTTGTTGTTAAATTATTTATTCGGTTTATGGACGACATCACAAGGACCATATCAACATACCTATTTCTACTACCACCACTGATTAGGTGATCATGATCAGGCTGCCAAACAGTAATTTGTAAGTAGGTAAATATTTTTTTTTATACCAACCAACTCTTACTTAGTATTTTTATGAGTCCGTAATCATGACTTTCAGCTCTACTCCACAGAATCATTCACACATTGTATTGATCCAGTGGCGGGGAGATAATATGGACACATATTTAGCTGCTGTCGACTTTACTTGAAAGGGAAAATATAAAAGTTTTCCACTGTCGTTTTATAAGCCAAATTGATGGCGTCATTTTGGCTTATAAATCAGCACTAAAAATCTAAATTTATAAAGATTGTATGAAAAGAAAAGGCAAAACACGGTGCATCGTGAGAGAGACGTTGACAAGCCGTCTCCCGACTTTCAGAGAAAATAAACATTTCGAAATAGACATGCCTTTGTTTATTTTGGACTCCTCTCCGTTGAAAATATATCGTATATTCTAGATTCTACTGACATTTCAGCCAGTGAATACCTACTTACGTGATAAATGTGACATAATAAGATACGTTTACCGATATATTTAATCCTTTAAAAATATGCAAATTATTAAAGTCTGAGAAATTGGCAAAACTAAAATAACTAAACAATGTTTCACCTACATGTTCATTTTATTATCGTTATTCAAAACTATTTTTCATCCAGAACTTATTGTAAATAGCCTTAAGCAGTTTTTTTTTCAAGATCATTTTCATCATGGCATCTCTTTTAGGTCTTGAGCTATCCGAATATCCAAAAATATTTGGCCTAGGTCTAAAAATTGATTTGCTGTTACAATTTAAGTACTACAATTTAAGTATGTATAATAGATTGGATTTAGGTTGAGCCTGAAAAACAAATGGACACATAAATAACTCTCATTTCTTTTATTCGGAAAGCCAGACAAAACAAATATGGACAGTATGTAGGTAAGTATAAACAGTGTTGGAAGAAGTAAACAGTTAACTAAATGGTCTTTGTTATCAGTTATCTGTAGCACGAAGTAGGTAATTTGCAGTGTTATCATCACTGAATAGCTACTTTATCACTTTCTACAAAGTGGTATATTATCCTATATTTCCAGTAAATAATTTTGCAAATTTTCCATTTCATTCAATATTACTGTTGTGATTTATATCATTCGTTATTGATTTGCTGTCACGTAAAACTAGTTTTATTTATTTTTTGAACACGTTATACCTATAATATTTTACAGTTTCACGACTTACTTTATTTACTACATAGTATTAACATCATAATGACACGCCTGTTTTCGCCGTATTGGGGGTGAGCATAGCGTATAGTAGACAAAATGTTTGCCAGTTATAGGTACTAAGATAAGTTTTAAAAGGGGTTATCAGCTACATATTTTCAGCATCTAAAGTTTTGATAAAGTCTATTTTTGTAGACTACTATAATAATTATCTGCCTGTAATCATGTACAGAGTACAGTCACGTTATTACTACCTAATGCCAGTTTCAGATAATTAAATCCAGTTTTCTCACGACGTTTCCTTTAATTTGCACCGGACTGGATCACAGGATTCCCAACGATCTAAAATATTAATAATCTAACACCCAGTTACTGAAGGCTCATAGAATTTTATCAACCGACTCCAAAAAAGGAGGTGATTGTTATATTTATTTATTTAAAAAAGTGTGGTACAGTCTCTTACAATAAATATCATTTTACGAGTACAATCTACGGATAAATCGGTAAAATTAAAAGAATTTAATCTGGCGTCCTAGTTCTCAGCGTGTTCTATAATTTCTCCGTTGGACTAGTGTAGTATTGATAAAAGAATGTTAGTAGGTAGCTAATAGCAGCAATCGTATTAGCGATTTATCCCTGACAAACAGGGCGCCCAATGAACCGTTTCAAGATTAACTCATAAAGAAAGAGAAAACAGCTGATTGTGAGCTGAAAAACATTCTCTTCACTGTACATTGGCGTATTGTAAACAATCAGATGGTACTACGCACGTACTTATGACGTAGGTATTTTAAGAGATAGAGTATGTAAAAGAATATGCCCTCAAGGACTCCTCTGTTCTAACGGTCATAAAGAATCCAGACGCTACAAACTTATCGTTCACTGACCACTAAGTGCTTGTAAATCCAGGAGTATAAGTGACATTTCATTCGAATGACCCTCGAATTCGATGATGTTTTTACCTTTTCGTGAGCTTGCTCGTCAAACGCTTTTAAGAATCGAATGTTAATGTGTTCCATGTATGTCTGCTACTTGCACTAATTTAAATTCTCCTTAGTAAGAAACGGTCTTATAGTTCTCTGCAAACTTTAAAGACGTTTTATCAATCAATCTGCCTAGCCTTTTCCCAATTATGTTGGGGTTGGCGTCCAGCCTAACCAGATGCAGCTTGATATTGCTTGTCCACTCTGATGTGCCCTACAACCGCATTACCCACATTACCGCGTGTGTAAATGCTGTAGTGGGACGCGTCATTTCAGAGTGGACAAGCTATACCTACAAGTATTTTACGTGCAGCGACTGCTAATCTGACCTTCACATCCCAGTAACTGGATACCCTTTGGAAAGACTGGTTGTCAGACTCAGAAGGCTTCTGACGATCCGTAACGACTGTCAAAGATTCACGAATGACAGCGGGGACCAACGGCTTAACGTGCTATCCGAGGCACAGAGGAGTCTCGGTATGTAAGGATACACGGAACAACCCCAGCCAGCTTAGCTTAACCGGATGGATCGACCCGTGCGGGTGATATTACTTAGCCATGAGCTCCTCCGTTCTATCAAAACTTTTATTAATTTCGTGACTATGCACACAGACTTCATACTATTTTATATTTGGTCCCCAAAGTCTTCTCAACATAAATAGATTTTGGCCAAAAAAAAAACAGTATTTTCGGCAACACCAAAAAATTTGTCAGCTCAAAATACACGCCCATCTAGCCAACTAGATGATATTACAGATACAATCTAAGAGAGATCATATAACGGACAAACTAAATCATGACTACATAACATTTTTTGCTCTAAAACTTGCTAGAACCAGTTAGGTCATTGATCGTGTATATGAGAGATAAAATGTTACATACACTGTTCATTAAACGTTCAAAGAATAAAACACCACGACAGAGTAAAAAATAGAAAATACAAATTTATAGGGCTATTGACTATAAAACTTAATGTTATGCCAACGGTAGATGAGAGATCGACTATCATGGCGGCACTGCATGATGTCTTGTGACGTTTCGACATTTTAACGCATTTCCGTTAATGTTAATACTGACGGTTAAATGTGAGGAAACATATGCCATACTACATTGTTGTACGAGCCGCAATAATGACATAGGTACAGTCGCCAGCTGGTCAATCTACCCGAAACTGTCAAATTTTTCCAATCAACTTTGAACCTTATGCTTTAGTGATAAAGCTGAAAATCTAATAAAGAAATTTGACAGATTGTAGTAGGTTGATGTGCTTGGCGTCTGTACCGCTGGAACTTATAATTTATCGAATCGATACGCTATATTTTTGTCATTTGTAAGGGGCCATCATACAGTGCCGCTGGTGTAGAAACAATTGACAGAGATGCAACTAGATCAAATGTAGACAATAAAAAGAGACAGCCTATTTCCGTAGATGTCGTAAAAAGCAACTAAGATATTGCATCTGGAAGTGACTACCTGTACAGTGTACATAATGAAATCATACTTTATATTGTGGTGAGTAATGATTGTGAAGCAGCAATCGATTTAAACAAAAACCAAGGACTTGGGCAAAGAAAAAGAAGCAAAACACTAGTTCTTATTAAAAAAGGACTTGAACAAGATGATTGAAGATGGTCTAAGTAGCGGAAGTTGTAACAAACAAGATAAGCCTGGGTTTGTTAAAAAAACCCAGGATGATTTTAGACTGGCCAAATTCATACCACAAAAATATCTACCAAGCCATTGAAGCAGCAGTTGATGATAATTTTTTTCTGGCCCCAACCTCTTTGGATGATATTAAACGCAGGCCTCACTGATAGAGATCTGTGGTTACTTCGTGAGCCGTAGTCACGCCACGGACCTCTAATTGTCAATAAGAACCAGCACTTTTTATTAGACAATGATGGGTGATTAAGCAGTTAATTCTATCATTATTGCTCGGCGAAAAAATTAATAGAAAACGGATCTCATCGACAATACTGCTGCAGATCTTGATTATTGGAAAGCGATTAAACTATACAGGGTGTAATTGAATTCATGGGCATCCTCTTAAGGGGTCATTGTATTCATCATTATGTTATGAACAACTTTGACATAGCTCGTCAAATGTATGGAACAGCTGATGTTTTTTCGCGATTATGGCTCCCTCGTTGGTCTTGTGGTCGCAATCGCTGTTCCCAAGTCGGGCAAAGTATTATTGGGTTTTTCCATCAAGAATTTCTCAGTAGCAGCCCGGAGTCTGGATTTATGACCGGTAGATGGCAATAAGCTCGACCCTATTACATGGGACTTAAATGTATCTGGCGAAATGTGGGTGTACTATAGGTACACCTCTGACTAACCCTCCGGAGATTACAGGCGTGAAGTTATGTGGTTTATGCTGAGAGAGGCTTCAGCTGCGTAAACATTAAAAAAATCAGGTCCATGATGTATTAAAAATATGCATATTTCTAGATTGATCTTCGATCGGTCGATCGAATAATCCTACTAATATTATAAACGCGAAAGTTTGTGAGGGTGGATAGACGGATGTTTGTTACTCTTTCACGCAAAAACTACTGAACGAATTAAGATGAAATTTTGTACACAGATAGTTTATAACCTGGATTAACACATAGGATACTTTGATCTCGATATTCGCACGGCATCGAGACTTATTGGGGTGAAACCGCGTGGCGCTGCTAGTATACTAATATGGTGCAATCCTGTAATCCGATTTACATAACATGAATGTGATCATTAAGACATTTTAAGTTTTTTATTTGTAGTCGGCGTTGCTACTTCCTCCAGAGAAATCATTCTGCTTTTCACGATAAACCTAGTTTTGATTTTATTTCCACCATATTTAATAAATTAATCATCTTGTAAAAGTTCAACAATGACACTTAAAATAATATTATTGCAAAACTTTATGTTATTGATAAGAAAAATCTCATTTTCTTCAAAACATAAAAGTTCTGCGTATGCGCACGTGATTTAAATTCAAAACACTAGAACGAGTCACACCACTTTTTTTTAAATTATTAATCTGAATGATGAAATCATAGAGAATGTTAAGTCATTATTCATTAAAGTTATCGTTTTGAAAACAAAGTGCTCAGGCGCATGAGAGCTATAATACCGATATGAAATATCTGTAAAATTAAAATATTTTCTTAGAATAATTAAGTGTTTACATTGTGACTAAGATGTGATTTTTTGTTATTGTGAAACAATGAAATTTAAGTATTCATTAAATCATTATTCATTGTTCAGGGTGAAAATTAAAATAATTGATACCTACGTCACTCTGATACTAAGAATTTCATTCAGCAGTTTTATCTGTGTAGCCTAGTCAATAACAACCTCAAACATCGGAAACACGCAAACTACGATTATTTTATATGTTGTTAGGTCCTCTGAGAGTAGTTTATACCCAAGTTTGCAACCCTGAAAACCTTGTGCTACTCCCATGGTGATCGAAAAACTGCGAAAATATGGCACTTGTTTCAGTTTTTAAAAAAAATATACCTTAAGGACGCGTTTTTAGGTATCTTTGTTGTATATTTTCGTGAAGCAAGCTACATTTTGATACAATCTGAGATCAACCCAAGCACTCTAGGTCTATTGGTTGCCAAGATACAGCTTATCAAAGATGGACATTATTTTAGAAAATTTTGTAGTTCTAGTAGTGCTGTAGTTGAGTAAAAGGAAGATTTCGTGCCCTTGCGCATTCCTTCTTCAGTGAACAAGGACAAGGGACACGGTGCTAGCTCATACGGAAAATGCTGCTTCAATTGTTCATCTGATTGTTTTGTTGCCACGCAGACGGCAGACTCTCTGGAATAGGTATGGTAAGGGGCTCGACATCAATTCTCTTGTTAAACACTTTTTCTAAAAGGACCATATGTTTAGCTGGTACGTGTCTTGGAAAACGACCCTAAATCTAAAAAAAAACACCTTTTGGAAAAAAATGCTAATCTTTGACTAGCTATATCTTCGCAACCAATAAACTTAGAGTACTTGGGTTGGGCTCAAATTATAGTAAATTTAACTTGCTTCCCAAAAGTATAAACTAAGATACCTAAAATTGCGTAATTAAAGGTATATTTTCCAAAAAAACTGAAACAATAGCCAGAATTTCGTCGTTTTTCGATCACCATAGGAGTAGCACAAGGTTTTCAGGGTTGCAAACTTGGGTATAAACTACTCTCAGGGGACCTAACAATATATAAAGATATCGTATTTACATGCGCGTTTGCAACGTTTGCATTTTTTTGTGTCGATATTGACTGGGCTAGTGAACTCATTTCGAGTGAGCGTCAAAATGAAGGGACCAAATGTCCAATGTCCGTCAAACATGTATAAAAAAATAATACAATTAATCTACCATTTCCTACCTTTGCTATAATTTTAGCTACCTCATCATATTATACATTATATTTTAATAAAATGCTTGGTCCCTGTATCATGATATCAAGATGGAGGGACCAAACTGACTACTCCCAGGAATGTTCTACCTACTCAGTTTTATAATACCTTCATTCTACCTTAATATTATTGTTTTTGGCTGCCCGAAACATATATCGTTTTAAAGATATCGATTATATAAGTTGTACTACCTTCAACTCATGCAAAATTTCTCACCAATATACTGCCAAACTTCTTTAAAATCTGTTTACTGATATTTCGGTCGTTTCCTTGGCACTGATTTTAGGAATGTATCTATGGAAAATGTTTCAGTATAATAAGAAATTAGTACACTACGAATGTGCCAGAAAAAAGTATGTCGACAAAACCTATAAATTCACCTAATGATTGTTTACTTGTGGATCTTGGCCCAATAATCTTTATAAAAACACTAGCGACCCAACCCTGTTAATTCACACGGTTTTTACGGCCTGACAAAACATGGAGATTTATTTAGTAAGTTTAATATAAATTACACATGTATAAATTTATTTGACTCAGGTTAAGGCACACAATATTCACACAAAAACAAAAAACAGAAAAAATAAAAATAACTTAAAATAGTATTGTGCGCCTCACAGCTGCGCCAAATAGGCCCAGTTCAGCATAAATGCCAGACAACTCTAGTGTCTGACGCTGGCTTTTGGAATGGATTATCAAAATGATGGCGAAAACCGCATCAAAATGCGTTGCGTAGTAGAAAAACTCGGGCACACGAAAGGCTTTTCTTGTAATAACTAGCACCGCCCCGCGGTGTCGCCCGCATAAGTCTCTTTCCCGTGGGAATATCGGGATAAAAGGTCCCCTATGTCGTAACCAATGTCATGGTCTATCCATGTGCCAAATTTCATTCAAATCCGTTCAGCCATTTTAGCGTGAAAGAGTAACAAATAAAAAAACAAACAAACAAACTTTAACATTTATATTATTACTAGCTGTTTCCCGCGACTTCGTGTGCGATCCAGGATTAAAAGTAGCCTATGTCCTTCTCCAGGTCAAGGTGTGCCCTGTGCCAAATTTCATCCAAAACCGATCAGCCGTTTTAGCGTGAAAGCGTAACAAACAAACAAACAAACTCACTTTCGCATTTATAATATTAGTTAGGATATATAAAGTTAGGATTATTGTATAGATAGATGAATATGTACAGATACGTAGGTAGGTGTTTGAATTCCAATTTCCATACCAAATTTTATGCAATAAATTATGAGAAAATAAAATTGTTGTTTAGCGTAGAACTCGCGTGACATTTTAATGACTCATAGGAAACTTTTTATTTCGTGACAATTAAACATGATAAAACTAGAGTGTGTCATTCGTATGAATAGGGAAAATGGCTACGTGATTAATACCGCGAAATAAATAGTTATAACATTGTTATTACAATAGACAATAATAAGTCCTGCGACATAAAACAATTAGGTATTGTATTTTGTGGCTTTTTAAGGAAAATGCTAACAGAATTTTCCGATGGACGAATTCCAAGTTCGAATCTTCCCCCACGCCCCACACCGTTTTAAAACAAAATGCTGTTCATTATAATATTATGATGCTCGAGGAAAATGTTTACATGCTATAAATATACAGTTAATTAGTTGCTTTAGTTGACGTTTATTGTAGTTATTTTAATTAATTAATTGTTTTTGCCTGTTTGTGGTTTAGTATTCAACAAAAATGCCTAGTTATTGTCGGAAAACGAAAACAATTGAACATATTATATTATGTCGAATATTATGATTTTAATACCTATACAGTGTGTCTGGTCATCGGTGTCCGACCCGTTCGCCCGAAGGCGAAGCAATATGATCAATTTTATCTAAAAACCACCATATTAAAACATTTTAAATTTAAATTTGTTTTAAATTAAACGACTGTATTGTTATTTTTTTTTTCTCTTCTTGTCAGTAAATGATCATATTCAAATAGTCACAACTCCTAAACTATTTGACTTAGAGCTTAGGCATCAGTTTTTAGGTCCATCTAAAAAAATTAAAAAATTTATATTAAGTCCAGATTTAAAAAAAAAAATTAAAAGTTAAAAAAAACAACCAAATTATTTCACACTTTTTACGTTTCAAGTATTTTTTTAAGGTTTTAATGGCAGTTTTGATAAACATTTTAGTGTCAACTTATTGCTTCCTTTTGTAGCTGTCGCACTTTTATGCCTGTAGGACCTCTACATCGGTAGATATTGCAAAATAAATGAACCCACCAGTGCTCAGTTTTTTTTTAATACTAATTTAAGCGTCGTGCACCGCGACGCGACACCGGTTATTGTTCTACCATAAAGTTTTCTTAAAAATTGTGTTGTTCGAGTCGCGTTGCGCTGGTCTACACGAGGCTTTATTATGGTAGATTTGTCGATAAAATTGATCATATTGCTTCACCCTAACGGGTCGGTCACCGGTGACCAGACACACGTATATAGGCATCTAGGTATAGCTGGATAGGAACCTACATATACTCGTAGATTTTAACGGAGAATTTATTTTTCAGAAACATATTATAATCTTCTCGACCTTTATAGACCTTTACCAACAAAATATGCTAAGTGAGCAAGATGAAAGAGGCTCAATATCACAGTCTGGGCCTACCTCGTAGACATACCTATAGTAAGATACATTTACACAGAGATAAGAGCGAAAGGCAGAATATTGCTAGCCTTATCATATAATATCGATCTACCCTGACCTCTAACAACTGAGCCTGTGTTGGTAATGTCAGAGTACCTACCTACAATAATGTATAGGCCACCTACCTATTCTTAGAACATTAGACAAACGGAACCTGGCCCGGAAAACTCGACATAGATAGCGATCGCTATACGACCGAATTTGGTCGCAAATTTGTAATGGCGTACTTACGGGCTAAATGACTTGACAAGCTCGAAAAAATCCCGTGCTTGTGAAGCACGTCGCGCGTGTCTAGGGACGCCATTACCACTTTGCGACGAATTCGGTCGTATAGCGTTCGCTATATAATATGTTGAGACTGCCGGGCCTACACCCTGATTGCGTACACACTTTCAATTACAGTCCGAGAGTTTTGAAGGATATTGCTAGTCCATTGCTTCTTAGGTTTAAAAAATTCGTCTGCTCAACAACGTTAATAACGCAGTGTACGCGTGGGTCAACTGTCAAAATGCAACGCATTGCGATCAATTGTCATTCTAAATGTGTGCCCGGTTTACGGCAATAGAGATGATGATATTTTTTTATTATTTTGTCCATCATGTAAATTATTAAAAAAATATTGGACACGTATTCTTTCTTTTTTTACGTAATCAAAAGATTACGGCAATACATTGAGCTAAAATGTGGCATGACGTCACTTGTATGTAGATTTTATACTTACTTGTGACGTAGCGAGCCCCACTCCCCAACTTTAATGTATTTTATCTAAGTCATTTTTTATTAATATGATAAAGCAAAAAATACGTGTCAAATATTTTTTTATTATCTGACTAACGGACTTAATAGATTTTTATGGTTCCGTACCCAAAGGGTGAAACGGGACCCTATTACTAAGACTCCGCTGTCCGTCTGTCACCAGGCTGTATCTCATGAACCGTGATAGTTAGACAGTTGAAATTTTCACAGATTATGTATTTCTGTTGCTGCTATAACAACAAATACTAAAAACAGAATAAATAAATATTTAAGTGGGGCTCCCATACAACAGACATAATTTTTTTGCCGTTTTTATAAATAATGGTAGGTACGGAACCCTTCGTGCGCGAGTCCGACTCGCACTTGGCCGGTTTTTTTTTACCCTGGCATCATACCTAATACCTAATGGGGCTTGAACATAGCTGGGGAAATGTGAGTGTAGGTAGGTTTTTGTTATACGCCTCTACCAAACTTTTCGGGGAATACTTATATATAGGCGTAAAGTTTTGGTATGTATTATTAACTTATTAGATAAACAAGGCACATTTTTATGAAGGAAACCTATAGAAATAGAAATAAAGAACGCGTTTGACTCTAGCAGGGATTAATCAAAATATACTTGAATTAACCTCAAGATGAGCTGAACATATACCGAAAGAAATGGTTCTAAACATAAACATGCCTTGATACTTTGTAGGCCAGTTTTGTCTAGTGTTATACATAGAGTATTGGAAAGTATTACAGGTACACAGTATCACAGGTAGGTAACTGATAGAATGGGTAAATAAACTGTGATCAAATAAAGAGATAAGGCCACTTTCCGTGAATGTAAACAAAGAGATGAAATGATTGTGCTTACCTACTCACGAGCGTCACTTTATATGTTACCGATTAGGTCTTTAATCTAGTAGGTACTTTCTCTCATAAAGGATTATTCATCTGATGATGAGAAATAACCTATAAGCCCAGCTATCTAATTACGTAACACATTTTCGTAAACGATTACGGCTAATCTGTTTCATTTTGACAGCTCATCAACATTCATTGCGTTGAGCAGATTTTATTTTCGTGTACAGGATTTTCAAAGCTCGGCTTAACACCGAGAGTTGTAAATCCAGTGCGCGATAAAATCCCGCCCCGATATTTATGCGTCCGTGCGAAAGTGGGCTAATACGTTATGATTATATTTCTAATTCATCTATATTACATTATTAATTTATATCTAAGTATTCTAAGTCTTTTTCCAAAACTAAAAATATAATATGATTATATAGTAAGTAAGTAAGTAATCATTTATTTACAAAAACTAAGCCTAGGTAAACATCAGTGCTGTTTAAATAATTAATGGGTATGGCTATTACAAAAGAGTAAGACCCCTGCCCTTCAAACTAGGAAAATCCTGTATCTTGAAGGACAGTGTTCTTTAGTGGGATTGACACCTTTTTACAAGATATTTATAACTGCATAATAATTCTGATGTTAACATTTTATTGGGTGAGTTCAATGGTTAATTGTGTGTGTGTTTATGTGTGTTTGAGTGTGGTATACGTAGTAAAAAACAATCTGTCGTGGAAGTGAAGTGAAAAACTTGGTATTTTAGTCGTTAATTTGTAGAATAAATGAGTTCCTCTGTATCGAAATAGTTTAGATTTAAGAGAAAATACAACAATTTTCTTTTCAATTCAAAATTATATAATATTAAGATAAATGAAACGACATAGTGAAACTATGTTGTTTCATTATGTCGTTTCATTAACGCACTTATCTTGAAATCCAGCCAAGATTTCAAGAAAATAAATGTTATAACTTAGCCATAATATAATATTACTTTCTATATAAAAATGGATGACTTCTTGAGATGGCCCTCTAGTCCTACTCTACTCCAGAATTTGCATCAGCAGCATCTGAAACTTGCAAAGAGTTTAGCTTCCTAGGTTTTTAGCTATATTATCGTTCTGCGGTGGCTCTTAGCAATAATTTCAGTACTATTGATCCTAATTCATTATCTCCGCCTTTCTTGAACAAATTCTATCCCAATTAACTCATAAAATTTAATATCGGAAAATCTTGGTACCTACATAATAATATGATTTTACTGCCCCTAAGGCAATAATTCAAATTTCTTTCGTTAATTCAGCCGAAAGACGTCCACTGCTGGACATAGGCCTCCCCCAAGCACCCCCACTTCGACCGGTTCTGTGCTTCCCGCATCCAGCGGATTCCTGCGGCCTTCACAAGGTAATTGGTCCACCTTGTTGGAGGTCTTCCAACGCTACGACTTCCGGTACACGGTCGCCACTCCAGAACCTTTCGGCTCAATCGGCCATCTGTTCTGCAAGCAATGTGCCTGCCCATTGCCACTTAAGTTTGGTAATTTTAATATTTTGTCGTATATCAGGCGAAAAATTGTTTAATCATAATGACATCATTGTTACAGAGAGATCCTCATGAAGAATGGCTCAGCTGTTGACGCGGCTGTCGCAGCGATGTTCTGCAACGGGCTCCTCAACCAGCAGAGCATGGGGCTGGGTGGAGGGTTCTTCATGACGGTCTACTTGAAGGATGAGGAGAAGGCTTACACTGTGAACGCCAGAGAAACGGCCCCGGGAGCTGCGACGGTGGATATGTTTAATGGAAGCTGGGATAAGGCTGCTAAAGGTGAGTTGTAGATGTAGTTTAAAAAAAAAGTGAAGATTTTATTTATTATGTAAGTATTTGGAAAAAAATGCGGACTAAATGGGTGTTTTTTGCTGCTATCAAGATGGGATCGACACCTTTTTGAAACATCTTATGGCGAAAATACACATGCCTGTAAAATTGAGCAGTAGCTTGCATGCCAGTTACACTGTGCAAGTAAATGTCACACTGTGGATACATTAAATGTGACACAGCGTGACATTTAATTGCACAGTAAAAAAAAAATACAAAAGTTTTCTGAGACCAGCACGGCAGGACACCAATCTGGTTAATCGATTATGGTTTGGCTTGACAGCATATTCTATTCAATGACAGTTAATGACTGATCATGAAACTTCCCGTAAACATCTGACATCAAGAATCTACTTAACAATATTTTGATAATAAATATTGGTAGACACTTTGATAATTAGCCAGGAAACATTAATTCTGATTCAGTTAGTAGGTACCTATTACCAAAAAAAGTACCTACTCAATCATTTTTTTTTTAGGTTATTGTAATAAACACATTTGACAGTTTTCAATATTAACGATAACAAAAGAAAACACTGGAAAAGATAAATAATCTTAAGATAATACAAACAAAACAAAATAATCAACTTTGTAGCGCCACAGATAATGAATTAAGGTCAGGTTTAATCTGTGTGCATCTGGTTATTTATTTAGGTAAACTATCTTATCAATTAAATTATATTGACCTATCTTACCAAAAACCTTGACGGATTTAACTGTATTATTACTTTTTATTTTATTAATGTATGGAAAATCTAAGTACATACCTACCTAACATATCGATTTTAATTTAATTAAAAATTTACAATATGAAAGAGAAACTTTAAAATGTTTGTTACTCAATCACGGTTTAACGGCTGAACCAACTTTGATGAAATTTTGCGGTCAGTAAAACCATGTCCTGAGTTAAAATATAGGATATTTTTTTAATCCGGATGAATTGAATCTTTTCCTTAGGATGCGAGAAAATCCGCAGGCAATAGCTAGTTTTTATTTATTTCTTAGGATATACGTGACAAAGAGGCCGTAAACAAAATAGATAAGGGTATTATTGCCGACTGGTTACCTGATTATATAAAAGAGATATCTTTATCGCTAAACAGATAGACTACTTTAGGTACACAGTATATATTACATAATGACTTTTAAAATACTCTTAAGTAGGTACTAACTAACTTGCCTGCTAGAGCTAATACATGGCATGTATCGGTCTCGAATGCCAATCCTAATAAGGTACCTTCAGAAGTCGTTGGCAGGTGATGAAATAAGAATCTAAAGTTGCACATTCTGAATTTGACATTTGCACTTTTATATCTTTGCAAGGTACTTAGGTAATTGTAAATTACCATGTCATCGCCACATTATAATGCCAGCCTTACAGTCTCACATTGGAAACGCATTCGCCGTCTTATAGAACCACGGCCAACTAGACATTCCAACAGAGACTACACCAAACTTCATACCACTATTTACTCATGACTGTGTGCGTGCAACTCATATGTAATTGGCCAAACCAGCTCTCGGACTATCTCGAACATTCTCGCACACAAAGCCGTACCATACCTAATAAGCACATAGTGTGAAACTCTGTTTCTGTGGGATATCTACTCGTGTGTGTCGGCCACGCACTCGGCTGTTCGAGAAAATTCTGGAAATGTGAACGGAAAATGCAACTGATTGGAGGTCGCTAAGCGTGGCTAATATATAGTAACGTTTGTTTAGGCAGAAACATTATGTTGTTTTACTGTTCGACTTTTTTATATTTTTGCAGGAAGGCATCTAGTAGGTAAATATTTAAAATTGTCTAAGGGGCCTCTGCGAGTTGGCTTCGGCCCCTGGTTCGCTTTCCAAAGGTCCGGGACCCCGACATATGTCAAGAAATTTTCAAAATATTGTTAAGACGATAATAATAAGCTGCAGGCTGTATGATTACGTACTTACTTTGCTAAGGCCACAATGAAGACGTAGACTTTGTTCTAATCTTCGTGAAGATTTAGAACACGTTAAGTTTCTTTAGTAGGAAACTATGAACTCAATACAATTCTATGAGCAGTTTTCAATTGCCATTCCATCTATATTTCCAAGCTGTGCAGGGGGAAAAACATTTTTGGCATTTTTTGTCATATTTGGAGGGCCATATTTTCTTTACCAGTAAATTGCTGAAAAAAAGGAAATAACAGGGACGTGTCTACAGCAAACCTTGATTTTATGAAAAAATAATAGCTCTAGAGGCATTATTCAGGAAGAAAAAAGGGAATACATTTGTATAAAGAATTGCAGGCCCTGTTCCCTCTTAACTAATGCTCTAAACTATGGAAAAACCAGCAAACAAACACTTTAATGTAACCTACATTTCCGTAAGAACAAACAAAACAATACCCGCGTGATTCAAACAAAAGACTATCAACAATGTAATATCGGTTAATCGACATTATTGAAAATGTGCTAGATATTGCGTTACACTTAAAACATCACGTAGGTTACAATTATCAGCATATTGTTCAAATGACACAGTTGAAAAAACAATTGAACAATATTGGATTTGAAACATAGGCATACTAGCGAACCGCTGCGTCGCTCGATTTTTACGACTTGGTAAAACATCGAGGTTTATTTATTACATGTAAAATAAATATCAATGTATTTACACATAAACCTTTCGAAATAAATTCTCTAAACGATGTAGAAAACTGCATCAAAATCCATTATGTTTAGAAGAACAATGCGGTCATACAGCAGACGCGAAAAGCGGCTTTAATTTATAGTATGTATAAAAGATATAAAGGCATTGATGCTTCTAGAATTTACCAACCCTCTTTTATTATTAGGCCTTCTGTCTGCGATATTTCGAGGGGTCGGTTCGGCATAAGTAATATTAGCATTCATGGATCCGTGGCATTTAGACTGTCTATAATGCTAGCTAAGTCTGGAATAGGGCTTCCAATACCGGGATCCCGGTATCAGCCAATACCGGGATCCCGGAAATTTTTCGTGTTTTTTAATACCGGTATTGAAATGTTCATAACCGGGATCCCGGTATTAGTGATTTTATTTTAATTTTAGTACAAAACACAAAATAATAAACTATCACTACCGCACATAGACATTTTTATCCATTTATTTTATTTTGGAATATTTTAAATCGGTATAATATCAATGATTTAACGACATGGCAGTTACACGCACGCAACGCAATAAATTTAAGTCGTTCTCTATCACCTTATTAAATGACATTCACCAAAGCCTCAGCGTGATCAAGGCAACTGTCTCTGCACTGTGCCGTCGTGATGCCACTCTTTTATCGGCTGATGCTTGTCTCAAATTCATGCTGCGAAAATTAGACGAAGCAGACAATACCATGAGCCGAAATCTTGCCTCTGCCCTCAGAATGCGTATAAAACAGAGACGCCTAATAATATCAGGTGTTATTCAATACTTGCATGATGCCGAGGCTTTCTTTTCGGAAGAAGAGGATGATGTGTTTTCAAAACCAACCTCAAATGAGATCTACCGCGTCGTTGTGAACTTATTAAAGCGCGTCAAATTTTCGAATGCAGAGTCAAGACATGAACCTCACTCCACTGTTTCCATAGACAGTAGCGACGACATTCCTTCATTGAGTTTGAGCATGCCCACTTATGTTGAATTGCCGATTGAAAAGCAACTAGAAGCAGAAATACAAGCTAAAACTCAAAAGAAGACGGCTAAACGGCAAGATTCTTCTAGCACTGATATTGATATTGATTCTATTGTACGCGTTGAAATGGGTGTTTATGATAGTACTGGAGGTGGGCGAGAAATGTATCTTGATATGGCTTATAATTATTTGTTATGCATTCCGCCAACAAGTGTAGAAGCGGAAAGAGCGTTTTCCTCGGTCACATATTTATGCAATCGATTAAGAAGTTCGCTCTCTGATAAAAGCCTAGATGCTCTTTCTTTCCTTAGAACGCAATTTCAGGAAGAAAGAGCCGCAGCCCAATGATATCGTGCTTGATGTGACAGTAAAATTGTGATTTAAGCTTTTAATCATTAGATTTTTTATTATGTTTATTTTTTTGTAAATGTTAACCAAAGTAAATAGGTATAAAATTATATTATTAAGATATCTTTTGTTGGCTAGATATTATGTGTTGATTACGGAGTATGTAAAAGTTTTTATTTTCACTGTTATTGTCTATCTTAGATGTTAAAACCCAAATATCGTTGAGATTCTTATTACTTACAGAAATGTTGTTAGACAAGTTTTGTGAAATTCTATAATAATAAATGTGATTAGTCATAATTTTTATAACGTGAATTATCGTAAAAAAAAGACTGATCTAACTGACACTTAATATTATTGTTATATAAAAAGATAAATTGTACCTACATGTAAATAATATATGATTTGACATTAAAACTTTGTTTATTAATTTTACCTTCTAAATACCTACTTCCAAAAAAGGATAAAATTAAAAGTCTGAAAAAAATAAGGATTCTTTTTTTTCAATACCGGTATCCCGGAATCCCGGTATTTAGAAAAAAACATTCGGTAGTAATACCGGTATTGAAAAAATCCGGTATTCGAAAGCCCTAGTCTGGAATGTAGGCAATGTTTCTAGACCTTTCCACCCCTCTGAATTTTTATTATTTATTCACCCTTCGCTTGTTGGCAAAGTCGAAGGGTTAGGCGCTGAATTCATCGATTCAGCATATCTAGACTACTGCTTTAGGATTTAAAGTTTTAAAGGTTATTACACAAGGTACAATTTTAAGTAAGTACATAGCATGTAACTGTCGACATATGAAGGGTATTAAGAGGAGACGTGACCATGAAAAGATGAATAGATTTGAGGGATGAAAATAAATGAAAATGTCAGAAATGTTGAATGATAACCCATCCTTAACATTTTACGCATAATAAAGAAGAATGGAAAAGAAAAACATATTGCAGCCCCAAGTAATATAGACTTAATGGAACTATAAAGCATTCAGAAAAAGGAGTTGGTACATAGCACAGCATTTTAATCCTAAATGACACTAAAGACGAAGTCTTGTTAGTAAATTCAGGATATAGGATAATAAATTCACTCCTCGTCCCACGGCCAAGCAAAGGAGTCAATCAATATCAGTTATTTCAGTCTAAAGCTGAAATTAATGAAGGTGGTTCGTCAATGTAACCACAACGGATCTCCAACCATCGAGGTTAAATTGAAACAAAGTATAAACAAGGTACAAATTAATCGTCATGTACACGCGGCTACACATCAAGTTATGCATTTCCAGTTTATGCTGATCTCGCATTGTATAGGATTTCCGTACAATGCGAGGTCAGTTTATATGTGTATAAAATACGGTTCAGAGATTGTAATCCAAAGAATTTTGATAACAAACGCGTGTGATTACGTCATAGCGAATTTCTCTAAGTAAGACTTTCTCTTTAAATGTGGTCCAATCAAGACGGCTCTTAAGTCTGCGCTGGCGCCGGTCGCACTCAGTTTCACTCGCAGCATTGTAAGCGTCTGGCATCACAGCCTTTCCAGTTCATCAAGCTTTTATGCATCTAATTACATAATAACTAAATGAATAAATTGCAAATTGTAATGATTGAGTTAATTTTGCAAGAAGGAATTTTGCAGCAAATAAGCTAAAATTGTATTGTATGACTATTTTGCCAACGTAACGAAACATTGGTAGAATATGGGCATTTTTGGTGCAATATATATTTTCTCAATAAATCACAGATATCGTGAGAGGAACCTTATCGAGTTCCTCTTATGCAGAATGTAGAGGAGAAGGAAATAGACCGATGGATTAGATGAAAGGGAATGGATTAACTCGTTCGTTCTTTTTAATCTTCAAATGATAAAATACTTCTCAATCATATCATCATTATGTTCCTGACCTTATCTCATGTTACTTGAGGTCGGTGCATCACGCTTTCTTCTTCCACTCTCCGCTGTCGACCGTCTCACTGTCATTTGCTCCCTCTTTCATATCAACTCCCTCTCATTGCCAAATGATTTCCTTTCTACTTTTCTTTCCTTTCTTCTTTCTTCTCTTCTTTCTTCTTCTTGTTTCCTCCTTTTGTTGAAACGAAACCACCATCCAAATAATAAACTGGAATCAAATAGAACTTTTTGAACGTTCAAAGCGGATTCTTTGTCACATTCAAATGATGCTAAGAGCCAGAGGATTGCGTAACACACTTTTAATCACAATCTTTCACGATTTTGAAGGATATTGCTAATCAATTGCTTCCCAAGTTGGAAAAATGTGTCTACTCACAAAAATCACAATGAGTTTTGTTGAAATATCAAAATGAAAGCCATTGCTACTGTAAGTGTTTTCGCAATTACCCCGCTGGTAGGTACCGCTTGGTCTAAGTAATAGCGACTGGATAATCCATTACCTGCCAGCCTACCGCCTAGGAACACCGTTATGTAGCCTGTTTCCCTCCTACACAGATAATCTAGGAACTAGGTGCTTCGTGCCTTTGCCTGACGGGGCTTATGTTTCTTATAGAACAACGTATAAAATGTTGGTCTATTTTAGTTTAAAAACAACAAAATATTGTAATAAAAAACGAGTTTTTAATTTTATATCGTTTCATATTAGGTAGCTAATGGTTTTTTCCATCGATAATCAATACAAGAATATGAATATTGTTGGTGTTATTATGGTACCTAAGTATTTTCCTATAACAAATAATGTAATGTGATTACGTAATGTGTAAATAAAGTGCAGGCAAATGAACTCAAATATCAATAACACTTTAAAACGTCTAAATGAGCAACATACTGTTTGAGTTTGTGGTTTAAAAATATTGTTAACCACAAAAGCGTCACGCTTGTGGTTGTAATGGTTAGTTAAGCAAGATATATTATCGCCCACCCAACGTCCCACGAGAGAGATAGGCCGTCGGCCTAGCACATAAACAACAAAATAACTGGGGTAACATGGCCAACAATATTCTCCTGTAGTGAGATCTAAAAATGATTATATTATGGGTAAATAGAGAACCTATTTAAAGTCTTTTATAGAATGAGTAGGTATGGCATGTTCCAAAAGTGTCTGATGAAAATGTAAACAAATTAATCATAAAACGTACGTAAGTAACCGTGGATGCCAATTTGTAGTGCCACTTATACTTTGATTTTATTATTTGAAAACTTAAACCCGAAATTTAAATTTTACATCTCCTTTAACTATGTTATTCATTTGACAATTGTTGTTATAACTTTAGAACCGCAATTTTCGTCTATGACTTTTCAATTGAAATTTAAATACCTACTTAATAATATTGTTATTGACCGGTGACTGAAAAGTTGTGCGGAAATCGGTTGTCATGGTAGGGGCATGTGATGCGGAGGAATGTTTTGGGTATGTATGTCGATGGTTCTAAGAGTTGGGGAAGACTAAAGAATTAATGGATGGACTGTGTGAAAGACGATATGGCTAGAAAGGGAATGATTACCGAGATGACGACAAATAGAGAAGTATGGAAGAAAAAGACATGATACGCCGACCCTAAATAAATTGGGATCTGAGGGCCTTTACGAACTTTAAAAAAACCAGGCAAGTTTCAGGCAATTCAATTCACTGACTGGTTATATTTCGTATTATGACATCCATAATTCTGACCGACTTCACGCTGGCTAGTTTGTCTATGGCTGGCTTGTAATTCTCTACCGTAACATTCAGAAACACAAATAAATATTTATCGGTAAGTTACGGTTTTATTTAAATCACGTATTTTATGATAAAAATAATAAATACATCTTAATATAGTTACTAAAAGTAGGTGAAAATATTAACGCAATGTATATTGTGCTAGATAATTAATTTTTATTTTATTTTTCCGTGTTTGTAAATTGTAACGCGAGATTCTCTTAACGATAGCGTTTCCGAACGTATTCCACTTGAAGTTCAACGGGGAATTTGACAACTTCATTCATGGACAATTGTGTATTGTTACGACTAATAAAATAATACTATCGTATTGTTTGTTATTATTATTTATTTATCTTTATTCCAAAAAGGTAAGTACCTAACTTATAAGCTAAGCCCCACAAAACCGTTGCAATGGTTTGACTGTGGGGTCGATGAGTCTCTAGACTTACTTAAATTTACTTAAAACTAAATATTATTTAAACTTACACTTACCTATATAAAACATAAAATATTTCTAAATAATATAATAATACTCCCTGTAAAAAGTACCGCGCAAGTTATGCTGATAGTTTTCTTCGATTACCGCGATGTAGTGCACTACGAATTTCTTCCAGAGGGACAAACGGTGATTATAGAATATTATTTAGGCGTCATGAGGCGTTTGCGAGAGAATATCCGCTGAAAACAGCCCAGATTTGTGGAACGAAAATTCATAGATTTTGCACCATGATGATGCACCATCGCACAAAGTCGTCATTCTTAGCCAAAAACTCAGCGAATTTCATCGACCAAGCACGGCGCTTCACTCACCCTAATATGGCTCTATCTGACTTTTTCCTGTTCCCGAGGCAAAAATTACCTCTTCGAGGTCTTCCTCGAAGAGGTAATTTTTGCCTCGGGAACTCGTTTCGAGTCGTTTGAAGCTATAAAAGAAAATTCGCTGAAGGAGTTGAAGACCATACCTCAATCAGCTTACCAAAAATGTATGGAGGACTGGGTCAAGCGCTGGCGTAGCTGTATTGCAAGCGAAAGGGCCTACTTTGAAGGCGACAAAATGCATTTTGACGAATAAATTACTTTTTTTGTTTTATTGAACAATTCCCAGTACTTTTTACACAGAATGTATTATGTTCCTTCGCAAGTAAGTACTAGTTTCAGAGTACAAACAAAAATATGGATAATGAATGGATATGGTGGTGTGGTGTTTTTGAGTGTTTTTACTAAATATCCAGTTTTACAACATAATAACAATATTATCATGGTGCACCATTTAATAGGCAGTTGTAATTATTATAGTTCAGTGTATGAGAGTCATCGCCCTCGACGTTGCCTAACTTATGTTTAGTTGGAAACATTGTGGGAGTTTTTCAATTTTACCGTTATTTCAGTATTTTGATCAGAAGTGCCACTTTCCAGAGTTTCCAGAAATTCAAACGGTACATATTCGTCACACGTGATATTTTCTTATGTTAACTGGATTTTTTTGGCGAAATTATTCGAGCGTTTCGAATAATTTCGCCAAAAAAATCCAAAACAATTCAATAAAACGCTCCTCTGAAACAGCGTAAATTGAATGGATTGTGAGGTTACTTATTATCCGTTTTAATATGTTAAGAAATGTCAAACGAACGTTTATAATACGGTATTTCCAGGCAATAGTCATAATATTCATAATACGAAATTGCAAGGCGATTCTGTTTACGCCGTAAACTGCCTGGAAATAAGAGTTCATAATAGGGCCCAAGGGCATGAGAATGATGATGAAATGAATATTGTTATTGAAACATTAATTGTTGGTAAAAGTGGGGAGTTATAAAGTTGAAACCTTCTATATACAGACGAATGTGTTACTATAGTATGTCCCTGTAGTGATTGCGTGAGAATTTAACCTGAACAGCGTTTGTTTACACTTTCACCAGTTACTTTTGAAACGGACTATATAGTTGGAACGTGGTATCTTTTTGTGAGGATATCCTTATGGAAGACCTCGGTGTACTGGAGGAATGGAGTGTTATGTCGGACTCCTTCTGGACGAACGACCCCACGGTGTTCTTCAGAATATATTACCCACACATGCACAACCCCTGCTTAATATTATAATGCTGTCTGGTCGTGAGTTGATCTTTTGTTGGGGCCTATTAAGTATTGGGAATGACTACTAAGCATAACCGGTCAAACTCGTGTGGAAATACATCATTATGTTAATCGGCAAACAACTGCAGCTGTTACCTAAATACTGAACCAAAAGCCAACAGATCTGCGGGAGACTAAAATAGACTGCTTAAAATAACTTCGTGACTTGGTATAGTCAACATCGTAATTGCTTTTACATTTTTAACATCATAACATCACGCCTGTATTTCCCGAAAGGTTAGGCAGAGGTGTGCCAATAGTACACCCACATTTCGCCAGTTATGTTTGAGTCTCATGTAATAGGAGGCGAGCCTATTGCCATCAACCGGGCAAAAATCCAGACTCCGGGCTGCTACTGAGCAATTCCAGCTGGAAAAATCCAATAACACTTTTCCCGACCCAGGAATCGAAACCAGTACCTCATGCATGCTCGGCAGTAGCGTTTGCGACCACTAAACCAACGAAATAGCCATTTTTGACGGCATATCCGGGTAAATTGATACTTAACTATAAACCACGTTTGTGTTATGACCAGTGATCGGAGTAGGTAGAGCTGTTTTCGTTCAATGACCGCTAACGTTGATGTGAATATGGATATTCCCCGGGATTCTAACTGAAACTCCGGGATTCCAAAAATAAATTGTTTAACAAGGATAAAAGAAAGTTTGTCTTATGTATTGGCAGTGAGCGCACAACGTTGTCAAACTAACATCCGCGACGCGTTGCAAATTTTTTGCTGCTCAAGTACAACTCGCGACATGACTAGTGGAAACAAAAGAAAACAATAACGGGCTGTGCCGCTAGAGGAACTTGATACTTGTCTATACAAAATTGGTACAGGAAAAATTAAAAAATAAGGTTTTAATTTAATTAACCTGAAACGTGTCTATCTTATACTTACCTGTCGGAGGGGTGGAGGGATATGTGTTCGTTCATAATTCCTTAAGACGTTAATAGCTGTTAATAAAGTAATTTCTAACTTCTTTAGTAATATATATTTCAAATCCCGGGATTCTGGGAGTGTCCATATTAAGACAACGTATCGCAAGTACAAAAAATAGCTCTACCTTCTCCGATCACTGGTTATGACATGCAAGTGTCATTGGGTAGTAAAACGAGTTTAAATAACATCCATTTTCTTCTCCTTTTGAATTTGGTCAAGATGACATAATTATGTGCATTATCCATTTTGTGTTCCATGTTCCATCCTTGACAAAGGTCAAAGAGAATGCTAACACATCTCCTTTCAATAAGTAGACTAAACTAACACATAACATAACATCACGCCTGTAATCCCCGAAGGGTTAGGTAGAGGTGTACCTATAGTACACCCATGTTTCACCAGTCATTATATTTAAGTCCGATGTAATAGGGGGCGAGGCTATTGCCATCAACCGGGCACAAATCCGGACTCCAGACTTCTACTGAGAAAAACGAGATGGAAAAGCCAAATAACACTTGAACGCTCAGCAGTAGCTCTTGCGGCTAGACCAACGAGGTAGTTGACTAAACTGAATGTTATTATTTCCACCAGGTCCCCTGGCTATTGGTGTGCCTGGCGAGCTTCGGGGCATGTGGGCAGCTCACAAGCGATGGGGCAAGTTGCCCTGGGATAGCCTAATAGCCCCAAGTCTGGATCTATGCAGAAACGGCTTCCCTATGTCCACGGTCATGCACGACGGAGTTGAGAGCGCTCCGTACATCAAGAACGACCCTCATCTCAGGTAAAGTCCTGTTTGTTTTTTCTGATCTGAAGAATTGTCGGTAAGAAGGTACCTACCTACACTAAAACGAATACGTACTCGACTTCTAATAGGTTCGGTACCTATGTGAATTAGTGTCCATAAAGTTATACTGGACATTACTGGGTTCATGCCAAGGCATAATATTATGCTTACGGCGAAAGCGTCATATTTTAATCAACATACAACCTGTTACTGCAAATTGCAAAAAACGTAAGAAATTTTTAATTTCGTGGGCTAACATAATGCTACACACATGATGTAGCTCGCCCAAAATTCATTCAATTGCACGTGAAAATTTAAAATATTCGTAGCATTTTAATCCCTCGTAGCTTTTCGTAGCACCATTTTGACAGCACGGTTGGTGCAGTGGTTAAGCGATTGACTGCTGCGCTGCGTGTAGCGGGTTCGATTTCCGCACGGAACAATTATTTTTATGACCTACAAGTTACAAGTAGTTGTTCCGGGTCTGGCTGTTTGTGTATGTGAGTTTAAATGTTTGTAAACGCACCCACAATACATGAGAAATTCATAGTGTGGGGCAAAGTTTAAAAAAAAATCACTTCCCAAAATATTTGTAAGAAATCGAGGATTTGTATTTGTACAGGTACTTTAGTAAGTATAATATAAACATTGTCTTTGTTGTATTTGATCACCCACTTCCTTATGTTATATATAAACATAACTTCCTCAACGCCGTATTCAAGTTAATTTATTGACTCGTCTTAAAATGTAACGTTTATTTTAAGTTTATAACATGAATATTAAAACGATTTTCATAATTTATTCTGTGGCTAGTCAATACATACCTACCTACTTAACATCTTTTTTAATAACAAACAAAAGTATTGTCTACTATAAGCTAATTATTAATGATAGCTGACAGCAGCAAAATAAACGAATTGTTTAAAAACAAACAGATTATTAATTACTAAGTAAATAAAAACGATTTTACCTAATCTATCAGATTACAGAAAGAGATTCTTTGTACTGGCTTATGTCAGGATTTTTAAAATGCTACATAACCATTATGTCCCATAACTACCGAATGCTCCATTTCTATATACTGATGAAAACTTATATACCTTCCATAGCAAAGTCTCCATTGGCTCTGTATAGTAAACTATTCCATACGCAAAGCAGCTCTCTCATATAAAATAAGAGAAGACCACTTCACTTTAGCAATAAGAATAACCTCCATTAGCAACAAAAACGATCCATTTCCGGACATACAAAAATACATCAGATCATTCTTTAAAACACGAATACAATGAGGTTGAGTGAGGTCTCTAGAAATAGCTAATTTTAATGTCACTGAAAGTTCAGTGCTTGCGGGAATTTCTAGCGGAATGTTTTACATATTATTCACAATTTTTGTAAAGATTATATTATATGCCATTCCTGATTAATCATGGCTTAAAATTTTAAATAACAATTTAGGATCTAATTTGGTAGCATTTGGAGGAAGAATAATATTTGTCTGCTTCATGCTTGCCAATTTTAGTAACATTATAATGTAAATATTCATTTGAAGATTTAAAATGTAATAAAATTAACATTATATAAATAAATGGGTACCTACTACCTACATATCAAATAAAAGTACTGACCTTTTTCGCCAGTGGCGCCAACTGGTGAGCACAAAAACGATAGCCCATATTTAGAATCAGTTGGAAGCTAACCAATTTCATTATCCCTAGGAAAATGTACTTCAACACAGCAAAGGGGCAGTTCCACAAGGCTGGCACGATGGTGAAGCCCAGCGAGGCGTTGTGCAACACCTTCCAAAGGGTAGCTGAGAACGGGGGCGATGACCTGTACAACGGGACCCTGGCTGCAGACCTGCTGGATGACCTGGAGAGGGTCGGGAGCATCATCACGGCTGAAGATCTGAGGCAGTATGAGTAAGTGAAAGATGTTTTTTTGCCGGTTGTTGAATTGAAAGGAGGTGCTCAAAATGGCTTTTTTTATATGATAAAACTACTAAGGTTCGAGGGTAAGCTAAGGGCAGTAACAGTAGGGTAAAAGGCCTTTGCCAAGGTGTAGTGCCTGACTGAAAAGTCTCCCGCAGACAACGCGACGCGACGGCGAGACGCAGCTCTAGTAGGTTCTATGGAAACTTCATGGAAATTCTACTGTCGAGTTGCGCCCGGGTGCCTTGACAGAAACTCAAATGCGGTTTTTAATAGCTCTATGAGAAACATTGCAGTGCCTGACAATTTTTCCCGGGATTTGAGACCACATGGCTACTTGTAAGCATTTATTGAATTAAAATAAAGTCATGAGTCATGACTGTCTTTAGCAACGTCGTATATGATAAGTGCAAGTTCAATAAACAATGCACTTGTTCATGTATATGGAAATAAATAGGAAGAAGCGGATAGTAATGACATTGTCGAAATTTGTTATCTATTGTAGTTCGTTCATTTCGGTGGCCTGCTGTTCAAGTGCGTAGAAAAGTAGATAATTACGAGGTAAATGTCATTGTATTAATGAACTTCCACCCATGATATTTAAAAATAGGTAGGTATTTAGTGGTTACTATTATCAAAATCACCAATGTAACGGTACTGCCTCTATTGTTTGTTCCGGCCAACCTGTAGAGGACCTTCAGAATATACTGCGAGTTAAATTCTCATAGTAGTTTCCTTCATCGTCATCAGCGTCGTCAGAGCTCAAAGACTCCTGGATATATCTAGATGTCTCCCCCAAGCATGGCGATGCGATACAACAACCGATCCTGCGCTGCCCGAATCCGTTGTTCCCATGCCCGATGCTTATTCTCACTTATGTAAATTATATGGAAAGAATCTACTTCAATATAGGTAACTATTAATTTCCACCATGGTATTTCAAGTTATGTTGCTTTAACTAAATGTAATCAGATTCAATTTAGTATGGTTACCGAATGGCACGCCTCAAGGTGACTTCTTGGTACCTACCTACCTAATAAAAATACCTACCTACCTAATAATAAAGTGCTTGCACATAAAACGTTATTCATTCGAGAAAAGTCTAGAATTTTTACTTCGAGCTAGCTAAGCAATTTGTAATGTTAAAAGTCATGAACTACATTGCGCCAAGTAATTAAGTAATTCCGTATATTATGCTGACGCATGGCACAAAACCGACAAAACCCGGCACCAACCCGTCTTATGCAAACTAGGTGATCAATGCTCGTGCCTTCTCTGTATCAGAAGAGGCCTTTGCCCTGCAGTGGGACAGTAACAGGCTGGTATTATTATTATGGCACAAAAGGGAAGAGGCCTATAGCAGTGGGTGGAACAAAGCTGCCAATGATGATGGTGATGATTATGCTGAATTCAGGAAACGGAATTCGAAACAAATAAAAACAAAAAAATGGGAGGTACTATTCTTCTTCTTTCTCTTGGCTATTATCCCAATTTATTTGGGGTCAGCTCTCCTGGTACTTCTGCGCCACACCGTACCGTGGATTGTCTCTTTTGTTGTGTTGCTCGTCAAAATATAGTTTTTTATTGTTCGTAACCAAGTCATTGGTGGTCGTCCACGGCCTCTATTTCCGACTATATATATTCATGACTCTTTCAGTCATATGGTCATCATCTCGCTTCATCACATGTCCGTACCAGCGCAAGCAGTTTTCACTAAGTTGCTCGTGTATCCTGGCGACTTTAAAAGTATCACGGATATACTCATTTCTTATTTTTATCTATTTTTGAAACTCCACCAGACCTGCGTAGCATCTTCTTCTCTGTGGTGTGAATATTCTTTTCATCCGTCTTCCTCGTCGGCCAACACTCAGATCCATACATTAGGGCTGGTCTTACTGCCCTTTTGTATGCGTTGCCCTTGACTTTAATCGGCATACGGGAGTCACACAGGATGCCAGACGATTTCCATTTCAGCCAGGCTGCCTTAATTCTATTTTGTATGTCTCTCTCTACGCAGGGTTTTGGTGCTACAATGGATCCGAGATACTTGAACCCTTCAAATCTGTTAAGAGGTCGGTGTGAAGGTACTATACTCTATTTATTATAGCATTAGACAAATAACGGCTAAATATCGATAGTTATTGTGTCACATTGTTGAAATTTCTGCACGTTCGAGTAATTTTCTAAATTTAAATGGTGAATAGATTATATTGCTTTGTATTTATCGTAAAATAACGGAGTTTATTATACGTTTATATCGAAATAACGAAAGGTTAATAACCGTTATTTGTCAAATGTTGTAAAGGACACAACATAAATGAAGTAAAGGTACGTTGGCAGTGCCTTTATAATTATTTAAATTCATCATCATTATCAATAAGTACAATGAAATGTAAATGATGTATGCTAAATTACAAGTAATGAAAATGGAATAAACAATAACATTACTAGGTAATATAATAACTAATACTTAACACAACTGTATTTACATAGGAGGGTGTATTATGTAGTTATGGATATGGAAAAGTTAAACAGCAGTTCGATCAATAACATAAGTACGTAACTACGCAGTAAGAAATTCCGTTGTCATAGAGTTTTACAGAATACAATACAATACATTATTATAATTCCTCAAGCGTCACGTAATTTCCTGATAAGTACATGATTGATCGTGTTTTGTCAACAATCGAAGGGGCTCGCACTATCCTCAAATACAATATAATTTACATCTTAATACATATTGAATAACTTATGTATGAAGAGATCTGTTGGAGAACTAAGGTAACCGACATAGCCCGAAGAATTGCTAAAGTTAAGTGGCAGTTGGCAAAGCACATTTCTCGCAGAACAGATGGCCGATAGGGCCGGAAGGTTCTGGAATAGCGACCGCGTATCTAAAGACGTAGCGTTAAAAGGACTCCCACAATGTGGACTGATGACCTTGTGTTGGCCGGAGGAATCCGTTGGATGCGAGAAGCACAGAACCGGTCGAAGTGGCCATGCTTGGGGGAGACCTATGTCCAGCACAGGACGTCTTTCGGCTGAAATGATGATGATGATGTCATATCAATACATCTGTATCGCTTTTCAATAACAAACAAAACGTAAAAAGGTAGTATAAGTGCTTATGCACTCATAAAAATACCGATGATTATACCGAGTGTAGGTATAAGAACAAAAACATTTTGTGACCGAGTTGAACCTAGACAATCGTATAAAGGTTCGTGCAGATAAGCGCGACGCGACTCAAACAATACAATTTCTAAAAAAACTTCACGGTATAACAATAACCGGTGTCGCGTCGCGCTGTCGCGTCGCGACCGTTCCCACTATCTCGTGACGACAGATTATCGTGTCGTTTAAAGCGTCGTGTCTGTACTTAAATGGAGGTGTTCACATATAGGCGATACGATTAACTGTCGTCCACGACTTTTGTCTACAATTTTGCAACGATAAATTAATCGTCACGACATAGTGGGAACGCGCCCTTAGTCTGCACGCAGCTTTATGCGTGATAATTGATGATAATTGTTTATAGAAAGAAAAAGAAGACGAAAGAAAATACGTATATTTGCGGTAAACATGACGCAAAAAAAGAACACAAAATTAAAAAAGAAACAAGTTTAAGGAAAATATGCGTCACATCCACGCAAAACGGCCATCGCTCAGCATGCTGATTATATGGTCATAGATATTATTTGGTCATATGGTTATTATTTATTTATTTATTTTATTATGTACACACAGGAAAATAATAGATACAGATAAGACAATATATGTAATATGATAATTTGGTCTGAAACTACTTTAAAAGGGGCCGAAGTGACAATATATTTATTCGGATAAACATGTTTTTTGGTTCTGCTTTTCTGTCGTGGTAGTCCAGCTTCATAAGTCACGGGGATGTTTTTGTCAACTCAGCCTATCACAGTCCACTATTGGGCATCAGCCTTTCCCAAGCTGCGCCACAACACCCTGTCCTCGGCCTTCCGCATCCAGTCTGTCCCAGACACCTTTTTAAGGCCGTTGGTCTACCTAACCGGCGTCCCACACTACCCTTGCCGATACGAGGTCTCCACTCCAAGACTCGTCTGCTCTAATGGCCATCAGTTCTTAGACAAATATGGCCAACCCACTCCCATTTCAGCTTGCTCACTCTGCAAGCTACATAATGTCGGTAACTCCGGTCCTTTTCCAGATAATTTAATTTCTAATCTTATCCTTCAAAGAAACCGGCCAAGTGCGTATCGGACCACGCACAATGAAGGGTTCCGTAGTTGGGATGAATTTATCCCAAGAGTTGTCAATTATTAATCGTTAACCTGTAAAACCTACTTAGCTGTGATAGTTTTCCTTTTAACTTCGTTATATATACTACTGCTTTGATTTTTTTCACAAATCCAAGTACAACCAATTAGAAGTAGCTGGCACGGGGGGACACTTGACCCTAACAAAAACTAGCACTTTAAAGCTTAATATTTCGCAAACGGATCCCTGAGTGAAGGTCGTTCAAAAATATTGTGGGTGTGTGAAAACTATTTTTCATAGCTTTCACACATCCACAATATTTTTGAACGACCTGTCCAACGACACCCCACACCATGGACGAGAAAAGACGAGAGAAGTTTTTCTCGATCCTCATAAAAACTGTTTTTCTTGATTTTATGTTACCACTTTGTCGGTGTTGAGACCGCGACTCTCAACATCGCCGCGCGCTGGCGGTAGTGAACGAGGGGTGCGGGGACAGCGGCGAGTCAGCCGGCCGCACGACGCATGGCGGGCCCCTGCGCCACACCAGTCAGCTGTTGCACACCTCCACGCACGGCTGCGCTTACGCGTTTTTATTATTGTCCATATTTTCTTGTTGCTTTATAACTGACTCCGTTTGTAATTCATATTTTCCTCATTATATCTACATGTTATACAGTCCACTCATCTTTCATTTGCTTCACTACGACCTATCGTCGCGATCAGTCGGCGTGATTAATACCCATGCCAAATTACAGCTTTCTAGTACTAACCATCTCTGAGATAAGCCGCGGACAGACAGACAGACGACGGACATGGCGAAACTACAAGGGTTCCTTGTTTACTGCGGAACCCTAAAAAGGGTGATTTTATAATTTCATAAGTTAATCTCACTGACTAACGGTGAAGAAATAGGTACCTACGTCGTAAAGAAACCAGCACCATAATTGCGTAACAAACGATCAACACAATCTGTTTCATTTTGACAGTTCAACAACATTAATTAGGGGAATTGTGCTCAAGACGACATACTTTTTGTTTGTAGGCAAATATTTGATTACTCAAAGGTGATAAAAAATAATTCTAAGGGTAAACATTAGAAACGTTTATTTACGAAGCACACAAAATTACACACATCAACACGGTCTAGGGATATTTTTAAAAAAGCGAATTACTATCAATGTGTTAATTATTTATATGACATGTATATATTTAAAAGATACGTTATTTAATATTCTACCATTTTTTAATAATGGTTAAGGTACTTCGATTAAAATTTCAGGATTTTATGGAAAAAAAATGAAGCATAGACGGAAACCGTATATGAATTAACTTTTAATTTATGAGTAAAAACTGAAAAAAATAGAAAAATCATTTAATTTGTGTTTATAAACTTGAAGTAACTTGAAGTCTGAGAAAGCGCCCATGATGTTCATAACACATCGGCAACGATTCGGCATGCTCAGAACAAGGTTGTCAATGTCTTGCTGCGGAATATTGTCCCATGTCCTTCTGAGGTGCGCAAAAAGTTGATCTTCTGTAGCCAGATTTTCAGGAACTTCCTTCAGAGCTCTTCTTTGCAGCATATCCCACGCATGCTCAATGGGATTTAGATCTGGCGATTGAGCAGGCCAGTCTAAGGCCCTAACATTGTGTGTATGTAACCATGCTGCTACCGTTCTCGCCGTGTGTGCCCGGGCATTGTCGTGTATGAGCAGGAAATCTTGCCCCATTTGTGTTCTGTGGGGCAAGATTACGGGCCCCAGCACCTGTTGGACGTATCGTTCTGCCGTCATATTGCCCCGCACCCAAACGAGATCCGTCCGTCCTCCAAGACGAATTCCTGCCCAAACCATAATTGTTCCTCCTTGGTATGGGTGAACTTCCTGAGGGTTCTGAAGACGGCTCCATCGTCCAGGAACTCGCCAAACACGCGTCCTTCGTGAATCTGGATGGAAGCCGAACCTGGATTCATCCGTGAACAGCACATTGGACCATTGCTCACGGCCCCAGTCCACGTGGTTCCGAACCCATTCTAATCGTCGTCCACGATTGCCTCTCCGTAAAGGTGGGACCCGGAGTGGTCTACGAGAGCGTAGATTGCTTTCATGCAGTCGCCTTCTTACAGTTTGGTCACTCACAAGCACTTGGTGTTCCACTCGCAGCCTTTGGAGCAATTGAGTCGCCGTTGCATTTGGTTGAGCTCGCACAGTAATTTGCAAAAATCGATCTTGTCTGGGGGTAGTGATGCGACTTGGCCCCCGGTGCCTCTCCGCTACTTCACCTGTGGCACGATAGCGTGTCCACAATCTTGAAATTACATCTACATATTTTGTCAGATTATATTAGTAATTAGGTGGTAAAAAAGTAGAATAAAATAATAACAAAGAATAGGTAATAATTTAAATCATGTCATGTCAAGTTATTGATTAAATTTAATTATGCTTATGTCATTTTACAATACAAAATAAAATAGATTCGATTTATTTTCACTGGCATAAACAATATTTATGCCTTTGATCAGGCCGGATCTAACAAAAAAAAGAAAAAGTTATGAATGAAGTACCTACATCTACAAAGTTTTATCCGTCATGAATTCGTCTACTATGTAATAACATTTCCCTATTAAAAGTAATATTAGTTTGCTATCGAATGAATTTATATTCTCGTCATCTTTTATGTAATTCGGTAATTTATTACAAATTGTTGCGATTCCATATGTGTATGAGTTGCCAAAATTGTATCCAAATCCATTCAGCCGTTTTAGCGTGAAAGCGTAACAAACAAATAAACAAACAAACAAACTCAATTTTGCATTTATAAAATACAAGCTGCGCCCCGCGGTTTCATCCGCATAAGTCTCCATCCAGTGGGAATATCGGAATAAAAGTATCCTATGCCCTAACCCAGGTCATGGTCTACCCATGTGCCAACTTTCATCCAAATCCGTGCAGCCGTTTTAGCGTGAAAGCGTAACAAACAAAAAACCTACAAACATACTCACTTTCGCATTTATAATATTAGTTAGGACTAGCTGCGCCCTGCGGTTTCACCCGCATACGTCGGAATCCTGTGGGAATTTCGGGATAAAAGTACCCTATGTCTTAATCCAAGTCATGATCTACCCATTTGCCAAATTTCATCCAAATCCGTTCAGCCGTGTTAGCGTGAAAGCGTAACAAATAAACAAACTCACTTTCGCATTAAATTTATAATAATTAGTTAGGATATAAAGATTGAACATACAGCACTTCAACAGTTATCAAGTACCTACGGTCTACCTAACCAACCAGGTACCCACATGTTTGCTGTAGTGACTCACCTCAGCTTGTTTTTAAACAATCCCCATATTGCATCATTGTTGACATTTGAACAGCTGTTATGTAGTTCAGTCATACCAGTATAATAAATTAACAGTATTATGTCCCTGCAGTGACCCTGAAATAATTCTTACGGCCGCTCGGCAGATAAACCTGCTTCCGCGTCCGTGCGTAACTGCCGCGCACTCAATACTGTTGCGTACTGATATACACTGAGATTTCGAGCGCGTCGTTTTGACCGTTTTCTATGAAGTTATAATACTGTTACTTATTTATACTGTAGTCATACGTAACTCCGAGAAGTTAATAAATATTCTCATATTAAAATTGAGTATCATATGTCATGCAAGACAAAGACGTTTGTTGACCCCGAATTAAAACAGAACTGAGTAACAAAATAACTACTTCGTAAAATAAAACCTTTATCAACTTATTACAAAACATGGTTTATCTTTAGAACCAGGTTTAAACCAACGAGCCATTTCTGAATTTCGAAAATTATTTCGACATCTTTAAAGTTCTAAATACAAAAACTGATTTTAAATCCGAGTCTAAGTTGTCAATTTTGTATTAAGAACTTTAAACCAGTCGAAATAAGGTTTGAAATAAAACAACTGGCTGGAAGGATTAAGCTTGGACCAAACTTAGAACTCGTTTCGTAATAAGACGGATCTTTAAAGTTTAAATATTAATATTCTTGCAATAAACAACGGAGGTAGGTAAAAAGACTATTGTGCCAACATGCAAACTAAAGGTAGAAGTCCGTAGTCGACTACAGGCAGCAGTGCAGCAGGCGACGTGTCGTCACGTCACTACTGGTTACCGTGTTAAATGAAATACCATGGTTTAATACCGTGTCGCTAGCTACGGAAAGTATTTCATAGAAATACATAGAAACCAGTAGTGTACTGCCTGCAGTCGGCTAGGGAATTGTACCTTTATTCGCAAGACACTCAGAATGCACTGCCAATTCCACGCATTGTTTAGTCTGTTAAAGCAGTTTCATTCAATTATTTGGCAAAATCAGCGCAACTTTGGCCGTATCAGTTGCTAAGTGTTATCATTGTTAGACTACATTCTTATCAAAATATTGTCTGTACTATTTGGAGTTCACCCAATAGCGTGGAACAGTCACGAGCATAAATATCTTTACATTAATAGCATCTAGCATAACATCACGCCTGTATTTCCCGAAAGGCTAGGCAGAGGTGTACCTATAGTACACCCACATTTCGCCAGTTATGTTTAAGTCTCATGTAACAGGGGGCGAACCTATTGCCATCAACCGGACACAAATCCAGCCTCCAGGCTACTACTGGGACATTCCAGATGGAAAAACCCAATAACACTTTGCTCGACCCGGGAATCGAATCAGGACCTCATGTTTAGCAGTAGCGCTTGCGACCACTAGACCAACGAGGCAGACAAAAAATACATTTACAGTTACGCAAAATTATAAAGCGTATTTATCGTGACGTATAAGTTGCTACTTTGGAAAAGTATGGAAAGTTCGTAAGGCCACAAAATATATCTATTAATACTTTTGAAGAAAATCGATTTTAATTGAATCACAATACACAAAAAAAAATCTAATAGGTACCTAAAAGAAATTTAAAAACATTGTAATGACTGAAAATCAATCATTTACGTAACTTACCATGAATGTGACCAATACCTGAAATTTGTTACGAATTCCTGAGTTGATAACATGAAAAATAACAAAGAATGACTTATGAATAAAATGGTCACCTATTAAAAATGTATCACAATATGTATTGTACCGTATTAATGTAAAGATATTGGATATTTGAAACAATACATTTTATTGCACCTGATTAAATTATAGCAATGTGAATCATTGATTTACAAGGAAAAATATATATATGAGTTATTTCGGCGCTGGAGTTGAAATCGTTGGAAAAACTCTTACACTGTTAGGGGTTTATTTAATAAACGTTGCCTAAAGTTAAGTGACGTTCAAACGTCAGAAATTTACGGTTAAACAGTCGCTAATCATAACTTAACTTTTAGCAACGTTTATAAATAAACCCCTTGTTGTTAAATTGTCATCAGTAAACTAATGACATTTGTCACCTTTTGTTTTTTGTAAATAAAAGTCGATTACCTACAAATGCTGTGAAGCGTTTTTGGCGGCTTTGACCACCTGTAACCGCAGAATGTTGAAAAATTAATCTTTGTGTATCCTATTCAATAGCTTTTATTTAACCAACTTAAATTGGGCTGCGAAGTGAAGCAGTTTCCTCGTTACGACATTGATTTAATTTAATTTACAAAAGTCTGTCGAGGATTTTATGTGGCTTGGTTTGATTTGGCCATGTGATGACCAAAGACCCCGAAATACGATCAAGGTGTACCAGGCTAAGCTAATGGAAACCAACTGGTCTTCCGAAGGTCATCAGATATCCACACCGAGGCGTAGATGTCAACTAACTTTGCATTTTAAACAAGTAACTACCTATATACCTGTTTACCATTTTCTATCTTGCCAAGTACCTGGTACTTGTTGATAGGCCTACACTGTCCTCTCATACCTATTAACACTGTAATTTGAAAACATTGTAAATACCATTTACTTTTAAAAGAGTTACCGTGGAGTTTCTTGCCGGCTCTTCTCCATAGGAAACGACTAATTGGAACCGTGTACCTTGCTTCTGACGTTTCATAAGTGCCCTGTAGGTTTATGTCAAATAAAATAATTTGAATTTGATGTCTAGTATAATCCTGACAGTAGATGGCAGCCCTGCTTGGAAACGAAAGTATCGACCATATGACAAATTGAATTATTCATCAACACTTTTGTTTTACCACTAACAAGGTGATGTATACCTACTGAGCACTATATTAGTTATCGGTTGTCACATAGCGAAATATGATCAAGAATAGATGCACGCCGGATGTAATATGTTGGCTGTTGGCGTGAAGCGCAGGAATGCAATTTAAATGATGACATTCGATTAATATAGCTAATTTACTTATGTAAGTTGTTGCTATATGTAAACAGGTTTTTGATTATGCTATGACATGCTATGCTATGACTATGGTACATTGTTTTAAAGAGACACAATACGATATAAGATGCAACTGAAAGAAAAGAAAGTTATTATGAAAATGGCTGAAATACAGCATGATTTAAAAACCACCGTTCACATCATACTTACTGCTGTAATTCAGTAGTCATTTAGATAAGTAGGCACCCGCGCGCCGGTCTTGTATCCGGGAGAAAGTGTCACTCATGAATTTGGGCACTTTACATAGTGAACAAATTATATTTTTAAAAACCAGAAGAGGAGTGAAGTCAGAGCATCCAAACTTCCATAACTCTGAAATATTACAAATGAGAGAGATGATGCGAGAACAGTCCATCGAATGCTTGGACTCGCCAAGCATTCGATGGACTGTTCTCGCAAACATGACGTCTTCTCTAATAGACAGTTTCGACTCTTCCCTTTTCTACTTCTCTCTTCCTATTCACTTTTCGCCCAAAAATCAGAGATTAATTACCATTTTCTCTTTCCAGAGCAAAAATCACAGATCCCATCGCGGTCCCCCTGAGCAATGGGGACACGTTCTACTCAGTCCCCCCTCCGAGCAGTGGAGCCATCCTGGTGAACATCCTGAACATCCTCAGTGGGTACAACTTCAACGCCTCCAGCATCAATACCACGGAAGACAAGATCCTCACGTACCACAGGATCATTGAAGCCTTCAAGTATGCGTACGCGACTAGGACGAAACTGGGAGACTTGGATTTCTTGGATTTGAGTGAAGTAAGTTGCTCTTAATTTTAAAATGGATTGTATGAAGATGTAAGATTTTAAAAAAATCGGCCAAGTGTTGTCGGACTCGCGCACGAAGGGTTTCCCTACCATTATCTATAAAAACGGAAAAAAAAACATGTCTGTTGTATTCCCATACAACAGACATGTTTTTTTTTTCCGTTTTCATCATCATTCCGCCCCACTTAAATATTTATTTTATTCTGTTTTTAGTATTTGTTGTTATAGCGGCAACAGAAATACATCATCTGTGAAAATTTCAACTGTCTAACTATCACGGTTCATGAGATACAGCCTCGTGACAGACGGACAGACAGACGGACAGCGGAGCTCAGGAGCTCAATGACTCGACGAACAATTCCAAAGAAAGGACATTTGGGTAGGCCGTAAAAAGAACCTACTCAAACCGCCAGACCATCATTAAATATAACAGAGAAAGAAAACAGAAATACCCACATAGTCCTCACATTCACAATAATGAAATTAATATAGTACTTATATATTATGTCCAATTCTAAAATCTTTTCGTAATCCTACCTATACTTAGGTTTCTTTTCAAGTCCTAAGTACAAGAGAGAGCAATTTAAAGAAGTTTCCAATGATAGGACCGACGATCCGTTAAAGCAAAAACACACTTCCAAGTAACACTTGCTTACCTAAGAACATGTATTGTAAAGGCACTTCCCTATCTACTTATTTTAGTTATTTATTTTGATCATTCTTAATTTTGCAATGTTGGGTCAATGTGGAGTTCAAAAGGGCTCAGGTTAAGTCTGTTCCTTGAAAAGATATTTAAATACTGCTTAGTTTGTGGATATCTTATTAATTGAGACATAAATTAACTAACAGTGAAGTCCCATGTAATAAGAGGCGAGCCTATTGCCAACAACCGGGCAAAAATCCAGACTCCGAGCTGGTACCAAGAAATTCCTAATGGAAAAACACAATATCACTTTGCCCGACCTGGAATCGAATCCAGGACCTCATGCTCAGCAGTAGCGCTAGCGAACACTAGACTATTTAACATTGACATTAAATAAATTGAAATTCAATTTGGTAAAAATTTCTTGCGTCGCAAAATATTTATCTATCATAATATATAGCTAATATTTATTTAAAACGTACCTAATTATGTAATAATAACAAATGAGGAAGTTCGAGAATTCGCAAAACTGCTCGATTATGAAATAGGTAGAATTGTCAATTAATAATAACATATAGATACGTATAACAACATAAATAACTTTGACCTTTTGACACGACTTTATCTTGCAATGGCGGCTACGTATCAGCTACCGTTCAGCTCTATAGTAGGCACCACTTAGGTAGGTTCTTATGCCCGTTTTTACTAACACGACGCGACACCTAAAGGTAATCCTAACTAATATTTAAAATGCGAAAGTAAGTTTGTTTATTGTTTACGCTTTCACGCTAAAACGGCTGAACGGATTAGGATGAAATTTGGCACATGTGTAGACCTTCCTCAGTTGAGACTGATGCGGGTGAAACCGCGGGGCACAGCTAGAGCCTAATAAAAGCTGTCTGCTAGTTGTTCAACTTAGGCAATAAGCAGACAGAGCATTAATAATCCAACAGTGAGCTTTAGGTGTCGGTTTAGTGAAAGCGGACATTTATGAATTTATATTCTTCGCGTATTTAGCTCCCTTCAAAATGGTTGAGCTGAATGGTGCTGATCCATGTGTCATGTTCGTGGGACTAGTCATCTCTTAGCTGCCGTGGCTTATTTTAATTTATTTAAAAAAATTGAATGTTTCTTTGTTTTTTTCTTTTTATTACGGACGCTTTTACAAACGTGCAAGTCTTTCTACATTGTTATCACATGCATAATTTCAACATTCATGATGTAACCAAAATTTTGTATCAATTTTTTTATTTGAAAGAGTGTCCGTGGAGTTTCTTGCTCGTTCTTCTCCATAGGTACCTACTACGCTTTGGAATGGGCGACTAGCTTCATATTTCTGACTGACCGACTTCTTGACAGTTCAAAAGTGCCTGTAAATAGTTTAATTGAAATAAACGCTTTGAGTTTGAGTTCGTCCTGTCGCTGGCACGACAGTTATTCATATTTTGTTGGTCTAAAACTTCGCCACTTCCACGACGTTATCGGTGGCAGCGCAAAGGCCACTTTGGCTGCTTGGTTTGGGGCACAGAGGGCAGGATAGGAGGCGGAGCATAGTTTGTGACTCAGCTCCAGAACCGTTCAGCCAAACCTTTCTACCAAAAATTAAATTATATTGCAAAAAAATTTAAAAATCTAAATCCGACATTCCGAAAAGCTCTCATATCTTTTACCAAATGCTTTTGTTTTTTTCCTGTTTCTACTAGTTATTTTTGTCTCCTTCAGTTAATCCGCAACGTGACGACTCCTGAGTACGGCACGGAGGTGCGTCTCCGCATCAATGACACAGGCACCAGCAACGACACTAGCACCTACGGGGCTGAGACCTACAACCAGCCCGATGCCGGGACAGCTCACATATCTATCATTGCAGGCAATGGCGATGCTGTTTCGGTTACCAGTTCCATAAATTTTTAGTAAGTTTTGCTAAAACACCTCTAAAATTACACTGCATACTACCTAAGTCAAGCTACGGACAGATAAGTCGTTATTGAAAACCCGTAGGTTGATCTGCTCGATCTGCGGTCAGGTCAACTGGTTTTATAAGTCACTTGGTAGGAAGTCAAATAGTTGCTGGTACCATTCGAGTCCAAGATTAAATCCAACTGTAGTATATCGAGTTGTAATATTCTCCAAGAAGAACACAAAAAACGCACCCTAACAGTAGAATTTCTAGCTAGGTGTGGGTGTAGACTAGACACAATTAATCCATTGAATCTAAACTTTATTCATAATCACAAACATTATATCTTACAGCTACGGCGCTGGTTTCTCGACCCTGAAGACGGGCATCATAATGAACAACGTGATGGATGACTTCTCCTCCCCTGGCATCACCAACTTCTTCGGGCTGAAGCCTTCTCCCGCGAACTTCATCGCGCCGCACAAACGACCCATGTCTTCTATGAGTCCCAGCATCATTGTGGATAGAAACGGCAACGCTAAACTCGTGATTGGGGCCTCTGGGGGAACTAAAATTACCACTTCGGTGGCTTTGGTAAGTTCAAAAGTCGAGGCTGGTCGAAGATGAATTTAGCTGCTATAAGACCAACACAGTCAGCTATTTTAGATGTTATAACCACATATGGCAAGATTGTTCGGACGTTATATCCAGAAGGTCTATCATTGATGATAAATTCAAGCACTTTTTTGGACCATTGGTAGAAGATTCTGCACATGCTCTGATATTATATGTCGGTCGCTGCATCTAAGACGTATGGGGGTATGAAGGTGAACTCCTGCTTCATTACTCCTCATTATATACTGATGATTACTTAGGTACTTACAAATCTTTGTAACTTACATAACGTTTTAAATCTTAATATTCGTTTCCAGGTGACAATACGCAAGCTGTGGTTCGATCAATCAATAAAGGAGGCCGTGGACGAACCTCGGATCCACCATCAGATAACCCCGATGCACGTCGAATATGAATTTGGTGTTACAGATGTAAGAATCACTTACCATTTATGGTAAACTATAAGTTTAAGAATCTTCAGAAAGGATCTTTGGAAGCCTATTCCCGATCAATGTCAATTCACGTTAGTCGAGAAGTTTTTCGATAACTAGTCTTTGACGAACATCGAGTCACCTATGGTCTCCAGGCCTCGAAATACCTCTTGTAAATGGGAATCGTGATCGTGGCGAAGCCCTGCTCGTGGCCCATTTAATATTGTTTTACTACCACACGAACTTCCAGCAATATTTTAATTTATACCCTACCAGAAAATTGGGATCCAGGAAATCTTCCACATGAGTCGCTACCTATAGTAGTCAATGGTGTAGGTAGACATGAGTAACTACACCATTGGCTATTATGACTTTTAAACTATTTTGTAGGGCACTCGACAAAGGCCTCTGCCTTTGTGCGAGTGCCCCTACAAAATAGTCTCTGGAGACTCATTTGGAATACCTATAGGTACGGATATGTGGGAGGGAGCTCTCTGTGTGTTTTATGGGCTATTCCTAAGGTATTATCTTTGTTTCCAACTCTCTGAAACATCTTCATTCATCTACCGGATATTTTTCCTTCAAGTTTAGCATTGGCTACTGTAATTACGTAAAACCTTTCTTTCCACAGGACATAGTGAAAGGTCTTCGAGCGAAAGGACACGAGATGGTACGGTATAGAAGCAGAGGTTCAATAATCTGCGCACTCTTCAGAAACAAAACCGCGATCTACGCCAACGCGGACTTCAGAAAGGGCGGTGATGTGGCCGGCATGGACTGATATCTCTGTGCCTAATTAAACAATAAGTATTATTTACTATATTTATGTCGTGAATGAAACTTTAATATGAATCTGGTAGAAGTAAGGATACAAATGAGTTTATGAAAAAATTTGATCATGTTTCTTGGGTTCTTGCTGGTTTAGATCTACTTACATAAGGCAAAATACCTTTGTAGGCTGACATGGTCATTAAAATTCTACCCGGAAGTTATCTATGAATCATGCTCACATTTTTTTACTATAACAATAGGGCGTGTAACACAAAGCATGGAGTCTCCTCGGCTGCTGCTACTAGAGGTGGTATTGGTGCCGATTCTCTTGTCACAAATGCCTCTAAACTAGACTAAAAATCACTAAAATTTAGTTTATTCCTGTCAAACGATGAATTCCCATTCTGAAATAGACTAATGTGACACAACTTAACTATATTTTAGTTTGACAGCACTAAGATGGCTCTGAGATTTTAATTTAGTGAAAATGACAATTTTGCTATTCTGAATTTGACGTTTTTCACCTAAAATTTTAATTTTCTATCTAAATCTGACCATTTTTAATCGCGATAAAATATGGTGTGGAATACTATTAGTTGTCATGAACTAAAATTCACACGAACACCTCGACTTCAGATGCAAAAACAGTACTGTATATATATTTTTTTCTTTTCTTTTGCTTATAACTCGAAAATGGTGTGTCCTATCGCAAAAATAATGAAAATTTCGACCCCCTTTATGAAACCCTTATACGCCTAATTATCAACACGTAGGTAATATTTTTTTTTTATTTTCCATGCAAAACGTGAAAAATTCCATATAAAACACGTCGAGGCTGCCCCCCCTGCGCACCTCCGGCTCTAAAAAAATTCACGGGGTAGGGCAAACAAGTGTGTACCACGTGGAGTCGCGATTGTCAAATTCGATTTAGTTGTGTCAAAATAATTTTTAAGTTTAGAGACTTTTTATTGCAGAATAGCGTTAAGATTCTCATAGTAAAAAGTAAGGAATTTTAGTGATAGTTTAGTTAGTTTAGTTCGGTGTACAAGAGAATCGGCACCATTGTCAACACTTTGCATACAGACCAAGCGTGTCGCGCTACGACACAAATAACGCATAGAAACTGACTACTTTGGATGGCGGTCCGTGGCAGAAGTAAGCGTTCAACGCACTTTCGGCGCAACGAATTTTATTAGTACTGCCGTCTCTAGACGCCGCCGACGCCACAGTATAAATAAGTAACAGTATTATATCTTCATAGAATCGACGCGCTTCTAAATCTCAGTGTATACCAGTACGCAACAGTCTCGAGTGCGAGGCAGTTACGCACGGACGTGGAAGGTTTATCTATCGAGCGGCCGTAGGTAATTATCAAGGGCACTGCCGAGACGTAATACTGTTACTTTATTATACTGTGCCGGTGCAGCGATTCCGTGCTCTGTGGTGTGTAATCATGTACCTAAGTGGCATGTGTAGAAAAAAAACTATTATTGGTTCATTCAAGGATTCGTTCGAAGCCTGATATCTTAAACCTGCCAATCACAGTCCATAGTTTATTTCTTTCGCTTAAGTTTTATGTAAGGAGAACGTGTGGAACTCACAGCGTGGTCTCGAAGTATTAACGTAATTTGGCGATACAATAAAAGTAGGCATTAAGAAATTTATTACAAGAAAAATGTGATAGTAAATAAACGATAGTATAGATAGGATATCAAATATGGCCGTCTTTACAAAAAAAAACATGCTATTGTTTATGATATCAGAACAGATGGCAAAATGAATTCAAGAAATATTCAAAGAAAATACAATAAAAAAATTAATGAATTGGCTGATCTTAAACAATAATTTTGGAATAAATGGGCTAAATACTTAATGAATGTAAGTAAAATTATAACATTTAAAATTGAGTAGGTATCCCTTTAGACCATTGTTTATTCATTTAGTTCAAAGTATTGGGAAATAATTACTACAGAAAAAAAGTAACCAGAATGCAATGCTGAAAGTTACTTAAGTATGTGTGTAAAATACCTACGTGGTCATAGCGCCACACATTATATTTGATATTAGGTACCTTCTCAATCAATTTAATATTCGATTAATAAACGCCATTTTTAGGTAATTTTTAATAAAATGATTCACAATTCAATTTCAACTTTCAGTAAAATTATTCACGATTTTATTTCAATTTCATTAAATTATGACAACTTTTTTAATCTATTTACCCCTCATTTGGGGCTACTTTAGCACAAACTTTAGCTCATTTTTTCTTTTTTTATATCCTGCTAAGTATTTATTTTTTATTCCTTAACCAACTGCATTTATAACTTCCAATAAAATATCTTGTGTAAACTGTTATTTGTGAAATTTCATCAAAACCATGTAGACATTCCTGTGACAAACGAAAATGATGAGATTATGTAGCTACGTAATAACTATGTTAATCATTACTACTTTATCAACATGTCAAGTCTGTCAGCTCAGAAAACTGACAGTTGCTTAGTTTCACTGTTGCAAACCATTCAATAAACGCTCGTTTGCACTGGCGAAACATTCACACGAAAACATGTTGAAATCAATGTTGTCAATGTTCGATACAATGTTTGACAGGAAATAGAGATTTCAACATGTTTTCATGTGAATGTTTCGCCTGTGCAAACGCACAGTTAGGCGTATAGGAAAATGTTACTAATTATCTGAACTGGGAGTGAACTGATTACTTAGACATATGGTCACAAACTAGTGTTTGCAAAATAAACTTTTAAATGTTATGAAATGTTTTTTATTTACCTAGCCTCGAAGACAAAAAAAAACTTGTGTTTATTAAACTGTTTTTTTTTTTGTCGGTCTGTCACTGGTTTCCAGAGACTAATTTTTAACCTAGCTTTATGTTCATAGGACATAGTAAGAGGTTTCCGAGCATTGGGCCACGGTATGGCACTATATGACCAGAGGATCAAACAAGTGCGCCCTCTATATTAAAAAAATGCAATTTATGCGAACGCAGACCAACCATAAGCTTAGTAACAGTACGCAACACACTAGCTTAGTCTATTTCCATCTCACTTGGTCGATATGAAAATGACAAAGATAGTCAGATTTATAAAGCGTTAATCGCTCCATTGACGATTTTTTTAGAGGCTGTATTTTTCTGATTTTGGATTAGGGAACTTCTCGGACCAGTTATTTTACATGGTGTTATGTCCTAAGGCCAAGTTTTATTTGGTGGTACCTAATGTTAACTAAAAGCACTGCCCTGGTTTAAATCCTCAGAATACAAGCATCGCCAAAATATTAAGTTGCGTCCCCACTTGTAACTTGTTCACAAAACTTCCAACATGTGAACATTTGACGTCACAGCTAAGTACATCCATTCCGAACTCTCAACTCTAACTAACAACATTTTGCCGAACATACCTACTAACAACGTCGAAATTTGGACGAACATCAAACCACCATGACGTGTGCGCCGATCCACCAGGTATCGGTTTATTCAAAGGATTTCTGTGAACTCCACACATTCACTGGTGTGATTAAAGAGCCTAAATTTTCATTGGAACTTGGAATCCCCTTTTTGAGTTTATCTATCGCAAACATCTCAAAAAGTAGACGTCCTAGGTAAAAATAAATGACATTTTCAGCACCCCCTTGTATCACATTGTATGTTGGCTAGTACACGACCCACGCCTATAAAGTGACAGTTGTTCATTTTATTAGCTTGTTTGCCACAAGTGGGGCGCAGGTTTAGGAGAACAAGTACCTACATCTGCCTACCACGTGAAAGGGTATTTAATCGTGAGGTATAGGTAAAATAATATTGTGTATTTTGACGGCAAAATTTTGTGATATTTTGTTAATTATTACACTTAAAAACAGTAGTAAGAGATGTATTTAATTTGTTTTCCTAAAAAAACTGGTGGAGGATTATGAGCGACGACTTTAAAATAATAATATAAACAATCAAGAACATTCAAGAAAAATTGTATTTTATTTTGCATTGTAATTGCATTGCGTGATGCTGCACTTACATACTTAAATAATTAATTATTTACAGCAGATATAATAAAAAAAAAATAACAACGAAAAAATTCTTAGCACCTAAATCTATGCATTGCATCTTATACAAGCTTTTGAACATACTTCTACCGCGTCTAGATTAATATAATTTTGAAATACATCAACAGTGAATCATTTGATAACGAACATCAATACTTCATTATTTTGAGTCAATTTATGTGCATTAATTTACATTAATTTTATATTTTTAATGTTATAACCATCTATCTACCTACAGCTTATTATCATTTTTATAAAATATGAGACATTCATCAACCCTATTATATTTTTATTTATGGCATTAGTGCCGATGTCGACAATTTAGCTAATGTCAGCACACTTAACACGACCACAATAGAAACGGGTTTGGTCGACGGAAGAATAGACAAAATGACAGATAAACAACCGCAACCTGTCATTTTGTCTATTCTTCCGTCGACAAAACCCGTAGAAAGTCCGTTTCTATGGTTGTCATGCTACGCGTGCAGATGTGATATGGAGAAACGAGTAAGGGGAAAAAAACACGGGAGATAAAAGAAAATTAAAAATTGCCCGTAGTGTGTGAACTTGTCGACGGGTATTTAAAACACTGAAACAAACAGAGAGAATATTGTTAGTATAAATAAACAAGAAACCGTGTCTGTGTCTGAATCAGCAGCAGTTGCGGCATTGTATGGCAGGGTTAATAAATATATTGTTCTACAGATAGAGCAATATAAAAAACAGCATATTTTTCTTGGTAGAACTTGGCCCTCAAAGGTGACGACACAAATACGTAGGTATATATTCAATTAATCCGTCTTTTGTAACTCTTCCATTTAAGGTCCGTATTTTAAGGCCTTGTCCACAACCTACTGGTACCTTTACGTAAGCCGTGACTTTCTCTTCATATAATTCAGTGGGGATAGCAATGACTACACCCATATACGGGTTATGTTAAAAGATGGCATAACTGCTTCGTAGGAAGGGAAGCTTAAGGTGTAGTTTGATAAAAGTGCGTTTAAACTGAACCGATACATAGTTTCGGCCAACTCGTTTGACTCCAACAACATTTAACACATTGTTATTGGCCAAGAAAGCGTTGGGTTGTTTCCTGTCGGAAACAAGTACAATGAATGAACCTTTATCCAAAACTGAGTACCTTACCCGACCAACATGGGTACTTGGTCGTTTATAGGGACGGTTGGTTGTATCGTCTTCACCACCAGGACGTTTACGAATGTTGGACTGAGATGAAGGAGCTTAGGACTCAAGGTTACAAACCACATCAGCAAAGTGACTTAATGGGTTGGGAGTGGGGTTTAAGTTAGATGGCTTTTCCCCATCTAACCTAAGGAGTAGTAGGAACATCAGGAGGTTTATTTTTATCCATATTCATTATGAATAATAATTACTAATGTAAGGTTAAAATACACAAAACAAACCTGTTAACAGGTGACAACGGGAACGGGACAATAGACACAATATTACTAAATAATTATATTTATTGTACATATTTAGTTACGGTTTTTCTTTATTTTAGTTTTTTTTATTTAATATAAATTATTATTTTATTTCTTTTTTAATCCTCTAGTGGGATTTATTTATATGTCCGTAGGTGTGTCCGTGGCATCGCAGCAGGCCCTATCAGAACCAGCACTGCGGTATTTATTTTTTAAATATCGCAGCATTATACTGAGATAGGAGCCTTTTTGGCCTCGCACAGGTCGTTATTCTTTTTTATGTTTTGTTTATTTGAAATATGTTAATTTTGTTAGTTTTAAATGCTGCTTTTTTTACTCTTTACGTTTCGTGTGCTTGTCCCGAAAAAAAAATCCCTCTTTCTTTCAAAAACACAGCCAGAATACTAAACACACGTATTATACAATCCAATCTGTGGCGAGAATCTAAGATGTTCATCATAAAAACAAATTTATTGGTCAATATACCTACATAAACAGCTATGACATTCAATTTTTTATATTTCATTCTACTAAAATTACATAAATACATGTCTAAGAAGAAACGGATATAAAATTAAAATAAATGAATACTTTATACGGGATATGTAATATCATTATTATAAATTATACAATAGTTTTCTGAACAACATCTACCAGTATACCGACTATTTCTGTGAGTCTAATATTAACAATATGGAATACCTTACTCAGATTCTGTTTTTATTTTACCGAATGTTCGTATGCCAAAAATAAATATAAATATGCAGTAAGTATTATTTAAAAATAGAATCCATGGTTCGTTAACACTATTTTTGGCCAAGATATTTTACTGTACATCTTTAAAGCTCACCAAGCAACGAGGCGAGCCGTCGTTTCCGCATTTGTGAGCAACGGACCCAGTAGTCAAAATAGGACTTGACCACTTTTTTGTCGCGCCGCTATAATGGCAACACATCCCTCATAGCTTCGACTGGGGTGACCAGCTTCGTGGAACCGATTAGAACGGTGTTGTCGATACCGCTGGTGATCACGCTCCGATGTAAGCGTTTGCATTCCTCTGCTGTGATGCCGCCGACAACGAAGATGATTATAGTGGAGTTGTCTAGCGGATGTTTTGAGTTTCGGGTCTTTTTGCTTGTTAATATGCTGTAAAAGAAACAAAGAATATCATTTAAAATTTACTCTTAAAAAGTTGTTGTTTCTACTCACCAATAGATGGCACTTACTCAAATAATTCATTTACTCACCGCTAGATGGCGTTATACTAAAAGTTTGACTTTCTAGACTTTTATCATAATAATATAATGTTTCTTACTTGAGTCCGCTTCGTAGCAGATCCTTGATGCTATCGTTCCTGTGTTTGAGGTCGGTCATGTCAGGTCGTTCGGTGTCAACCAGATCGTCCACCAACTGCTGGAGAACGCCCCGGTACTCGTGACCGACTCCCGTCTCGCATGGCTTCAGTACGGAGTTATATCTGCAAATAAAAAAATAAATTAACAAGAAATTAGCACATTGAAAATGTATATTGGGCATTGTTGGAAAAGACTGTAAAATTGGCTGACTGACACATACTACAGAATTGGCAATATTACTGCAATAATTATGCTTACCTAGTCAATAAATACAAATATTATTATTGTTTACTAAATAGTAGCCAAAAGATACTCGAAAATACAGTTTTCGATATTTATAAAAAATAAATAAATAAATAATAACTTTATTGATACTAAAAACCTTTGATTACAATAAGTAGTAAATGTAGGTTACAAACAATTCGTTGTAATAAGGTGTCTGGAATGGTGAAAAACCCTGCCTCCTAAACTAGGGGAAACCTGTGCCTTAGGAGACAGTGTTCTACTGTTACTTCGTGCACAAATAGTCCTTTTCATCGCACCTTGTTCGTAGTGAACCTAATTAAATACAGTGATGACAATAATAAAAAGAAAAATTTAAGAAAAAATAAAAATAAAAGGGGGGACAAATGAAAATTTAAATGAGGAATATGAATATTTAGTTTGTTACATTGCGTGTGTAAGTATGCATTCGAGTGTGAGTGAGTGCGCGCGCGAGTGTTTGTGTGTGTGTGTGTATGCGTGTGTGTGTGTGTGAGTTTATGTGTGTGTAAGTGTTGTGTATGAATGTTAAATAACTACTAATATTGACAATTATGTTTGAGTGGAATGATTTTACATTACAAATAATTTGGTTTAAGCGACTACAAGCGTAGTGAAGTGTGATTATACCAGGGACCATTTGGGTTACCCATTGAAAGGGTTTTCGATTGGGTTTTTCTAAGCAGTTATTTAAAAACCCATACGATGTGGGTAACCCATTTGAACGGCTTAATTTAAGTCGATAGGGTTTTTCTAAGCCGTTATTTAAAAACCCATACGATGTGGGTAACCCATTTGAACGGCTTAATTTAAGCCATTCAAATTTCCGTTACCCATTGAAAGGGTTTTCGATAGGGTTTTTCTAAGCCGTTATTTAAAAACCCATACGATGTGGGTAACCCATTTGAACGGCTTAATTTAAGCCATTCAAAAGGGTTACACTTTCAACTCTCCTAAAACGATAACAGCGTAACATTCCGACTGACGGAGCAATTTAATATGATCTCTCTATGATGGGCATAGGTTGCAAAATGGAATAGCACGCGTTAAGCGGCCGCGGCGGCGCCTTTGTGCCTACTTACCGAGCGGCTTCTAAACAGGGATCTATGATCATTATTGCATGTAATATAGTGTTTATTTTAGCTTTGCTGCCTGGATATCGAAATTACATAATATTATGATTTTTTTCATGTCTGGACTTGTTACTTACTTTATTGCAGGCATTTATTTGCTGGGACCGTACAATTGTCATTCTTGCTGTTTGATTTTTTGAACCCGGGCGTCTTTTGCGATATTATTAGGTATTTATTAGTCAGTGCGTATTTGTGAATTTTGAACAATCGCTATAATGCCAAAACCAAGACGAGATGCTGTCTGACTGAAGGTCTCATCCTAACTAACAAAACGAGCCCAAACTCGGCACACCTAGTTCTACTCGTCGTAGAGTACCAGTAGCAGTCACCAAAGTACACCTTCAGGTCAGTCCATCAAGTCCGGTGGTGAGGTCTCATCACAACTAACAAAACGAGCCCAAACTCGGCACACCCAGTTCTACTCATCGTAGAGTACCCGTAGCAGTCACCGAAGTACATCTTCAGGTCACTCCTTTCAGTCCGTAGGTAAGGTCTCATCATAACTAACGAAACGAGCCCAAACTCTGCACACCTAGTTCTACTCGTCGTAGAGTAGCAGTAGCAGTCACCGAAGTACACCTTCTGGTCACTCCATCAATTCCGGAGGTAAGGTCTCGTCATAACTAACAAAACGAGCCCAAACTCGGCACATCTAATTCTACTCGTCGAGGAGTACCAGTAGCAGTCACCGAAGTACACCTTCAGGTCACTCCATCAAGTCTGGAGGTAAAGTAACATCATAACTAACAAAACTAGCCCAAAGTCCACAGCCCACATCTTTCTACCAGAAGAGGGCTTCCAGTGCCTCCTAGCAATAACTGAAGTAGGTATTTGTATCTAAGTATTATTTAGTAAAAATACAAACAACAATACGAAATATTTTTTGTAGATGCCTATGTATTATAAAGAATATAGAGAAAAAAAAACTTTCAAAGTACCAAAATTAGTTCACTTGACTACTATTCCCGCAACTAACCGTGCGTACACTTGTGTGTGTGACCTTTGTCAATGTAGTAGTTCGATTCTATACCTATCAAATTTGCAAACGCGTCCTTAAGAGTTTAGATTGTTAAATTACCTAAGTAACTATACCATAGAAAATTAAAGAAAAGACTTTAAAAAAAAAATTGTAATGTCACCCTTTGTAGGACACATCACCTTACTCCGTGTGTTTCGTCTACAAGCCTACGATATCTAGTGAAATAAAAGCAATGCGCGTGGTGCTCGCCCCACCCCACCATCACCTATTTAGCACAATTTTATTGAAAAACCATATGATAACCCGAACAAAACCCTTATATTATATGGGTTATCATAATGAAGGGGTAACCCTTTCACTGCGGTTCGAGTATAGAACCCATTCAATGGGTTATCATGTAACCCTTTCACTGGGTTTCAAGTATAGAACCCATTCAATGGGTTATCATGTAACCCTTTCACTGGGTTTTAGGTATAGAACCCATTCAATGGGTTATCCATATTGAAGAGATAACCCTTTTAATGGGTTTTGAGCACAGAACCCATTCAAGGGGTTACATCAGATAAAGGTAACCTCATAAACGGCTTACCCTTTCGAAAAGCTTAACTCTTAACCGGGGTTGCACGGTCCCTGGATTATACATGTAACTGCCTTACAATTTTCGGTTAACCACTTTCCACCGAATTAACAGAAATTGTATGAAATAATAAAATAACAGAACAGCACGCCAGTAATCCCCAAGGGGTAGTCAGAGGTGTACCTATAGTACACCCACATTTCGCCAGTTACGTTCAAGTCCCATGTAATAGGGGGCGAGTCTATTGCCACCAACCGGGCACAAGTCGAGACTCCAGGCTGCTACTGAGAAATCCCTGATGAAAAAACCCAATAACACTTTGCCTGACCTGGGAATCGAACCCAGGACCACGCTCAGCAGTAACGCTTACGACCAAGTGTGAAATCAGTCGGATAATTTAACGGGCCCTGATCCAGAGGTTGGTGAAACTGGCCAATATTTACATAACAAACAAACCACACTCACTTATGCAACACCCTTCTCATCTGGGCGATATCCTTCAACTGAGCCATCACCCTCTTAGACGTCGCATCACAGTCCTCCGGTGTGACCATCACTCCCGTCTCCATTTTCTTATGGTACAGACTCTTATGGTCTTCGAATATGGCAACACTGAGCGTTTCAGTGAGACTGTCCTCATGCTGTTTGGAGAAGGATACTTCTGTGCCTATTAAGGAGTAGACGTGTATGAGCAGGGCTAGGAGACTTTCTAGGGGTAAGTTTCTATCCTTACGAGTTTTTATTAGGTGGCTGATCTGTAACAGGTAATATTGAAATAAAGTTCATAACTTACATTTCAGGGGGGAGGGGGGAGGGTTAAATAAATAATTCACAAAAAAAACAAATTTTTCAAATAAACGAAATGGTTATTTCTGTAAGTAGATCTTTTTTAAGCACAAATTTAATGTAGTAACGATAGTTAACACGCAGTTTTGTGACTTTCCGTAATAAAAGGGCACACATATTTTTTTGTAAAAGGGGTTAAAAAAAAATTGAAAATCTCGTAGCAATACTTTCTCGTATACGCTACGCTATGCTATTGCTACAAGTTTTTCATTGCTGAGAGTTCACTGAACATATTTTCAGTGTACTCTCAGCAATATTTCGGGGAGGTCAAAGATGTTTACCTGCCCTTTTTAGAAAATAGGAGTGGCTTTGAAGGAGACTTTGCCACGAAAGTAAAATAAGCAATAAACCAAAGCTTCAACTTAATGTATTTGTTTAACAATTTACCTGATGCAGTACACTAGTAGAGTCCCGACTAGCAGCAAGGTTTTGAAGCACTTGCTTCTCTAAACTCATGAGCAGTTCCTGCTGAGATCGCTTCGGAGACTTCAATGTTTGTACCACTGCTAACGCTTGCTGTAACACGCCCAGATGTTTGCCGATTACGTCGTAATTACCTGTAAATGGGATAATATTGAGTTTGTCTAAATAATAACAGACGCACGGGTCGATCGCAGGTTAAGCTACGCTTGCCGCGGTCGGTTCGTGGATGGGTGACCATCCATTATATATCGAGACCCTCTCCTTGCCTCGGAAAGCACGTTAAGCCGTTGGTCCCGGCTGTTATTCGTAGATCTTTGACAGTCGTTACAGGTAGTCAAAAGCCCAAAAGTCTGACAACCAGTCTTACCAAGGAGTATCGTGTTACCCAGTAACTGGAGATCAATCGCTCAATGTAAAATACTGGTTTTCAAGTGTATCCGGTTAGATTGGAAGCCGACCCCAACATAGTTGGGAAATGGGTAGGCAGATTGGATTGATTAATATTGTTGTAATGAATTACTCAGTCCTTACTTATGTACCTGAATTACTTAGAATAATTTACTTTGTACTGTTTGTTGTCAATGTTTTGAATTAATTATTAGTTAGCAACTTCTCGAACATGTTTTCCAACACTGTTTATTCGGTGATAATAAGTAACTTTAACAGTTAGCGAAAAAAAATGCTTACTTTATTATTTATAGCTTGCTAGGTAAGTATTAAATAACATTACGCTAGCAAGTTTTAAAACTTACTTTATTGAAGTAAACTAGAGCAGTAATCAGCAGATGATGCAAAATAATAATATAGCAAAAAATATAATACTTATAATTGATAATGTTGTGTAATGTATTTTTTTTGCATTCTCTTGTATAGAATGCAGTTTTTCTAACTGAACAGCTGTGCTGCTGGGGAGTTTGTTGCGCCACTTCTTTTTCCCAGATAAAGGACTAGGAAGTGGTGAAGGGTGGTCGTTTTGGGGGACTGTCTTATGTAATTTTGACATTCGAAAAGTGCTGATTCTCCGAGTAGTTTGAATAAATAACTTTTGATTTTGATATTTAACTAGGGCATTCCTCTCGGCCCGCCAGCAACAGAAACATCATAAACTTTTTTTTATTTTTTATGGTCCTTACTGTTGCTCTTGATCACGCCTGATGGACGGAACGAGCGTGCCCTAAAGTAGTTTAACCTGTTCACTCTTGCTTTGAAGGCAGACGGGTTAAATGTGGAAGGAAGGAGAAGCGCTGAGTACGGCTGTTCGGGATATCAACCAAGTGCGCATGGTACCCTGCAGTACGTCTGGTAGTTCGGTAGTAAAAGGGCGATGGTGGGATCAGGTCGTGGAACTCCTGCGCACACTATGCGTAGTACAGTCTGTACAAGACCGACAGGCAAGCAACATTACGGCAATTAGCCAGACTGTGAAGCCTAGCCACCAACGTCTCGTCGCCTAAAAGCCTTTTTGCTCTGCATTCCATCGAGTCAAGTGCAGCTAGCTGGTATTTTGCTGAGCCATCCCAAGTGGCTGCAATACTCCATACAGGAATGGACCCTGTACAGACATAAAAGCTGTCCAGATGTGGATGCCCACCATCTTGACTGCAGTCGGTATTTTGACTCGATGGTTGACCCGAAGTTGAAATCAGAAGTACTCCATGCCCAAAAGCTCTAGGCTGTCGGTAACTGGTACAGATACACCTCGGAAAGTAGGAGATAACTGAAACTGGCTCCCTTTGATTTAAGGTCAAATGCATTCATTCACCATGTCCCTCTTTATAGCTAACACAAAATATACTGTTCAAGTCAATTTACCTTAGAAGCCATACCGATCTTCTCAACACTGTGGCATGACCTTCAACAGTGTCTCTGGACTGGGTGACTTCTATACGTCAATTTTAACCTTGTGCGACTTTTTGATCATGTGCTCGTAGGTACACTATAACTTTCATTTATTTACCTTTAGAAGCATTGACGATCTTCTCAACACTCTGTGGTGTGACCTTCAACAGAGTCTTAGGACTGGGCGACTTCTGCACGTCGATCTTGGACAGTTTATTGTAGAGGTCGAACATGACCTCTTTATGCGACTTGTTGATCATGTGCTCGTAAGTTTGCACGCACCCGTCGTCGTTCGCGTGGTATAAGCAGCCCGGACTTAGCTGCACGTCTTCTGGGTGGTTTATACTGGAAGTTTTGGTAGTATAATTAGTAACGTGAATAATGATATAAATGTTCAACAAATACTTTTAAAATTATAAAGGTCAGATGCGGAGTACCGACTGGCAAGCGTCTATTCATGAATAAGAACTACTCAATTTAAAAAACCAAATCATTTTTGCAAAACGCTCGATATTCATCATTGTGTTACCTACTACATCTTAAAACATTAGAGTGTCCTACAACAAACGCTGTGTTGCTGGGGAAACCTGTCTATGTTGTACCTAACATTATGTCGCCACGTAGTTTCTATTTCCAAAAGTGCAAGTTTTTAAAGCTGTAATAATTCTATCAAGTCCATAAGGTCTCAATAAAAATTAATACTTACACATTAGCCTCACATAGCGACGATACATCAACAGCAACTTCATTGGAATGTCCTGGAAACCGGGGCAGTGCTGACATGATCTTGTCTAGTACTGACTCTGTGGAGTAGCTGGTCACGCCGCACAAATCCAGAGTGCGGTCTACGATGATTAGTGACGCGGGGTGTAGGCAGTTCTGGAAGATGAAAGATAACAATATAAGAAAAAAAAAAAAAAAAAAACTGCGGGAAATATTTCCAAGGTCAGAGAGATTTGCATTTAATTAAGGTGAAAGCGAAAGGGCCCGCGAAATTCAAATTTTCTTAGGTTTTTTACAAATTGCAGGTCAGAGTCAAGTTGTATGTTAGTCAAAATATGATTCATGACCGTAAAAAATATGTATTTACAGAATTATAATCATTAGAATCATCAATACAACTCTTTCATTAAAAAATCAACATAGTTTACAATAATTAAGAAATACTATTACATTGACAACATGACATTGTATGTGTGTAGGCTTTGAGCTCCCACAGATATACAATTGTAAGTTGGCCAACTATAGTAAGATGTACGGGTTAGCATACACAACATAGTCACTATTGGTATATTCAATTTAGTCGGCCAACTTATAAATTGTAAATCTGCGATCATCTTTAGGTCCAGAAAATCCACAAAACATTCTTTTTTTTTTTATAAAGCTTATTTAGTGAAAACTTACCCTCCGCCTTGAGATACAAACAGGCGAATTCTCTAAAATGCCAGCTAATAATGACCCATACGTGCCAATATAGAAGATATCCTCCTTCAAATTCATGGAATCAAGCATATTGTTTAGTCCGCTGGCCAGTCTTCGAGCTTGAGACCTCTCATCACTGGACAACGTATGCAGGTCTATAGACGGTGTGTACGGTATTAACTTGTTATAAAACAGTGGGTATATGTCGTGGTATGGAGGAGTGACAAACACCACGTTGGTGAGAGCTATAGTGAAGATCGGAATGTGAACTACTTCCACTGCACTTTGCTGAAATAGACAATGTTTACGGTTTGTAAATAGTTAGTTATTGTTTATTTATTTTAAGGGGAAAAGACAAAATTAAGTCTGCATCTTCGTCTATCGTGATGAAGCTTTGCACAGTGATACAATACACTCAGATGTGACCAACCATTATCAGTTATTGTCGCGATAGTTCAAGCTGCGTAGCACTTATCACCCGGGTACACAATGTGACCACTACATTAGTGCAATCATTTTTTAGCGAGCAAAACATGCAAAGCTTCGGCATGCATTGTTTTGACACAATACATGCAGATGCAGCTGCAGCATTACAACTTTAAGATTTCATAAACTGACTAATTTGATTTTATACCGTTTTCCCAATCCATCCAATCAACATCATCTCAAGCTGCTTTGTTGCCTCTATTGGTCCTCTTCCTGATGCAATAACGTCACTCACATCTCTCCCGTCATTCACTTCCAAGTACACCACATCCAGGCTCACACATGATATGAGAATACAGTGCGTTAAGTCACTGTGACGTATTATCTCAGATATTGTTTGTAGCTGTGTATTTGTAGTTTGTGTTATAAACACTGCCTTTTTCTGGTCTTTCTTGCAAACCTGAAGTGTAACAAACATGGGTTTCATAGAATCTTGACAAACAATTGAGGCGTAATGTTCTTAATGACTTGAATTCAAAATATCTGGGAAAGGTAAACAAGGAATATGATGCATAAAACAGTTAAACTTTGCAATTTTTTCTTTTTTAAGTATGTTGCTCCACATTGCAATTAAATACTTCCATGACTGAGCTGTATTAAATCACCCTAAAATGACCCTCTGACCAAAATTACAAATCAAAATAACGCTTCAAAACCGATGATGGAAAACATCGTGAGGAAACTTGCCTGAGAGATATTTCTCGACGGCATCTGAAGCCAAGTCAGAGGCCCATGGGCGGCATAAGAACTCTGACACTAGTTTAATCACTAACCACACGAAAAAGAAGAAAGAAGATCAAAATACTGAGGAAACAATAATGAAAGCAAAAAATTCAAACTATCAATTCAACAAAATATTTACCTCAAATGGAGATAAACTCTTTACAGCAACCGCTCCTCCGGAAAGTAGGTTGAACAGACCACCGTCCCAGTGCAAGCACTCCGCACTAGCATCGTCAAGAAACACCACAGCACCGATTATTCTGTTGTACACCTCCGACCACCATGCCTTGCCAAATTCTTTTACTGAAGCGCTCGCCATATTGGAATTTGTTAAAATGGATATTAATTTATCTCATTTTTGAATTTTATATTAGAAGTCGCCAATAAACAGTCAGGAAAATGGAATTTCACAATTTATTTACACATCACTGATGACATGTTGCGTTGCCAATCGATTTTGCTTTGCGTTTGACAGTTTAACTTCTGAGTCTGACAGCAGTCGTTCAGAAATGTCAATGCGCCAAACGATTAATAAATTCAGCGTATCGTCGGTAAAAACATTTATTTTTTCTATTCTCTGCGGAAAAATTCAACGTAAATTCCCATGATTCAATTAAATAATATTCTACAGGATTTGGAGGGAGGGGTGATCCAAATTATGTGCAACATTCATCATCATCATTTCAGCTGTCCACTGCTGGACATAGGCCTCCAAGCACCGCCACTTCGACCGATTCTGTGCCTCCCGCATCCAGCGGACTCCTGCGGTCTTTAAGGTCATCGGTCCATCTTGTGGGAGGCCTTCCAACGCTACAACTTCCGGTACGCGGTCGCCACTGTGGAACATTACAAATCGAAAATTGGTGCAATCAACATAGCATTATTGTGACGATTAATTCCGATTCCTGCTAGAGTAAAACTAGGGGCAAAATATTTATAGGATACCCGACACCCCATCCCTTACAGGGCCATGATAATAGGTGTTGTTTCTGATTTGTTGGGAAATGGGAAGATATTAGAAACCCAAGGTACATTTTCAAGCAATTTATTTCCTTATCACAATACAATTGGTAATCTAAACATTTTGCACAATTGCACTAACATTTTAATAATAATTAGTCCTCATAGCCGCTGGGAAGAGCATTGACATGGGGGTTGTGGAAGAAGGACTTCTGGCCATCTCCCCATGGGAAACGCTGAAAATTGAGAAAAGAATAATATATTAATGAAGGTTCCAATTGATAGTTTATCTTTAAACCATAGTGATTATTACATTGTTTCATAAAATATTTAGAAATAAGCATCCATTTCTCTATTTTGCAAATTTCATTATGATTAATAGTAATGTTCTATTGTCATCTACTTCGCAAAGAGTGTGTGTTAAGTTCCAACAAAGAAAATATAGCATATTATTATAATGTATGCTTTCAATGAATAAAAATTTAATTAAATAAATATCAGTAACTATACCTTGGAGCGAATACGCAAAAAATCATAGGGAACGAATTCGGGATGTCCTTCATGAGCATGCTCCTGGTGTGCCAAATAGGCATTGATCATGCCAAGACCAACAGCCGGGAATGCAACGATGAAAGTCATCTTCTTCCATAGTTTGTAGCCACCTGGGAACATAATATAAATAGGCTTGGTTTATTGGTTGTTTTTGTTGAATTAATACATACAGAAAATATACCTATGAAAATTAACACACAGAACAAAAAGATATTTAGGTGAATATTTTAGAATTCTAACACTTGAATGAATAATGCTCACTGATTTTTATTAAAAGATTTCACACTAATGTCAACTTAAATCTAGTTGAAAATCAAGATTCATGACTGTATTTAATACACATTTATTAATGCCTTATGTTTTCAAAAGCAAACTACATGGAGACTTATTTATAGACTGTTCATTTAACAGAATGTATCTTCTGAGAAATTAATAAAACGTAGAAGTCATTGAATAAGTTTGTAATAACAGGAAATTTGTACATAAATCAACACTAGGTAATATAGATTTTCTGGTTCCAAATGAACAGACATAGCAGAAAATTAGAACACGAATATACTGATATAATGATGCTGACTATATGTGGATGTTACTACTGTGTATGGATTTGGCGTAATTGATAAAATTTGCGCACTTTATAAAGTAAATGGGCAGGCAGATAAGGCCCTTCTTTAGGTTAACTGGTTACATAATTTTTTGTTTTCCAAAATGTGTCTCACCTCCATGGCCTCCAGCGGTAGCCGCGTGGGTAGAAGACCGCGCATTAGTCTTCAAGTACTGGATTGCAGCCCTTCTCAATAGGGTATTCATTTTGCTTGAAAATTTTATGTCGACCAAACGAAAAACTACAGCACTTGTCAAATTGTCTTTGTCAATCAAATTTTTTATTCAACTTGACGTTTTCTAGAATGTTGCCATACTTGTGAAAAATCAATAAATCAAGTGCTCTTCTTAGGGTTGCCATCTTTTTTTATATCAAATATAGTATTTTCAAAGCCATTGCTTGTAACGACCACCCAACGACATCGTGCACCAAAACCCCGGAGACAGATGCTACCTGCGCTAACTGCCAAGGGAAACACCCGGCAAACTATAAGAGTTGTTGTTGTAATAAATATAAACAGTACAAAGAGTAGACACTAAAAATTAAGCCAGCCATCGAACCATTCAAATACACACCCGTGACCAAAAAACAAAGACCCAGCACTAGTGAAAGTGTTAAATCGACGTATCTTCCAAGAACCAGCTGAAAAACAAAAGCGACAAGCCTGCAACACAATCTAAAGTTTCCTCGTTAGAAACTAGCCAACATGATATCACCAGTCTATTGGACACTGTTCAATAGATTCCAAGCAATCATGAAAAACATTATGGACAACGTGATGGATCAAATGATCAAACTAATCACCCACCTGGCTCCACCGAGGGACTAAATATCCGCATCATCATCTGGAATGACAACGGGCTAACCGACAGACGGCAAGAGCTTGAGTTGTTCATGAATATTGAGAAAATCGATGTCGCACTTATATCTGAAACAAGACTCACCCAAAGGTCACACGTAAAATTATAAAATTACGTAATCTATAGGACAGACCACCCTTCCGGTAACTCTCACGGCGGGACTGCTGTAATTGTCAAAAATAAAATTAAACATTATTATCCGCTTGAGCCTTACAAAAGGAAGGAAATACAGGCTATTGAAATACAACACAAGAACAATGACACAACACTCTGCAATCTACTGCCCACCTAGACATAAAATAGGGGCTGACGTTTTCAAGCAATTCTTCAATAAACTGGGTTCCAGTTTTTAACTGCGGAAGAGACTGGAATTCCAAACACACATATTGTGGATCAAGACTAATTAATTCAAGGGGCAGACAAATACATAAAGTCACACTAAACCCAAATCTAGAATGCGTCTCTCACGGAGAGCTAACATACTGGCCCACAGATCACAATAAAATACCAGATCTGCTAGATTTCTACATAACAAAGAACCTTGGGCGCAACTACGTACATATTGAAAAATGTGAGGATCTGTCATCAGACCACACTCATTTTAAAGAGTCATTTTAAATGTGTTCAAACAAGCTGTTCGTCTAGAGTCACCCCTATTATATTCACAGCAAAAACACCAACTGGGACCTATTTAGAGAAATTGTAACAAGAAATTTAAACCTGAACATCAAATTTAAAACAGGTGAAGACATCGATACGTTCCATTATCGAAACGTTCAACAGCACAATACACCTGGCGGCCAACGCTTCTACACCTAAAAATAGAAAAAAAAGCAAAAGAAACGGAACTTCCAAGGAACATTATCGAGAAGGTCAACGAATGGCGAGAAATGAGGAAAGAATGGCCCAGAACTAGGTATCCTAAGGACAAAACTAAGTTTAACAAAGCAACAAAAGAGCTGAAAGATATGATCAAGGAATACGAGAACCTTTGCCTACAAAGACACTTATCTTACCTACACCCACATAAGGATACTAATTACTCGTTATGGCGTGCAACAAATAAACTTGAGCGACCAAAAAAACATATCCCGCCATTGCCAAGACAGGACAGAATTTGGGCTAGATCTGAAACTGAAAAAGTAACTGCTTTTGCCGAACACTTGGAAAAGGCTTTTACTCCGTTACCTTGCACTGACATCAATAGAGACGTGGAAATATCAGACTACCTCCAGTCGCCAAATCAATTATGCTTCCCCCTAAAGGCAATAAGTCCTACTGAATTAATCCGTGAGATTAAAGCTCTTCCATAAAAAAAAAGCACAGGGCTATAACTCCGTACTGCTAAACAACCTTCCCAACAAAGGTATAGTGTTCTTAGTGTTGGTCTTCAATGCCTATCTGAGACTCTCCCACATCCCCTTCCAGTGGAAACTTACTCAGATTGTTATGATACCTAAACCTGGTAAACCGTCAGAAGAAGCCTCGTCCTATCGACCAATTAGCTTCCTGTCTTTGGTTGGCAAGTTAATACCATCCTTCCTGGGCATCAATTCGGATTCAGACAGCAGCATGGCACCATTGAGCAGGTTGACAAATACCATCAGCAACACACTGGAAAACAAAAAATATTGCTCGACTGTCTTCCTGGATATCGGCCAGGCCTTTGACAGGATCTGGGATGCCGGACTCCTGTTTAAGTTAAAAAAATATCTGCCCCACTCCTTCTTCTTCATACTAAAAAGTTACCTAGACGCTGTTTCGAGGTAAAACTTAACGACATTACATTAGATTTGTATGAAATCAAGTCTGGTATTCCACAGGGGAGCATCTTGGGGCTCGTACTTTACCTCATATTTACAGCCGACATACCAACAGATGACAACACCTTCATCGTCACATACGCTGACGATACCACAATTCTGTCAGTACACACCAACCCAGATGTTGCCTCAGCGAACCTTCGGAAACACATATTATGTGGAATCGGGAAATGGCTAAAGATATGGCGTATAAAGGTGAATGAAAACAAATCTGTTCAAGTCACCTTTACTCTAAGGAAAATAAACTGTCCCCCGATTACACTAAATGGTGAACAAATCCCACACGAAGATTGTGCAAAATACCTTGGCATGCACCTGGACAGAAGGTTGACTTGGCAGAAACATATCTGGAGTAAGAGGAAAATCCTAGACACAAAGCTGAGAAGCATGTACTGGCTGATTGGTAAAAAGTCTCAGTTAACCAATTAAAGCAAAATGCTGATATACAAAACTATATTCAAGCCGGTTTGGACATACGGAGTGGAGCTCTGGGGAACAGCAAGCAACAGCAATATCGACATCCTGGAAAGGTTTCAGAATAAAGCGTTGAGATTCATGTTCAACATCCCTAAATGCATACACAATAAATACATCCTGCAAGATCTGAAGCTCAAAACTGTTAAGCAAGAGATTGCTGCCCGTAGCACAAACTACTAGAAAAAGCTCACCAAACACGTCAACTCACTGGCTGCTGATTTTATCGGGGTCCGGAAGTATTGACACAAGACTTAAGAGAAAAGGCTCGTGCAGACGCGCTGTCGCGTCGCGCTAGTCTGCACGAAGCTGAACAGTGTTCCAAATTTAATAAAAAGATTCTCAGCAGAATGAGTGAGAATGGTCAATGGACAATTACTCACTGCTACAAAGACCAAAATATGCAGAAGAAATTCAAACAAAGGAGCAGCAAAATGTCCATGACAGATTGCTGTGATGAGCAGGATACATTAAAAAAAATGCCTGTAAAAATATAGTAGGTACGTTTCAAAAACATTTTTATTCTCTTATCGCATATTTTTACTACTATGGGATGGGAATGAACCTTTACTATCAGGTTTTATTTTTAATCTGTCAACTATTTTTACTCGTAAGGTTACAAAATACCATTATTCAGCTGTTATGAGATTAATACTTGCCCTAATGCGATCATCTCTCCATTTTGTATTGAAATACAAATATAGTAGATTCGCCTACTACATTTTTTCTTTAGAAATATACACACATCAACACGGTCTAGGGATATTTCATACTCAATTAAATAACTCGAAAAGTACTGGCCGCATTGTAATCTTTCATACACCGATTTGTTTGTAATTTATCTCAGACTAATTCCAAATTCAAATTTTTGAAAATTCTTTTGTTTCGGTGGCATAAAAATGTCTTGATGTGTAGGAGAGGGAATTTTCATTTGTGCGAAATTTAGAAAACAATACGAATTACGTTTAGTTACAGTTTTTTTTCATTTTTAAACGAAAGATAAAGTTAAAATTGAGGTATTGTAGCCATGCAACGCCAACATTTGACGAGAGCGGAGATGTTACGAGCTGTGGGAATGCTGGAAGCTGGGTCTGTTCAGCGTAATGTTGCTGAGGCCATAGGGACCCACCAAAATGTAATTTCAAGATTGTGGACACGCTATCGTGCCACAGGTGAAGTAGCGGAGAGGCACCGGGGGCCAAGTCGCATCACTACCCCCAGACAAGATCGATTTTTGCAAATTACTGCGCGAGCTCAACCAAATGCAACGGCGACTCAATTGGTCCAAAGGCTGCGAGTGGAACACCAAGTGCTTGTGAGTGACCAAACTGTAAGAAGGTGACTGCATGAAAGCAATCTACGCTCTCGTAGACCACTCCGGGTCCCACCTTTACGGAGAGGCAATCGTGGACGACGATTAGAATGGGTTCGGAACCACGTGGACTGGGGCCGTGAGCAATGGTCCAATGTGCTGTTCACGGATGAATCCAGGTTCGGCTTCCATCCAGATTCACGAAGGACGCGTGTTTGGCGAGTTCCTGGACGATGGAGCCGTCTTCAGAACCCTCAGGAAGTTCACCCATACCAAGGAGGAACAATTATGGTTTGGGCAGGAATTCGTCTTGGAGGACGGACGGATCTCGTTTGGGTGCGGGGCAATATGACGGCAGAACGATACGTCCAACAGGTGCTGGCGCCCGTAATCTTGCCCCACAGAACACAAATGGGGCAAGATTTCCTGCTCATGCACGACAATGCCTGGGCACACACGGCGAGAACGGTAGCAGCTTGGTTACATACACACAATGTTAGGGCCTTAGACTGGCCTGCTCAATCGCCAGATCTAAATCCCATTGAGCATGCGTGGGATATGCTGCAAAGAAGAGCTCTGAAGGAAGTTCCTGAAAATCTGGCTACAGAAGATCAACTTTTTGCGCACCTCAGAAGGACATGGGACAATATTCCGCAGCAAGACATTGACAACCTTGTTCTGAGCATGCCGAATCGTTGCCGATGTGTTATGAACATTATGGGCGCTTTCTCAGACTACTAACTTCAAGTTTATAAACACAAATTAAATAATTTTTCTATTTTTTTCAGTTTTTACTCATAAATTAAAAGTTAATTCATATACGGTTTCCGTCTATGCTTCATTTTTTTTCCATAAAATCCTGAAATTTTAATCGAAGTACCTTAACCATTATTAAAAAATGGTAGAATATTAAATAACGTATCTTTTAAATATATACATGTCATATAAATAATTAACACATTGATAGTAATTCGCTTTTTTAAAAATATCCCTAGACCGTGTTGATGTGTGTAGTATTTAGGCCTCAAATATACGAATATAACCTAACCAATAAGGTCATCGCCAGAACTTGAGATGAAACCATTAGTCAACCGCACTTCCACATGGTGGCCTGGTGGAAATGGCCGTGACTTGCTAGTTGTACGTCGTAAATTATTTCAACCCCAAAATGGTGAAGGTAAACATTGAGGAAACCGACATTATACCACCAACCAACAATTCAAAGACGTGTGGCATCCACCAAAGCGCACTGGGCCAGCGTCGTGAATTACGGCCCATCACTCTCACGAGACCAGGGGGCCTACCACCACCTCTTTAAGCAGTATTATTTTAATGTGAGATGATGCAATACGTCCTGTAGAGCTTCATCTCTTTCCCACACTAAAGTAATATTAAAATAATACTGCTTAAAGAGGTGGTGGTAGGCCCCCTTATCTCCGAAACTACTGAGCCTAATTATGCACGTCCACGCAACAACTCGACATTGACTGGACCTTTATTTCGTCGAAGCTATGAAGCAAGTCTTTGAGTAATCATTGAAAACGATAATTATTAATTAAGTTCACCGAACAAAACATTACAGTTAGTTCTAATAAAAGTCATCGGGTCAGATATTCTTTGAGGCATTATTTATCTACTTAATTGTTACCATAACGCGGAAAGGAGGGGGAAAATCAATATTTTAAAATTTAAATAAAAGAAAGAATATTGTCTAAATCTTTATTCCGATTTTATTTCTAAAAGGACGACACAATTTACAGGCATTATTTATCTACTTAATTATTACCATAACGCGGAGAGGAGGGGGGAAATCAATATTTTAAAATTTAAATAAAAGAAAGAATATTGTCTAAATCTTTATTCCGATTTTATTTCTAAAAGGACGACACAATTTACAGGCATTATTTATCTACTTAATTATTACCATAACGCGGAGAGGAGGGGGGAAATCAATATTTTAAAATTTAAATAAAAGAAAGAATATTGTCTAAATCTTTATTCCGATTTTATTTCTAAAAGGACGACACAAAAATAGTTCCTTCATAGTATGGTCAAATTCAGATCTATTAAAAAAAGCAGCTAACAACATGATGCACATAATAATAAACTATTATTTCAATAGCTACCTTCACCTAAAGAAAAGTTACTTTTACCAACATATTTTATAGATCTACATTATTCTATATAATGGAATGTATTACTTCATTTGAGTTTTTATTCAGGACACAAATATAACTTATAACTAGGTTTGATTTAACACTAGCTTCCGCCAATGGCTTCGCCCGCGTGATATCTTCATACAAAAAATATAGCCTATGTTACTCACTGATAATATAGGTGAAACAATTTTTAAAATCGGTCCAGTAGCTTTTGGGGTTTATTTATAAACGATGCTTAAAGTTAAGTAGTGATTAGCGACTGTTTAACCATACATTTTTGATGTTTGAACGTCACTTAACTTTAAGCAACGTTTATAAAAAAAGCCCTTTGTCTTTATAATATTAATATTATTATTTGTTTTTTTCAAATTAAAACTACACAATACTAAGGTAATCAAGTAAACTTAAAAGATAGGTACAGACGCCAGCAGGTCAACCTACCCGAAACTGTCAAATTTTCCCAATCAACTTTGAAGAAATGATAAAGTTGAAAATCTATTAAAGAAATTTGACAGATTGTAATGAAATGAAATGAAATTGTTTATTCTGTAAATAGGATATTGCTATCACTTTTACACGTCATATTAAAAAAAAAAGCATAAAATGAGTTCGGCGTTTCCTATCTGACTACTCTGAGAAGAAAGACCGAAACAAACTCAGAGGTCACAGTCTCTTTTAAAGTCCAGACATAATCTTGGTCAGGCCATATGAGGACCATGTAGATAAGTGTCTGAAATGGTCTTTTGAGGAAAGAACCACACAGATTTGAGTGGACCTGTCCAGTCAGTGCAAGCATTTGTCATAGTAGCAAGTGTCGTTTGTAGTAGGTTGATGTGCTGGCGTCTGTACCTACCTTATCGTTCCCTTGAGTACTTCATTATATTAATTAGGTAATTTCAGTGGGCAGACATGACAGACATTTAACTTCCTACAATACATTTTAATGGCACCAGTAATGTTCCTCTTTGGCAGTAGTATACTATTAGGCTTACAAAGTAAAAACATAAATCAAAAGAGGAAATAATACAATTTTTATTAGCGGACCAGACAGTATCAGTAATAATGACATTAATACAGCTGTCAATATTGCCGTAAAATTATTAAAATAACGATCACAATTATCATTCCAACCACCACACTGGTAGTCAAGGAATTTAACTACTCTCTGCTGTTTGTTAGTAGTAATGACATTATTTGAATGTAATGTCATTATTACTGATATTGTCTGGTCCGCTATTATTGCCTTTGTATGTAAGTACTTACTCAACCTAGTCATATTTCACATGAAAATAAAGGCGAAGGAAAAGTGCGAGCTGCCACACGGTTCAAGATTATAGTACAGACGCCAGCAGGTCAACCTACCCGAAACTGTTACATTTTTCCAATCAACTTTAAACCTAATGCTTTAGTGATAAAGTTGAAAATCTATTAAAGAAGTTTGACAGATTGTAGTAGGTTGATGTGCTGGCGTCTGTACCTACTATACATTAGCCCATTCATCAGTGGATCTGTGTACGCAGCCTAAGATAATGAAAATACCTAAATAAACGTATAAATGCTAGTATAAGGCCGTCCTAACCGAAAGCAACTGTCGCGCGAGTACGCGATCGTTGCGCTCGTATAATATACATGAATCGTACTCGCGCGATCAATCAAGTCACGTTAGGTACTCTGTAAATACGTCATAATCGGTTCACGAAAATCGGTTGGGACACAGGGTAAAGGCTCAGCCTACGTAAGAACAAAGAGAAGGTAGCTCGCGAAATTCAAATTATCTTAAGTTTTTTGCAATTTTCAGGTCAGGGTCAGGTTCGCGCGCCTCAAAGAGATGTCAGCAACTGAAGGGGTCCGATAGGACCGTTGCCTGCCGGGGTTGCGGGAAAGTCCGAAAGGGATACCGTGGCCCCTGGCAACGTACAGGCAACGGAAGGAACACGGGTGGGTTTTAGTCAGTAAGAGTCTGACACGCCCTCCCGCTCCACCCAGAGCGGGAGAAGTTATTTGATAATTTCCCAACGAAAAAAAAAGTGTCAGGTTGTATGTTGATCAAAATATAATCATAAATATATCACGTATGTAAGAAATAAGTATTTACTGAATTATAATAATTAATCATTATCAATAATCCTCTCACTTAGAATTGGCCGCAAATGTTACTTAGGAATATCTTTCTTATTTTTATCGATGATTTTACCGATTATAATTCTGGAAATACATATTTGTTACGGTCGCGAATCTTATTTTGATGACCATACAACCTGATACTGACCTGCAAATTGTAAAAAACGTAAGATAATTTCAATTTACCCTCACACTTTATTACTAGCAATGTTGCTTCTTAACTACATGTGTCGATAGATGGTTTAGGTTGACAACATAACTATATAATGAATTAATAACTAAGGTACAGACGCCAGCACATCAACCTACTACAATCTGTCAAATTTCTTTAATAGATTTTCAAGTTTATCACTATAGGATAAGGTTCAAAGTTGATTGGCAAAATTTGAGTTTCGGGTAGGTTGACCTGCTGGCGTCTGTAGTTATATATTTTAGGGTTTGACGGCACGGTTGGCGCAGTGGTTAAGCGATTGACTGCTGCGCTGCGTGTCGCGGGTTCGATTCCCGCACGGAACAAATATTTGTATGACCTACAATTAGTTGTTCCGGGTCTGGCTGTTTGTGAATGTGTGTTTAAATGTTTGTAAACGCACCCACGACACAGGAGAAATTCCTAGTGTGGGGCAACGTATTTTTAAATAAAAAAAAAAAAAAAATTACTCAATTAAACAGTAGGTAATACTATAAGTTACACTAGTGTATTGTCTAACTATCCCAGAATCAACGTTTATTTAGTTACTAGGTAACTGTATGGTTAACACGTCTTGAGCAAGCGTGGTGATCAATGCTCGTGCCTTCTCTACATGAGAAGAGGCTTTTGGCCTGCACTACACTTGTGGGACAATAATAAGTTGGTATTAACATTTATACTGCACGGAGCATATTTTATGCACTATGGATGACAGTTTCGGGTGGCGCTGTAGTGCAGTTGTAGGGTTACCAGTTAAGAAATTCTTTTATTCGAGTTTTTTTAATGAATTGAGTAGATTAATTATATTAAAGTCGGTTGATCAAATGCCGAAAACATTTTTTGGCTAGCCGTCCGAAGATCCACTGGAGATTCTGTAACAGCATTAGGAAAGTGTCGCTCCAGAATAGATCTTGGCGATACCTGTACAGGGAAAATACAAAGATTAATTTAAAAAGAAGAATTCAAAGGAAACACAATAAAAAAAAACTAACGGTAATTTAAGTAGTTGACAACATTTCGACGAACCATCCATAATTTGATCCCTATGTTATTCTTTACATGACAATAAAACGTAGCTAGTGACTACGCTATAATGTCATTTACTGATTTACCAGAATACCCGTGAAATTTCGCGTTGTTGCATAACTTTTTTATTAGTCGAGTATCGAATTTCGAAACAATATTTCCTTTGTCTTAAGGGGGAGCGGCGTGAAAATTGATTCGCTGTTACAATGTATAGATAGTTATAATGATAGTGGCTGGCTGGCAACTAGCCACTAATAGCCGGGCCACGAAATGCTTTTTGCAAATATTTCCATAATTATGCTCGTTTTACTAATATACTACCCACTTACAAATGTTCTTTGCTTACTCACCTTCTTCATCTTTACATGCTCGAAATTAAACTTCATATAAAAAGCCGACTGTTGAAGTTGCCTCAAATTTCTGATGCGGACCCGCGGATCTCGTTCTAATAAACGCATGAGTAGACCTCGGGCTGCATTCGACAAAGAAGTTGCGCTGTCTGGCAGAGTGCCTGAGACTGGCTGAATGAGATGCAGTGGTTGCTCTTGAACGCTGAAATGTTTTTTTATTAATTAATTTTTGGTTGACAAAATTATTAGAAGATTGAAATAAATGTTAAATTGATTGAACAATTTTTTTTAAGGTAAGCAATATTAACCAGCGAGGTAAACGTACATAATTTGATAAGTTTCATTACGTACAGACGCCAGCAAGTCAACCTACCCGAAACTGTCAAATTTTCTCAATCAACTTTGAACCTTATCCTTTAGTGATAATATTGAAAATCTATTAAAGACGTTTGACAGATTGTAGTAGGCTGATGTGCTGGCGTCTGTACATAAATAAGACAATAAAAAAAAACTAGGACTCGCATACGAAGGGTTCCGTACCACCGTACAATATTTAGCAAATAAATGAAAATTCTTAATTAAGAATATTATTATTTTTCATCTTAAATTTTAAAAATCGCAAAGTACAAATTTATCAAAAATTTGTACTTCATAATGACATACTATGAATTACAAAGTAATTTTTTGCAGTTGCAGAAAGTCATCCATATTTAATTGAAATACCTTATGAATCGGCGTTTCCAGTATTCGTTGATTATATATGTACTATAATTTACAGAAGTTTCAAATTTCTAACTTTTTTAGTTGTTCAGATAGAGCTCGTACAATAATGGTCTAAAACTGACAAGTTTTACGGTCCCCTATTTCTTCATTTTTGAAGACAAAAAAAATAAAAATTATATTTGTTCTCTACAATGACACCGGACATGCCAGCGTTAGAATATTTTTTTTCAAAATCAAAAGTTTACTAGGTTGGAGACCCCCCTTAAATATTTAACTTTATTAAATTTTTATTATTGGTTGTTATAGCGGCAATAGAAATGCATAATCTATGAAATTTTCAACTGTCTACCTATTACGGTTCATGAGATACAGGTCGCTGACAGACAGACAGACGGACGGTGGAGGGTTAGTTCCGTTTGGCACGCTTCCGTTACGGAACCCTCAAAACAATCAAGCCAATCCTCTCACCTGTTTTCACTAGAACACGACGAAACATGTTTGGGGCTCCTAGTGAGTTTCGTTACTTCATCGTTGTCAGCCGTTGCTCTTTTACCAATCGCAGGCGCTGGATACTGAAATTATAAAATTTTGTTATTACTTACTTCATACATATACAAGGTCTCATTAAAATAGATGGCCAATTTTACGTCTAACCAAAGATATCCAAGCAAAAAATACACTGAAAGTGATTTTATTTTGACCTAATGGCATTGGGTAACCAACATTTTTAGTGTATTTTCGTTAGCCGTTTTTTTTTTCTTGTAAGTATCGAATGCGTTTTTCTTATAATTTTTTTACCATTGTCCTTATTTTGGTGGTTTGAGTTTTTTTATAAAAGTTTGTCCATCTATTTTAATGGGACCTTATAAAATACGAAACATAAAGATGGAGCTACGTAACAATCAACATCAACATCCCTGCTCAACAATATTTTAATATAATTTAAAAACAAATAATAAAACAGCTTTCCAATCACAAAACAGGTAGGTAATTCAAACTCAATCGCAAACGCATACGGGCATGTTAAATTATAATCAGGAGAGCCCATCTCTGTCGTACACGAATACCTCGGTACTTATGTAGGTTTCAGAGCCCTAAGGTTTAAGGGGAACGACACTGCAACCCGTCGCCGCGCCTCGTTTGAAAAGAAAAAAGTCAACATCACTCGCCCGGCTAAAAATAGGGAGCCAGCCCCTTAATTGCACACTTGGAATTTACTGCACGATTTAATGATTGTGTTGGGACTTCAGAGCGGCTTAACGAGAGGGCGGAGTAATGGAAGCAAAGATTGGGAACATAATTAGTATATTGTTGCACATAAAAATGTTATTACGGCGACGAAAAAACGCAACTTTCGAAAAAAGATTGAAAGTCATAAAATGAAAATTTATGGCAAGAAACATGGCTTAACGAAATTACTCGTATTTTTCATTAAAAGCGCTTTTGAGGATAGCTACATAGTTGATGCTGATAGTTTAATCGTTGTTCCTGTACGCCGTGACCTAGGTTGGCGGATTCATAAAGAACATCGTTTGATTAGGTACTAATTGTTTTGACCTCTACAATGCCAATGCATTCAGCTATAGTTAAACCGACACGCTCAACCACTGTCCACTTTACGTAGATACAGGAAACTCGAACAAAATTAGACAAACCAGTTCCACTTTTAAAAAATAAATTTAAAAAATGCTTGTTTTTGGCACGAGACATCAGGTTATAATCTGAGGCGCTTAAGAGCCTGTTTTATTCTCTTTCCGTTGTATGCCAGCTGATAAATGTCTGTTTCTGTCACTCAAACGACAATTAAGAACAAAGATCCGTTAGAATCACCGCTCTGACTACTAATCATGTCTTATCTTTATCAGTTTGCCGCCTCCGAATACAGGGCACAATAATGTTTACATTTTGTTCTGGTCACGATTCGGCTGCTTTTGTGAATAAGAAATGTATACGAGTACCTACTTAAATATGTACCTATTAGATTAGTATAGGTATCAATTGTACCATTTTTCTAACCCAAAAGTCTACCTAATGGTAGATTATTAATGTCTGATGCTGGTATGATTCACCTTTTTAATTTTCTATATGTTTGACACGGTTAGTGCAGCTGCACGCTTGATTAATTAAAATAAAAGTTGAATACCTACTTTGTAAGAATGAATTATTACCTAGTATGTCTTACCTACTGGCCAGGCAACCTATCCCACATTCCATTGTATTATTAATTAGGTACTTATATCCTGATAATACTGTATAATATTATTATGAATATGTACTAGCGTTGGATGGATTGTGTGAAAGATTATATGGCTAGAAAGGGAGTGACTACCGAGATGACGACTACTGGACTGTAGGGAGGAAAAATACATGTTGCGTAGACCCCAATTAAATCGGGAAAAGGGCTGACAATGAAGATGATGATAAATAGGTACTAAACAAATCAGTGTATTTAATTTTATTCCAATTCAAATAATACTAACCTACCTACAACACCGCCCAAACGAAATTTGGCTCTATTTTATCCGCCTCAGCGTAGGTAATACGAAAATGACTGCATTTCCTATGTATTATTTTGAATTGTTCATCTCCATGCGTAGAAACAACAATTACCTGCCAAATATGTATTTAACTAAATACATATTTGGCAGGTAATATATTTAAAAAAGAAAATATCTACACAGAAATCTTAAATGATTTGAGCTTTGAGGCAAGGACAAAAATACATAGGTAAGTACTCAAATAAATAAAATATAATAGTTTACTTTTCATCAATGGATTCTTCAACGACATTATCATTCCAAAAAAAAGTATGCAGAAATCTAAATACTTATCCATTTCTGATTTCATTAAAATAATTACGGTAGGTACAAAGAGTGATTACCTTTTTTTTTTTCTTTTTTTTGTGTTGGTAATTATCAAATAACTTCTCCCGCTCTGGGTGGAGCGGGAGGGCGTGTCAGACTCTTACTGACTAAAACACACCCGTGTTCCTTCAGTTGCCTGTACGTTGCCAGGGGCCACGGTATCCCTTTCGGACTTTCCCGCAACCCCGGCAGGCATCGGTCCTATTGGACCCCTTCAAAAGAGTGATTACCTTCATTGTAATATTAATTTGTAGGATAACAACCTACTTCGTGTTTTTACTTCGGATAAATGCGTTCATCAGAACCATTTAGTTCTAATGAACGCATTTATCCGATTACAATACAAAAAAATCTATCTTCTTTTTAATAGGTCCATTAGTAAATTTGCTAAAGGTCATCTTGAACATCTGCTATTGGAATAGATATTGAATACTTAGTTAAATCTTTTTTATCTTTACCTCTTGACTCTAATCAGAAATATTAGGTTGGATATTGCAGACAAGGAAGATTTTTAGGGTTCCGTACCCAAAGAGTGCCAACGCTGTCCGTCCGTCTGTCACAGGGCTGTATCTTTTGAACCGTAATAGGTAGAAACTTGAAATTTTCTCAGTTCAAAATTCAAAATATTTTTATTTCATATAAACCTACATGGGCACTTATGAAACGTCGAAAGTTAGGTGCACGGTTCCAATTGGTTGTTTCAAATTAACTCTACGGTTACTCTTTTAAAAGTAATGGGTAGTTACAATATTTTCAAATACTAGTGTTATTAGGTATGGGAGGACAGTGTAGGTATTTCAACAAGTACCAGGTACTTTACAGAATAATGATGGTCAACAAATCTACAGTCCACTAGGCCTACAGCGTTCTCACATTCAAAAAATTGAAAAGAATCAATATGAAGATAAATTAATTAATAAAAATAAAAAAGTATTTTAAACGAAATTACGTGATTGCTATTACAGCTGTATCAAATTTGGATAATTATCATGTCCACAAAAGCCACTAATAAAGTGTGTACTACTATGGCCGCTATAACAACAAATAATAAAAATAAAATAAAGTAAAAAATTTAACGGGGTCCCAATACAAGAAAATTGTTAAAGAAAAATGTAGTGATAAATATTTTAAGTACGGTGGTACGGAACCCTTCGTATGCGAGTCCGGCTTATTGGTGATTCGCACGAATTTACTCGCCCGTAACGGGCCAATTAACACATTTAAATAAATTTATTTTTTCCTGAGGTTATGTTTACGATCTACGTTTCAAATAAAAATTGGGAAGATCTGTTTCGGCCTTATCGAATTGAAACGCTCTATTTTAAGATACCTAGGTCTAACTTACAATTATTGCTTTAAGAAAATGAACTGCTGAAAGATTTTCATGATTATGAAGTTCAGTCAGCCGTATTTAAATATTTTGTAGGCTCTTTACTAACATAGGCTGTCAGGATCAGCTTTCTTTACGCAACACATTTTCGTAAACGATTACGACAAATTTGTTTCATTTTGACAGTTCAACAACATTCATTGCGTTATTTACATTGTTGAGCAGATTTTTTTTCGAACTTGTGAAGCAATGGCTTAGCAATTTGTTTTTAAAACGATTCAAATTCCATTAAATACGAAGAAAAATCAATCACTAGTATTGCATGAATTTTATTTACTGTTGTAATAATGTTAACTTAACATTACCTATTAACAGCCTTATTTATAAAAATCTCGCTAATCACTGCTTAGCCACTGTTTAGCTAAGCAAATGGTTAGCTCTTAATCAATGCTTAACTTTTCTTTATTTATAAACGCTAGTTAGCAAGTGATTAGTTGCGAAACGAAATAGAGGTGAAATTATGCGTTCGGCACAGATTATAACCAAAATAGTCGACTAAAAAACAGAATTTTAAGAATAAAGTTGTCAAAACCACGATTTCTGTATCTGTCGTGACTTTGACAGACAAGAGTCAAAAATTTCATCGGAAAATATAAAATTGAATAATATTACTTAATAAGTTTATTTCATTGTTTTTGCGATGATAGCAATGAAAATAATAAGCTCCAATAATTGGAGTAAACAGGAAAAGGTATTTATCTCTGAATTTATATCTACTTACTAATAATATAAACTGACCAAGTGAATGTTAAAGCAGAAGTAACAATGTTATTACTTATGTATTTTCATGTCCTTTTTGCTTCTTAACACGAATATACTATTTTAGAAATGTATGTAACTACTTGTGTCTGTTTTATTAATTCCTATTGCTTTTGCATTAGGTTTTCAGTATCTTTTAATAACAATTACTATACTTGTTTACAGCAACTTTGACTGCTGCTATGAGCCACTAAATATTATTCAACCTCGCAAAGATGAGGGAGGAGACCATGCTACGTGGAAACGATGAGGAATGCGAGTGGCATGACAAAATAATGGCACCATCTCTTTGGAGGAAGAATATTGGAAATCAAAAATAATGAATTTATAACAAAAATTTAGCTTTATTATGTATTAAAATAAATTGTTTTCTATAAAATGTCTCTTGTTATTTGTGTGACTGCCACAACGTGGCTTTTCTTTAGTTCGGGGCCTTAAACCTAGCGCCATAACATGAGGGGCACATGGGAAAACACATTGGATAATCATTATCTCCGATGAGCTCCCTCACAAACTCATTCTCTTCAAACCACCTGAGCACCTACTGAGCCTCTTTCTGATTGAACTTTCCCTATAAATCCTTGTATAATGTGTACTTCGAAAGAAGAATATTATCAACATAACATAACATCACGCCTGTATTTCCCCGAAGGGTTAGGCAGAGGTGTTTTAAAATTATTTAAGTACTTCTTCTAAGTCGTTCTGAAATCCCGTAAAAGATTGTCGAAATCCATATTTACTATCTCGATAAATAATATCGGCACATCTCGATAATAGGAACTAAATTACCTCGAAGCACACATAATTCGCATTAAATCGACCAGCTGATTGAAATAAAATCCGCCATCTTGCCTCTTAGCATCCTCTTAACAGTGGACCGGTGGTGTTTAGTTTTGACAGCTACTAATCAATTGCCTAGCGACCTTTTAGCGCTAAATAGCGTTTATGAATAAGAATTTTGCTAATCAATTGCTTAGCAGTTGATTAAAATTTAAGAGGCGTTTATAAATAAGACTGTAAGTGATTAGCACTAAATATGCATCATATTTCCCGTTTAGGATTATGCAAATTAAATATCTCAGATAATTAGAAATGATTCATTTAAACAATTCCACTCAATGAGTGTAAGTGGCTTTTTACATTCTTCGTAGTAAAGGATGTACAGTCACGTGGAAAACTATGTACAGTAAATCGCACGTCCGTGATGTGAATGTGAGAACTAATGTTGGGTATTTTGGATGTGTAACATCTTTCCTCTCAGAGTTAAAGGAGCTCGTGAATACGTAATAACTGCCGCACGGGTCGATCCATCAGTTTAAGCTACGCTTGCCGGGGTTGGTCCGTGGATGAGTGACCATCTTTACATATCGAGATTCCTCCGTGCTTCGGAGCCGTTGATCCCGGCTATGACAGCCTCTGTATTGACAGCATTTGTATCTCTGACAGTCGTTACTGGTAGTCAGAAGACCGAAAGTCAGACAACCAGTCTTATCAAGGGGTATCATATTACCCAGTTATTGGGTTGTAGAGGTCAGATAGGCAGTTGCTCTATGTAAAATACTGGTATTCAGCTGCATCGGGTTAGACTGGAAGCCGACCTCAACATTGTTGAGAAAAGTCTAAGCAGATTGATTGAACATCTTTCTTCTCGCTTTCCTGCAATTTGTGGAGCGGGAAATCTGTGCATGGGAGTGATTTCGTAAAAAGGGACGGAAGTGTATTACAGGAAGCCGAAGAAGCGCGCGCTATTTGATTTGACCAATGAGCACGCGCGGTGCTGAAACGACCGTGACGAGGCCCCGCCCCTTTAAGAGGGAACAGGGCCTGCGATTCTCCATAAAAATGTATTCCCCTTTTTTCTTCCTGAATAATGCCTCTAGAGAAATGTTTTTTTTTTCATAAAATCAAGGTCTGCTGTAGACACGTCCCTGTTATTTCCTTTTTTTCAGCAACTTATTGGTAAAGAAAATATGACCCTCCAAAAATTACAAAAATGCCCCATTTTTACCGCCGTGATTAGAGGACTACCAGACAAATTCGAAAAGTTTTTAACATAAAAAAAATTATAGGAACCTAGACATACTCTTTCTCAAAATTTTTATATAAAAAGTAATTGAATCGGCTCAGTTTTCGAGGAGAAAAAAGGGAAAACGAAACGTCGATCTCGTCAATTTATTTGTGATATAATCGGTCTGTGCTGCAGCTGTCCCTATCGCACTCTACGGGGCCAGACTTGAGGTAAGGCAACGGCAATAGTTTCTTCAAATACCTATTTTTTCAAATTCATCGCAGGCCCTGTTCCCTCTTAATGTTGCTTATTAGCAAGGCGAGATGTCATAATGTTAACCATCATATGCAACTACAACTGCAAGGTTCGCTCGTTTTTTTTTCTTTCTCATATAGTCTAATGATGGTCTGGTAACTGATTACTTTATGCGGCGTACCCAAATGTCCTTTCTTTGGTATTGTTCGTCGAGTCGTTGAGCTCCATAAGTTCTGAGTTGAGCTACACGATTACTGACAAATGCTAACACTGGTTAGAGAGGTCCACGCAAATCTGTGAGGGTCTTTCCTTAAAAGACCATTTCAGACACTAATCTACATTGTACTCACATATTATGATCTGACCAAGACTTTAAAAGAGACTTTGAGCCCTGAGTTTGTTTCGCCATTTCTTCTCAGGGGTAGTCAGATAGGAAATGTCTTAACTACATCTAGCTTTTTTTTTAATATGTCGTGTTAAAGTGATTCCGACCGAAATCCTATTTACAAAATCAACAATTTAATTTCATTTCATTAACACTTGCAGTACAAAAACCATCCTTACTGCTACGTCATAAAGGCGATGTCAATGTCAAATTGTTACCACTTATGTCCTTATGTATGCACTTTGGAAACAACGAAGTGAATCTGTTTTGATTGTTTGGGGATTTACGTAAGCGCCTGGTGGCCAATTAATCAATTACCTACGGACGTTCAGGGATAATCCACGTATCTACATAGTCTTTCGAAATAAACATAATTTGAATTAGAGATGTTCCGACTAGTCGGGGACTATTCAGCAAAGAGCGCCGACTATCCGGCTTCTTCTTGATTACACTTGACTTTACGGGAATCATTATCCAATTGGTAAGAAAAACCATACACCAGATTTTATTTTTAAATGATGACATGAATACATTTTAATTGAGCTCTTTCACTTTAATGAACAATAAAAGTACTGTCTTAATTTTTTTACACAAAAACATCGCTCTGACTCGTGCAAAAGCGAAAATCAAGAAACAATGCGACGTAAGCAAAACATTTTCCGACACGCTCGCGGTTGCGATTTACATTCGGGTCAGCTGTAAACGAAGCGTCACGGAAATTGCCGAATACTCCCGAAACCGTGATCGGCTTGCCACCTGCCTCTTTACCACCGACTAATCGGCCAGTCGGCCAAAGTCATAGTCGGCACATCTCTACTTTTAATAATATCAATTACGTAACACTTAAAACAAATTGAAGATTGATTCACGCCATCTTATATAATTTCGGATAAAAGCAATTTATTTTATTCCTTGCCTTATCATAGTATTTAAGTTGTTTTTCTTTTACATGTTTACCTAAAACTGGCGTTTGCATAATCCTAAGTAATATTTTATGACATGATACAGCGTGTATCAGAAACATGAGGTGATATTTAAGAGCGTGGTACAGACCATCACACTGAACAACTTTCTCCATGGGACCAACATCATAATCGAGAAAAAATTATCAGCCATTCCATACATATGGTTTTCGAAATTTTGTATGGGACAGTTGATTTTTTCGATTACTATGTTGGTCCCAGGGAGAAACTTGTTCAGTTAGATCAGAGGTTCCCAACCTTTTAATATACGCGCCCTAACTGTCTTTTAAAATCACTACGCCCCTGAGTTACTTTGTCGACATAAGCCGAAAAGCATAAGAATGTAAAGTGAGCGAAGTGAGGTCGAAAATTCCACCCCTGGATGAGGTTAGATTTTTTCTTTTGATCATTCATACAGAAATAGAAGTTACTTTGTCGAGTTTTGCTGAAAAATTCAAGAATTATGAGAATGCATAATGTAAGAGCGAGCAAAGCGAGCTCGAAAAAGGTTGTACAATTTCGAATTCGTTACATTTTTTTTGAACATTCATTCATACAGAAAAAGAAGTATTTTGTCGCCATATGCAGAAAAGTTGAAGAATCAAGAGAATATAAAATGGAACAGCTAACGAAGCGAGCTCGAAAATTGTAGCAAGCCGCCTCGGATAGGTTCGGTTTTCTTTAGTCCATTCATACAGAAATAAAAAATCATATTTTGTCGACTTATGCAGACAGCTGAACCTCATTTTACAGCACCTAAGTAAGTATTAAAAATCATTTGTGTTTTGGAAACTAGTCTTAACCTTTTCTAATATCGAGAAAATAAAATTTAACACCCTCGCCGCCATGTATCTTTTTGTCACACAGTGTCTGGCACATTGTGTATCCAAAAGTATATCTATATCTTTCTACTTGGTAAAAGCGCTGTGTATCTTTTAGGGACTCGTTTCTATACATTTAATAAGCAAAAATTTAAGGCCGGCCTGTCGAAATTTTTCGGTATAAATGCTCTGAGAATCAGTTATTAAAAAAAAAAAAGATTTTTTGGGTGATGTCTCGGATAAATAAAACCGTTTATAAATTTTAATATTTTTAATTATCTTTCTTTGTATACTTATGGCACTGGAAATGTGATCAAAAAAATTGTGATCGTTGTACGTGAACTATTTCCCAGGCCACGTGTATCTAAATGTCACACGGTTGAAAATCCTGTAAAAATAATGAAAAAATTAAAGGGTTAAAAAAATACGATTATTATGTAATTTTAAACACATCCGAACAAAAAATAGAGGTCTGGCGCTGAGGGTGTAAATCTATACTTTATTATTGGAGCCGCCGCGCCCCATTGGTCACTCTACGCTCTACCGGTTGGGAATTCCTGAGTTAGATGGTCTATTGTACCACACTCTTAAAAAATAAAATAAGAAAATACGTTTCTTTGCGGTAAACATGACGCAAAGAAAGAACACAAAACAAAAAATAACAAGTTGGGGGAAAATATGCGTCCCATCCACGCAAAACGGCCATTGCTCAGCATAATGCTGCGACCATAGCGTTGGTTTTCAGCGACAACCGCTGTAAAATTAAACCCTTAAATTTGACCACATACCTTTCTGATACATGCTATATAGGATCAGCGAACGTAGTGTTACTGCAGTCATTTGTTATTCATTTTGTTTTATATCCTCGTTAGTGGATGTATAGACTTTTTTCCAAATATTTTTCTTTATGTACAAAATTAATTGACATTAGGAAATACGACGTCTTCAAGTAGTTAAAATAGTAACATACAAGCATTTCTTAGTTTCCAGACAGTTTCTACTGGTTCCTTCCGTTATAAATCTTTTTGAAGTATTTAATTACATGACAAGAAGGTTTTATTAGGAACTTGTTTAATTGGCTTTTTGCCTTAAGTAAATGTTAGCAACCTTCTGACTTGGTGAGTGATGATGCAGGGTTCAAGTATTGTTGCTATGAAATATCGCGTCAGAGACACTATTCAATAGGGTTGTACCTACATTGTTTTATAGATAACAGTTTTATAGAACTTCGTTTCACATATTTTTTTTCTCATATTATCATTTCAGAGAATAATCAATACGCAGAAAACTTACTTTGAAAAAAATTTAATCATTGATTTTTGACACAAATAAAATTTAATGTTTCCATATTTATATCATAGAATAACAAATCAAATATTCTTTATCCGCATATTGTTTAGTTAATATAAAACATATTACCAAGAAACATTTTATCGAGTGACAGTTTCTAAACGTTTCAATTCGTACCTTTGACAAAATGCATACCCTCCTACAAAATTACAACACCGCGTTCACAAAAACAATGCGGGTAAATTATAGTCAAGCAGGAAAAGGTTACTGCGACCAATTTCGACATAGCGCTCGCTCGGCTCGCGCGTAGTTGGTCACAGTTCTAACCTAACCTAACCTATTTGGTCGGAGTGCCCTAATAGTTATATGACTAGATCGTGCTCGATCATAGTTAGAAGATTGAAGACTTTTTTTTATTTGAATATTATTGCATTTGTTTGTTGTCCAATACAGAACTTTGATTAGCAGAGTTGATTGATTGAACTGTTTCGTTGAAATAAAATACCATGGAAAATACACCGAACAAACAATATTCGTTAAAAATAATTCTACTGTTTGATAAGTTTGTTGAATAAAAACAATGTGACTATAAAATTTATTGAATTGTGTTTCTGTGAAATATGTTTCATTCAAGTAAATAGTCGTTAAAACAATAATATTCAAAATATAAATACAAGGACCAAATATTATATAAAACATTTGCCGCGAAACGAAATTCTATGAAATTTCTGTCTGCGAAACAAAGGAACACCTATTCAATAGATTAGGACCTACTTAAACACGCATTCTCATACTTATTTATAACTTGTTGTGTAAGTACGGATCCAACCATTCAAGAAAAAATCGATAGCTGTTATAATAATAAAACTTACGGAATTTATTGTCCCGTTTTCCTGTTGATCTGAGTATCTGAGTCATGTCTCTTTGAGCATTAACTTGTAAAAATTGGGTGCATTTATCGAAGGCACGTTCGTTTTGACTTTGTGGTTATCAGGTCGATATCGAAGAACGACTCGACACTCAACCCATTTGCGATTCCGCATCGACAAAAACCGTTGAGTGTTGAGGCGTTCATAGCTCTAGAATACAAACGAAAACGAAAACCATACGAAAACTACCTTTTAAAAGGGGCGACTAGAATCAATTATTATTTTTCTGTAAATGTTGACGTTCAAAAGTGACTTTTTTGTGCCTAATTGAAATAAATCATTTGACTTTGACTTTGAATAGGGTCTTGCTGATCTCTTGCTGCGGTCTTGCTGATGATGGCTAAGGACGCAGAAGAAAGATAGGTTAGGTACTTAGTTAGTTACAGATGATTAGATACGGCAGTTGAGGGAGGATGTTAACCCCATAAATCCGTCGCCCCTACTCCTTAGGACCTGAGATGGTGGCGCGTAGTGTTCCACGCGCACCTCTCTATGACGTAAGGGGGGAGTTTAACACCTCACTCCCCCCTAACTCGAGGTGGCCCGCAGAGGCACAGGCGGGCCGGCACTAGCCGGGGATCGCGGAAGTCGCATTAGATCCCGTGATCCCCGGTGCAAGTGTGAGACGGAACACCGGGGTGGTTTTAGTCAGTAAGAGTCTGACAGACCCCTCCGCCCTCCCCAGGGCGGAGGACATCCATAAGGATTTCCCCCGTAATCAAAAAAAAAAAAAAGGATATTAACCCCATATAAAGTCACGTATCTCGGAATGTTACTTGCATTCCAGTCCATATTACTTATTTCTTTTGAATCACGCTGCCGCTGTAGGGTATATTCAATTGTATCGTATCTATACGTCACTTCTCGCCTTGATACATGGAAAGTTTATCAATGACTGTCAGAGGAGGTGTGCATGACCTTTACATCATCATTCGGCAAAATTATGTATCAGCATGTGAGCTGCACTTCTACACCAAGTGTCGAAATTCCAGCACAATGACAGTTAATTAAAAAGCTATTGGACGAGCGATTGCGTGGTTTGATTGTGCGACAGTCCTGGGATCTCGAGACCCTGACTCCTACTCGTGATCGATCGATGTTCGCGATGGCAGTTGTGAAATTTTACCAATATAATATGTATTGTTATTGTTGTTAATGTCTTCAGACAATATTCTTTTATGCGATTTCAATGTCACGTCCAGAACATTTGTATTGAATCGATTTTCAATTGATAGATTTTGAATAGTTTGACGTCAACTGTTTATAATAAAACATTGAGAACGTGGAAACTAAAATAAATATTCATGAAAAGCTTGGTCCGTAAAGAATCCTATTAGGCATATAAACAAATGTGAATAAAATTGGAAATTAACACAGAACTTCAAGGTTGTAAAAGAAGCCGGGGTTGCGGGAAAGTCCGAAAGGGATACCGTGGCCCCTGGCAACGTACAGGCAACGGAAGGACCACGGGTGGGTTTTAGTTAGTAAGAGTCTGACACGCCCTCCCGCTCCACCCAGAGCGGGAGAAGTTATTTGATAATTTCCAATTAAAAAAAAAAAAAGGTTGTAAAAGAAATATGCATATAACTTAAAAATTATAAAAAGAAAACATTATATCGGTTCAGAGTTAGAAGTTATTACTCGACGAACCAACCGCAAAAGCAGTTTTGCATTTCAGCCAGGTAGAGCAGATGTTTTGCATACTGCGAACGAAATCCCAAAATGTCATTGACCCATTAGATACAAAACGCCTGACTGGTTTAAAAATGCTATCGGAAGAAAAGTTATTCCAGGCAAGTCCTATCTTTTCTTACTTGAAAGCACTAGCTAAAAGAAGCAGATACTGGAGACGTTTTTCTGATATTCAGAAAAACTTAAGAAAAAGCTTGACTTCCTAAATAAATGAAGGAAGGCATAAAATAGATTTCTTATCATATCATACCTAATGCGGAAGGCTGGCGAGTGATGTAGACCTAACAAATGTTAAGGTTACCTTTTTCTTACATATACTTCTTTCATACCGGTTGTTTTGTAGAAACATGTCCAGCTAAGACGTGTGCATTGCTCCCGTCACTCAGGGATACGATAAAAAGTATCAAGTGTCTGTAATTTCAACGAATCGACAATTGTACCTACTCTACCAACTGGAACACAACAATGTTGCTTGGTGGCAGAGATAGGTGTGCCGTGTGATGATAGCTAGGGTTTTCCAGGACGAACTTTTTTAAATGAACCTATATAATAGCTTTAACAATAGTGGAAGTAATCCAAGTAGTAGAACTACTGTAGGTACCTCATTCGTCTGTAATTTTTAAATGTATTGGGTGAGCAGCGACATATTTGTCGGATTTATGCTAGCGACCTATTTGGTCGGTATCTAGGTATGCACGAATCTGATAATTCTTTATTTTGTCTGTAACAGTTTAGGCAGTCAGTGTCATTTGTTTTCAATCAATCTAAATCACCTACTTCCTGGCCTGACATTTTTTTTTTTTTTTACTTTTTATTAAAAAATATTTTTATCTACAATTTAGTGCGACACGTAGCCAGTGTAGCTACCGTGCAATCGGCAATTAACCCCGAGAGTTCAACCCGTACCAAGCCCGTTAGGCCAGTTAGCTGTGGAAAAAATAACTGCTGGCCAAATTGGACCTAATTTCGCCAGCAGTTATTTTTTTCACCGCTTCTTTTTGTCTAATCCTAAACGAGGGAAAATAAACGACCTAACCAACTATTTTTAATCGAATCGTAAGACTTGAAAAACCATGTTTTAGTAGAAATCCAGACCAAAAACATTATGTTCCGTTAGTTGAACAAAGTATGATAGTGCAGAAATAAAATAAGTATCGTATTTTCTTATTGTGATGAGCCGAGACATTAAGACACCAAGCGGTAGTAAGCAGTCCCGTTGTAAGTTGCAGACGGAAATATTAATATCGTGTGATAAATGAGCACTTGCAACAAGCCGAGGGGAAAATAGATACCCGCAAGACATACGTTCAGTCCGACGGCGACGCGACGGCAGACGGCTTCAATGTGTTTTATTTAATAACATGGATGCACGGGCAATTTGTTCAAGTTCGTGCAACATGGCAGAACGATATTACAATGTGTACTTAGATCAATTTACTCACCTACCTCTACAAATTCCGATATGCTGTTCGTGAGAAAATCTAACAAGGAGCGAGTGGAAAATATTTACCACAACTTTATTATGAACGCATTAACGAAAAATCGAAGTGCTTTTCCTACAAACTACCAACTGAAGTTTTCTTTGTCTTTATTGAATCCTGTCCCTGTCCTCCACGTATCAATTTGAACTTTTTAGATAAGAAATAAAATAGAAAACGTCCTAAAAATTGTGTGTGGAAGATCACAAATCGGACCGGAAAATTGTCAAAAACTCAAGTTAAAGAGAACGACGAAAACAAATCCGTAATAAGGTGTTATAAGTATATCGTTTTTAAAAGAAATCAGGATCTTCAGACCTTACGTAAGTTCTTTGTTTCTATAGCCTGTTACCTTCTATAGTTCGTCCAACTCTGACAACTACGTTTAAATCTAGGTATTCACCGCCTGTTCTCGTAATGCGGCCAACGTCCTACTAATTCACAAAAAAAGTAACAACTATAAAGTAGCCGCCGCTATGCTAACAGATTTGTAAAATGGTAGTGAAATCCTAATATAAACAGATTTCAGCAGTGCATTGCATTTAGATTCCTCATTAACTAAGAAATATTGTTTAACAATTTCAGTGCCGGGAGCCCTCCTGGAGGGTTAACCTAGTCGCATATGGGATGCCAGGAGCCCTCGCGGAGGGCTCATTTTAAATGTAGGTTTTTCTTAGCGAATTCAGCATTATAAGCCGTGTAAACAAAATCTGATGTATATTTTAACAATATTTATTAGTATATGCGTTAGTTTTAAAATCCAAGAATTCTTATTTTTTTAATGAAATTTTTTTGTTCACAGTTACAAATATTCACAAAAAAATTAAAAGGGTGGAAACTACGTATAGCGACAAGACCCCCTGAAAACACAATCTTACTTCGTTTTACAGTGTTTTATAACACAGTTGACCGTTGACCGTCCGCGATGGTTAACTTTAACGCAAACGTAATGCCGGCAACCCTCCCAGAGGGTTCACTTCCAATATGTAAGGCGGCATGGCGTATGGGTTTTATGTGTGCTAGTGGGTGGAGTCGAAAATGTTAATAGTTTACCAACGTGAATTTCTGACTGTAGTAAAAGCTGCGCGTGCGTGCTACGAGAGATGAGTTGGTTATAAATATAAAGGTAAAGCTTTTATAGCTACTAAAAGCGTTCTTTCTGTTGACTATACTACCACCTTAACTCCATTATCATAAATATTATTAACTGCCCAGCCTCCAGAGTTGAAAAAATTACCTGGACAAAGTTTTATCCTATTCCAAATAAGTTATAGGAAAATAAAAACACAAGTCCCTATAAATATAGGAATTAATGCCTTAGTATATTTTCAAGATGCCTTTTCCTGTTGCTTGGAAGCTGATTAGGAGAATCTGCATTTCAAATAAGATTAATGATGACCTTAGGCAAAAATATGGCTGCTCAAGTTCCTGGGAAGGGTCTTATTTAAGTTTAGGGTCGTCAGTTTAAAGCGTTTGTCCGCATCTCATCAATTTTGAACTTTGAGCAAAGAAACTGACGTATTCGATAAATATTCCTGTCAGATTAAGACGAATGCAACATTTCTTATGAGCGATGTAGAGCGCTGCGTGTGCGCAGAACATACATACGAGTGTCAGGGTGGCTCGAGTGCGCTAACGTCGGCTCGCGGTCAACGGCCTTGACATTGTACCCGTTTTATGTTTACATATTATTTGTATTCTTTAACGACACGCATAATTATCGTCATTTAATGCAATGTAGTCACGTGGAGAAACTTTATAGCTGTTATAAATAAACAGTTGTTGTATGAGTTTTTCAGTAAAGTGTTGTTATTTATTCAGCAGTATTTCGACCCCAGACGACGGTATACATTTTATTTAATTTTAACGCCACTCAGTGAGACCTATTATTTTAATTTTTTGGTTGCGAAATTATCAAATAACTTCACACGCTCTGGGCGGAGCAGGAGGGCGTGTCAGATTCTTACTGACTAAAACCCACCCGTGTTCCTTCAGTTGCCTGTACGTTGCCAGGGGCCACGGTATCCCTTTCGGACTTTCCCGCGACCCCGGCAGGCATCGGTCCTAGCGGACCCCGGCAGTTCTGCTGACATCGCTTTACGGCGCGCGTAGAACACAACGCGCCGTCGACCCAGGCCTGGTCCTTATCTGACGGCGAGCTATCCATTGCCCACCGTCCGCAAGCCCGCGACTACTGTGGCCGGGAATCGGCCTGCGTTTCCCAACACTCAGTGAGACCTCATCTGCCGGTTATAAAGACGAGCTTTGGTTCGTTTCCCGGTGCTCTCAAAATGTAATGATCGTAGTTTACCGACCAATGGGGGTAGGCTCAGCATGCAAATTGCGCTGCTTGGTTTTAACACATTAGAAGTTTCTTTTACCAAGATTAAATTACGAAAGCGAAAGGCCATAGGCTTTTAGAATGCAGAAATATTATACATAGGTATTATTACACGCTCATGAATTTGACTTTAAAATTCGGCCAGGCATGTCACCCCCATAATTAAAGTTGAATGAGGCCGATTCAACACTGAATACCAAAATACAAAGAGCTGCAGTATTTTACTTGTGAATGGATTCGAATAAGATGGAAATAATTTAAGCATTTTGTTACTTTTTCATGATAATTATAGGTCTGTGCGACAAATAACAGAAACGAGTGATATGCAAATTGCATGGCGTTAAGTAATAATGTGCCTTAGTATTTCAAGCACGTAGCTGAATGATGATCATGGCAGTGTATTCACACTTTCAACGAGTGAGACAACTGTGTTGAAAACGTATTTGCTGCATAACTAATTATTCTCCAATTTTTGCATAAAAAAGAACAGTCAAGATAGTTTTGGGAGATAATATGGAATCTTTCCATTTCTCATCTTATTCTCTGTCTCTTAAGATCTTAAACCGATATCAAACATTCCATTCACTTCTGTAGATTTACAATGGGAAGGCGTAAAGCGTAGGTCGCTAGTCGGAAACAGAGTGAACCAAATATTAAAATTCGAGTAGGCACGACTGTTCACCGCAAAGACAAAGTGCTCGTGGTCAACATTTACTAGTTAGCTTAATGCTTCCATCGAAGGGCAGCACTAAACGCTGCGAAGGTTCAATGCGACACGAAGAATGCTTATGTAACAACGAAAGGTATTCCGGTCTAAATCTGTAATGTTTTAGTCAACTTAGAGCCCATAATCCCTTGCCCACCGTGTCCGAACATCTGCACTGGGGCAGATTCCAATGTGGTCACACCAGTGCTGTTCTCAGGCTTCATCTTTTATTCCTAAAAATATTGAAATTGAACCAATGCTACTAGAGAAGAAGAAGCATTCACGGGCATCAGTGAAATCGATTACAAAGTCTGCAAGTCAACTGCACTAGCGAACTCGCAGAAATCTCTCTCTAAAATTGTATCAAACAAAGCTATTCAAATATTTATTTTAATTTGGGAGAAAGTTGAGCATTCCGCAATATTTTTTTGGACCCGCCTGCTAATCTGGTCCCACTTGATGCAAGCAAAATCGTTCTCTTAGCAAGAGTTTCCCTAAGACAAATAAAATCCTTTCTAGAATAGCGTACAATACGGGACACACACAATTATCGTTCATCTCCGCCCTCCCACAGCCCACTTCTTCACTTAACAATGAATGACAACACCAACACAGCTGGACGTCGAGTGTTTCTATCTTTTCACCGCAAATGGTTCGACGACGCGGAAGCAACCTTCCTGTCATTATGAATGGTGATTACCTATAATAAGTGTGGTCAAACGCTATAGCTCCGCAAGACCTGTTTATTTGCACGAACTTAGTGTTAGCATCCAGGATTAGCTCTTGGCTAGCAATTGATGATGCTATATTTAGATTCTAAACCAATACTACCGTTCTTTCGAACTCATTTTTAGAACAGAATTTATTCATCGGTAAAAATTAATTACGTCTATTAATTAAAGTAGGTAACTAACTGTTCATTAAGAGCTTTACATGACTCTGATGGGAATTTAATAAAACCATTTAAATAAAAATAGATCTACACATTCAAATTGCTCCAGTTAAAAAACCTGTTTAACTGGCAATGTTGGAACCAAAACACATTTATTCTAGAAAGCTCCAATAAATCGAGATCAGCTAGTAGTATCGCCGGTAGAAGTCATTAGTGCGTAAATTCATTGCCATTACTTCGTAGCGCCTGCGCTGGCGCCGACGATCGTCTCCATCAAAATGACGATGCAAATAGCAATTTTATGTGTTTATCTGTACCTAAGGTGATCAATAAATTATATCTAATTGATGTTTGGGGCTATTTAGGTACCATGCGAATAACAAGCAACAACATAGTTGTTTTGTGGGAAATTTGAATAGTTATCCATGGTAGGAAAATCGGAAAAATCATTCTTGAAAATCGTTCTTCATAAATTGCGAACACGGTATGGTATTACTTAAATACTTTTCTGATGTGAAGGGCAATGACAGCAAATGATGACAAATTGTCGACAGAAACAAACCCACCGGAAAGGACTAGGTAATTTAACATCATCGACACCGGTATGATTACTGCTGAATTAAAAGATAATGCAACTGAAGCAGCACTACGAGAAAAGACCAATGATCATGAATTTTTTAAAATTACTCAATAATAATGAACACAAACACCAACAGGGATAATAATTTGTAGGAGCAAAAAACAAGCATAATTGCGAAGCTGAACAAATTCCCAGAGACAGTTGGGTAAACCCGTAATATATCGCTTCGATTATGAGTTTTTGCGGTTTCAGAGCTTCTGGCTATTAAATTTAGACCGTCTTCCTTTTTGGTACTTTGGTTTCACTTTATCGATTTGAGTTAAGGAAAACGTTTCTGCCCGTAATAAATCGCGTAGTAACAGTTAATTACCTACGAAATTCATTACCATAGAGGCATGTCATTTAATTATTTTTTTATTAATTTTAACTGGATAACTTATTTTCTGCTTTGATACTTACGAATTAAATTATACAGTCAACACCTTCAAAGTGACACCTTTATTCATTGACGCTCATTGTACAAGTTTTTGGAGGATGCCCTGATTGGGCTGGTGACGTATTTGGGCCCATAAATGCTTCTGACATAACAATAAAGCTAGGCTAAGGTTCACTATAACTATTGTCTCTTGTTAAGTAGGTACCATCGTGATGATATGGACGATTACTATCACAGAATACGTCTTTTAGTTCTAAATCCGTCATGGGTTTCTCGGAACCATTTAGTTCATGTTAGAATACAAGATTAGCTGCAATGCAGTCACGAATATTTTTTACGACTACGGTAATGAGCGTTACTTCCGAGACGTTTCCTTATTTATATTTAAAGTTTTAATAATAGCACACGGTACACATCAAGCTATACATTTCCAGTTTATGCTGATCTCGCATTGTATAGGATTTCCGTACAATGCGAGGTCAGCTTATAGTGGAAATGTATAGCTTGATGTGTAGCCGTGTGTACCTGTATGAATCATGGGTCTAATAATGTCTGATTTCAGAATGCCTTGAATTACACAAAAACATCTTTTGTTTATTTCTACGAACTTGGTAAAATATGTTGGGGTGTTCACAGATAGAATAAACGTAGATAAATTCATGCAAAACTGTACAATGAGGAGTCAGTAGTACAATGTTGGAACAAAGCAAGATAATTAACCTTAAATGACGGAACCATGTTCATGCAGCGAGTTGCTAAATGAGTCGTGCTTACAATTAAAACAGAAACTTAAATTACCCTCAGCTTTGGTATAAAGAGGCTACGGGGTGTCTTTGAATAAGATACTCCTGAATAAGGTAACACGAATAATCTGTTCTGCTGCTATCCCACGATAACATTTTGTACTTATGAAAGCTAAATCTTTTCGAAAGTTTTCAGGTCGCTGTTCATAACAGGTTTTTAAAAAGCGAATCGTTTGTCTGGTTTTGCATAGATATGGAAAAACCATAAAAACGAGAATATTAAATAGATGTTAGTCTGACAGACCATAATTAAAAACCAACAAAATCAACATCAATTAGCACAGACAGCACTTAAAACATTTATTGAGCACACAAAAATAATGTATGCCACGCAGACGGCGCCGGCGCAAAACCGAAAACCGGAATACTTAGCGGTGATAGTTCAATCTTACTATGATTGACGTCTAATCACCGTCCGATAGACCGGACTGGGGCGAGCCGAGTCGCTCCGAAAAGCGATTAAGTAACATTAACGGTTTGTGCTCGGTTAACGGTGAAACCGGAACACATAATTACTTTTCTAGTCGAATGTCGTGCCGTTGTTTCAGCCGGGTTTTATTCCTGCATTTTAGTGCTTAAAGCTGTGTGTAGTGGTCATCACTCAGGGTGTACGGTAAACTAATGATGAGTTAGAACCTACTGCACGCATTTCATAGTCTGCAGGTGTAGCTGTTCGAGACATTTGTTATTTTAACTTATATTTGAGAGATGTGCACTTTTATACATTTTAACGTGACGATATTATCGTGGACGTGCACGTCCTCGTCTATAAAATATATGGAAATTCGTGCACGTTCTAAAAGCACGTTAAAAGCGTCTTCATAATTATATATATTTCCATTTTACTTCCCTGTGTTATCGTGATGCCGATGCCGTGACGCGGACGTGGCCGTCCACGATAATAACGCCACGTTAGAAAACATAAAACTGCACAAGCCTGCTGATGCTGAGCTGGTGGAAGTCTTGAGTAGAGCTCTGCCTCCCTATTTTAGAATTAAATACTTTTAGCAGATAAGAAAATGTAAAGGTAAATGTCTGTCAACTACTAAGTCCCAAGAGAGATTTACAATCTAAAGGCAAAATGTTATATCCCTATTTCACGTAGGCGTTGTATCGGCAATCGTTCCGAACCTAGGTTCCGGTCTTACTATTATATATCTGATTAAATAATTTTCTGCAATACACAATCTTATATAGGACAGCAGTTAATGATTATACTGTGTTAAATAATCGTGATAGAGCACCATTAACTTGAAAAAACCTGACCTATCAAGAAAGTCCCCCTTATATTCGACTTGCTTCTGCCCGCGACGTCACCCGCGCGCGCGCAACCTATAACCTTCCTTAAGAAATAGGCTATCTAATGCAAAAAGATTGTTTCAAAACCGACTGTTAGTTCCGGAGATTACCCCCAACTTACAAACAAACAAGTAAAATTTGTTTGTTCTTTATAATTCAAATTCAATAGTCATTTATTCACACTAGGCTGCAGAGAATCAGCACTTTTCAAACGTCAAAATTATATAAGACAATCCCCAATATACGCCCGCCCTTCACCACTTCCTAGTGCTTTAGCTGGGAAGAAGAAGTGGCGCAACAAACTCCCCAGCAGCACAGCTGTCTGTTCAGTTAGAAAAACTTGATTCTATACAATAGTACTTATGCAAAATAATTTACATTACGCAACACAAAACATTAAATTAAATTATTTGCTATATGTCAGCTAGCACACGCCAATATGCCGACAAAAAACATCGAAATCTATACCCAAGCGAAAATAAAAACTAAAATGTAAACAGAACTTAATACCCGAATAAAAGCCTCCAGGCATAAAGGGCGTTCCAGTACATATAGTTATTAAAGCTGTAACTCGAAGTCACAAATAATAAACTAGGACCACCGAAGAATTAACTGTGTTTATTTTTAAACACAGTTAATTACTAATAACAATTACAAAACCATGGTCAGCAAGACGACCAGTCACCACAAGCAGCACCCGTTCACGAGCATAACGCAAAGATCAGCCATTACCCCTCCCCTCTCTCTCAATTCTACTCTTTTTAAATTGCAAACAAACAAACAAACAAATTTTACCTCTTTATAATATTAATTATTTAATCATTATAAGTAAGTATAGATGTAACATGTCCAAACAGGTGCGGAATACACGTTAAGGGTAAAATTGATGGCTCTGTCCGTTTCCTTAGTACGTGACCTTTTGCTGGTTCTTATTAAGTATACATTATGCCAACTTTATTACTGTCTATCCGTTACTGGGAGGATTACAAGAATGTTAATGTTAATTAACCGTCTGCAGGTCATGTCTACTTGCAAGTATGTGACTATGAATGATAAAACTGTCTACGTGATTACATTGCATGTTTGCCACCCAGAAGTTTTATGGGCACATCATTGCATACCCTTTACACCGTTTTTTCCATTCCTATGTATTCATTTTCCATAGGATTTTCCAGGAAACCATTCGGTATAGACTCAACTATTTGTCAGAATTAATTACTATCCACAACACAAGGAAACCAGAGCTATTCAACTGTTTTTTGATGCTGAAAAAAGTAAGCAAAATAACATAACATCACGCATGTTTTACCCGAAGGGTAAGGTAGAGGTGTCCCTAAGTACACCCACATTACGCAAGTCATGTTTAAGTCCCATGAATAGAGGGCGAGCCTATTGCCATAAATCGGGCACAAACCCAGACTCCGGGCTGTTACTGAGAAATTCCTGATGAAAAAACGCAATACCACTTTGCCCGACCCAGAAATTGAACCCAGGACTAGTAAGCAAAATATGTTGAACTATTTATATTTAAAACCTTTTATTATGTAGGTACCATATTTTTGCAAAATAAAGATATTATTCAATTATATTCTGACCGAGTATCTAATTGCGAAATGCATTTTCGTAAATGATTAAGACTAATCTGTTTCGTTTTGACAGTCCAACAACATTCATTGCGTTATTTACGTTGTTGAGCAGATTTTTTTTTCGAACTTGTGAAGCAATGGACAAGCAGACTTATTAGGCAACGTAAGAAGAATGTGGGTAAGGATTTTATTTTCAGAACTGAAACGAAGCAAATAACGTATGAACAACGTATTATACAAGGAGTTTGTTAATGTGTTGGTTCTTAAGGCTCGTACAGACCGGCGCGACGCGACGGCTCGACGCGACTCGAACAAAACAATTTCTAAGAAAACTTCACGGTACCTATAACAATAACCGGTGTCGCGTCGCGCTAGTCTGCTAAAGCTTAATGTTATACCGTGAATAACCTACACACTATCATAGGCTCCTTGTTTGATTCCTCATCGTCTACCCATGAGTATGTCACCAAACATACAGTGTGTGGTACAGACTATCAAACTGAACAACTCTTTCCAAGGGACTAAACATAATCAACTGTCCCATACATTTGAGTCGAGTAGGTATTGAAGTTTTGTATGGGATAACCGATTATTACAATGACTTTGATGAATATTGACTTTGTAAAGTATTATATTATTTTAATTATTGTGTGTGAATTTTCCCTTTCGCCTTTAAAGTTATAAGATGAGCTGCACGATTACTGACAAATCCGTGCACTGACTGGAATAGTCCACTCAATCTGTATGGTTCTTTCCTTAAAATACCACGCAATCTACAGTACAACAATTTTCTTAATGTCCCTCGGCAAACTTCGTGTTTCGTCAGTCGTGTTCGTGCTCTCAATCGACATGGAAGTATATAGAGTCTGGAACTCTATATACTTCCAAGTCGAAACTTGAAAGCGTCCCAGGGCAACTGATAGAAATCCGACGACTGACGAAACACGAAGTTTGCCGAGGGGCATTAAGAAAATAGTTGTATTGTACATGATCTTCACATGATCCTGACCAAGATTATGTCTAGACTTTAAAAGAGACTGTGACCTCTGAGTTTGTTTCGGCTTTTCTTCTCAGAGAAGCCTAATAGGAAACGCTGACCTCCTCTAGTTTTTTTAAATATGATTGACGTGTAAAAGTGTTTGTACAGACGCCAGCACATCAACCTACTACAATCTGTCAAATTTCTTTAATAGATTTTCAACTTTATCACTAAACTATAAGGTTCAAAGTTGGTTGGGAAAATTTGACAGTTTCGGGTAGGTTGACCTGCTGGCGTCTGTACAGACCTACTTACAGAAATTATATCATTTATTTTTTCGAGAAAGTTGTTTAATTTGATGGTCTGTATCACACCCTTAAATATGCCTATACATTTTTGATGCACGCTGTATAACAATGAAGAGGTCAATGATTATGTTCGAAGTCCGGACTTCGTATAGCCGTGAACGTTAGCTAGGAACAGTTAAAACGTCAAATAAAATAAAAATTACAGCTACTTACTGTAGTTATAAATTCCTAAAGCAATAGGATAAGTCGTACCTAGTAATTAGTTGTTTTATTAAATGCTAGTACCTGCTCGACCGAGCTCTGCTCGGGTGAAAATAGATAAACATATCGTCCAAGCATACCAACGTTGTATCACATTCTCGAGCTTGTGAAAATGTAGAAAACGAATTTTCCCAGATATGGGACCTAGCTAGATAGTTTTTTAGTCCCCATATTGCAAATTTCATCGAAATCGTTAGAGCAGTTTTCGAGAACGTGATAACAAATATATATATATATACACAAATATTGCTCGTTTAATAGTATAGGATGATAATACTAATACTGTCTTTCGGCTGAAATAACGATCATGATAATATTTCCAAGCAATAATGAAATCCTATCGATTTCATTATAAACTAGCAACTAGATACGGACTGTAACATTTTGAAGACTCTTAGGTAAACATATACACGTGATTTTTAATTCACTGTTAACCTTTTAGGGCGTGAAGGTACTCATGTTTATACTGTGAGTATTTATATACCTATAGTATGTATGTTTATATATTTAAGCTCTATGTATTTATTTAAGTATATATTCATTTATTACTTTATACGTGTAGGTGTATTTCAATATTTTAGTTTAAGACTTCGCATATTTATATTTTTCTCTTCTTGTTCTCACACACTATTGTCTACATTTCTTTCTCATTTCTCCTATCGCAGGTCTGCTGGAAGAAATTTCTTGATTATGTCTTATCTGTATCTATTTTTCTCTGTGTACATAAATAATAAAATAAATAAATAAATAAATGATTATGAGTAACTTTCACTATCAGACCAACTCTGAAATATCGAAAAAATTATCAGCTGCTTCATATATTTTCATCGGGTAAATATTGCATTTTTGTATGAAACAGCTGATTTTTTTTCGATATTTTTGGTCATAGAACAGTGAATTAAAAATGACCGTGTAAAGGTAACCGACATAGCCCGAAGAATTGCCAAACTTAAGTAGGAATGGGCAGGCACATTGCTCGTAGAACAGATGGCCGATGGGGCCGAAAGGTTCTGGACTGACGACCGCATACCGGAAGACGTAGCGTTGGAAGGCCTCCCACAAGATGGACCGATGAACTTGTGAAGGCCGCAGGAAACCGCTGGAAGCGGAAATCACAGAATCGGTCGAAGTGGCGGTGCTCGGGGGAGGCCTATATCCAGCAGTGGACGTATTTCGGCTGAAATGATGATAGTTATATCAGAAAGTACCTCTGTCTGTCTGTTACCTTATCACACCTTAACGGATTAGGATGAAAGTTGGCACAGGGCAGACCATGGCCTAGGTTGGGGCATAGGATACTTTTTATCTCGATATTACGTTCCCGTGGGATAATTTCCGACCTCCACGCGGTCCAAGCCGCGGTCAAGCCTAGTTTACTTTAATGAATTCTCAAGTTCTGTTGTTTTCAAGATTATAAATTTGCTTTGGGTGACTTAACTAGTTTGCTTTCGTCGCAAGAAAAAGTGTCATACAGTAGAAGTAATGTAATATAGTCCTCCAGACCGTATTTCGGCCACGGCGGCCAATCTCAACGGAGACTAGCCTTCGGCGCGGGAGATACTATAGTGCACAAGTGTGTGCGCAGACAGTTGCACTCTCTCTTCCCCCACTCTCATGGTCCGATGGGACGGCAATCCGACACGACCGGAGAGAGATCAGACGTAGGACCAACAGCTTAACGTGCTTTCCGAGGCACGGGGGAATCACACCGCCAACTTCCAAACTCCGGGCTGTTACTAAGAAATTACTAATGGACAAACCCAATAACACTGCCTGACCCGGGAATCGAACCTAGGACTCCACGCTCAGCAGTCGCGCTTGCGACCACGAGACCAACAGGGCAGAAGTAGGTAGGTACTGAAGATAATTATACCTAGGCAAAAAAGCCCACACGTATACAAAATTTGGACGATGACGCAAATATATTTGCGTGCCATTTCTCCTTGGCACGTAATTTTCTTTAGTATTTTCAGCAAACTGGGAGCATTTACTTGTGTTTTCAGATTTTCTTTTTGAAGGTTGGATTACAGTGAAAAGTGATAAGGTACAAAGGAAGAAGGTACGTTAAGACTTTAGTTTAAAAAAATTGTAGATAACCGCGTAAGCTTTCTATGCGAATTCATCATGAATAAATAGCGGGATAAAATAATATATTCCGATGTAAAACTCACAAAACTCTTGAGTGTTTTTCCGTAGGTACTGTTTACCTTTATGTAGGTATAATTATGACTAAAATTTATTTCCCGCTATACAAACATTACATACTAATATTGTCTTTAAAAAAGGTAGGTAAGCACAAATATGTAAACGATAATCTTATGCTAATTCAAATTCCAATAACTATTTTGATGATAATTTCTATATATCAAGTTACAAAGAAATGAGTAGGTATTATGTTTCATACAAGATTCCTTAAGCACGTGCTTGATTGCGTAGTTACCTATATTTTGTTGTTTTCCTTCATTAATCTGACTTCCTTATGTCTAAAGAGTAACATCGCGCAATCTTCCCTAAGCATCTAAACTATAATATTTAAGTATAGACGTGTTTACCTACTTCTCATTAAGGTTAAACATTTTTTTTTACTGTCGGAAGTTCGGAATAAGGTGTCTGACGTAACCGGTACAAGTACGAATCACGTTTCAGATTGTTTCATTTCATCGGTGCGCTATCCGTGAACGCCAGTGGCATACGTCACTGCAACAACAATCCCACAAACTGGTTGATTCACTAAAATATAGAAATAAAGGTAGGGTAAAGGTACCATTCCGTAGCCGACCACAAGCAGCAACTGCACGCGACGTGTCGCGGCGTCATGTCGCGGCGACACATCGCGGCGTTATGTCGCTGCAGTCATGATTCCGAAGCCGACCGCAGGCCGTATTTCAGGCAAAGTAGTTGCATTTCACGCCGGTATAGTGGCACCCCGACCAAATGGGTTAGGTTAGTTTAGAACTGTGTCCTACCGCGCACGAGCCGGGCGAGCGAAGCAAGCGGTAGCAGCGGCCGGCGAGCGCTACATTCAACTTGGTCGCAGTTACTTGGCTATTTACTATTTTTAGGACCCTAAACTAGGAATTTCTAGTAGAAATAGATGGAATAGGAATTATAATCCGCCATCCGAATTATGTTTTTTACGCGTAACTGCGGGCGATATGCCCAAGCATCGCTGGGAAAATCGTCGAACGCTGAGCGTTGAACGATATGGTGGATGTTAGATGGTCAAAATTATGAAATGGCGGCGTAACGTGAAATGGCCATGCTGATCACGATACGGCCATTTCTACGATCGGGCCACGACATATGCCTACACAGTAAAATACTTTTTAAATATAAATAGGTATCTCATTGATAATTTTCTGACGTTATTCTCTTTGCAAATCTCAAGCCGTTGCCAAATGTTAAATAAACCCCCACGTCTGCGAAAAAACTCAACAATGCTAAGACGAACAAGTAATTATCAACCGACGTTAATGGGTTTCGTAAAGGTAGTTTTGTGATTGAAAACGTTTTTGTTAAAATAACAACGACGCCTATTCTTTTCGATTAGCAAATATTTTGAACCGAAACGTGTGAAAATTTGACGTGACGAATACACATCAGACTAACATAAGCACACATGTTGCTGTACCTATAAGTTAATTTCTATAGTTACAAAAATCGTATGCTGAAGACGTCACTACCGGGAGGTACCTACCTACGTAAATAAAGTAACACCATTTTCAACTCCTGGATAAGCCATATAGGAAATTACCGAAACATAAAAATAACTGCAGATATAGGATGTGACAGCAGGAAAAGTGTGTGTGTTATGAAAAGATAGGAGGACGTATGAACGTGGAGATGTTTTTCTCGAAAGAAAATCTTTTGGATGGATTGTATGAAAGATGATATAAAATGGCGGAATCAGTGTGGAACTCAAGGAACTGAAATCTGACATGTCAGATCTACAGATAATAGAGATGTACCTATGGACGAAAAAGTCGTGTTGCGTAGAACCCTAATAAATTGAGATAGCTCGTGATACAAAAAAAAAACGCTGTGGATAACCTTGCTGACTCACGCAACCACAAACAGCATGTATTTATTAAAATTTAATTATCTAATGACAATATAGCACTAACGTCAAAAGCTTATTTGTATTGTCTCCTTTGCATTCTGCATCTCCGATGTAAGGTCATTTTTACAATTTATGTTTATAAAAATATTATCAGTATTATTTAGTTTCCAGTTGTACATTGTATGGAGGTTAACGACGTTATCCTTTTAATATGTATAGAGCTAAATGTATTTATTTTTTGTCGTTTCCAATACCTACAACATTGGAAGATTGTTTGCGAATAAAATTGGTATGCACTTATGCACCCTTCTAAAATTTGTTGTTACAGATAATTTGACATTTCCTTTGATTAATGGGAACACACACTGTATGAATACCTACTAATACCGAATGTACTCATAGCTACCACTCACTTTCTTAAGACGTACTTTTTTAATTCGAAATTATGTCCTTAAGGCGAAAGCGTCAAGGTAGCCCGCGAAATTCAAATTTTCTTTAATTTTTTGCAATTTGCAGGTCAGTGTCAGGTTGTATATTGATTCAAATATGATTCGCGACCGTAACAAATATGGCTTTACAGATTTATAATCATTTGGATCAGTAATACAACTCCTTAAGTTAGCATAATACTCAATGTCATGATTTCATGAAATAGTCATTCAATAGAATTACATGAAATTACAGGGTTGTATTGATGATTTGTATGATTATATTTCTATAAATAAACATTTGATATGGTCGCGAATCAAATTTAGATCAACATAAACCTGGCACTGACCTGCAAATTGCAAAGAACGTAAGAAAATTTGAATTTCGCGGGCTACCTTGACGCTTTCGCCTTAAGGACATAATTTCGAATTAAAAAAGTACGTGTTAAGAAAGTGAGTGATAGCTATGAGTACCTTCGGTATTAGTAGGTATTCATACAGTGTAGCATTGCTACGGGCGCCATCACGTATTTTCTCGGATTCCCTATTATGTTCCTTATGTCCGAGCTATCTCTTAACTACATTCATTTTACAAATGAAAATATTTCATAATAATAATATCTAATGCTCTAATATCTATCAAAGTCATTGAAGCGAATATGATTGTCGGAGCCTCAAGAACTATTCGATAATCACCTGATGATGCACCCAGCTGCCGCAGACCGTGAATGATATTTTTTTACCAAACGTAACGAACCAATGACTGCATGATTCTAAAATTAGCGACAAATTAAACCTTCGATGGAACTTAATGAATGACGGATCAATAACAACTTGCTTTTGTATTTTTAGCTCGAACCAATTGACGGAATTGCGTACTACACTTGGGAGCAAATAAATCGAGCCACTACCTTTTTTCACGTAAAATGGTAAATATTTTTGGTAATATGGAACGTATCAATTCGAACTATATATCGCCTAAAAGTTTAGTTAATAACCTTTACAATGAGGGTAAATTATTGAATAATAACCTTATTGAATGATAAATTATTGGCTCTGCAAGAAAAATGGTAATTTTGATAGAAAATTTAGTAGGGCTAAAACAGTCCATAAAAACAATAAAAAACAAAATTATTGCAAAAAAAATATTCTTAATAACTGGTATTACCCCCCCGGGCCCTGATACATTCTTGTAGCCTATTAGTCATCGATCTGATCAGCGTTACGATGACATATTGTGGTATGTTCTCCCACTCTTCAAGCACAGCGACTTTAAGCTCGGGAATGGATGAAACAGCGGGAACCCTGGCTCGGACTCTCCGTTTTAGCTCGTCCCATAGGTGTTCGATCGGGTTCAAATCGGGACTTCGTGCTGGCCATACCATTTGTTGAATCCCGATCGCAGACAAGTATTCCGTAACGATCTGCGCGGTATGAGGTCTCGCATTGTCATGCATAAACAAGAAATTTTCTCCGACAAAACCAGCATACGGCATTACGTGGTTTTCAAGAATGTCAGTTATGTATCGGTCAGCTGTTAATCCACGTCTACCACTGCCATCGTTGGCGGGGTCGACGAAGACAAGTTCCGTTTTTCCGTCTAGAGAAATTCCTCCCCACACCATACAAGAACCACCACCAAAACTCGCGTTTCTCGAATGCAACATTGGGCAAATCTTTCACCAGGACGTCTATACACTCGGTTTCTCCCGTCATTGCTAAAAAGACAGATTCTTGACTCGTCAGAAAACAAAACTGACCTCCAGTCTTCTAACGTCCAATTAATGTGTTCTCGAGCAAACTCCAAGCGAGATCGGCGATGAGCTACAGTCAATTTTGGGCCAGTTGCTGGTTTGTGTGATGTTAAATTTCGTTCTTTTAGTCTTCGTCTCACTGTCCACCTACTGATTGCGACTCCTCGAACGTCACGTAACGCTTGCTGTAGCTGAACAGCATTAAGTCCACGGTCGCGCAACGAATTGGTTGCAATAAAGCGGTCGTCACGTTCTGTTGTTGCCCGTGGTCGGCCAGTTCCAGGTCGCCGAACAAAAGCACCAGTCTCCAGATACCTGCGGTATACCCGCTGTACCTTTGAACGACTCAAATGAAGTCTGCGTGCCACTTCACGTTGTCCGTGTCCAACCTCAAGTAAAGCTACAACTTGGGCAGCTTCCGTCGGTGTAGTATCCATTTTATCAGGTTATTTTGATTACACAGACACAGATAAAGACAACAATAACAAGTAATATGGGTATGATTAACAAAAACCTCAAATTTAATCTTTTCTTAACAGAGTACAATAAAAATGTCATAAGCAAATTAAATGCGATAATTTTATTCTACCCTTTAAACTTTAATAAAAATGAAATTTTGACAACTAACTACCCTCATTGTAAAGGTTATTAAATACCCTTTTAGGCGATATATGTTTCGAATCGATGCGTTCCTTAATACCAAAAATAATTACCATAATGCGTGAAAAAGGAAGTGGCTCGATTTATTTGCTCCCAAGTGTAGTTAGTGCACAACAAGTTTTTAGTAAAAAGTTGACTACGCCCTAGGTACATTTTACATTGTTCTCACTTATATAGAAGCAACAAGAATAACGTACCCAGGAGTTTGTAATATCTTGATTTAAAGGAGTGTCCTTGGGGTTTCTTTCCCGTTCTTCTCCATAGAGATCTACGTTTTGGAATAGGCAACTAGCTTCATTTTTCTGACTAACTGACCAACTCTTTGTCAGCTAAAAAGTGCCTGTGAATGGTTTAATTGAAATAAATGCTTTGAGTTGGAGTTGTCACCCTTTTAAGCAATCGTTTTTAACTCTTGTATTGCATCTGGTGTATTTCCTGATCTCATGAAACTTAGGAAAGTGATTCCACTATTTAAATCTGGCAGCACAACTGATCCCACAAATGTTCGGCCTATTTCGATTTGACCTATATTGAGCAAAATCTTTGAAAAAATAATTTTAAAACAAATGTTAGGACATTTCAATGCATATAATTTACTTCATCTGAAACAGTTTGATTTTACAACTACAGACGCGGGCGTGGAATTATTAAAGAGCATATTTGAGGCCTGCGAGGAGTCGCAAGATGCTCTTAGCGTTTTCTGCGACTTGGCCAAGGCCTTCGATTGCGTAACATCATGATACACTCATCAGGAAACTGTACCACTATGATATGATCCCTCATATCATAGTGGTTAGGTTAGGTTCTCTCAGGCTCTTCACCTTCTGACTTCTTATCTGAACTCAGAGGGTCGATGTTAATGGCAAGAGATCTGCAGGATCTGTGGTCACCATGAGCGTTCCGTAGGGTTCAATTCTAGGTCCTTTCTTATTTCTAATTTATACATAAGGGATAATCACAAGATCGTTTTATTCGCAAACGACACTTCCCTCATTTTTTATATCAAACGTCAGTTAGTATACTTTGAACAAGTTAACGATGAACTCTCTAAAGTGGATTTAAGTCCATTGGTTTAATGTAAATAACCTTCTCCTGAACGAAAAAGACAAGACACCTTAAATTTTCAACGCCAAATGTCAGGCAGCTAACTATCAATGTTTAAGTTAATGGAATAGAGTTGGACCCTGTTGAGTTCACCTTTTTTCTTTCTTCTTATAACTATCGACGGTAAATTACAATGGGGCCCACACATATAAAAATTGTCAGGAAGGCCTAGTTCGGCCGCCTAAGCTGTTAAAAAAATTAGACAGATAACTGACGTAGATACAGTCAGAATTGTTTATTTTAATTACTTTCATAGTCTTATGTCTTACCGGGTTCTTCGCTGGGGAGCCTGTGTGGACATTTATACTATCTTTGTTCTACAGAAAAGGGCCGTTCGAGCCATTTAAAACCTAGGTCCAAGAGCTTCGCTTCGAGGAAAATTCAGAAAAATAAATATTCACAGTATATTTTTGAAAACCTATTGTACCTATGTACATAAAAATATACCAAATTTTAAGAAAACGTCCGATATTCATAGTTTAAATACCAGGAATAAACACAACCTTGCTGTACATCGCACACGTCTCCAAAGAGTAGGCAACTTGTTCATGGATCAATGTTTAAGCTTTTACAACAAACTTCCCACTGACATTCGAATTTTACCCATTAAACGATTTAAAAGCTGTATTAAAATTAAACTTTGTAAAAAAGGGTACTATAAAATTTCAGATTATTAAGAAGATAAAAAAGCTTGGGATTGAGCTGCTCGCTCTGCTAAGCCTTGTGATAAAACCATAAAACTTGACATTTTAATTATTATGTAAAATCATTAAAATATACCATTTTTATATACACATTGACATTGTTGAAAATTATATACAAAATGACATCATTACTTTGTAAGGTATTATATTATTTTTATTATTCTGAATGTGAAGACTATGTGGATATTTTTTTAATTCTCTTTCATTATTTCTTATCTTTCTGAGTTAGTTTTAATGATGGTCTGGCAGTTTGAGTAGGTTATGCGGCCTACTCAAATGTCCTTTCTTTGTTATTTTTCGTCAAGTCGAGATCCTTAAGTTCTCAGTTGAGCTCCACGATTACTGACAAATGCTTGCACTGACTGGACAGGTCCAAATCTGTGTGGTTCTTTCCTCAAAAGACCATTGTATGATCCTCATATGGCCTGACCAAGGTTATGCCTGAACTTTAAAAGAGACTGTTACCTCTGAGTTTGTTTCGGCCTTTCTTCTCAGAGTAGTCAGATAGGAAACGCCGAACTCATCTAGCTATATTTTTATGTTTTTTTAATATGACGTGTATAAGTGATTGCAATATCCTATTTACAGAATAAACAATTTCATTTCAGTCAAAATATGAAAACTACTGACAAAACTTTAAGAAAAATACGCTTTGGTTAGTTTAAATGTATTGCACGAAAATAGCCATGAACAAAAATAATATCTCTTTCGTCATCCTTTTCAGAAATAGCTTATAGACGTGCATGAAACTTAAATGAAGACAGTAGCAAAATCTTACTTTATAATAATTTTTCTTCTCCGAAACCCACTTGTTAGCACATTTTATATAGGTACAAGGGAGCAGATATTGGTCTCGTACTACTTAGGCACCAGTGCGTTCGTTTTTTTATGGCATCTCGCAGGTGACCACTAAGGTCGTGGCTGCTTAACCGGACTTTCCTGTGGCTGCCTTTAGCTTCTACACTAAGAGCCTCCAGCCAGGAGCATAAAAACTATTCTAAATTAAAGCTAAGCGAACGCTCGCTAAGGGCACCCCCTGTGGGGTGCGAACCTCGGATTAGGGCGTCGCTGAGGGGAGGACAGCAAGACGGGACAAGCTGGATCAAGGATAGATCATTATTATTTTAGGGGGAATTTAAAGCTACACGCTCAGCTGCGGCACGGGCTGGCGCTTCATCGGGCAAGGGTCGGGGGCGAGTATTATTTACTCGGGAGGGTCGCGCACACGGTGTACCTCTGCGGCGAGGTCGAAACGACGGGTGTCGGGTGTATTGTTTCACTGTGCTGGTGGCCCTACTGCTCTCCTGGAGGAGTGTGGTGGGATAATCGGGATCTGAGAGGATACTAGTACGTTTAACGCGACCTTCCCTTAAGTACTACGTGAACGGTCGAATAAATAAAAGACGTGTTTGCATTTATCTCATAATTATTTCAATCAAATCAATTGATAACATTTTACACGATGACGTGCACTGTCAGCTCTCTAACGGCCGAATCCAATAACCTATCTATCTATGGTTTTAATCTATATAATCCCAATAGTCTGTTAGAGAATAGGATTCTAACGGAATTGTGGGACGACATTCAATGATAGACAGAATTATACGGACTACCATCAATAGCGATGTGACTTTTACTGAAAATTGGTTATTTGGATCGGCCATAAGCCGATCCAAATGAAAATAGTGTTTATCTCACAATATTACGCCATCAACTTATAGAAATACTCGCGGACGTTCGATGGAAACGTCATGCAGGCTAAAGCCTTTACACTCTAGACTTTAGAGCGTAATAATGCACTATAACACGCCATTCAAGTTGATTCAAAGTTACACAGCATTGACGTCATATCAGCTGTAAATAAAACGAGCAGTTTTTCATCAAGTTGAATAGCCTATTTTTAACTCTTTCACATAATTTTGCACATGGCTGGGTTAGGAGCGATTATTTCATGAGACGTTGATTTGCCATTGGCGTAAGTTGTAATGTCAACGTATGAGCAAATGAGTCAGCGTAGACGCAGCCGCGCGGGTTGCATGCAAATTGCAAACAAATGTTTTATTAGGTATTTTTAAACGATACGGTCATCGCTTGACATGGCGGTAACAAGATTGAGTTCTATACGCCGACAAAATATAGCATGCACAACATCGTAATCGCGAAAAAATGATCAACTGGCCCATACAAAACTTTAATACTACTCGACCCAAATGTATGGATCGGCTGTGTGTTTTTTCTCTATTTCAATGTTGCTCTCATAGATAAAGTTGTTCAGTGTGATGGTCTGTACAGTCGCCGGCACATAAATTGGCAAGGTTTTGGCGTATTGGGAGTAAGTTTGCGCATGTTACACTTAGTGCAACAAAAACAAATTCACTTTTATTGCATGCCATTATTCTGTGGTTATTGCCATAATTTGTTTTTGAACATGTTTATTAATAAAAAACAAGCGATAACGAATCCTGCGCACCTACGATTCTTGCCAAGTTACGTGCCAGCGACTATACCACACCCTTATAGGACAATGGGTAATATTGTATTACCGAGTATGCAAAAAAAAATATTACTATAACATTATGAACTACGTCTGTTTTGTATGCTATCCGGGAGCAGTTTAATTCTTCTTAAGACAGCATGTCTGAATTCACTTGGAGAAAAAAATATATGTGAGGAAGTTAAATTGATTTAATAAAGGGAAATATTTACTACTTATCCTCTAAAAACTTATTGACCTGCTAATTATGGACACTTTTTGAAATTAATGAACCTATAAAAAACTTTTTGCACTTTTAATGATGCACTTTTTAAATAATTAAGCCTCTTTTTAACTTTCTGGTCCTTTGTCACAGTTGGTGGCAGTAACATAGCTAGGGTACCCCCACCAATTCAGAAGTACTGTCTTAGGATTTTAGGATTAAATAAACTACTACATCAATCAATCTGCTTAGCCTTTTCCCAACTATATTGGGGTCGGCTTCCAGTCTAACTGGATGCAGCTGAATACCGTATTTTACATGGAGCGATTGCCTATCTGACCTCCACAACCCTGTAACTGGGTAATACGATACCCCTTGGTAAGACTGGTTGTCAGATTTTCGGGCTTCTGACGACCCGTAACGACTGTCAAAGATCCACGAATGACAGCCGGGACCAACGGTTTAACGTACTTTCCGAGGCACAGAGGAGTCTCGGTATGTAAAGATGGTCACCCATCTACAAACCTGCCCTGGCAAGGGTATCTTAACCTGATGCATCGACCCTTGCGGCTAATATTACTCAGCCACAAGCTCCTCCTTTTAAAATCTGTGAATGCCGATCAAAATATCTTGTAACTGCAACGGTAAAGGTCCAAAAATCCATCCTGTATACATTGTCACAATATATGTGTATGTACGAGACGTGATCACACTGAAGGAAATAGAGAAAAAAATGCTACGATTCAAACGTCTTATAATACACTTGAAATGAATCGAACGCCACGTTTTTTTCTTTATGCGATGAGCTAAACTTCCCATAAAGTCACGAATGGCTATAATGATAGGATTTAATAGTAATAAATAACAGTGTATGATTATATAATAACAGATAAGTAGGCAACGTATCATAGTAACTTGGTTAAGAAAATAAGAGTTGAGTATTGCGTGGGAAAACAAGAATTTTAAAGTTCCACAAACAACATTGTTTTGAATCATCTCTTAGTTACTTTTTTTAAAGGAATTAGATACTTACATCAGGCTATACACTGACAGACTTTTCATATTTCTGCAGGAAAAGCGGTAAATGCAAGATTTTAGTTGACAAGTCTAGATTAGTTATTATGAAGTATTAATGCCATCATTATTCCACTGCGAAAAAAGGATGGTGCTAGCGGCCTTGTATAGCTCCGTCTCTCACTCACACTGGAATAATGGTGGCATTAATACGGCCCCAGATTAGATATATAAAATTCATTATTTGCAAGCAATCTTGTTCTAATCATCATCATAATCAGCTTACAGAAGTCCACTGCTGAACATAAGCCTCTCCAATTGCACGTCATTCAACTCGATTCTCGGCAACTCTCATCCAGCTGTTACCAGCCACCCTGCAAAGATCTTCGCTCCACCTAACCCGAGGGCGTCCTACCTTGCATAATCAGCCTACAATGATACCACTGCTGGGACACAACGCGTAAGTCAGGGCTGGGCCACCACTGCTCTCACCGAGTGTACGACTAAACGCCGACAGACACTACGCCGACAGACTGAACACCGACAAGACTTTACTTCGACGGGACTCTTCGCCGACAGGACACTTCGCCGACAGGACTCTTCGCCGACAGGGCTCATCTGCTCTCATTGCTATTAGCGAATAGCGCCTGTCTGAAAAGAGGGTATCTGGCGCTCGGCGACCGCTCCCGCGGCACGCTCGCTTCGCTCGCTCGCCTTCGCGCGTTAATGGTCACTGTTCTAACCTAACCTAACCCAAATGATTATATTCAATACAGAAAATTATGAGCCCTGTCGGCGAAGAGTAGATGAGCCCTGTCGGCGAAGAGTCCTGTCGGCGAAGTGTCCTGTCGGCGAAGTGTCCTGTCGGCGAAGAGTCCCGTCGAAGTAAAGTCTTGTCGGTGTTCAGTCTGTCGGCGTAGTGTCTGTCGGCGTTTAGTTGTACACTGGCTCTCACCTTACCTATGTCCTACCTTACGTTTGCCGATTCTTTTTTCATATCAAATACAATAATACTATGAAACATTGCTTATCTGTCACCAAAATGAAGCATTAACATTCCTCCACGCAGGATCAATAAACAGTTGATTTATTTAAGACACGCTGATTTAAATCAACCGTGGCTATCGGCAACTGAAATCAGTATGAACGGATTTAGATTCGGTCAAGATCACTAACACAATACATAGTAGGCATGGGAACATAAATGTCAAATTGCATTCCTAGCGAATAAAATATTTTTTAATTAATTTATTTGTTCAAAATCTGTATCAACAATAACATACAAAACGTCTGCCATACTGCAAAACAGTTTGTCGGTAGTTGTTCGGTCTAATAATGGATTAAATACAATAAAAACAGCAGTGATAGGTGATAGCCTAGTAGTGTGATTGTCAGACTGCCAAGTCATAGGTCTCGAGTTCGAACCCGAGGCACGCACCTCTGCTTTCGGATTCATGTAGTATAATTTTTTTTTTTTTTTTTTTATTTGGCATGCCTGAGATATAGTTCTCGACGGCATGTGAAGTCAAGTCAAAGGAGATAATTTTGTTGAATAATATGCTTCAATCAATCAATCTGCCTAGCCTTTTCCCAACTATGTTGTTGTCGGCTTCCAGTCTAACCGGATGCGGCTGACTATCAGTATTTTACATGGAGCGACTGCCTATCTGACCTACACAACCCAGTAACTGGGTAACACGATACCCTTTGGTAAGACTGGTTGTCAGACTTTCGGGCTTCTGACGACCCGTTACGACTGTCAAAGATCCACGAATGACAGCCGGGACCAATGGCTTAACGTGCTCTCCGAGGCACGTAGAAGTCTCTGTATGTAAAGATGGTCACCCCTGTAAGCGTAACTTAACCTGATGGATCGACACGTGCGGCTGTTTATATTTAGCCACGAGCTCCTCGTTGAGTCATGTGCCTATGATTGTCATGAAGGTTCTAGTAAATATCCTTGAAGAAATATTTTTCCTGGTTTATGAACAATCTAAGAACCACATTAGTTAATGTTTTCCTGTAATAACAACACAATAGGTCGTCCTAATAATGAGCTGAAACCGTTTGAGTACCTACTGAAACGTCACAAGCCTTCAAAAACTAATAAACAAAATTAAGTGCTGGCAGAATTAACTTGTTTACAAGGACTTGAAGTTAAAACGATGAATGAAGTTATTTACGTCACATTATAGTGATAAACATAGATCATTCTTCTTTAAATACGTTTATGTTCTGTTATGTTAATAGGATTTTAAATTATCTAACCTATTTTTAAATGCCAAATGTGAATTGGACTCACACACGAAGGGTTCCGTACCACCGTACAATATTTAACACTACATATTTATTTTTTGTTGTTATATCGGCCATAGTACCCACGATGTGGAAATTTCAAGTGTCTAACTATTACGGTTCAAAAGATACAGCCCTGTGACAGACGAACGGACAGCGGAGGTTCCATTGGCACCATTTGGGTACGGAACCCTAATAAGGAAGAAACGACCCTTTCCCTGACTAAATTAAATTTTAATTTTTAAAGTAATGCACCATTTTTTCATTACTTCTGTCATGAATACCTTTAAAATTGTTCATATTACGTTCAAACATACCTACTTACAATCAATCTATCTATTCAGCATTTATTAGCCTTTCATTGGACAATATTTAGAGTCATTAATTAGTACCGCCCAAGTTGGGAAATATCAGGAAGGTGCTAAAAAAACAGCAACAATACGGAGGCAGTAACAAAACCACAGGCAGAGTGCTAATTATACAAAAACACCGGGGATTCTCTGCAAATACAACTCGACGTCGAGGACCAAAAGGTTCGCTACTTCGAGCCGCTGCACGCTGTTTAAAATAAATTGCATGTGGCAAAAAAAGTGGATGTCGCAGTTGCACGTATTTTTTCTGGACAATTACAACTATACAGCCCACATTCTACAAAGCCTCCTTTATTAGGATACCCTTTTCGGTTCACAGACGATCTTAGGCGGCTTCCCACACGTGCGCGATATTGCGGACGCACGCGCACCAGCCCGCACGGCGGACGACCACGGATAACCGCGCACCAAGGCCCTTCCCACGGCGCGCGATATTGCGCGCGATATTCAGGTCTCGGCAGACGTATCACCAACAGAGACAACGAAGTCATCGAACGAACAGTTCTTTCGGCTCGCTTCGGAATACTTCGAATATCATTGTTCGCTCGTCTGACAATATCTCTCGGGTTCAATACGTCATTGGAAATTCTTTGGCACAATATCAAAAGGAACTGCATAGTTTAATTTTGCCTGTTATTATGTAAAGTCATATCAGTCGTAAAATCATCAAACAGTAGTAAGTACTTAGTACTTTTTTGGTTGTTATGGCGAAATGACATACATGTCACTGCGTACAAAGTAAGTACCTATAGTGTATTTACTGTATTTTCCAAAGAGCCATTGAGCGAGCCGAGCTGTCTTCTTTGACGCGCGTGTGGCGTGAGTCAAGCGAACCCGCTCCAGAAATTGATTTCTAAAAACGAATTTTGAAAACGATTTCATAATCTGAAATCGAATATTTAACTGCTTGCATAAAAATCCAAAAACGCCCATGTCTAAAAATTTGCTTACGAATCTATTTATATGCCAAGTTGGGCAATAAAAAAGCTACCATTTTTAAGTTTACTGACTCGGCGCGGATCAGGCGCACCGCCACGGATGCGTCTGCGCTACCACACACGTTACCCTTCCCATGGTACGTGTCCGTGAGGGCTGATCCGCGGCGAGTCAGTAACTTCAAAGGGAATGTATCCAAACTCGGACGCACCGCGACGCACGCGTCTACGCTACCACGCATGTTACTCCTCCCACGGTGCGTCGTGTAGGCTGGTGCGCGTGCATCCGCAATATGGGAAGACACACCATAGGAAGCCAGCATTATACAATTTGTCTTACCTACATCAAAAAATGTAAATAAAAAAATTGCACAATGCCTAACATACCTGTAAGTATAATACAAAGATTGCGCCATTTTGTACGGCATATTATTATTCTGATGAGGCCCATATTAGAACCCAGACCAAGATTTTGTCAAAGCAACCAAACGTGCCAATTTTCATTCTGATCTGCTAAACAATGTGACCTTCATTGTGTGGAAAATTCGATACATTGAAAATACAAATATCTATACTTATCTTTGTTTTATAATCTTAACTAGCTATTGCCCGCGTTTTCGCCCGCCTGCAGGTCAGAAATTACTCACGGAAACGTACTACCGGGATAAAAAGTATCCTATGTGTTAATCCAGGTTATAAACTACCTGTGTGCCAAATTTCATCCAAATCCTAGTAGTAGGTAATATAATACTAATGATCGAAATACTATCGTGAATTCTTTCCTACATTTTCAACAATCATCGTCATATTTCAGGCAATTTACTTATACACCTAAACCTTCCTCATGAATCACTCTGTCCATTGGTAAAAACTTTATGAAAATCCGCTCAGTAGTTTATGAGTTCATCACGTTCAGACAGATAGACGCGGCGGGGGACTTTGTTTTATAATATGTATGTAAGGATATTTATTTATTTATTTATTTATCATAAGCACACCAACAGCACAGTCACTTACAATTCAAATTAAATAGCATCTAAAATTAGCATTTTAGTAACCATGCAAATGACAGGTATGCATGACATTCAAATATGAAATTTAGAGACAAAGGAGAACAATATAAAGACAAGTGTGTCTAGTAGACATAAATCTACAACACTACAAAAACAAACTAATGTGAGCTAGATAGACGGGCGCTCATCACACTGTTTTAATATATTTAAACAGGATGACATAAATCGACGTGAAAACTGTTACTATGGATTCAGTACATGATTCTGAACACCCCTGCGTTGAAAGACTCAGAGAGTCAGAAAAAAAAAATTGATTTGGTATTTCATTTTTCTATGAAACAGCAGTTTTTTTAAATAACTTCTCGTTCCGATCATGTACTGAACCCATGGTATCAGTTTTCGCGTCAATGTCCCTGCCACCCTATATATATATATGTTATATATAGTGATAGTGATAATTAAGTAGCATAACTTCTACAGATAAAGCTTTTCTTCTATCTACTTATTTATAACTTGATGCAGGTAATTACGTACCTACATATTAAATAGTAGATAAATAGATAACTTTTATGAAGACAGGCGAATTGGAAAATATTATAATAGCTTATTTTATGTGAAAATATAAGAATAATATACTTTTATGAGGCTCATTAATGCGTTGAAATGCACCCAAGTCAATAATATATGTCTCTAAATGTATTTAATGGCTGTAGAAGTGTAGATGCATTTTTTAAAACCACTTATTCTAAACAATTTTATTGATATCGGCGACACTAGCCATAAATCTAATCAATATTATCACACAGGTTACCATACAGGTTTTTATGGTGTTTTTTTTTTAAGTTATGTAAATAGGTTCATGAAAGTAAAGCTTAAAGACCGCCACTAACGTAGCTATAATATATATATTAATATAAATCATAGCATCGTAATATGCCTAATTACGATATATTTTCCATAGTAATCTTCGAGCGACGGAGCTATAATATATATTTCTAGTACGCTAATATTTCATCCGCCGTAGTACCAGGTGGAATGACAGGTCAATTCAAACTTAAGTGAAGTAACCTATCAATATTCCATCCGCCGTAGCATCAGGTGGAATGACAGGTCACTGCAAACTTAGATAAAGTGACCTATCAATATTCCATCCGCCGTAGCATCAGGTGGAATGACAGGTCACTGCAAACTTAGGTGAAGTGACCTATCAATATTCCATCCGCCGTAGCATCAGGTGGAATGACAGGTCACTGCAAACTTAGATGAAGTGACCTATCAATATTCCATCCGCCGTAGCATCAGGTGGAATGACAGGTCACTGCAAACTTAGATAAAGTGACCTATCAATATTCCATCCGCCGTAGCATCAGGTGGAATGACAGGTCACTGCAAACTTAGATGAAGTGACCTATCAATATTCCATCCGCCGTAGCATCAGGTGGAATGACAGGTCACTGCAAACTTAGATGAAGTGACCTATCAATATTCCATCCGCCGTAGCATCAGGTGGAATGACAGGTCACTGCAAACTTAGGTGAAGTGACCTATCAATATTCCATCCGCCGTAGCATCAGGTGGAATGACAGGTCACTTCAAACTAAGGTGAAGTGACCTATCAATATTCCATCCGCCGTAGCATCAGGTGGAATGACAGGTTACTTCAAATTTAGGTGAAGTGACCTATCAATATTCCATCCGCCGTAGCATCAGGTGGAATGACAGGTTACTTCAAACTTAGGTGACGTGACCTATCAATATTCCATCCGCCGTATCATCAGGTGGAATGACAGGTTACTTCAAACTTAGGTGAAGTGACCTATCAATATTCCATCCGCCGTAGCATCAGGTGGAATGACAGGTCACTTCAAACTTAGGTGAAGTGACCTATCAATATTCCATCCGCCGTAGCATCAGGTGGAATGACAGGTTACTTCAAACTTAGGTGAAGTGACCTATCAATAGTCCATCCGCCGTAGCATCAGGTGGAATGACAGGTCACTGCAAACTTAGGTGAAGTGACCTATCAATATTCCATCCGCCGTAGCATCAGGTGGAATGACAGGTCACTGCAAACTTAGGTGAAGTGACCTATCAATAGTCCATCCGCCGTAGCATCAGGTGGAATGACAGGTCACTGCAAACTTAGGTGAAGTGACCTATCAATATTCCATCCGCCGTAGCATCAGGTGGAATGACAGGTCACTGCAAACTTAGGTGAAGTGACCTATCAATATTCCATCCGCCGTAGCATCAGGTGGAATGACAGGTCACTGCAAACTTAGGTGAAGTGACCTATCAATATTCCATCCGCCGTAGCATCAGGTGGAATGACAGGTCACTGCAAACTTAGGTGAAGTGACCCATCAATAGTCCATCCGCCGTAGCATCAGGTGGAATGACAGGTCACTGCAAACTTAGGTGAAGTGACCTATCAATAGTCCATCCGCCGTAGCATCAGGTGGAATGACAGGTCACTGCAAACTTAGGTGAAGTGACCTATCAATAGTCCATCCGAAGTAGCATCAGGTGGAATGACAGGTCACTGCAAACTTAGATGAAGTGACCTATCAATAGTCCATCCGCCGTAGCATCAGGTGGAATGACAGGTCACTGCAAAGTTAGGTGAAGTGACCTATCAATAGTCCATCCGCCGTAGCATCAGGTGGAATGACAGGTCACTGCAAACTTAGGTGAAGTGACCTATCAATAGTCCATCCGCCGTAGCATCAGGTGGAATGACAGGGCACTGCAAACTTAGGTGAAGTGACCTATCAATAGACCATCCGCCGTATCATCAGGTGGAATGAGAGTTTAATCAATTGTGTACAGATTTCTCAGCATCCAAATGTTTTATGTAAATGTTCTATCTGTATTTTTGGGAAATAAAGATATATTATATTATTATAATGACAGGTCACTTCAAAATTTACTAATTTGATTTTGATGTGAACTTTGTTTCATCTGCATAAACAATTATAATAGGTTTGTGGTTACATGCCCGTTTGGACTCTAAAATACTGAATTGTACACTCTTTGATTTTAGTTTTTGAAAAAAATAACACAGCCTGTTTAAGAATAATAAATGTACCTATATGTATAATATAGTCCCAGATCACCGCATCCCACGACTCGGCGCTCCCGACCATCGAACGAGCGACAGCCGGCAGCGACAGGTCGACTCCGACTTCTGATACGAAGGCACGGCGCGGCTCCTCCCATGCGGTACACTCTGCCAGTGTATGTTGCGCCCTGTCCTCCCGACAGTGGACACAGTGCTGGCACCGAGCGTCCGGCTCCCTGTTAATGCGACACAGGTACTTCCTGAAGCAGCCATGCCTCCCCCCGAGCCATTCGTCGAGCACTGGTCGGATCGCGTCGAAAGACTGGTCCACCAGGTCCAACCAGTCTTGTTGACAGACTTTTGGGTTTCTGACTGTCAAAGATCTACAAATGTCAGCCGGGACCGTGGCACGGAGGGATCTCGTTATTTAATGGATGGTCACCCATTCACCAACCGACCGTTGCAAGCGTAGCTTAACCTTCGATCGACCCATGCGGCTGTTATCATTAAGCCACGAATCCCTCTAATTTCATATACAATCTACTAATATTTTATTTCTTTCTTTCTTTTGGAAGACTTACAGCTAGCTAAACAAAACGGACTAAGAAATTGAAAATGTGACTGACAGCCAATTACAAGTCTTCACATAATATATATATATATATATAACAGATTATTTATAGAAAAATCTGTGAGCACTGTATGTGCTGCCAAAAAAACAATAAACCGCCAAAGCCAAAACTATACATACAATACCTATATACATAGAATACCTGGTGGACCGAGCTCTGCTTGGGTAAAAATAGCGAGAACAACTTTTCCTTAGAAATTAGACCTAACTAGATCGATTTTTCGCCCTCGTAAACCCCTATATTGCAACTTTTATCGAAATTAGATCTGTTTTCGAGAACGTGATTACAAATATATATTACAAATACAAATATTACAAATATTGCTCATTAATAGTATAGGATATGTTAAGGCCTAGGGTGAATTCTCGAACATACGTTTCCGAACATAACCCGCCTTGTGCCTATGTATTAATTTGCCGGAAACGATTTTTTTATTTAACTGTACTTCAGGTATATTGCGAATCTGGTATTCTGAGATCGAGCCATACAAAAGTAACTCAGACTAATATAATGAAACTCAAACTCAAAGCATTTATTTCAAATAAACCAATTACAGGCACTTTTGAATTGTCAAGGGGTCGGTCAGTCGGAAATATGAAGCTAGACATTCCAAAGCGTAGAAGGTTCCTATGGAGAAGAACGGGCAAGAAACTCCACGGACACTCTTTTAAATCAAAATATTGTTACAAAATATTGGTTACATCATTCATGTTTAAATTATACATGTGAGAACAATGTAGAAAGACGTGCACGTTAAAAGCGTCCGTAATAAAAATATAAAAAACAAAGAACAATTCAAAAATGAAAATAAGCAATGGCAGCTAAACGATGACCAGTCCCTACTGACGGCGCCCGTTCACGAACATGACGCATGGATCAGCACCATTCAGCTCAACCATTTTGAAGAGAAACTAATTTAAGCATTATAAAGCAACCGGTGAAAAAGTCAAGGCTCAAGCACTTTCTGGCCACAGACACACCTGTTGCAAAAGGATGGAAGTCATGCTGTTCACACAACCTATTCGAGTTTCTGCTTGCACGCACAAGGAATGAGTTCTGCCTGTAGTTATTCGGAGCAAATGGCACAAGAAACGGAGGATTGGACCGCTTAGACCTTCCGGGGATGTTAAGGTAAAATTTGGATAGAATTTCGGAACTACTAATATTCTTATTTCAAATCGATTAATTGGGGGCAATAACAGAGGTTATGGTAATTTTCAGAGTGATAAGGTACTCTTTGATGGCAGCATAAGTCTTTTATAAATCTCTTTTAGATGTTCTCTATGGGATCAATGTATTTGTCGTAACACGGATTCCATATTTTAGACGCGTACTCCAAGTGGCTTCTGACAAAAGTATCAGTATAGAATTTTTAAAGTTTTGGCTTGCCGGAAGCACTTGGAAAGCAAGCATTATGAAACCCAGTGATTTCCATGCCTTAGCAACAATTGCATCTACATGTGATTAAAAAATGAGTTTGGAATCGTGATGGACCCCCTATCACAGATGAAATTAGATCTAGGTAGCACTTACTTGATAACCTAAGGTGTAAGATGTGGTAATGATGCAGCGCTTTCGAGAATATGTTATGACCGACCATTTAGTAGGATTCAGATCCAGTTTATTTCTTTTATTCATACAAACGGCGTAGATCATCCCGATGTACCTACTATCATGGCCATTGATAAGAAAATGTATAGGTGTATACATTTTCTTATCATCAGCGAAACACAAAAGTTTGTATGAGGTCAGTCAGACATAATAAGTTCTTTTAATCGATAACACAATTATTTTATTAACATACGCGCGTGACTAATATATTTTTGTATAAACTACGTATATATGCATACTTACACGGCGTATAAAAATGTATAGGTAATCGCAATAAGTGAACTATGCAATAACACTGTTGTATAACATTGAACAATCAATACGATTATGCTTTTGGAATTGATATTGAGTGATAATTATACTTTTAATTGGTCTTTGCCTACGTAAATGGCCTACAGTTGCGTAGCCTTCGAGGATTTGGAAAATTGTTTAGACCTAGACTGAGGTTTTTTACTAATGTTTCTTATTTATTCATTTATTTTTAAAACATTATGCAAAAGTAAAAAAATAAATACTTAATAAATAATGCCTGAGGCATTTTCTACCAGTCAACCTTAGGGTGGTGCAGAGACAAAAAATGGCAGGTGCAACATAAGAAATTGATAACACGAAAATAAAAATAAAATACAAGAATAAATACATAGATATATATATACATACATACATATGGACAGAATAAACTTTGTCAGGAGAAATAACGATTGGTAGAGGAGAAAACGAATCCAGAAAATTAGCGCTGGGATGTTTCTACCAACTTCTTACGTATATGTTCACGTGTCTTCACTTTAAAAGACACCGTGTTAGCGGGGGCTCGTGGCTAAATAATAACAGCGGCACGGGTCGATCGAAAGGTTAAGCTACGCTTGCAACGTTCGGTTTGTGGATGGGTGACCATCCATTATATATCGAGACCCCTCCGTGCCTCGGAAAGTATGTTGGTCCCGGCTGTCATTCCTAGATTTTTCACAATCGTTACGGGTATTAAGAAGCCCAAGTATGACCACCAGTCTAACAAGGAGTATCGTGTTACCCAGTTACTGGGTTGTGAAGGTCAGATTAGGCAGTCGCTCCGTGTAAAATACTGATAGTCAGCCGCATCCGGTTAGACTGGAAGCCGACCCCAACATAGTTGGGAAAAGGCTAGACAGATTGATTGATTGAGGCACCTGGTTCAACAAAATTATCTCCTTTGACTTGGCTTGACATGCCGTCGAGAACTATCTCTTAGGCATGCCGGTTTCCTCACGATGTTTTCCTTCACCGTTTTTGAAGCAAGTAATTATACTACGGGAATCCGAAAGCAGAAGATAGGCAGTCGCTCTGTGTAATATACTGGTATTCAGCTGCATGCGGTTAGACTGGAAACCGACCCCATGTTGGGATCGGGAAAACGCTAGGCAGATTTATTTTGACTTATATCACTTATTTATCTACCTATATGCTGATATAATTCTAAACCAGCCTATAATAACAAAATAATCTTTTATTTTTGAGAGTTGGTCCCTTAGCAAAAGTTCATGAGCAGTTTCAATCCCTCCTTGAATGATATTGCGAATGAAATCAAAGCACATACAATCTAATAGCAATCATCCTGCTTTTTGCCTGCATTGCCCCCCTGTCTCACCGCCCATATACCTAAGGAGCGGTCTCTGTCAAACTACAATGTGGAAACGACAATACGATAATAAATTCAAACACTGGCAATACAATGCATAATTAAAAAAGTGATGTTTTAAAAAAACACTTTTGAACACGGGCCGACTATGGGTTCTGCCGATCAGCCATCTAGCTCTAATGACTAAACTATTTTATATTTTTGATTGAGTTTTTATATGCAGACTGAGAACGTCATGAGAAGTATGCAGTTAAATTTATTGTCTAACAACCTTGTATAAAAATGTCAAAATTCAGCCAGAAATTGCAACGTCTGCAACCAATCACTAATTAGGTATGTATAGGTAAAACCTGATGATCCTCAAGTGTTCAATTTATTACGATAGCGCACAAAAAGCGTAATCAATAGCCAGCTGAGTGCGATTTCGTTTCGAAAATCTATTACAAGTGTTGCTAAAAGATGCTACTTCAGATAAATGAGTAATACTCAAAAAAGATTGATGCCCTTGTCCACTTTACGAGCGAAGCCTGTTTAGAATTAAAATGTGCGACTCCAAAATTCATGATTTTTTTTTCCTTATTGAGATCAACAACGCACCCAAAAATTTCCTGTATGCCTACACTATTGGTATTTGTCTCAATCGCAACGACGAGTCATGTTTCCCGAAACTATTTAAGTGCAGAATTGATAGTTAGCCTTTTTTTCTTGTCTATTGTCCGTAATTAGTGAGACTAATTGGAAAAACCTTCGTTAAAATTCGTTTAGTCGACAGCAGTATGTTAAATGTAAATGTTTATTTATTTATTTATTTGCTAACGTGTAAAACACTGGTTAGTAGGCATGCATTAAAATTTCATGACGGTATTTTAAGACATGCACCCTGTAAGGGCACTGCAAATATTTCATATTAAATGATTAATTACACGAGTTTGATGATTCTAATGATATGATTTTAATGAAATAATATATATTCATAGGAAGACGTGTCTATGCGTACTATATCGTACCAATTTGTTCCTAATGCCACAGTAATAATATACATCATACATCCTGAAATCATGGCTACTAGTTAGAACTTTAGAATTCAATAGATTTATAAGAAGTACTCTAGCCATAGTCCAACAAATACCCACTTTAACATAGAATCTATGAGTGACCTTGGGTTGGTTATCGAGGGCGTTCACGAGTCACGACGCATAGAAAGTTCAAATGCTCATTCGAACTGGTAATCGAATCCAGAATGTAACTGCTTAGTTCGTTTTAAACTGAGAACATTTAGAATAAGAAAATTTTGTCGTGTGCGCCTACGCAGAGCAGTGTGACCTTCCGGTGTGGTGAGATGTCGTCGTTTTATGGTCCTACGACCGGTAATAAACAGAACACGTAACATTACTTAATACTGATAAACGGTAGATCACCAAATGTACGATACTTTCACATCTCAAGAGAAATGTCAAGGTCAGAGACGCAGCTAAATACACCAAAATTTTTGTTTTGTATCGGTATCGACTATTTGACGTACGATGACGTACGGTCACTTACTGCGCTTACGCCGCGATGCACCTATTAGGCTTTTGTAAAGATAGATTGAAGGATAGCCATGAATGTTCATTAGGAGTGGTTTTATACCGAGCACGTGTTTCCTATGGCTAACTAATGATCGTGAACGAATACTTAATAGTCACGTGCAGGCTAATTTTAGGGTCTTTAATTGACAGAGTAATTACGATAGTAGGAATCATTTAAGTACAAGTAGGTCTTCCCACTGCATAAATAACATAAAATATTTACAGAGAAATCACAAAATACGACAGGTTTCAGCGTCATATGGTATAGTTTTCTAATACATGAAAGTTATGCCCCAGAATTCGACGGGAACTTTTTTTAAAGTATCGTTTCGCCTACGTATAAATAATTATGAGTTGAACGTCTGTTAGATATAACAAAAATGTATTGACTAGACTAGATATTCTCTTTAATACAGCATCTTAGTCATCATATTTATAGATACAACTGATAAAGACCGAACCAAAAGTTCAGGGTGACGGAACAGAGCCGAACGAAACCAAACTATTAATGAAACGGTACAAAGCGTTGCAAATGAGTAAATTCGACCCCCAGATGATTATAACAGATAATACCTGTGATATTATTCCCTAGATCAGCACATTCTACAACGCCCTATCACTTGTATATGCATAGACTCACGTACGTACTACGTACTGAGACGCAGCTAGACAACAGCCAACCCAAGTGGAAGATTTATGTCGCTACAATTATGCTATCACAACATGAAACAACATTAGATATTCTGACTAAGCATTGAACGTCTGAGAGCAACAAGAACAATTTTTGTGAGATCAAGTAGTGTGTTTATGGAAAGTTTGGCATATGATTTAAACTGTAGAGGTAAAGCGTTTGTATGTCAATAATTTAAAAGGAAATTAATCCTTTTAAATTATTGACATGCAAACGCGTTTACGAGTGTTTGTAAAACATGTTGGTATCACAAATTACATCTATACAAATATTGGAAAAGGATTCGATATTTTACCGTTTCTCATGAGTTAGGTTGGTATGTACTTCAAGATAGACAGAGTTATAAACTATTAGACAGACTGTCAACTGTTTTTCATAAATTTTACTACAGGCTGAAAATTATTTGCAACCTCTTCAAATAGGCATCTATTGGAAGAAGCTGCGAATTATTTTGAAAATAACTTGACCCTGTCTCTATGCCATTGGCGGTAGCGAGGCCTCTTTATTCATTTATTTGTAAATTATGAGTTCCGATTTATTTAAAAAAGAAAATTATGCAGTAACCACTTAAATAAATGAACTTAGGTAGTTGAAGTTGACGCGAAGGCATTCGTAGCAACAGCTAAGTACTTTCAGTTTCGGGAGCTAAATTTTACGTCCTGCCAAAAATATATTTTGGCGAAGACCGAATCTTTTGTTGAGCAAAAGTCAAAACAGGTTAAATATAAGAAGATCCGTATATTACTTCTAATGGTATTTATGTTTGCTTATTAGTAAAGTCATGTTTCGTCAATTTACGTATGTTTGTTTGTGAAATATAAAAGGTGAGTATGGTACCTTGTTTGTAGAACCGAAGCCTTACATATGTATGTGCTAAAACAAAATTGCACGTTAGGACCAAAACATATTTTTATGTTCTTGAAAGATTGATGACAGTGCATACTTGGATGCAAAGCTGCTGCTTCATTATAATGCTACAAAAAAATATAAAAAATAAAGAAAAACAAGGAAAACGGTTTTTGAAGTTTCCTGTCAGTGATTTCCAGTTTAAAAACGCTTGCGATCCTTGCTGACGTTGCCATAGGAGTTAATTTTTGTTTCGGTTTAATGAACTATGAAAATAGTATTGTGACGAATGACGTACGTAATAAATAAGTAGGCGGAAACTACAAAAGAGCACGTGCTACGCACCTATTGTGTTTCTATAATTTTTCATGCATCGAAATAGTTAATATTTATGAATAATTCTATTCAAGAGTCCTCCAATAACTTCCTATCAACAATACTTTTTTTTTTTTTAAATAAAATTCTTTGATTTTTAAACTGTGGACTGAAGACCTCGTTCTCATGGATATTAGATCTTACTTCATGGCAATTTGAACACTAGGTTATCTAATCGTGAAGGTTTAAAACTAATAGGATAAACTCTTTTATAAATAAACTATTCAAAAAATACCTATTAGGTTTGTATTTTGGCCTTTTCGGGCAAATTGATCGTAATTGTCTAATTGACCGACCAATTCATTCACACGTCATTCTTGAGGATCTCCGAACTTGGTTGCTCCTTGCATCTTTTACCCAATGCTAGGGGGGTTGTGACTACGTCTTGGTTTCAAATTTTTTCCTTAGTTATGTTCACTCCACCTGCTTCTACCTTCAAGCCATATAAAATGCTTCAGAGGCTTGGATGATAAGGGAGATGCAACCTTTGGTCCAGAGTATAGGATTTCTCTCGATCTTTTAGCCTCAACTTTTCCAGCGACAATTACTTTCAGTAGGTTGTCTCCTGGTTGTATAATGCACCTTTAAAAATACAACCGACTTCCAAAAAATACACTAAAAAGTGAAAAATAAATTTAATTTCGGTCGGTGTCTTTGGTTTAGAATTTTCGTTATTTTCCACCGACTTCCGAAATTAAAGTTATTTTACACTTAAAAGTTTTTTTTATGTTTATTTTTTCATGTTTTAGTTGTGGTACCTACCTACCCTACACAAATTCGAATACCACTACCTGCTATGTAAATAACAGTGACAGGAAGTAGTAACAATAGTGACACATAGACTTAGTGCGAAAAATAAATACTATTGAAGCTAACTCCAAAACTACCCAAGCAAAGTTAATAAAATTTTTATGGAACCATCACGCTTCATGTACACAATGAAAAAAAAATTTAAAAAATCTGTCGACAATTGAAGAAGATATCGATGGAAATACTTAAAAAAAAAACATACAGACGAACATAGAACATGAAAAAAAAAAATCTTTTGATTACAATTTGCTCCAGGTCAGGCGGTGAATTTTCCTTAGGAAAAGTTGTAGACAATTTTCCGTCCTGCTACAATATCTGTTGTTGAGTTTGATATACAGAGAAACATATTGTAGGTATTGATTTTGTAGGTAAGAGAGAAAATACTGTCTTTTAAACCAGGTTAATAAGAACACGACAGCCTTTTCTCTTTTCTTTAGTACTAAGTAGTTTTAGTGCCAAGCATTAATTTTAATTTAAAATAACTTGTGAAAATAACGTATGAAATTTGAAAGCTCTACGGAATTAAAGCTCTATTTTAGTTGTTAGATTTTTAATTTAGACAAATAACGGTGTCTAAACTAAATAATTTAGTCATTATATTACATGGTAAAATATACATGTTTATTTATAAATATATTAGATATTTTTAATAGAAATGTTTAACTTAGAAACCAGTATACATTCTAAAGGTAACAGGTTAGGTACCGATTCAGATTTTTCTACAAATAAAATTAATAGAATAGAATTTAGAACCGCTACTTGTAAATAATATAAATAATAGGTGAGTATGTTAAGTGGTACAAGATTGTGGTGAGATGAAATAAATTAATAAATATTATTTTAATTATGTTAATTTTCTCTGTCGTAGATTTAAATATTTAAGGTAGGTACGTGTGTACCTTAATTATTTAAATGTACGACCTAGGTTACGCAAGTATCTACTCTACATGGAGGACGACAGTATTCATAATGAAAAGAAAATGCTATCAGCATCATAACAATAATTTTGTCATTGTTTACCCGTAATCTCGAATACGTTTCCAATGAACTGTAAAAATGTTCCGAATATTTAGGTTACATTTTGAATAATTATGTATATTTCGGCGTATGGAGCAATTTGTTACAAACATTATATAAAAATATCAATTAATAATATAGCAAATGTACTAATTGGCTATTTTATATATTGCAAAGGAAAATGCCTTAGCGGAATGTCCTGACATTAACTAATATGAAAATTATGCTAACTCGCTACGAGTAGCTTCTCAAGACATTCTACATTATAGTTATGGACAATGTCTTAAAACTTGTTGGTAAATGAAATTACGACAGCGTATAAAAATAAATCGTATTTAGTTACATAGGTCACAGTCAACATTATTTTTATAAAAACCTGTAGCTACTAGTGATTATATTTTAGAGCTGCAATTTCGGTTTAAATCATATATTTTACATAACATACTTAATGGCTACATTTCATATTTGTAAACAAGCCGCTTGATTTCATTCAGCAAACGATGACTAATTTAATTCGAGAAATTTATTTCAGAATTAAAGTTCAATCGAAATACACGTATATTACAACCATGAAACTTTTATTAAAAAGTATTATTAACTTTTATTGAAAATATTGATTACCGGCAGTGTTAATATTAAATACCTATATAAAACTACTTAACTAGTTATTATAATTCGATATTTGAAAAACAACAAAGGTAGATAATATTTTAAAAAGCGAAGCTTCCATCGGTGGAGATGGTCATACGCAGCCTGCTTGCATCGGCTATGTCAACGCGCCTCCCGAACGCGGTATATAAACACGGCCATTATCAAACTACCACCAATACATTGCCGACCGTCACAGCGACCGCACATTTAACATAAATAACTTGGAGCTTTTAAAAATAAAGTTGTGTCAGTGATTACATCGTCCCTTCAACATTTTTACAGGACCTAAATTCATGTGAGTATACAAGCATAGTGTTAAGAAAACTTGTGAACTTAGGAATTCAGAATTTTGAAAAGTGTTACAAGCCTTTCTTTATATTCATCTCCGTATGTTTGATTATCTTTAAAATCTTAAATGTTTATTCAACTTTAAAACGAAAATAAATATCTAAACAAAATCTCTACAATACAGTCAAACAAGCCTTTGTCGCTACACTCTCTAATTCTAACGCATAAAATTACAATGATCTAGTTCAAATAGTATAATACTGGCATTAACAATAACCTGTTTAAGCAGTAAATACATTGAGTAAAACAGTTGACGCTAGGATGTATCAAATACATGGTGATTAGGGGACAGTACAAGTCCCATACAAACCCTCCTTTTACTTTATTCATTCTATCTAGTTAACTATTAGTACCAAAGGTGTGTTAAAAAAAACTACAGAGCTCGCATTTTGAAACCAAATATTTCAACTAACAATAGCACTTATCGTTTGTTTGTAATACCTTGCGCCAGTTCGAGCAATCAGTTCAAATTGATCAGTTGCATTCTATAAGTGCACTATATTCTAGCGCAGCGCAGGTTGTAACCTGTCCAGGCAATAAATAAAACAAGTAGCGCAATTCACGCTAGGATGTCCAGGATTATTCCCAGTGGCGAGACAGGACAGACTGGCGATGCGCCTGCGATGGATGCAACGACATAGTCCGTTAACGGAGATGGCCGATTTGCGGTTATGCTTTAACGATTATTTGTTTACTAAATTTATGGCCTCGTTATGTTAGGTTTTTATTATTATTGAGTTTTAGAAAGTATTTCAACTTTGTATGATTTTGTAGGAAACACGGTACTAAAGTTTTGGTCCAGAAAGGTGCATTTCCCATCCTGAAATTGTTTAGTCTCGTCACAATTTCCATTTCACGAAAACATATGTTTTCAAAGGGAATTGTTTACTTAGAAATTCGTAATTAATTTCCTGAAAAAAACTAAACGAATGTTCAAACACGGAGCGTCAGTTCAGGCGAGACTAACGCGTGGAGAATCGATTTCAGGCCTATGAGCAGGCATCAGGTTACGCCTGAAACATTCGCACCTTTTCTACTTAGTCGCCGACAAGTAACATTGTGTATTAATTAGGCGTTTAGTTATATTAACATTACTTTTTACTGTTAGTGTTAATTTTAAACGTCTACGTTTGAAATTAAAACTTTGTGAAATATTGTTTCTTTAAAAAATAGACACGTAAGTACTGGAACTAATGATACCTATATTTTCGTTAGAAATTAAATATTAATGAATGTGCGCCGCAGTGATAAATAACAACTTATTAATCGGAAAAATAAAAAAAATATAAATTGCAACTTATTTATATTTTGTTATTTCTCCGAGCAAAACCCAATGACTCATACAGTGATGCCAATGTTAAATTATAGACAATAGTTTTTTTTTTCTGTATTTTCGGCGAACTTCAATCAAAGGCGAAAATAAACTGTGCGTTTAAATGCGCAAAAGCTATAAAGCGAACCATAAACTTGATGAACAATTTAAGGAATTATAGCAACGAAATCAGTAATTTGCCACAGATGGTCGTGAGTAGCTAATGACCCCGCTAGCTGACTGGAGCGAAACAAAACTACGATAAAAACATCTCACCAATAAAACCTACCGCTCGTCGAGCTATCGCAGAGGCAGAAAAAATCAAATTATTTCCATGAGTCACCCTGGGCGAGTGCAAACTAACTTTAGATCAGTAAAAAATAATTAAAATGATACGATAGTATTCATTAACTTGTAAGCAACAAAAAACATGGTAAACCGCGCACAATACTAATGGCGTGCGTATATGGCATTGTATTTAAAATTGCCGTTTTACACGTTTTTATGTCTTTCCTGGCATGACCCGAGCCCAATTTTCTGCGCAACTAACTCCTCATATATTAGCTTAAACACCGATGTTAGGTACTAGGCCTCTATTAAATAGACGATAAAAATGTCAAGCGCCTTCATTCATAGAGAACAATTCAGAAATTATAGTCAACAATAGGCGATAAAGCCGTGGATACACGAATGACATGAATAGTTAGCAAAACTATCACATCCGCACTCCATAAATCCTGCATGGCGTCAGTTTGCATACGCTCCTGCGGCCCAGTGTGACGCAAGCACTGATATGACTTGCGCAGTACATTTCCGTGGAAGACATCGCCCATAAACCATTGTGGAAATATCCGCAGAAGCTCTTTGTTACCCTACTTATACAGAAACAGTCGGTCTATGCAAAAGTGTAGTGACCAGTAAGGTACTCTACCCAAGGTAACCAGTCACCTCAATTATACAGCATAATGATAAACATTTCCACGGATCATGGGTATTTAGCCACCACAATGGTCTGAAGCAGCATACGTAATTATTTTGGACAGGCAAGGCCAATCTTGAGACTTATGCATAAACATAAAAAGACAACATTTTCATGGTTCTCCGATAAAGAACTGTGATCTTCACGGTTGCGAAGACATCTTAGAGGAAGACGGTTTTTTAAACAATAACTTTTTAAGTAAATTGAACAAGTAATAAAAGCAAAAAAGCTCAATTCAATTTGTTACGGCATCTATTATTGTGTCAGTAGTGTTTCCACTACATCAATTTGTTAAAAATAAATGCAATCATTTACATAATGTAACATTAAATAATTAAGAGGCATTACATAACGCGTGTATGTCCGACAAACCGACAAAAATGTCATGTTACATAGACAGGGTTCAAGATAAGTCACCGGTTAAGTGCTCGCAGTCGAAATGAGGAGATTTGTTGACATTTCACACTTGCTCAAACCCGAGCCGGAGTGTGCCGTTAGTCAAACTCAGTTCTTCCGCTGGCATTGACCTAAGCTGCTCCTATGCACTGTCCACCGAGTATTTACCGTTCATCTAGCAGTTCACCTTTTTACTTGTTCTAACATTTTAACACAAGTTCAAATTCCGAAATGGTCAGAATGTGGCCTCAGTAGAGATACACAATTGTTTTGATGTTACCAAATTGATTGCGAAACAATACATCTAATACAGTTAACTAAAAACATTAAAAATATAACTGTAGCTATAAAACGGCAATAAAAAATACGATATCTATTTAATAGTCTCAAGGTACCATTAAACCTTTGAGCTTGACTTTAATATATTAGAAGATAAATACAAATCATTTAACCTTCACTAATAAAATAGGCTGCAGGTAACTTAATCATATAAAAGAATCATATAAATGTATACCTACCTACTTAAAAAAATAATAAATAATAATTGGTAATAATAAATCTTGTTAGCCGACGCTAGAGGTATCTATTTTATCTTTTTATGCAGAAGGTAATCATTTGATAGTGCGCACATAATATTTAAATTCCAGCCGGTCCGTCTCGTAAATAGAAACGATTTTCAGAACGAAAAGCGCGCTTAGTGTTGTATAGGTACAATAAAATTGTACTACATTTAATCAAAATTCTAATGGTCCACATACACAGCACTAAAAACTCAAAAAAAACTTCAAAGTTATTTTCGAAACTACGTTGCCATATGAAATTAATTGAGCGAAAATGAATTGACATCCTTACGTTCATTAAATCATGATTCAGTCTTTTAGCAAATTATTTGACATTTATATTATAGTTAATGCAAATGTAAATACGGTATCTAACATTTATATTTAGTCAGGCAATTCAACAAACTTTACATGGATTGCACCATAGGCTTCGCTTGGCTTTGCAGCTAAACAATCCATCATAGTCATTGTCACATCGGCGTATTTGATTTATGCAAGTGAGATGTTATTGTGGACCGGATAGGATCGATCTGTACTCCCAATATGTCGACAATGAACCGTGGGCCGTGGGTCGTGGTTGCACAACGCGCACGTACCAATGAGTTTCATAATGCATCGCAGCTTCGCTGACAACCACACAATAAAACTTATCCGCCCAATCTAGTACTATTAAAAATTCCTAACAATTGCATAGGTACAGCTATAGAAAGTGGGCTATCAAATAAACTAGCTATGTACTAGACTACTAGACCAGGTCATTTTTTGTAGAAAGCGCGAAACGTGATTCGAAAAAAATATCGTCTAGGTCGATCAGTTCTCGTTTCAAACCACGGAGAAACCAAAAAGAAAGATTTGCCTTTTAAGTATACCCGTTCTGTTTATTTTATTACTGTACTTGGGGTACAATAATATTTAACATTATTTTGTACATAATTTCTTATGAACTGGTATGTTTTATTTATACTATTGCAACACAACACACGCGGTTAATGGAAATTAATTTCAATACATTTCCCAATAATCACAGTTACCATCTGAAGAATGTTAAACCTGTTTGGGGAATTTAGTAAGCGTAGTGGACATCATCTCGGCATTTTATCGAGAGCCACCTGGACAAGTGTGCCTGGCCCTGCGCGAAGAATGGGACTGCAACATTAACCTTTCATAAAACGTGAACATTACTCAATCGGCCGCAGTGGAATATTTCAAAGGACCTAAATAACAGCGGGTACAGCCGGGTGATGATACCTTATTATCATTTTATAACTTCAAATTCAATGAATGTTTCGACGATTCTTCAGCTGTAAAACGGTAGTTAAAACAAAGCAACGTGTGTTATTGTATCATAAATGTGGTAACGATATACCCATTTATGATTATAGTTTATATATGAGATAACGTAAATTACCTCAGAATACGTGTTCTACATGCCGATGCTACGGTTGCGAAGATTTTATTGTGACATATTGATTGGTTGGATCTGTCACCGTCCGCGACGCGGTAAACACGTAATTGGATCAACAAATGGTCACGATTCCCGCACATTATGCTGCAACGCCATATGAAAATTACATTTCTAACAACGCGTGTACAATTATGTATTAACGCCCTTTGTATTCATAGCCAGCGCTTTTAATTAAACGTGCTTCTCTAGCAAATGGATGCACCTCTATTATAACAAAATACAGAAATACTGCAACTGGTTATTCAACTGTCATTTAAAATAAGTTACGATTAGCTTTAAATGCAATTTTAATAAAATATTGAATTACTAAGTAGGTCTTAAAATCTACAAAATTTTCCGCTGTCGTACATTTTGCTAAAGCTACGGAAAGGTCAAGACCTAGAGCATAACTTTAGAAGAATAAACTTAAATTATTATCATCGGCAAAAAACTCATATGATTCACTTGGTAGATAAAGAAAACGGGGTTATTATGGTGTGCCTGAGTAATTACGGCGTACATTACCGAGTCCTTGTAACATTTTGATGAAACATCACATCACTACTCGTAGAAAATACTACTGATGCAACAATATTATAATGTTGATTACTGTACTTTGCAATACACACGATAGATGCACGCATGAAACAATTATTTGAATTTTTCACAGTTTCTTTTTACTAACCAGCAACATTCTGAAATAACGTCATTGACAAACAAATGACGAATTTTAGGAAATCTCAAATATTAGAGTTTGATAGCAAATTGGCACGAAAGCGTATCGGGTCCATTTGTACATGACTTATTCAGAGCTGACAATAACAAATGACAACAGTTACATTTTTACGTCTGAATATCTTTATAAAGTTCAAAATAATAAATTTTCATCTGTTACGCTCGAATAAGGAGATCGGCGTTAAAATATGTGCATTTCGTAAATAAGCTCGGTCAGGCGTAACATTGTCATTATGTTGTAACTGTGACAAGTTCTGATACAATATAATAAATGGAGTACACAAGGCCTTCAGAATTAGGTTAAACCGAAAAAAAAGTTAATACAGATAGCAGAGTAATCAATACATTAAAGTAGCTGAAACGCTTCGCATGAAAGTCTGTCTCAAGAAGCTTCTAAAGACAAAACAAAATGACGCCGTCAAGTTCTCAGGCTGTCAACTACAGCCCATTAAAAGTAACTGCAATCATGTTGCGTCAATGTACTTAAAAAAAATGTCTGGAGTTGTTGGAAGCATCAAGTCGTGCTACATACTGCGTGCCTACAGGCAGGCAAATTTTTTCATTGCGCCAATGAGCGAGCATGCGCTGGGCTTCAATTGAAAGATTGCCGCGTCGAGTGGGAGGACGACAATCCTTGCCCTCAGCCGCCGAGGATATCCTTCCAGAAAATAACTCAGCGAACAAACGCATACATAAAGCATGTTAACGCCAACTGCGATGTGAACGTAATGTACGTCACTTTGTACGTGTCGCGGCACTAATGCGCTTCAGTATTAGGTACGTCTAATTCTGTCTCTCTTTGTTTGTTTGGTCCCTTAAGAAATCAAAGCCTTTTTCATGCTGCCGTATTTTTCCAAAATGATTCAAAGAAAAATTACAGATGGGTTATATTTTTGATTTGACTGCAACAAAATTCAAGATGGTCGATAACAATCAGTGTTGCAGTAATAATACTAAATTAAGTATAATCAGATGCCAACAGCGCAGGGCTGCAGAGCAACGCCCGCGCAAGGTTCATCGGTTTATTGATCGAACCAGTTTCATGAAATTGACGCCCGCAACAATTTTTTATATCTGCTTATTTTAAATTTTTGCCTGCAAGGGTTTTGTTGTCTCAGTAGCATACTCGTTACTCTTATTATGACTTTCCTGGATGTTACTGGAACGACAGTGGGTATTACTGAAGTATTTCCTGTAATCATTTTTTGGAAACAAGACAAAATAATAAAATGCCAATTAGTATCATAAAAATAACTCATAATTTCAGCCCGGAATCACCCACTGCTGGTTATAGGCCTCCCCTTCTTTCTGCCATAATTCCCGGCAAAAAAAAAATCTTAAGTCGACTAAAATAAAAATAAAACTCAGTATTAAATGACATTAAATGATCACCAGCATCAATTTTTTTTTAATTATTTCTGAGAAGATAATTGACTGCTATGGACTTTTATTTTAATTTTTCAACCGTATAGACTTAGACACCTATAATGATATAATTGCAAGCCAAAGGAAGGCTTGTAAATATTTTTTACTCGTTGAATACACGGGACGACTCCAAGAAACAAAAAGTCACAAACTGATCGTCGTTTATAAAATGAAGTAAGAACGGCGCCGCGTAATAACCGGTAACCAAGAACTTATAGAACGGGTTCTCGTTACGTATTGAACTTGACTTGTGCAACTACACATAAAGATATACCTGAAATGGTCATCTTGGCCTGCTACAAATAAAAAAAAAACGATACAGCCGTCTTCGCAATAAAGGAAAAACGAAAACTTGAAACGTAACTGGCAGGAACCAGGCTTTCTGGAGCATAGTAATGAACTTTTGCATTTCAGATATCATAAAAAGAACACGCGACTCAATAATATATTCACTCGTCTGTCGTCAGACAACAAGATGGTCTGTCCAGATGGCGTCTGATAGTTTTTTTTATAACACCATTCAAATTCTAGACACTGCAGACGGTGACTGACGGGTAACGCCTAGACTGACCGCAATTTAAATAGCGTGAATTTCCAAGCGAATGTTTTGCTAAAACTATAAATATCAGGCTGATGTGAGGTCGATTAAAACGTGGGGAGACAAGTGCTTATGCGTGTGAATCATTCATACGATGCCACGTATTGCATTCTAGTTGGCAATTCAATTCAATGAGCCAATTAAAATTCAGATAATGCGTTGCCGACGTCTGGCCGGATCATCCATATTTCTAACGCGCGTTTCGCATCCTGCGTAGTTCTGAGCACGCACTGGGAAGTGTCCATCATGTGCAATACATATATTATAACTAAATAAATGTTAAATAGTATATTCTCCTTTTTTACGCAATTTTGGCGTATGAAAATCATTTGCAATCAATTCAAGTTCCCAGTCTTAAGAGCGTTTATCCTAAAAGTTGGCAACGTCGCAAATAGCTGTCAAATATTTACCTGTTTTGATTAATTTGGCAATATTACTGTATAAAGTATGGCTAACTAGTGAACTAAAATATTGATTATGAAATGCATTAAAAATATCGTAACACCTAATATTTAGTTTTAAATAGATGTAAAAAAAGTATTTAGAAACTTTCCAAATGCCTTTTATACACCTAAAACGGTTACAACATCAAATTCAGTGTTATAATTGCAATTCATTATTAATATTCTAGTTCACTAGTTAGCCATATTTCATGTTTCCATAAAGTAATATTGCCAAAATATTTGACATCTTTTGCGATGTTGCCCACTTTCAGAATGCACGCTCTTAAACGCGATACAAAAAAATGTTCAAGAATGTCTGTAATGATTGTATGTTGAAGTCAATGGTAGGCTGTATGGTAACTAATACTAGGCTATTTTAAGATTATTATTCCCATCGCAGGTTGTTATCTATTTGTAGTGCGGCGCCAGACCGCATTCCAGCAGGACCTGGGATATCGCCTTAATGCCCTACCTTCAGCTAGTGCAGGCTAAAAATAGACTTCGCCGGGGTACACGACCTTCCTAGCTAATGGAAAATAGATGAGCCCTCCCGGAGAGACTAGCAAAAAATTCCTACATCTTTCATTCAGTACTACAATTATATGCGAATACAAGTCACTATGAGAGCAGCCACGGATGTTGGTTAACATTAAAAAAATATATACTCTTATTATAATATACTTTTATAGTAAGAGGAAAATGAAGTCATCCCAGTCTCTTATTGCGTTTAGTGCGCATGAGAAAGTTCTTTTGAAAGCTCTCTATCATATCATAGCCTATTTTATAAATAGTTTACATCCTACTTATGAACATCGACATTAATTCGAGACGATTCGAAGATAGGTATTCGTTCCCCAGCGTATCGGGCCCTTAGATGATTCAGCCTTAATAGGAAAATTGCTGCGAAACATCGAAGCCGGCCGGCGCGTAACATTGGCCTTACCGCGCTCACGACTTGCAGACGTGCATTTGAATCCATAATAATCTCTATCATTATTTTGTCAGACCGCTAATTGTACGTTTTTGTCTTTCCAGGATGAAGGTCTTACTAGTTTGCTTGGCCTTCGCGGCTGTGGCTCTGGCAATGCCAGTAGCTGAGGAGAAGCCTGATGTCGGTGCACCACCCCCACCTGTCGCGGCCGCTAAACCGGAGGAGGTCGTTAACGATCAACCAGCTCCAGTTGATGAAAAGAAAGCTGAGGAAGCACCCGAGTTGAAGGAACCTGCAAAGCAACCAGAAGCCAAAAGTGCACCGGTAGAAGAAATCAAACCCGAGATTAAACCAGAAGTACCTGAAAAGGCCTCGGAAGTTAAAAGCGAAGAAATTGTACCAGAATCCAAATCGGCAGAACCTGAACCTGAGAAGAAGCCTGAACCCAGCAAGGTTGCGGATTCTAAAACAGAAGAGAAAGCTGCTGAGCCTGAAGCCAAACCGGCCGAAGAACCAAAAGCGACTGAAGTGCCTGCACTAGTAAATGAGGTACCTAAGGATGCATCTGCTAAGTCAGCAGCGCTGCCCGATGAAAGCATTGATGTAGTTAGCGCAGTGAAAAATGACGCTAATATCGCTGACGATGTCATGATGCCTGACGTTATTGTTCCCATGCCAACAAAGAAAATTGATTCTCATGAGGTCCCAGTCGCTCCAGTTGAATCAGAACCTAAAACGCCTGAATCGGCCCCCACAGAAGAGTCCGCTAAATCTGAAGTGAGCAAACCTGATGAACCTAAAGTCGAAGTTAAGGCAGAAGAACCCGCCTCAAACGCAGCTCCTGGTGTACCCAAATCAGAAGAGGGTCCTGCATCTGAAGACAGCCTGCGCGTAGTCCGCAATACTGTCGATGGCAAACTGGTTGTTCCGGCTGAGGACAAACCTGAACCTACTGTTGAGAGTAAACCTGAGCCTGTTGCAGAAAGCAAACCAGAGCCTGCTTCTGAGATCAAACCTGAGGCCGTTGCGGAGATCAAACCTGAGCCTGCTGTGGAAAGCAATTCTGAGACCGCTGCCGAGAGCAAAGCTGTGCCTGCCGAAGAACCCAAACAAGAGGCTCAACCTTCCGAAATCACCAAAAAAGAAGAAAGTCCCAATGGCGTGAAGGACGAGGCCGAAAAGAAGGAATCAAAATCCAGCGAAATTGCTGCAGCGGGTGAGCCTATTGTAGAGTCCGTCATTAAAGCAGAGCCTGCGCCCGCGGCCGAGAAGCCCAAGGTTGAGGAGCCAACGGTTGAGGACAAAGAGCCTAAGAAGATCAATGCAGCCCCGGCTAAACCTGAAGAGAAAGAAAAACCTCAAGGCGACTCTCCAGGAGAAAACTCAAGCTCTGAGGAGAGCAAGGAGAGCGGAGAATCGAAAGAAAACTCATCCGAAGAGAAGGCCTCTTCCTCATCTTAGATAAGTAGTGTGGTGGCGTGCAGCGGCGGGCGTGTGTCGACGACCCTCGACACGCGCCCCCCGCCCCTCCCGCCCGGCGGCCCGCCCCGCTGCAGTGCGTGCGTGAGTGCATGCGAGTGCCGAGTGAGTGTGACTGAGTGTACACGACGCCACGCGCCGAGTGCGTGAATATCTCCGACTATTCATTAGATCTAGAGACTATTTAAATAGCCGAACCGAAAAATTACCTACGTTGTAATTATTATTTGTCAAAGTAAATTATCGAATTTCCGGTACTATAAGTAATAAAATATGTTTTTATAATTATGAGTATTTTTATTTCTACCAGCATGATGCACCTTTGATATAATAGTGAGTACGGTCAATCGCACGTCAGTAGTAAGACTTGAATTACGAAATAAAGACGATGTCAAAATCACCAACGTCGTGCATACATAAGCATAATCAGCCTATAATTTAAAAATAAATAATAAATAATGTCCCCACTGCTGGGACACAGTCTCTTCCGAGAGGGAGTGGGCTGTAAACTACCACGAGAACCCAGTGCGGGTTGGAAGGGAAAAAGGAATTTATTGTTCGTCGTTCGGTCGTCACTATGATTTCCTTCACCGTTTTGAGAGCAGTGGTGATGAAATTAATTACACAAACTAAAGCACCTACCTGGGTTCGAACTCAAGACCTACAACTCGAAATTCGGAGCCGTTACCACTGCTCTCATCGTCGTTGACTACATTATTATTACTAGTGCTTAGCTCCTTCTCCTTGCAATTAACCCAAGTGCTTAGTTACCCAGGGTAGAAAATCAGCAGAGGTAAATAAACATTACTATAAATAATATGTAGGTAGGCAATATTTAGATGTTTGGCTATGTTAATATAAACCAAATCAACACTATCCTTAGGACCTAACTGACCTATTACTATTAGTGATTAGGGCTTCAAACGAAACAAATATGCATAAATCAACAACAACCTTTACAATAGGCTGAACTTGAACTGAGTTCATATCAGTCTAGGCTTTCTATGAGCAGAATACTAATAATATGGACTTTACTAGGCTGCTAGACAAACTCAAGTATGAATTATATGAATACGTTATTACAATAATACGATGCATTACTTTCTAAAAGAAACTATGCGACTGTAAATATTATAAAAGTGTTAAGCTATATGAGCGAAGCTAAACGAACTTAGCTATGTTTCGCTTAGTACGTGGTATGTACCGAAGTTTAAAAAGACGCGGAAGAAAGTTAAACGAACTTAGCTTTGTTTAGTACCTACGCGGTGTGTGCCGAAGTATGAAAAGACGCGGAAGAAAGCATAACGAACTTAGCTTCGATCCCAATGTGGCCTGCGCTTTCTGAAAGTGGGCAACGTCGCAAATAGATGTCAAATATTTCGCTGTTTTGATTAATTTGGAAATATGTATGGAAATATGAAATATGGCTAACTAGTGAACTAAAACATAAATGCAATAATTAATAAGTATCGTAACACCCAATATTTAGTTTTAGATGTAAAACGGTTACAACATCAATCAATTCAATGTTATAATTGCAATTCATCCCAACTTAATATTATAAATGCGAAAGTGAGTTTGTTTGTATGGTTGTTACGCTTTCACACTAAAACGGCTGCACAGATTTGGATGATTTTTGGCAGATGGGTAAACCATGACCTGGATTAGGGCATAGAATACTTTTTATCCCGATATTCCCACGGGATCAAGACTTACGCGGGTGAAACCGCGGGGCGCAGCTAGTTATTAATATTCTAGTTCACTAGTTAGCGATATTTCTTATTTCCATTTTGCGTAGTATTGCCAAATTAATCAAAACAGGTAAATATTTGACAGTTTCATCATGTCTGTCTGTATGTTACCTTTTCACGGCTAAACCACTGAACAGATTTCGATAAAATTTGGCATGGAGATAGATGGCATCCTGCAGAAGGACATAAGGTACTTTATGTCTCAAAAATAATTCTAAAGGGGATGAAAGTTTGAATGGGAAATCTAGCATTTCGTAAGGTAATATGAAAATTCAAATGTATGCTTTTGGTAAGAAATAAAAATTACACATTTCAGCGTTTATGTAAAATCTTCCCCCAAAGGGGTAAAATAGGCGATGATTTCAAAATTCCCAAGTTTTCTTTTTTTTGTTTCTTCTTTTCAAGAGATTTAAGGAATTGGAAATATAGTCATAGTCCGTACCTTGAATTAACATTTGGTCTTTATTTTATTAAAATCGGCCCAATATGTCAAAAGATATTACAATTTTAAAGTCATAAACTAACATGTAGGTATTAATGAAATGAAATGGTTTATTCTGTAAATAGGATATTGAAGTCATATTAAAAAAATATTAAAAAAAATTCGTTACCTATCTGACTACACTGAGTGGACCTGTCCAGTCAGTGCAAGCGTTTGTCATTAATCGTGGAGCTCAAGTCAGAACTTAGGGAGCTCAACTCGACGAACAATACCAAAGAAAGGACATTTGGGTAGGCCGCATAAACTACTCAAACTGCCAGACCATCATTAAAACTAACTGAGAAAGAAAAAAAAAATGAAAGAGGAAAAAAAATATCCTACATAGTCCTCACATTCACAATAATTAAAACAATATAATACTTTACAAAGTAATCGTGTCATTTTGTATATAATTTTCAATTCTGGTATATTTGAATGATTTTACATAATAATTAAAATGTCAAATTTTATTGTTTTATCACAAGGCTTAGTAGACCGAGCAGCTCAATCCCACGCTTTTTTATCTTCTAAATAATCTGAAATTTTATAGTACCCTTTTTTACAAAGTTAGGTTTACAGCTTTTAAATCGTTTAATGGGTTAGTTTCGAATGTTAAATTGGCCTATGAATGAGTTGCCTACTCTGTGGAGACGTGTGCGATGTACAGCAAGGTTGTATTTATTCCTGGTATTTAAACTATGAATATCGGACATTTTCTTAAAATTTTATATATTTTTGTGTATATACAATAGGTTTTCAAAAACATATTGCGAGTCAGAATGCTTATTTCTCTGAATTTTTCTCGAAGTGAATCTCTTAGACTTAGGTTGTAAATGGCTCGAACAGCCCTTTTCTGTAACAAAGATGGTATTAATGTCCGCACAGATTCCCCAGAGAAGAATCCCATAAGACATAAGACTATGAAAATAACTCTGACTGTATCTACGTCAGTTATCTGTCAAATTTTTTTAACAGCATAGGCGGCCGAACTTAGCCTTCCTAACAATTTTTCTATGTGTATTTTGTAATTTACCATCAATAGTTATTCCAAGAAAAACTGTTGACTCAACAGGGTCCAACTCTATTCCATTAACCTGAACATTGGTAGTTAGCTGCCTGACATTTGGCGTTGAAAATCTAAGGAGTTTAGTCTTTTTTCCGTTCAGGAGAAGATTATTTACATTAAACCAATGCACAACTTTAGAGAGTGCATCGTTAACTTGTTCAAAGTTGACAACTGACGTTGTTAACTGACGTTTGATTTAAAAAATGAGGGAAGTGTCACCTGCGAATAAAACGATCTTGTGATTATCCCTTATGTGGTAAGGTAAGTCATTTATATAAATTAGAAATAAGAAAGAACCTAGAATTGAACCCTGCGGAACACTCATGGTGACCGCTGATCCTGCAGATCTCTTGCCATTAACATCGACCCTCTGAATTCTGTTGTTCAGATAAGAAGTCAGAAGGTCAAGAGCCTTGTCCCTCATACCATAGTGGTACCGTTTCCTGATGAGTGTATCATGATGTACGCAATCGAAGGCCTTGGACAAGTCACAGAAAACGCCAAGAGCATCTTGCGACTTCTCCCAGACCTCGAATATGCTCTTCAGTAATTCCACGCCCGCGTTTGTAGTTGAACGGCCCTTTGTAAAACCAAACTGTTTCAGATGTAGTAAATTATGTGCATTGAAATGTCCTAACACTTGTTTTAAAATTAATTTTTCAAAGATTTGTCTGTAATGTATGTAAAATCGAAATAGGCCGAAAATTTGTGGGATCAGTTGTGCTGCCAGATTTGAACAGTGGAATCACTTTGCTAAGTTTCATCAGATCAGGAAATACACCAGATGCACTACAAGAGTTAAAAACGATTGCTAAAAAGGGTGAATTACCATCAATTATTGAAGACATGGTATGTACTGACAATCCCCAAAGGTCAGCAGTTTTTTTACATCAAAAATATTTCAATAATTGTGAATTCAAAAAGTTTGTCACATTCTGGTACACATTCTTTAAGTATTGAGTAAGTAAAAGTGGGGGATGACGATGACAGAGGTTTGGTTGTTACAATGGGAATATTAGTGAAGAAATTTTCAAACTCAGTTGCCACCTCCACGTCTGCCTTAATATCTACATCATTGATTTTTAGATCGTAGTCACGATTCCGTACCGTCGTTCTTCCCGTTTCTGAATTAATAATATTCCAAGTTGTTTGAATTTTATTTCCAGAAGATTTTATTTTATTTTTAATGTGTATGGCTTTTGCTGAGGAACAGGCTCTTTTAAAAGTTTTTGAATATTTCTTAACAAATTCTTATAAGTTTCATCATGAAAACCTTCCTAAACTCACAATCGATGAGGTTAAATAGTGAAGCATAAGCTTGATCCGGGTCGTTATGATAAGGCAAACTTGGTAGCTTTTCCATTAAATTATTTTGAAATTGTCCTAAGCGACTTTTATTTACAGGAACAAAACTCTGACTGTTTTCTGAGAGAGATAACTACCGTTCATGAACAGCTACAATTTTAATTTCTTACCTATCACACCTTGTATGTGTTCCATTATGTGTTCAATGGCGGCACTAGAGTAGGTATTACTCCTACTACAAATAAATGGTGATAATAATAGGAAAATGAATAATTAGTATTTTAAGTAAGGCATTTAGACTTATATAAACATGTTTTATTTATTTAAAAAAACTGGACAAGTGTGAGTAGGACTTGCGCCCTGAGGGTTCCGTCTCAAAGCTGTGCTTGCCCGGATGCCCAAATTAACAAATATGAATTGAAGAACAAACCTAGCTTTTCAATTGAAAAAGAACTTTTAATAGAGATAGATAGAGTAATTAAATACAGACTAAATGTTACTTCAAGACACGGCCTATGAATTTTTGATCCCAGATTGAAGAACAGACTTAACTTTGCAGTTCATAATTACCAATTTTCGGATTTTCATCTTTAATAGATCTTGCTTCTCACCAAACTTCACGCTGCTGGGAACGGGAATAACCAAATAGGCTGGTTTATTTGTGTGTCAAAATATGCGGCATAAATGGACTTGAAGTTTAATTTTCGTTACAGCTCCAAGAAACCGTAGATCTAAGTTTTTGATATCTATTTCGCCTTGATGCCACCATGCGCTCCTGAGAAAAAGGGTCTTGACAGACAACGAAGTAATTCTTTAAGGGTTTCAATTTTTCATTTTGAGCTACGGAACTCTAAAACAGATTTATTTTCTGCCTGTTACCTTTTCATGCCGTAACGGCTGACCGGTTTTATATGAAATGTATAGAGATAGGCCGTGACCTGGGTTAGAACATTGGATACTCTGAACCGCGGTAGCACGTTCACTGTCCAACATCCACGCGGGCGAAGCCGCGGGAAAATGCTAGTTTATCATAAATTTTTAATAGCTAGTAATGTTATCGCATCAAGCAAATGTCAATGTGTGCGTGGTCGTACAGATCACGGTAGCTGTGTGTATCGCTCCGATAGGCACTCACACTAGCGCAACGTGCTTGTACACGCCGCGGCGCCGGGCTTGTGGCTCGTTCGGGGTAATTTACTGTGCTGTAAGTAGATACTTATTTGTTTACTAAATTCAAAATTGTAGTGAAATATTTCTGACACTATGACCTACCTATTTTATTTATTTTTATTGGAACGGGAGTAAACTGGTAGAAATCGTCACGGAAAGAAAACTCGTTATGCCCCTCCATGTTACATTCTCTATGAGAAAGTGTGAATTTGATCAAAATTAAAATATACGATGGCGGCAGCGAAAACTTTCAAAATTGTCATCATGTCATCATGGGTATCATTTTCATGGTTTTCGAGGATGCTAAAGCCGATAGTGTAGTCAAAATATAATTCCAAGATAGCGGCAGCGAAAATTTAAAAAAATTTCGTCATGGCTGTCGTGTTCATAGTTTTTGAGGGTCCTAAAGCCGATAGTGAAGTCAAAATATAAATTCAAAGATGGCAGCTGCGATAATTTTCAAATTTTTCATCATGTGTATCATTTTCATGGACTCCGAAAGTTGGGGATGTATCTCACAGCAAGTTACCCAATGATATGAGTTAGGTACCTACTTACCTTCTTAGCTAACTCAGCCCACGAAAATAAAGATATTTTTTTCTTGGACAGGTTTTTATACTGGTAGGTAAGATACCTAAATATATTTTGTATAAATTAATATTTACCTACCTATCTTCAGATAACATTAGACCTAACTAAATTTAAATGTGTTTACATCCATATCCAGACAAACGAGTAGCCGTTTCATCACTAATATTAATCGGTAGGTACCTACTTTTATGCGCCTAAAGAGCCTCAGCGAGAACTTCTTGCCGCTTGATTACGGTTGATTATCATCGAATGTATAGTACTGCAGATATCCAATAATAACAAGCCAAATCTTATAAATCAGCGTGTTTAGTGTGGAACTTTGACACTATGTGTTACCATAATTGTATTTTTTGTAATTATTTCAAATCATATATTTTTAAATGATGAATATATCAATATCTCTGAAGTAAGAACATAACTAAATAAATGGTTATTCAAAATCCTTGTTTTTTATTATTCTTAGCTCGGAACACTGTTTACTCCTAGTAATAACAATATTTGAAGTTTAGTAAAAGAAATAGGTACTGAAATAACACAGAAAAAGCCTTAGTTTTTGAAAGTTGAGTCCTTTAGGGTAAAGGAAATAAATAAACATAAACAGGCTTAAAATAAATAAAGACAATAATAATAAATATCCTAATCATTTATATTTACGCGACGTGCGTGTGACAACTCTAGCGCCGATTTGCCCCTAAAGCCACTCATGATAATGATGTATAGGTAGGTACCTTATTTGTATGACGTATCTACTAGCTAGATTTTCTCTACAAGGCCTAGATTTCAAGATTAGCCGAAATACAAACGAGTCATGTAAAAGGCTTTGAAAGCGTTGTTTCCACACACCAAAGCAGCGTACCGCAGTATATCTTGTTGCAGTGCTTCGTTATATTTTTTCTCGCTTCTATTTTGAGGCCTTCAAATAGGAGTGAAGAGATATGGCTCTAACAGAAGATCCTCACGAACAAGGTTAATTATGAAGGTCAATGTAGAATGCTTCCGAAAGCCCACGTCGTCCAAAGAAAATGGATCACTTCTATTTCTGTAAACCTTTCTTTGAAGCTGACGGTTCTCGAGACGTACAATTCTTTCAATAGTATCCAAGCTTTGTAAAGCTTGCATTGTATATAATAATAATAATAAACAAAATTGGTTAAATAGAAGTGCAAAATAAATTAAACATGTATTTACGACGATTTACGAATCTGACATTATTTAGACAGTAGACACACATGTTACATTTGTACTTCTAATGTAATTTTCTTAATCAGCTGCTGTAGAGAGTCGGCCATTTTTTTCTCATAGTACTGTTAAAGTAGGGTTCTGGTTTTTATAACTTTATAGTAGGTTTACAGATCGTTTAGGTACTAAAATGCGTTTATGAATAACACTTTATGACAACCAGACTTTATCAAGCTTTTAGAGGTTAGATAACTTTTTATGAATAAGACCGTTACTGTGTCTATTCATAAAATAAAATAATAGCTTTTTACTAAATGCATATGGAAGTACATACGGTACTTTAATCTGCCTAGCCTTTTCCCAACTATGTTAACGACCAGTATAACTACTGTCAAAGATCCACGAATGACACCCGGGACCAAACGCTTAACGTGTTTTTTTCCGAGGCACGACGAAGTACATACGGTACTTATTACAAAAATACAATTTTGATAATTTTTGTCTGTATGTGTGTTTCTTCCAGACAATCTCCGAATCAGCTGGACCGATATTGACCGGACTTTCACTGACACATAGCTGATGTTATAAAGAGTCACTAGGCTACTTTGATTTAAAAAAAGAAGTACAGTCAGCGGGCGGCAGTTAGTGGTTAATATTTATACTCGTGTCGATACGAGAGAACCTATTTGGTGTTGTTTTTTTTTATTGCGGTGTGGGTCTGATCTTGACCTCGATTTCCCCTCGTGGAAACCGACGGATGAGCTCTACCATGGAACGAGCGTGCCAAGAAGATGGGAAGCTGGGAAGGCTGACGGGTTATACATGGAAATGAACACATACGCAACGACCTGATGCGATCCAGTCTGTCCCTTGCTGCCCTCCCCAACAAGGGGTGCCCTTAGCGTATAGTCGCTAAGTTTATAAGTTTTTTGCCCTGGCTGAAGATCTTAATTTATTAAGGCATTCACAGGATAGTCCGGCTAAGACAACAACCTCCAAAGCTCCGCTGCAAGACGCCATTAAGAAAAATAAAAGACGGCCCAACGCAGACGTTCGTGCAAAACACACTGTTTATATTTCGCATATTGAAAAATATTATCCGATTAGTTATAATTATGTGTTTGACATTTATCGGGACTCTGGGATCGCGGACAATTGGAAGGCGTTTCTAAGGTCAAAGCCAACTCGCAGAGATTCTTATTAGACGCTTTTAATTATAATAGGAGCCATCAACGATTATACCTGTATATGCAAGTGCACCCAAGGACAATCCCCAGTTAGTGTAGGACTATTGCAGAATACGGAAATAAAAGATATTGGGCTATAAGTTAGGGTGGCTATAGTGGTCTGGTTACCTAGACCTAGGGAATGTAATATTGAGTCGAGATTGGCAACTCGAGATCTTGCTTGCAAAGCCTTGGGTCGAGGTTGGCCGATCTTGCCCGGTCGGCAATCTGGTGAGAACGAGATCGAGATTTCACCTACTTTTAAAAGTAATGCGTTATTTTAAATTAGAAATGCTTAAACTTAATAAAAGTGAAAACTATGACAACGTAGGCTATTGGTGTAATATTTTGAGAATAAAACAAATTTAATTTAATTCTAAACAAAAAATGTACGTATGCACTACGTATACGTACCGCAAGAAGTTAGCGCAGACGCATCACGCACAGTGAGATTTCAAGAACGAGATTGTCTTACCACGAGAACGAATCTCTAAAAATGCCTCGAGATCTCAAATAATTTTTCGAGATTGTATCCCTATTTAGAACTATGGCATATTATCATTATTAAAAATACCTCATCAGTCAGCATACGGCAGGTGAGGACTCCCAGCGACCACCAGTCCACAGCATGTCCGTAGGGCTCGCGGGTCAGGATCTCAGGGGCTGCCAACAATAAGTTAAATAAGTAAATCATTTTCAATTTCTCTGGAGTCAGTATTAGTGCATCATTTATTATGCTATATGCAAGGGTATGCAAGTAGGGTTGCCAGGCCCAAAAATAGAAAAGCCGGACACGGATTCATATTTAAAGCCTGACGCAAAGGCTATAAAAAAAAAAAAGTTCACATATTTGCGTATTTATTACTGTTATTAATTTGAGACTTACTCTACTCATAATTATACATTATGTTATGATGAATCTCATTTTGTTCTTACTATCGCGAGTCATGCATGTCCGCGTCAGTCGCTCCCCCGCTTTAGTTCATCATCGGCATCTTTTGGCGGGGCGGGGTTGACCAAAAGCCTAACAAAAGCCGGACAGTCCGGACACGATTGTAAAAAGCCAGACATGTTCGGCTTTGACATCTGGCAACCCTATACGCAAGGTCAAATTAAATTTACTAGTCTTCTTCTTTTCGTGTGGTTAGTGACTAAACTGGTGTCAGAGCTTTAAAGCCGCCCATGGGCCTCTGACTTGGCTTCACATGCCATCGACAAATATTTCTCAGTCAATTTAGTTCCTCACGATGTTTTTCTTCACCGTTTTTGAAGCAAATGATAATTATACAATACGCACATGAATCCGAAAAGTCAGAGATGCGTGCCTTGGGTCCGAACTCGAGACCTATGACTTGGCAGGCTGACGGTCACACCACTAAGCTATCACTGCCCTTCTGCTATAAGTAACTAGTAAAACGTCACAGACGCGTATGTACGATCGATCGTTATCTAAAGTTTCGCCAGTAAATTTAACTTGACCTTGTTTAGAAAGTTTATACAGTTTCCATAATAAAAAAAAAATACAAAAAAATATTGTTGCCTAAAGCTGTTTCAAAATCATTCACACTTCTTGTGCTCTACGCAGCAGTCATTCCTTCATTCACGCCTAAGTGTATAACATTAATTAATAAAAATAACTTTAATAATTACTTTTCTATGGAAGGAACTCCTTGATGGCGTGTAGCACACGAAGTCCTCTCGTCTTTCACTTTGCGAAACAGCAGAACACGAATAAAGGGAAACTTCACAAACGCGCATTAAGTCCCACTTGCACCCTAACATATTTAAAACATCATTCTGTCACTTTCATCTTCAAACGATTGACAGAAACAGAACAATGTTTCAAATTCGTTTAGCGCTAAACGTGTCTAGTGATTTGTATTGCAAGTGGGCCTAATTATTCCAATTTAAACCTTGTGCAGTTGCACATAGAAGTCGTATAAGCGCTCGCGATTCGATTGAATGTGTAAATTTGGTTTATTTTTCTTTTAATAGCAATCAGGTAGCAGCAGACTTAAAATTACGATAAGTATGCAAGTTGTAATTAGTCTTACTTCGAAGGATTTGTCAGTTGTGACGTCTACCGAATGAGATGTAAGTTTTTCTTTCATATAGTGTTTTCAGTTTAGAGATTCAAGAAAAGACAGACTAGACTATTATTTTTTTACGGAACCAATTTGGAAACAGTCTTGATTCGACATCTATTGATTCGATAACTTCAAAAATACGAAATTTCTTACAGCTGGTATGAAAAAACAAAGAAAACAAAAATAAATACTTCATCATTTATTCACTTATATATAAATTATATCACAAGACTAAGATTTTAGCTTAATTTTTTTTGAACTTATACATCACAACATATATACTTCCTGTTTCATTTATCATAAACTCTAATATGTAACAGCCGTTATTACACGCGATTCGTGAATTTTATAGTTCTAAAACATCTTTTTTAAATAAGGCCATAGCAAGTGCAATGATATAATATTTTACAATGTGCTCGACATACCACACTTACACTATACGAGGCACACCATCAAGGTATCAATAGAATAAAATATATTGTCGTTATCACCAGGGTTTGGTTTGTAAACCTTTTGAAATCATTAAAATTTTAAGGTACTCACTGATATGAAAATTACAAATGGATATCATAATAACTATTTCAGTAAAAGATATTGTTACACATGCATTGTCGATATTTATCACGATTATTTTTCCTTATTCAGTGTTACCATTATTAAAATATCAGCATTGCACATAAACAAGGTATCTTTTAACGTAATTAGTAAAATATTTAAAAGAATTTGAATTATAAGATCGTAATGGATGTACAGCCTCATCTTTGGTGACGAAACAATTCTGATAAATATTTTGTAATAGGTACAAGTGTGATAAGATAATAATATAGGCCTAGAAATGATACACTAAAGCTAGAGTCACAAAATGAGGTAGGATAGTAAATCAGAATTTATGGATGGACTCGGTTCACAGTCCTCTAGAAAACATAGAACTAAAAGCAATTGACTCTGGCATAAAAAAAGCACACATATTAAAACGTTAACTGTTGTAAAGAAAAAAGTTATTCTAAATATGTTCTGTTGCAAAGTCATGGATTCATACGCTTTTCTTTGACGACGCTCTGCGAGTCGCGCTACAATAAATTAAGACATTTATACAGAACGTTGTCAAAGTAAAAAGATCGCAAATTAAGTATTAGAACAAGGAGATGATAAAATGACGTTACAATTTAAATATGATTATTCACCTTATCGTCACTTAACGCTACTTGAGACATTCCACACACGGCGCCTACCCTAACATTTTTACATAATACATGAACGATCAGTAATCATCTAGTACATTATATATATACCGATAAAGTTCTCTCAACACACCGCTTGAACTATTCGAACAACTCAAGTGACGACTATCAATGCTATTTACAATATTTATAATACACATTCATAAAAATTACTGACAATATATAACTACTTAAGTCGTTAATATCTATTATAATATAATAATTCAATCATCTCTAGATTCACACACGTAATAAAAATTCAATATATTTTTTTACATTTTTTTATTTAGATATTTCTAGATTATTCTCGGCGATATCACAAAGCGATCATTTAAATATAAGTGAATAGTCAAATAACTATACTAAAAGAGTACAGTGTGACTCGAAGTGTGACTAAACTTAGAAGCGTTAGTAGTCAAGAATAAAAGTAGTGCCACCTCATAAACAAAAACTCAAGTGTTTTATTATAATTCAATAAAAAAAAACTAACTATTACTTACTCAATCAAATTTCTAGGTAACTATCACGTCTACATCAAACTTCTGTGAATGCTTGAGAAACCGTTCTATATAAAAAAACCTTAGCAATAAACAACAGACAAATCCAAAGCTTAAATAAACGACGAAATGAATGGACACATCAACCAGCCTTCCGAGTCATAGCTCTGATATTACAACTAAAGTTAAAACTAACGTTACAACAGACAAAATCTTCGATTACATAAAAAGATTATTAGTTAAATACAACCTCTAGTAGAGGCTCGGCTCATCCCGGCGAGGGGGAGTGTATGAGCGAAACATACGATACTTCGATTACTCTGTAACTAAGATTAACGACCTCAACCATTTTAATTTAGAAAAGCTGGATCTCCTAATAGAATAGAGACCTACACGAATATGAAACACAAAAGAGTTTAGTATAAGCTAACAGTCAGTAATAAAGCTGATATAAAAGTTACACAAAACATTGATTGCAACAATAACTACGACACAAGTTTGTGCAACAAACAAAGCATAAGTACAATAATGACACAGAGATATAGATTCAGATGTTATGTATTGTCAAAATGTTAAATACAGTTTCAATGTTAAAACAATTCATCCATATTATGATTATTATATACACATGTCCATAGTAAAAATAAATCACACATTTCAATTTTAAATCTTTAGTAAAATAATAATGTTCCGCGTTAGGCGATGGCACCGCCATCTACAGGAATATAATTTATTTACTTCGAAAGATTATAAAAATTGGTGTTAGGTAGGTCACATCAAGGCGTAATTGCATCACGCATAATTGAAATATAAAATCCTTCGACGTGGAGCAACGCTGATATATGTATAATATCTGAGCACAATGTGCATCACAAAGAGAGCGTGTCCCGTATGAGCTTGCGCACGGTGTTGCCGACGGACGTGGGCGGTGCGCCCGACAGGTTGTAGTGGATCTTGAACAGGTAGGGCTGGATGTCGGCGTACGACGTGTCGAAGATGAGGTCGGCGTCAGAGCGGCTCGGCATCTTGGGCACGTAGTCGTGCCGGTTTATGATCTCGGTGATGAACACGATCTTGTCCTGCAGCATCTCCACGACGTTCTCGTGCTTGCTGTGCATGTCGTGCTCGTTGCGCGCCTCGGTGAGCTCGCAGTACACGGTCCACACCTCCCAGGGCACGCACTCGGGCTGGAAGGGCCAGCGCGCGCGCCGCTTCTGGAAGAACTCGAGCGAGATGGACCCGCGCGGCGGGGCAACGGACGCGTCGGCGCCGCGCAACAGCGACGAGAAGTCGGAGATCTCGCGCCGCACGCTGCGCCCGAGCGCACCCGACTCGCAGCACACGTACGTGAAGTCGATGAAGTCGCAGTCCACGTCCACATAGCTCACGGTGCGGATGGAGTAGCTCTCCTCGTTGTTGTACGTGAACTTGCCGCTGGAGCGGTGGAACAGCACCGTGTGGAAGATGCAGGCCACCACCTCGTCCACCTGCCTGCCCTCCATCGACAGCTCGAACGCGATAGTGCGTGCGTTCATGTTGCCGGCGTCAGTGAGCCGACGCTACAGTAGGAGCCGCTACTATCGACATAATCACTCAAACGTGCTTCCCTTACTGACGGCTCCTCTGTGTCAGACGCGCAACGGATACGGAGAGAGCGATGCACTGTGCCATTTTTAAATTATGAAACGAGTCAACTCCCACACTGAAATGGAGAATGACCGTTTTAGTTTGACGTCTTATTTAAAATTAAGTTTATAGCTATTTATGCTCCTATCACTTAAGCACAACTTTGCCCTATGCGCCGTTTTTCATTGAAAGTATCAAGAGGCCCTAGTTCCCACCTGCAAATCCCATGAAAATAATAGCATAATCTGACTATGAAACTCACCCATATATTTGAGCGTGCCGCAGAGCGTGGTGGTGCGCGATCCGATGGAGAGCCACTTAGAGAGTCCAAAGTCGATCAATCGTATGTGACAATCAGAATCGAGAAGAATATTCTCCGGCTTCAAGTCTCGATATATAACGCCAGCGTTATGAAGGAAATCTGAAAGCACATAAAACGGACATTTTATAATAGTAGGAACTAAGTAGCTGGATGAATTTGGGAGAAAAAGTTGAATGTTTTCAGGCTTGCCCATACACTTCTGTCCAACCTTTTATGGAATCCAGGCGTGAGGTTTGATAAAATAAAGCAAGCGTTTTGCCTATTGGTTTCGTAAAAGGCTACTAAAGGATTAGATTGTGGGGATGGCCAACCATATCTACCGAATTTCCGATGCGCAGATAACAATATAGTGCGATCACCAATATTTTTGCTTATCTTGCGTAGTCCTTTACGGATTTTTACTTTATCGGTCTTTTAAAAAGGCCAATATTCGACAACAGGAGTGGTCATTTTATATAAAATCCTTTAATACCTATTATAAATGCGAAAATAAACAGTCTGTTACCTAATCACGCCGAAACAAAAAAAAGAACGTCGTTCTTTGAAAAGGATTCGTAGCCTTTTGTATGAGACACTTGAACTCTCAGACTAATTGTTTGTTGTTGTTTTTAAATACTTTTCTACTATTTCTCTGTTTTTGTAATTACTAGTGTAACTGTCATGCATGAACAGTTCACCTAGTGACTTTAAGGTTTTATTTATTACTGGTAATCTGTGAACAGCGCTGTGGGCTATATTATTACTTAAGTTATTTCTGTTTTTCTGTTTGTAATATTGCATAATGTAGCTGTTTGTTGTTCCTATTAAATAAAATAAAATAAACGGCTGAATGGATTTTGGCAAAGGTAGACCATGACCTGGGTTAGGATATAGGATACTTTTTATCATCCCTCCCTTGGGATAATGTCCGAACACCAAGCGGGCTATGCTATGGACAAAAGCTTGTGATGATATAAAATAAAGTAACTCACCAAGGGCAATAGCAATTTCAGCAACAAATATTTTGACGAGTTCTTCAGGTAGCTTGCCGTACTTGTCGAGTAGAGCCAACAGCTCGCCTCCAGGAATGTATTCTGAAACTGTATGTTATCATGATAACACATGTTTATGTTTATTTTTAACCGACTTCAAAAAGGGGTGGGAATTTATGTTGGAAAAAGCAGGCGACCTTGTGGCTCACCGGGTGGTCACTATAGCCATGGACATCTTACCAGAAGAGAAGACTGCCTTCCTCAGAGAATACTAGCAACTTTCTAAAAAGCGATAAAACCTCAGAATGACAATACAAACGAAGACAGCAGAAATGAATGTATGTGTACTACTGACAAATGCGTGCACTGACTGGACAGGTCAATCTTCTTCTTTCCTCAAAACCACCAACCTACTTGGTCTTCACATGATCTGACCAAGATTATGTCTGAACTTTAAAAGAGACTGTGACCTCTGTGTCTGTTTCGGCCTTACTTCTCAGAGTAGTCAGATAGGAAACGCCGACCTCATCTAATTTTATTTTATTTTGTATGTGTTTGTCGTGTAAAAGTGTTTGTACACACCTAATTACAGAAATATAATTATTTAATAATTAGTTCAGGCAAAACAAAACAGTAAAGCAAGAACTTCTTATACCAAGCATTGGTCTTCTCTAGCTTCCATTAATTGATGCGTGGAATTATTTAACAGAAACTTACCAATCAATATACGTAAGTAATTCGATTACAACTAATTAACGTATCGTTAAGTCAATCTCACAAGCCCAGTTCAAATTACCTAACCGATAAGCGACCTCAATCAACAAAATAAACAAATAGCACAGACAAAACACTGACAGAAGAGCCTACTAGTACTTTATAGGCAAACTCACGACCTCATTCATGTAAAAAGCATACCAGATATACAGGGTGGCAGGGACATAGACGCGAAAACTGTTACCGTGGACTCAGTACATGATTCTGAACACCCCTGCGTTGAAATTTTTCGTCGGTTATTTAAAAAAAAACAGCTGCTCCACACATTTTGACTGCGTAGGTATTGCACTTTTCTATGAAACCATGGTACTGAATCCATGGTATCAGTTTTCGCGTCGATGTCCCTGCCACCATGTATATAAAGAGGCCAAACTGAACTGATAAAACCTGTACCCTACTTGCGTAATACACGATCAATCAGAATCTAAATCGTTTTGAAACAGATTGCTAATCCATTCGTTCATATGTTCGAAAAAAAAATGTGCTCAACAACGTAAATAACGCAATGAATGTTGTTGAACTGTCAAAATGAAACAGATTAGTCGTAATCATTTACGAAAATGTGTTGCGTAATTAGATAGCTGCTTCAGTTTGGCCTGACCGGAAGAATGTGATGAAATGGTTCTAATGTTTTGATTCAAAGATTCGCTTCAAGTAGCGGTCGCTCCGGCCGCCATATGCGTGGTGGCCTTGAGGCCACACGCGGTAGGTACGGATTTTCAAGGGGCGAGAAGAACTGGAAGGACTGTTCGTGAATTGTAAGCCTTAACTGACGTACTAACAGTCGCAAACACTCCAAGATAAACATAACCAATAAAAAGATAGTTGTATTGTTGTAATAAATCTTAATCTAGAACAATTACCTTTACTAATGGGTCGCGTGTTATCACAGTTATCAGTCGACGTGCTAAACGTGTTACTTCTTGCTCAAATTAACCCTATGACCGCAACCAGGATGACTCAGTGACCGCTAGCACTGAAGCGTTTTTATAGTTTTTGTGCTAAAACGATGGATGACAAAACTAATTACCATTTAAAGTGATTGATAAAGTCAAAGGGTTAATGATTTTGAACGTTTTGTCAGTGTTTTTTTGAGTTAACTGAGGATATTGTTAAAACATCGAGAGGAAATCGACATGACCTCGAACCAAAAATTCGAAGACATGCGACATGCGAGATCCACTAATAATACGTAATGGGCCCGTTTTGTAGATTACGGCCCGCTTCCTCTCACAGTGAGGCGGCCCTCGTCCCAGTAAAGGGATCATTATAACCTAAGTAGGTATGTATGTTATGGAGAAATTGTTGAGTACCTCGATTAGATTCGTCTATTTTTCCTAGCAACAGCGCGCTATTAAAATCGTGTCAACTAATTGGGTCGTCCTGTTGAATTCGAAATAAATTGAATTTGAAGAGGGAACAATGGCGCCGATAGTCGAGTGTCCGTGACATGCCTGCGTAGACTATATTTAGAGTGTAAGATAATGCAATCACCCAGCAAATAAGTGAGTATCACAGGTCTTGTGTGTGTCAACGTCTACGAGGCAGGACAAAGTTACGTAAATATATCTATCTAAATATATCACTATCAAGATGTGAGTTTTGTAATTTACTATTTCTTTAAACACAAAGTAAAACTTTTTTGGACGCTTGCATAAAACAAAAATAAATTACTGCTTTTTAGGGTTCCGTAGTCAACAAGGAACCCTTATAGTTTCGCTATGTCCGTCTGTCTGTCTGTCCGCGGCTTAGCTCAGAGACTGTTCGTACTAGAAAGCTGTAATTTGGCATGGGTATACATATTAATCACGCCGATAAAGTGGTAAAATAAAATCATGAATTTTTTTCTCGTCTGTCCCATGGTGTGGGGTATCGTTGGAAAGGTCGTTTAAAAATATTGTGAGTTTGTGAACATTATTTTGTGCATTTAGGAATCCGTTTGCGAAATATTAAGCTTTAAAGTGCAATTTTTTGTTAAAGTTAGTGTCCCCCTGCCAGCTAAATGGTTAGTTCTGGATATGTGAAAAAAATCAAAGCAGTAGTAGAATAAATAACGAAATTAAAAGGAAAACAATCACAGCTAAGTATATACAAGTTAACGAGCAATAATCAACCAACTTAACATGTTCTCCCATACATTCCGTATGCGAGAAATTGTTTTTCAACTACACTGTTAAGTTTGTTCTTGGGATAAATTCATCCCATCTACGGAACCCTTCATTGTGCATGGTCCGACACGCACTTGATTTTTTTGTATTTATTTTTACTGTAGTTTCTTTTATTGATAGATGAAATTAATTTTATTCATTTATTAAACTTCGGCGTGCTTATTATGACTGTCTGCTCAAACAATTTCCGCGGCTATTATTTTTATAAAACCTTTCATTCACCTTAAAATTGTTCAATAATTTATTTTTTCGTCTTCATGATAAACCATAACGATGATAATGATAACATCAAAACGTCATGTGTTGTTATTATTTATTATCATCTACCCTTGATAAGGTAAGAAAGTTTTGAAACTACAAGAAACCGTTTGTACTTAACCTAGACATTGCTTTATTTTATTTTAGACACAAGATTTATGAACGAAGCAAAATGAGTATGTAAGGATCGTAGCAGCTGGCATTCTGTAGTTTACCTGCCTACCCCCATGTTAAGAAGGCGTGTATTCATGTATGTATGTAAGATTAATAAACAGAAATGCTCAAATATTAGACTCCGCGACACTTATTTCAGAGCAAATTATGTGTTTTAGGAGGATCTAAGATAGCCTTTCGCAACCTGGGATCCGCTGACCTCTGCGTGTTTGCGAGCATTAAGGCGACGATAACCGACTTTTAATGATTTTATACTAAGATCACGTTTAAACGAGTAGTGTTAATGATTTGGAAAAAAATATATGTTAAATTAGAGCATTTTTTTTTCTTTATAGGAATTACCTTGTAAATTGATATCTAACGCGGATAAAAACGGAGAATCACGCAAAATCTAGCAAGCGATTTTTTCTAAAACCTTCACCATTTTAAAGATAATTTAATTATTGATCTTTTAGTATGCGTGTTTTATTAAAATACCTTTTGTTTCATGTATAATAATTAAATAATGCGTCTAATTTGGGACAGCGCTTCTTTATC